>BSBM01000206.1:10017500-11375000 GCA_027924585.1 Larix kaempferi
AGGGAGATCACGGTTTCACTATATTCATGCTCTTTTAGACCTGACTGCTGCCGTGGATCCCGCAACAGTGAGATGAGCCAAAGCCATCAGGATTCCTCTAGATCCTGCTTCTTTTTCTATTTTTGTAAGATCTCTGAAGGGGGTATCTTTTTGCTTGCGAGTGACCCACCTTCACTCTGTTCTGGAGCTGAAATCATTGATTCAACAGGTTGAAGGAACCCCCCCCGGGCTGCAGAGGATTGTCTATGTAGGGCGGGAACTCTCTGACCACCGGATAATTCACAGCCTTGGGATCTCAAAGGACGCTTGCATTTCCATGGTGGTCAACGTGCGAGGAGGTAACAGCAAACCCTCGGCTTCTCAGTACAAGACTTTCAAGGAGGCAATGTGGGTGGGGCTCTCTCCCACGCAAGGTCTGACCCAGACCTCTCACCCTGTCTACATAGTGGACAAAACCAATTTGGTTCCCTCTGTGGAAATCTCTCAACCAGAAGTCATCGAACAAATTACCCTCTTCAAGGAGCTTACCCTCATCTACAAGTTAAATGGGTTTCGGCCAAAAACTAACGATCTCCTTGGGTGGATCGGGTCAAATTGGACTCGGAATCCTCAGGTATCGTTGTGCTCCAAAGGTTTCTTTTTAGCAATGTTTTCCTATCGAGATGACCTTCTTACTATTATGAGAGAGGGGCCTTGGTTCTGGGGGTCTACAGGACTCTTCTTAACCCCGTGGTTCCCTGAGTTCGACCCTTCAACCATGGTAGTGACCAAAGTGCCCATCTAGGTTCATTTGCCAAACTTAACTATACATTTCTCGACTCATTCGGTCTTCGAAGGGATTGGTAATGCTCTGGGTCACTTCTTATCCTCTGATGAAACTTTCTCAGCATAGGGTCTGTTCACCTATGCCCGCATATGCACTTCCATTGACATCAGTTGAGGCGTTCTCAACAAGATCAACCTGAATATTGGTAGCTCCACTTGGTCTCAAACCTTGGACTATGAAAACACGGCCTTCAAGTGTCGGATTTGCAGACAAATGGGACACCTCGATAATGCTTTCCCGCAAAGGAAGCCCCAACACCACAAGACTATGAAGGCTCACAAAGCCAAACGCTAGCAACTAGGGACGCCCTTGCAGGATGATGATGACCAAAGTGACCAGCTGGAGGAAGAAACCCCTACAGCCAACCAAGAGAAGAGTTCCTCTCCACCTCCGCCCGAGGTGAACATGCCTCTTCAAGAAGACCAAAGCACAAAAGGTGGCCCTCCACAAGGGGAGAAAAGATATCATGATTTTTCCTCTTCATACTCTCATAAGGATCTCCATCGTGACACCAATGACATGATGCAACTGGCCTTAGTGCCCCCTTCAGGGGACTGGATACAAGTCAAGAAAAAACAAGGAAAAAAGGGTAAATCTCAGAATCAACCCATCTCAGGGCATTGATTTTCTTCTCTGTTATCTCTTTGTCATAGTTTTCTGTTTCTCCTTGTCAATTCGGTTATGCGTTCTAAGCTCTTCTTTTGGCTGTTAGCCTCTCTTTTCCGCCTCACTTGGCCTTCGGGCAGGTAGCGGTGTATAGTATTGTATCTTTATTCTCCTTTAAGGCAATTCAAGGTTCCTATCTGACTTACAAAAAAAAATATTATGTATATATAATATTTAATAAAATATAATTTAAATTTGAATATTTAAATACTTAAATCAAATTTGTTTATTGAATTGAATTTAGATGTTTTTTGTTGGTAAGTGGTACCCTTTACTTGCAAGGTTTTCCTTTGGATAAGAAACCACTAACCAATGATATCTACGTGGTCAAAATCACCCAACCATTGCACCCAGCCTTCACTGCACCAACCCTTAACATGGTTGTAGTTTTGGTATCTGCGGGGTTTCAAATCGGTGACCATTCAACTTAGGGGTGTCTTATCTCATCACCCGCCATCCAATGTTCTACATATCGTAGATAAACTGAAATAATATTTTCGTTTAAATTTAAAATTTAAAAGAAATTTAGAAATGATTTTTTTTCCTTTTTCCAACATTTCAAGATCCAAAAGGATTCAGATTCTATTTGATATAGTTTTTCAAAGGTTTAATAGTTTTATAGTTTTTAGTACTGTTTTTAATTTCTCATTTCAATTTTATTGAAATTTGTAATTGGAAATTTTTAAATCTTCAACTCATATTTATAATTAAAAATAATAATATATTTTATTATTGTTATTTTTGGTAATCTAGTACCTATGAAATTACAGTATAGTTATTCACCATCAAAATATATTTTATTACTTATATAATTTTTTATATATTAATTTTAAATATCTACATCACTCTTTATGTAATTTAAAATTATTAAAATATTTTTTATTTTTTACAAATAAAACTATAAAATTATATACCAAAATAAAACTCAAAAATTATATTAAAAAGTATTAGAATTGTTTATTAAACAATTAAATTTGTATATAAAATAAAAATGTTATGAAGTTTGTTAATTCAATTTTTAATATATATTTTTATGATTTTTTTTACATTAAACTATATTTAGTAAATCACATTCAACGGCTTTCAATTTTTATAATTTACAATTCTTTTTGTTAATCTTGTTATTTAACATGTTTTTTTCATTAACATTTTTGGTTTGCATTCCAATTATTTTTATAATGTGTTTCGTACTTAATAAGAAGTAATACTATAATAGTTATATTATTATGTATATGGTGAATTTTAGACTATAATAGTTATATCATTATGTATATGGTGAATCTTAGAGTCTCATATTTGTTTACAAGTTTAGATTGACCCACTTCAAGAAAAGAAAAAAATTACGCTTTATTGAATATTTGATTAGGAAACATTAGATAGTCTTAAGTGTTTTATTACTTAGATAGCTTTAGGTGTTTTATTACTTAAAAGTCTAGAAGAGCATCATTGTTTTAGTTTGGTTATACACTAGTGTGTTATGAATAGAACAAATATGGTATAGAGTTTATATTCGTCAATTCATTTTATAAAGTTTTGAGGATTTCAATTTACATCTATAACATCCTTAATGCTTTATTAATAGTTGTTAACATATATATCTTTCCATATTTATTGAATAACTTTTAAGAATATAGAGTAGCAAATGTAACTTCTCTCTTTTTTTATAGACTATATAAAAATAATATATTATTACAAATTTCAAATGTTTTAAATAATTAATTTAACCTTTAACTTTATAATATGTACAATTACTAGATTAAAACATATCTAAAAATAAAAAATAATCACTTATTTTTTATTATTTTTTAAAATGGTAAGCAATTATTCACAAATTTAGATAATATGATTTGTATTCACTCTAAACAATTATTATTATTTTTTTAGTTTATTCTTGAACATAGTATATAATTCTATATAATTAGTTTTTAATAATATTAATGAAAGTTGTTTTCCTTAATTATTTTATATTTAAAATCTTAATAAATTTTTATTCAAAATAAAATTTAAAAATTTCATCGTTTTTCAAGTTTTTTAATTAATAATAATTCAAATTATTATAATAAGAAGAAATTCTACAAAATTAACACTAAATATTCGTTGCATTTTGATTTTATCATATTTCAAACACGAATCATCATTTTTCAAGTTTTTTAATTAATAATAATTCAAATTATTATAGTAGGATGAAAACGTACAAAATTAACATTAAACATTGATTGCATTTTGCTTTTATTATATTTTAAACATGAAATTATGTTCATATTTTATTTTCATCGTACTTTAAGTCTAAATGGAATCACCCTCTTAATGTATTCAAATATGTTTATGGTGAGGGATGTGTGCTTTAATACCATTAGGGAGTGAAAGTGATAAAATTTATATTAATACGTAAAAAAAATCTTAAATTAGGAAAATATAATTTCTTAAGTATTTTATATCATATGAAATGAAATGATAAAACTTATATTAATACAAAAGAAATTAAATTTACTATTATTATATTTCAAACATGAACACTAAAATTATGTTCATATTTTATTTTCATCATATTTTAAGTATAAATGGAATCACCCTCTTAATGTATTGAAATATGTTAATGTTGAGGGATGTGTGCTTTAATACCATTAAAGAGTGAAAGTGATAAAACTTATATTAACACGTCAAAACACCCTAACCCTAAATAGCGAAAATATAATTTCTTAAATATTTTTTATCATATGAAATGAAATGATAAAATTTATATTAATACAAAAGAATTTAAGTTCGCTATTTTATATTTTATATGTTATGAAACTTCATGATGTTTATTGTGAACGAAAACTTATCACTTTACTTAATACTAACATATCTTTAAAGTTAATTATAATGTTTATATCTTTTAATTGTTGAAAAGGGTTTATGACTATCTAAACAGATAGGAGAAATTATAAGAAAGATGGAAATCAACAAATTATAGCTTTTAGTAAAGAGCAAATGAAAGGAATTAATAATAACAATTTTACAATATAAAAAATAAATAAACATTATTATTTATATATTTTAAAAATAGTATATAATTTCATTATTATTTATAAATTTTAAGAATAATATATGATCTTAAAAGGAAAAAATAAAATTATCAACTCAGAGATTCAATGTAACTCCATGTTTTTTTAAGCTCGGTATAGACTATGCTTTCTTTACTGAACCATCACAATTAGAAATAACAAAAAATAAGATTTTTTTATGGACAAAATATTTGATTTGTTGATATTAAAATGTACATAACATCAAAGATAAAAAAAAAAAAAAAACAATAATGTCAATATGGAATAAGAGAGAATAACTTTCATTGAATTTTAATAATACAATTTATGAATTCTTTTATGTCTTGAGATTAAAGAAATTAGCAATCAAGAAGAAATAACAAAAAATAATAATTTTAATAATATTTAAAAATAATGAATCAAATGTGAAAGTTTCTATTGAATAAAGAAAAAAAAACAACAACATAAAATAAAAAATGTAATCAAATAAAAACAAGAAAACAAAATTTCAATAATACCTAAAATGAACCAAATGTCAAAGTTTACAAATGAAAAATGAAAAGCATGAACGGGTCTGTTGATGGTATACCCATCAGCAAGGAGGAGGGTTTTGGATACGAGGCTGGTTTTTAGTCACACAAGTCTCGTGGGGGTAGTCCGGGGAAGGAGAAGACCTACTATACCCAGCCATGGTTGAGCCGTGTAAGGGGGGAGAAGGCTCGAAAGCGTAGGAACAACAAGCCGTTGAAGGTGAGGGAGGGCTTGGAACACTTTTCCATTCCAGTTGAAACGAATTTGGATCGTATTAGGATGCTCCATTCTCGGGCCATTGTGGGTCGTTTAGAGTTCACTAATGGTGACCAGCGTGAGCTACTGGATTGGGTTAGGAAAAATTGGGTTCCGATTTGCGGAGACATACCTAGGGTTTTGTTGCTGTTGAACAGGTGGGTTTTGATCATTTTTAGTAAACCAGAGCATGTGGGTCTAGTTCTCAAATGATTCTAGTGCTTTAAAGAGGGTTCCTTCTACCTTAAAAAATGGCACCTGTCCTTTGACCCATTGAAGGAAAAGCAACAGTTTCGTCATCTGTGGTTGCTGATACCTGGGTTACCGATAGAGCTCTGGACTGAAAACATATTGATTGGTATAGCTAATTCAGTGGGGAGATTCGTCCGGCAAGATAACACCTCTCTGTTCGGGTTTGACAGGTGGTCGGCTAAAGTTATGGTTGAGTTCGATATGGCACTTGGGTTGCGGGTGGAAGTAGAACTCCACTCGGGGGAGAGGGTGTGGAGGCAGCGGCTTAACTATTTTTGGATGCCCTTTCGATGCCATTCGTGTTTGAAGACTGGACATATCCGTATTCAGTACTCGGAGACTAGGTTTTCCAATCCAGTGAAGGGTTTGTCGGAACATATTGGAGCTATTGGCAATTTGCAAGCTGTTACGACTACTAATTCACTGGATTCTCCGGTATCCTCGGGTAAGTTAAATCCTAACCTCGGTTCTCCTGTTCCTTTTATTCCGTAGGATGAGTTAGAATGTATTAGGGTTGCTGAACAAATTCTGGATAAGGGGTTAGCCGAGGGGGACATTAATCTGCCTTCTGATAGGGGAAGGGTTTTGGGAGTTGTTAATGGTTTCTCTTCGGATATCTCTAGGGTTGTATGTGGACATTTGAAGGAAATTCCGATGGATGGAGGGGATTCTATTTCTATTAACACTAACTTTGTAATTACTTTGCCACCCATTGGTAATGTCAATGACCTACTTCCTGTATCAGATGAGCCGACTGTTTTGGAGGTTGGGTATAGTGGGCCCTCTGGTTCGGTTGGTGGGGATTTGGGGATGATTGGACCATATTCGGGGGAGGAAACTCCTATTTTAGATGATACTGGGAATGGTATTCCAAAATTTTTTGACATTCTCACGCCTCTGCCTATATTTTTTAGAAACCCCTCATCAAACCCTAGGGTGCAGTCTTGTATTTCGGTTAGGTTCCAGAATGTAACTCTTAGAAATCCTCGGCAGGGGGGCAGGAAGGGGTGGGAGGAATCTGATAACTCTTCTGTGGAGTCGGTGTCCATTACAGATCGTATTCTTTATGATCTTTGTAATGAGGGGGAACTTGCTATGCTTGGGGACACTCCAGGGGTACATGACTCTGCTCCTTTGGAGGGTTGTTCTGTGGATTCTGATGTTGGGGGCCTTAGAGTTAATCCCCATTATTCTGAGGGGCCCTAATGTCTATTTGCTCACTTAATATCCGTGGGTTGGGGGTGACTGTGCGAGCTAGGGGTCCTCTCTAACCTTTTTACTACTGCTCGTCCTACTATTGTACTACTGCAAGAAACTATGTGTGTTGATCATCTGGCAATTTCTAAGGTAGCTAGTATCCTTCCTGGTTGGAAAATTTTGGCTATCAGCTCGAATGGCCTGTCGGGAGGATTACTAGTAGCTTGGGATCCTCGGTTCTTTTCATTTTCTATATATAAAATTGGTTGGGGTCTTTTGCTGGATGGGGTTTCTAAGGTGAATGATTTGCAGTTTAATATCTTGAACTGTTACGCTCCATACAAGGACCGTGAGGCATTCTGGATGGGATTGCAGTCTTCTGGGATATTAATGCTGGCTAATATTATGGTGGTGGGATATTTGAACTTTACAAGATATGCTCATGAAATTTGGGGGGCTAAAGCTAAGATGGACACCTTATCCAACTTCTTTAATGAGTTTTTATTAAATAACAAGTTATTTGATGTTGTCACAGGGGTGGTTACTCCAACTTGGTCTAATGGAAGAAGCGGAATGGAAGGGATTCATAAGCAGCTAGATAAATTTATAGTTCATGAAACACTGATTGATTCTGTTGGCAAATACAGAAGTTGGGTAGGGAAGAATAAAATTTCTGACCATTGGCCAGTTTTCTTCCAACTCGAGGATTGTGTTCACCTTCAGAGATTTCCTTATAAGTTTGATTGTTCTTGGCTTAAACAGGAAGATTTTGTCTAGTTTGCAAAGGTTGAAACTTCTGTAAGAAACTGCAAATATTTAAGCAAATTGTTTCTTTCTGGATTCATTCGAAAAAACAGAAGGATCAGCATCAACTTTTGTGTGTAGAGGACCAATTGCAAGAACTGTACCGACGTAATTTGATTGGGCCGCTGGAAAGTGGTGATTTCAACAAAATTAAAAAACTGGAAAAGGAAAAGGCTGATATTTTTCTCAGAGAAGAGATGGAATGGAGAATGAAGAGTCGAGCCCTCTGGGTTCAGTATGGGGACAGTAATACTAGGTTTTTTCATACATTTGCATCGGCTAGAAGAAATAGTAACACTATTTGGCAGATTTCTGATGGTTTGGGGGCGGAGGTCACTGGCCAACAGGAGATTCAGAAATTAGCACTGGATCATTTCATCAATATTTATAAGGCAGACCCTGCATGTCACCTTGATTCATAGCTTCAGGTGATTAAGAACTATCCAAGGTTTTTTCATTATGAATCGGCGGAGGAGTTATGTCGAGAAGTAACATTGGGAGAAGTTGAGAGCACCTTGAAACTCTTCACCAAGGAGAAAAGTCCAGGCCCGGATGGCTGGACTGTAGAATTGTTTTTACAATTCTTTGATTTAATGGGGGATGAACTTGTCCGATTGGTGGAGTATACCAGGCTGGAGGGCTATATGTCTGGGGCATTAAACTCTACCTTCTTAACATTAATTCCTGAAGTAAATGACCCGAAGCAGTTTGGTGACTTCAAGCCAATTGCTTTACGCAATTTGGTTTATAAGATCGTTTCAAAGATCATTGCTGGGAGGCTTAAGCCGGTTCTCTCAAGGCACATCTCAAAGGAACAATTTGGCTTCTTACAGGATAGACAAATACATGATGCAGTGGGGATCACACAGGAAATTCTTCATTCTGTTAAAATTAGGAAGAAGAAAGCTATCTTTCTAAAAATGGATTTAGAAAAAGCTTACGATAGAGTTAACTGGGATGTTCTCAGATTGATTCTGATACAAATAGGTGTCCCGGCATTGTCGATTAAATGGATTATGTCTTGTGTGGATACTGCTAATATAGCTGTACTGGTGAATGGAGCTCCTACAACATTTTTCAGCTGCTCTAGGGGCATCTGTCAGGGTTGTTCACTATCTCCTCTATTGTTCCTTTTGGTAATAGAAGGGTTGAGCAAAATGATTTTACAAGCTAAGCAGGAAGGTAAAATTATTGGTATTAAAATTGCTAAAGATTTCTACATTACACATGTTTTGTTTGTAGATGACGTTTTGCTTGCTGGTCTGGAAACATTATCAGAATGGAGACATTTTCAAAAGATCATTTCTTTATTCTGTAAGGCCTCAGGAATGGTTGTAAGTGTGAGAAAATCAAGATTTTATGGTAATCTTATTTAGGAAGACAGGATTCTGGAGATTCAGAACTTATTGCCATATAAATTCTACTGTATTAATGAAGGTTTTAAGTATCTCGGGTTTAATCTTAAGCCTAATGGATATTTAATAAAGGACTAGGAATGGCTTATCAAAAAGTTTGAGAATAGGATCTCTAACTGGACGTATCAGCTGCTGTCGATTGGAGGGAATCTAACTTTGGTTAAATCTATTTTGATGGGAACTCCAGTGTACTAGTTCTCATTATTACCCATTCCTTGCTCTGTTATCAACTCCCTGAGAAGGTTAATATTCAACTTCTTATGGTCTGGGGGCTTCAATAAGAAGAGTTTAGTGATGGTGGGCTGGGAGAAGATTTCTTTGCTGGTAGAAGCTGGTGGTTGGGGTATCAGAGACTTGTTGGTGTTTAGTGCAGCTTTGACGTTTAAGAGCTTGTGGTGTGCTATCTTTGGCAGCACTTTGTGGTCGAGGCTCATTCACCATAAGTATATTAAAGTGGAGGTATCGCACTGGCTCAAGACTCCTGCTAAGAAGGTTAGAGGTGTTTCACCTATATGGAACGGTTTTATGAAGGTTTATAAATGGTTGGCTTTGGAGTTATGCTGGAGAGTATGTTGTGGGGAAGAGGTTGCAGTTGGAGTTGATCCAATTATGGGGATGAAAGAGTCTTATAGTTTATCTTCGAATTTGTTACAGCAACTGAGGATTGGGGGCTACTATACATTGAATTAGATTAGTAATATTTATTCCGGTCAGTGGGTTTCAGATGAACACCTCCAGTTAAGCCCTGACACTGCTGGGGAATGGCGGGAGTATACTTATAATCTTAATAGTAGTGGCATTCGGCTTAATGTGAATGTTGATACCATAGTCTGGGGTGGGAATGAAGCCACTGGGACTGTCATTGCGAGCTCGGCTTACTGCTATCTGATTCGAGGGAGATGTATTTATCCGAAACATTGGTGGTTTGATAAACTGTGGCATTGGCACTTACCTCTTAAATTGAAATGCTTCTTTTTGTTTGTTCTTCAGGATCAGCTGAAGTCATGGGAGAACCTTAACTTAATGGGGTGGGTCGGTCCCAGTATGTGTATTCTTTGTCGATGTAACTTGGAATCTACAAAGCATCTATTTTTGGAGTGTTCCTTTACCTTGGCACTGTGGGAGGAATTATACCAGCTCTTGGATATTAAAGCTAGATGGGGTGGAGACTTTATAGCCAACTCTCTGAAACTTTGGCGCTCAGAGTGTAAGGAACATAAGACTCTCCCTATCTTTATTTGTTGGGTGATTTGGGGGATAAGAAATAAGGCATTATTTGAAGACATCAGTCCCCGGCCGCAACAATTGTCAAAGTCTGTTATCAACTACTACTCGCATTTTCAGGTGGTGGAAAAGTCCATGGGTCACAGGAATTTTGGGTAGTTTAACTTGGAGTTTACTCTTCCCATTCTGTTTTTTGATGGTGCTGCTGCTTTGGGGGAATGTGCAGGTGGGGGAATTATTTATCTCAATAATGAACATTATTTTGCTCTCAAGATGAAATGTGGAAGAGGCTCTAACATGAAGGCGGAACTCATGGCATTATGGTGTGTCGCGAAGGTGGCAAATTGTTTTGGGCTGTCGAATGTGATGATATTCGGTGACTCATGGGTGACTATAAAGTGGGCATTGGGGGAATGTGATCTGAATGTATTACATTTGACTTAGGAAAATACCCATCAGCAAGAAGGAGGGTTTTGGATACGAGGCTTGTTTTCAGTCACACAAGACTGTCTGGTGGGGGTAGTCCGGGGAAGGAGAAGACCTACTATACCCAGCCATGGTCAAGCTGTGTAAGGGGCGAGAAGGCTCGAAAGCGTAGGAACAGCAAGCCGTTGAAGGTGAGGGAGGGCTTGGAACACTTTTCCATTCCAGTTGAAATGAATTTGGATCGTATTAGGATGCTCCATTCTCGGGCCATTGTGGGTCATTTAGAGTTCACTAATGGCGACCAGCGTGAGCTATTGGATTAGGTTAGGAAAAATTGGGTTCCGATTTGCGGCGACATACCTAGGGTTTTGTTGCTGTTGAACAGGTGGGTTTTGATCATTTTTAGTAAACCAGAGCATGTGGGTCTAGTTCTCAAACGATTCTGGTGCTTTAAAGAGGGTTCCTTCTACCTTAAAAAATGGCACCTGTCCTTTGACCCATTGAAGGAAAAGCAACAGTTTCGTCATCTATGGTTGCTGACACCTGGGCTACCGATAGAGCTCTGGACCGAAAACATATTGATTGGTATAGCTAATTCTATGGGGAGATTCGTCCGGCTAGATAACACCTCTCTGTTCGGGTTTGACAGGCGGTCAGCTAGAGTTATGGTTGAGTTCGATATGGCACTTGGGTTGCCGGCGGAAGTGGAACTCCACTCGGGGGAGAGGGTGTGGAGGCAGCGGCTTACCTATTTTCGGATGCCCTTTTGATGCCATTCGTGTTTGGAGACTGGACATATCCGTATTCACTGCCCGAAGACTAGGTCTTCCAATCCAGTGAAGGGTTTGTCGGAACATATTGGAGCTACTGGCAATTTGCAAGCTGTTACGACTACTAATTCACAGGATTCTCCGGTATCCTCGGGTAAGTTAAATCCTAACCTCGTTTCTCCTGTTCCTTTTATTCCGGACGATGAGTTAGAATGTATTAGGGCTGCCGAACAAGTTCTGGATAAGTGGTTAGCCAAGGGGGACATTAATCTGCCTTCTGATAGGTGAAGGGTTTTGGGAGCTGTTAATGGTTTCTCTTCGGATATGTCTAGGGTTGTATGTGGACATTTGAAGGAAATTTCAGTGTATGGAGGGAATTCTATTTCTATTAACCCTGACTCTGTAACTACTTTGCCACCCATTGGTAATGTCAATGACCTACTTCCTGTATCGGATGAGCTAACTGTTTTGGAGGTTGGGTATAGTGGGCCCTCTGGTTCGGTTGGTGGGGATTTGGGGATGATTGGACCATATTCGGGGGAGGAAACTCCTATTTTAGATGATACTGGGAATGGTATTCCAAAAATTTCTGACATTCTCACGCCTCTGCCTATATTTTCTAGAAACCCCTCATCAAACCCTAGGGTGCAGTCTTGCATTTCGGCTAGGTTCCAGAATGTAACTCTTAGAAATCCTCGGCAGGGGGGCAAGAAGCGGTGGGGGGAGTCTGATAACTCTTCTGTGGAGTCTGTGTCCGTTACAAATCGTATTCTTTCTGATCTTGGTAATGAGGGGGGACTTGTTGTGCTTGGGGACACTCTAGGGGTACATGACTCTACTCCTTAGGGACACTCCATATAATTTCTTAAGTATTTTATATCATATGAAATGAAATGATAAAACTTATATTAATACAAAAGAAATTAAGTTTACTATTATTATATTTCAAACATGAACACTAAAATTATGTTCATATTTTATTTTCATCATATTTTAAGTATAAATGGAATCACCCTCTTAATGTATTGAAATATGTTAATGTTGAGGGATGTGTGCTTTAATACCATTAAGGAGTGAAAGTAATAAAACTTATATTAACACGTCAAAAAACCCTAACCCTAAATAGGGAAAATATAATTTCTTAAATATTTTATATTAAGTATTTTTTATCATATGAAATGAAATGATAAAACTTATATTAATACAAAAGAATTTAAGTTCACTATTTTATATTTTATATGTTACAAAACTTCGTGATGTTTATTGTGAACAAAAACTTATCACTTTACTTAATACTAACATATCTTTAAAGCTAATTATAATGTTTATATCTTTTAATTGTTGAAAAGGGTTTATGACTATAGGAAATGAAACGAATTAATAATAACAATTTTACAATATAAAAAATAAATAAACATTATTATTTATATATTTTAAAAATATTATATAATTTCATTATTATTTATAAATTTTAAGAATAATATATGATCTTAAAAGGAAAAAATAAAATTATAAACTTAGAGATTCAATGTAACTCCATGTTTTTTTAAGCTCGGTATAGACTATCCTTTCTTTACTGAACCATCACAATTAGAAATAAAAAAAAAAGAAGATTTTTTTATGAACAAAATATTTGATTTGTTGATGTTAAAATGCACATAACATCAAAGATAAAAAAAAACAATAATGTCAATATGGAATAAGGGAGAATAACTTTCATTGAATTTTAATAATACAATTTATAAATTCTTTTATGTCTTGAGATTAAAAAAATTAGCAATCAAGAAGAAATAACAAAAAATAATAATTTTAATAATATTTAAAAATAATGAATCAAATGTGAAAGTTTCTATTGAATAAAGAAAAAAAAACAACATAAAATAAAAAATGTAATCAAATAAAAACAAGAAAACGAAATTTCAAGAATACCTAAAATGAACCAAATGTCAAAGTTTACAAAGGAAAAATGTCAAAGTATACCATCAAGTGACTGCGAATGCTTTCCAATGGAAGGAATTGGGATGGCCTGTGTTTCCAAGGGGTGATTTTGATGACTTATTAAAACAATGACCTCTCGTCCCACTTCACATCCAATTCATTCTTCTACGTCAATTGGGATAGTTCACGTAATAGATTGCATCTAAAATTTTGAAATAGATAGAATCTAATTTTCAAACTTACGTATTTCACAGCACGTACCTCTTGTAAGAAATCAGCGACGTCGAGTGTTATTCGCCGGAGGGTTTTACTGTTTCTGAGGAGGGAACAGATATATATGCCATTATGTTCAAATGATTATTTCCCTTCAAATAACGGTTTTTGAAGCTTCTGATGGCTATTCCCGTTGCAAATAATTAACAGATTCAAGCAATATCCACAACGAATTGTAGAGCAAAATCATTACAGTGTTGACATATTCTCTAAATCCTAAATTAATCTGAGATGTCAATGTATGAAATGGTCGATGTGCATAATTTGATGAGGAGATGCATTGTGATCCCTTATAAAGGGTCGATGTGCATAATGTGACGAGGAGATCCATTGTGATCCCTATTAAAGGGTCTATGTGCATAATTTGACAACGAGATGCATTGTGATCCCTCATAAAGCTCATTCTAAGGGTTCATGTTGTGTCAAGCTTGGTCCATCCACAATTCAGAGTCTTTCTTTGTAGCCATATTCATTTTTAACGAAAAAAAAATCTCGTATAATCTTTTTTAAAATTTATTTCCATACCAATAACTCTAAATTTCAAATAAATTTAACATACTAAATTGAAACCCCTATTGAAAGGATGTTACAAAAGAAGATGGTTGGCTTCCCTGACATCATTAGCTTCTCAAGATTTTGATTTGGATGATAAAAAAGATTTAAAACTCTCTCTCACAATTTTTTTAAGTGTCATTAATGATCCCAAATATCTTTACAGTTAATGAACTTCATTATATATAGAAATCAATTCTACATTTGTTGAGTTCGCGAAGAAATCATTATAATAAGTAAATTGTGGCTGTAATGTGAGATCCCTAAGCTATTTCTATCTATTTTAATTAAGTATTATTTCAAAAACAATTATTGTTATTGTGAGTGGATATTTTGCATAGCAATTATTATTTTTATTATTAATAAAGAAGAAATATACTTGGAGCAATGAGTTGAAACAGGGGACACCACCATGAGACAAAGAACAAGTGTAAGTCAAACAAAAGATATTATATATCAATCAAATCCAATCTAAAATCTCAATGGATAAAGATGGCACAAGAGCTCGGCAAAAACTATAAATTGGTGCATTGAGATAGCACACCACATTGTGTTGTGAATGTAGAAATTGTTGCTATGAGGGCATGTTGTTGAGCATTTCCCTTTTGAGTGTAAGTCCATCAATGGGCTTGTTACAGATTCTGAGATAAAGTGTTGCATTCAAGCCTTGCTTTCTCATTCGGTTGTGTATGGTGGTGATCCAGCTCGAGGATGGAGTTGAACTAGTGGTTTTGTTGTCCTCTTATGTGGTTGTGAGGAACTGAATCTCCAAGTGCTTTCTCCCCATTATTTTTCAAGTAAGTACCTTGTTATTGTGTAGATGTGTGAATCGATCCAGGGATTAAAACGTTTTTATTTTATTTTAGTGATACTTTCTTTTTAATAAATGCGATGATCCACGGTGGTGTTAATACGGGTTTACATCTCTGTAATTATATGGAAAAAGAAAGATACATGGTTACCGTTTCCTTTACTTTATGTAAAGTGATATAGTAGTAATGGTTCATTTTGATAAACCTTGCGCTATTTATAGAGTTTGTGTACCGAATCATAATATATAGCTCATTTTTTCGTAGAATATGAACTAAATATTGTTTTTGAATGCTTGCTTAGCAGTATTGATAAAAGTATTATAATGACAGATTGGATTCCCTGTAAAAATGTTGAAACTTTGTTTATATTGATCGAACTCTACGTAGTTTTTATAGGGAATGCATTTTCCAATGGATGGAATCGAATTCCTTTGTGAACCATGTTTATATGATAATGAATATAGGATAGATTTAATCCTATCTAGCGAACATTAATAGATTCGATCTATAATAAAAATACGTTGCACGTTGTCTCTGCGTAAAAGCTAGCGAATGCATGAGATATCATATCCATGATAAAAATGATGAACTCTGTTTTTTTTTTATATAATGAATGAGTATTGAATCAGCCCCTTTCGAATGAGCTTTGTCTATATGATATACAACATAGTAATAATCAAACCTCTAATTATTTCGGGGATGGTTATTTACGCATGTGTAGAAAACTCTGTTGATTTTCAGGGCAGTCCCAATGGTTTATACTATGAAGATTTGGAATTAAAATGATCTATTTCTACCCAATGCTGATTAAAAAGTAATAAATATTATGTTGGCCATAAACAGAAAAGAATAATACAAAGTAAAAAGTAAATATAAGACTTAAACTAGAGACTTTAGAGCTTAGGATTAGGTGGCTGAAGTATTGCACTCAAGGAGCTATTCAAGGAGAGGTTTGCACCTTGGGAGATTTGATCCCTCTTAATAAAACCTAGAATTTGGATCTACGCTGGTTTAAAATCATTTAATATAAAAATCATGAAAGGATTAAAAACATTTAAAATCATTTAATATAAAAATAATAAAAGGGTTACATTATTAAAATAATGTAAATACATTATTAAAATAATGTAAATAAAATAATGTAAATAGTAAATCAAGGAAACCGTTGTTAATTGAGATAAACCAAGTCTGGCTATAAAGGAGACCTTATTTAACTTAAATAAAACATAAAAGAATAATTACTAATAATTAGTAGTAGTCTAAATCAAACCAAGCTATTAATTCTTATAATTATAGTGCAACTTGATGAATGAAAATTAACATTACAAATTATATTCATCAACTACTAATAATTATTAATATGTTATAATTCATATTAGTTCATATTAATGAACAATGCTCATAATTATAATCCTTTAATTATAACCCTTTAATCAAAATATTTTAAGGACGTGAGGTTATGAGTAGAGAGATCAGAAAGTTTGATATCCTGGCAAACCAACGTGGTGGTGAGGAGGTCGACCGTAACGAGAGTAATAACAAATTGGTGGTCAATCTATCAAACGCAGAACTTGACGAAGGCGCCATGAATCTCCTGAAGAAGGGTCTAGGGTTTGCCCGAGCCCCCAAACACGTTCCTCTTGAAAGCATCATCTATAGCATTGAGGATAGCATCCAAACTCTATCAGAGGAAGACAAGGAGGACGTGAGATTAGACTATGCCATAATCATGAAAAAAGCCAAACTTCCAAAAGATAACCTGAGCAAGAATGAGCGTGCAGCTCTAAAAAACCTAAGGAATAACGAAGAGATCGTAGTCCTCAAGGCAGATAAAGGAGGGGCCACAGTGGTGGTGGACCGAGAAGACTACACTAAGAAGATGATAGAACACCTCGAAACTAGTGGGAGCTATAAGAAACTACCTCACAATCCAATTTCTAGGGTTACAAAAGAGGTGAAAAAAGCCATCACAGAATCCAACATAGATGAAAGGATCAAGAAACACCTCATGCCTTACAACCAGATCACGCCCAGGATTTATGGCCTACCAAAGATTCATAAGGAGTGGATTCCTCTCAGACCAATTGTGAACACAATTGGTTCCCCAACCTACCACCTCGCCAAATATGTAGCCAGTCTATTAAGCCCACTGGTGGGGAAAACAAACTCTTTTATCAAAGACTCCAGGGATTTCATTAAGATCATCAAGGAAGAAAAGTTAGATGCACATGACTTGCTTACAAGCTTTGATTTTGTGGGCCTATTTACTAAAATCCCCCTCGATGAAGCAGTGTAGGTATTATTTGAAGCCGCGGACCCAGAAACTATGAAGCTAGCAGAAGTTTGCCTCTGATCCACCTTCTTCAGCTTCATAGGTGATTTCTATGAGTAGACAAGCGGAGTGGTAATGGGGTCCCCATTGTCCCCAATTGTGGCTAATCTCTTTATGGAAGATTTCAAAAATAAGGCCCTTCACTCATTCCCCTTACAACCCACAAGATGGAAAACATATGTGGATGATACCAATGTGAGATGGCCACATGGACTCAATGAGTTGAACAAATTTCATGAGAATCTTAACCAGCTCTCGAAAGACATAAAGTTTACCATGGAATTTGAAGAGAATGGTAGCATTCCTTTTCTCGATGTGCTAATAAAGAAAAAGAATGATGGTACCCTCAGCTATGAGGTATACAGAAAGAAAACCCACTCGGAGAACTACCTTCACGTTCACTCCCACCACCACCCATCTCAGAAAATTGGGGTAATCAACACCTTGGCCATGAGAGCTTTCCACATATCTAATAAAGACCACATAGAAAAAGGGAAAGAACACTAACCTATGTCTTCAGGAGCCTGGAATATAACAATAGGCACATCTATAAGGCAATGAAAAAAGAAGAAAATTGGACTCAATGCACAAAGGAGAGAAAGACTATCAAGGCCTTCCTCCCCTACATTCAAGGAGTAACAGACAAAATTGCAAGGGTATTGGAGAAAAAAGAAGTATGGACAGCTGTTGGGTCCACGAAATGCCCATTTTTGGCCATCCTCATTACATCATTTTGTCATGCTTACATCCTATTTTCATAAGCTATACCTATGCCTTTTCTCCAGTTCAACCAATAATATTGACAAGTATAATTTGTTATTGCTTTATTTGTTTTATGCCTAGGATTGTTAAGGTTCTGGATCCTAGTCCTTGATTTATGCTAATCTGTGTGATTTCATTTAGTCAAGGTCTAAAGCGCAGGTGTATCAGCCAAATGGTGCCAGCTGTTACTCTTCAAAGCCTGATTCCTCATAACTCTAAGGGACAACACGTTCCTCCACGAGAATCTGTAACAGGCCTCCACTGAAACAAAACCCAGCTGCAACAGACAGGTCGCATTCCAGCTTGCCAAATCCATTGATCCATTGATTTCTGGAGTAACAGCTCCTTCATGAGTAATAACCTTGTTTAATACGGTTGTAATAGTTAGCTGTAACTCCGCAACATGAAGATCAGAGATCTTCATTGCTGCACAATTTTAGTGGATCGATATCTGTATTTTCAATGTATAAATATCAGAAGGCTCTCGTAGCCTGAGGTTAGACAATTACCATTTTGCATAAGCTATTACAGAGCACTGAGACTGTCAATTTCCATCATCAATATAAGAGCAGAGTTATTCATTTTTGTGTCTTAATTTGTTGTGATTCTCGGCGTCTCTATTAGAAGGCCAGGGCCCGCCTTCTCATAGAGATAGCCGGCTTAAGTAGGTAGGTTAATTTAGCTTTCTTTTTGTTGTGTGGTGTGGAATCATTGTAGATGTTACTGTTAGCTGCAATAGAGTTTAGATTTCCTTTTGGTAGTTCACAATTGCATCTTGAATAGCTGTAACACATTGGTGTGACAGTCGACTGTGTAGGGTAGTT
Organism: Larix kaempferi; assembly: GCA_027924585.1. Taxonomy (NCBI): domain Eukaryota; kingdom Viridiplantae; phylum Streptophyta; class Pinopsida; order Pinales; family Pinaceae; genus Larix; species Larix kaempferi. The sequence continues at coordinate 10,036,386 of BSBM01000206.1, forward strand.
CAGTTTAATGCATGTGTGTTCGAATCAGCTGTAACAGCCAAGCTCAATTCCAATATCTTTCAGTTGTTTATGCTTTCTAGGATTTCCAGTAATTATCAGTTAGAGTTCAAGCTTATGTTTAGATTATGGTTGTTGTTGTATATTCAATTGGTTTATTAGAATAGGCAGACTGTGATTGAGTAATAGTAGCTACTAGATGGATCATTTTGGTGAAGATTGAATATTGTAGTTTGATAATTATAGGATTTAACTTCTTTCAAAAGTAATATAGTTTATTTTCATTCTTAATTTTATAACTACTGGGTTGATTTCTGTAGGAAGGTAACTGCAATTGAATTCCTAGATGTATGAGTTAGATTAGTTTTCTTTATGGAATGAGTTTGGTTGGACATACTGGTAGGATCATTATCTTCATTTAGTGAATCAATTGCTTGACATGGTAAACGTTAACTTAAACCAGTTAACTTAATATAAAAATGATTTAAATAACAAGTTTATGAAAGGATTAAAGAACTGAAAAATATAAATAACACAAGATATGCAAACCATAAAAATGAAGACACCATATAATAATGGAGTTCGTCCCTGATGGACTACATCTCTGAGTCCATATCCAATAAGGACTGATCGTATTAGTCTTCAAAAAATACTTCAACAAGTACAAAATTCCTTCTTCAAACTGCTACAAAGAGACTTCGGCTTCAACAATAAAGTCCTCTCACTCTCCAAAATCTCTCAAGAGTGGCTAAAAAGCCTCTTACAAATGAGCATAAGCTTACAAGCCTTCAAAGGCACTTTGGCATCATATCATTTAAACATCAATACATTTTCCAATACCTTCAATGCCTTCCCATGTGTCACATACCGAAATTCTGAACATTTTATGTTGTCAGAAAAACATTATGTTTTCTGTTATTGTAAAGTTTTATGATTATTGACCAAGTGGGGTCAAGGATTACTGTAATTAATTACTATGAGTATTTTATTATTTATAAATAAAAGATGATACAAATATCCAAGGAGAGTGTTGAATGAGTGTTCACTGATCCACTAGGAGGAATGGACTGGGGTGGAGAGAAAACAGACACTTGGCAGCATCCTCAACTCACTTCTAGCTGTTGTAGGGGGAAACTTCCCTATTTTTATGGTCATGTTCCCCAAGAAAGTGGAACTGAGCAGGTGGCTCATTAACTAAAGAAAACTAACCAAAGACCTAGGCATGCTTTATCTACCCATCGAATTCAACAGGAGGCTATTCAATTCTTACCTTGCGAAAATTTCTGAAAGAGAAAGACAAGATAGCACAAGAGATTCGATGAGGGGAAGGCTAGTAAGTGATTGAGTGAGTTAAGACTGCATTCTGAACTGGTGCAACGACATTGCTGAGTTCAATATTGATAAAGGCAGAAGTATTACTGTTAAGTACTACTGTTGAGTTGCAAATGAATTTATTCCATTCTCCACACAGCATCTTCATCCTGGTGGTTTAGTGAACAGTCTCGGGGTCCTAAGGCAAGTAACTTGGATGTCTTCAAAAAAAGGTTGGGTGGAATGGGCTCCTTTGGTTGTTTGTCTCTTCTATGGTTACCAAGTTCTAATTGTGTTATCTTATTTACTTTCTGCCCAATTATTTACTAAGGAAATGATTATAATATGTTATTAGCTTTCTATTAAAACTTAGATATCTCTTGAATTGTTAGTAAATGCTTTTAAATTTCTATCATTTTATCTATGCTAAATGTCCATTTATCTGCTAGGTATAAAACTGAATGAATAATTCTGAATTTTAAAATGATGAATGATAGAGTAGAAATACTTCTCTGTATTGTAACTTCAAAGAATATTATATTTGTACTTTATTATTCCGTAGATGTTTCATTCCTCCATGAAGATCTTATTGTATATCCGGAGATGTTTATTCCTCCGTCGGAATGTGGTAACTTGGGTTATTAGACTTCCCTAGTGGGGGTCGGCCCTATGTGTGTTATGTGGGTCAAAGGGTTATTAGACCACCCTAGAGGGGTCGGCCCAGTTCATTGTAGTGGGGTATTTAACCCATTGGTTAAATACGAGCCTACATGTTTTGTGTAAAAGATAAGTCAGAGTAATGTATAAATAGAGGAGGTGTATTTCTCATTTTACACACTCACTCACTTGAGAGTGGCTCACTTGTGGAGGAGAGGTTTGCTATGGAGAAGGAGGAGCTTATGCTCAGGGTTACATCTTTGTATATTGCTGGTCATCTATATTGAGGAAGCTTTACTGGGTTTTCTACCCCATGAGGGTTTCCCATGATAAATTTGTGTCTCTTGTGTTTATGCTGTGCTTGTTGTTTCTTCAGTGATCCTGTATATTCTATTATTGTGAAATGGAATGAAATGATGCTATTTTCTATCTTATCATATTGAATCTTAACATGGTATCAGAGCTAACCTGAAGGAAGGCAATGTATGGCACTTACAACACTTGCTTCACTTGCGACAATTTGAAGGTTTGGGTTTTACATAGCAAAAACCAGTCATCGTGGAACTTTCGCTATAAATCCATTTATACGTAGTTTCAGGATTTGAAAAGTTTACAGGTCGTAGATAACATCCCCAGGCACCTTGTGTCCAAAGGGAACCCTCATATTCATTGTATTTTGTGAGTTATGATCAGTACAAGTTAGGGTTTCTGCCTCTTCCAGATCTCAGTCAAAATCAAGTGACCTAGGAAAAAAGGTCATAACTTGGGCTAGGAAGCTCCAAATGAAATTTTGTAAAAGGTGACAGGTAGTACACAGACTGTACTATCTTAGGAGACTTTTTTTAGAGGCCTAAGTTGAACTAGCTACACGTGGAACGCCGTACAAGTTCACTCTCCTGTTTTATCCCATAAACAGGTCACCTTGCGACACTTGGCATAACTGGGGCTAGGAAGATCCAAATGAAGTTTCGTAAAAAGTGACAGGTATTACACAGACTGTACTATCTTAGGAAACGTCTTAAGAGGCCGAAGGTGAGCCTGTGACACGTGGCATGCAGTACAAGTTTGCTCTCCTGTTTTATCCCATAAACAGGTCACGTTGCGACACTTGGCATAACTCTCTCTCAAAAAATCCAATTGAGGTCAGACCTGTCGAGATGGTAACATGATAGGTCAGGATACCACAAAAAAAGTTTTCAGACCCTTTGGAGCGAAAATTTCAGAGTTACAGCAAAAACAATTAGGTACATATTTCTGTCAAAACAGAAGTATTTTTGGAGCACCTTCATTCATGGCTTCTAGAATTTAGAGTTTCAGAGAAAGTTAGAATTTTCAGAATCAGAATCCACGACTAAATTCTACTTAGGAAAATCAAAATTTAGAGACCAAGATCGAATTTTTTGGTTGGGTAGAAGACCGGGCTTGATCAAACCCCAGTTCGGGATTTTGATCGGAAAGATGGAAAATTAGGGCTTCAGCAAAAGTTGGAATTTTTGAAGTCTGTAACCACGGCTGGAAGCTCCTCAGAAAAATAAGAGTTTAGAGCCTTGGATCGAACATTTTGATTGGACAGAAGGGTGGGCTTCATCAAACTCTAGTTCGTATTCCTGTCCAGAAGATACAGAAGTTTCGAAGGCAATTTTGAGGGGTCAAATTTTGGAGATTTCAAAATTGAAGTATGCTAGCAAGACACATCCTTCCATCCATTCAGAAGTGTGAAAGTCAAAGATTGAATTTTTAGGGTTTCTCTAGCAAACCCTAATCAAGCTCCAGATCAAGTTTTAGGGGGAGTTGAGGCTAAGTCCTTACATAAGAAGACTACAAGAAGTCTCGACAGGTATGACTTAAGGAGGTTCAGGTATGTCTTGAAATCTGATTCTTGATTAAGTTCATGATGTGTTTGTCTTCATATTATTTATTAGTACAATCTTGATTAATGTTAGAATTGTCTTATCACCCTAGTAACAGTATGAATGCATGTGAATGATCAAAGACATTCATTGATTAGGGCTATATGATTGTACCAATGCATTATGGTGTTGTGTGAGGTTGATGTTGTCTGCTAACAAGATACAGGTACATCACAAAAGACAAATCAAGTTCCATGACCATGACAACATGAAGACAAAGACTCATCCATAATCTTTGTTCTACTTATGAGGTATGTATGAATTTGTTATATTATGCTTAAACTATGAGACATGCAGGTTCTAGCTCAGGATCTCTAAATCATTGAAGAGATTGTTTAGGTATGTTGTACATAACTAAGCAGGTATACTAATCCAGGTATGTTTTCTTATGTCAAGTTAGAATCTTACCTTGTGTTAGGATCCCTTATATAAGTATACTTGGTATGATTGGTTATGCTTATTCATAAAGTTAGTAATCAAGGGTTTATGTATATTATGTCTCTTGTCTTGATGATTTAATTAACCAGAAGAGTACTATGATCAAACAAGAATATGCATGAGTAAAAGAAGACTTCCTTGTAATCCCGAATACTAATGATCATGACTATACATATTCAAGATTATTTAGAGTTAGAATGTTTTGAGAATATACTAATGAATGTATGTTTGTGTATGAGATCATGAGGATGACACTAGTGCACACTTGAGCATGCATAGTGGTACAGAATGAATAGAAGTTCAAAAGACATATAGAAGATCAAGCGGGAGGCAACCACACAAACATAAAAGATAAGTATTTGAGTTGTTATTTGAAATAGTAAATGATATTGCTTGTATGCATATTTGTATTCCCAGAATATATCATGCTGAGTGTAAACATTCATAGAGCATTGAACAGTATACTACTAATATGCATATGATTGGTAAGTTGGACAAACATTCCATTGCTGCTTGTCTAGAATGAAACCTCTTTGCTGACATGCTGAGAGTTGTGCACACTCTCGATAGTATGTTCTGGTAGAGATGGAAGGCATCTAGATAGCCACTGTATGCATACAGGATATGGGAAAGTGTTGTGCCAAAGTATTGGTCAAAATAGTTGCATAACTATGTAAATGATATATGTATGCATAATAGGTTATCATGTCAATATGATTTGATGATTATGAAGTATTACTAATCATGTACTTAATTTTGAATTGTAGGAAAGATCATGATGAATGATGAACACTGAACAAGCGATGGATGTTCAACAAAATATTTACAAATCAAACACACTATGGAAGGCTTGTGGCTAGAAGATTCTCTTAGAAAGAGGAAGAGAATTATGATGAGATGTTTGCTCCAAGTGGCTAGATAAGACCATTCTCTTAATGGTGTAATTAAAGAAGAAGTGTGAATCAGGTTCTGTATGGGTTCCCAGGATCGATAATCAATTGATGAGCTTAATGATCACCATGGGTGATGTGGATCTCAACCTTTTCTACAAGGTTGAATATGGTTTCTCTACACAGATGTTGATTGGGCAGAAATTGTATCAGACAGGAAGAGCACATCGAGAGGATGTTACTGTCTGGGATTAGCCATGATTTCATGGTTTAGAAGGAAGCAATCTAGTGTGGCTCTCAGCACAAGCGGAATATATGGCTGCTTGCTCTGCTAGTTGTGAAGCGGTATGGATTTAGAATGGACCCAACTGTGATCCTATGTGACAAACAGAGTTGTACCAAAATGGCAGAGAATCCAGTATTCCATGATAAGTCAAAGCACATAGAGATCTGACATTTCTATATACAAGATATGGTGCAGAAAAGAATTAAAGTTTGAATTTGTAACAAGTTACCGATGTACTAACCAAACCCCTACCTCAAGTAAAGTTTTCCGAGACAAACTTAAAATAGTTCAGAAGGACCCTCCTCGAAAGGGGGAGCAATGTGATCACTTATGATGAGATTGCCCGCATCGACAGTGAGGTCGATGATGTGGATACCTATATTGGTGATGCCGACAGAGAGGTTGGTGGATGGTCCTTAGACAGGGTCTAAGGTGACAAGGGGATTGCATCATCCTTGAACACATGTTCTAAAAGAGAGCCGTAGACGTATGTATTCGAGAATGAAGTCCTTGGTGGACATGAGGGGATTGGATCATCCCTGGACTTCAGTCCTAAAGAGAGCCGTAGACGTATGTCTTCAAGAATAAAGTCCTTGGTGGACATGTGAGGATTGCATCATGCTTGAACACAAGTTCTAAAGCGAGCCGTAGACAAGTGTCTCCGAGAAAGAAGAGGGATTGTATCATCCTTGAACACTTGTTCTAAAGAGAGCCGTAGATGTATGTCTTCGAAAATGAAGTCCTTGGTGGACATGAGAGGATTGGATCATCCCTGGACTTCAGTCCTAAAGAGAGCCATAGACATGATGTCTCTGAGAATGAAGTCCTGAATGAACAGGTAAGGGATTGCATCTTCCCCGGACCTCGATCCCAGAATTGAGCCATAGACTGATGTCTCCAAAAATTGAATATAGGACTGCATCATCCCTAAACTAGGTTCAAAATGTATGTGAGGACTGCACCGTCCATGAACTGGGTTCAAAATGTACGTGAGGACTGCATCGACCATGAACTGGGTTCAAAATGTACGTGAGGACTGCATCGTCCATGAACTGGGTTCAAAATGTACGTGAGGACTGCATCGTCCATGATCTGGGTTCAAAATGTACATGAGGACTGCATCGTCCATGAACTGGGTTCAAAATGTATGTGAGGACTGCATCATCCATGAACTGGGTTCAAAATGTACGTGAGGACTGCATCGTCCATGAACTGGGTTCAAAATGTACGTGAGGACTGCATCGTCCATGAACTGGGTTCAAAATGTACGTGAGGACTACATCATCCATGAACTGGGTTCAAAATGTACGTGATGGAATTGCATCGTCCCTAGACATGAGACTTGTCTTAAAGTGATAAGGAATAATCATCCTGTAAGTAGATTGGGATTTCATTGTCCCTAGACATGGTGAGGTGTCTTAAAGTGATAAGGACTAATCATCTTGTAAGTAGATTGGGATTGCATCATCCCTAGACATGGTGAGGTGTCTTAAAGTGATAAGGACTAATCATCCTGTAAGTAGATTGGGATTGCATCGTCCCTAGACATGGTGAGGTGTCTTAAAGTGATAAGGACTAATCATCCTGTAAGTAGATTGGGATTGCATCGTCCCTAGACATGGTGAGGTGTCTTAAAGTGATAAGGACTAATCATCCTGTAAGTAGATTGGGATTGCATCGTCCCTAGACATAGTGAGGTGTCTTAAAGTGATAAGGACTAATCATCCTGTAAGTTGATTCAGGATTGCATCATCCCTAGACATGGTGAGGTGTCTTAAAAGGATAAGGATTGATCATCCTGTAAGTTGATCTGGATTGCATCATCCATAGACATGAGAGATGTCTTAAACTGAGAGGGACTGATCATCCCGTAATAGGATCTTGTGTGTTGCAGAGCATGCTGCTATGTTTTGATGATTGATGTATTAGTGAGAATACATGCTTTTGATGATAGATGTGTTAGTGAGAATACATGCTTTTGGTGATAGATGTATTAGTGAAAATAAATGATTTTGATGATAGATGTATTAGTGAGAATACATGCTTTTGATGATAGATGTATTAGTGAGAATACATGCTTTTGATGATAGATGTATTAGTGAGAATACATGCTTTTGATGATATATGTATTAGTAAGAATACATGTTTTGATGATAGATGTATTGGTGTGGATACTAATACAGATGATCCAGATGCTGTACATCGTGATGATCCAGATGCTATAGATCGAGATGATCCAGATGCTGTAGATCGAGATGATCCAGATGCTGTAGATCGAGATGATCCAGATGCTGTAGATCGAGATGATCCCGATGCTGATGATCGTATGATGACGATGCTGATGATCGTGAGGATCCAGATGTTGATGTTGTTGTAGTTGTTCGAGTGCTGCAGAAGATAAAGACTCAGTACTGAAGATGTTGATATTCCAGTATTGAAGATGTTCCAGTAACCGCTTGAGTTACTGATGATGTTGAGAAAGCTTCCAATGATTTATAGATGTATCATGTATGATGTTGATGACTCCTTGCTCGTGCAGATGCTGTTATAATATCCTTCTTGTTAAGGGGGAGTGCTGAGATATTGTAACTTCAAAGAATATTATATTTGTACTTTATTATTCCGGAGATGTTTCATTCCTCCATGAAGATCTTACTGTATATCCGGAGATGTTAATTCCTCCGTCAGAATGTGGTAACATGGGTTATTAGACTTCCCTAGTGGGGGTCGGCCCTATGTGTGTTATGTGGGTCAAAGGGTTATTAGACCACCCTAGAGGGGTCGGCCTAGTTAGTTGTAGTGGGGTATTTAACCCATGGTTAAAGACGAGCCTACATGTTTTGTGTAAAAGATAAGTCGGAGTAGTGTATAAATAGAGGAGGTGTATTCCTCATTTTACACACTCACTCACTTGAGAGTGGCTCACTTGTGGAGGAGAGGTCTGCTATGGAGAAGGAGGAGCTTATGCTCAGGGTTACATCTTTGTATATTGCTGGTCATCTATATTGAGGAAGCTTTACTGGGTTTTCTACCCCATGAGGGTTTCCCAGGATAAATTTGTGTCTCTTGTCTTTATGCTGTGCTTGTTGTTTCTTCAGTGATCCTGTATATGCTATTATTGTGAAATGGAATGAAATGGTGCTATTTTTTGTCATAGCATATTGAATTTTAACACTATTCAATTCTTACCTTGCGAAAATTTCTAAAAGAGAAAGATAAGATAGCACAAGAGATTCGATGAGGGGAAGGCTAGTAAGTGATTGAGTGAGTTAAGACTGCATTCTGAACTGGTGCAACCACATTGCTGAGTTCAATATTGCTAAAGGCAAAAGTATTATTGTTAAGTACTACTGCTGAGTTGCAAATGAATTTATTCCATTCTCCACACAGCATCTTCATCCTGGTGGTTTAGTGAACAGGCTTGGGGGTCCTAAGGCAAGTAACTTGGATGTCTTCAAAAAAAGGTTGGGTGGAACGGGCTCCTTTGGTTGTTTGTCTCTTCTATGGTTACCAAGTTCTAATTGTGTTATCTTATTTACTTTCTGCCCAATTATTTACTAAGGAAATGATTATAATATGTTATCAGCTTTCTATTAAAACTTAGATATCTCTTGAACTGTTAGTAAATGCTTTTAAATTTCTATCATTTTATCTATGCTAAATGTCCATTTATCTACTAGGTATAAAACTGAATGAATAATTCTGAATTTTAAAATGATGAATGATAGAGTAGAAATACTTCTCTGTATTTTTACACATACATTATGTATCATACTCTAGTACAAAGAAGTTAATTTAGGAGTAGATTAGAATGATTATTTATCATAGGCTGAAAATGTATCATAAAGATTTGTATCGATAAACTATTCTATATTATGTACATTGAGGTATCTTTCTTTTATAAATAGAACTTATATTATAAGTATATAAGGTAGGTAAAATTTCAGGAATCACCGTATATACCGAACAACATTACTTAGCATTTCATATGTTTCATACAGAATTAACTATCTTAAATCTAGTTTACGTTCAAAATAAATTTAACTCTTTTTATAAACAATTGATGTTGTAAAACCCTAGTAGTATCGTAATTCCATAATATAGGTTGGGTATCTTTTAAAACCAAATGGAAAACCATAAATTTATCTTGCACTGAAAGAGTATTATTTTACCTACTTCTCAACTAATTCTAACCATAAGCATCAAGCTTCATTTCATCATATTTATCCACTTAAACATTTACACAGAGATCTTTCCAAACGCACTGAATAATAATGCACTTTCAAAGGAATTACCATTTAATTTAACCATTAAAAATATACTACGATGAACTAAGCAAATATTAACTCTAAAGAGTCTATCGACCATTTGAGGGTTGAAAACGCTGTTCATAATCCACAACTGGTAATACTGTAATAACATTGCATTCTTTTCCAAAACAAGAGTATAATACAACACCAGGGTTTGATACCCGTAAGGGTTCACCCAAACCGGTACATGCTTTCATAAAATTATAAACATGGCCGTTAACAGTTTTCTAAAGTGCAGGTGTGCAGGGTTCGAGTCTCGACTCACCCTAATCCACATAATAATTTTATAATCTATAATAATAAATCTTAAATACATAACAAGTTCGGGGTTCGAAACCCTTAGTTTTCCTTAAGTAAACCTTTAACACTATAAACAGTTATGGTAGGGTTTCCAACTCTGCCTTGCGTTTAATGTTTGAAACAACTCTTACAAACGAACATCACAACCATTTTCCAACAGAGACAGGTATTTCCCTAAAACACTGGTAGCTTGTATCAAAATCTATTCATTACAAAAATAACGAAAATGCCAAGAGCAATCTCTCTGAAATTGTATTTCAAACTATACTTTGATCTTTGCAAAACCATTTGTATTATCCATAAAAAATTATACACAAACAATAACGAAAGGAAGCATTGAGAAACCAATGCAAGTCAAGGTCAAGGGTTCAACCCTCTTTGTACTAAATTCCATACAGCTTATAAGATTACGACCAACTGTAAAAACAATTTATAAGTTAAACCGAAGTTTTGGCTAAACCAAAATAAGACCGAGATCAGTGCCAAGATTCACCAAAATCTTTCGAGAGCAAATAGATTCCCATAGGGAGTCGCCGAGGCTTACCAGGGCCAAAGAATCTCTTATCCCGTTTTGGGAAACCTTAAAACAAATGTCGAGGAAGTGACCTGTCAGGGACATCTACATGACAACTGGTTAAATCTTGAAGTAACTCAGACATTTTGATTTAAACAATTTTAATGTTAAAACACTCGGCAAAACATGTAGGGTCGATTACAACATTACCTACAACTCATCAGCACTTCTGAGCATTTTTTTATCAACGTATGCGGTGGTAAAGCTTTCAGCATCAACATTGTGGTGCAAATATTCACCATCGAACCTAGTAAGGGTATAAAACTCTGTAAAAGACTTGGGTTCATATAGCCTGATGTTGACAACATACAGGATACGAGGTCTCAGTATCGAACCTCAGGAGGAATTCCAATCATTGTTTACGAACCCTAAAAACTCGAGATCCTCTGGGCATCTTCTCCCACCTTGAATGTCAAATGAATGTTCCAGGTTATTGTCTCATAGAGGTAGTTCAAAACTCATCTAGGGTTTAACACAAAAACCAAGAACCCTGACGTGAAGCCTTTCCATGAGGATTTCCAATGGGCATTCCACCCAAAAACACATTTAATAACATTAAGTGTTATAGCTACCAGATGCTTGTATGACTGCCAACGCAGAGACCCACTGAGGTTAACTTGTGGACTTCACTATGCTTATAACGTAAAGTATGTCTATGCTTATAGCCATAGCATATAGTGTATAGTTCCACTTAGAGCAATTCAAGAGCCATACTATGCATATAGTCTATAGTATATTTATAATTGCATTTTGTTTAAAACACATAGCGTATAACATATAGTTAGGTCTTTTTACATGTCTTCACATTACAAGTTGATAATTCATGGTCGTAGCATTACCATTAAAACATACATATATAAAAGCTATAGTTGATAATTAAATACAATTAAACCCTGACTTTAATACAAATAAAACAATTTTGCATAAGAATAATTTGAATGTGAAGTTTAAACTCTATGAAAATCATAGTGATCACATAGGACATTAATAATCTATGTAGAATATATGTAGCTCGAAATTATATATATATATGACATCGTGATCCTGTAATTAGTGATCATAGCTAGGGTAGGTCTTACCATTGCACAAAATAAGTTTTCTATACTTTTGTAATTAATGTCGGAGGCTAAAGGAAGTATAACAAAGTCATTTTGACATACATCAATAATGCTTCGGTTAGGAATCTCACTCAAGTGTGATTTGCGACATAAGTTTAAGAGTGTTAGCTATAAATAGCTCAATAAGCCTCGGGGTGTCCATGGGACCCCTTCATCAAATGGGAAAAAAACAAATAGCTAGTATTTATGAACAAAACAGTACCATAGTAAGAGATAAGTTAAATGTCGATGTTTATACATGTAAAGAAGTAACCATAATCATTCAGGAAACAAAAATAGTATTAAACATTCCGCAGTATGTGGCAACATAAATACATGGAATTAATCATTCGCAAGCAGTAAAGACATTATGACAAACATAGCATGTAATTGACATAACATGATTATAATATTGACGACTAAATGAAGAATGTGTCGTCATAATACAAAATCAGGTTGTCATTTAAAGAAGACAATTATCATTAATTATACTTCCACGTAACAAATATAAGCATTTAATGTTACTTAGAAAATTTTATATTTTTGTGAATTTTGTGGATGTTACATGTGGTATCAGAGCACATGTTCAAATACTAGGCCTGAAGTGGCTCAACTTGCACATTGAAAATATAAAACAGAATTGCAAATCACTGATTTTTATTTTATTTTGTTTTCAATTTCAGCACTTTATAAATTTTGTCTGTAGGTATGGAAGGACCAGAAGAGTCAGCTGAGGACAGGTCCCATAATAATGAAAAAAATAATAATGAACAAGGACACATTAATGCAGAAAATTTATTTGTGGAATTGAACGATAATTCATCTGAATTGCTAAGGACAATTAAAGATTTAAAATTAGAAATAAAAATTGTTGAGGAAAATGAACAAATCCTAAAAGCTCAAGAGGAGCTAAATCAAATCTTGTTGGCTAAATTTCATAATAACAATAAAAATAAAATAGTTCAGAAAATAATTTTGAATCTGGAACTATGTCCTACCAACGTAAGGATAAAAAATTAAAATTGACTAATTCTGAGAGCATCTCATCTTCTGAATTTTATGAAAAAGCACGCAGGAAAAAGCACAAGTATTCCACTGATAGTAGTGAAAGTTACTGCTGCACTAAAAAGAAGAAGTACAAGCCATACGAAGAAATTTATAGTGGGTTTAAAAAGATCAAACCACCAAATTTTAATGGAGAAACATAAAAGAGTGAGATAGATGAAGCATGGCTATCCGGTATGAATAAGTACTTTCAAATTTACAACTACTCAAGTCATTTAAAAACTAAAATGGCAATTTATAATATGACTGTAAAAGCAGACATTTGTTGGCAAGATCTGAAACGAGTAAAAGGTTTAAAAGAGAAAAGTGTAAATTGAAGTTATTTTAAGAAATATTTTAAAACAAAGTTTCCGTCGGAACAGTATTATGAGGAACGAGCTAAAGAGTTTTATGAGTTAAAGTTAGGCTCCATGGATATGAGGGAATTAAGCAGCAAGTTTTTAAGTTTATTAAGGTATGTGCCTTACATCAATGAAGAAAATCCTAAGGTACAAAGATTTATGAGCTGTTTTCCCTCTCATATAAAGGACAGGATTGAGTATGATGGTCCTCGAACTCTTGAAGAGGCCATGAGAAAAGAAAATATATGTTATGAATAGAACAAGAAAACAGAAGGCATACCAAACTGGAAGGTAAAAAGGCCTAATAATTTTGAATAAAGGAAAAAACACTTTTCTTTTAATCGCAACTTTGGAAATAATAATTCATGTAATTATTCTAACAGAAAATTTCAAGGAAATGATTCAATAGGTAATGTACAGTCAAAATTTACAGTTACAAGAAACAGTGATTCACCTAAAAATTTCGTTAAAAACAATGAACAGAAAGAACCTGTTAAATGTTGGGACTGTCAGGGACCTCACTATGCATCAAACTGCCCACTCAGAAAGAGGACTGCCAACAACATACACATGGTATAGGAGGAGACTACTGTTGGTGACTTAGCGAGGGAAATGCCCAGAATCAATGCAGCCTTAGAAAACAGACATGCTGATAATCAAACTTCCATGGTTGAAGTAGAAGGTATGTTGAAAGATAAACCTATTTCTATTTTAATTGATCCAGGAGCAAATCTTAGGTATCTGTCACCTGATTTAGTTAAATGTTGCAATCTGAAAATAGACAAGTTTTAAAAGTCATGGTTGGTTCAATTAGCTATTGGAACTAAAAGAAAAGTGATTGATTATGTAAAAGAGTGTGAATTACTGATGAATTAGTTTAGGACTCATGTTAAGCTGAATGTGTTACATTTAGGCTCTTACGATGTTCTGATTCGAATGGATTGGTTGGAAAAGCATAGGGTAATGTTAAATTGTTTTGAAAAGACTTTTACTTGTTTGAATGAAAAATGTGAAACCATAACAGTAAAAGGAATTCCTAGAAAGACTTATGTTAGACAAATTTCTTCCTTGCAAGTTAAAAACGTTATTCGTAAAGGGTGTAAGTTGTTTGTTGTAAATGTAATTAATGATGAACAATCAACTACGGAAGATAAGTTAAAGTTGGAAGACATACCCATTCTAAAGGAATTTTCTGATGTATTTCCAGAAGAAATTCCAGGACTACCTCCGAAAAGGGAACTAGATTTCACCAATGAGTTAGTACCAGGAGCGGTACCAAACTCAAAGGATCCTTACAGAATGAACATTCTGGAACTTAATGAACTTAAATCACAGCTTAAGGAACTAATTGATAAAAATTATATAAGGCCCAATGTGTCTCCATGGGGAGCACTTGTAATTTTCGTTAAAAAGAAGGACGGAACTATGTGTTTATGCATAGATTACCATCAATTAAATAAAATGACCATAAAGAACAGATATCCTCTGCCCCGCATTGATGATCTGTTTGATCAACTACGTGGCGCGAAGATATTTTCTAAGATAGACTTGAGGTTGGGGTACCATCAAGTCAGAATTAAAGATGAGGACATCTTTAAGACTTCTTTTAGAACCTGTTATGGGTACTACGAGTTCGTGGTTATGCCTTTTGGGCTAACCAACGCCCCAACAATTTTCATGTGTCTTATGAATAATATTTTACATCAGTACTTCGATAAGTTTGTAATTGTTTTCATTAACGACATTCTAATTTATTCTAAGACTAAAGAAGAACATGACGAACACTTAAAAATAATTTTACAAGTGTTAAGAGAACACCAAATTTATGCTAAGTTCAACAAATGTGATTTCTTTAAAGATAAAATACAGTACCTAGGGCATGTGATATCCAAGGATGGAATCGCAGTAGACCCGGAAAAGATAAAAGCAATTAATGAATGGCCTACCACTAAAGACGTAACTAGTGTACGATCTTTTATGGGAATTACAGGTTACTATCGTAAATTTATAGAAGGATTCTCTCGAATAGTGTATCCTATAACTTCTTTACAAAAGAAAGGTAAGAAATTTATCTGGGATAAAAAATGGGAGGAAATTTTTAAGAAATTAAAAGAACTGTTAACAACTGCACCAATCCTAAAAATTGCAAACCCAAACAAGGATTTCATTGTATGCACTGATGCATGCAATGATGGACTTGGCAGAGTCTTAGCACAATAAGGTCATTTGATTGCCTATGAGTCTAGAAAGTTAAAGATTCATGAGAATAATTATGCAACTTATGATTTAGAGTTGGCCGTCGTGATACATGCATTAAAGATGTGGCGTCATCACTTAATCGGAAGAAAATTTACATTAATGATAAATAGTAAATGTTTAAAATATTTGTTGGAGCAACCAAATCTGAACGCAAGGCAAGCTAGGTGGCTAGCTTTCCTTAGCGAATATGATTTTGAGATTCAACACATTAAAGGTAAGGAGAATAAAGTTGATGATGCATTAAGAAGAAATGCAAGATTAAATTGTGTGGAAGCAATCAGCACTTACAAAACAGATTTAGAAATTCATATTAGAGAAGGAATCAAAATGGATGAAAAATATAAAAAATTACATGAAAATATTGTTGAAAGTAATTCTAAAAATTTAATAACAGATTTCAAAATTGATGAAAGAGGATTAATGTTGTATAAAAACCGACTTTATGTGCCTAATGTTGCTGAAATCGAGTTGTTGATTTTAAATGAAGTACATAAAAGTCCATACTCAGGACATTCTGGTTACCAAAAGATGATAACAATGCTGAGGAAGGATTACTTTTGGTCAGATATGAAAAAAGAAGTAGCTAAATATATTGTTAGGTGTATGGAATGTTAGCAAATAAAGGTTGAACATCAACACCCAGCTGGACTATTGCAACCACTACTTGTTCCAAACTGGAAATGGGAAATAATTAGTATTGATTTTATAACTTCTTTACCTAAAAACCATAAACAAAATGATTCCATAAGGGTAGTTGTGGATAAGCTTAGTAAAGCATCCCATTTCATACCCATTAAAACAACCTACAAGAATGCTAACATTGCTGAAATTTTTATGAAACAAATTTTTCGTTTGCCTAGGATTCCAAAAGTTATAATTTCTGATAGGAACTCTAACTTTACAGAAAATTTCTAGAAGTCTTTATTTAAAGGTTTAGATACTACTTTAAATTTCAGCACATCATTTCATCTGCAAATAGATGGGAAGACAGAAAGAGTCAACCAGATTCTTGAATATATGTTAAGAATGTATGTTAGAGATCAGCGAGGTAAATGGGAGGAATATTTGCATCTTGTTGAGTTTGCTTATAATAACCACTACCAAGCTTCAGCAAATCTCAGTCCATTTGAAATTTTGTATGGCAGAAAGTGTAACACTCCTATTTCTTGGAGTAATCTAGTTGACATGTTAATGTTAGGACTTGAGTTATTAAAAGAATTGGAACTAACCGTGAAATAGGTTCAAGGCAATTTGAAAATTGCACAAGATAGACAGAAAATCCACGCAGATCTCAAAAGAAATCAGAAAGAGTTTCAGGTTGGTGAACATGTTTTCCTCAAGGTAAAACCTAAAAAGAGCTCCTTAAAGATAGGAAGTTGTGCTAAATTAGCACCAAGGTATTGCGGACCTTTTGAAATACTGTCCAGGGTAGGACCAATGGCATATCAGCTGGCTTTACCACCAAAATCTTAAAGTGCATAATGTATTTCAAATATCTCTTTTAAAAAAGTATGTGCATGATGCTACTCATGTGATTAATTAGAATGATGTATAGGTGGAACCAGAAGGATATTTTCTGGTGGAACCGGATTGTATCCTCGACAAGAGGGAAATTTTGCTTCGCAATCGTACCATTGGATAGGTAAAGGTGCAATGGAAGCACCTTAGTCCAGATGAAGCAACCTGGGAGTTGGAAAGTAATATGCAGGTGGCATATCCAAATCTGTTCTAGGAAGAATTAGAGGATAATGAATAAAGCAACATCGAGGATGATGTTGAAATTAAGAGGGGGTGTTTGTCACATACCCAAATTCTGAACATTTTATGTTGTCAAAAAAACATTATGTTTTATGTTATTGTAAATTTTTATAATTATTGACCAAGTGGGATCAAGAATGACTGTAATTAATTACTCTGAATATTTTATTATTTATAAATAAAAAAGGAAACAAATATCTAAGGGAGACTATTGAATGACTGTTCACTGACCCACTAGGAGGAATGGACTAGGGTGGAGAGAAAACTGACACTTGGCAGCATCCTCAACTCACTTCTAGCTGTTGCACGGGGCAACTTTGTTAGGATATTCCTATACTCCATCCTAGTCCTATCAGCATTTTCATTATTTGCATTTTCAGTCATGCATGCACTTTTAGGGTTTGCATGCATTATTTAGGGTTTGCATGCATCATAGTCATCAGTCCCAGCACCTAGCCCTTAGTTAGCTAACCCCCGGAGCTTCCTTCCACTCAGTTTCAACCCTCCTAGAGCTTAGTGCACCCTCCTTTCACCTACTGCATGAGAAAGGTGCCCTTCCTTACCTACCATTCAGTTATCTTTAGTTCTCTCCTTGATTTTAGGCTTGACTGACTCTCAATTGACTGTATCACTCCGATGGACCTCCAATGTGACTAGACCGCTCATTCTGACTCTAGTTAGCTCCTCATGCTCCCTCCACTAAGCCTCCTTCATTCAATTAGTGCCAGTTACACCTACCACACTCAGTTAGACTCAGTTTGACTAATGGTTGACAGTTACTTGAGCATTGAGGACTCCACTGATGATGGGATAGACTTCTAGTTGTGCTCCGATGACACTCCAGTGATCTTTTCATCACTCCATGAAGGATAATTCAAATTGCCACCTTAGGTATTTGAATCCTCATGCATTGTACTATTTATTTGTCCATATTGTGATTAATTAATTAGTGTGTGTGAAGTATTTTTGCTTCTATCAGAGTTCTACTGTATTATTATTCTGTTGTTCATTACATTGTACTGACCACACTTCTTCTATCTTCTTGCTTAATCATAATTACTCTTGTGAGGTATACATCATCTCTTAGATTTGCTATGAGGATTTTCACATGGTATCAGAGCATGTTGAGAGTATTGTTTATCTCCATTCTTGAGAGTTTTTTGCAGGTTATTATCAAGATTTCGAGTGCAGCAGTTTCTGCATTTTTGCAGCAGCAGCAGTCGCAGATATTTCTATTATTTTTTGTAGGTCTTCTACAGCTTCAATGTATTTAGAAGAAATCCCTCCTCTTTCTCCATTCAACTATGATCTTCTTTCTCTATTCAACTATGATGAATGGAAACCGAATATGATAGCACATTTGAAGAGAAATGGTCTCTTCGATTATTGTTTTGAAAGAGAGTTTGAATCCTCTGAAGAAGAGTATGACTAGTTAATTGAAGGTGACAGAGCTTGTGTAGCCATGATATTTTCTATGCCTCTATACATGACACACCAATTCGTTGATATTGAAACTCCAAAAGAGCTATGGATCCATCTGGATGAAATATTTGGCAGACAGAATGAAGGAATTGGTCCAAACCCTTTCGAGAGCAAGCAAAGTGATGCATTCGCCCTCCTTGATGATCTCATTGATCATGAACCAGTATCAAACACATCTCATATTGAAGTTGTCCAAAAAGAAGAAGAACTTGCAGATTCTACACTCATGCTCCAAATTTCTTCTATTTCGAATTATGTGCCAGCTCACACTGTAGATATTGCAGAAGGTCCTAAATCCTCTCTTGCACCAGAGTCTATTGGTCTGCATCATGATCTATTGAATGTTTTGGAGGTCAAATCAGCTATTGGTGGTAATGCATTCTCTCTCCTCAAGCAATCACCTCTTATTTACTACTATATGATCATTATTCCATGCTTTCAGAAGGTTATTGAATAATATGTCCATTGTCATCTGCTTGGGATAATTTCTCATGCATCTACTAGTTTTGATCTCACCTCTAATGGTTCAAAGGAGATCTCAAGAAACCATGATTCAAGCATTGGATCTGATTTGGATTCCAAGCAATCACCTCTCATTTACAACTGTAAGATCATTCTTTCATGCTCTCATATGTTTATTGAAGATAATGGCCATTGCCATTCGCTTAGGAAAATTTCTCATGCACTTACTGGTTTAGATCTCACCTCAAATGGTTCAAAGGAGATCTTAAGCAACCATGATTCAAGCCTTGGATCTGATTTGGATTCCAAGCAATTACTGATATTTGATGGTTCTTTTTGGCATAATCTCACCTATGATGGTTCGAAGGAGAAGACAAAAGACTATCTGCATATTCATGGTTTTGATCCTACCTCGACTGATTCGAACCACAGGTTCAAGGATCATCCTCATACTTTTGGATTTGTTCTCATCGCTTTCGATCTGAAGAACAAGTACAAGCACATGCTTTCTGAGCATGATCCACTTTTTCCCAAGAAGAAGATACCTCCAGACATATGACCAAGCATCACACCTGCTTGAGTTTGGAGCATTTACTTTTGTGTGTGCCTTACAGTCTATTTTGAGGGGGGGTATTTTTCCCATGAGGTTTTCCCCATTTCCTCGGTTTATTGATTATTATTATTCATTGTATTGGGTGACCTTTGGTCTTAGTTACCAGGGCCCATGATGGATTAAGGGGGGGTGTTAGGATATTCCTATACTCCATCCTAGTCCTATCATCATTTTCATTATTTGCATTTTCAGTCATGCATGCACTTTTAGGGTTTTCATGCATTATTTAGGATTTGCATGCATCCCAGTCATCAGTCCCATAACCTAGCCCTCAGTTAGCTAGCCTCTGGAGATTCCTTCCACTCAATTTCATCCCTCCTAGAGCTTAGTGAGCCCTCCTTTCACCTACTGCATGAGAAAGGAACCCTTCCTTACCTACCATTCAGTTATCTTCAGTTATCTCCTTGATTTTAGGCTTGACTAACTCTAAACTAACTATATCACTCCGATGGACCTCCAATGTGACTAGACTGCTCATTCTTACTCCAGTTAGCTCCTCATGCGCCCTCCACTGAGCGTCCTTCATTCAGTTAGTGTCAGTTACACCTACCACACTCAGTTAGACTCAATTTGATTGATGGTTGATAGTTACTTGAGCATTGATGACTCCACTAATGATGGGATAGACTTCTAGTTGTGCTCCGATGACACTCCAGTCATCTTTTGATCACTCCACGAAGGCTAGTTCGAATTGCCACCTTAGGCATTCGAATCCTCATGCATTGTACTATTTATTTGTCCATATTGTGATTAATTAATTAGTGTGTGTGAAGTATTTTTGCTTCTATCCGAGTTCTACTGTATTATTATTATGTTGCTCATTACAATGCATTGACCACTCTTCTTCTATCTTCCTGCTTAATCATAATTACTCTTGTGAGGTATACATCATCTCTTAGATCTACTGTGAGGATTTTCACAAACTTCCTATTTTTATGGTCATGTTCCCCAAGAAAGTGGAACTGAGTAGGTGGCTCATTAACTAAAAAAAACTGACCAAAGACCTAGGCATGCTTTATCTACCCATCGAATTCTGCAGGGGGTTGTTCAGTTCTTACCTTATGAAAATTTATGAAAGAGAAAGATAAGAGAGCACAAGAGATTTGATGAGGGGAAGGCTAGTAAGTGATTGAGTGAGTTAAGACTGCATTCTGAACTAGTGCAGCCACATTGCTTAGTTCAATATTGTTAAAGGCAGAAGTATTACTGTTAAGTGCTATTGCTGAGTTGCAAAGGAATTTATTCCATTCTCCACACAGCATCTTCGTCCTGGTATTTCATTGAATAGGCTCAGGGGTCCTAAGGCAAATAACTTGGCTATCTTCAGGAAAAGGTGGAGTGGAACGGGCTCCTTTGGCTGTTTGTCTCTTCTACAGTTTCTAGGTTCTAATTGTCTTATCTTATTTACTTCCTGCCCAATTATTTACTATTAAAACTTAGATATATCTTTAACTGTTAGTAAATGCTTTTAAATTTCTATCATTTTATCTATGCTAAAAGTCCATTTGTCTGCTAGGTATAAAACTGAATGAATAATTCTGAATTTTAAAATGATGAATGATAGAGTAGAAATACTTCTCTGTATCTTTCCACATACATTATGTATCGTACTCTAGTACAGAGAATTTAATTTAGGAGTAGATTAGAATGATTCTTTATCATAGGATAAAAATGTATCATAAAGATCTGTATCAATAAACTATTCTATTTTATGTACATGAAGGTATTTTTCTTTTATAAATAGAACTTATATTATAAGTATATAAGGTAGGTAAAATTTCAATAATCATCGTGTATACCGAACAACATTACTTAGCATTTAAATTGTTTCATAGAAAATTAACAATCTTAAATCTAGTTTACATTCAGAATAAATCTAACTCTTTTTATAAACAATTGATGTTGCAAAACCCTAGTAGTATCGTAATTCCATAATACAAGTTGGGTATATTTTAAAACCAAATGGAAAACCATAAATTTATCTTGTACTGAAAGAGTATTCTTTTACATACTTCTCAACTAATTCTAACCATAAGCATCAAGCTTCATTTCACCATATTTATCCACTTAAACATTTACATAGAGATATTACCAAACACACTCAATAATAATGCACTTTCAAAAGAATTACCATTTAATTTAACCATTAAAAATATACTACGATTAACTAAGCAAATAATAACTCTAATGAGTCTGTCAACCATTCCAGGGTTGAAAACCCTGTTCATAATCCACAACTAGTAATAATGTAATAACATTGCATTCTTTTCCAAAACGATAGTATAATACAAGACCAGGGTTTGATACCCGTAAGGGTTCATCCAAACCAGTCCATGCTTTCATAAAATTATAAACACAACCATTACAAGTTTTCTAAAGCGTAGGTGTGCAGGGTTTGAGTCTCGACTCACCCTAATGCACATAATAATTTTATAAGCTATCAAAATAAATATTAAATACATAACAGGTTCGGGGTTTGAAACCCTTAGTTTTCCACAAGTAAACCTTTAACACTATAAACAGTTATGGTAGGGTTTCCAACTCTGCCTTGCATTTAATGTTTGAAACAACTCTTATAAACAAACATCACAACCATTTTCCAACAGAGACATGCTTTTCCCTAAAACACTGGTAGCTTGTATCAAAATCTATTCATTACAAAACTAACGAAAATGTCGAGAGAAATATCTCTGAAATTGTATTTCAAACTATACTTTGATCTTTGCAAAACATTTATATTATCCATAAAAATTTATACACAAATAGTAACGAAAGGAAGCGTTGAGAGACCAACGCAAGTCAAGGTAAAGGGTTCAACCCTCTTTGTACCAAATGCCATACGGCTTATAAGATTACAACCAACTGTAAAAACAATTTATAAGTTAAACCAAAGTTTTGGCTAAACCAAAATAAGACCGGCATCAGTGCCAATATTCACCAAATTCTTTCGAGTGCAAATAGATGTCCATAGGGAGTCACCGAGGCTTACCAGGACCAAAGAAGCTCTTATCCCTTTCTAGCCAATCTTAAAACAAATGCCAAGGAAGTGAGCTGTCAGGGACATCAACATGACAACTGGTTCAATATTGAAGTAACTCAGACATTTTAATTTAAACATTGTTAATGTTAAAACATTCGGTGAAACATGTAGGGTCTATTATGACATTACCTGCACCTCATCAATACACCTGAGCATTATCAACGTATGCGGTGGTCAAGATTTCAGCATCAACACTCATGGTGCAAAGACTCACCCTCTAACCCAGTAAGGGTTTAAAACTCTGTAAAAGACTCGGGTTCATATAGTCTGTTGTTGACAACATACAGGATACGAGGTCTCAGTATCGAACCCTGGGAGGAACTGCAATCATTGCTTACAAACCCTAAAAACTCAAGAGCGTGTCGGCCTCTCCTCCCACCTTCAATTTCAAATGAATGTTCCAAGTTATTGTCTCATCGAATTAGTTCAAAACACAGATAGTGTTTAACAAAAAACCCAAGAACCCTCACGTGAAGCCTTGCCACGAGGATTGCCAATGGGCATTCCACCCAAAAACACATTTAATAACATTAAGTATTATATCTACCAGATGCTTGTATGCGTGCCAACGTAGAGACCCACTAGGGTTAACTTCTGGACTTCACTATGCTTATAATGTAAAGTATGTCTACGCTTATAGTTATAGCATATAGTGTATAGTTCCACTTAGAGCAATTCGAGATCCATACTATGCATATAGTCTATAGTATATTTATAATTGCATTTTGTTTAAAACACATAGCATATAACATATAATTAGGTCTTGTTACATGTCTTCACATTACAAGTTGATAAGTCATGGTCGAAGCATTACCATTAAAACATACATATATAAAAGCTATAGTTGATAATCGAATACAATTAAACCCTCACTTTAATACAAATAAAACAATTTTGCATAAGAATGATTTGAATGTGAAGTTTAAACTCTATGAAAATCATAGCACGATCACATGGGACATTAATAATCTATGGAGAATATATGCAACTCGAAATTATATATATATATATGACATCGTGATCTTGTAATTAGTGATCATAGCTAGGATAGATCTTACCAATGCACAAAATAAGTTCTCTACACTTTTGTAATTAAGGTCAGAGGCTAAAGGACGTATAATAAAGTCATTTTGACATACATTGATAATGCTTCGGTTAGGAATCTCTCTCTTAGGTCTGTGATCTAAGACAGAAGTTTAAGAGCGTTAGGTATAAATGGCCAAGTAAGCCTCAGGGTGTCCATAGGACCCCTTCATCAAATGGAAAAAAAAACAAATAGTTAGTATTTATGAACAAAACAGTGCCATAGTAAGAGATAAGTTAATTGATGATGTTTATACATTTAAAGGAGTAACCATAATCATTTAGGAAACAAAAAGGGTATTAAACATCCAACAGTATGTGGCAACATAAATATATGCAATTAATCATTTGCAAGCAGTAAAGACATTATGACAAACATAGCATGTAATTGACATAACATGATTATAATATTGACAACTAATTGAAGAATGTGTTGTCATAATACAAAATCAGGCTATCGTTTAAAGAAGAAAATTATCATTAATTATACTTCCGCGTAACAAATATAAGCATTTAATGCTACTTAGAAAATTTTAAATTTTTGTGACTTTTGGGGATTTTACACCATAGAAAATGACAATGGTTTATATAGCCCCAAAATCCATATCTTATCCCCAAATTGAGTGAGATTTACAAATATTTGATCCCCAAATTTAATGGGATAAAGATACATTAAAAATTGATAAAAATATGGTAAATCTCCTTAAATATACATTTTTGTTTAAAGAATAAGAAAAAATAAAAAATATAATATATATATATATATGGCTAAAGAAAAACCATATAATAGTTTGAACTTGGTTTAAAATAGGCCACAAGTGGAGTGCGCCCTTTTGGGGGTTAAATCCGATACAAATTCTAACTTAAAAACAACATATACCATATCCCATCAAATGTGGCAGCCTTGGTGCAATGGTTAAGGCATTGGCAAAGTGGGGGGAGTTCATGGGTTCAAACCAGCAGACCTCTCCCCTTGGTCCATTTTTGTTCGCACTAATGTATTATGGTGTTATGTTGTTAGCTCGGCGGTGGTGATTGGTCACGTGGCATAGAAAGTGGCATAACAAATGGGGCTGAGGGATTATCCCTCAACCTTCCCCTTTTCCAAAATAGAAACATTTATAACTTTAAATAGTAGCAAAGAACTATATGGATAAGAAACATATGGCAGAGTGGATGGCTAGGTGGATTTGTTGGAGGTTTAGGTGGCGAGGAGGTCGGGGGTTCGATCCTCATTGACTGCAATTATTTTGGTAAGATTTGGACAACTAACTGCCAACAGGGATGCCATGTGGTAGGCCCTGGTTGGTCCACTTCAACTTGCCATGTCACCACTCGTCTACCGTGTCACCTTCACATGGCCTCCTCTATATCTTCCACATCACCACTCTGCTGACTGTACCTTCCAATTGTACATGCCATGTGGCACTCTATGGTGGTTCCACATTGGCTCCATACATGACACATGTCACCCTTACAGTGGTGCCATGTGGCACCCCTTTTTTCCCAACTTTACATGTTTTGTTGAAAGTTCAGAATATGATATCTTTCACGTCCATAGTTCGTTTTGCATGAAACTACGCAGCCGCAATTTTTTTTTTTCATTTTGAAGACTTTAATTTTGGTCAATATTGGATATCCTCCTCGATCAAATGGATCATCCTCCTGTGCTGTGCTTTGAAAGCATTCTCTAAGGAGGATTCCTCATTCCTATTGATTATAGATTCATATGATAGCATTGATCCTATCAACTTGTCTACACAGAAAGTTCTTAGATATTTTGCTTCCTCAATGGCTACAACTTTCAGATCAAATTTACTATGTAGTGATCTTAGAACCATTTCAACTACCCTTTGATATTCAATATTTTCACCATAGATATTTAGCTGATTAACCATCCCCATGAATTGTGTCATAAAAGAATCCACTATGTATGATTCTTTCATCTTCAGATCTTCAAAATCTCTTCTTAAGTTTTGAAGTTTAGCAATTTGTACCTTACTAGTAACTGATCACCAAGGTTTCCCATGCTCCATTGGTGTGTACTGAAGCCGATACCTTTGGAAAAACGTTGTTATCCAATGCATTCATT
Source organism: Larix kaempferi (assembly GCA_027924585.1). Classification (NCBI taxonomy): domain Eukaryota; kingdom Viridiplantae; phylum Streptophyta; class Pinopsida; order Pinales; family Pinaceae; genus Larix; species Larix kaempferi. Next base: position 10,062,351 of record BSBM01000206.1, read on the forward strand.
ATATGATGCAAGCTTTTGCGACCTTAGGATATGGTTTTCACCATTTGATAAGGATTTTTTAGCTCCTTCATTTGCTAGTTCAAAGTAACCATGCACAACATATTCCCACACATCTTGTGATCTTAGATATACCACAATCCTTGTGGCCCATTTATCACAGTAATTTTTCGAGACTCTTTCAAAAAAAAATCTCTTTGATTTTCAATAAATTCTCTTCAAAACAAACTCCACTCCACCCCCTTAAAAGTTTTTATATAAAAAAACCTTTAAATTTTTTTTACAAAAAGTTTAAGAAAAAACTCTATTCAGCCAAACTTCTTTTTAAAAAATAACATAGGTATATGAACCCTCTCCAAGATTTCAACCACCACATGATGAGGAGGAAACTTTTTTTTTAATATTATAATAATATCTCATAAAACTCAATGCTCATAAGCCATAATATCAAGAAACTTTTGGTAAAGTTTTTGCTAATGTTTTAAGACTCATGGGATTTCAAACTTGCATTTTTGCTCCTCTAGAGGCTTCCGCACGATGATTCAAAATATTATTACTCCTTGTGTTGTCAATATGGGGGAGTGATAAATCCCAAAATTATCAAATTTTCGTTTCGCATGTTTGTGACTATTGCTCCCTCTTACAAGAGATATGGGCAAAAAAAAATGCTTCCACTCTTTGATACTTTCTTCTTTCGCTTCAATTGCTTTTTCTTTGCTCTCATACCAGTCTAAAAGTGGGATGAAGAGAAATTCCACACAAAGATTATGCAGAATGAGCTATAGCTCTTCAATCTTTATTGATAAACAAAAGATCTAATTGATGAAAATACAATTAAAGTATAAAAATGTATTTAAACACTTATTAGAAAAACTAAAACTCTAACTTAACTCATGCATGCATGCTTTATTCTTTTACATATTTTATTAATTGAATTGAACTTGACTTTTAATAATAGAACTAACTTCTAATAATGGAACTAAAGCTAAATCTAAAGTTAATTAGAGTTTCTAACAAAATAGGACACCACATCAACATATTAACAATTAAAGCATGCACATATCAATGATCTTATCCTTCATGAGCACAAACTTATAATGAAACTTCAATGATGTAATTGTTTTCTTATTCATATAATTCAATACTTTCATGCAACCAATAATGATAATATGGATATAGTTCACAATCCATATCATTATACACTATTCATCCCACATTTTATTCCATCTATCCATCTAAATGCAATTATTGGATCATACTTATCTTCATTCATTCATCCCATAATCATGATGAGTCATGTATAATACTTGTTATTTTTCTAAAACATATAAATAACAAAAACATTGCATAAGTTGAACACCTATCTCAAATGAACTCCCTCTCCCAACTAAATGTAGTTGTAACTTTGCACCGAATCATAAGCAATGTAGTTGTAACTTTGCATCCAATCATGCACTCTGTCATCCTATATACTATTTCAGCTAAGAGACCACCGAGAAATGCGAAATGTATCCACTAGGAAAGGAAAAAGAGAACCTATCATTGATTTTCTAACTCATAACCATACTCAACAATAAGGTAAGCAACGTGAGTCTTCTTCCCACAAAATATAAAGTAAGGTAAGCAACGTGAGTCTTCGTCCCCACAAAATATAACGTTTGGCCTCGGGTTATTTATGTGCATAACTGAATGATAAAGCTCCACTATATAAAAAGCTCTCTCTCTATATATTAGGAGGTTGAAATTCTTGGATTTCAATGAATTTCAACGCACATATGCTTTAACTATTGAGCCCTCGGCTCTGGTTAGATATTCAAGGTTTACATTATGTACATAAGGATAGAGCCAACTATCACCTTTCAAAGAGAAATTCAACGCTTATATAAATAAATCTAGAAAACCCCCAAAACGTCTTTGGGAAGGTTAAGAGCCCTCGGCCCCATTAAGGTCCAAAGCATACATAAGTGAAGAAGGAGAACCAAATCTCCGAGAGGAGTTACCCATGTTTTCTAACAATTAATGATGGATAGAAGGGTCGAACCTCCAAGAGGAGTCTCCCTTCTTTTTTCTGCACGTAAGACGTTACTTATCAGTTAGAGCTTATTTGTTTGGACGTGATGATGATTACAACTAGAGCGCATTAAATGAATCCATCAGTTTGAAACAAAATCATACCGAGGAGAAACGATGCATGTAGTATCATGTTAACAATGTAGTATCAATGAAATGGTAAATGAAGGCCGCTCTTTTTGTTTACTCAACAATATAAAGGTTCAAACAAGAAGCCATATTCCAAATGTTAAAGAGTTAGAATTAGAGGTGCACCCTCTCAAATTACCCATGGAAAGTGTTCTCCCCAGACAAGTGAATAACAAAAGGAAGGTCAACGCTCCACACAAAGCATTCTCTCTCTTTTTCTTCTCTCGCAAGATCTCGTACTGCAAGATGCTCGTTTTTGGATGGAAGAAAAATGTTAGCACCCTCTCGCTCTTCCATTCTCTCTTCAAGAAGTAAACCAAAACTAAATATGTCCGTTCAACCGTTTCTTGTGAATGCAAAAACCCGAATTGCTTTGGTTATCATTATGTCATAACAACATGGTTATTGTGTAAGGCGTAACTTATAAATATATGTAAAGATGATTGAATCGCTCTTTACAAATGGAATTCTGTTTCATTAAGATTGTAGCACAACCCTGAAAATAGGATGATTAATAATCTTTTAAATTAATCATTTATTTAACTAATAATAATTAATTAATAACATCCCTAATTAATTAATCATCAAAACCAAGTAATTTGATCACCACCATAAATCCTATGATAATTTATTCCCACTATAGGATATAAGATCACATAATAGTTTATTCTTTATAATGATAATAATAATATGTTTTTTCTCTAACTTCGAAACCCAAGTAATAACAACTAGCTCTGGTTTACATCATTGGATCGTAATAAATAATCAAGATAGCTTACTTTACGCTTGTACGTAGATTTGATTCATTCGCTTCTTTATGCTAATGATGGGATCTAAATGTACTCAAAGGTTAAAACTTAGAGTCATACTTACTAACTTAGGATGATAAGCAAGCGTTCTCAACTCGTCCCTTTTCTATACTTGTAGGTACCATGATGATGCCCAGTTATCATTAGAATTCTCAAGGATTCTCAAGCCTTCAACACCTCTCCTAGTGGATATCGTTGCCCCTCATTTACTTGCTTTGAACTTTCAGTCTCCAAGGTTTATTTTCTTTATTTTGTCATTTCAATTTATATTATACATTACCATGTTTTTATTCACACATGGTTAGGCTTAGGAAATTATAACAATACTTACAACATTCACTAGTGCATCTTTGGCCTTGAACTCCTCGCTAGGAACTATGACATAACTACAATTACATTTTTGTATTTCGGTTGCAAAAAGAATATGGGTAAAGGGGGATATTACAAGGGTGTAAATATTATTTTGGTCATGAAAACAATTGTAAGTCGTCAAAACTTGTGATGTGAGATAAAAATAAATTCCTCTCTGAAACTCTCGTCACTCGCATTCTCCTATATGGGTGTGAAGTTTGGGGTTGCAAACTCTCTAGAGAATCTTGGAGAATGATTAAACAAATCCAGAAGCATTTTATAACCTACAATCTTAAAATTAAAAGCAATACACTATATCATATTATCTCCATTGAAGTGGTTTTTTTCCCATTGAGAGCATAGCTATGACTATGTACCTAGTGTACAAGAAAAAAAAAAACATGGAAGACTAGAGAATTTAAAAAAGTATTTAAATTCCATTCAAAACCACCTAAGGCTCAAATGAGGTTGGCATAAAGATGTCATTTCTTAGTTAAAGATGTGGGGGATTGACGAAAATGTCACTTTGCAAAATATAGATGATATTAAAATTATTATTACTTCAAGGGTCAAAGAGAAGATGCATTGCAATGAAAATTTAGAGGATAAAAGAAAATTAAGATATTACAAAGTGGTCATTAACCCTAATATTTAATATAAAAACTATCTCTATGTTTTAACTAGCATAAAGAAGAAAATCCACATAGCTAAAATAAGAATGAACTCTCATGACCTGCCTAGTGAAATCGAGCATTGGATCTTTACTAAAACTCTATCGGCTAAAAGGATTTTCATCATCTTTGTAAGACTATGAGTGTTGAGGATGAAAAGTTCTTCCTCTTAGATCGTTGTACCTCTACCCACATAAGATTTGAATTTCAAACTTTTCATTACAATACAAACCTACATAACTTTCTATCACATTAAAATTATAGTAATTTAGGAACACTCATATCCAGGATTTTTTAGCACATAAATAAAACTCTAAAGAAATCCAAGTAATTCCCTAGTTGTATTTCTTTAGGTCCGATGGAACAAAATTGGTGTAAGTGGAAACTAACTATCATCATCACTATAAAAAAAGAAAATGAAATAATGATAATTAGAATTTGTATATTATAATTATAATAAATATAGTTATATACCATTATTAATTTCTTTTTTCATCTTAATTTGTTATATAAAAATAATATCTTACTTCTTGACTTTTTTATAGAGAAAAAACCATAACTTGTATTTATGAAAAGAAAACAATTGCATTCTTTATATGCCTTTTTGAAAAAGCATGTACATTCAGAGTCATCTAAAAACTAGTCCATATAAACTTTTCAAAAGGAAAACTCATACTATGAGTTGTTACACAGCTGTAAATATAGAAAAAAATGGGATATTTCCTGTAACATGATTTTGATATAAACAAAATTATTTCTTCCATCAAAATAACTATCTACAATTATCGAGCCTCATATCCTTGACCCAAAAAGAAACAATTCATTTCACAGCCAAAACTGTCTTTCTCTATTCAAGAGATCCAAAAAAATTCTAACTTTTCAATGAAAAACCATATCAGTCTTATTCCAGACAGATTAGTCCTGAAACACAGATTTCACAAAACAGAGCATGATAATATCCATTTGTTATCTTGTTTTGAATTTCTATAATATGTCAAACACCAACATGCATAGAAGTACCATATTTTATGAGCTCATCATCCATTGAGTTTCACTCCCTAAAAACATGCTCAATAGTTACTTGTCCAAACATAGATTTGAGTTTTAAAGTCTCCTCTAGAAGGGGTCCCAACAACAATTTTTTAATATTATTTTTCTCGTTTACCCACTTCACTACAATTTTAAAATAACCGAATATCTAAATGTTTCCAACATCTTTTTCCACTGCCAAACAAAGTAATAATCTTAGAGCACTAAGCTCTCCAAAATTATTTGATCCATTACCAAGATTAGCTTTGAATTTGGGACAATGCTTTTCAAAAATATAAAGCAAACCCCCAACACCACAAACCCAAGGCTCCCCCTGTGCTAAGGCATCAAAATAAGCTTAAAGACTATTAAAATCAATTTATTCATTTAACACATGCCTAACTCTTATGTTCTTTTTGTCCTAAGGAAAAAAACTAAGGATACCCAAGCTTTGTGAAGCACGTTGAAAAGGAGGAATATGTTTATCCTCAAAACAAGAGGCATTTATCACTAACCATATTCCCCAAGCAGTAATTAGAGGAAGGGCTCTATAATCTTCATAAGATGGATTGGAAAACCATAATTTTAAACAATCCTCGACTGTATCCCCATGCCAAAGAAATCGAATTTTTATTCTCATCTCAATCTCTTTCCAGACTACTATAGAATGGGGACAACTAACAAACTGACGAAATTTTGATTCTTTTGCCTCCTTACATAAGTAACATCTCCCAGGACCATAATGAATTTTCCATTGAAGGACATCCCAAGTCAATGTATTGTTCTTAAGTAAACACCACATAAACATCTCTTCTTTTGTAGGACAATTTAACCTCCATACTGCCTTCCACCACCAACAAATTATAGTTAACCCTTCATCCCAAATCAAATAATTATAGCATGTCTTTGGAGTATAAACCCCTGAGGGAGAAAAACACCAAGCCATTGTATCGTGAATATTATGAATTCTGACATTACTAAAAGATAGATTTGATAAAAAGACTTTCCATATTCTACTATCTTCCCCATGAAAACCAAAATGTTCAGCAACTAACCAACCTTGTCCAAAAAGTGAAAAAAAATTGTTGTATAGAATAGAATTTAGATTATAGTATCATTTGTAACTTAGAAGGTGAATCATGTCATCTAGAATTTTATGGCCATGATCACTTCCCACCCAAGGATCTTTTCCATATCGTACATTGGAGCAATTTCCCACCTTCTATATTAACCCTGGGCCAATCGGATCAAAAGAAAGAACAATAGCCTTCAAGCTTAAAGAGTTGTTTTGAATTGATTTATTCATGTTGCGTATCTAATCCACAATTGAGAGGGGGGAATATATTTTTGAAACACAATTTTTACCCATAAACCAGATCCCTTGATCAAATGCGAAATATTTTTGGTTGTTGGTGCTTTTGTAAACAAAACTGGAATTTTGAAACCCTATCCTCCCAAGCATTTAGGCAAGGCTAGATATTTCTAATTGATCCATCCTATGCCATGCTGCTCCAATCTCCTTGCCCACAAGAACATATAACAAATATTTCCAATTTTTTCAAGAACTCCATCTGGTATCCATGTATTCATCCAGTATACTGGAATCGATTCTAGGATAGCCTTCCCCAAATCCATTCTTCCTCTTTTGAATATCCATTTGTGACTCCAATTTGATATGCGATTCTCACATTTGGAAATTAACCAATCCCAATCCCTAGTGAGATGTGAATTCATCTTTAAAATATATCCCAAATACTTTAATCCACCGTCAAAAGAAGTAACGGAGGAAGGAAACATAGTTTTGATCAAATCCACCTCCTGATCCCGAAAACCATTACCAAAGAGAGAATATTTTCCATTGTTTACCTCCATTCCTGAAGCTGAAAAGAAAAGATGTAGAATATCATGCAACTTCATCAAGTCCCACCTTGATCCATTAGTAGAAATTCTCCAATTTGAGATACAATTCTCACATTTGGAAATTAACCAATCCCAATCCCTAGTGAGATCTTAATTCATCTTTAAATGATAGCACAAATACTTTAATCCACCATCAAAAGAAGTAACAGAGAAAGGAAACATAGTTTTGATAAAATCTAGATTTTGATCCTGAAAACCATTACTATAGAGAGAATATTTTCCATTGTTTACCTCCATTCTCGTGGCTCAAAAGAAAAGAAGTATAATATCATCAAACTTCATCAAGTCTTGCCTTGAGCTATCAGTAAATATTAGGATATCATCTACAAATAGTATATGAGATAAACTCAAATTGTTCCCAAAGCACATAGCTTTGAAAGCACTAGATTTTTTGGACTCCAACATTTCCTTACCGAAACCTTCTACAACAATAAGAAACAAAAAGGAAGCTAAAGGGAAACCTTGCCTTAATCCTTAGCTAGGCCTAAAAAAGGCAGTTGCAGAACCATTAATTAAAAGGATATTGAGGATAAACATACCATCACCCAAGATATGAAAGGCACATCAAAACCCATCGTAAAAAGAATAATCCTCAAGTACATGCAATTGATCCTATCATAGACCTTTGATAGGTCTAGTCTTATCATTGTGGACTTTAAGTTTCTGGTTTTTATTGACTATAGACCCTCCTGAGAAATACCAATCACCTCATGTATCTATCTTCTCAGAAGGAAACCAAACCACTCTTTAGAAATGACCTTACTCAACACATTTTTAATCTTGGTTGAAATATTTTCTTCAATAATCTTATATATGCAATTGCACAAAGAAATTGGCCAAAAATACTCGAAGCTAGCTAGATAATCATACTTCAAAATAACCGCAATAAAGATTGAATTGAAAATAGCTAAAAATTTACTACTTCTTCTAGATTCTTCAATAACCTGTAATAAGTCCTGAGCCAAAACATCAAAAAGACCAAGAAAGAATTCTACTAGGAACCCATCAAGTCCTAGACTTTTGTCATTTTTAAACAGTTGAAAATTTTCTCTTAGATCATTTAAAGATACCTCCTCCATCAACATTTTAGTATCTTCTTCATAAATAGATGAAGGAAAAAATTGTGTTATCTTCACCACATCAGCTAGAGGAACATTTTCATCCACCTAGAAAAGTGACTCAAAATTATTTATACCAGCATTTGATATTTCCTCAAATCCTTCAGCCTCATTCCCAAAATCTGAGGAAATATTCCATAGTGTTTGAGTTTTTTCTATGGTTTTCATAATGGTGGAAGGATCTCCATTTTACAACCAGAGCGCTTTTCTTTTTAATCCTAGTTCAATTTCTTTGTCGGCCAAAATATTCCTTCTCTTTTTTTCCATGGATACCACTGCAGCCTTTGATTCCTCATATAGGTAACCAAAACCATCTTCATCATACATATCACCCAAATCTAATTATATATGTTTTAGAATTCTATCATCCTACAATTTCTTGTTTATAGGCCACTTAATTGAAACCTATTTAGCACTTTTTAAATTATTTCCAAAATGGTAGGAGGTTTAAACTGAAGAAGAATCATCAAAAGGAACCCGACTTTCTTGTAATAATTTTACAAAATATTCATCAGACAGTCAATTTGAATTGAACTTGAAGGGACATGGAGGTTTCTTACTTACACCGACTATTTCAAGAAAGACAGGAAGATGGTTTGAGTCGCTAGCAACCTGTATCCATTGTGGTCCCTCGCATGAAGTTGAGGGGCCTTTTAGATGCAATCTTAGTTTCTGGAAATGCACAAAATTTTAGTGAAACCAAAAGGCTCAAGCGTTTCTTTGAACTAGGCATGGGCGGACCCGAACCTGCCATGTCATTTAACACACAGGACAGCAAACGAAAACGCTCGAGTGTTATGGAAATACATAACATTCTAGCATTATGTGTTTCTATAATGCTCGAGCATTATAGAAACACATAATGCTAGAGTGTTATAGAAACACATAACACTATAGCGTTATGTATTTCTATAACGCTAGAGAGTTATAGAAAGACATAACGCTCTAGCTTTATGTATTTCTATAACGCTCGAGCGTTATAGAAATACATAACACTTTAGCATTATGTTTAATGTTTATACACAAAACATTATCCTTGAAACCTGATTTAATATTTCCTTACCAAGAAAATATTTCCTCTATTTCCCTATCCCTCCTAATCTTCAAGGGTTTTGGGCTTCATGTTGTATGGGTTAGAAGGTTAACTAGGGATTTGGTGTCAGGTGTTAAAGGCTTAGAGTTAAATGGATAAAGGATTTTAGGTGTTTAGTGACTATGGGGCTGGAGGGCTAAGGAGCTAAGAGGTTATGGGGTTTAAACTTGGGGTTAGTGGTTAGTGGTTGAGGCATTAAAGGTAAACAGGTAAAGGGGTCAAGGTGTTAGAAATCAAGGGGATTAGGGGTTAAGGATGGTTCTAGGTTTAGGGGGTTAGGGATTGAGAGGTTATATATTAAGGGCTTAAGTGTTTGTGGATAAACTAGGGATTAGGTGTTAGGTGTTAAGTGATTAGAGATAAATGGGTTTAGGGGTCGGGGCCTTTAGGGATTAAGCGATTGAGGACACCAATGTTAGGGGATTAGGGTTCAAGAGTTTAAGTGTTAAAGGTGAAGGGTTTAATTGTTAAGGGCTTAGGGCTTAGGGGTTAAAGACATAAGGGTTAGGGGATTGGTGGTTATTTAAGAGATGAGGCCTTTAGGGGTTAGCGGATTTATGGGCTAAGGGATTTATGGCTCTAGGGTCAGGATGTTAGGTTTGATTTGGTTAAGGGTTAAATGTCAAGGGGTTAAAGTATCAAAGGATAGGGGGTTAAGGGATTAATGGCTACTAGGAGATGAGGGATTAGGAATTTATAGGGATTTATGGGTTTTGAGGTTTAGGGATTTATGGGTTTTGGGTTGTAGGGATTTATGGGTTTTGGATTTAAGGATTATGGGTTATGGGTTTTATGGTTAGCGAGTTAACTAGGACTTAGGGGTTATGGGTTAAAATTTTAGAGGTAAAGGAAAAAAGTGGTTAGCAAGTTCAAAGATTTATGGGTTAGAGAGTTAAGCAGTGTTTGACGGGCAATCCACTCGAGCGGACGCAAGCCGGATCTCCCTAGCTCAATGTGAGTCTAGAACAAATAGAAGAGACTACAAATGGATTTCCTAGATCTACTTAAGGATCAAGTGCTAGATGTCTTACCTTTTAATTTGCAATCCTTTCTCCTGAATGTTGCTCCACGTCTAGCGGTCATCAGATCTCAACTGCAAGACCTATTAAGACACAAAGAACAACACAAAACAAGTAAAGAGCATCTATACAACAAGAGATCTAAGTAAACAGTTAAGCAGGTAAACTACTCAATATCATCACATGATAACAATATTGGTGGAAAGCATTTGTATTACTGTAAATAAGGAAATACATAGTAGAGACATAGAACTACAACCAAGGCTTAACATTGCAACCCTTCTCCATCCAAGCCATTTTCCATATCCTCCCAAGGAAGTATGAGTCTCCCAATAGATGAATAGAGATCTCTCAATGATGATTTCACCAACATGTAGACACTATAGACTTCCTCCCTTTGGAGAGAGGTATAGCTTCACTTATATAGGACTAAGTGGATAGGGTATGGATAGGGTAGGTTGAGATATGGTAGGAGAAAGATAGGGGATCCTTCCAAGAGGTTAGGAACCAAAGGCCAGCTCCCCCAACAGGTTAGGGATAGGGATCCAAGTCAACAACCTTCGAGAATGAGCTCGAAGAAGCTATTTTTTCCATTTAACTGACTTCGTCGCACCCTGTAATGGAGCAAGGTGTGACGTCGCAGGTTGCGTGAGTGCAGCCTGTGATGACCTCTCAAAACCTAGCAGAAGCACAATGATGTCCCTTACAGGTAAATGACTTAGCCAATTGAACTTCAGGGATGTATACACTGAATCTAATGGTGGTAAGATTTTAGGTGTAACAGAATGCCCCCCAAAGCATGAAGCTGTTTAAATATTGGACAAGTGAAATGCTTTGAAAGAAAGAATGGAAAAATGGACTTGTCGGATGAAGGACTTTGTTGCAGTACAATTGACTCTGAACTGACAATCTCATATGATGTACAACATGGCTTCCGACCAATACAATGCAAATCCATGGTAGTAATGACCGACTGAACACAATAATGGCTACTGGACACAAGCATAGATCCATGATGAGATGGTAACACAACCACGACCAATACAAATGTGGATCCGTGTAATATCGCTCAATACAAACTCCATCACAACATGGGTAAAACATAACTCCCCAGGGTCTTCAAGTGAACCCGCAACGATACGAATATATCCATGTGATTACAAATGTCTTGACGTCGAACATGGTAGAAACCACTTGATTACCGGTCATTGATGTATACCGTTAACAAGTGTGAGGGAAATCACCATTAATGTCAATGGTCCCCAAGGTATCACAGTACATATCATCGAGCATGAATTAATGAGTTGAAGTCGAACGTAAGATGAAATCTTTCGATCAAGATTCAATGATGTGAACTCATGTCGAAAGCGAGATAACCTTCCATTGAGGCATGTAGGGCCAAGTTACTTGGTTGGTTTCTAGATTCAATCCTTGGATGATGTGTTGAAGTCAACAAGGATGAATCCGTTGAAGGAGGGCCTTGATGAATCCCCCATCATCGACACGAAACACGACAAAGGATGTGTAGAGTGGATCGGATGGTACAATCATATGTGAGACTAACTTAGAGTAGACCAACATGATTGAAGGTGTACTGACTGCAAATAGATGAATAGTGAAAATATTATTGAACATGGGCATGCCATGACTTGGCAGTATTGACATGATGAGTATGACACAAATTCCTAATGCAACTGATGATGGAAGCTTTCTTTGAATGACTCAAAGGAGTAACAAGACTCAAGAAGTAAGCAAAACTCGTGGACAAACAGATGATCCAAGTGCTGTATGCAAATGCAGATGAGTGCCACGTTCATGAATGACTAGGTACTACCATTGATAAAGGTGTAATACAAAAGATTTCCTTTTTCCCCATCGTGAATGATGAGTGCCTCATGTGTTTTTTACGAGCTTGATGAGGGTAACCAAATGCTCACTATAGCTCATCTCATAGATGAGTCCAATCCCAAATATTTTCCAAACCTGGGATAGGATGGGTTCATCCCATGGAGGTCCCTTCAATGTAAGAATTTAACGAGTGCATAGAAGGTAAACTCGATCATCATTTCATGTTTAGAGAGTCTAAAAATAACTAAAGAAGACTCCAACGGTCTTTTTTTGTAAAGTTATCCTCATTTCCCAAAAAAGGGTAAAACAACGCGGGAGAGGACTCTTCTAGTCATGATTGGCTAGAGTATGCCTTTTTCGTAACTAGTGCCCCCTAGTCCAAAAAAGTGTAAACTATCACTAGGAAGATGACCATTCAAATTCTTTTACAAGCATGAACGCGACAAGTTTGCTTGGCAATCTTTTCGTATTTTGAGAGCCTGAAAAGAGCTTAAATATAGACTATGGGGGGTTCCTTTTCCATAGGAGTTTAACGAGCCCAAAAAAGTGATAAATCATAACTCGGTAACATATTCTCATAGTTTCAAGAGCACAAGAAAGAACAAAGAGTAAGCTCATAATCATTAAATAATTACAATCTAATGAAATAGAAAGATAAACAATAAAATACACAAGGGGTGTTCATACCTGAGATGACCATTTCAATACGAAAATGGCGTAGAAAGACACTTCACAACTCCTGCACACTCAAAAATTAGGTCAAATAGTCAACCGAACGTTCAAAAATAATAAAATCGATCCAAACTATAGAAAATGGCATAACGACATCAAATATTTGAAAAAGGAATATTCCAATATGTTTATAAATAGAAATAAAAATCAAATATAGTCACCATTGTTCTATTTGCCAAATTTGGGAGGAGTAGTGCCATTTGGAGCCAAATCTTCACTCGTTGATTCTGGGAGCTACGAGCAGCCGTTTCACTTGCCATTAGGAGCAGGTAACCCTAAACTTCATCCAGCATGATTGTAGTGGTTTACATTTTTGAATTTCAGTCATTTTTTTGGGGTTTTAGCTTGATTTGGGAAGGGCCATTGCGCCCTCAGCTCGTCGCAGTTTTCCCTTTTGGGAGCTAGTGCGATGAGACCGAGTCAGCGCTAAGGTCTCAAAACTGGACTGCGACGATGTTGCTCTGTTTGTAAAAATGAGGTGCGACATGATGGCAATGTCTATCCCCAAACTCAAGCTAAGCTCAAAAGAAGGACTCTCAGTGTTTGAAGTAAGTTCTAACATTGTTAAAACTCTCCTATTAACAGGTTCCAAGCATACAAAATGGTTTTGGAATGGTGGGAAAGGGAGCATGAAATAGATGACATGCATGCTGCAAATGATCCAAAATGCATAGAAGCATTGAGGAACTGTGGGATCCTCAAGTTCTTTCACATCCAGGGGATGAGATCCCAAATTCCACTATTGACTCATATGCTCTGATGTTGGGACGTAGCCCAACAGTAATTCATGATCGATGAACATGAGCTTACCATTAATGTCGAGGACATCTACTTTCTAACTGGATTGTCCCAAAGAGGGGACAATGTGCTACTTATAGGATCACGCGGGAGTGATTGGACCGTGGATGATATGATCCAACAGCATTGTAGTCCCAACACCCATGCATCTAGTGGAAATATTCCCATGAAAGATGTACAAGGACATCCATTACGCGCCATACTATTCACCATTACAAGGATGACGGAGAGCCAAGCTCCTCACTTAGCCTCCAGGGCACAGATGCTTTATGAGGAGGATTGTATGTCTCCGAAGATCTTTAACTGGTGCGAGGGAGTCCTCACAAACATACAAGCTCAGCTGACAAAGTGTCGACGGGGAGAGCTCAAACAGCTTGGCTATGGATCGATAGTGATCTCGTTCTTACTAGAACGGGTTCCCCTTTTGCGTCCTCAGGCACCACTGGAGGATAGGGATCCTATAGATCCTCACATGGCTAGGTGGACCGATCTGATGGCCCGACATGGTGGGGGCCCCATTATTGGATACCCTCCTGAGTTCTCACTTGGCTGGAGGGCTAGCTATTGATGGTGGAGGACTTCCCTTGCAGTGGTACGGACTTTAGAGATGATCCTGACTTTCCACTGCCAGAAGGAGCAGCATGGGGAGACCTCAGTAAGAGAAAATGAACCCTTGTAATTTTTAAGTTTTTTGCATTTATGATTTTTTTGATATAGTGCTGACAGTTGAACAACATGTGTGTGCAGATGTGGGGCCTGTACAACCAGTGGGGACCTCTCTTCTTGCTAGGAGAGAGAGAGGAGAGGGAGCAGTTTTTGGTCCAGCTGTGCATGCCGCCATCATGGATATGGATAGAGTCTATGCCAACCTGAGTGGGTTGACACTAGACGTTCCTGAGCCGACGGTAGATGAGGTTCCGCGGCCCATGCAGGTACACACAGTTGGAGTGACTGCGCGCTTCAACGCACTACTCCAAAGGGTTGCAAATGCAGTAGACTGTTTCCACACTCAGCAGGCTCGAGCTATTAGACCACGTAGGGTTGTACAGGCCAGGCGATAGGCCATATGTTGTTACTGTGTGTGTACTGAGAGCTTAGAAGCCTCAGATTTTTGTACTACTGAAAGCTACGAGGCTTCAAATTTGGTAGAGACTCACTGAAAGCCATGGTGCTTCAGACTTTTGTACGAGCACTACCTTTTGAGATTATATATATACATACATTCCGGTGATTTATACATTATGTGTTTCAAATGAGTGAATGATGTGGTCTTGCTTATGTGTTTGCTTATAAAATGAATTAATTACATGTTATGTCTACTTTTAACAGTTCATGAAATATGCTTATGTGTGTGCAATGTACCAATCTAAGATGAAATTGGTCATAGAGTCGACAACTATGTTAACATCTCGTGGAATGTGCAAGTACTGGATGGACTCGAAGGAACTTTCCAGAAGATGGACTCGTCAATACAGATGGAGTAAAAAGGGGTCGCGGATGGCGTAAACTTAGTTAAGATGACAGACCACTAGTTGAGAGTCCAAATGGATGACAACGTGGTCCATACCCAAAGAAATGGCGTCAGTTAGGGTTCCAATGACTGCTTGATATTCTACAGCATTGTTAGTTGTGAGACCTAGACACATTCCTCTTGAGCTAATGAGCTTGCCAGTAGGTGAATAGAGTATATAGGCTACCGAAGAAAGGTTACGGGAATGCTGGATGGCGTCGTCCGCGAATCCATAGCACATTTCCATCTGCACATGCAGACAGAACATGGTATAAGAAACGAAACAAGACCTAAAACACGCAAGAAATCAAAGTGTCACATCACACAAAAAAAGACACACACGCCATGTACAATATATACAAAATTACTTATGTGTGAAAGACTCAAGCATAGTACCTCTTCAACTAAATCCCATTGCAGGGTTCACCCAAAGATATCCCATCATAATCTTCAAGCTCGTAAGCTCCCTTCTCTAGGATGTGTTTCACTATATAAGGTTCATGCCACATGGACTCAAAACTTTCCTTCCCCCAGCTTATCATGTTTTTTGTCCTAAGTGAGGACCAAATCCCCTTTGGTATAAACGCGAGGTTCTACCGACTTGTCATACTGCGCTTTGATGCGTTTCTTATGGGCCTCATTGGCAAGAGCATCATATCGACGAGTCTCGTTGAGCTTAGCTAGGTAGAGGAAGCGTTCTTCCTTGGTAGTAGTGTTTGGGAGAAGTTCGATGGTGAGCTTGAGACATGGAATCTCGCACTCTAGAGGAAGGACCGCCTCCAATCTATACACTAGTTGAAAAGGAGTGAATCCAGTGGCGGTTTTAATGGAAGTCCTATAAGCCCAAAGTGCGGAGAAGAGCATGTTGTGCCAATTTTCCTTGTGTGTACCTACCATTCATTGGACCAAGGTTTTCAAGACCTTGTTGATGGCCTCAACCTTTCCATTCAACTGTGGGTAGTATGGTGTTGAGTTTTCATGGCGAAAAACCAATCTATCGCTCAACTCGCCAACCATATGGTTCATGAAGTGGGAATCATGGTCGGTAACTATTGCTTGAGGAAATCCAAACTGCGCTATTACATGGTTGAACATGAAGAGTGCGGTGGTCTTTCCGTTGTTTGTGTATGTAGACATTGCCTCGGCCCACTTTGTAAAGTAGTCCACAGCTACAATGACGTAACTATGCCCCCCTGGCCGAGGTAAGATTATAGTGCATGAAATCGATGCCCCATTTAGCAAAGAGGCCAACGACAATAACTAGGTTTAATGGGGTAGGGTTGGTGTGCTTCTTAGTATGAAAACGCTGACATGGAGAACATTGTTTTATGGCCTCGATACAATACTTAAAGATAGTCGACCAAAAATATCCTGCGCGCAAAATATTCTAGGCTGTAGCCATCCCAGAGAGGTGACTGCCACATTCCCCTACATGGTAGTCATTCAGAACGTGTTCAGCCTCTTCATGAGTTAGACAATGTCGAATGATAGAGTCGATACCATGACGGTACAAAGTATCTATGATGATCAGATAATACTTTGTGTGGTGGCATATACGACGATGGTCGTCACGAGTCAATTTGGGAATGAATCATTGGGTTTGGAGATACAATTTGATATCTCCATACCACGGATCAGATGTACTGATAAGAAACAATGACTCGTCTGGAAAGGAGTCATTGGTTTCAGACTATACATCAGTACAGGGGAGGTCGCAAATAAGTTCAACAAACACCAAAGACTTTTTAGACTTAGCTTTTTCGAAAAGAAGATCAAATTCCTGTAGTATCACTATCCAATGTGAATACTTTCCCCCAAGCACCTGACGTGTCAGAACGTGGTACATGGGGTTCGAATCGGCAATGATGGTGGTGGTGTGAAGCAAAATATAGTGTCAAAACTTCTGCACGTCTATGACTGCCGCGAGAGCGAGCTCCTCAACATGTGAATAGCGAGTTTCAATGTCAATGAGACCTTTACTAGCATAATATATCACATGTTCCCGGGCATCTTGGTCTTCTTGAACAAAAACCATGGCGATAGTAGTGTCAGAAGCAGAGAGATATAGAATGTAATCTCGATAGTAATTCGACGGCTGGATCACAGGGGCATGCGTGATGGCATGCTTCAAACTATCAAAAGATCTTTGAGGCTGGTCATTCCAAATGAATGGGACATCCTTTTTCATTAATCTCATGTAACCTTGCATCTTCTGCATGAAATTACAAACGAAGCGTCGTAGGTAAGTTGCTCTGCCTTACAGACTATGAAGTTCCGTAATATTGGTTGGAGGTGGAGCGACGACGGCTTCCACCTTCAAGGGATCAATACGGATCCCATCTTTTGAGATGATAAAGCCTAAGAGGCGTCCGGACTCGACACAAAAAATGATTTTGTGAGGATTCAGGCAGATGTTATACCGCCTACATCTGAGGAAAATGGCCATCAGATGATCAAAGTGGAACTCCTGCTGCTTCGAATGGGTAGGGAGATCGTCCACGTAGGGTTCCAAAAATTCCTTTACATCGTGGAAGGTGTACGACATGGCCCGCTGGAATGTGGCGCCAACATTTTTAAGGCCAAATAGAAGTTTGCGGTATGCAAACGTTCCCCAAGGGTAGATGAATGTAGTTTTGTGTTGATCAGCTGGGTGGATCTCAATTTGGTTATATCCAGAAAAGCCATCCATGAATGAGAAAATGACACTTCTAGCACAATTGTCGATGATTTGGTCGATGAAGGGAGTCGGGTAGTTGTCCTTGGGACAAGCTTTGTTGAGGTCTCGATAATCGACACAGACATGGATGGTCCCCTACTTTTTGTTCACAGGGACAACATTTGAGACCCACTCTGTCAATGGGATAGGGTAAATGAAACCGGCTTTCAAAAGTTTCTCAATCTCTGCCTTGATGGCCGCAGTCTTCCAAGGGTGTACTGGTAGCAACTTTTGGCGGACAGGCTTGACATCGAGATAGGTTTTAATATCATGTAAAACAATGGAGGGGTCTATTCCATGCATCTCCTCATAAGTCCAAGCGAATACGTCTCGAAATCGCTTACACAAGGCCGTAGCAATGATGATTTCTTCAGGGGAACACTTCTGGCCTAACTGAATGTGGTCCACTACACCAGGTTTAACCGAGATGTCGATCAAAGTGGTAGGCTCAATGTTGGCTAAGTTGCCTTCAGAATTTGTTTGTAACGCGAGTATCAAAGACTGAGACCCAGAAAGGACATCCAGTGTAGAGATGGTGTGAATGTTGTTTTCTAGAGTAGCCAAAATGGGAAGGGAAGAAGAACAATGATGGAGTCTTTCCACGGAGGATCATCCACACTCATGATTTCCATGATGGACTCATCAGAATAAAAAGTCTGTAGGAAGGGATCGGATGATGTCCGCTGCAGATAACCAAAGGTGGAGGTCATGGCTAAATGATCCTCTAGGGCTGACTGGATAGCCTTGTATATAATTTCGATGGGTGACAGAAGCATAATGTCTCCAATCAGGTGGATTCATCAGGTACAAGCCATGAATCAGTAGAGTTGGGAATGGACGAAATTTGCGAGGAGATCATGTTCACCATGGAAACATGGTTTGGGGGATCTGAAGTAGGAAAGACTCCCATAAGGGATGAATCCTTAAGGAGGACAACCCCCACACTCTCATACTTCTACGAAGATTGTCAAATGGAAGGAACGTTATCATCTAGGTGAGAAGTGGTGTCAAGTGAGCAGAAATCCAGTTGGTCGACCGTGACAATTCGGCCTTGATGGGGGAATTGCACTATTAGGAAGACTGATGAGGCAACCGCGATCATGGCATAAAACCAATTATGAACAAGAAGAATGTTATAACCTAATGGGGCAGCGACCACTTCCACGTTAAGGGTTACGGTCTTGCCCCCCAGTTTGACTGATAAGGCTTGTAACAACCCATGAGGTTGAAAGCCGCGTCCATCAAAGGATCTCAAAGTGGTAGGAGAACGATTCAACTTGGGAGAGTCGATGGCTCTCCAACATGAGATCGACATGATTGAAGTGGAGGCGCCCTTGTCGAAAATGGAATGATGGATTGTCTTCCTAGCGATGTTTGTGGCAACTTGAAATGCCAATTGATGGGAAAGCCTCGGTTTGAAGTATTCTAGCCGGAACATGATGGTATTCGATGAATCCGGGTCAACTCCACTAATGGAAGTGAGGAGAGTCTTACGCTGATTTGGACAGTTTTGCAAGACTTTGAGCATCGACATAGCACAAGGAGCTTATGCTAGGTCCTCTACAATGTTGTAGTTTTGAGCAACCTGAGCATTGGGATTAAAAACCGATTTTCTAATCGTGCTCTTGGGTGGACACAATACTGACTCGAGGGAAGAATTCTCAATGGTGAGAGGCACAACCGGTACAGTGACATCGGGCATCAAAGTGGAAGCTTTTTCAGTATTACTTCCAATGGGTTCTTTGGTTGGAATGGAGTCATATGAATGAGAACGGGTGTTCAAGTTGATAGTCTCATTACGTACCATGAGAACATGTGCGGTGGTGGATGCTTCTCCTTGGGAAGAAGAAGTGTGAGCGATCGACTGCTGATTTTGAGCAGGGAAAGGATCGTTGAGAACTGCGGGTGTGGGATTTACCTTAAGAAACTTTTGAACTTCGTATCTATGTGGGCACTCCTTAGAAAAATGATCATCACCACACAGTAGACAAAGAAACTTTAACTTCCTTTTCTGTTTGGTATCATCAGGGGCGCTCTTTTGTTCCTACTGGGTGGAAGATTTCTTATGTTTCCCCTTGTTTTTCTTCTTACCACCAGACTTCTAAGGTGAAGTTGATGAAACAGAATTCACCACTTCAGTAACAGCAGGAGTGCATGATTTGGCAGTGCTGAGACCAGCTTTTGTTGGTGATGGGGACGAACCCTAGGGGTTCGAAGAACCAATAGTGTGAGGAGGAGGCTGGGTGTGAAGAGATCCAATGATGCCATCGGCTTGGGGTCCCTTGGGTGGTTAGCGTCGCAGGGTGCGTTAGGAAGAATATAAAACAATGTGCCGGATTGAGTATAAACTAAGTCTAGCACATGGGCACGAGAGATGGCTTGTTCTTCAGTGACAACAACTCCCATGGAAACATCTCGTGCTATGGTAGGGATGAGGGACTTCGTAAACTAGTCTGCTAGGAGTTGATCTGGAATTGGAGCTTTAATGAGACAACGTCTCCTTCACCATTCATGTATATGATTTGAAATGTGAGTGGCGGTATTCTAACGGAGCGAGGTTAAAAGCTCGATACTAGTTTCATACCATATAGGCAGCTAGAAGTGAGTCAAAAAATTCATGGCAAGATAACCAAAATCAGGAAAAGAGTGGGGTGGTAATTCGATATACCACTTGGCAGCCGAACCGGTGAGAGTCCTTTGAAACAATCTAAGACGGATCTTCACCCGGCTTACCATCACGTGGTTTTTGGGATCTTCACTCAGCTTACCATCAAATTTCGGGATATCTGACGGAAGTTTCACTGGAATAGGTGGCCAATTAGTTCCATGGTAGATGGGGTCATTGGTCAAACGAGATAGATTAGGTAGGTCCAAAGTATCCAAAAAGGGTAGTTGTGGATTAGGCTGAGAGTATTGATAGTACGGATAAGGCATGTAAGGACTAGTATGACCATAAGGTGTACCAGGAGGAAATTGGGCATAGGGGAACAGGTCGCCCAGACCAAAAGGAGGTCCGCTGCCATAGTGAGGTCGTCCATTACCATAATAGGGTGGCCCATTACCGTAAGGTGGGGTACCTCCTCCGTTGTGGGGAGGAGGTGGGCCACCTCCAAAAGGTGGGGGTCCACCGCCACTGCCAGTGTAGGATGGTCTGCCACCGCCTCCACCAGGATAGGATGGGCCTCCACTACCTCCACCGGGAGGGGGTGGTGGACCACCTCCAATGCCAGAAGGGTAAGGGCCTCATCCACCACCTCCACCATAGTAGGGTGGTGGTCCATCACCACCGCCACCAAGATAAGAAGGTCCTCCACCACCACCACTGTTAGGAGGTGGTGGTGGTCCTCCACCACCACCACCAGGGGGAGGTGGGCCATGATGACCGAAATGAGGTGGTCCTCCGCCAAAACGTAGAGGTCTGCCTCCTCCAAAGCTATGTGGGGGCCCGTCGCCTCCAATGGGAGGTGGGAGTGGACTAATGGGAGGTGGAGGGACTGTAAGTGGGGGTCCATGTTGTAAAACATTTTGCTGTCCCCATAGAGTGTAAGGATTACCGGGGTAGGGTACCCCGTAGAGTGCATTTTCGGGATTAAGTTGACCCAACAAAAGGTTAGGATGACCTGGATATGCTTGAATCGATGGAGGTTGAATTACATTGGATGGTCCTCCGACATGGGATAGACCTATAGTGGAAGGTCCAGGAGGTACGAAATTACCAATGGAAGGTTCGATGGGAACTCCAACTACAGAATTATGGTTAGGAGACGGGGGTTTACCACCAGCAACAACTTGGTGACCACTAGGTAAAGGTTGACCCAACATGGGTTGTTGATTGTTCACCGTAGGATTAACGTCACTTGTAGAAAGGGTAGGGGGTAAAGAGTATGCCCCCTCAAAGTTTGGGGTAGGGGAGGAATAGGTAACATAACCGCAGTGGTCACAGGTGTGTTGGACTGTTTGTGTTCAATAGGTTGGGCAGTAGGAAGTACTGAACCGGTCTCCTGTCTAGGAGATGGATGTGAAGGAATGGATGGTTGACCAGTTTCAGAAGTGGTCACATGTTGTGTGAATGATTCCGGTGACTCGAAAGATAAAGAGCAACCTGGAATTGGTCAGTCATCAAACCTTATTTGAAAGTTTCTATTTCTGAACTCATCACCCATAGCGCATAAATGAGCCAATTGCTCGCGATATGGTGCTAAGCAATCGTCGGGACTATCCCAACTAGGTGGGGGGTACAACGACAAAATGAGCCACTAGGTGACCGGTAGAAGATGTCCAATAAGCTACTGAAGGACCAAAAGCCACTATGGGGTTTTCCTGGGGTTGATTTATCCATTCCAATGACCCAGGCTCTCCCAACGCAATGGGAGGAAAGTCTTGTGAAGTGGGGAGTTATGCTTCTTCACCCTGCGGGGGATGAGAGGTAGGTGAATCTGGAGGAGTATGAGGAAACAATAGTCCTCCAACATTCAAAGTGGGGTTTTCCACTTCATGTGACCTGGCCCTGGCATGTGGATCCATCCTTACCCTAGAAACTACCTCTTGATTAAGGGGATATTCGGGTGGTAAGTTTTTAATTCTACGGGACCTTCTCCAAGGAAAGTCAGCCAGAGTGACTGAAACAAAGGTTTCTCCTAAGGCAAGCTAAAAGAAAAGTAGACCAGAAAAAACCCTACACAAACCAAGGCCACAAGCAAACTTATGTTATAAGAGTGGATTCAACGGTCTGGAACCTCACATGATTGTCAAGGCTTCACAAATCACGATATACCACAGGGTCCAACAATATGACGCAACAAGGAGGATTGGGACTATACCCTTGCCTGCATACCTGATTACCTGGATGGTACGTGCGTAGTAGCTCCCCGAGTGTTTTTCTTGGTGTATTGCTTCGCCAAGACAGCCAAAAGGTTAACTCAATTGGTTTTAGGAATCCTAAGGGTGTCTCTCGATATACACAAGGTATGTGGGAGCTCAAATCCATAGTGGTGTTGTCTAATGCACAACCGTTCAGCAAGAGACCTTCTGATATACTACCGAGTACATGATACACCCTTCAATATAGACCAAGTACTCAATGTGACTTGGTGGGTATGTGAAGGAGCTCGATATACCAATAAGTACGTGGAATACTACAATACCCCCGGGATACAATGCTGAAAAATAATGACAGCTTCCATGCTTAACGACGCCGGAACACGTATCTAACTTACACACAAGTTTCTAAATATTTTACCATAGTTCTACCGTTAATTTTATTTGGATGATTAGGTGAATGCATGAGGTGAGTACATAATCGGAAACATAATGCAGGCCCTAACTACATGCAAAAATTATGTTTTTCTTTTGATGAATGCTACCTATGGGAAGGAGAAGTTTTCTTTTTCTTTCCAACAATTTTACCAAAAACGATGCAATGTAACACAATCCCAAATCTACGAAAAGTGATAATGAAATATTCTTTTCCTTTTCAGCGAAACATAAAAACACAACACTACTAAACCAAATCAAAACATGTTTTTCTCTTTTTCTTTTATCTTTTCAAAATGAAAATGATGTTAAGTAATGAAAAGAGAGGATTTCTAAGCAGAGTGTGCAAACTTTTCACTTTCACTATGATGGTCTAAAAGCATAAAAATCAAAAGATACAATGCAACTCTCCAAGCATGAGACTACTTTTGTAAAATTCGAAGCCTATCCAAAAATTTTCAAGAAAAATGAGCAACTCATAATTCATGAAAAACACAAATAATGCAATTTTCTTTCATCATTTACAAAAGATTCATAAATAAGACATTCCAATGCATATGCAATTCTTCAAATGCTCTTGAAAAACAATGGAAGCGAAGTACTTTTGATCTTTCAATGAGTGCATCAAAATGATAATTTGATAACAACTATGCTTTTAAACATGGGTACTTGAATTGAAAATATGACTTGCAACACTCTAACAACTCAGAAAATTCTCAAGAGAAAGCAAGCACTCAATGAACTGAAAATACATTCAAACACTTAAAGTCAAACAGAAACAAGCAGCACTAAAGCAAGCAAGACTCACAAATGAAAAGCAAAATGAGGTCTGGAACTGATCCAATGCACTTGATCAGATCAAGCTAGGAGAGGAGGGAATGCAAGGGTGAGTGGATGCAAGTGGGGGAGACCAAGGTGTCCACCACTACCAAAATCTCAGACTTGTCCAAGATGGAACCCAAAGCAACTCCAACGAACCCAAACAACTCAATCACACAAAGAAAAAGGGATCTCTGACTGGATCATACAGTGCAGAGGGAATCTGCATACAAACCACACTCAAAACAAAAGAGGAGAAAAGGTACCGGTATGGAAAAAAGAGAAGATCGGCGCACTCTGTGCTTGTACACAGTGCGACATTGTGGTCCACCAATGCGGGGAGTGTGACGGTGTCGCAGAAGGACAGTGACAGGGTTGCGATGACAAGCCAACAGACAAAGAACAGAGACCAAGAATGACACAGTGTCGCTCTGTTTATATCACCCAGGTGCGACAGGCGAGATCTAAGTTCAAAGATGAGTCAAATCTCCAAGTAAAGAGCAATAAACAAGTTTGGGAATGGGAATTCAGATCCAAAGGAAGTTGATCAAAGTCTTCAAAATGAAGATCTGATGGTGAAACCAACTTAAAAAGCAAATGACAAATAAAAAGACTTGGCAAGAAATCAACTGAAAATATCATTCAAATTGACAACTAGAAAGCAATGTCATCCCCAGTATGGTCGCCATATTTGTTTGACGGACAATCCACTCAAGCAGACGCAAGCCAAATCTCCCTAGCTCAATGTGAGTCTAAAACAAATAAAACAGACTACAAACGGATTTCCTAGATCTACTTAAGGATCAAGTGCTAGATGTCTTACCTTTTACTTCGCAATTCTTTCTCCTAAATGTTGCTCCACATCTAGCGGTCGTCAGATCTCAGCTGCAAGACCTATTGAGACACAAAGAATAACACAAAACGAGTAAAGAGCATCTATACAATAAGAGATCTAAGTAAACAGTTAAGCAGGTAAACTACTCAATATCATCACATGGTAACAATATTGGTGGAAAGCATTTGTATTACTGTAAATAGGGAAATACATAGTAGAGACATAGAACTACAACCAAGGCTTAACGTTGCAGCCCTTCTCCATCCAAGCCATTTTCCATAGCCTCCCAAGGAAGTATGAGTCTCCCAATAAATGAGTAGAGATCTCTTAAGGATGATTTCACTAGCATGTAGAAACTATAGACTTCCTCCCTTTGGAGAGGGGTAGAGCTTCACTTATATAGGACTAAGTGGATAGGGTATGGATAGGGTAGGTTGAGATATGGTAGGAGAGAGATAGGGTGTCCTTCCAAGAGGTTAGGAACCGAAAGCCAGCTCCCCCAACAAGTCAGGGATAGGGATCCAAGTTAGAAACCTTCGACAATGAGCTCAAAGAAGCTATTTTTTCCATTTAACTGACTTCGTCGCACCCTTTAATGGAGCAAGGTACGACGTCGTAGGTTGCATGAGTGCAGCCTGCGACGACCTCTCAAAACCTAACAGAAGCACGATGATGTCCCTTCTAGGTAAATGACTTAGCCAATGGAACTTCAGGGATGTATACACTGAATCTAATGGTGGTAAGATTTTAGGTGTAACAAGCAGATAGGGGGTTAAGGGGTTTTATGGGTTATGGGATTTAGGGTTAAGGAATTTAGGGATCAATGGTTAGGGGAATAGGGTATAAGGGGTTAGGGGGATAGGGTTTAAGGGGTTAGGGGTTAAGGACCAAGTAGTTTAAGGTTTAATTGTTTTTGGGGGTTAAGAGATTAAGGCTTTAGGGCTTTAGAGATTTGGGCTTTAAGTATTATGGGTTAGGTTATTTAGGGGTTAAGTGTGGAATAGTTCTTAAGGGTTAGGGGTTGTGGGATTAGAGGTAATGTGGTTAAGGGGTTTAATGGGTTAAGGGATTTAGTGCTCTAGGGTTAATTTCTTAGGGTTTATGAGGTTAGGAATTAATGGTGAAGGGGTTAAAGGGTTAAAGGCTTATAAAGGGTAAACTAGAGCTTAGAGGCTAATGCACAAGCCCAAGAGAGAATTCCAAATTCAAGAGAGGAACAATCAATCCCAAGGGAGAGAGATCAAACAAACATAGATCTCTCATTCAAACAAAGAGAGCACATGCAGACATAGAGTGCACAAAAAAATGCAGGTTGCACTGGCACAAGGGAGGTCGCACATGCAAATGCAATGTAGAGGTAAACAATCACTTTAACTCTATAGGGTAAACTAGATCTTAGAGGTTAATGGTTAAAGGATTAGAGGTCAATAATTAAAGGAATTAAGGGGTTTAGAGGTTGGGGGCTTTAGGGGTAAAGGGATTTAGATCTCTGGGGTTAAGGGGTTAGGTTTCAAGTGGTTAAGCATTAAGGGCTTAGGTTCTATAGTGTTAAGGGCTTATAAGGGGTTAAGGTCTTAAGGTATTATAGGATAAGGACTATGAGGATGGGAGATAAATGGCTAATTAAGGGACAAGGGATTTAAGGATTATGATATTTATAAGTTAAGGGATTTAAGAATCGACTATTAGTGGGGTAAGGTATAAAATGTTAGGATTAAGTGTCAAGGGGTTGAAGTGTTAAGGGATTATGTGTTAAGGCATTAGGTTCTTAGGGGTTTAGGGATTTAGGTTGTTTGGGCCTTAGGACTTATGGGTTTATGCATTTAATTTTCTCCCTCCTCATTCCTCTCTCAGCCTCCATAAGTTTATATGTCCCTTCCTCCCCCCTTGTATCCCCTCTCTCTCTCACACCCTTTATCTCCATTCAACACTTAACACATAGTTTATGTGGTTTATAACACTAGAGAATTTTGTAACTTCAAAACACTAGAGCATTTTTGTTGACACCAAGAGTGGGAATAAAAGTTTGAATTTAAACACAACGTGCGAGTGTTCCTTAGCACCTAAAACATGCCTCCTCACACGCCCATGTATCATCCACAGTCCTATGTGGTTGGTTCGGACTTACCAAACCTGTGCTATGGACTTACATACATAACCATTTTTTACGAAATTTTAGGTATAAATAGAATTTTTTATGCATATTCCAAATATGTAAAAAAAAATTTAAATATTAATTTTTTCAGATTTTTTTCCTAGATTTCTTGTATCATCACTCCTTAAGTAAAAAAACATGTTGTTAGTGTTTATTCCGTAACTTTTTTATTTCACAACAATTTTTAAAAAAATATATATGATGCACTAGTAGACACCTACCTCTACGCTCTATAAAAAATCCTATTCAAAATGATTGCATTTATACCTTCAAATGTTGCACCCACATTTGACGTCCCATTCTCGAGGTTTGGTCAATTAGATAATTAAAAAAAAAATTAAACATTTAATTTTGGAAAAATAGTGTTACACTAGTGCTACGTGTTCTCTACATGTCTACCCATTTTTGTAGCCTAAAACCATCATTTAGGCACTAAAAGGCCGCACCAAAAAAAATATATACCTTATCATTTTCCAAAATAATAAAAAATGACTGTTATAAAATATGAAATTTGACATAGTTATGTAAATTTTCAATGCATAAAACTTATATATTCAGAAACATGATTCAATTTCCTACATTTCATCTTTTTTACTCAATGCAAGATATCTTGTGTAAGTATCTCAAAAAAACCAAATTTAGGGATTCCTGATTTTACAATTTTATATTGCATCTAACGCACCAAAAGTGACCCTCATTAGCTTGCACTCACCCTTACCTAAAACAATTATGTGACTCCATCAAAGCTTCTGAGACAAAAAAACCATTCCAAATGCTTGGAAACTCTATCATTACTAGTCCTCTTATTCATCAAAGTAGATTTCAACTTTACTTGTAACCTAACCTCCATCCTCTATTTTCTTCATAAAAAATTATGAAAGGCAATCCCCTTGAGAAGAGAGCCCCCATACCTCCAACAAGCCCAAGGAAAAAATTAAATCACCACCCATAATTAGATTCTGTAAATTAATACAAGTTTTGGAGAACATATGATCCCAATACTTTTCTCTATCACTATATTGGCCGTAAATATTCAAAAACAAAAAATGCATACCCAAATCATAAAAAAAGAGTGATAACCCTGCCGAGAATCAAAATCCCAGTCATTTAAAAAAAACAATTTGTCCCTCCTCCACCTAGTAATTAAACCTCGAGATCATCATTTGAGCATCAACAAAATAAAAATCTCGTTGAGTAAACATTTTATTTAATTCCATAACAATACTAGCACCACCACTTATAATCTCTTGAAGAAAAACAACATCTAGATTCTGAGTATCAATTAACCTACGTAAAGATAGTTTTTTGCGGAAATATATAATTTCTTGATATTTGGTTAGTAATTGTTAATTTTCTTCTAGATATTATTAAAAAAATATAAATTCATGATAGTTAATTATCTTTCAAATAGTAAATAATGATAGTTAATTATCTTTTAAATAGTATTAGAAAATTATATAACTAAATAAATTAAAAAATATAAATAAATAATTTGAACCCCTAATCCTTAAAAAAAACTCTATCTATTTTTTTCTTATGCCTATTTATTTTTTTCTTATTCCTTTATTTGTACGTATTCTTTTTCTTATAGAGTAGATTGGTGACTTTTTCAAATAATTTATTTTTTTTAATGTATTTTTATTTGTATGTATCTTTGTTTCATATAGTGGTGACTTTTCAAACAAATGATAATGATTATTATTATTTTTTAATGTTATATTGAAAACTTCTCAATCATCTTTTTTGTTTGCCTACTTCTAAATAAGAGTCACAAGTGGCAATGTCCATGACAAGAGAATTAAGAATTCAGCTAGAGTGTGAACAAATAGAACCAGTCTGCTTGTTCTATGAAAAGTGTTGGAAAATTGTGGGATATTAGGCTTCACTTGCAAGCAGTGTGGTCTGAAACTAGTGCTAATTTATATGGCGTTATAACGTAAGTCCTACATGGTCACCCTGTTAATTCTTACAATAGCAATTGGTATTTGTTTTTGGATTCATGGACTCGATCTTAGGGTAGCAATGTGCTGAGGGACATTGTATTACAGTTATCACGGGTAATATGCAATTGACAATATTCATAGGATTCATGAAATTGTATGGTTAATTGACAATATTCATAGGATTCATGAAATTGTATGGTTAAGAGGGCTAGCCTTTAGGTTGGTTTGCTTAGGACATCTCTTGCTCCCAAAATGCAGCTCCTTGGCACCTTGGTGGTCAATACCTCTTCTTGGTTTGTAGGCTTCAAAAAACTAAATTGCATTCATTAGTAATGGTCACCTATGTATTTGGATAAGGGAAGTTGGAACATAGCCAACTCCATATATACCCTTGATTTTTCATTTTGAAACCAAAAAGTGATTTTCTTTTAGCTTTGATTATGGATTCTCTAGTATGAACTGAAACAAGTTGAATTCATAACTCTCCAATAGCTCTAACACACAATTTAATTCACTCTTGAATATAATGCATGCATAGATTTTTATATATAAGGTATTAGTGAATTTGGTTTGTGCAGGATGGTCATTCCAAAGTCTTCACTTTCTTGGGAAATGACTAGATGCTAATTATATAAACATTCACCCTGCCATTAAAACAAATCAACCACATTTCAAATGATGCCAATCAAATGCCACAAATAACATATTTACTTGGAATTTGTATGATAGAAATAAAGAGAATCGCCAAATCTCACCAAGAAAGAGGATTATTCTTTAATGGATGATTGATCTCCAACAAGGGTTTGTCATCACAAATTGGCATGAAGAGAAACACTCAATAATCCTTCTATGTGGGAAAAGAAGTGGACCTTCACACTGCTTGGTTATGAGATTGCTTGCAAGATCAACTCATTACGGAATCAGATTTTGAGGAATTGTCATAGGTTTGTTGTTGAATATGTACGTTAAAGTAAGTTATCGAGGTCACTTCATTCTCCAGCTAAGCGAGGAGAATCATCTTATAAAAATTGAATAGAATCTAATCAATGAAAGCCACATAGAAAAATAGATTGGTTAGATGTCTCATTCAAAATGTCATGTAAGGGAGATAATTTCCAATAGAGGTTGTTTCACCATACCACAAAGGTTATTAAGGGTTTTTTTTTTTTCCAAAATGTGGACTTATAGAATGAAATAGCCCGCCACGACCAGGGGAATTACATTAATCTTGCATAGAAATAATAAGATTACCTAATAATGTTGATCATACCAGCCTGGAGATGAAGAAATATGCCCAACCGAGATTGAAAACACATGTCGTAACAATTAGCTAAAGTCAGCTCGATAAAAGAAATTGCTATCAGTTTGCCAAGTTCACCAAACTACCAATAGATTCTATTTCAATCAAGTTTTGAATTCCAAGAGAATTTTTTTTATCACACTCTACAGCTCAACACTACTGTGAATAGAACAATCTTTAGCTCATTATGAATTTGTTGAAATGTTGCAATTTCAAAGAGAAGATTACCATTTTAGAGCCACATTCTGCTCAGAAATCTACAACAGGGATCATTCAATTTTGAACAAGATCGCAGAGAGCACGTTAACAATCAACAAAATATGAGATATGCTCGATTGATGCCTAAAAAAGAATCCAGATTGTAATCAAGATCCCGAGGCTGAAAATTATGAGCTTTTGATCATTGAAATCAGATGTGGGATCGTCTACTTAGTCAAGTGCTGAGAATATGATACATCCAATAATGTAACATATACCTTAAAGCTATTTTGTTACAAAATGGTACATGGAGTCCACGTAGCTTTCAACGTCCCCAAACAAAGCTTTCAAGGTTCCAAAGAAAGATGCCAAACGTGTCATCTTCTAAAACTAGACTTGGCAGTTTTAAAATATACTGTATTTGAACAATGTTCTCATCACTGCTACGTTCTACAAAATCCTCCCCGTGCTTTATGTTTACACCAGCATTGGAAATGAACATATTCCTCTAACCCCAAATATCATGTCCCTCTTAGGGGTTTCTCAAAATCCCCGACCTCATCTTTGTCTGCATCAAGTATATTCCCTCTAGGTCAATATGATTCATGGAATACCTTGAAAACAATTAGGAAGGGTGCAAATGCTAACGGATAGAGGTTCACTGTAGGGATCATTAAATTTCAAGGTATTACTGAGTGCAGAACACCATTGCAACTTTATTTCTTAGACAAGCTTCAAATTCATCATCAAACTTTAATGGAGTTTGGCATGGAACTACTCTTATGAACCATCTTATTCAGTAGTTATTTTTCAATGGTTTGACTTGGTACTACAGTCTCAGGATTTTTATTCTAACTATTGGGGTCATGATGCATCAACATTTTCATTTCATTCCCACCATAAAAACGTATACAAGATCCAGGGAATGAAATGAATATGTTGATCATGTGCGCAGTTGAGATGTATAACCTCCAAATGTTAAGATGAACCCTGAACCCTGTGCATGTAGATGAAAGGTAGGATCACCAATCACAAATATATGTTTCTCTCACACATAAATAAAATCCTACGCATAAGAGAAGAATAAACTCTTGCACACAAGAGGAATTAAAGGGCCGCATGCAGAAGGCTGCAAATCCAAACAGATATCCATAGAGTCTTCTATAAGTTCATTTTTTTGTGAAGAGTAGTCCGTGTGAGAAAATTTTGGTTAAAAGTTGCAATCATGGTTGAGACCAGCTTCTTAAATTCATCCAAAATCTGAAAGTATTGATCAAAATCCATGGGATTCGTAGCTCAATAACGAGGATTGGCTCAATCAGTTATCATGTGGCCTATGTTATCTCTAGTATAGGCAGTGGTCATGAGGGCAGACCTGATAGCATCGGGGCTCCAATCGAAATGCATGACTTCCACCAAAGCCACAACCCTTGTTGCATGAGGAGAGGCCATAGATGTCCTAGAAGCTAGTTCGTAGTCATATTTTAATGTAGAATCTGAATTTGACAACCAAGCTGCAAGTATGTTCATGCGGGGTGCAATTACGTCATGTTTCATAATACAAGGACTCAACGGATTTGGCCCTCTATCGGATAAAGATGCTAAGACCGATACGGCTTCGATCTCAGCTTAGTTATTCCAAATTTTATGCGAGCTTGCTCATCCTTACGGTAGTGAGCTCTCAATATATTAAACGTATCATTCAATTTCCTGTCAGATATATACCACAGGTCTTTTCCAATTTCAGTCCATAAATCTTCTTGACGTTATTGATAGATTTCCGTTCAAACTGAGTGAGCTATTCGAAACACATATTCTTGAGTTATCTTTTCACTGTGGCGTTTGACACAGTACCTGGACAGAGCCTTATTCAATGCTGAGGATATCCAGAGCAGCGTACAACCTAGTTTCAAAATTCGAGGCACACAGATGTCAAACAAATTCCCCACTTCAAATTTCAAGGCACAAATTTAAGATTTAAGCATAGTTTCACTTTGTAAAATGCAAAATGCATATACACTGACAAAATAATATGTCCAAAAAGACAACAATATGTCATGGACATAATAATAGGATTAACCATTATTTTACATATATCATATTTAAAAATTATGAATAATAATTACATATTAAATTGGTGACTTTTTAATTTTCTTATATGTTAGATGAATAACTTTTTAACAGAACACTAACTTTGTTTTGGCTTACTTTAAACGATAAGGTTAACCATTATTTTATATATATCCTAATTAAAAATGATAAACTAGAAGTAACTACTTTAAATAATAAGGTTAACCATTATTTATATATATCATATTTAAAAAAGATGAATTATAAGTAACTAGAATGTTTTAATGCATACCATATCACTTTTAAGTTATAATATATTTTTCTTTCTAATTGTAAATTTTGTAGAAATTATTAAAACATTAATAAAAAATCATTAAACTATAGAATGCTATTTTGGTTTATAAGTCTCACAATTTTTACATTTTATAAAATCCTTTATAAATAAGATTTTAAATCTATGTAAATTCAAAATTATTTATATAAAATATCTAATAAAGTATAAGTAAAAGGTAAATTTGAATATTTAAATATGTAATTCAAATTTGTTTATTGAATTAAATTTAGATAAATAGAAAAAAAAATTGAGAGTTGTCGATTGCTCGCGCTAGGGTTCTGGATAGTCATGTGCTAGTTCTGAAGACGGTCATTCTTCCCATGAGGCTGCCATCCGCTAGCCTCCATCATCCTGGTGCTTTCCATGCAGGAGAATGGCGGCCAGCTATCTCTCAGTAGCTCGCGACTCCTATTCGACTCCAGCTGGGGGAGTTCCTTCGATCCCGGTTTCATTCAAATGGGGAAAGACTGTCGGCGGCCTCCCGCCCTTGATTTTTTAGGAAATACCAGCTCCCTCCATTACGGTGGTAGAGGAATCTTTGGTGGAAGAAAGGAATTTCGTAGAGTCATCTCTAGTTTGTCGCTTCAATGGGTTATGGCCTTGCCTGGTCGATCTCCATAAGTGGATTTCTGAGGTATGGAAACCCCTTTTTTCTGAGGAAATTTCTATTTACCCCTTTACGCGGTGCTTTTTTGTTGTGGATTTCGATTCTGCTGAGGAAAAACAGATCATTATAGATTCAGGTTCGTGGTTTTGGGGAAGTGCGAGGCTCTTTATGAAACCCTAGAGCCCTCTTTTTTACCCAACCACTTATTAGATCTCATCTGCTCCAGTTTGGGTTCGGCTTCAAAATTTTTCCTTGCATCTCTGGAAATCTACCTCGCTTGAATCTATTGGCAATGCGTTGGGATCCTTCTACGATCGAAGTCTAGCAAAAAAGGATTGTATATAAAAACTAGCTTTGCTCGCATATGTGTGGAAATGGATTTCAGCAATGGATTTCCTACTGAGATCCATTTGAGCAGTAAGGAATATGTGTGGGTGCAAAAGCTAGATTATGAAAATGTGATGTTGAGATGTAGATCTTGCTTTGCAACTGGACATCTTGTCAAAGATTTTCCAAAAGCCTATCAGATCCCCAAATCCAAAAAGTTTGATCGCAAATCTACTTGGTGGGTTGGAGCAAACTCTGAGCATTATACAATAAGCAGAAATGAAGATCTATCAGAAGAGGCACCATCAAAAGATAAGGAATCTCCTCTGGCTAAAAAGGAGGACACTCTAGAAGAACAAAGGACCCCTGCCATCGATAAGAATCCACTTGCAGCTTCACAGGATAGTGCGATCCAACAGATGGACCCAAAAACTCTAGCCCCACAAGATACACTCGAAGATGCAGTGCCCATTCTCGAAGCTTATGTTGAACCTTCAGATTGGACTAAAGTCGGAAAAAAGAAAAAAGGATCTTCACCCCCTTTGAATCCAAAAGAAAACTCAATCTCTCCAAGAAAAACAAGAAGCCATCAAACTTCAAATCATTAATCTCTGGATTGCTTCGAGATTTGTATGTAAGAAGTAGGACAGCAACAATTTTGGTCTTGCTAGTAGTAGATGTAGCCGAGGAATCCTCCTTGGGCAGTATGTAAAGGAGATATAGTCTCCATAGATTAGGAAAGTATCAGGATAAGTATAGACTAGTTGAAGATGAACAAGGAGTCATGGACGTAGTCCTCTCTTGGGATCAATTTGTCTTCAGAACTTTGTAACCTTTGTTTCTCTTTTATCTTTTTTTATAAAAGCTTCTGAACCATTTTTGTTAAAAAAAAGAAAATAGATAAACAAAAGGAAATGTTTTTAATATTTTTATTTAGATTTAGAATTCAAAATAAATTTAGAATTAAAATATATATATATATATATATATGATGATGATGATGATGATTAACGTCTAGTGAGACCAACTTTGGTCTATTGAACCTTAAGAAGGTTATTACTTCGTTTGCTTTAAATTTTTGTTCCTATGCTCAAAAATCTTGGTAAGAAGCTTTCCAAGCTCACTATACTTTTGGAAAATTATGAGGTTAGCAAGGTTTGTATTATAACAAATACTATAAAACTCATATCTAATGTGGGTGTAAGCAGGGCACTCTAAGAGAAAGTGATTTTCATACTCAACACTCATAGACTGACAAAGATGGCAAACCCTTTCCGCCCACAGAGTTTTGGGATTAGACCAATGCCCTATTTCGCTATGAAGCTCATGCGAGTTTGTTCTAATCTTGGCTATATTAATTTTCTTATTTGAACTAGTTACTATTGAGAGATATTTCTGATCTTCGAAATTAGGGTTAGTGACCTCCTTATAGTATCTTAATTCTCTTAACCGCTAAATTTTTCTTGCACCATAATTTCTCTTTAAACTTAAAGGTAATAATATTTTTGACATTATCGATATTCTGTAAAGTGTCATTTCATCAATGCCCCAATGGTCTAACCAAGTCATCGTATCCTTACACGAACTCCGCTTGAGGCGTAGTTGGTTTTGACTTGAATTTAAAGTAGTTTTAGGAAGTCTCTTATTTCCCATGTTATTTATCTTGTACTTGTACATCAAGTACCTAGTCATAGCCATACTCTCGATAGGGAAAGACCCACTTATATGAGTAGAATAGGATAAGGTGTATTGCTTTTAATTTTGAGGTTGTGTTGTTGCAGCAACATCCCCCCCCAAATTTTGAAGATATTGGGGGCCCCTCCTTTCATTTTCCTAGAAAGACTGCCTAAAAAGTTAAGTCTCCTTTGAAAACTTTCGGACTTAGTTTTGTTTCAACTGAGGAATCTGCTTTAAAAAATTGAAGTTTTTCTTCTAAGTCAAAACTCACAACTCTTTCCAAAAACTGCGGAAGAACTCAAATTTCTCTCCCGAAACTACGGATGAACTTAGGATTCTCTTCCAAAACTACGAAAAAACTTAACATTGCTTCCCGAAACTGTAGTAGAAACTTAAAATTCTCTCCCAAAACTGCGGATGAACTCAGCAAGCTCGCCCGAAACTGCGGAGGAACTTGGGATTCTCTCTTGAAATTGCGGAAGGTTTCTCCAAGTGTTGCCGCAGTAAGTTGGTCTTTTCCCCAGGTTATTCGACCATTCATATTTCGATAAAGACTTAACAAAGTCATTCGTGAATTTCGAAAGGACTTACTGAGTCTTTCCGAAACTTCGGAACAACTCAGCAAAACCGGCCATGATAAACTTACGGGAAAGTGAATTTCAGAATAACTCACAAAGTGCTCCCGACACGTCGGAACGACTCACCAAACTGTTCCGCCACTGCGAAGCATCTTTTCCATTTCTCTCGCAACAAGAAAATGCCTCGCCAAAGTTTCCTTCCTTTCGGGAGAAACTAATGAGTTCAGGCCGCAACTGCAGACGAAACTTGTGAGTCCGCTCCGCAACCGACGGTCGTGCTTAATTGCCAAGTTGGCTTGAAATGACTGCGTTGTACGAGCATTTAAACTCCGTTTTAAATTGTTACCTACACATTTAAATGCCTGCATGTGTCAAACCTTATATATAGGCAGTGAATTTTCATTGTTCTCATTTTAGTTTTTATTCAAATAAAGAAAATGACATTTGGGAAAAGTGCGTCGCTCTAGCTCAGCGCGTTCACCACCATATCGACCTTACCCCACCACTGTTTCATCTCCAGGTAAGCTCACCAACCGTTATCTTTGTCTTACCTTTACATTGAGTTATTTCTTGTTTTTTCTCGTTTAATAACGTGGCCGGTAGGCATTGGTGGTATGTATCATTTTAAAGAACTTATGGTTCCCTTTCCCTAATAAGTTTCTCAATAGTGCCAACTAGGAGTCATAGCCGTGACTGAGTTGGTCCCAGTTGGCCCTTTGTCTCTGAACCGTCCGAGCTCATTTTTCTTTCACTGGCTATGTTTCAGTCAAACTCCTACCCAGATTTACTCAAACCCAATTTTATATCGGTTGCATACTGCTTCTCAAGTATTAAAAACGTCAGTAGTAGTCGGTTGAGATACTCAACCTCTCGCCTATTTGGCTCAGTTAATGGCTGTGGAAAATGGTTTGTTGTTTTCATTTTCCTCATAAGATTTTCCACTCCAAGCCATCCCACCATTGGCCATTAGAAGTATTATGATGGAGGTCACCCTGTCCCCAAGGACTAGGAAGGAAGTAGGTTTTTCACGTCGTATGCTTAACCTTTTCGGAAGAATTCCAAAAGTTCCTAACCAGGCATTGTCTCCTTAGAATAATCAAGTCTGAGGACCATGTTTTGTTTCCTGGAATGATCTATGTTTAGTTTTCCTCCCCAACATGCAAATTTATAATTTTGTTTATGTTTATCATTGGCATGCTAAAATTGTCTTACTCTATGTTACACTCTCATAACGTGTTACAATTTTTATAATCATTCACATTTGGTTGTTGACAGGGATAAGCCACAATGCCAAAAGGTGGTAGAAAGAAAGCTAAAGTGATGGAACCAGAACCAGTGCAACTAAGGATTGAAACTCTTTTCCAAGACACTAGGTGTACCATCGGCATTCCTCCTGAGGTCCATTGGGGAGATTTCTACCAGATGATCAGGGACCAGGATATCCCAGATGTGTTATTGGAGGAAGAACAAATCTATATAACCATCAGATCTTCCAGCATAGCTAGTGCTTCTACTTGCCCCGAATTGTTCCCATGCTTTGAAGTGATCGGATGGATACTAGAACATGCCAACCCACAAACAAGAGTGTTGCATGACAGCAAGGGAGAGCCTTTCGCTTCATTCCATCCAGCTTATATTGCAATGGCCTACAAATTCTCACATCCCCAGCAATCTCTAAATGCTGAATGGTTGGGACAGATGAATAATATCGAGATGGCTAAAAGGTTGCTGATCACAGGAAAGTAGCTAAGGAAGAGAGATAATGATGAATATGACGTTCAGAGCTTAAGACCTCCTTTTAGATTAATTCCCCTGATGTTATGCAGAATTTTCGGCATGTCCAAAGGCACTGTATATAGGATACAGTGGACTCCCATCATCCACTTCATAGCATTCAAAGGAACTGTGTTTGATTGGGATACTATTCTTTCGGATAGTTTGGCATCCACAGTGGTCGCAGCTAGAGAAGGTTTGGCCTTAAAAAAGTCATAATTTTTCGTGCCTTCATATCTTATTGACTTCATTTTGGCCAACCTCTCTTTCCCCAGGATAGGTTGCAAGTGGGATCAAGCCAACACCCCGGTCTACACTGCCTATCAAATAATGTGGGCTCAAAACTACAGAGCAAACTACAAGCTCATTTGTGAAGAGTTCATCATGCCCCTGTATGAGCAGATGTTCAAGGAAGAGCCCAATTGTCTATCAGAAAATGCTATGGAGGTCCTGGAAAACTATGGCGATTTTTACTTCTTAGAACAGGGCACCTACATCAGGAAGTTTGGAGGTACCAAAGCACCATATATTTTGCCATGATACGCTACTAATTATGTAGTCCTCAAGGAAGCAGTCAGGCAAGTTTTCCTTGATGGAATAGGAGGAGTGATTAACAAGAAACATAAGGCTTCCTTCCCTCCTTTTCCTTTTCTCATAGGAGCCTATAAATTCTCAGGGGTTGCAACATCCGAGGAATACATTCAAGAGCTAAAATCTTTCCACTTCGGTGAGGTGATCTTCCATAGAAATGATAGGCGGAGCAAGGTTTCCAAGCATTGCAAGGAGGTATATGCTCATTTTGAATATGATCATTACTATGATGCGGAGGAAGAAGTGTTCAGAGGCATCAACAACATGACTGAGTTGCATATTTGTCGTCAAGGCAGTGGAGGTACCTCTAGCTCTGCCACAGCCCGAGAAGCCAGTCTACAGAAAGAAAAGGAAGCAGATGAGGCCTTGGCCCATGAAGAACAAAGATTGAAAGAAGAAGCAAGACTGCAACAGGAAGCTGAGGAGGCAAGGTTGCAAAAGGAG
This sequence comes from Larix kaempferi, assembly GCA_027924585.1. Classification (NCBI taxonomy): domain Eukaryota; kingdom Viridiplantae; phylum Streptophyta; class Pinopsida; order Pinales; family Pinaceae; genus Larix; species Larix kaempferi. The sequence continues at coordinate 10,101,065 of BSBM01000206.1, forward strand.
ATGAGGAGGCAAGGCAGCAGAATGAAGAAGAAGAAGCAAGGTTGCAGAGAGAAGCTGAACAAGCAAGGTTATAGAGAGAGGTTGAAGAAGAAGAAGGAAGGTGTAAAATTGAAGGGGAACAAAAGATGGAGGAAGAGCTTAAGACCAATGAAGATGCCCAAGCAGGTGGCTCCGACACCCAAGATATGGAAATAGACACATCTCAAGTAGGTGGCTCCAGTACCCAAAATGTGGAAACAGACACATCTCAAGTAGGTGGCTCCGGTACCCAAAATGTGGAAATAGACACATCTCAAGTAGTACAGACCCCACCCATAGAGACAGAAGCACATGTAATAGACCTCCTGATCATCCCTTACACCCCATCAGAAGATCATATTGTGTCCCGATGGGATGAATTTGTGTATTATAAGAAGAGGAAGGCGGTGGTCTTGAAGTCGGAAGAGAGGATAAAGAGACTCTTCCAAGAAGATATTGTTACCTAGTGGGAGACCACGGTGATGCAAAATACAAATAAGGCTCCCATAGCCATGGCATCCGCCACTGTGTCAACAGCAAAAGCAACAAAAGACAATGTGGTCGATATGGTCAGAGAATTTGAGTCAACAAAGAGGAGAGCTTGCATGTTGCAACATACTGCTGCTAATGAGCACGCTTACAGGGATCTTGTAGTGAATAAATATAATCGCCTGTCTGTTGATCACAAGGAGTTGTCAGATAAGTATCACCATTTAGAAGAAGAAAAGGAGCACTTGGCAATCCAAATGATGGTTTTAGAAGCAGAAAAGAACAATTCTAAAGCTAGAGTTTTTCATCTGGAAGCAGATAAGTATGCAATGGTTGAACAATTAGAGCAAGCAGAAAGCAGAGTGATAGATATGTCTCCCTTTCATGAGCTTTCCTATGACATTTTGAGGAAAATGCATGCCACACAGGAGCTGATTACTGAGGAAGTGTGCAGGCTCAAAGACATGATGGTTAGGTTGAAAGAAGTTAATACAGAAGCCAATAGGCTTAAGGGAAACTACACTCGGGTTAAAGCAAACATCCTGATCCAGATGGAATGGAGAGAAGGGAAGGTTGATTTCCCCAAGCATCTCCCATTCAAGTTAGTAGATGATTTTAAAGAAGATGTAGCCCTTATGGAATTCTGCAGGAACTGTGGCCTCGAGCTGATGGCTAAGATCCAGGGAACAATTGATAAGAGTAACAGCCTGTGTCAAAAGATCCATGAAGTGCATGATAAGTGCAAGCTGATTTTTCCTCAGTCCCTCGATGATTTTCCAAGCAAAGAGCAACGTTTATCAGACTTCAAGGAAGAGCTAGGCATTCAAATAGAATATGTAAAGAAGATTGATTTCCTAGCCACTGATGATCTCCATCACTTTTTGGGCTGTCATCAATATACAGTCATTTGCTTAAAGAAATCCACCAAGCAGCAATTGCAGAAATTCATGGTGTTGAAGCAGAGCTTGGTAAGCATGTGACTTCCCAGAATATCTTGCTCCCTTCACTAGCAAATGTGGTTATCAGAGACACTGGTGTCTGGTTCAGCTACATTGCAAAGGAGGAAAAGAAAGCAGTATCAATAGTAGTAGCCAGCACAAGCACCTCACTTCCAGCAAAAGCACCTCCTCAAGGATGAACACACTAGTCCTAATTCGTTGTTCCTATTTTCATCTGTTCTCCTTGTGCTTAGAGCGTAGAGTCACTAGATAGCTGTCCTTTTCTATTTTTGAGAAATTTTATGTTTTAAGAAAAGCGCCACGATTTCTTTATTTAGGGGAAAAGTATTTAGAGGACAAGTGTAAAGAGCGAGGTGGTAGCCCAAGAGGCATTTTGTAAAGATATAAATAGAAGCTTAGGGAATAGTGTAAAGCACTTTTGGCAGGGAAAATATTTTTCTTAACTTGTATGAGCTATCTTGCACTTGCTCCAAGAAAATGAAATTTGCCTAATAAGAGCCTAGAGAGGACGTCTTTTGCATGAGAATGGATGTTGGATGCATGCTGGGTTATTCTTGTGTCTTTCATATTCTACAGTGAGATCTTTCTTTGCTGCCTTGGATTATTTCTATGTATTGAATGATATGCTGTTTTCTGTGCAAATGATTTTTCCTCCAACATGAGTAATAGAATGCGTTGTATGTAAATTGGAAGCTATATTTTAATATCTTTCTCCTTTTTCTGTAGTTGTATTTTCATGGTTTAATAGCTATCTGTTGATTTGTAGATGCTTCTTTCAGCACATTACTCATACTTATAATGTTTCTCCTTGCAGGGATAGTTTAGGTTTATTTAAGTTTTTTAGACATAGATTTGTTTCAAGTTCTGCATTTAGATTAAGTTAGCTTAGGCATTTACATATCATCTTAAACCTTAAAATAAAAAAAAGAATGGTGGATCGGACCATAACCGGTGTAATTGAAGCAAATCTCTAAATCTAACGGTTGTCGGAACCGCTAACTGGACGGATTCCCCACACCAAACGGTGGACAATCTAATTGGGATAGTCTACCGGGGAGAATCCCTTTCTGCTTGATGCTACGATCTTCAGAGCATCAACAGTTTTTGGCGCTATAAGGAGGGCCTGAAAGTGCATGGCTGATAAAGGAAAATCTCCCACTGTCAAAAATGTCACTAAAAACCCGCTTAAAATAGGAATTTCAGACAGTCCAAATCTTCAAGTAGCAAATCAAGAAAACCTCATCTCTGATTCTGAACCTCAAGACGTATTGTATGTTGCGCCTTTTGCAGAAAGAGAAGATCTAAGGAGACATACATGATCTTATGTTAGACAACTATGTGGTTTAAGCGCAGTAAATTTCCTCCCTAGGAAAAGTTCTCCTAGAAAAGAATGATAGTACATCCGTGATTCGATTCTTGTGCAGAATTTTGAAGAACTTGTGAATTTAACATTGGAAGAAATTGTAGAACCCCTGACCAAAGTCGATCTTGAAAACCCAGAAAATATTTCTGATTAAGAAAGTCTTGGAGAACTTATTACTCCAAGGAACACTCCATTGAATTCACCACACAATTCTCTACCTGATTCTCCACATAGAGTCATGGTTGTACCTGCTTGGAGAGTGAGGGGAGCATTGAATCTAGCTGGGCCATTCTACAATCTTCCTTAAACCCCAGAGAAAGTCTTGCCTAAATTCGACCCAGGGAAAGCCATTTCCGCTGAAGATAATCTCAAGAGCTTTTATTTAGCCCTAAATCTTTTAAATGTACAACATGAAGATGTAGTGTGTAGGCTTTCCCCATACAAATTTGAGCCGAAAGTCTCTTCCTGGTATTTTAGCTTACAACCTAGCTCGATCTCAAGCTGGGATGAATTTGAAAAATGTTTCTTAAAGAAATATGGAAACCAAAAGACTATAGCTACGCTTATGAAAGAATTATTGTCCATGAGAATGGAAAAGAAAGAAAAGGTTCAAGACTTCAACCAAAGGTTTACAACACTCTTAAATAATTTCAGCGAAGCAAATAAACTAGCAGAGGAATCTCTGGTTGAATATTATACAACAACTCTTGAAGGGCCCATAGCAATGTTCGTAAAAAGATCTAAGAAAACCACCCTGATAGAAAATTTTGAAGAAGCTAGAAAGGTGGAAGAAGAAGCGGATAGCATTGCTAAACATGGCTTAGATGCAGAGAATAAACTAGCAGCTAGTAAAAAAACCTTGTTACTCACCAAAAATAAAGAAGAGTCATCAGCAAACATGGAGAACGTAGTTAAGATGATGCAGAAGTTGTCCAATAAAATTGTAGATCTCGAGAAAGATAAAGCTGCTAGTACATCTAGGAAACCTTTCAATCCATTCTACAAAAAGAGAGAAGACAGCGATCAACCTCATCCACCTATGAACACTTTTCTTGTGTTAAATCTCAATGAAATAGGGATGGAAAATTTCTGCACCTTTCATCAAGAACCTCACTCGGAAAAGAGCTGCCCACAATGGATTAACTCTATGAGTTTAATCATGAACCAGATGTTGGATTCACAAATTCCAGATCAAGACTATCCTCCATAGAAATCGAGCCCTAAGGTAGAGGAACCGCCTCCAGACACCACTATGGTGCTATGGGATTGGGTACCTTTAACCGAATTGGTAGAAGAAGATCCTGTGGAAAGCTCAGTCTCTGCTGTGAACATTAATACTCGCAGTAAAGGTCCCATTACAGATCTTGTGCCAAACTCGACTATTCCCGAGCCTAAAATTTCAAAAGAACTACCTAGAAGACATATAGCAATCATTCCACCGCAACCTAAAGCTAACCCAACAACGGCCAAGCAGCCAAGCATTGACACCACAGTTCAACAACCGAAGGTCACAATGAATAAAACATACCATTCGACTAGAATTGTAAAAGAATCTGATATAGGATATGACATTATTGAGGATATAAAGAAAGTAAAAGCAAATGTATCAATATTTGATATGTGCAGTTTTCCTCAACAACGAGATAAGTTGTTGCATGCTCTGCAATCCCATCCCAGCACTCCATTAACAGATACTCAAGAAGATCCTGAAATTAATGAGGCTAGTATCGGTGGGAAATCTAAATCTCAAACGTTGCCATTCCTGTTAACCTTTGAAATTTTCAATCATAATGTTCAAAATTGTCTGGTAGATTCCGAAGCATCTTCAAATGTCATGCCACTGTCAATTTGTAAAAAAATTAATGGGAAACCTATTCCATCTCCAGCCCAAATTATTCAGTTAGATAGAATTGCTGTCAAAGTTATTGGGGAAATGAAAGATGTCATCATTAGATTGTAAGCCGACTTTAGGGTCTGTCAGTTTACTGACATAATGGTATTTGATATTCTTGAGGCCTATGGTTTGATCCTAAGTAGAGATTGGTCCACAAAGCTGAATGGTTACTTTGCAACTGAATGGTCTCATATGTGGTTGCCTTATCAAAATAGACAGAATCAGATCAAGGTCCTGAGAGAATAGCACATGAAACAAAATGTAACTCAACTAGAGGGAAAGAATGAGGTTGTAACCTTCTCATCCTCAATTCTGGGGAATTATTTCTTAGAAATTGACCCGGGTAATTATCAGTCTGAAACTATCAGCCATGAATCAGATGAATAGTCTGATCTCCCTCATTTTTCTCGGACTGATGATATTGACTGTAATATAGTTAGTTTAGTCATTGAATTAGATCATAGAGATACTAACTTAGCTGAATCAAAAGATCTGTTTTGGACATTATACTTTGACGGTTCTAAAACTTTGGAAGGATCTGGAGCCGGTTGTGTTCTGATGGATCCGGAAAGAAATAAGTATTTTTTGTCTTGTAGGTTAGAATTTGATTGTACTAACAACACTGCTGAATATGAAGCTTTGGTACATGGATTAAAGAAGGCCATCGGTTTAAATGTTAAATACTTGAAGGTTTTTGGTGACTCAGAAATAGTTGTGAGACAGGTAAGAGATACCATTCACTGTCTCTCACCTCATTTGAAAGGTTATTAGGTTGAGATATGGGACTTAATTATGCATTTTGATGCTTTCAATATAAAGTCTATTCCTAGATTGCAAAATTCTGCAGCTTATTTGTTAGCAACATCCGCTTCTAGATTGGTGCCAACTAATAACAAGTGCTCAATTGAATTAATTTTCAGGCCTTCTATCCCTGACAATGTCACAAACTTCAAGGTCTTCGATGATGACGAACAGATTATCAGTTTTCTAACGAACGAAGACATTTTCCAAGGAGCTGTGATAAATGAAGAAGAACATGATTCTGATTTACAAAAGAAGGATGCAAATAAAGGCAATTTCATCCCCGACGGGGTAAGGTCACTCGAAATGCTGTTTGATCTTCAAAATAAGTTCGAAAGGCCAGTGAATACCAAAACCAACAGTTCATCAATGCAGCATGAGTTAGTTAATTTGGGCACCGAGGCTGAACCAAAATTTGTCAACCTTGGCAAATGTTGTTCACCAGGAAAAAGAGATAGGTTCATCAAACTATTTCGACAATATAAGGATGTTTTTGCATGGACTTATGAGGATATGAAAACATATGACGTCCGGGTCATTCATCATGTCATACCAATGAAAGTGGGTGTAAATCCATTTCAGCAACAATTAAGAAGGATGCATCCTACTCTGGAACCTCTGATTCAAAAGGAATTGAAGAAGCTACTGGATGCTAAAATAATCTTTAAGGTTCGGCATTCTGAGTGGGTTGCTAACTTAGTTCCCATGAGAAAGAAGTCAGGAGAGATAAGACTATGTGTTGACTTTAGAAATTTAAACAGAGCTTCAGATAAAGACAACTATCCTGTCCCTTCAATGGAACAAATTCTTCAAATGGTGTCAGGATCTGAGTTATTTTCCCTTCTCAATGGTTTCTTTGGCTACAATCAAGTATTAGTAGCCGAGGAAGATTGTCTTAAGACTACTTTCCGCACTAAGTGGGGAACTTTCGCATATAGAAGAATGCCATTCAGCCTGATAAGCGCAGGATCCACATTCCAGCGAGCAATGGATATTACCTCCAAGGATTGGGTGGTCAATGTGTTGTTGTCTATCTAGATGATGTGACAGTTTTTTTGAAGAAAAGGGAAGACCATGTTGTTCATTTGAAGCATATTTTTTATCATTGTCAAAAATATGGTATCTCATTGAATCCTAAGAAGAGTGTGTTCGCGGTTCCTGAAGGTAAACTATTGGGCCATATCATCTCCAAAAGAGGAGTATCAATAGATCAGGAAAGAATACAAGCTGTTAATAGAATTCCAATGCCTCATAATAAGAAATCCATGCAGTCCTTTATGGGCACTATTAATTTCATCCAAATATTTGTTCCAGATTTTGCGCAAATTGTTAAACCTTTAGAACAAATGGTCAAACAAAGTGCACAGTTCAAGTGGACATATTTAGAAAAGGATGCGTTTAGAGACATTAAGGCAGCCATAGCTAAAGCTCCTTCCTTAAGAATCCCATATTTTGACAAGGATTTTATCCTATATACCTTTTCTTCAGATGACTCTCTCGCGGCTGTGCTCACGCAAAAGGTGGAACTAGGGGACGAGTACCCAATCTTGTTTATGAGCACTGGTCTGCAAGGGGTTGAACTAAATTATCTCGTTGTTGACAAGCATGCATATGTTGTCTTCAAAGCAGTCAAACAGTTCATACCATATCTTCTTAAGAACAGAACTAAGGTTATAGTTCCCCACCCAGCTGTTAGATCCCTCTTCATTCAAAAGGAATTAGGAGAAAGGAGGGAAACCTGGGTCATAGCTCTTCAAGAATATGACTTAGAATTTAAACTGGCCACTATCATCAAAGGACAAGGCCTGTGCAAATTGCTTACAGAAAATCCGACTGATGAAGAGCAACATTGGAAAAATGAAGTTGAACTGAACTCAGTTGAAGTATGTCCTATTTTCACAGCTCCTCAATCTTGGTATAGGGATCTAGTGCATTATTTACAGCAAGGATACCTACCTGAGCACTAGAGCTCTAAGCAAATAAGGGTGCTCCGTTTGAAGTTAGCAGCTTATCAAATCATTGATGGGATACTTTTAAGAAAGAATTACGATGGAATTTTTCTTAGATGTCTAGAAAGGAAGATGCAAGTAACGTTGTCAAAGAATTACACGATGGTCCCGCTGGTGGACATTATTCAGGGGAGACAACAGCTCACAAGATACTTAGCGCTGGATATTATTGACCCACTCTATTCCGAGATGCCCATGCATATGCATGGAACTGTGATATATGCCAAAGAAGTGCCGAGAAATTACCTAAGGAAGCAAGACCCTTGCAGTCAGTTATTGTCTCTGAACGTTTTGAACAGTGGGGCATAGATGTTATTGGAGAGATAAATCGGAATTCTTCTTTACAACATCGATACATCCTGATGGCTACCGACTACTTCACCAGATGGACGGAGTCTATCCCATTGTGCAAGATCAATGAAGATGCAGTCATCAGCTTCTTGAAAGAAAACATCATAACTAGGTTTGGGGTTCCAATTTCCCTTGTTTTTGATAATGCTTCATATTTATCATCTTTTAAGATAAAGGAATTTTTTTACGAATGGGGAATTAAACTGCATTATTCATCCAATTATTACCCTCAAGGAAACGGATTAGCCGAATCTTCAAACAAAAACCTCATTCAAATTCTCAAGAAGACCGTGATAGAAAATCAATGAAGTTGGCATATAACTCTCCCAAATGCCTTATGGGAAGATAGGGTGACTCCAAAGAACGCATTAGGATTTTTCCCTTACACTCTTGTCTATGGAAAGGAAGCCATCCTCGCCCCCAACATCTTGCTTCCATCCTTACAGTTGTCCCAAGCCTCTCAAGGGTCTGGTAGCCAAGTCTTACAATCCAAGATCAATACCTTGCTTCAACTTGAAGAAGCCCGATAGAAAGCTAAAGACCAATTCCATCAGCATCAAGACATAGTCAAAAGATGGTTCGATAAGAGGAAGTCCGGTAAAAGGAGTTTTGAAGTTGGGGATTTAGTCCTGAAATGGGATCATAATCATGAAGGCAAAGGGATGCACACGAAATTCCAACATTTATGGATAGGCCCTTACCAAATTTCAGCAAAGCTCGACCCATCCACTTATAAGTTGACAGACCTCCAGGTAGAGGAAGTAACCCTTCCTCTCAATGGCCTCGCCTTGAAACAATACTTTGCGTAGTCTCACTAAGACTTTCTATACATAAATAAAACGTTTCTTTTATGTTGCTTTAGCCCCTTGTTTTCATTGTTTTCAGCTATGTTGTTTCTTTTCTCAGCATTTGAAACCTTTTGTACAAAGTTTTTTTTCTGAAAGCACCTGCGGTCAGGTTTCTCATCAAGATAGATCTCTTGAATAAATCTCACAACTCATGAAGCCGAAACTACCCTCGAATGAAAGTTTATCTATGTAATTTTCTCTTGCTGAAAATTCTCCAGAAGGAAGGAAGCCTATTCTATTAGTCACACTAACCCTTGTTTAAATAGCAGAGATCTATGACTATCTTTATTACTATCTTCGGGCTCCATCCACTCTCACACGTAAAGGCATCTCAAGAAGGGCACCGAAGTTGGACCCATGGAGAGTAGCACATCTCAAGGGCATAGGGTATTGAAATGACTCCATGCTGCAAATCTAATGGCCAAAATGGCTTACAATCAAAGGTTTGTTTTCCAGAGATTCTCACCTCAATTGAAGCATGGCTGAGACAAAAGCAAAACGTATAAGTCAAAAAAGTTGTCCAAAAGACTCACCTCAAGCTAGGCTCCTCTCCGTCCGTGAGGTTTGAGAAAATCAATAAAATATCTCACTCACACAAAAGGACATTATGGATCGAGGAGCCAAAATCAAAGATCATGTTTAAAGAAAATATTTCTGGAAGGCCCAAATAGCAAAGCTGTCAAATGTATAAACATCCAAAAGGGATGCAAGTGGCATGGGAATGAGGAACAAGAGCAATAGTGTCCATGAGAAGGTGTTGCAAATCCTATGGAGTCTAATAGCAGTAGCCTTCTGAAAGATGAATCTTCTAAAAATGAACCCCATATGTTGGCCCTCTGAAATTTTTAAAGATGTCTTCATCAATGCTCCCCTTTCCCCAATGGCTAGCAGATAAAATGACTTCTTCCTTTGCTGAGATTCGAGTGCTCAACTGAATGTTGCATATAAGATGGATAGCTTTTAAGAAGGTTTCGGATTAACGAGAGGGATTTTTTCAGAGATCTGTGTTCACCAGCGACTCGCCAATTATTGTTGCAGCAACATCCCCCCCCAAATTTTGAAGATATTGGGGGCCCCTCCTTTCATTTTCCTAGAAAGACTGCCTAAAAAGTTAAGTCTCCTTTGAAAACTTTCGGACTTAGTTTTGTTTCAACTAAGGAATCTGCTTTAAAAAATTGAAGTTTTCTTCTAAGTCAAAACTCACAACTCTTTCCCAAAACTGTGGACGAACTCAAATTTCTCTCCCGAAACTGTGGATGAACTTAGGATTCTCTTCCGAAACTGGGAAAAAACTTAAAATTGCTTCATGAAACTGTGGAAGAAACTTAAAATTCTCTCTCGAAACTGCGGATGAACTCAGCAAGCTCGCCCAAAACTGCGGAGGAACTTGGGATTCTCTCCCAAAATTGTGGAAGATTTCTCCAAGTGTTGCCGCAGTAAGTTGGTCCTTTCCCCAGGTTATTCGACCGTTCATATTTTGATAAAGACTTAACAAAGTCATTTGTGAATTTTAGAAGGACTTACTGAGTCTTTCCGAAACTTCAGAACAACTTGGCAAAACTGGCCGCGATAAACTTATGGGAAAGTGAATTTCGGAAGAACTAACAAAGTGCTCCCGAAACGTCGGAACGACTCACCAAACTTTTCCGCCACTGCGAAGCATCTTTTCCATTTCTCTTGCAACAAGCAAATGCCTCGCCAAAGTTTCCCGCCTTTCAGGAGGAACTCATGAGTTCTGGCCGCAACTGCAGACGAAACTTGTGAGTCCGCTCCACAATCGATGGTCGCGCTTAAATGCCAAGTCGGCTTGAAATGACTGCACCGTACGAGCATTTAAACTCCATTTTAAATAGTCACCTACCTATTTAAATTCCCGCACATGTCAAACCTTATATATAGGCGGTGAATTTTCATTGTTCCCATTGTTAGTTTTTATTCAAAAAAAGAAAACGTCGTTTCGGAGAAGTGCATCGCTCCAGCTTAGCGCGTTCACCACCGTATCGACCTCACCCCACCACTGTTTCGTCTCCAGGTAAGCTCAACAACAGTTATCTTAGTCTTACCTTTATGTTGAGTTATTTCTTGGTTTTTCCCGTTTAATAACGTGGCCGGTAGGAATTGGTGGTATGTATCATTTTAAAAAACTTACGATCCTCGTGCCCCCATAAGTTTCTCAATACTTCCAACTAGGAGTCATAGCCGTGACCGAGTCGGTCCCAGTTGCCTCTTTGTCTCTGAGCCGTCCGAGCTTATTTTTCTTTCACTGGTTGCGTTTTGGTTGAACTCCTACCCAGATTTACTCAAACCCAATTTTATACCAGCTGCATACTGCTTCTCAAGTATTATCAACGTCACTAGTAGTCGGTTGAGATACTCAACCTCTCGCCTATTTGGCTCAGTTAATGACTGTGGAAACAGTTTCTTGTTTTCATTTTCCTCATAAGATTTTCCACTCCAAGCCATCCCACCATTGGCCATTAGAAGTACTATGATGGAGCTCACCCTATCCCCAAGGACTAGGAAGGAAGTAGGTTTTCACATCGTATGCTTAACCTTTTCGGAAGCATTCCAAAAGTTCCTAACCAGGCATTGTCTCCCTAGAATAATCAAGTCTGAGGACCATTTTTTGTTTTCTGGAATGATCTATGTTTAGTTTGCCTCCCCATCATGCAACTTTATAATTTTGTCTATGTTCATCATTGGCATGCTAAAATTGTCTTACTCTATGTTACACTCTCATAACGTGTTACAATTTTTATAATCATTCACATTTGGTTGCTGACATGGATAAGCCACGATGCCAAAAGGTGGTAGAAAGAAAGCTAAAGTGATGGAACCAAAACTAGTGCAACTAAGGACTGAAACTCTTTTCCAAGACACTAGGTGTACCACCGACATTCCTCCCGAGGTCCGTTGGGGAGATGTCTACCGGATGATAAGGGACCAGGATATCCCAGATGTGTTGTAACATCCCCATTAAACTGATGTTAGGATTTTGTGAAGAACAAAATTTCCTTTCACAACTCATAATAAAGATAAATAAATCCCATGGAATACTTTGCAGGATTTCACTAAGTAAAATTTCATTCCAAACATTTTCTATTGATTTCTTATTGTAACATCTCCCCAATTATGTGAGTTACTGAAGTAGTAGATTTAAAGAAAAATAAATTCTTACCATACTTCCATGAGTAAAACAATGATTAATTAAATGAAAAACATTCCTCATGCATCATCAATTCTACCTATGAGACATTCTCACATTCTACATAATCAATTAAAACTCTCAATCTATATAATATAAGACCCATGAGGATCAAAACATATAAGCAATCCAAGTTATCATAACCATACGATAAAGGGGACCCTTATTAATCAAACGCATGAGACTACAAATCAACTACTCTACCATGATACCTTCATGCAAGGTTTAAACATAATATGAGGAAACCAACAAAAACAATAGTACATAACCAACATTTTACAAAGAAGCATTCGACACGACCAACCATCATAACCATCATTATCATACAAGAGAGAGACGATATTTCACGTGGTTCACCCAGGAGGGGCTACGTCCACCAAAGAGGGTCATATCTTATTATTAATCAAATTCAATGGGTACAATCTGCCATATAACGATGGCTTTCCACTTGCTCAGGTCTCTCTTGTAGAGAGAGCATATTCACACTTCCCAAAATCTAACTTGGGCAATACAGGGGTTTCTACAAACTCTTCAATAATGAAGTGCACCTTTAAATAATAACTCCAACATGTAAATGTATTCTATTCCTGAATTCCTTAAATAATCAACATCCTTGAATGTTTATCTATTTTATAGTCACGTGTACATGTATCGGGATAATTCGGTGTCATTCTCGATTATTTACTAAAACATTCTATTTGGTCCTATACATATAGTTCCCTAATAAAAAGGGTTTCCAAAATAATTTCTAGAATAGCTTAGGTCGGATACCGCATAACTATCATTTTCCATACATATGTATATAACAATTTTAGTGCCATTTCAGTTATATTACTTCATAACTAAAGTAATGATCACAATAATGCATTTATATATATTATTGACAAGCATAACTTTTCCTATACCCTCTATGATCTCGCCAATCAAATAATATTAAGGAGAGATCGCTAGCAAGGATGTGACTCTACCCAGTAACAAGACTCTATCAAATAATATTAAGAAGAGATCGCAATGCTTGCAAAGATGCATCTCTGTTCTATATAAATCTATCCATAAATAAGTGCAACTCTAAGAGATAACCAAAGATTACCAATCCAAAACAGGGACTCTGTCCAATATTGCAGCTATATTGAAATCGCTTATCACAAAGCAAAAGAATGATAAGCTACAAAAACACAGAGCATTCTCTGTGCAGCGACATTAAAATTGTTTATTAAAAAGCAAAAGAGACATATGCTGCAAGAACACATGACATTCTCTGTGCAATGATATTTACCTGTATTTTGTATAGTAACCAAACTATACAACATAGACCCTCACATTTATTCAGGGATTGATGTGGACGCTAACTACTTGGAGAGATCAATGCCCAAATTGCTATTAATAAAAAAAGAACTCCATTAATTTCAGTGGGTGAGTATCGCTTACCTTTAACTGAGGTTTCCTTCTCTTATCGCCAGGATCCATTCAATTCCACTGCAGAATTCTCCTTAACCGAGCATGAGCTCTGTCCTACAAAGAGTGAGTCGCTCTCTTATCACAGGGATCGCCTTAACTGAGCCAATGACCATACAAATATTGTTGGTGTGACTTTGTCAAGTGTTACGTAGACTCCACCGAAGGCGAGCTTAACCTCTATCTGATCCCCACCAAAAGAATTTAAGGGCACGCTGTACAGCAAAATTGACCAAGGAATACTTTGAAAATCTCAAGCCATCTATCCTCCAACCAATACTTAATGTAACTTCAAACCTTTCAAATAAGATTCTGAGATGGCGCCCTATCGATCTACACAGCAAGACTGAGCAGAAAATGTGACTGGAGTTCCTCCATCTCTGTCAGGCCAATAGCGCCTTCTCGTCTCCGTCCAACCAAGTGCTGAACATGAATTTCTTACATAAGTTCAATAAATAGATTTAGTTTATTAATGAAACCCTTAGACATATATCCCAGAGAGACTACTGATCTATAATCGATCTGAAACAACACTTGAAAAATACTAAACTATGCCAAAACTGATCTAAGATACTTGACTGCGTTTTCTGGTATTTAATCTGATCACTCTTGGATCGCAGAGATTTCTGGTATGACAGAGATCCTATCCAAGAGCCCTTGTAGAGGTCCATTACAAAGGTGCTCGCAGAGCTTTTTATTTTGCAATAGGCACAGAGTTGTTACCACTGCGAGGCTCTCTCCAAAAACGCCGAGATCTAACTTGTCTATGGGCAAGATCCCCCCTCAAAACGCATCGATGTCTATATATATATATATTCTTCAAAGCGCCGACCTCTCCTTCTCCAATTACGCAGAGATATCTCCCCCTTCAAAGTGGAAAAAGCTCCCCACCAAGCCTTCGGAGATGAACTCTCCGCCAGCAAGACGGAAAGCCTGATTTGTTGATATTTGTTCATAATTGCTAGGAGGACAACTCTAGACGAACAAGGGGTGTGGCGCGTCCACTACTCCGATCACTCCGTCCCACTATCACTCTGCTCAACCATTAATTCGAGATTTATATCCAAAGACGATTTAATAGGCATTATATAAATATGATTAACCTTCTCTCAAACTTCTACAATGGTTGAGTATAGTTACTCACAAATCAAACCTTAAGCATTAGACACTTGGAAAAAAATTAAGTAAAGAGGTTACTTCTACCTCGGTTACATCACCCATGAATATTTCTAGGAGATTATACCACTTGAGCGTGCCCTTCTCACAAGTGGTCGAGAAGTTAATACTTTACTTATCTTATGGGATTTTTGTCTTCCCTTTATTATTTTTGTCATTTTAAATCTATTTCTTTTTATTTTTCTACCTTCAAGGATCTTATTATAGAATATTGTCTTCTTATATAACCTTAATACGCAATGACTTCACCACCGTATCATTTTCCTCATAATCAACATATTTATTCATACAAATCATTCTTTATAATGTGATTTTACACTTTATTTTTTAAGAAGTATTCTTCATCTCTCCTTGATCTTAAAGTATTATTTAAGAAAAGCTTTTGGCTTTCTTCTTGTAGCTTGCATCTTTGTTAAAGCTAAAAGTGATACTTAACAGTAGTTAAGATAATTAATATTAATCATTAACTAAAGAAAATAGGGCCTAACATCTTACTTAGATACCTGTAGTGAATAGTGAGTTCTAAGAAGGTGCTTCTTAAGAATACTATAACTTAAGTTAAATACTTAAGACTAAGTTTAACCATTCATGGCCTCCAAGCCATTTCCTCTTCCCTTTAATGCATTTAGTTACTCATCGTTAGTTGCGTTTCCTGTTAGTCTCCTAAAGAACTCCTTGGCACTTGATGCCAAGATTTAAAGATGATTATGATCATTATGATAATCCTATTTCTCTTAAGTAATGAAAGTAGTTACTTAGGGTAGTTGCTTAACCTCATGCAGGATTATTTAGTAAGAACCATCTTTACTCTAGTGATTAGGTCTTAAGGATTTCCTACAAGCTTGCAATGTGTAGTTACTTCGCTTAGGATTAACCTAGCTCAAGATGACATTTACAACTTAGGAAATAATGTAACAATACTTTCGAGGTCCACAGGTGGAGCCTTGGCTTTGAGCTCCTGACTAGTAACCAAGTGTACAACAATGTTTTCATTTTTACCATAATAGGTCATAAAGGAGGGATATCACATCCTCATCCCCTTTAAACTAACACCGTCCTCGGTGTTAACTCTTCTCTTGGAGCAATCATTTGTACCACAGAACTGGAATTGAAAAGAACAATGTTTAGTAATGACTTCTCATCAACTTCATAATCAAACTCAGAAACATAAATCATGAGTTCTTTATTGCACATATCACTACCAATATTTAGAATAGATCTAGTGCTCCATGATTGTATACTGTTTGACAAAATCAACAAACAGCATTCACTTGATCCAGGAAATTCTTTCCTAACACCTTAGTGCTCACACAGCAATCCTTTCTCTCATGCCTTTCCTAACACCTTAGTGCTCACGCAGTAAACATTTCCCTCATGTTTTGCCTAACACCTTAGTGCTCACACAGCAAACATTTCTTTCATGTCTTGCCTAACACCTTAGTGCTCACGCAGCAAACATTTCTTTCATGCATACTAAGCAGCGTCCTGCCTCCCACATATACATTTTCCTATAGCTTGCCTAGGTCTTACAGCCAGCCGATTCTCCGAGAATCCTAGTGGCTGTTCAATCCTTGATTTTAGGGAGTACTTCAATGCCATTACAACACTCTTTACACAATTCCCCTCAAGCCTTCTCGCTTGAGTCCTGGAATTTATTTTCCCCAAGCCACCTTGCTTGAGTCTAGAAAAATCTCTTTCAATTTAATCAATTTATTTCATCACATTACATTCTGTACCCATACGATTACTCTGACCAATCTGGGTCGAGTTTCCTGATTAACAATATATCAAAATTTTAAAAGAATCTGTAATAGTTGTGATGTGGATCTTAAATCCTCACCCCCCTTATTTTACCTTGCATAATATTTATGCTCTTGCATTTTCACAAGCTTCACAGAAATTTCACCATCTGCCAAATTCCACTTGTTAGTATCACTTTATATACAAAATCAAATATTGTAAGAAGATCCCTTCTTTAAACAGAAAATCATCTTTCTTATTAAAATATCCATATGTAATCATCTAAGATGTCATTTACTACTACACATAACTAGCTTATAAGATTACATAATGCTTTGAACACGATATAACATTCTTTCTGTGATGATCCATGGACATTATGATCATTTAACCTCGAATGTTAGCTTTCACCATTTCAGCACAATTCCTATTTTTAGTTATACAACCCTTTTTGTATACCCTAACATCATATAGAGATAACCAATTGTCTAAAACAAACTTACATACCTTATACAGATAACCATGTGTCTTTGGAAAGGCGACCGCATAGCTCACCTTCATCTGTCGAGGTTCCAGTTTACTTGTATCATCACGTATTAGTATTATACATGAATCGATATATATATATCCCACATTTACCCATTGATGGGTTTCAGGCAGTGATGTGTGGGAAAATAACATTTGCTCGACCACAACATTCAAAGTGTTAGTCGTATAAATCATAAGAACAATCGTATATATAACATATGTTCAAACATCATTTTTACTTGTTTCATAAAAGCTTATACCTCGAGTACTGTCTCAAAGATCACTTCCGATCCACCCTGCAAATTCCATGTCATCAATGTTTTCCTTAACACATAATAAATAAAAACAGTCATTCTTTGTGGCAACATAAGGACGTCAGAAGATTACAGCATCCTAGTAACCTGTATTTATTTCATGTTGGTTCTAGGTTTCCAATAATCTATCCCTTAATAAAATAATCAATTTGAGAAAACATATAGTTGTACATGGATAGCAAGTCATCATAAATATTGAGCAAATAAAAGTATCACTATTACTCATTGTTTCCCACGTCTATCTTAGTAGAAATTACTGAAATTTTGAGGTATATATAAAAGGTACTCATGTATTCTCATATTAACTGCTTAATATTCACTTGTATATGTAATTATAATCATTTTCCTTTTGTTGCACTTATATGTAAGGTTACGAGCATGCTTCAATGTCACAAAAATCATATTATAATTACTTATCATATATAATTACATACTAGAATGAAATTGATTAGCAAGGAGACTATTAACCTTTTTTCTCCTTTGTAATCTCACAATTTCCTAGTCATAGAAAACTTCACACCAATTAAAGTTAATTTCTTTGTTTAAAAGAAACCAGATATCCTAGTCTAGCCAAACTATACTTCTTATGGAATACAACAACAACTTAACATCACATAATTATGCTTCCCTCATAACTAGAATTATTAAATTCGCAATGACTCCTCCTGCAGCATACACCTTTACAGATTTTACTACTAAGGTCAACCTCATTATAAATTTATAAACTTTCTTATTTAAGGTAACTCATATGTAAACGGAACTTGATCGTTTCTTACATAGTTCAAAACCCAAGACTGACCCAAACTATCAAATCTTGAATGGACCTTTTAACATAAAGACTTACTTTTCATCTGAACTTAATGGATCTTTTAACAGATCTAAGTTGCTTACATTCCCCATCTAAATTTCATATTTGGAAATCTAGACTATTGGTCAATCAAGTTTACTTAGTTATCTAAGGTCAACCAAATTAGGAGACTTCCTTAGCCTATAAACTTCACTGTGAAATAGGTAGGATAACTTCCAAAACGTGCTTTTACTCTACTTACAAGTACCCATTTCGTAAGGACTTAACCCCAATAATCTAACTAATTAAAAGACTACTTTCTTGTCATTCAATGAAACTAATTGTAAAGGGTGAGGAGATATTCATCGTCTAGTGTCATCCATAGGGGATCATTCAAATGAACTTATGTAATGTTCACAAATAGATACTCTAATTATAACTTTTCAGTAAACTCATACGTACTTACTTGCAATTTCAAGAAGTTTTGTCGCTTACCTCTTGACGATTCTTTGGAAGTGAACATTTTATTCTTGGCTTATAGAATGCAGCTCCTTTTCTAGTCCGACCAACTTGTATTTGTTCTTCTCCAATTGAGCTCAATAAGCCCAAGTGTTAGCAACTTGTGCTCTAGCGGAAGAAACTTGAAGTCGAGCTTGGAGATTCATTTTCCCCTCCTCCAGTACAATCCATGCATCCAAAATGAAACACAAATAATTGATTAGTCAACTTAACAACCTTCATACTTACTTATCGCATGTTGAGCTCATTAGGCCCTAGTGTTGTAACCTAATGCTCTGATACCATATGTAACATCCCCATTAAACTGATGTTAGGATTTTGTGAAGAACAAAATTTCCTTTCACAACTCATAATAAAGATAAATAAACCCCATGGAATACTTTGCAGGATTTCACTAAGTAACATTTCATTCCAAAAATTTTCTATTGATTTCTTATTGTAACATCTCCCCAATTATGTGAGTTACTGAAGTAGTAGATTTAAAGAAAAATAAATTCTTACCATACTTCCATGAGTAAAACAATGATTAATTAAATGAAAAACATTCATCATGCATCATCAATTCTACCTATGAGACATTCTCACATTCTACATAATCAATTAAAACTCTCAATCTATATAATATAAGACCCATGAGGAGCAAAACATATAAGCAATCCAAGTTATCATAACCACACGATAAAGGGGGCCCTTATTAATCAAACGCATGAGACTACAAATCAACTACTCTACCATGATACCTTCATGCAAGGTTTAAACATAATATGAGGAAACCAACAAAAACAATAGTACATAACCAACATTTTACAAAGAAGCATTCGACACGACCAGCCATCATAACCATCATTATCATACAAGAGAGAGACGATATTTCACGTGGTTCACCCAGGAGGGGCTATGTCCACCAAAGAGGGTCATATCTTATTATTAATCAAATTCAACGGGTACAATCTGCCATATAACGATGGCTTTCCACTTGCTCGGGTCTCTCTTGTAGAGAGAGCATATTCACACTTCCCAAAATCTAACTTGGGCAATACAGGGGTTTCTACAAACTCTTCAATAATGAAGTGCACCTTTAAATAATAACTCCAACATGTAAATGTATTCTATTCCTGAATTCCTTAAATAATCAACATCCTTGAATGTTTATCTATTTTATAGTCACGTGTACATGCATTGGGATAATTCCGTGTCATTCTCGATTATTTACTAAAACATTCTATTTGGTCCTATACATATAGTTCCCTAATAAAAAGGGTTTCCAAAATAATTTCTAGAATAGCTTAGGTCGGATACCACATAACTATCATTTTCCATACATATGTATATAACAATTCTAGTGCCATTTCAGTTATATTACTCCATAACTAAAGTAATGATCACAATAATGCATTTATATATATTATTGACAAGCATAACTTTTCCTATACCCTCTATGATCTCTCCAATCAAATAATATTAAGGAGAGATCGCTGGCAACGATGTGACTCTGCCCAACAACAAGACTCTATCAAATAATATTAAGAAGAGATCGCAATGCTTGCAAAGATGCATCTCTGTTCTATATAAATCTATCCATAAATAAGTGCAACTCTAAGAGATAACCAAAGATTACCAATCCAAAACAGGGACTCTGTCCAATATTGCAGCTATATTGAAATCGCTTATCACAAAGCAAAAGAATGATAAGCTACAAAAACACAGAGCATTCTCTGTGCAACGATATTAAAATCGTTTATCAAAAAGCAAAAGAGACATATGCTGCAAGAACACATGACATTCTTTGTGCAATGATATTTACCTGTATTTTGTATAGTAACTAAACTATACAACATAGACCCTCACATTTATTCAGGGATTGATGTGGACGCTAACTACTTGGAGAGATCAATGCCCAAATTGCTATTAATAAAATAAGAACTCCATTAATTTCGGTGGGTGAGTATCACTTACCTTTAACTGAGGTTTCCTTCTCTTATCGCCAGGATCCATTCAATTCCACTGCAGAATTCTCCTTAACCGAGCATGAGCTCTGTCCTACAAAGAGTGAGTCGCTCTCTTATCACAGGGATCGCCTTAACTGAGCCAATGACCATACAAATATCGTTGGTGTGACTTTGTCAAGTGTTACATAGACTCCACCGAAGGCAAGTTTAACCTCTATCCGATCCCCACCAAAAGAATTTAAGGGCACGCTATACAGCAAAATCGACCAAGGAAGACTTTGAAAAGCTCAAGCCATCTATCCTCCAACCAATACTTAATGTAACTTCAAACCTTTCAAATAAGATTCTGAGATGGTGCCCTATCGATCTACACAGCAAGACTGAGCAGAAAATGTGACTGGAGTTCCTCCATCTCTGTCAGGCCAATAGCGCCTTCTCGTCTCCGTCCAACCAAGTGCTGAACATGAATTTCTTACATAAGTTCAATAAATAGATTTAGTTTATTAATGAAACCCTTAGACGTATCTCCCGGAGAGACTACTGATCTATAATCGATCTGAAACAACGCTTGAAAAATACTAAACTACGCCAAAACTGATCTAAGATACTTGACTGCGTTTTCTGGTAGTTAATCTGATCACTCTTGGATCGCAGAGATTTCTGGTATGATAGAGATCCTATCCAAGAGCCCTTGTAGAGGTCCATTACAAAGGTGCTCGCAGAGATTTTTATTTTGCAATAGGCACAGAGTTGTTACCACTGCGAGGCTCTCTCCAAAAACGCCGAGATCTAACTTGTCTATGCGCAAGATCCCCCCTCAAAACGCACCGATGTCTATATATATATATTCTTCAAAGTGCCGACCTCTCCTTCTCCAATTACATAGAGATATAGCCCCCTTCAAAGCGGAAAAAGCTCCCCACCAAGCCTTCGGAGATGAACTCTCCGCTAGCAAGACGGAAACCCTGATTTGTTGATATTTGTTCATAATTGCTTGGAGGACAACTCTAGACGAACAAGGGGTGTGGCGCGTCCACTACTCAGATCACTCCGTCCCACTATCACTCTGCTCAACCATTAATTCAAGATTTATATCCAAGACGATTTAATAGGCATTATATAAATATGATTAACCTTCTCTCAAACTTCTACAATATTTGAGTATAGTTACTCACAAATCAAACCTTAAGCATTAGACACTTGGAAAAAAATTAAGTAAAGAGGTTACTTCTACCTCGGTTACATCACCCATGAATATTTCTAGGGGATTATACCACTTGAGCATGCCCTTCTCACAAGTGGTCGAGAAGTTAATACTTTACTTATCTTATGGAATTTTTGTCTTCCCTTTATTATTTTTGTCATTTTAAATCTATTTCGTTTTATTTTTCTACCTTCAAGGATCTTATTATAGAATAGTGTCTTCTTATATAACCTTAATACGCAATTACTTCACCACCGTATCATTTTCCTCATAATCAGCATATTTATTCATACAAATCATTCTTTATAATGTGATTTTACACTTTATTTTTTAAGAAGTATTCTTCATCTCTCCTTGATCTTAAAGTATTATTTAAGAAAAGCTTTTGGCTTTCTTCTTGTAGCTTGCATCTTTGTTAAAGCTAAAAGTGATACTTAACAGTAGTTAAGATAATTAATATTAATCATTAACTAAAGAAAATAGGGCCTAACATCTTACTTAGATACCTGCAATGAATAGTGAGTTCTAAGAAGGTGCTTCTTAAGACTACTATAACTTAAGTTAAATACTTAAGACTAAGTTTAACCATTCATGGCCTCCAAGCCATTTCCTCTTCCCTTTAATGCATTTAGTTACTCATCGTTAGTTGCGTTTCCTGTTAGTCTCCTAAAGAACTCCTTGGCACTTGATGCCAAGATTTAAAGATGATTATGATCATTATGATAATCCTATTTCTCTTAAGTAACAAAATTAGTTACTTAGGGTAGTTGCTTAACCTCATGCAGGATTATTTAGTAAGAACCATCTTTACTCTAGTGATTAGGTCTTAAGGATTTCCTACAAGCTTGCAATGTGTAGTTACTTCGCTTAGGATTAACCTAGCTCAAGATGACATTTACAACTTAGGAAATAATGTAACAATACTTTCGAGGTCCACAGGTGGAGCCTTGGCTTTGAGCTCCTGACTAGTAACCAAGTGTACAACAATGTTTTCATTTTTACCATAATAGGTCATAAAGGAGGGATATCACATGTGTTATTGGAGGAAGAACAAATCTATCTCAACATCAGTTCTTCTGGCATAGCCAGGGCTTCTACTCGCCCCGAATTGTTCCCATGCTCTGAAGTGATCGAATGGATATTGGAACATGCCAACCCACAAACAAGAGTGTTGTATGACAGCAAGGGAGGGCCTTTCACTTCATTCCATCCAGCTTATATTGTAGCAGCCTACAGATTCTCACCTCCCCAGCAAGCTTTAAACGATGAATGGTTGGGACAGATGAATAATATCAAGATGGATAAAAGGTTGTTGATCACAGGTAAGCAGCTGAGGAAGAGAGATAATGATGAATATGATGTTCAGAGCTTAAGACCTCCTTTTAGATTAATTGCCCTGATGTTATGCAGAATTTTCGGCATGTCCAAAGGCACTGTATATAGGATACAGTGGACTCCCATCATCCACTTCATAGCATTCAAAGGAACTGTGTTTGATTGGGCTACTATTCTTTCGGATAGTTTGGCATCCACAGTGGCCGCAGCTAGAGAAGGTTTGGCCTTAAAAAAGTCAAAATTTTTCATGCCTTCATATCTTATTGACTGCATTTTGGCCAAGCTCTCTTTCCCCAGGATAGGTTGCACGTGGGATCAGGCCAACGCCCCGGTCTACACTGCCTATCAAATAATGTGGGCTCAAAAGTACAGAGGAAACTACAAGCTCATCTGCGAAGAGTTGATCATGCCCCTGTATGAGTAGATGTTCAAGGAAGAGCCCAATTGTCTATCAGAAAATTCCATGGAGGTCCTAGAAAACTATGGCGATTTTTACTTCTCAGAACAGGGCACCTACATCAAGATGTTTGGAGGTACCAAAGCACCATATATTTTGCCATGATATGCTACTAATTATGTATTCCTCAAGGAAGTAGACAGGCAAGTTTTCCCTGATGGAATAGGAGGAGTTCTTAACAAGCAACATAAGGCTTCCTTCCCTCCTTTTCCTTTTTGCATAGGAGCCTATAAATTCTCAGGGGTTGCAACAGTCAAGGAATACATTCAAGAGCTAAAATATTTCCACTTCAGTGAGGTGATCTTCCATAGAAATGATAGGTAGAGCAAGGTTGCTGAGCATTGCAAGGAGGTATATGCTCATTTTGAATATGCTCATTACTATGATGCAGAGGAAGAAGTGTTCAAAGGCATCAGCAACATGACTGAGTTGTAGATTTGTCATGAAGGCAGTGGAGCTAGCTCTAGCTCTGCCACAGCCCGAGAAGCCAGTCTGCAAAAAGAAAGGGAAGCAGTTGAGGCCTTGGCCCATGAAGAACAAAGATTGAAAGAAGAAGCAAGACTGCAACAGGAAGCTGAGGAGGCAAGGTTGCGGAAGGAAGCTGAGGACGCAAGGAAATAGAATGAAGAAGAAGAAGCAAGGTTGCAAAGAGAAGCTGAAGAAGCAAGGTTACAGATGGCAGCTGAAGAAGAAGAAGGAAGGCGTAAAACTGAAAAGGAACAAAAGACGGAGGAAGAGCTTAAGACCAATGAAGATGCCCAGGCAGGTGGCTCCGACACCCAAGATATGGAAACAGACACATTTCAAGTAGGTGGCTCCGGTACCCAAAATGTGGAAACAGACACATCTCAAGTAGGTGGCTCCGGTACCCAAAATGTGGAAACAGACACATCTCAAGTAGGTGGCTCCGGTACCCAAAATGTGGAAACAGACACATCTCAAGTAGTACATACCCCACCCATAGAGACAAAAGCACATGTAATAGACCTCCCGATCATCTCTTACACCCCAACAGAAAATCATACTATATCCCGATGGGATGAATTTGTGTATTATAAGAAGAGGCAGGCGGTGGTCTTGAAGTCGGAAGAGAGGATAAAGAGACTCTTCTAAGAAGATATTGTCACCCAGCGAGAGACCACGGTGATGCAAAATACAAATAAGGTTCCCATAGCCATGGCATCCGCCGTTGTGTTGGCAGCAAAAGCAACAAAGGATAATGTGGTCGATATGGTCAGAGAATTTGAGTCAACAAAGAGGAGAGCTCGCATGTTGCAACATACTGTGGCTAATGAGCAGGCTTACAGGGATCTTGTAGTGAATAAATATAATCGTCTATCTATTGATCACAAGGAGTTGTCAGATAAGTATCGCCATTTAGAAGAAGAAAAGGAGCACTTGGCAATCCAGATGATGGTTCTAGAAGTAGAAAAGAACGATTCTGAAACTAGAGTTTTTCATCTAGAAGTAGATAAGCAGGCAATGGTTGAACAATTAGAGAAGGCACAAAGCAGAGCGATAGATATGTCTCCCTTTCATGAGCTTTCTTGTGACATTTTGAGGCAAATGCACGTCACACAGGAGCTGATTACTAAGGAAGTGTGCAGGCTCAAAGCCATGATGGTTAGGTTGAAAGAAGTTAATATAGAAGCCAATAGGATTAAGGGAAAATACACTCGGGTTAAAGCAAACATCCTGAGCCAGATGGAACGGAGAGAAGGGAAGGTTGATTTCCCCAAGCATCTCCCATTCAAGTCAGTAGATGATTTTAAAGAAGATGTAACCCTTATGGAATTCTGCAGGAACTATGGCCTCAAGCTGATGGCTAAGATCTAGGGAACAATTGATAAGAGTAACAGCCTGTATCAGAAGATCCATGAAGTGCATGATAAGTGCAAGCTGATTTTTCCTCAGTCCCTCGATGAGTTTCCAAGCAAATAGCAACGTTTATAAGACTTGAAGGAAGAGATAGGCATTCAAATAGAATATGTAAAGAAGATTGATTTCCTAGCCACTGATGATCTCCATCACTATATTGGGTTGTCATCAATATACAGTCATTTGCTTAAAGAAATCCACCAAGCAGCAATTGCATAAATTCATGGTGTTGAAGCAGAGCTTGGTAAGCATGTGACTTCCCAGAAGATATTGCTCCCTTCACTAGCAAATGTGGTTATCAAAGACACTGGTGTCTGGTTCAGCTACATTGCAAAGGAGGAAAAGAAAGCAGCAGCAACAGTAGCAGCCAACACAAGCACCTCACTTCCAGCAGAAGCGCCTCTTCAATT
Organism: Larix kaempferi; assembly: GCA_027924585.1. NCBI lineage: Eukaryota > Viridiplantae > Streptophyta > Pinopsida > Pinales > Pinaceae > Larix > Larix kaempferi. Next base: position 10,126,754 of record BSBM01000206.1, read on the forward strand.
ATGAACACGCTAGTCCTAATGCGTTGTTCCTATTTTCATCTGTTCTCCCTGTGATTAGAGCGTAGAGTCACTAGACAGCTATCCTTTTCTATTTTTGAGAAATTTTATGTTTTAAGAAAAGGGCCACGATTTGTTTATTTAGGGGAAAAGTCTTTAAAGGACAAGTGTAAAGAGCCAAGTGGTATCCCAAGAGGCATTTTGTAAAGACATAAATAGAAGCTTAGGGAATAGTGTAAAGCACTTTTGGCAGGGAAAAGATTTTTCTTAACTTGTACGAGCTATCTTGCACTTGCTCCAAGAAAATGAAATTTGTCTAATAATAGCTTGGAGAGGACGTCTTTTGCATGGGAATGGATGTTGGATGCATGCTATATTATTCTTGTGTCTTTCATATTCTACATTGAGATCTTTCTTTGTTGCCTTGGATTATTTCTATGTATTGAATGATCATGTTGTTTTCTATGCAAATGATTTTTTCTCCTACATGAGTAATAGAATGCGTTGTATGTAAATTGGAAGCTATCTTTTAATATCTTTTTCCTTTTTTTGTAGTTGTATCTTCATGGTTTAATAGCTCTCTCTTGATCTGTAGATGCTTCTTTTAGCACATTACTTATACTTATAATGTTTCTCCTTGTAGGGATAGTTTAGGTTTATTTCAGCTTTTTAGACACAGATTTGTTTCAAGTTTTGCATTTATATTAAGTTAGCTTAGGCACTTGCATATCATCTTAAACCTTAAAATCAAAAAAAGAATGGTGGATCGGGCCATAACCGGTGTATTTGAAGCAAATCTGTAAATCTAACAGTTGTCGGAACCGCTAACCGGACGGATTCCCCACACCAAACGGTGGACAATGTAATTGGGATAGTCTACCAGGGAGAATCCCTTTCTACTTAATGCTGCGATCTTCGGGGCATCAACAGGTTGTAAGTTATAAACCGCTTCTGGATTTGCTCAATCGTTCCCCAAGATTCTCTAGAAATGTTGCACCCCCATACTTCACAACCGTATAAGATAACATGGGTGACAAGAGTTTCAAAGAGGAACTTTTTTTTATCCCACATGACCAGGTTGACTGATTTACAATTATTTTCAAGACCAAAATAAGCTTCCCATTCTCGATTAATCCTTTTCTCAATATTATGGTTCCAATTGAGCTTGTGATGAATATCAATTTAGCTTGTGATGAATATATAATTTTTTTCATTCATTTCAAATGGATTCAAATTCCATTTAATGTAATTTTTAAAAGTTTTAATAATTTTACACTTACTAATATTGTTTTTAAATTAACATTTCCATTTTATTAAAATTTTATTTCGAAATTTTTAAATATTCAACTCACATTTATAATTAAAAAAATATTAATATATTTTTTTAAGTTAGTGTTCAAAAAAATTCAAAAAATTATATTAAAAAGTATTAAAATTATATATTAACAGTTAAATTTTTATATATAAAAAAAGTGTTGTGGAGTTTGTTAATCCAATTTTTAATATATATTTTATGAATTTTTTTTCACATTAAAACATATTTAGTAAATCACATTTTTAACATATTTTCAATTTTTACAATTTACATTTTTTTATTAATCATGTTATTTAACATATTTTTTCATTAACATTTTTGTTTTTCATTCCATTGATTTTTATGATGTGTTTCTTATTTAATAAGAAATAATCCTATGATGTGTTTCTTATGTTATGAATATTTGATTAGGAGACATTAGATAACCTTAAGTCTTTTATTATTTAAAAGTCTACAAGAATATCTTTGTTTTAGTTCCGATATATTTTGGTGTGTTATGGATAAAACAAATATATTAAAGAGTTTTTATTCATTAATTTATTTTAGAAAGGTTTTGAAGATTTCAATTTACTTTATTTATCAATTCATTTTAGAAAAATTTGAAGATATCAATTTACATTATAATATCTTTAATGTTTTATTAGTAGTTGCTAATACTTATATCTTTCCATATTTATTTCAATTTTTTTAAGAACCTTGAATAACTAGTGTCACTTCTCTTAAATTTCTTTTTAAACTATGTAAAAATAATATATTCTTACAAATATCATTACAAATATCAAATGTTTTGAATACTTATTTTAATTCTTAAACTTTTTGTATGTATAATTACTAAATTAAAACATCTCTAACAAACAAAAATGATCACTTATTTTAATGATTTTTTTTTTAAACAATCTTTAAATAGAGTTATTGATTCACAAATTTACATGGTGTATTCACTCTAAATAATTATAATCACTTTTTAATTTATTTTTTTAACATTTTTAATTTATTTATTTTTAACATAGTATATAATTTTACAATTATATATAATTAGCTTTTATTAATATTAATTAAAGTTTTTTTCTTAATTATTTTTATATTTAAATTTTCAATAAAATTTTATTCAAAATTAAAATAAAAAAATTCATTATTTTTCAATTTTTTTAATTAATAATAATTTAAATGATTCATTTTCAAAATTTTTAATTAATAATAATTCAAATGATTTATTTTTCAAATTTTGTAATTAATAATAATTCAAATTATTACAATAAGAAAAAAGTGTACAAAATTAACACTAAACTTTGATTACATTTGGGTTTTATTATATTTCAAACACTTACACAACCTACTTATGTTTATATGTTCATCATATTTAAGTATAAATGGAATCATCTTCTTAATGTGTTGAAATATGTATATGTTAGGGATGTTAATGTGTTGAAATATGTATATGTTGAGGGATGTATGTTTTAATACCATTAAGGAGTGAAAGTGATCAAACTTATATTAACATACACAAAAATTTTAAATTAGGAGATTTTAATTTCTTTGTTATTTTATATCATACGAAATGAAATGATAAAACTTATATTAATACAAAAGAATTTAAGTTAGGAAAATATTTTTTTTTACTATTTTATTTGGTGAAACTTGATGCCAAATGTTCATTGTGAACAAAAACTTATCACTTTACTTAATACTAACATATATTTAAAAATAATTATAAACATGTTAGGACATCTATTTTCTTCACTATTTTATATCTTACGAAACTTGATACCAAGATTTTCATTGTGAACAAAAACTTATCACTTAAATACTTAATACTAGCATATCTTTAAAGATAATTATAATATTTATAGCTTTTCATTGTTGAAAAAGGTTTACGAATATCTTTATTTTATATCTTGTGAAAACTTGATGTCAAGATTTTCATTGTGAACAAAAACTTATCACTTAAATACTTAATATTAGCATATTTTTAAAGACAATTATAATATGTATAGCTTTTAATTGTTGAAAAAGGTTTATGAATATCTTTAAGTAAAGGGGTGGTCAACATGTTAAAATGGACATAAGGGTGGAGAATTTATAAAAAAGTTGGAAATCAACAAATTATAGTTTTTCATTGGAGGCAGGTGCGGGAGGGGTCATTTATGACCTAGGAGGAAATATTATCAGAACCTATGCGTGGGGCCTCGGAAAGCGATTGAAAAATTATGTTAAATGGGTTTCTTTGACGCAAGGAATGGAATGCATGTATGAACTTCACATTGAATATTTTATGTTATTTGGAGACTTCTGGATAGTTATCCAAGGCATGAATGATTTGCAAATTTCTAAGGAGGAAAAGAATGGTTTTCAAAAAAGAATCACTATTTTTTTTTCCAAGAACCTCTAAGATTTGCTTTTTCCACATCAAAAGGTTCCACAATGTGAAGGTATATCAAATGGTTAACAATAGAACTAGGCTTAAGGAAGGGGATTTATCGCTTAACGAATCCCCCCCATTGTAAAATGGTGTCTTTTGAAACTTGAATTAATGGATGCTCTACCCAAGAGTGGGTGGTTAAATGCTATAGCTCGCTGTCTTTTATGTGGCATGCCATATGGATGGATTGTGCTTCAAGCTGGCATGGGAGGGTCTTGTCTCACCTTTCCTTCATTTATTTCACCTTCTCTCATTAGTGTTGAGCATTTAGGAAAGTAGCACGAAGATTTCTAGGGATTAATGGTGAACCCTTCATCCTTTTTGGTGCCAGAGGATATATGGGAGCTACAAATGTTCTTTTCCTATTTGTGATGTTCTCAAAACCCTGCTTATAGTGAGGATTTGTCGGTTCAGAAGGATATTGTTATGGTTTGGATTTCACTTGCTTTGAAACTCGCTTAGAGGATGCCGAGACTGGTTACAGAGTTCAGACCGGTGAAGTTGAAGAGATGAAGAAATGTGTCTCTGAAATGGAGCAAGTCCTAACTCTAAAATTGGATGGGGTGTGCGGGATTATGGTGGAGCTATGCTGGATTATCGAGTAGTAAAGCATGAGTTATGTCGAGCACCATGAGAACTATTTTGTCCACTTAAAGGAGACTCTAGAAGCAATGCAAGCTAATGCCAATGACTTATACCCGTGGAACTACAAGCAATAAAGAGAACATGCAGAGGCCTCTCCCATGAATAAAGCTTATGTTTCGTAGTCATTAATAGATGAAGTCATTACACAAGAATGAAGCTTTGTTCTCTATTTATATTTAAATTTATAGATGTTTTTATATTACCTACAATATAAAAAATGAATTAATAATAACAATTCCACACTATAAAAAATAAATTAATAATAACAATTCTACCATATAAAAAATGAATAAGCATTATTATTTATAAATTTTAAGAATAATCTATGATCTCAAAGGCAAAAATAGAATTATAAATTAAGGTGTGTAAAGTAACTCCATGATTTTAGCTCGTTGCAGAGTATTCTTTCCTTACTCAACCATATTAGATATTTTTTATGAACAAGATATACAAATTATCAAAGATGCAAAACAATGATGTCAATATGGGATAAGAAGGAGTACCTTTCATTGAATCGTACAATTCATGAATTCTTTTATCTCTTGACTTTAATGAATCAACAATTACGGAAATATATATACATATTTAATGAATAATGTTAAAGTTGAATAAAAACAAAAAAAAATATAAAAACAAAAATGCACTCAAAGGAAAACAACATTAATATTTAAAATAACCAAACGTCAAAGTTTATATAAAAAAGACACACAAACAAACAAAAATGTAGTTGCATTAGTACCTATAATGCACTAGGAATCCAGATAAATATTATTTATTAAATATTTTAATAAATTAAATTGCAAAACTTTGAATAAGAAAACGTAAGGATAATAAATGGTTATTAGCGAACGACACACTCATCTCAAACTTTGGAGGGATATACGCAATCCAAATTAATCGGGTAGAAAGGTGTTCGAAGGTTATGTTCCAAACTTCAAAGTACTAGCTACGATCAATTCATCCTCTAGACCATAGGATTGGTAAAAGTGATTGATAATAGACGTGCATTTGCGGGAGGGATTGAAAAGAAATATGGCACTGTTTTTTCCATCACAGACCATTGTTGATAATGTATCCATGCTTAATGTGTTTTGCTTAGATTATCTAGGTATCCCTAGTATTTGGTTAGGTCGGTGTTGGTACAAATTTTTTTTATAAGATATTTATTTCCACTTTGGCATTATTAAGGCACTAAAATCATCTTTTTATCCTCTTTATCCTCTAATACATTAGTTTTTGTCCTTCGAACGTAGCCTTAAGAGTTAACCCTACTATCTAAACCCAATGGTGCCTCTAAGATGCCTTAATTGTTAAAATGCAATAGATAAATATATTTAATGGATTTTTTAATAAATTAAATTGCAAACTTTGAATGACATGGACATAGATTCCATCAATTCCACTAATATGATCTCATGATTCTATAGAAATTAATTATTCATTGATCCAATTAGTAGTTTTTGTTTTATCATGTTGATTTGCAACTTGCATCTTGGATCCATTTAAGGACACGCATCCAATTATTCCCAGGGGAATAATAGTCAGATTGTGCAATAAAAATGAGTTCCATGTGCTCTTAGAAGTGTGTTTTGGAAAGGCTACAGTGATCACACACTCCAAGGGTAGAGTTTCTGAAAATAAACCATGAATGAAAAAAATTGCATTGACTCTTATTGAGAAAAACACTAGTTCCCATGATTATTGAATGAAATAATATAAAAGCCATGGACTCATAGGATAGAAACACCCCATTCTGTAATGAGATATTACAAACAAGATGTAATTTATTTCTCATTGATCCAAGTCACAATTTTCATTTTATGGTCAATTGCATCTCACATCTAAGAGCCTTTTAAGGACACAATGCCAATTAATCTTAAGGGTATGAAAACCAAAATGTGTATAAAAGGGCATTCTATAAGCTCCTACAAGTGCGTTTAAGAATGTATTAGAAGCTAAACACAATGTATACACACTCCCATGGAATACATTTTCAATTTTGACCTTTGATAAGAACTATGTGTTAGTTCAATTATTTTAGGGTAAGACTATTTATAATCCAATGTTAGTTAAGTGTTATCATATTTGGGATGTTGAGGTGGTTACTTTTTGTAATTTTTGTATAAAAGGTCATATCATATTCAAATTATTGGGTCATTCATTGCATAGGGAAGTCAATGGGTGCATTTTATGAACATGTAGTATTAAAGATGATTTATTATTTGAAAGTGTGAGGATGGGAAAGTGACACACAAATTAGTTAAACTATCAAGAAGGAAATTGTTATAATTGGTTGGTGCATGTCAAGGGTATATGAATAATAGAAAAATATATAAATGAGAAGAATGAGGAGATTGGTATGGCTATTGGAGAGTTGAACACTGAGTGAAAAATCATTCGAAAAAAAGATGAGTTAAAGGGATACATATGAGAGGAGAGGCCAAGAAAAAAAGCAACTTGAATATGCCATACACCAACAATAATATTATGTATTACATGTAAGCATGCCTTTATTGTTTTTACCATAACTTTTGATCCATAACTCAGATTTTGATGCTCCTTATATCGTCGGAAAGGTATTTCTGAGCTCTACAACTTTTATGTTTTATATTTTCTATTATTAATAACTTTTTTTCTTTTATTTTTAAAATAAAAGTATGAATATGTTTACCCATAGAATAAAATGCGTCCACATTTGTGTTACATAAGAACATGCCTTCAATGTTTTTTCCATAAATTTTGATTGGGAAATTAGATTTTGATTCTACTTATATAGGTGGAAAGGTATTTCTTAAATCTACAAACCTCTCTCTCTCTCTCTAAACCCCTAACTACCAATATCTCTCCGTCCCCCCCCTCTCTCTCGCTCCCTCTCTCCCTCCCCAATATATATATATATATATATAAACCCCTAACCACCAATATCTATCTTTCTATCTCCCTCTCTCTCTCTAAACCCCTAACCCCCAATCTCTCTCTGTGTAAACCCCTAACCTCCAATATCTCTCTCTCTCTAAACCACTAACCCCCAATATCTCTCACTCTCTATCTCTGAAATCCTAGCCCCTAATATCTCTCTCTCTCTATACCCCTCACCTCCAATATCTCTCTCTCTATCTAAACCCCTAAACCTCCAATCTATTTATCTCTCTAAACCCCTAACCACCAATATCTTTCTCTCTCTAAACCCCTAACCCCCAATATATCTCTCTCTAAACCCCTAACTACCAATCTCTCTCTCTCAAACACTAACCACCAATATCTTTGTCTCTCTCTAAACCCCTAACCTCCAATCGCCCTCTCTCTCTAAACCCCTAACCCTTAACCCTCAATATCTCTCTAAACCCCTAACCTCCATTATCTCTCTCTCTAAACCCCTAACCCATAATCTCTCTCTCTCTCTCTCTCTTTAAACCCCTAACATCCAATCTCTCTCTCTCTCTCTCTCTCTCCCTCTCTCCCTCTCTCTCTAAACCCCTAACCGCCAATCTCTCTTTATCTATCTTTGTTTCTTTGTCTCTCATTCTCTAAACCCCTAACACCCAATATCTATCTTTATAAACCCCTAACCTCCAATCTCTCTCTCTCTCTCTCTCTCTCTCTCTCTCTCTCTATCTCTAAACCCCTAACTATCAATATCTCTCCCTCACTCCCTCTCCCTCCCTCCCTCCATAATCTCTCTCTCTCTCTCTCTCCAAACCCATAACCCCCAATCTCTTTCTCTCTCTCTCAACCCCTAACTACCAATATCTCTCCCTTCCTCCCTCCCTCTCTCTCCCTCCATCCCTATGTAATATCTCTCTCTCTCTAAACCCCTAAACCTCCATTATCTTTCTCTCTCTAAACCCCTAACCACAAATCTCTCTCTCTAAACCCTTAACTCCCAATCTCTCTCTTTGTAAACCCTAACATCAAATATCTCTCTCTCTCTCTCTCTATTTAAATCCCTAATCCCTAATCTCTCTCTCTATAAATACCTAACCCACAATCTTTCTCTCTCAACCCCAAACCTCTCTCTCTATCTATCTATCTAAACCCATAACCCCCAATATCTCTCTATAAACCCCTAACATTCAATCTCTCTCTCTCTCTAGTTAAACCCATAACCCCTAACTTCCCCCAATATCTCTCTCTATCTAAACCCCTAACCCCCAATCTCTCTCTCTATTTGTTTCTCTCTATAGAGCATTCTTATCCTAGATTATCTTTCCCAAGAAGAGGATAAAGGGAACAACAAGATCAAGTCCCAATCAAATATGAAGAACACATTTCTAGATAATATGAGGATTGAGTACATAGACTCCATCATTCACTACACCAAGGCCCATGAAATATTTGGGCATGAATGGGAATGAATGGTGACTAAACCATAGTTTTGTACATCAATTGAAAAATCACTTGGATATTTATTTTGTAATGATCACATAGCACTCGACTTGGGAAACTTAGTCATAGATGGCATATGAAATTTGGTTCATGGCACATGTTTATGGCTTTTTTATTTGGTATTACATCCCTTAGGAATTTGTAGACCTTGTGACACATTATCATGGGGATGATCAAATGTTTGGAACAACCAAAAGCAAAGGTATCAAAATCTAACTTTTGGAAATCATGATGCCATAGTGTCATTGATATTTTTTATATATATTGAATCACTCAACACTTGCCACTCATCCTCTCTGTATTGAGGATTCACATTGGCATTTAATATTGCATGTGGATAATGGAAAACCTAAGTGGACTTAACTTTTATTAACATGTGATTCCCTTTTGGAGGTCACAAGTTTGAAACCAGAGGGAGTATGGTATGTAACCTTCATAGACTAGTACACACCCTTATATATTTTATTAATGATATTTGGATTTATTTTTCTACTAAACTAGTACTTTTTATGTTTAAAACCAATGTAATATAATTTACTTGCATTATACCTAAATTGATTGGACTATATAGGCACAAAATCTAATAAGCCACCACAAGACCCTACCATGTCTTGAGTTTCAAGAATAACTATGAGTTCTACTAGTTTTGAAAGGGTTGGAAACCTTTTAGAAAGTTTGGATGCAAACATAGCATAAGAATTTGGGGACCCAAGTCCAGATCAAATGGTAAAATAACATGTTAGTAACATAATTAATTCACTTTTGGAAAAAAAATTAGTGCTTTCATAAGCTCAAATTATAAATGGATTTTAAAATATACAAAATTAAAACAAACAACAAAGTTGTTGGGTTTTCAAGATTATATACACACAAAGACACATGATAATATAATAAAATAACTATCTTCATTTGGAAAATCAAGAAAACCCGATATCTGAACTACGCATAGGGAAACTACAACTGGTGTTGTCATGTCGGGGACTTCAAGAAGACAAATTGTGACAATGATGTAAAAATATCTTCATGTTTCAAGAAGAACACTATGGAGGGATACTAAATTCAGGCATTGTATAGATGAGAAAAATGAATATGCTTGTTGGGATCTTATTTGCAAGAAGCCCTATTGAGGTAGACTTTCAAAAGGTTTTAGAGATAAAGTTGTAGAGTTTCGGGAAACCCATTTTCATGCTATACAAAATAAAAATTAGTTTTGTGATGGAACTTATCTAGAGGAATGTATGATGAGCATTGTAAAAAAATTATAAATATGAAGCAATTTAAACTATTTTAGGTATTTCAAGAAAGAAATCAAGCTGCAAATATTTCCTTTAACAAGTTTCATAAATTGGAATCGCGGCACATTGGGACAAAAATAATCTATGACACTTGTTGTTGTGAGTACCACATTTAATTATAGCTCTATTATGACACATTCATATATTTCTTCAAAATAAAATGGAAATATGATGCTCCTCCTCCCAAAGTCTGTGAATTTATTTCAATGATATAATGCATAAGGAATCCTCAAGATGTGTTTTTTAATAAATTATGTGTAGGTAGAAGAAGATGCCCTAAATGTGGTAATCAAACATTGTTCTACAGGTTTTTTCCTATGGATCGTGCACACACTATATTTCAATATATCACGGTCACAAGGAGGTTTTATGAGTAAAGTTACAACAAACTCATCCTCTTTTATTACATTTTACTAAGAAAAACCATTATTCTATAAATCGTCGAATCAAACAATATTTGATCCATGAAAATTGCTTATCAAGGTACAAACAAGGTGAGAAATGTCAAGCTTCAAAATTTAAGAAGAATTTTTTAAACCCACAAGATTCAGATTCAGATTCAGTGGATCATTTTATGACGTAGGTCATGAGAATTGTCAACAAACTATATGCACACTGAGAAGACCTTCAAGAACAAAAGGTTGTCGAGAAGGTACTTAGAAGCCTTCCTATCAAGTTTGATATGGTACTTACTTCCATATAATAAACCAAAATTATATCCCAGTTATCAGTATATGAACTCACAAGGTCTCTATCACCACACATACCAAAGTCAACCATAGTAATGAATCCCTAGATAATGCATTTCACACTTAGGCCTCCACTAGCATAGGTCAAGGTCAAGGACATAGAAGTAGAGGCAAGTGAGGAAGAGATGATTCTAAAATGGGAGAAAGGTTAGTCCCAAAACATTCACAACAACCACAAGATTACTCTCAGAACCAAAGGGGGCGAATCTAAAGGACTGACAAGTCAAAAATCCAGTGCTTTTAATGCAAGAAGTTTGGCCTCTACATAAGTGAATGCAAAAGGAAGTAAATAGATATGAACAAGGGAAAAGAAAATGGAATCAATGATGATGAATGGACGTCTAAATTAGTGTTCCTTTCATGTCACAACATAGAAGAAACCAACAAAAAATATATTTGTTTTCTATATAGTCGCTACAACAATCATATGCTAGGTAAGAAAGATTTGTTTTCAAGTTTTAATAGCTTTATCACATCTGAAATAAAATTAAGAGATGATTATCAAGTAAAATCCCTAGGAAAGGTATAGTTTCTATTTTGGACTAGTAAGAGTAAAAGAACGATATTTGTGATGTTTACTATGTACCTAGTCTTACACATAATATGATGAGTGTAGGGCACATGATTCAACATGGTTATGAGGTCACATTTAAAGGCACCACATGTACAATCTTTGACAAGCCACCAAGTAAGAGACTCATATCATAACTACAAATGACAAAAATAGAATGTTTCCCTTAATGTTAAGAATTCTTAAACTATCATAGTCATATCCACATAATGTCTCATGCACATATGAGACATGGTTTTGGCACCTTAGTTATGGTCATTTACCCTTCAGTAGTCTCATCCTTTTACAGAAGAAGTCCATGGTCAAGGGCTTACCCATTATAAATGCACATGACAACTCTTCTGAGAACTATATCTTATCCAAACATCAATGTGAATCATAACTTTACAACTGCTTCATAAAGAGAAAAGGAACACCTTGAATTGGTGCATACAAATCTTTCTCGCCCTTTTCAAATCCAATTAATAGGAGGAAGCTGTTATTTCCAACATTCATTGATCATTTTGTGAAGAATAAATCAGATACATTTGAAAAATTTTAAAATTTCAAAGCCATGGAAGAGAAACAGAGTGGAAAGTACTTCATGGTACTCAAATCATATGGATGGGGTGAATATGAATCCAAATAATTATGTAATCAACAAGGGACTGAAAGGAAATTCACCACAAGGTACACTCCATAATAGAATGGAGTAGCTTGAAGAAAAAATAGAACAATCACGAATATTGATAGGAGTTTGATCAAGGCTAAAAATATATCCACGAATACTAAGAATAAGTTATATCTTGCTCATTTTATATTATGAATCGGTAACCAATCAACAATGTGAAAAACAAAGTCCCTCAAGAATCCTAGAGTGGCATGAAGTCTAGTGTATCTCATTTCAAAGTTTTTGTCTATGTAGATTATATTCATGCTCCTACATAGTTGAGGAGGAAACTTGATAACAATGAAAAATACATTTTATTGGATATGATGAACAATCCAAATGTTATAGGTTGTATAACCCTATTACCAAGAAGTTTATTGGGAGAAGAGATGTTAGAATCCTAGAAGATAAATCTTGGGAGGATCAAGCAAATGAAACAGTTGGAAGTTAGAATCCTTTTCTACAGGAAGATAAATGGGTAGAATCTATAGGACAACAAGCCCTTCACCCTAGATATCCAAGGATACAAGTACAAAGACAAGGAGAACAAATAGTGCACAGTCCTTCTTTTATTTGTTCCACGCAAAGGAGTTTTTCTTGACCAGAGTTGTCAATGGGGTTAAAATCTTACCATAGTTCTTCATAAGCTTCCTATATTCATCAAAATGTCCTCAAAGTAAACCAGCACAAAATCATGAATATATGGCCTAAATTTTATTTATGAGTATTTTAAAAGTACAGGGGGAATTATAGAGTCCAAAGGGAAATACCAAAAACTCATAATGGCCTTCACGTGTCCAAAAAGTTGTCTTTGTGATATTGACCTCCTTCATTCTAATTCGGTCGTACCTTGAGAGAAGGTCAAGTTTGGTGAAAAATGTTTCCACATGGATCTCATCCAAAAGATCATCAATGACTGGGATGGGAAGTTTATCTTTCATGGTCAACTTATTGAGGGAAATAAAAGTAGGATACATGTGCCAATTTACTTATTTCTTTAAAACAACGACCACTAGGGAAGAATATGGGATAGCACTTGGATGAATGACTCCTACCTCTAGTACCTCTAGAATGATATTTCCAAGCTTATTATTTTGTGCAAATGAGTGCCATTTATGGTGTACATTTGGTGTTTGGATTCCTGAAATCAAGGGAATACCATGATCATGCTATTATCTAGATGCGGAGTAAACCCTTTGGTGTCTCAAAGACCTGTTGATGTTTGTCCAAAACCCTCTGCAAGTCTCGATGGATTTCAGGTGTGGTGCTATCTATATCATAGATGGCATGGAAGTGAGTAATAATTCCAAAGTGGCCTTTCTTCAATAATTTTTACATCCATTGATAACTTATGATTTCAGGGGATCTTTCCTGAATCCCTTTGATGACGTTAGTATGACAGTCTTTAGTAATGATAAAGTAATTCCTTAACACATAGCAATGGCGTTCTTAAGCCAATCACCGGTGAATAAAGATGTGGGTGCTGCCACTATCAACCAAAACTACCACTTTGTTATTCTTGATGTAACCCAGAAGTTTCAAGGTTTGTGAGGATGAAATATTAAATAAAGTATGAAGAGAGATGACTAGTTATTCTTGATGGAATTCAGGTTCCACTTGTTCATGCATGGGAGGACATTGGTTAGTGACCTCAAACTTTGGGGTATATTCCATACTGATTTATTTAGAATGGGTAGGAGTTATCATACCAATTTAAAATAAATTGTGTTCTTTACATTTATGACCTAGAGCATATTTTTCATCAAAATTATAGCAATGTCCCCATATTTAATAGTTAGCCACTTATGATGGAGACAATATTTATACTTTCAAGGGAGGAGAATGAATTGTGATTCAAGAATTTACTTGTGCAGGGCATGAGAGAGAAATGAAAAAGGGTTTATTAGTTTGTGTGTTGATAATTGTCTCTACTTCTAGAACCATCTTCGATGCCTCCAAGTAGATAGCAGGATGTTGCATTATCACTTGTTCTTTAATTTCTTCGTTGATGCCACTATTTAAACATTATTTATAGAAAAATCAGTTAATTTCTCTTCATGGATGGATAATTGCTCAAAGGCTAAGATAAATTCTACAATTGAGTATGTTTGGTGTAACTTGGTAAGCTTCCCCCAAAAGTGAGTACCTTGCTTGTAATGGGTATGGATATATTTAAAAAATATACTCTATTTGATGAATTTCCCATAGGATTTTTCATACCACTACCACCATTACCATCATTCTAGATCTAGGTACAAGATTCCCAACTTAATTTTGATCATGTCATCAATAAAGTCATTAAGAGAAAAGTAATGTTCCATTTGGGTGATCCATCCTAATGAGTTATAACCATCATATTTTTTCAAGTCCACATTAGAAAAATAGTTTCAAGTGTTGTTATCCATGGAGAGTGGTTTATGGATGTGAGGATCTGGAGGGTTTTGGTCATGGATAAATAGTTTCGAGTGAGATGGTTCTTCTTGGTCTAGATCACTTTCTTATATATTCCAAGGGAATTCTTTATGAGGTGATATCCAAGATAGTATATGATCAAGTTTTTGATCCAAGTTATAGTCTATGTTTCTTATTTCCTCTGGAAGTTTATGAATCTCTCCCATATATTGATCATCATTGTCCTATATTTTAGCATGAATATTATTGTATTTTTCATCTAGTGCATCGATATTTGCAACATTTGAGTGAGTATTCATGTTTTCTAGGGCCTTGAAATGTGTTTTATAAGAAGGAGGATTTTACACCATGGTATGGTTGGTGGAGAGTAAGGTTTATAGGGTCTTGATGATGAGAGAGTGTCAAGTGATATATATCTTTGATATATGTGCAAGGTCCAACAATAGTACTCGAACCAATATCTTAGGAAACTAACTAAGGAGGCTAGACAATGCCCTTAGCCATACTACTTGACTACCTAGGTACTTGAGAGAGATCTCCCTAAGTGTTGTTCTCAATGTACTATAACTACAGGGGGATCAATTAGTTTATCTAAGGCTAGTTTCAGGTACACCTATGGTAATTTTGATATGGATATGTGGAAGTGAAATCATATATACAATTGTTGTATAATGTGGTGTTACTCGAAGGGGTACCAACAGAGGTTACAAGGGTGAAAATAAAGTGTCTTAAGTACCCTTGTGTTTTCTATGTGCATGCTTCCCCAACCATAGTTTTACCTACTAGATGATATATCTATATGTTATTTAAATATGCCAACAAACATCTCTAAAAAGATGAAAATTGAGCCTGATAACTCTAGAAATAGCTCTATAATAATTGGAATATAACCCTAGAAAGATCTATACAAGAGCACAACTACCTTCCATTCTTAGAAATTTTCATCACACAGAAATAAAAAGGTTATCTTACATTAGGTATATAGAAAGAAAACCCACATAAATAAATACTTGCATATTCATTCTCATCACCATCCCTCTTAGAAGCTTAGCCTATTAAAAACCCTAGCCATCAGAGCACTCATAGTTGCAAATGCTGAGAATCTTGATGAAGAAATATTAAAACACCTTTCAAGGGTCCTCCAGAGAAATGGCTACAAACTAACAGACTCATTAGGAATTCCTTTAGGAAGCAACAAGATGCATCAATAAGAAACGAGGAGAAAGAAATGGAAAGTAAAATAATAGCGATCCTCCCATATATACAAGGGACTATTGATAAGATAGCCAAGGTTCTAAGAAATAAGAAAATCAAAACTTATTTCTCCCTGCTAAAATTCTTGAGAAAATTTCTTAATAAAACCAAAGATTCCACTAATTTGATGATGAATAAAGGTGTTTACTCAATTCGTTGTTCATGTGGAGAAGTATTTGTTGGATAAATTGGTCATTTGATAACATTTAGGAAAAAATCTAACACCGTGCAAACATCAGATATAATAGGGATAAGAAATCGATAGTGGTTGAGCATTCTAAAAAAATAGCCATTATGTGTGTGTAAAATGCGGAGGTGATTTCAATGGAGGAACAGTACAATAAAAGACCCATGTGATAAGCAGTGAAGATAGATAAACATCTACGTAATTTCAACAGAGACAATGGGTAAATCGTAACCAATTCATGGACTCCTTTGATTCATACCCCAAGGAATAACATATTGAACTACATGTGACTGGTTTTTTATTAAATATTTATTGGTCAATATTTCCTCATAAATCAGTGAGATTCACATTCTCCTAATGATGGACTTGGCCATGTAGTCTAAAACGAGTACAGAAAAGAAGAAAAAAAAAACATGCTTTCCATTCAATTTCCAACAATGGAATATAACTTACTTTTCAAGGTATGCTAAAATTTTAGAAACAAGCACAACTCCTTGTAAAACCTTGTTTGGAGGTGGTCATGAAGCTTCTATAACTATGAAATGTTCACACTTATGAGACTAAAGGTTTTCTCTTTAATTGTATGATATGTCTACTTTGCAACGTCATAAGTTTTACTAAATTCCGATGTGCCAAGAAAAAAATAGGGTAATCTTCCCAAGATTTGTTGTTTTCATCCTTCTTAGAAGATAGAACTTGTAAGGACTTCACGTGTCCAATTTTCTAGGTACAAACCTAAAATTATTATCCAAAATAATTTGGTATGTCTCCTTTCCTACATAATTGGTTGCACTTAATTTGGAGTTTTAAAACTTCATATTTAATAGTTTTTCCCATATCATTTGTTCAAGGCTAGTTTTCGGGCCATTCAAAATGTATAACTTACAAAAAGTGTATCTTTGAAAAAGAAGCAACCTAGAAGGTGAAATTATGACACAAGTTACCTCCCTATGTCCTTTATATACCCTTCGATTTTCATACCTTGAAAATTCAATAGAAAAAAAAAAAATAAAAAATAAAAAATAGAGAAGAAATTCCAAAATGACTTGTTTGAAAGAGCCAAACCCTAGGAAAAAATACCTTGACCTTCATAGAGTATATCTCCAAAATTATAGTGACTTAGAAACTGAAAATTGGAAACACAATCTACCTCCATATCTCTTTGTTGTACATTGCCAATTTCAAATACTAACACTGCTAATTTTTTATCTTAATGCGGAATTATAGTACTACTTGAAATCAATGAATAATCAAAAGCATAAGAATTCACATGAGAAATAGTATTTACCCTAAGGAAACCCTATAATGCTTGAGGGAGAAAACCCCAGTAAAATATTCCTTAGAATATTGATAGATAACAGAGAATGTCTTTACAGTGAGAAGATTACATGAAGCACCCCTGGTGCATTATTAGAGAGAAATACCAAGCACCACTACTGAAATCACAGAGCAAGAGAGAAGATGGAAGAATAGGCCTCAGAATAATATCTTGCACAAACCAATTCATTGGTTTTGGTCACATGCACAAAGAAAGCAAATTTCCTACAAGAGAGAAGAGAATTCACTCTCACATTGAATTCATCAACCCTTCATAAAATATATATACCATACTTCTCATGCTTTGGATTCTATTTTTATATTCCAACTTTAAGATGAACTCACCCTTTTTCTAAATGCTAGATTACTTAATTGGGTGGCTAACTCAAGTGTCATCATGCAAGTGTCGTAACTCAAGGGTCGCAACTCAAGTGTTGTAACTCAAGTGATGCATTTTAGTTGAACTTAAGTGTTGACATGCAAAACACTTTAGCTAACTAGATATTTTGTATTAAAATTTAGTTAACTCTTTTAACTAAAGTCCTTGTTGATAACATCACTAAAGTGAAGAATTTGATTTCTCCTTTAATTAACTAAATTATTTCTGGTTAACATCACTGAAGTTTAACAATTCAAGTTCTCTCTTATTTAAGCGAAGTATTTATCATTAATGAAGTGAGAAAATCGATTTCTCTCTTATCTTATCACATATTATCTTTATCTCTTGTCTTATCTGCATAGTCTACATGTGACGACTTTAATTTATCTATCATATCAAATATAATAAGGAGATTTTTTCAATGATGTGAACAAACTTAGTTAACTCTTTTACCTAAAGTCCTTGATAACATCACTGAAGTTTAACAATGTGAGTTCTCTCTTATTTAAGTGAAGTCTTTATCATTCAATCAAGTGCGAAAATCGATTTATTTCTTATCTTATCACATATTATCTTGATCTCTTGTCTTATCTACATGGTCTAGATGTCACAACTTTAATTTATCTATCATATCAAATATACTAAGGAGATTTTTCCAATTATGTGAACATCTTGTTCTATTATCGTTCCAAGTGGTCATACGTTAAAGTAATTAACTCCAGAGGTAGCCAGTCTCTAGAGGGGACTTGATAGCAAAGCATTACCTCAAACATGAGGATCCATATTGACACACAAGACCTTAGACCTAACAAACAAGGCTATACATCACCATCACTTTGACATACAAAGCACTTGCCTCAACACATGAGGCTTATTCATTATTTATTCCAAGTCAAGATTTTTCTCCAAGTTTCATGAGTCCAAATCAGGATCCTATAAGGCACTACCTCGACAAATGAGGCTCAATCTTGGCACACAAGATTGACTTGGAGAATGACTCATGTTTCTCTAACTTTAACAAAGCAATGTGGACTCAACAAGTTGTAGTGTAAAGCCTGATATGACTCATTTGAAATAGATAATCCCTAGAAAAATATTCCTTTTGGCATAAGAAAGAGATACAATACCACTTGTAATATTATTAAACCTAGACATTCAAAGAAAATATAAAAAATAAAAGAGGGAATATATAAAATAGATGGAAATGTTCACTTGTCTCTTCAAGGGGGAAACCTCAAAGAAAAAAAGGTCCAAAAACAATGATAATTCTTGACTCAACATTACATATCTCACTACTCTATATATAGTGCTTCAATAGACAAAGTCCTAACTACTTATGGTCCTACTATTAATGAGGTTCAACCACCTAGGGGAATTTATTTAATAAATATTTCCCCTTATATATATATATATATATATATATATATATATATATATATATATATATATATAGATATGGAACTACCCTAACCACCCTACTTTATCAATGTACACGACCATACGGCCCATTAGATAGTTAGTGGATAGTGACTTAGAATAAAAGGGCATGATAATAGATTTGTGTGTCTCCATCTATTCTTATTCGCTATACAATTTGTTTTCCAAATTGGAGAGGAAATAAAAAGTTACACCAAAAATAAAATACTTATGAAAACATGAAACATGCATGCTCAAATACCTATGTATTTTAGAGATGTGATATATGTACAAATAAAAATCAATAAAAAAATAGAAGGCAATACTTTTTTCTCTTAAACATGTCTTTAAAACTTGCATACAAATCTCTACAAGTGTGTGTAATTTCATCGGAAATGAATTTGTGGTTCATATTGAAAAGCATGGTTGAAAATATCCTTAAGAATAGAGAGGTGAGAAAAAGGATTTGTTTTTGTTTATGCATCTTGAACCACCAAGTTTATTATTCCAAAGCTAAGATCAATTCATCCAACTCATCCAACATGTAGATGAAAAGAGATAGTCCTTCCAAGTTCTATTGAATTTACATGACAACAAACACTTTATTAATGCAAACACACTAAAAACATGAAGACACTAAAAATGTACACACGTTTTGATTCTATGTTCTTATTCAAGTCTATTGATCACAATACATTTCAATAAAATACTAAGATAGTAGTTCTCAATATTTGATGATGGCTAAATCCCTGTAAACCATCTATGCTCTCATGTTGTGGTCTTAGGACATATTTGTGTTGCTTGAGCCTAACGAGCTCTATTTAGGGCTTGAATATGTTTTATCTCCCTACCAACAAATTTTTTGGTATGATGTATGTTGTCTCTCTACCATGACTATGATAAAGGCCTTGAGATCCATCCAATGTGTATGAAATATATTAATTGCACTAATATCCAACTCCCAAGGAAAATCCCCCCTAGTAAGTGTTCATGTCAATGTTCCTAAGTTTTATTCATGGTGCTTGACCTCTAGAAGGTTCAATTAGGGATTAACACCCTTGTTAACTAGTACTCTCGAACATATGGCTTGGTCCATACCCATTTTTAGAGCATAAAACATACCCATGAAACCTATATCCCACTCAAAGGCATTCAAAGAACCTCTATAAAATATCTTACTCATGGGATATTAAGAGGAATCATTCAAGGATCTTACTTCTAAGAAGATTCAATTTTATATTTAGGAAATTTGTTTCCCTACTTGACCATGTTCGAGGCCTTTTGATCCATCCTTAGTTTTCAAAATATCTTAATTGCATCCATATCCAACTTTGATTCCAAATATCCCTCAAAGAGATTTTTGTTGCATTTTGTAGGTCCTTTTCATGGTGATTGAGCCTCATAAGTGGAATTTAGGATAGAAGGCCCATTATTATCCTTATGAAATTGGATAGACCTATAGACACATTCATAGTGAACAACTAACCTATTGATGACACATAATACCCTTGGAGGTGATTGTTAACCAATAGAGATTAGATGTGGAGGTTTTCGGGATTTTGAATGGTGCTTGATCTTGAGAATATCCATTTATGGATTGAGGATAATGCTTCTCCCCAACCAATTTCAAGGAAATGGGGATGTGTTTCACTACCATGACTATGGTTAATTCCTTGAGATCCATCCATGGTGTGTGAAACATATTAATAGCACCTATATCGAACTCATAGGGAAAATAATCCTTATCAAGGTCTCATGTGCTGTGTCTAGGGTTTATCTAGGGCACAACTTGAGGAAGTTCATTGAGATATAAAATCCCTTGTTTACTCTCTTGACCATGTAGTATGGTTCAAACATTTTTCTAGCGCAAAAAATATACCCACAACACTTATATCCACCTTGAGGGCCTACATAAAAAATTACAAATTATGGTAAAAACAATATTTTTCTAATTACTATTATTTTTCTAATAGTAGAATGCATGACATCAAATACAACTAACAAATTCACCATGTATACCAAAACCATGGGCCATAAATCACTAACAACAAACATTAGTAGTGATTAATGTTTTTGGTTAGTGATTTATGGTCCATGGTTTTGAAATCCCATGGTATTTTGATGCCATGCATTATATTTATAATTTTGTGTCTATGTCCCAAAATGATTTTTTATTGTTTTTTTGCTCTTAATAAATTATATCTATGTTGTCATATAAGTAAATATATTTTTTAGGTAAGTTATTTTTTATAACAAAAAAACTGTTAATTCAAATACCTCCATCGATATTTTAGCTCGATTGAGATATATACCTCAATGAAGATATTTGAATTAATAATTATTTTTCCTGTATTTGAATTCATATAGTTTTTAATGGTTAAAAGCTCGATCAAGAGCTTTTCTCAATCAAGATTTTGTTTAACCACGCTTTAACCCTCGATCGAGATGTTTTTAAAATGTGCACAAATGCTCGATCGAGGGATTTAAAATAGGCTTTTAGCCCCCTTTTTTAACTTTGTTTTTTCAATCCCTTTTTGTGATACCTAAACCCTAGCCTAGGATGCACATTAGATGGTGGACTTCATACCATTGGATCCATCAATGAATCGTCTATACATTGACATATAATTTACAAGTTTATGAGCTCATGTGATATTTTTTTATTTTCTTTGGAAACTTACACTCACAAAATCATGTCAACAGCTTCGATAAATCAACAACATAAAATTACAAAACAAAAAAAATTCAAAAAATACATACGCCCCATACCAATGCGTGCTCTTCAAAAAGGTATTTTTTTATTTTTCTATTTTTGTAACCAGTAAAAAAAAGTTTACCCCACTTGTAAACTTTTGTTGAAATTCACAAGAACACACATATCATTAAATGCAATTTTGGCATATTAAATCATTTTTAAAAAATATTTGTGGAAAGACAACATAATTCTCTACAATTTGTTTTTTGTTGCGCATTGGAATTCACTAATAATATATGAATTTTGAGGGCTTCAATTTAATGAATGTGTAAAAAAATTAATTTTCTCCATCAATTTTGCCCAAAACGTGTTACCCATCTCCATGGATTCACCATATCACCTCTCCTTTTTCTTTAAATATTTCTCCGCCATATTACTCTACTCGACATTAATTCTCTACCCTATCTATTATCAACCTTTCAACTCCTATCCGGGTCCGTTCACGAAGTTGAGGAAACTTTTAGATGCAATCCTAGTTTCACAAAACCCATAAGAGTTTAGAAAAACAAAAATGCTCAAGTGTTTATTTGAACTATGCATGGGAGGACCTGACCCTGCTATGTCTTTTGACATGCATGATAGATAGGAAACAAAAATGAAAGCGTGTTTTTAAACTACAAAATTCTCTAGCATTTTCTAATTACAAAATACTCTAGAGTTTTGTATCTACAAAATGCTCTAGTGTTTTGTATCTACAAAACTCTCTAATGTTTTGTAACTATTAAATGCTCTAGCATTTCGTATATACAAAATTCTCTATCATTTTGTAATTCTCTATCATATTATATTACATATTAAGTTTCCTTTACCTTTTCTTTATCCCCCCCTCCCTAACTCCCTCTTCCCCTCCATATCTCCCTCATTTATCTCTATGTACCTACCAATCCCTCCCTCCATAATTCTCTCTCCCCCTCCATTTCTCCCCCCTTTCTCTCTATGTCTCTACCCTCCCTCCCTCCCTCCCTCTCTCTTTATATATATGTCCTCCCTCATCCACTGCTCTCTCTCATATCTACATACATCACTTTCCCTCTCTCCCCCTCCCTTCCTCTCTGTCTCTCCCACCATCTCTCTCCATAACTCTCTCTCCCTCTCCCTCCCCCCCCCTCTCTCTATCTCTCTCTCTATGTTTCCCTCCCAATACTTCCCCCCACTCCCTCCCTCCATCCCTCTCTCTCTCCCTCTTCACTCTCTCCCTCTCTCTATCCCCTCCATATATCCCCCCATTTGTCACTATGTGCCAACCCCTGCCTACCTTTACATCTATCTCTCTATGTGTCCCCCCCATCCATCCCCCTCTCTCATATCTACATACATCTCTTTCCCTCTCTCCTCCCTCCCTCTCTCTTCCCAACCATCTCTCTCCATAACTCTCTCTTTTAATACCTCCCTCCCTAACTCTCTCTCCCTCCCTCCCTTCCCCTCTATCTCCCATGATCCCTACAACTCCATCCCTCACTCTCTCCTTCCCTATCCCTCCCACCTCCATCCATCTATATCATCTCTCCATACATCTCTTTCCATTTCTCCCCCTTCCTCCCTCTCTCTCTCCCCCTTCAAGGGATAATTAGGGATCAATTTATGTTTAGAGCATAGGATTTTATGGGTTATGAGATTTGGGGGTTAAGGAATTTAGGGCTCAATTGTTAGGGGGATAAGGTTTAAAAGGTTAGGGGTTGAGGCCTAAGCAGTTAAAGCTTTAATTGTTTAGGGGTTTTAAGGGATTAGGGATTTAGGGCTTTAAGTATATGGGTTAGGTTGTTTAGTGGTTAGGGGTGGAATAGGTCACTAGTGGTTAGGGGTTGTGGGATTAGAGGTAATGTGGGTAAGGCGTTTAGGGGTTAATGGATTTAGTGCTATGGGGTCAGGGGGTTAGGGTTTATGAGGCTAGGAATTGAGGGTGCATGGGTTAAAGGGTTAAAGGATTATAAAGGGTAATCTAGAGATTAGAGGTTAATGCACAAGCCCAAGTGAGAGTGCCCAAGCCGAGAGAGGAGTGATCAAGCCTAAGGGGAATCTCTTAAGCAAATGTAGATCTCTCATGCAAACAGAGAACACACATGCAAATGTAGAGTGCACACGAAAAGGTAGGATGCACTTTCACAATGGAGGTCACAGATGCAAACAGAGATTAGAGGTAAACAATTATTTTACCTCTAGGGGGTAAAATAGAGCTTAAAGGCTAATGGTTAAAGGATTAGAGGTAAACAATTAAAGGACTTAATGGGTTTAGGGGTTAGGGCTTTAAGTGTAAATGTATTTAGGGATCTTTGGTTAGAGGGTTAGGTTCTAAGAGGTTAGGAATTAAGGGCTTAAGTGTTATACTGTTAAGGTCTTATAAGGGGTTAAGGGATTAGGGTAATATGGGTAAGAACTAAGGGGATGGGAACCTTAAGGGGTTAATTGAGGGACTAAGGATTTATGGATTAGGAATTTTATAGGTTAAGGGATTTAGGGATCGATTGTTCATGGGGTAAGGTATAAAAGGTTAGGGTTAAGTTTTGATGGTTTAAAGTGGTAAGGATTGTATGTTAAGGGCTTAGGTTCTTAGGAGCTAATGAATTAGGGGTTTAGTGCTTTAGGGGGTTTGGGCCTTAGGGATTATGGGTTTAGTCCTTTAATTTACTTCCTCCTCATTCCTCTCTCCTTGTCCCTCGATTTATGTCCCTTTCTGCCAACTCTCGTATCCTCTCTCTCTATCTCACTCCCATTACCTCCATCCATTACTTAGCATATAGTCCCCCCCCTCTCATATTCCCCCTCTCTCTCTCAACCCCCTTATTCCATCCATTAAATAGCACACAGTTATGTTCTCCATAATGCTAGAGCATTTTGTAAACACGAAATGCTAGAGAGTTTTGTAACTAAGAAATGCTAGAGGTTTTGTAAATAATAAACTCTCACACATTTTGTAGAGCAAAAATGCTAGAGTATTTATGTTGACACCAAAGGAAAGAATAAAAATTTAAATGTAAAGTTAATGTGTGAGTGTTCCTTAATTCCTAAAACATGCCTCCTCATGCACCCGCATGTCATCCACAGTCCTATGTGTTTGGTTCGGTGTTACCAACCATGTGCTATGGAATATGGTAAGCCATAGCTAATTGGCCATTTCCTCCATTTTCTCAATATGCTTGTATTTTTCCACTCTTTAAAATATGATAGACACAATCATTTTGGATAAAATTTTAAACAAAGATAGCATTTTTTCTGCATATTCCAAATATGTAAGAAAAATTAAATATTAATTTTTTTTTCTATTTTTTTCCTAATTTTCTTGTATCGTGACTCCTTAACTCAAAAAACACATTGTTAGTGTTTCTTCCATAACTTTTTTCATTTCCCAAGCATTTAAAAAAAAAATGTATGTTGCAGTACTAGACACAGACCTCTACATGCTATAAAAAATCAATTTCATAATCATTTCATTAAGACCTTCAAAAGCTACACCCACACTTGACGTACCGTTTTCAAGGTTTGATTGCTTAGATAATTAAAAAAATAAAAAATAAACAATTTAATTTTGGAAAAATAGTGTTGCACTAGTGCTACTTGTTCTCTACATGTCTACAAATTTTTGTAGCATGAAATGATCATTTAGGTACTCAAATTCGACACCCACAAAGACATATACCTTATTATTTGCAAAAAAAAAAAAATGTGACTGTTAGAAAAGATGAAACTTGGCATAGTTATGAAAATTTTCAATACATAAAATTTATATATTCAGAAATGTGATTCAATTTCCTACATTTCATGTTTTTTACTCAATGCAATATATTCTATGTGATTATCTCAAAAAATCCATTTAAGTTGAGAGATGCCTTATTTTTCAGTTGTCTATTGCATCTGACACACCAAAAGTGACCCTCATTAGCTTGCACTCACCCATACCTTACCTCTGCATTCCATGTTTCCCCTATCCTACCGCATACTCTCTTCCCCCTCTTAGTCCACACTCCTCCTCATCCAAATCCTTTATTCCCCTTCCCCCTCTCCTTATTACTTATACCTCTCCAACCTTACCCAAGATCATCCCTCTATCTAATCCCACTACCTCCCCAAACCACCCTTGATCACACAATGTAGACACTCTCATTCAGCCACCCCCTCCCACTCAATCTTGTCTCCTGTTCATCCATTCCTTCCTTATTCAATCCTTTAAACTCATCTTATAAACATAAATTCCCTCTTCACCCTCACCACCTCTCCATTCCTACAACCCATACAATCCTATCCTTTCTATTGCACTCCTTTGCTCTTGTTTCATCTTCATCCCTATGTCCCTTTACATCATAGTTTACCTCCTTTTCCCATTTCATATCCTCCCTACCCATTGTTAATTACCCTTTTCCACCCTTATTCATTTACATTACCCTCTACCCCTAATCCTCCTTACTTCCATCTCTTAATACTCTCATCACCTATCCATTCCTACCCCTTGTTGATCATCACCACCTCTATTCCATATTATCCCATGCTCTTCCTAGCATGACTCCCACCCCCTACACCTCCTGTCTTTCCTCATTTTTTTTCACCACTGCTACCCCTACTCTCTCACCGATCAATCCATACATCCTTTTGGTTCCTTTTCCATCTCTTTCTCCATCCATCTCTCCATATTTTATGGCCTCCGATATCCCATCATCCCAACCCCTATTTTTCCACTTTTCTATTTAATCCTCTCTTCACCTAGTCATTAATTCCTTAATATAGTTGACCCTATGATTTATCTTATCCAATCCTACCCTATCCAAGCTTAACCTTTCATAACCTTGTTGGTGTACATTCTTATTTTTATTATTTTTCCCTCTTTTGGGGGACAAGGGCACTCCTACTATAGGTATCCCCCCTTTTAGGGCCAAGGACACTCATAACTAGAGTAATCCCAAATTTTCAAGGACACAAGTGCTCCTAACTGGAATAATTCCCCCTTTTTAGGAAGGATGGAACCCTCACTATAGTTTGTCTACTTTTCTAAGGATCCTAATACAATTCTACCCTTATTTAGGATGAGTGCACCCTACTTTACTATGTTGGGATATTTAGACTTTAGTTAACTCATGAATGACCTAGTTAACTATGTATTTCAAGTTCTAGGTCCAATTCTCATTGGTTGCTCATATATGATTGATTTAATTACTTCACATGGCTATTTTGGACTAGTTAACGCTAATTGCACATGCATATCCTAGTTAAATGCCTAATAAATCCTCACTTGGATATTATGGGATTGCTAACTCATGCATGACTTAGTTATCTGCCTCACATGGGCACACTTGACTATTATGAGCTAGTTAACTCTAGAGCACTCATGGATAGCCTATTTAACTACCTCACATGGGCACACTTGGATATTATAGTCTAGTTAAACACTAGATCACTCATGTATAGGTCAACATAACAACCTCACAAGGGTGCACTTACCTATTAAGGGAAATTTCTCGAGTTTTCACTATCTCTTATGCTTGCGCATGTAATGTAGCCTAGCTTGGTTTCCTATATATGAAGGTTTGCATCTCATTGAACAAGAATTATTTAATTCATATATCCTATTGATCATTCAATTTGTTGATAAAGATTATGCCGATGCACAATCATGAGCTCCTTTAAAGACACTTTAGTTGCCACATAAAACTAAAAAAATAGTAATCGCCAACTTCAAGAGGCAATTAGAGGTACTTGCATAACAAATTTTAAGATGATGTAAAAAGAAAAAATATAGTAAATTGAATAAGATTTCATAATATCTAAATTTTACTTCTAGAAAATTTGTGTAGTTTATAAAATTTGTTTTTCTAAAACTGGATTTTAAGATTTTCAGCACAATATAACATACATGACTATACTATATGAATTAATTGATAGTATTTTTGAATAAATGATTTTACATATGTAGAGTACATCTTGTACCAGTGCAACACTATTTTCCGAAATTATTCATGTTGGGTCCCCTCCCATCGATCCAATGCAAGGGAGAGAACATGACACTAATAACTAGGCTTCTTCTAATTCTTAGCCCCATGATCATTAACAAAATTCATAGAAAGTAAAAATACATATGAAGATGTGTAAATGAAAGAAACATGGTGGAAATAAAATTCTACTACATATCTAGCATTCATTCAACATATTCATAATAGTCATCAAATAAAGAAATTGCAGAATTAACAAAAGAGAGTACTTATCTTGGTATAAAGTAGTCCCGAGCAACTCACTATGCAAATCCAACATTTCACCCAACCATAGGCCAGTTGTGCTGCTCAATATCTCTACACAACTGCCACCCCCGAGTTGGGCATGATTTCTACAAGGAAAAAGGGAACAACAGACTCACACATAGCCAAATATACACCAAAAATCAGCCAAGACAATCTACAGCTGGGTTTATCAAGATGCTAAGGAAATGGAAGGGAATGAATTGTTAAGCTAGTGAGCTCAACCACAGAGCTATTGGTACCTCTACAAGATTTAACTAGATTGGTACCCACAATACCTACACACCCAACACAAGTAAGTATTCCCTTCACTACTACATAGTCCCTCGGGCCATACCTTCCCTTCTAGTGCTCTTCAGGGTGTGCATAGAAAAGTAGCCAAGGTCCTTTGATCTTTCTGTGAGGTTACCCTCTTCACTAGGTTTATCACATCAATTCTAATGCTCTTCCACTCTTAGTTTATTACTCACAATTTAAAACCAAAAAAGGGATGCACATAATAGCAAAACACAAGTGCTGGGCATGAAGAAAAACGTTTTGACTGTGGGATGCCCAAAATGGGGTTTCCATGAGTTTCCAAAATCATGGGTACCCAAAAATGACTTGTTAAAGGGGGAATCAACCCTTGGAGATAAAAATAGATTTCACAACACGTTTATGGGCATTCAAGGGGCATAAATGGACTCTATAAACCCCCAAATCCTGACTCTCTTCCTCCCATACAGTATGCAACACAAAACGACTTCCCAACTATGGAAAATGATGGAAAACATGAAGGAAAACGCCCCATCTAGCTCATACTGCGTGAGGGAGAAAAGACCATGGGTGAATAATGGTTGGGGAAGCAGTTTTGTGGGTGTTTTATTTCCTAAGGAACCAAAAATGATTTTCCAAATTGATGGATTTCCCATACACAAAATTGGGCAGCCATACCTCTCCATTTCCAATGCATTAACTACCTCAACCAACTCTTGGAAGAATTAAATGATTGGGTGCATAAGTCGAAATGGGTAGTGGAGGGTTTATGGGTTCTCTCACTGACACTTGGATTAACACTATTGGATCATGTGTTTGAATATTTTCCCTCCATATCCCTTGTAAAAATCATGTCCCCATACTCTTGTTGCATTGCATAGCTAATTGTTGGTATTTCATTCAAATGCATATTTACATGATGTTGTAATTTCTATTGTGCCTTGCTAGCACGAGAACCATTTGCATCGATTTTCAATTGCCGATATATGAAACGCTAAATCGATGGACGGCCCTTGGCCTTGAGCTCCTCACCATGATTTAATAACGATATTTACATCATTTACAATTTTAATGCAATAGGGTCAAAATCGGGATATTACAATTCCCGATGTTTTCATTTTTATGATTTATTAAAGCTAGAAATCCCTAAAAAAATGATGTTGTGTGCGCATGTAGGACTTTATGGGCATAACTTAATGAAATTTTGAATTTTTTTATATGAGTGTATAGATATCTCTTTATTCTAGTGCACTATATAATTTGTTTGAGAAATGGTGAATACAGTCAAAATTTACAGCAAAAACAACAAAGCTTGTATTTGGAATTTTGATATCTGGTGACACAAAAAGTGGACCCAACTTCATGCACCCACCGATAACTATATGGCTTCTTTCTTTACTTGAATTCTCTTCTCTTCTATGGATTGTTATTTATACACGTGACATGCTAGGTTTTCCACCATCATGTCAACAAAGCATAGATTAGGTTATTGAAATATTGTGTTCTGAACCACACTTTGAAAACAAAAAGTTTACCATCAACACGAGACATTAAAAACTTTCATTGAAATGTTTATTCAAATTATCTACAAGTTTTTTACGATATTGAATTTTTTTATCAAAATTATGTTCAAGATGATAGATAGATATTACCATTAAAAACCTTTAGTGTGGTAGTTCCATAACCAAATGATGTCCCCAGCGCTATACAAAAGTTTAAACAACTTTTTAAAAAATCTAAAAAAGCAAACAAATGTTAAAATAGATATTTAATTCTTATTAAATTAAGATTTATAGGTTTACTACCCTCATTAAATCAGTGCTCCAAGCCATGCCAATTTACCTCTTCTCGGTTATGGTTTACCCAAAGGCGATCTTGAAAGAAATAAGAAATATCCAACATCAATAGCTATGGAAAGGATCCTCAGATAAGAATAAATGGGCCTTAATCATCTGGGAGAATCTATGTAAGCCTAAAATGATCAAAGGTTTGGGGATGAGGGACCCAAAAAAGAATAGTGAGGTGTTAGGGGAAAAAATATGGTGGAATTGGGTAACCCACACCTCAAAGCCATGGGAAAAACGTTGGCATGTTAGATATGCCCAGGACAGACCAAAGTAAGATCTAATACACTTCAATCAAGAAAACGTTGGATCTCATATCTGGAAAATTTCTCTTTACAGTAGACAAATAATCCAAGATCACAATTTCTGGGAAATTAGAGATGGGGAAGCAACTGACTTTGGTTAGTATTCATGGCAGCAGATGCCCAATCTCTCCATGTGAGTTGATGCCCTGGTAAGTAGGGCCATATTTTTGGAGACATGACTTTCAAAAGTCAAACAATATTGGAAAGTGGTTACTGGGGAAGACAAGTTCTGTAGCTGGAATCTACAGGAATGGTGGTCTCAAAGAACCCTGAAAGATGAATGCCCTAGAATACAGGAAGACATTCAAGAAAGGTGTATCAGAGGTCAGGGTGGGCCAGAAAAACTTCATTGGGGATATAGGACAAAAGGAGTTTTTAATATCAAAGAGGCCTATGAGATATGGACAAGGAAATAGGAGATCCAGTCACAGGAAGTCTGGAAAAAAATATGGAAGAACAACCATTGGCCCAAAGTGGCCATTTTTCTATGGCCAGTGGTGCATAAAATTGTCATCGGATAAAACCTCAAGAAGCAGGGACTGATTGGTCCATCTCAATGCACCTTATGTGTTGTTGTGGAAGAGACAATAGATCACCTATTGGATGGATGCCCCTTTGCATCCTCTCTCTGGGACAAAGGGAAGGAAATCTTCAGATGATCAAATAGAATTAGAGGGCATCCAGATCACTCAGTCAGCGAATGAGACATGAAGAAATTCCAAAATCCCATCATTAATTGTATCTAGACCCTATTCCTCGAGTTCGTGCTTTGGGGAATATGGCTAGAATGCAATAAATAAATCTTTCAGGATAAAAGTTCAACCTTTGAGATGGTTTGGGCCAAAATTACTCTCCAAATCTAGGAATTAATCAGGATTGGCAATTGGAATGAAAAGGACTGAGACATGGATCACGTAGAAAAAAGAATCCTCACTACTTGGGGAATTTCATGGTCAAAACCGACTCCTTCCTTAAGACCCCCCAACTCAAATTCCCATTCTAGCCCTGCTCGATGGTCTCCCCCCTGTGGGTATTCAAGATGAATTTCGACAATGCTTCCAAAGGGAATCTGGGGTCTGCAGTTTTCAGAGGGGTCATTAGGGACCGCGAGGGACATATCCTAAGCATGTTCCTAGGACACATAGGAAAGAACACCAACAATATGTCTAAGTTGGATGGGATGATATACGGTCTAAATTTGGTGGCAAGAGAAGGTTGGGAACCTGCCATAGTGGAGGGGGACTCAAAAGTCATCATCCATATGGAAAAAGAACTATAGAACAAGAAAATGATATCTAAGGTGGCGGCTAGTTGATGCTTGGAATTAAGGATCGAAAAAATCCATTTAGCTCTCACTAGGCCCCATGCATGGACTTTTTCCCATGTTAAGCAAGAAGGTAGTAGTGTGGCAATTTACGTGGCAAATGCGGGTGAAAAGGAGAAGTGTCGTGGAAGGGATGGACAGGTGGCTTCTTTGAGGATCGGGAATGGTTAACCTAGTGCGCATAGTTGGCACGTGAGGACAGCTAGCTATCAGATGGGGATGGCAGTGACATGTACAATCCCCATGCGAGGACTGCAGCAAACCATGTTCCCAGAGCGGTGTACACCCAGAATAATGACAACCCTCCTCTCTCCTGCATTGGGGAATTTTACTGGAGTGTATGCCATTGAATGCAACCCTTAGTTCCTGTGTGAACCATGAAGAGAGAATGGTACATCCTGGTATGAGGCATGCATATGGCTGTCCTTGAGATGACGCGAAAGAATGATGAGAAAGAAGGTTGAATCCTGTAATTTAATGGGAATGTTAATGATCTAATATGGGCAATTATGAGGTTGGCAGATGGAAAGACTACATATGCAAAAGAAAATGACTAGTATTTTCACATAACGTCCTGGTTTCTCATTACTCTGGAATACTGGTGGGCTATAAATGTCGTGTTGCAGAGGTCATCTAAGAAAGCACCCCCTTGTGGATGAGTGCAATGGAAACCACACGGAAGTAAGCAAGGAGGAGGGAAAAGGGTAAGAAGGAAGAAACGATTCCCAAAGTTACCCGTGAATAGCAACAGGTTAGCCAAGCCATGCATTTCTTCCATGAGGGAATTTACAGGTTGTCCACGGGGAAATTGAGTAGATTGAGAAGAATCTATGGGAACAAATCAAGGTGCCCAAATGGAGGAGCCAACAGAATGGGTGCAGGATCTTGGCACCAGATTCAGTAGAATGTTTGCCTATGATCGGGTTCTTGTCACTTACTGGGTGGTAAAGGGGTTGTTAGCCCACATCTTGATCGAGCGAGCAAACAAAGACGATAGTGATGAGGAACTGATTCGATCTTGGAAGGAGCACAATATGGATTGTAGACTGATGCATCAAAAAATTGATATGATTGCAAGCAAAATGGTAATTCAATTTCTTCCCCCTTCTGGTTCTAAGCCAAGCAAAGCGATATCCAAATGGGAGTAATGCGATGTTGGGGCTAGCCATGGGCTAGCACGACAAAAAGGGCACCTGCGATCACTACTGAGGGATGACGAGGACACGACCATGGAAGCCCGATCTCTTAGTCCAAGCATCTGATGGGTGCGAACTCTCTAGCGGAGGTAGGACTAGGTGAGGTGTAGGTGTCTTTGCTCATGGTGTGTATTTAGTTTTTTTGGACTAGGGTCATATGGCTTCGGAGATGTGTCATTTTTCTATAGTTAGTCTCTTTCTTGTCTTAGTTTTTAGCTGTCTGTGTTAAAAGTCGATGTTGGATGAATGGGTTTTGATAAAAGGCTTGAATTTTTGTAAGGTGACTTCTTTTTGTTTAGTTAGAAAGAAGTAACAAGATTATAGCAATATGTGTTGATCGTGTCATTGTGCTATTCAAAGGCCAGGTAGATGTATAGTGATGGATGTCATGTAATCTTTTTTGCACTAATATAATTTCCTTAATTAAAAAAAATATTTGAAGATTTATTTTTCATTAATTCAAAAGTTTAATTTTCATTGTTTCAGAAAAAATTAAAGGACCATTCTATTTTTTAAGTCTTATATCACCCAATTCCAATTAATTTTCAAACATTTATAGGTCGACCAATTTTTTTTATCTCATTTGATTGTTGATTATGCCATGGCAGAACGATGGGAAAGAACAAACGAGTCATATGTCTAAATTACTTTATTTTGTTCTTCTCTATTAAAGAGTAATTTAAACATGCTAAGATTTAGATAAGTTTTCAAATTATTTTTCTGTGAAAATTGGTATATTTATTATATATTAAAATTGTTTTTATGTAATATGAAGTGTAACATTCAGTTTGAGTGAAAATTTTTTCCATACAAAAGTTATATTGATCTGATGTGGAAGAAGATTCTCTTTGATATTTTGTTAGAGATATATGGTGTTTTTGAGAAGAACTAGAACAATTATGTACTATTTGATTCTTTTGAATAGCAATAATATGCGTTTTTTCTGCTGAAAAAAACAACACCTTCAAACTAAAGTAGATCAAAGGACTGCCACCTACCATATAAATTGAAAACAATATTTGTAGCAATAATATGTTTTTTTCTGCTAAAAAAACAAAACATTCAGACCAAAGTAGATCAAGGGACGTGCATTTGCCATATAAATTGAAAACAAATATGACCACCTACTATATAAATTGAAAACAATATTTGAATCCTTTGAATAGCAATAATATGCTTTTTTCTGCTTTAAAAAAAAACAAAACATTCAAACCAAAGTAGATCAAGGAACATGCATTTGCACGTGCCATATAAATTGAAAACAAATATGGCACTGTTTTCTCCATCAGTACCGACCATTTTTGCTTTGGATTTGCAACTTTGACGAATCCAAATTCCACGAAAAGATATTCCAAACTGTAGCGGTTGCGAAATTAACGCAGCGGTCGAAAAAGAAATTCCAAACTGTGGGGGTTGAGAAATTATCGCTTTAAAGATGCTTCGGAGTTGAAGATACGTGCATTTGCGGGAGACTGTTTTTTTCCATCACAACTGTAACTCTATAAATCTATGCGGTGGTACTCGCCAGGAAGTCGGACATGCAAGAAGAGAGAAGCAGAGCATCGTATTGAAGAGAAAAATGGATTCAGAGGAGAACTTGTACGTGAATCTAGCTGCCACAGCAGATGCAGCTAGAGTAACGATAGTCCTTTTGATCATCGTATTGTTCTTGAAATATCGTTTGAAAACGAAGAGATCAAGGAATCGGGAGCCGCGGCCTCCGGGGCAATCTCCATGGCCCATAATCGGGAATCTGCATATGTTGGGAGAGTTGCCTCACCGTGCTCTGAAAGACCTTGCACAAAAATATGGTCCCATTATGTTTCTGCGCTTGGGCTCCATCCCTACAGTGGTGGTTTCGGCTCCTGAGATGGCCAAACATTTTCTCAAAACTCATGATCTCATCTTTGCCAGCCGACCCTTAATGGCCGCTGGAAAATACATGGCCTACAATTTCAAGGACGTCGCGTTAGCCCCGTACGGAGATTACTGGAGGCAGATGAGAAAAATATTCGTCTTAGAATTGCTCACTGCCAAAAGAATCGAGTCCTTCCAGTCGGGGCGAGACGAGGAGCTATCTGCAATGATTCACTCCATTTGGAATGAAAGCGAGAACGGGGCGAAGGCTGTCAACCTGAGCAAGGCGTTGTCGTCTCTCATGACAAATATAATATGCAGAATGCTCATGGGCAGAAAATGTTCGACGGACGTGCCCGATAATTTGGCGACCTATAAAAGATTGGGGAAAATGGTGCGGGATTTGTCGCCTTTATCCGGCGCTTTTGACATTGGAGATTTCATTCCTTGTTTGGCTTGGTTAGATTTGGGGGGAATCAGAAGGCGCATGAAGAAAATGCACCAAGAATTCGATTCCTTGACCGAGAAAATTATCGATGAACACATTGTAAACGAGCGAGCAAACGCCCAGCACGGGAACGATCTTGTAGACGTGCTGCTCGACATCTCTGAGAGGGCGGCCGATGCAACGGACAAAAAATTAAGCAGCAGGAACGACATAAAGGTCCTCATTCTCGACATGTTGATGGGCAGAATTGAATCGTCAACAGTTACTCTGGAATGGGCAATGTCGGAGATTTTGATGAATCCTGCTGTGATGAAGACATTGCAGGAAGAGCTCCAGTCGGCTGTCGGCAAAGGCGGCCGAGTAAAGCCGTCTGACCTGCCAAGTCTGGAGTATCTGCAATGCGTGGTGAAGGAAACGCTAAGATTGCATCCGCCTGGTCCACTGCTGGCTCCCCACGAGTCAAGGGAGACGTGCATTGTGGCGGGATACAAGATCCCTGTGCTAAAACGAGGCTTATAGTCAATGCGTGGGCGATGGCGACAGATCCGGTTGTATGGGGAGAGGACGTTTTGGCGTTCAAGCCGGAGAGGTTTATGCAGGTGGGTGGCAGACACAGAAATATAGATGTGAAAGGTCACGACTTTGAACTCATTCCCTTCGGATCTGGCAGGAGAGGGTGCCCTCGGACGGCTTTGGCTCTTGAATCTGTTAGCCTTGCACTTTCACGTCTGCTGCATTGCTTCGACTGGAGTTTGGAGTGTAAAGATGGAGTCCAGGAGGAACTGAATATGAGTGAATCGTTTGGTCTAACGATGTCACGACGCTTTGATCTCTTTGCTGTTCCAGCCGAGAGGTCGCAGGCAGGAGTTTGAAGGTTAACGTATGGTAACATTTCATGAATTCATAGGTGAGAATAGCTTGTTGGGATATAGATCCTATGGTTCTCAACTCCATCAACTATAGTATCCACAATGATAAGGTTGGTTGGTTATTATACTTATATAGCCCTTCTCTCAATAAGGTTAACGCCCGCCTCCTTGGTGCCTACCTCCTTAGTCCTTGATAAGCAAGGAAGGATAAGGTTTGTTGGTTATTATACTTATATGGCCCTTCTCTCAATAAGGTTAACGCCCACCTTCTTGGTGCCTATCTCCTTAGTCCTTGATAAGCAAGGAAGGATAGTGAGAAGATTGTTTGGTTATTATATTTATAGGCCTGTGTTTATATTTTATAAATTGAGAAGATTGTTTGGTTATTATATTTATAGGCCTGTGTTTATATTTTATAATTTATGGTGAATTAAGAAATTTATGGAAGGAAGATGACACACATGATTATGGATTTTATTTTAAATTTGAAATAAATTATTACAATTATATATAGTTTTTTAGTACACTAATAGATGTTAGAATAATACCTAGTCATGTAATTAATATTATGGTTGTGGTTATTTAAAATAAAAATAATAGAAAAGATATAAAAGATAACTTGAAATTTATGCATGGATAAAAGTTGAATTGCTTTGTTTATGGGGTATTCTAAAGGTGGGCATGTGATGTGGTTTGAGTTCATCGAAAATTTTCGGAGATTCTTTAGTTATAATGAACTAGATAACATATACAAAAGGATGAATCCATAGTCTCAAAAGAAGAACAAGAGCAAAATCTCATCTAGAGCAAGCTAAATTACATTAGAAAAGATCATAGATCCATAATGGGTGAGTGAGTCCTCAACCCATTTTTCCCAACAAAGACAACCAGCTTCACCGTCAAGTGCTTCTTTGGATAAAGCCTCTACAACATCATTATAATCATGGTAGATGTGATCGATAGAAAGATCAACAAACGAGGACATCATGAAAGTAATCCTATCACACCAATGGCTTAGTTAAATGTTGTTAAGCTGAAATAGCTTCTTATGAGATGCTCGCATGATATGTGTTTTGCTACAGCAATATAGTGACACGAATGATCCGGTCTTTCCGATTTGCTTTTGTATTTTTTGATTTCTTCATGAAATAAAATTAGTACTACTTTTTTTCTTTCTAAAAAAAATAAGGGACACTTCTTTACTAGAAGAAAGCATTTGATAACAACTAGCTGAGACATAGACAATTGGGTGATTACAACTACACATGGAGAATAGGTAACATATTTAATTTGCATGTGGCACTTAACTTGAATTTGAATAGTTATATAATAAGATTTTTAATTATTGAAAAGTGTTTATGAATATCTAAATAAATCAATCATTAAGCATACATGAGTATATGGTGTGAGGAATTAAAAATAATAAAAATAAATAAAAATTTTAATTACAAATATATATTGATATTATTGTTATTAGTATTACTATTTGGATTTCTTTAAATTTTATTTATTGATTATGTAAAATAATTTATTTTGTAAATCAAAATTTATGAGATTAAATAAGTTCATATATATATACATATATATTGATATTAAGTTTAATGTTTTTTTTGTAAATTTTATAACAAATCTATGTTTGTGATGTTACATCTTATATATAGAGATTTGCATTGCTCTTTGGATGTAGTGTAGGTGAGTGAAGGGAAGCATGTAATAAAGTTAAACTTCTTATGAGAAGATATATAAATATAGTTTATTTAATTTATATTTAAAATTTAAAAATATTTATTTAATTTAATATTTGGAATTTAAAATATATATATTTATAAAATTATTTAAATAAATGAAAAAACATTATAGCATACATTAAAAAATATAATAAATTCTTATATTAAATGTCAAGCATGCGTTTGTCATGTGATCCATAAAATTTTGGCTCAACTAATTATAGTTTATACCATGACATGATAAACTCCGTAGGGAGTGGCATATGTTTTTTATTAAAATTAAATTATTTTTTATTTTTTATAAATCCTATTAAAAGCAGGTAAAAATAGTAATATGATAGATGTTATTCAATTAGAAAACAACAAATATATATTTTGTTTAGAAAACAACAAATATATATTTTTGATTTTTAAAAATTATTTTTTAATATTTAAAATATTTAAATTAATATATTATTTTTAAAAAACTTTATACAATGATAACAAAATTTGTAGGTTTTTTTTTCAATCATGAAAAATAACATACTTAATATTGAAAATAGTATATAAGAATTACAAACCAATGGCAAAAACCATCCAAACTAAAAATACATCCAAAACTAAAAGATACATCCAACGTCCAGAAACCTAAAACAACCCGTCTACCAGAAGACAGTTATTATTTAAATTTATTATCAAGTTTCCTTTAAAAGATTATTTTTATTTTTATTATTTAAATTTATTATCATTTGCTTTTAAAAGCTTTCTTATATTTTTGTGAAGGATTTTTTGCGATGGAGGAGCTAACCATTCACCATTTACCGAATATAAGAGCATTAAAACTTACATACGTAAGGACATCCAAAAGGCATAGGTAAAAGTGATATGACAATGCATAGGTGGCTTAAATCTGATCCAGTAGTAGAACTCACATGACAACTTAACCTGCTCTACAACATTTAATGCTATGTCAACAACATTGTGGGTCTTGAGATCCAACAGCCCACAACGCTGATGTTGTAGCATTAAATGGCTTGCAGCGCCCACATCGCTGATGTTGTAGCATTAAATGGCCTTCAACATCTTAGATATTGATGGATATTGATGTGACAGAGAAAAAAAACAGAATGGATGACTCAATGAGACATAGAACACATGGCACATATTTGTATTTCTCTTAATTTTGTTTTTTTATTATGACAATTTGGTTGGATTTTTTATTATTATGACAATTTGGTTTAAAACCAGGTAATATTTGACATATCAATATGCTCATCCAATCAGAAAATAGAAATATATATTTCAAAAATTCAAAATTAATTTTTAATTTTACAATATTTAATTTAATATAAAAATATTTACAAAACTTTATAAAATTATAGAAAAAATCGATCGCCATTGGCATGCATAATAAGAATTAGTTGGCATTCACAAATTATATGAACAATCCGCACGTCAATGTATATTCAAGGTATCACCACATTTTTACTTTTCATAAACTAATATGTCTTTACCCAACCATTACTATTAGAAATAACAAAAACAAACAGATTTTTTATTAATCATTATCATATAAACAAACAAACAAAAAATTACTTGGTTTGTTGATGTTATACTACAAAAGAATAAGATGCACACAACATCATAGATACAAAAGCAATGCTATCAATATGGAATAAGGAATCTTAAAATTCATGATTTTGTTTTTGTTTTGATCTTAACATTTAATTAATCAACAATTAAGACAAAAAACAAAGCAAAATTTCATTAATATTTAAAAATAATTAAAACCAAATACCAAAGTTTATATTAAATGAAAACAAAAATAAATAAAAACAAAAATGTAATTAGGGAAAATAACAAAACAAACTTTCAATAATAGCTATAAAAAAATTAACCACGTATCAAATTTTACATTAAATAAAGATTAAAAAAATATATAAAAACAAAAATGCAATCAAAGAAAAACAATAAAAATAAAAATAATAAACTAAGTGTCAAAGTTGATATTATATAAAGATAGAAAAGAAAAAAAAAATGTTGTAAAATATCCAAATCAAAGAACCTAAAAAAATAGTTGATATTATATAACAATAAAACTAAAAATAATAGACTAAGTGGCAAAGTTGATATTATATAAAGATAAAAAAGAAAAGAAAAATGTTGTAAAATATCTAAATCAAAGAACCTAAAAAAATAGTTGACATTATATAAAAATAAGAAAGGCAAAAAAAAGTTGTAACATCCAAAGCAAAGAACCTTAAAAAACTAAAACTAAATGTGTATCTAAAAGTATTTAAAATCATCATTCAAAGTTTACAATAAATAAAGAAAGACACAAAAACAAGATGCACTAACATCCAAAAAAGAGAAACATAAAAAATAATTAAATGCAAAATGCATATTTAAAAGACAAATTTATTACAAATAAGAGCTTGATGTGCATTTAAGTGGAAAAGAAACATACGAGGTACTTACTTTAAAGTAGGTTAGTTATATATAATATGCATATAGAAGTTTGTTTAGTTTAAAAATTCTAAAGATTATATGTAAAACAATAATTATAAAAAATAAGTAAATGCAAATATATATATATATATATATATGTAAAAAACATTTTTTTTTTTTGTAAATAAGAAGTACATTTAAGTGAAGAAGAGACATGTAAAGTTACAAGATAATTAAGTTATATATAATAATATATTCATTAGTGAGTTTAGTTTAAAAATTCTAAAGATTGTATGCATATATAAACTAAGCATGTTGTCTAACATAATTAGATTAAAAAGTTTAAGGTTAGTATGTAATAAATTTATAGAAAACATAATTAATATAGCCAAACTATGTTATAAAATCATAATAATTTCAGATGTTTGGGAGTATCAAAGCACAGATTCAAACTCTAGGTCCGATTTAGGTCCAAACACGTAGTAGAAATTTTTATATATAGCAGAAAAAAATTGTACTAACTTGAAAATTTTATTATTATGTTCTCTTCATAAATTATTTTCAGTTACAGGTATGGAGAACTCAGCTGAACATTTAAGTGACGGATTTCATCCTAACAGTCACAGTTCGGGACAACACTATGTAGAGGAAGATCATGGGGAAATAAATAACAGTTCGACGGAACTGTTACATGCCTTTCAAGATTTAAAAGCAGAAATCAGATCTGTGAAACTAGGTAATGAAAGGATTCTGCAAGCACAAGAACAACTGAATCAAGTGTTGTTTGAACACAGCCAAACAGAGGAACAAGAGAAAAATGATGAGGATATTTCCAAGTTAGAGGACATGCCTCACACTGATAAAAATCAGGACATCAAATACAGTAAAGTAAAAGATAGTTCAACCTCATCTGGAGATGCTATTGCAGAACGCAAAAAGAAACGTAACTACACCAGTGACAGCAGTGAAGAAGATTCCAAACCAAGAAAGAAAAATAAAAAAGAATATGAATAGATTTCTGGAGAATTCAAGAAGATAAGACCTCCAACTTTCAATGGAGAAACTAAGAAACGCAAGACAACTGAAGCTTGGCTGTCAGGGATGAAGAAATACTTCCATATCTACAACTATTTAGAGTTCCTAAAAGCAAGAATGGCTATATACAACTTAACCGGAAAAGCGGATATCTAGTGCTAGGATGTCAAAAGGGTAAAGGGCATCAAAGATAAAGATGTAAGCTGGACTGCTTTCAAACGATATTTCAAAAAGAAGTATCTATCTGAATAGTACTACGAAGAAAAATCTAAAGAGTTCTATGATTTGAAGTTGGGAGGTATGAACATGAAGGAATTAAATAGTAAGTTTCTGAACTTATTGAGATATGTACCCTACTTCATAGAAGAAAACCAAAAATTCAAAGGTACTTAAGCTGTTTACCTTTCAGCATTAAAGAGAGAATTGAGTATGACAATCCTAAAACATTAGAGGAGGCTATGAGGAAGGCAATTTTCTGTTATGATACAAATTGGAAGAGAGAGGGTATGTCTAATTGGAAAAATCATAAGCCCAACAATTTTGAACAGAAGAAGAAAAATTTTAGATTCAGTGGGAATTTCGGATTCCAAAGGAAGAATTTTCAAAATTGAAATTCCCAAGGAAATAATTCACAGCAGAATTCTATAGCACCGAAAAATGCATCTAATACTGTCAAGACCAGTGAGCCAAAGACACATATTAAATGTTTTGAATGTCAGGGCCCTCATTACGCATCAGAATGTCCCTTATGGAAGAGGAAAGCAAACAACATCAACTCTATTCAGACTGAACCTACTATTGGAGACGTAGCAAGGGAGATGCCAAGAATTAACGCAACACTTGACAACAGGCAAGCAGATCATCAAATATTCATGGTGGAGATTGAAGGTATGATACATGACCATCCTGTTACTGTTTTAATTGACCCAGGTGCCAATTTAAGTTATATATCACTAGATGTTGTAGAAAGTCTTAAACTGAAAACTAAAAAGTTTAATAAATCATGGCTAGTTAGACTAGCAACTGGAACAAAGAGGAAAGTGTAAGATTTTATAGAGAACTGTGTTTTATCCATGAACCATTTGCAAACACAAATCAAGCTGAATATTTTACCTTTAGGTTCATATGATATTATTGTTGGGATGGACTGGTTGGAAGCCCATCATGTCATCCTAGACTGTTATGGAAAAAGTTTTACATGCTTAAATGATGAAGGGAAAACTGTAGAAATAAAAGGCATTCCAAGGAAGGTAACCCTTAGACAAATTTCAACCATGCAAGTTAAGAGAGCAGTTAGGAAGGGATGCCAAATGTTTGCAGTAAACGTGATAAATGATGAGGTTCTGGGTAAAGAGGACAAACTGAAATTAGAAGACATACCTGTCTTAAAGGATTTTAAGGATGTATTTCTTGAGGAGATTCTAGGATTACCACCCAAAAGAGATTTAGATTTTACTATAGAGCTAATACTAGGAGCAGTACCAAATTCAAAATCTCCGTACCGAATGAATATACTGGAGTTAACTGAATTAAAATCTTAGTTGAAGGAACTTATTGACAAGAAGTATATTAGACCAAGTGTGTCTCCCTAGGGAGCACCTATCATCTTTGTTAAGAAGAAAGATGGAACATTAAGATTGTGCATAGATTATCGCCAGCTTAATAAGATGACAATCAAGAATAGATACTCGTTGCCCCGCATAGATGATCTATTTGATCAGCTGCAAGGACCAACAGTATTTTCGAAGATTGATCTAAGATTAGGGTATCATCAAGTAAGGGTTAAAGATGAATATATTTTCAAAATAGCTTTCTGAACTCGATATGGACATTACGAGTTCGTAGTCATGCCGTTTGGCTTAACTAATGCCTCGGCTGTATTTATGTGTTTGGTGAATAATATTTTGCATAAGTACTTAGACAAGTTTGCTGTTGTGTTTATAGACGATATTTTAGTGTACTCAAAAAGCAAAGAAGAGCATGATGAACATTTACGGATTATCTTACAAGTATTAAGAGATCATCAATTGTATGCCGAATTTAGTAAATGTGACTTCCACAAAGACAAAATTCAGTATATAGGACACATAATTTCAGCAGAAGGAATCTCGGTTGACCCCGACAAGATAAGGGCCATTAATGACTGGCCGGTTCCCAAAGATGTGTCGGATGTAAGATCATTTATGGGCATTACGGGGTATTACAAAAAGTTTATAGAGAATTTCTCAAAAATTGCCAACCCCATAACTTCCTTGCAGAAGAAAAGGAATAAATTTGTTTGGGATCATAAATGTGCTGAGAGTTTTAAGAAATTAAAGGAACTATTGATGACAGCACCTGTCTTGAAGATAGCTGACCTCAACAAGGATTTTGTAGTTTGTACAGACGCATGCAATGATGGACTCGGTGGAGTCTTGACATAGGAAGGGCATGCGATAGCATATGAATCTAGAAAGCTGAAAGTACATGAAAAGAATTACTCTACATATGATTTAGAGTTATTAGCAGTTATTCATGCCTTAAAAATGTGGCATCATCACCTTATTGGCAGAAAGTTTACATTATTAACAGATAACATGGGTCTGAAATATTTATTAGATCAGACAAACCTGAACGCTAGACAAGCTAGATGGTTGACATTCTTAAGTGAGTATGATTTAGAAATTCAGCATATCAAAGGGAAGGAGAATAAAGTGGCATATGCCTTAAGTCGCAAGGCAAAACTAAATTTCATTTCAGCAATTAGTAATTATTCAACCAATTTGGAAAATCAGATTTTGGAAAAAGGTGAAACAGATGAAGAATACATAAAAATGAAGGAAAAGATAGCCAATAACAGTTCTGAAAATTGTATGACAGATTTCAGAATTAATGAAAATGGTCTATTACTGTATTAAAACAGATTGTATGTACCAAATATACCAGAAATAAAATTTCTGATATTAAATGAGATGCATAAAAGTCACTATTCTAGTCATCCAAGATATCAAAAGACCATCACTATGCTGAGAAAAGAATACTATTGGACCAGAATGAAAGATGAAGTAGCAGAATACATCACAAAATCCTTGGATTGTCAAAAAGTGAAGGTTGAACATCAACATCCTGCTGGATTGTTGCAACCACTACCAAAACCAAGCTGGAAATGGGAAGTGATCAACATAGATTTCATTACTGGATTACCTAAAAATAAGAAACAACATGATTCTATCATGGTGGTGGTGGACAAACTTAGCAAGGTAGCACATTTCATACCAGTGAAGACCACACATAAAGCATCAAACATTGTAGAGATTTTTATGAAACAAATTTTTAGACTACATGGAATACCAAAGGTAATAATTTCAGATCGTGACTCGAAGTTTACAGGAAACTTTTGGAGATGATTGTTTAAGGGATTCAATACAACTCTAAATTTCAGTACAACATTTCATCCACAGACGGATGGACAGACAGAAAGGGTAAATCAAGTGTTAGAAGATTTATTAAGAATGTATGTTAAGGATCATCCTGGTAAGTGGGAAGATTATATGCACTTAGCAAAATTTGCTTATAAAAATCATTATCATGCTTCA
The DNA here is from genome assembly GCA_027924585.1 of Larix kaempferi. NCBI lineage: Eukaryota > Viridiplantae > Streptophyta > Pinopsida > Pinales > Pinaceae > Larix > Larix kaempferi. The sequence continues at coordinate 10,171,580 of BSBM01000206.1, forward strand.
GCCAGACTTAGTCCTTTTGAAATTCTTTATGGTAGGAAATGTAATACACATGTTTCGTGGAATGATCCAGTCAATAGAATTGTTTTAGGACCTGAATTATTGCAATGATTAGAACTAATTGTGAAACAGGTGCAAGGAAATTTAAAAGTTGCCCAAGATAGGCAGAAAAGTCAAGCAGATTCAAAAAGAACCCATAAAGAGTTCCAGGTGGGTGAACATGTGTTTCTCAAGGTAAGACCGAAAAAGAGTTCACTGAAATTGGGGAGCTGTGCCAAGTTGGCACCCAGGTATTGTGGTCCTTTTGAAATATTATCTAAGGTTGGAGCAGTGGCATACCAACTGGCCTTACCACCTAACCTGAAAATACATAATGTTTTTCATATATCATTTTTAAAGAAATATGTGCATGATACTACTCATGTTGTAAACTGGAATGATGTACAGGTGGGACAAGATGGAGATTTTTCGGTGGAACCGGATTATATCCTCGGAAGGAGGGAAACTATTCTCCGGAATCGCAGCATTGGGCAAGTGAAGGTGCAATGGAAGCACCTTAGCCCAGAAGAGGCAACCTGGGAGTTGGAGAGTAGTATGCGGGAAACATACCCAACTCAGTTTTAGGAACACTCAAGGAGTGACTAGCCAACATCGAGGACGATGTTGAGACTTAAGGGGGGGTGTATGTCACCTACCCAAATTCCTGAACATTATTATTTATTTGCAAAAATACTTTATGTTAAATTTAATTACAAGTTTGTAATTATGATCAGTTTTGATCATGGATAAATGTAATTACCGAATATTATTATTTAAATAAATTAATCAGGAGACAAACACTCAAGAGGACTATTGAATGAGTGTTCATTGACCCACTAGGAGGAATGAAAGCTGTTGGAAGGTATGGGACACATGGCAGCAGTTACATCACACCACTAACTGTTGGTTATGGGACAACTTCCCCTAAAATAGGGCATTATCCCCCAAGTGGAGGGAGTGAGAAGGAAGCTCATTTAATGACCCAGTAACAATTGAAAAGTCCTAGGCAGCCTATAAAGGAAGATTCGAATTGGGTAGGTAGCCCTTAATCAATATTTTTGCAGAATATTTTCCTCTTGTAAATCAGGTGATTTCAAGAGAGATTCGAATAAGGGAGGTTAGTGGTGATTGAAAAACTGAGTTTTGCTTATTATTGAGGAGAAACAGAGTTGTAGGAGCAAGTCTTTTGGACTTCTACCTATTGAAGAATTAGAAGATTACTGCTACAACAAGAAGAAGTCCTAATTCCTTAAGCTTCTTCCTCCTGGTGGTTCAGCGAACAGGCTCGGGGGTCCTAATATAGTATTGACTGTTTTCAGGAGTTTGGTTGGGTGGAACAGTGTTCCTGAGTTGTTTGTTTCCCTACAGGCTTTATCCAGGTTCTACAAATTTCTTACTTATTCTCAGTAAATATTTTCTGTTATGTTTAAACAGTATTTTTTTTGTTTCTGTTTTTGAAAGAAAAACTAATCCTAGAATTGTTCTAAGTCTGAATGTTTAAGTTTAATGTTGAAGATGAATTGATAAACCAATACCTCCATTTTTTCCACATGCTTTTTAGAAGCATCGTACTCTAGTCGAGATACACAAATTAAAGATAGATTAAAAGATAGGCGATTTCCATTTTGAATTTGACAGATAAATATAGTAAGTCTTATGTTCATTGTTTTCTGATCTATGATGAATAGATGAAAAAGGTTCTAGATAATAGTTATTTATATACATATGAATCTTTCCTTTATCCCAATGAAGTTAATCAATGTTAAATTTCCTGTACATTTTTCTCGTATTATATATAATGTTATAATATGCACAGGAAGTGGAAAAATACAATCTGCATATTGTTTTATGGACTGCTGAATTTAAATAAAAACATTCTTTATGTCAAACTGGAAACACAATAAGTTTCACACAGGTATCATAATTTTCTACACTTCATCCACACACTATACTATCGTAAATAGTTTTTCATTATTTATGTGTTTATAAATTTAAAATAGATAGAATTGCTTTTATACACACTTCATAATTTTGCACAATATGCACACAGTAATTTCTTATCTAATTCTATACTGCTTTTTCTACAAAGTTAAACATGAGAAGAACTTTGTATTTACCATTATCACCATTTTTCATCATCCATATAAACTGTAGTATTGTTCTTTTCTATTTTCTGAGTTTCCATATCAAAACCCTAGTTAGGTTCGTTTCTTTTGATCATTTAATAAAAAAATACTACACTCTTTACAAATCTTGGTTTGAGCCCTACTCGGCTAAGCCCTCTTTGCAAACAGAAGCATGATTTAGGTTTAACCCTACCTATCCTTTTGTTAAACGAAACAAAGATCTTTCATTTCAACTTTATACTCTTTTGTTTCCAGTTTTCAAACAAACGTGAAAATCATCATCATTCTACAGTATCGAGACGAACGTTACAAGTCATCTACACAAAACTAATTAGCACATCATTTTTTTTTTTTAATTCCGATGAAAGTTTCATGACTTTACAGTTCATACAAAGTCTAGTATGTAATCATGGAGAGAGAAAAAGCATTAATATACATAAGACGAGCCTCGGCTTTAATTCTTCTCTCAACCTTCGAAACCATCAAATCGTGGTTCGCAAACAAGGTTTACAAACTGTTTTTAAAGTAAAAAATAATCAACAAGTGTTGCCCATGTTTCTTCAGCCAAACAGCCCAAACACTTAAAGCATCGACGAGCTACATTTCAAATCGACAACATTAAAGCAAAGAACAGGTATTACAGTTTATCAAACAAGCTTCAAAGGTTCTCATCATCATCACCAACGGAGCTACGGTAGAGCTGAGCAAGGCAGTTCCTCTTCATTGAAAAACTATATCAACCATAGACGAAGAAGCGCTATGAGGGTATGGAAGACCCAAAGCTTACCGGCGTAGAAGCACACGATTGTGTTGCCGAGCCCTGGTTTGAAATAACCTTTCGACCCTACCAACTGACACATTAAAACTAAGTTAGAAGTCTAGAAAGATGAAAGATCGATTGTCATTTTACAAATCAACAGTATTACTAACTTACTCCAAGTGCTTACCTTCTTATCAAATGGCCAAGCCGTGGTGTGCTCCAGGAAGACGACGAAGAAAAACGACGGGAGAACTATACCTCATGACAGGTTAAGAATAACGTCTTCAACCTTGCGAAGGGCATAAAAGCCATCAACACTCAACACACTCGAACCAGAGATAGTGATCACAACCAGTAACACCTTACAAGGTTCAAAGATTACAGTATTTCATCAGAGTGGTAGGTCTTAGGGTCGAAACCCTACACTGCATTTCTGCTATGATTTCGGCAGCCTGTCGGCCACAGACTGAAAACACTGGTAACACTAAACTACATTTTTCCAAGTTCATAAACCAAATATCAACTCAAAACCTAGGGTTACAATCCGACGACTCTTTTTCATCGCCATCAATGATCACTAAAACGCCAGCTATTTCCACATCGAGGTAAGCAACATAAACATTTATTGCCAACGTCTAGTGCTAGTCTGTAAAACGCCATCCTGGCACTCGAAGGAGCAAACTGGATCGTTACATAGGGTTTGAACTACAAACAACGACGAGTTTCAGTGGTAACCTCATCTACGTGGATCATTGGTAATCACTAGTGGCAAGACCAAAGTACCAAGCTTTTAATGATTTTGGATACGTAATCTCGACAACAGCTTGAGACTCTTGTCAACTTAATTGATTCAACAACCTGTCACATATAGATTTTAATGCCCACTTTGCATTACCTTCAACATTTTCCACTATGGCACGTGGGGGAGCAAGCACGATCAACACATAACATAGGACCCTTACACATAAACAAGTATGGAGGTATCCATGTCTACGTGGATTCCTAGAGTTACAACTCGGCAGTAATACAGTACCAAAACTTTAATTGTAATATCCTTCCGTGATCTTTACCTAGCTCGAGACCAATGCCAAATTGATGAGCCAGTGACCTGCCAAATCCATTTTAATTCCTATCAGTACCTCGATATGATAACAAACATTGCATGATTCATTTTTTAGCATTGTAATATTTAACAAATGTCGTAACTGTAATAGTAGTAACAACGTATATGCATATGTAAGGTTATAAATCCTAATGTTTGCACTTATTACTATCACTTTCATATATTTCAATGTTTGTATTAAATTGCAAACACTTCGTATAGTGAAGATTATGATCCCAATATTGTATATATTGCAAACCTCTCCGATATATGTTTAATATGTTGATGTATATGTAACTTCGGAATGTATTTCATCTATGTATTTCATATATATTTATTGTACTTTTATTAGAGATGTGTTATTCCTCTATAAGGAAGTGTCGTCATGTGGATTGACAAGTGTCACAAGTGTGTGTACTTGCCGATGGGTTATTAGACTACCATGTGTGGGGTCGGCCCTGAAATATATATATTATAATGTGGATGTACCTAGCTAGACAAGTCGGCGCCATAAGGTCACTAGGAAAACAGGTTAATATAAATAGAGATCAGGTGATCTCTATTTAGATCATTCGGAAAGTTATATCTCTCTCACTCAGAAAGTGGCACAGTAGTGAGGAGGAGGATCATCTGCTACTAGGAGACTATCTCAGTGTATTTTGGTTATACTCTGGTTGAGCCATTGCTCTCTCTATCTCTTAGGAAGTTGTGGGGTTTTTCACCTTAGGGTTTTCCCCACGGAAACTCTGTGTCTCTTGTCTCTCATGCTTTTGATTCTTGTGATGCTTGTCATGCTTATTGTGATTGTTATGCATTGATATACTGTATATGTTATTCTCTTAGTGAAGATCCTAGAGTATTGTGAATTAATGCTCAAAATTTAACATGGTATCAGAGCTAACCTGAGAAAAAGACATTTTGCAGTGAGAGAAACTTGAGTTTCTTGTTTATTGGGCTTCTCTCCACATATTTTAGAAAAGCAGTATAGTAGATGGACTCTACTCATCAAGGAGAATCTATATGTCCAATCATAATTCAATTTTGAGCATTTTCAGATTTGGCCCTAAAAATTAGGGTTTCCACAAAAATAGGAATTTCTGAAATCTGAAGACATAGCTGGAAGCTCCTTGCAAAAATCGAAGTTTAGAGCTTTGGATCAATATTTTTGGCTGGGTAGATCTCCAGGAAACTCAAACCCTAATTCGGGGCTCTCCCTAATGAACCCGGGAGGACAAAAAGGCAAATCTGAAGGGTAAAAATTTGCTGATGTAAAATTCTGAATGCACCAGGATGATCATCTCATCAAGGCGCATCTTTCTATCCTTTCAAAAAATTGAAATTCACATTTTGAATTTTTAGGGTTTTTCCGACAAACCCTAATCGGAGACCAGATCCTGTTTTCAGCATTTCAAGTGGTAAGACCTAAATCTTTTCTATTTCCATTTGAAGTACTCTTTAAGATGTCTCACCACACCAAGCTTGAGGATAAGCTTGAAGGAGTTGATAACTTTCGAGCTTGGAAGTATAGGATTGGGTTAATCCTGGAAGAGAATGAGTTGGACGCATATGTAAAAGAAGACATCCCTATCCCAGAGGATGAAGAGGCTAAGGTATTGCATAAGAAAAACTTGGTCAAGGCAAAGAGAATCATTGCTGATTCTATCAAAGACCATCTCATACCCCATGTGTCTTCTCTAAAGACACCCAAGGAGATGTTTGACTCTTTGACCAAGCTATTTGAAGGGAAGAACATAAATCAGAAGATGACCCTATGGAACCAATTGAAAGGAGTAAATTTTTAGAATGGAGAAACCATTCAATCTTATTTTTCAAGGGTCTCCCAGATCAAGGAACAACTAGAAGCAGTGGATGAAATGGTGGAGAATGGTGAAGTGGTGATGACCACTCTAAATGACCTACCCAGGTCATGGGATTCCTTTATTCAAGGAATTTGTGCAAGGAAGAAGTTGATCTCCTTCAACAGATTGTGGGAAGAATGCTCTCAAGAAGAAGCTAGGCTTGTGTCCCGAGAAGAAAAGATGGGAAATGAAGATCAATCTCTCACAGCACATGCTAGGAAAGGCAATTCCAAGAAGGAATCATCTCATAACAGGAGATTCTCACACCACCATTATCATAAAGATAAGAAAGATCTTAGATGCTTCAACTGCAATGAGAAGGGACACTTTTCTTCAGATTGTCCCAAGAAGAAGAAAGACAACAACAACAATTTCAATAAGAAGAAGAAGAATAAAAAAAGAAGATATCATGCTCATGCTGCCGAAGATGATGAACCCCCAAAGAAGAAGGCTAGGGAAGAAAGTGATAGTGATGATGACTCATCAATTGAAGAAGAATATGTTCTAATTTCTGCTCTCACAGGTACTATCTCCCATGGTTATAATGATTGGTTGATTGGCAGTGGGGATTCCAAACACATGACTGGGTTTAAGGAATCTTTTGTGAATCTATCTGAACATGAATCGCCCCATAAGGTGAAACTTGGGGATGATTATCAATACCCAATCAAAGGAAGTGGTGAAGCCTCCTACAACCTAGATTCTGGAAAATATTTGAAGACGAAAGAAGTCCTTTATGTACCTGGGCTCAAGAAGAACTTACTCTACATCTCTACATTGGATGCAAAAAGTATGAGGGTTGCATTTGTGGATGGCCAAGTCCTAATGTGGCCAAAGGGAAAGAACATAGATGAAGCAGTAGTGATTGGAGAGCAAGAGGGAGGTTTGTATAAACTGAAGGGACAACCTGAACATGCCATGGTACATGAATCCATGGAGCCAAGTGAACTTTGGCATAGAAGACTTGCTCATATGCACTATAGGGAACTTCCAATTGCAAGGAAGGCCGTAGAGGGTCTTCCTGAAATCAAGACCAAACATGAAGGTGTTTGCAAAGGATGTGCAAAAGGTAAGAACATTAAGAAGGCTTTCCCAAGCAGTGAAATCAAGGCAAAAGACATCCTGGAAATCATCCACTTAGATGTATGTGGTCCTATGTCATCCAGTTCTCTGAGTGGGTATGTTTACTATGTCTCATTTATTGATGACTTCTCCAGGAAGACTTGGTTATACTTCTTGAAGAACAAAGATGAGGTATTTGATAAGTTCAAGGAATTCAAAACCTTGATGGAGAATCAAACTGACAAGAAAATCAAAACATTCAGATCCAACAATGGTGGAGAATTCACCTCAGGTGACTTCAAGAAGCTTTGTAGTGATTCAGGGATTAAGAGGGAGTTGACTGCTCCTTATAATCCTCAACAAAATGGAGCTGCAGAAAGGAAGAACAGAACAATCATGGAAGCAGCAAGGGAAATGCAGCATGACCAGGATCTACCTATGCATCTATGGGTAGAAGTAGCTAGAACAACTGTATATGTACAGAACAGAACACCCCACAAGATATTGGACAACAGGACACCAGAAGAGGTCTTTTCTGGTAAGAAACCTGAAGTCAGCCATCTCAGAATATTTGGCTGTCCAGTATACACTCATGTCCCAAAGGAAAAGAGGACTAAACTAGATCCTTCAGGAAAGAAAGGTATCTTTGTGGGTTACTGTGAAAGCTCGAAGGATTACAGAATATACTTTCCAGGGTTCAAGAAGATTGATGTCAGCAGGGATGTAACACTTGATGAAAACTCAGCATTAATCAAATCAAGGAAGGCATCTATCGAAATTTATGAAGAACCTAAGGAAACTAGATTTCAAGACACTACCATGGCTGAAGCAGTTCCAGAAGTTGTTCGTGAGTTTAAAGATCCACAAGAACCTGTAGATCCACCCCTTGAGGATAACTCTCACAACAGGAAACCTGCATGGGCTAGAGATCTCATTCAAGATGCAGAAAGATTTGGCATTCTAGAAGAAGAACACAGAGCAAAGAAGAGAACCAAATCACATACCAGCTATATTGCTTTACTCTGTGGCATTATGAACAAAGAGCTTTCCAGTTATGAAGAAGCAGCGGAAAAGAAAGAATGGAAGGTTGCCATGGTTGAGGAATACCAATCAATAATGAAGAATGATGTTTGGGATGTTGTACCAAGACCTAAAGAGAAGTCTGTTGTGACTTCTAAATGGATCTACAAAATCAAGCATGCTGCAGATGGCAATGTAGAGAAATACAAAGCAAGATTCGTAGCTCGTGGCTTCTCTTAGAAAGAGGGAATAGATTATGAAGAAAATTTTGCACGTGTAGCCAGGTATACTTCCATCAGAACAATACTTGCCCTGGTTGCAGCGATGAAATGGAAAATACACCAGATGGATGTCAAGACTGCCTTCTTGAATGGTGTAGTTGAGGAGGAAGTATATGTGGATCAGCCACTCGGTTTCGAAATACATGACAGGGATTCATATGTGTGCAGATTGAAGAAATCCTTGTATGGCTTGAAGCAAGCTCCCAGAACTTGGTATGGTAGGATGGACAGTTTCCTATCTAGTTTGGGCTTTACCAAGAGTAAAGCGGATTCCAACCTCTACTACAAGGTTGAGGAAGGGAATCCTGTGATTCTACTCCTGTGTGTGGATGACTTATTTGTAATAGGAGATGACAGATTGATTGCAAATACTAAGAGAAAGCTTGCTGCCGAGTTTGATATGAAAGATTTGGGAATGATGCATTATTTCCTAGGTATGGAGGTGTGGCAGAGTGCAGGTGGGATCTTCCTTGGTCAAGGGAAGTACACAGTAGATATCCTGAAGATATTCGAGATGTTGGATTGCAAGGCCATGGCCACACCTATGGCATTGAATCTGAAGCTTCTATGTGATGCTTCATCTAAGCCGGTTGATGTCTCTATGTATCGTCAGATGATTAGGTCCTTGATGTACCTAACGAACACAAGACCAGATATTTGCTTTGTGGTGAACACATTGAGTCAGTTCCTGATAGGTCTGAGGAGTGTTCATCTAGTTGCTGTAAATCATGTTCTGAGGTACCTGAAGGGTATAGTGGATTATGGGCTCAAGTATGAGGTGAATCAAAAGTTTAACCTGCAGGGTTATGTTGATTCATATTGGGTTGGCAGTGCTGCAGATAGGAAGAGCACATCTGGGTGTTGCTTCAGTATGGTATCAGGTGTGATCTCCTGGTTTAGCAGGAAGCAGTCTTGCGTAGCACTGAGTACAGCTGAGGAAGAGTATGTTGCAGCCTGTTCAGCTAGTTGTGAGGCAGTATGGCTACGGAAGCTACTGTCTGAGTTATTTGATCTCCCATTGGATGCTACTGGTATATTCTGCAATAACCAGAGTTGTGTGAAGCTATCTGAGAACCCAGTGTTTCATGACATGTTGAAACACATAGAGATCAAATATCACTATATCAGGGATATGGTGCAGAGAGAAGCTGTGAAGCTCCTGTACGTTGTGACGGACGAGCAGATTGCAGATGTGTTGACGAAGCCACTAGCCAGGGTGAAGTTCGAGTACTTCAGGGAGAGGCTTGGTGTTCTTTAGATTGATGACACTTCGAGGAAGAAGTGATGGACACATTTGCTGAAGCCATTCCAAGCATTTTGGAAGGAGGATCCTTCACATGGCTGTGGATGTAAGCGCTGGATGATTAGCATCAGGATGATGTTCTGGTTTCTACTTTGTATGATGAGTTGGATCATTTATATGTATGTATGCATCATGTTGGATGCTGGATATGATCAGTTGGATCATTTATATGTATATGTATTTATGCATCATGTTGGATGCTAGATATGATCAGTTGGATCATTTATATGTATGTACGCATCATGTTGGATGCTGGATATGATTGGTTGGATCATGTGTATGTATTTTGTATAAGCATCATATTGGATGCTTGGACCATGTATCTGTATATGTATCAGGTGGATACATTGTATGATCAGGTGGATTTTCTTTTTTTACAATACCAACATATGTCCCATGCCAACAAAATACGAAATTCCCAAAGCTATAAGAAATAGTTGTATCTCGACTAGTAATGTAAGTTGGTTATTAACAACACCTATCATGTATTGCAAATAACATGATCTGGTCCAATGAGAGTGGAATACAGCAAAAATAATTACTCAACTTAAACAAAATATACTTGATTGCATGCCATGGTAGTAGGAGATGTAAAACTAAAGGAGATAGGTATAAACCTTTCCATGTATTATAAATTTGAAAGCTAAAAATAAATAAAGTATATAAAAGTACAAAGTAAACTATGGGTTATAAAAACTAAATGATGGTTTTGCTTGATTGCGATGTTGCATGATAAAAAAGATATTGTCCAAGATGGTCCTAAATGATAACAATAACACAAACTCAAACCCAAATAAAGAAAATTACTCATAACAACGAACCAACCTTGAAATATTTTTCATATATTTCAAGCATGATATTACCCATTTCCTATAGGTTTAACATAATAAACGTTGGGAAAACGTGACCACAAGACCCGTTAGTGAATTTAAAATCAAGTAAACAAGAAAAAAGGGAAAATGGAAACATTTGGAATTGGGAAAATTTATTCTAATACACCTTTGTCACCACCTTCTATGGAATTTGCAAGGATAAGTTTTGTAATCATCTCTCGAATCCAAACCCACATGGCATTGCCTCCTCATTTTTATACAAATATAAACTATAGGGGTGGTAATATAAACACAATTTATGTTGCTCGTTAAGAACCCAATTCACAAGCTAGCTTTGAAAGCACAAAATGGAAAATGAATGTCCACATATGGTTAAGAAATCCATTGCAAACTTTTTGTATTATTTTGCATTCCCGTTCAATGTTATTGATGCCCTTGTTCACAATCTTTGATTGATGCAGTGGTTGGCGTAGGTATGTGTTTCAAATCTCTACATGTGAGAGATATTGCCCAAGTTAAATATAGATTCTAGACTGGTGTTAGGATTTTTCCCTTAAAAGATTGTCTCGGTGCGTCTCTATAAAAAATGTCATGAAATTAGTCAACCTTAGAAATTATCCGATATGGAAAAATACGAAATTTCTTTTTATGGTGATTCCAAGTTGATTAGTGCCTTATCTAAGGGATATTTTGTTGAAAAAATCCTTAAAGATAGGGGTTCAATTGTGAATCATATTTAAACCAGCAAGATAATAGGGTTAGGAAGCGTACAACCACACTCTCAACACCCTATTATGGAAGAAATAGTGTCCTTCTACAAAAAGTAACTTCAATCTAGAACATATTTGCAATGTTGCATAAAATCCAATTATATATGATAAAAAAATATTCCATAATAAAACCATCCAAAAAATTTACCACAAAGAAACTTAAAACCTAAGTAATGAGTGAAAAAGACAAACATTTATTAAATATTAGTCACAATACATAACATGATTCATATACAAAATTGATGATACTTAAAGAGGACAAATCATCACAATATTTAGCCTCTTTTCTTGTAGGAATAAATAGTATAACACATATAAAATTATAGTATAAAATATGAGATACAATTGTTATCAATATTGAACAACACCAAGGGTACTCCTTGGCCCTAAAGGAAACATGGAAATAATATTCACATGGAGGCTAGGGAAAATGGTCAATAGAAAAGAAGACATACATACACTACTTATAGATCGTGATACTTCATTCCCCACAAGACCTTGTAAAAACCTATATGAATTAAGTAGAGGAAAATACCTACTTCAATTCCCTCGAAAGGACCGTCTTCATGTAATCATTGTCAAACTTAAGGTAGCAAACATTCTAGGAAAACATTCCAAGGTGTCATCGATGATAAAAGATAAAAGAGAAAGTTGGGAATTTGATTTTTCCTTACTTGCACCAAAATTTTCACCATGGGTAATACCATCCAAAGATATTAATAAACACTCTCTTAATGATATTGGGAAAAAACATGGTAGGAAAATAGAATCTGAAATAAATGGAATGCAAGGTAGATACCAAAGACTTGAAGGAGGAAATTATAACACATCTATGAAGCATTCTCATCCGATATTATCCTCCCTGGGAGGAGGATAAAGGGAACAATAGGATCAAGTCATGATCAAATGTGAAGAACATATTTATAGAGAACACGATGATTGAGTCCATAGAATTCATCATTCACTACGCTTAGGCCCATGAAATATTTGGGAATTGTTGGAGGAGTCTAGTCGACGAGTCGACTAGGTCCTCTACCAACTATGGTCGGCCCGAAGCCGTTAGTCGGTTAGTCGACCGACCGGTAGTTGTAACTGAATAACTGTATGTAACTTGTGTAAATAGGATGTAGAGATGACATTGGAATATATCTCTGCACTAGTATTGTACTCTGCTTTGGTCCTATTAATATCAAGCTTGTTGCTGCTATCCCATTTACTCTCATATATGGTTCTATGATGTGTGTATGCATGCGACTCTTTCTCTATATTAGTATAATGTACGACTAGTAACTAATGCAATCCCCTAGACTAAAACATTACTAGATTGGATGCCCAAAGTGAAAATTTGTTGATGTGAAATATCCTTAACTGCGGAAGAAAAAATTTGTTTGAATGGTTCAAAAAAACCTGTGAAGAATATTTTGAGGAACAAGCCATTGAGGACAGAGTGCCCGCTGATAAAACCTGACGCAATTTTTATACTGATTTCCACAAAAAAAAATTATGAACTATCCCCATCCTGCTATATAATTTTTTCATCGAGAACAACGCCAGCCACATCGTCAAACCCCAACCACCCATGGAGGAACACGCAACGACAAATTGGGAAAATGAACAAAAAGAGTGTGAACGGTTCATGGCCGAATGACAATGCGAATACTTTTTGAACAAATGATGACCATTGCTGACCTCAAATCCGTCAATCAATAAGATTGAGGTCGGAAATGGGGGGGGTACTTAACGATGTGTTCAGAATAAATAATATGGAGGCTAGTTGATGGAAGAATGAAGTCTTCAAAGAAGTCGAGTCCACTGTGATGAAATAAATGTTCAGTCGTCCATAAGAAAGCAACAGATATCCAAAAACTAGAGAGAGAAAAAAGATACAGATTACGAGAGCAATTGAGGGAGATTTCCATCCCGTTACATCATAAGAGAGGCTTGAGGAAGTCAGAAGAGATGGCCAAGTGGCCAAAATTCCTACATGAGTCAAGGGAGAGTAGACCAGTTGAAGAAAAAGGTGAGTCACCAATATCTGAAGATCGATCAAACATAATGATCTTGACCCCCCAGAAAATGTGCATAACAATTCTAGATGCTACAAATATCATTAGTTCTGTACGTATGATCATGACGACCAGACCGACTATTAGACAGATCGTCGAGTATGACATGGGATTACAACTAGGAAACACTAGTATTTGGAACCAGCTAGACCAATGTGGCAAAATTGTAGACAGATTGATGATCTAGCGACTAGAGCGAGGTAATTGGATTACCTTCACACCTACTTTTGGGAGACATTCTTTTAATTTATTTTATTAATAACACATCAAGGTACCCCTTTCCAGAAACATTGTTTATTGAACCTGCTAAATCGATGGAGTCTCAACCGGATAAAGAAGAATCTGTAGATGAGATACGTTTGTCTTGGCAGCAGTTTCATTCATCAGAATTCATCAGTACTCATTTAATAGTAAGTTCTTTCAATAATCAGTCGATCAGTTCAAAATATCACAGAAGTAGAAATATGGATGTACATCTTCTAGTCAATACTCCTATTTTCGAAGGAGATGGAGTGTCACCAACCCAAATTCCTGAACATTATTACTTTTTTGCAAAAATACTTTATGTTAAATTTAATTACAAGTTTGTAATTATGATCGGTTTTGATCATGGATGAATGTAATTACTGAATATTACTATTTAAATAAATTAATTAGGAGACAAACACTCAAGAGGACTATTGAATGAGTGTTCACTGACCCACTAGGAGGAATGGAAGCTGTTGGAAGGTATGGGACACATGGCAGCAGTTACATCACACCACTAACTGTTGGTTATGGGACAAATTCCCCTAAAATAGGGCATTATCCCCCAGGTGGAGGGAGTGAGCACGAAGCTCATTTAATGACCCAGTAACAATTGAAAAGGCCTAGGCATCCTATAAAGGCAAATTCGAATTGGGCAGGCAGCCCTTAATCAATATTTCTGCAGAATATTTTCCTCTTGTAAATCAGGTGATTTCAAGAGAGATTCGAATTAGGGAGGTTAGTGGTGATTGGAAAACTTAGTTTTGCTTATTATTGAGGAGAAACAGAGTTGTAGGAGCAAGTCTTTGGGACTGCTACCTATTGAAGAATTAGAAGATTACTGCTACAAGAAGAAGAAGTCCTAATTCCTGAAGCTTCTTCCTCCTGGTGGTTCAATGAACAGGCTCGGGGGTCCTAAGACAGTATTGACTATTTCAGGAGTTTGGTTGGTGGAACAGTCTTCCTGAGTTGTTTGTTGCCCTACAGGATTTATCCAGGTTCTACAAATTTCTTATTTATTCTCAGTAAATAATTTATGTTATGTTTAAATAGTATTTTATGTGTTTCTGGTTTTGAAAGAAAAACTAATCCTAGAATTGTTCTAAGTCTGAATGTTTAAGTTTAATGTTGAAGATGAATTGATAAACCAATACCTCCATTTTTTCCACATGCTATTTAGAAGCATCGTACTCTAGTAGAGATACGCAAATTAAAGATAGATTAAAAGATAGGCAATTGCCATTTTGAATTCGACATATAAATATAGTAAGTCTTATGTTCATTGTTTTCTGACCTATCATGAACGGATGAAAAAGGTTCTAGATAATAGTTATTTATATACATATGAATCTTTCCTTTATCCCAATGAAATTAATCAATGTTAAATTTCCCGTACATTTTTCTCGTATCATATATAATGTTATAATATGCACAGGAAGTAGAAAAATACAATCTGCATATTGTTTTATGGACTGCTAAATTTAAATAAAAACATTCTTTATGTCAAACAGGAAACACAATAAGTTTCACACAGGTATCATAATTTTCTACACTTTATCCACACACTATTCCATCATAAATACTCTATCATTATTTATGTGTTCAAAAATTTAAAATAGACAGAATTGCTTTTATACAGACTTCATAATTTTGCACAATATGCACACAGTAATTTCTTATCTAATTCTATAATGCTTTTTGTACAAAGTTAAACATGAGAAGAACTTTGTATTTACCATTATCACCATTTTTCATCATCCATATAAATTGTAGTATTGTTATTTTCTATTTTTTGAGTTTCCATATCAAAACCCTAGTTAGGTTCGTTTCTTTTCATCATTTAATAAAAAAATACTACACTCTTTACAAATCTTGGTTTGAGCCCTACTCGGTTAAGCCCTCTTTGCAAATAGAAGCACAATTTAGGTTTAACCCTACCTATCCTTTTGTTAAACAAAACAAAGATCTTTCATTTAAACTTTATACTCTTTTGTTTCCAGTTTTCAAACAAATGAGAAAATCATCATCATTCTACAGTATCGAGACGAACGTTACAAGTCATCTACACAAAACTTTTTAGCACATCATTTATTTATTTATTTTATTCCGATGAAAGTTTCATGACTTCATAGTTCATACAAAGTCTAGTATGTAATCATGGAGAGAGAAAAAGCATTAATATACAGAAGACGAGCCTTGGCTCTAATTCTTCTCTCAACCTTCGAAACCATCAAATCGTGGTTCCCAAACAAGGTTTACAAACTATTTTTACAGTAAAAAAAATCAACAAGTGTTGCCCGTGTTTCTTCAGCCAAAGAGCCCAAACACTTAAAGCATCAATGAGCTACATTTCAAATCGACAACATTAAAGCAAAGAACAAGTATTACAGTTTATCAAACAAGCTTCAAAGGTTCTCATCATCATCACCAACGGAGCTACAATAGAGCTGAGAAAGGAAGTTCCTCTTCGTTGAAAAAATATATCAACCACAGACGAAGAACCACAGATGAAGAAGTGCTATGAGGGTATGGAAGACTCGAATCTTACTGGCGTAGAAGCACACAATTGTATTGCCGAGCCCTGGTTCGAAATAACCTTTCAACCCCGCAAACTGACACATTAAAACTAAGTTAGAAGTCTAGAAAGTTGAAAGATCGATTCTTGTTTTACAAATCAACAATATTACTAACTTACTCCAAGTGCTTACCTTCTTATCAAATGGCCAAGCCGTGGTGTGGTCCAGGCAGATGATGAAGAAAAACGACGAGAGAACTATACCTCATGACAGGTTAAGAATAACATCTTCAACCTTGCGAAGGGCATAAAAGCCATCAACACTCAACACACCTGAAGCAGAGACAGTGATCTCGACCAGTAACACCTTATAGGGTTCAAAGATTACAGTATTTCACCAGAGTGGTAGGTCTCAGGGTCGAAACCCTGCACTACATTTCTGCTATGATTTCGGCAGCCTATCAGCCACAGGCCGAAAACAATGGTAACACTAAACTACATTTTTCCATGTTCATAAACCAAACATCAACTCAGAACCTAAGGTTACAATCCGATGACTCTTTTTCATCGCCATCAACGATCACTAAAACGCCAGTGTGTTCCACATCGGGGTAAGCAACATAAACATTTTTTGCCAACGTCCGGTCCTAGTCTGTAAAACGCCATCCTAGCACTCGGAGGAGCAAACTGGATCGTTACATAGGGTTTGAACTATAAATAGTGACGAGTTTCAGTGGTAACCTCATCTACGTGGATCGTTGGTAATCACTGGTGACAAAACCAAACTACCAAGCTTTTAATGGTTTTGGATACATAATCTCCACAACACCTCGAGACTCTTATCAACTTAATTGATTCAACAACCTGTCACATATAGATTTTAATGCCCACTCAGCATTACCTTCAGACATTGCCACTATGGCACGCGGTGGAGCAAGCACGATGAACACTTGACGTAGGACCCTTACACATCAACAAGTATGGAGGTATCCACGTCTACGTGGATTCTTGGAGTTACAACTCAGCAGTAATACAGTACCAAAACTTTAATTGTAATATCCTTACATGATCTTTACCTAGCTCGAGACCGGTGCCAAATTGATGAGCCAGCGACCTGCCAAATCCATTTTAATGCCTGTCAGTACCTCAATGTGATAACAAACATTGCATGATTCATTTGTTAGCATAGTAATATTTAACAAATGTCGTAATTGTAATAGTAGTAACAACGTATATGCATATGTAAGGTTATAAATCCTAATGTTTGCACTTATTACTATCGCTTTCATAGATTTCAATGTTTGTATTAAATTGCAAACACTTCGTATAGTAAAGATTATGATCCCAATATTGTATATATTGCAAACCTCTCCGATATATGTTTAATATGACATTAAATCGAAAATAAGTATAGTCACAGTATTATTTGCATGAGACTTGGGATATGATGTTGGTTGTTATAATTAGGATAACAAATATGTATAGTCCAAAGCTTAATTGCACTATAATTTTTTACATTTAGTTATTTTTATATTGTTGATTCTTTTTATCTATTCATATTGTTGATTGATCACATAATTGTTATATGGTGATCAAATAAGAATTCCATTATACTATAAGTTTGGATGGTATAGAGATAATTAGGAATTTGGATTTACAAAGACCTAGTACAATTACCCAATCACATATATTGAATATTATTGGTTACAAGAACTTACAAGCTCGAACCCTTTACATACATTTTGGTACTATCATTCTAAATGACGAGGACAAGACAGCCATCATTACAACCAACTAGAACAATGACGACAATAGTAACAATGTTGTTAATAAGATACTTGTTCGATAGTTAACTTGGGTTGAGTTTACTCAATCATAAGATGAACCTTGGAAAGCAAAGGAGTAAGCATGCGAGTCATACTTGTACGTCTTTATGGTTGCAACAATCTCTAGACATGCTATTTTTATTTACGACGTTAATTTGAAATTTATACGAAACTGGAATTTATTGCAATTATGAAACTCCTTACCTATCATATGCACATCGAATAGGTCTAATGCATTAGCATTGCAGCTAAGTAAGTTTCGGGATCTCTCATAGGGCTCCTTTGGATAGCAAAGAAGCAAACCGTCAGTATCGTCTCAAAGAAAAGTACCATATCATATTTCTAACCTGGCATCTCATTATTACATCACTCATACATTTCATTGCATTAAAAAGTGTCGCATCAAAGGTTTGATCTAACCATGCATTTGATTATCTTAATGATAGATGTTACGAATGTAATTAAGTTGTCACTGTTGCATTAGTTTAATCAGAAATATATTTGTGTTTAGTACAAGCAGTTGTTTAGGTAACGTTGTTACATTCAGCAATTATTATTTTTCGAAATTATAAATTATCATAAATTAAGCTATTATGGCCTTTAACAAAAAATTTTAAATTTTACGAAATTATGGGATGTTACATGTGGTATCACAGCACAGATTCAAACTCTAGGCCTGATATAGGTCCAAACACGCAGTAGAAATTTTTATATACAGCAGAAAAAAAAAAAAAAAAAATTGTACTAACTTGAAAATTTTATTATTATGTTCTCTTCATAAATTATTTTCAGTTACAGGTATGGAGAACTCAGCTGAACATTTAAGTGACAGATTTCAGCCTAACAGTCACAGTTCGAGACAACACTATGTAGAGGAAGGTCACGGGGAAATAAATAACAGTTCGACGGAACTGTTACGTGTCTTTCAAGATTTAAAAGTAGAAATCAGATCTGTGAAACTAGATAATGAAAGGATTCTGCAAGCAAAAGAACAACTGAATCAAGGGCTGTTTGAACACAGCCAAACAGAGGAACAAGAGAAAAATGATGAGGATATTTCCAAGGTAGAGGACATGCCTCACACTGATAAAAATCAAGACATCAAATACAGTAAAGTAAAAGATAGTTCAACCTCATCTGGAGATGCTATTGCAGAATGCAAAAAGAAATGTAACTACACCAATGACGGCAGTGAAGAAGATTCCAAACCAAGAAAAAAAAATAAAAAAGAATATGAACAGATTTCTGGAGAATTCAAGAAGATAAGACCTCCAACTTTCAATGAAGAAACTGAGAAAGGCGAGACAACTAAAGCTTGGTTGTTAGGGATGAAGAAATACTTCCATATCTACAACTATTTAGAGTTCCAAAAAGCAAAAATGGCTATATACAACTTAACTGGAAAAGTGGATATCTGGTGGCAGGATGTCAAAAGGGTAAAGGGCATCAAAGATAAAGATGTAAGCTAGAGTGCTTTCAAACGATATTTCAAAAAGAAGTATCTATCTGAACAGTACTACGGAGAAAAATCTAAAGAGTTCTATGATTTGAAGTTGGGAGGTATGAACATGAAGGAATTAAACAGTAAGTTTCTGAACTTATTGAGATATGTACCTTACTTCATAGAAGAAAAACCAAAAATTCAAAGGTACTTAAGTTGTTTACCTTTCAGCATTAAAGACAAAATTGAGTATGACAGTCCTAAAACATTAGAGGAGGCTATGAGGAAGGTAGTTTTCTGTTATGATACAAATCGGAAGAGAGAGGGTATGTCTAATTGGAAAAATCAGAATCCTAACAATTTTGAACATAAGAAGAAAAATTTCAGATTCAGTGGGAATTCTGGATTCCAAAGGAAGAATTTTCAAAATCGAAATTCCCAAGAAAATAATTCCAGAAATAATTCACATCAGAATTCTACCGCACCGAAAAATGCATCTAATACTGTCAAGACCAGTGAGTCAAAGACACATATTAAATGTTTTGAATGTCAGGGTCCTCATTACACATCAGAATGTCCCTTACGGAAGAGGAAAGCAAACAACATAAACTCTATTCAGACTGAACCTACTGTTGGAGACGTAGCAAGGGAGATGCCAAGAATTAACGTAGCACTTGACAACAGGCAAGTAGATCATCAAATCTCCATGGTGGAGATTGAAGGTATGATACATGACCATCCTGTTACTGTTTTAATTGACCCAGGTGCCATTTTAAGTTATATATCACCAGATGTTGTAGAAATTCTTAAACTTAAAACTGAAAAGTTTAATAAATCATGGCTAGTTAGACTAGCAACTGGAACAAAGAGGAAAGTGTCAGATTTTATAGAAAACTGTGTTTTATCCATGAACCATTTGCAAACACAAATCAAGCTGAATATTTTACCTTTAGGTTCGTATGATATTATTGTTGGGATGGACCGATTGGAAGCCCATCATGTCATCCTAGACTGTTATGGAAAAAGTTTTACATGCTTAAATGATGAAGGGAAAAGTGTAGAAATAAAAGGCATTCCAAGGAAGGTAACCCTTATCCAAATTTCAGCCATGCAAGTTCAGAGAGCAGTTAGGAAGGGATGCCAAATGTTTGCAGTAAATGTGATAAATGATGAGGTTATGGGTAAAGAGGACAAACTGAAATTAGAAGACATACCTGTCCTTAAGGATTTCAAAGATGTATTTCCTGAGGAGATTCCAGGATTACCACCCAAAAGAGATTTAGATTTTACTATAGAGCTAATACCAGGAGCAGTTCCAAATTCAAAAGCTCCGTACCGAATGAATATACTGGAGTTAAATGAATTAAAATCTCAGTTGAAGGAACTTATTGACAAGAAGTATATTAGACCAAGTGTGTCTCCCTAGGGAGAACCTATCATCTTCATTAAGAAGAAAGATGGAACATTAAGACTGTGCATAGATTATTGCCATCTTAATAAGATGACGATCAAGAATAGATTCCCGCTGCCCCGCAAAAATGATCTATTTGATCAGCTGCGAGGAGCAACAGTATTTTTGAAGATTGATCTAATATCAGGGTATCATCAAGTAAGGGTTAAAGGCGAAGATATTTTCAAAATAGCTTTCCGAACTCAGTATGGACATTACGGGTTCGTAGTCATGCCGTTTGGCTTAACTAATGCCCCGGCTGTATTTATGTGTTTGATGAATAATATTTTACATAAGTACTAATACAAGTTTGTTGTTGTGTTTATAGACGATATTTTAGTGTACTCAAAAAGCAAAGAAGAGCATGATGAACATTTACGGATTATCTTACAAGTATTAAGAGATCATCAATTATATGCCAAATTTAGTAAATGTGACTTCCACAAAGACAAAATTCAATATCTAGGACACATAATTTCAGCAGAAGGAATCTCGTTTGACCCCAACAAGATAAGGGCCATTAATGACTAGCCGGTTCCCAAAGATGTGTCAGATGTAAGATCATTTATGGGCATTACGGGGTATTACAGAAAGTTTATAGAGAATTTCTCAAAAATTGCCAACCCCATAACTTCCTTGCAGAAGAAAGGGAAGAAATTTGTTTGGGATCAGAAATGTGCAGAGAGTTTTAAGAAATTAAAGGAACTATTGACGACAGCACCTGTCTTGAAGATAGTTGACCCCAAAAAGGATTTTGTATTTTGTACAGACGCATGCAATGATGGACTCGGTGGAGTCTTGACACAGGAAGGGCATGCGATAGCATAAGAATCTATAAAGCTGAAAGTAGATGAAAATAATTACTCTACATATGATTTAGAGTTATTAGCAGTTATTCATGCCTTAAAAATGTGGCGTCATCACCTTATTGGCAGAAAGTTTACATTATTAACAGATAACATGAGTCTGAAATATTTATTGGATAAGACAAACCTGAACGCTAGACAAGCTAGATGGTTGACATTCTTAAGTGAGTATGATTTCGAAATTTAGCATATCAAAGGGAAGGAGAATAAAGTTGCAGATGCCTTAAGTCGCAAGGCAAAACTAAATTTCATTTAAGCAATTAGTAATTATTCAACCAAATTGGAAAATCAGATTCTGCAAAAAGGTGAAACAGATGAAGAATACATAAAAATGAAGGAAAAGATAGCCAATAACAGGTTTGAAAATTGTATGATAGATTTTAGAATTAAGGAAAATGGTCTATTACTATATAAAAACAGATTGTATGTACCAAATATACCAGAAATAAAATTTCTGATATTAAATGAGATGCATAAAAGTCACTATTCTGGTCATCCAGGATATCAAAAGACCATCACTATGCTGTGAAAAGAATACTATTGGCCCAGAATGAAAGATGAAGTAGCAGAATACACCGCAAAATGCTTGGATTGTCAAAAAGTGAAGGTTGAACATCAACATCCTACTGGATTGTTGCAACCACTACCAATACCAAGCTGGAAATGGGAAGTGATCAGCATAATTTCATTACTGGATTACCTAAAAATCAGAAACAACATGATTCTATCATGGTGGTGGTGGACAAACTTAGCAAGGCAGCACATTTCATACCAGTGAAGACCACACATAAAGCACCAGACATTGTAGAGATTTTTATGAAACATAATTTTAGACTACATGGAATACCAAAGGCAATAATTTCAGATCGTGACTCAAAGTTTACAGGAAACTTCTAGAGATCATTGTTTAAGGGATTGAATACAACTCTAAATTTTAGTATAACATTTCATCCACACGGATGGATAGACAGAAAGGGTAAATCAAGTGTTAGAAGATTTATTAAGAATGTATGTTAAGGATCAACTTGGTAAGTGGAAAGATTATCTGCACTTAGCAGAATTTGCTTATAATAATCATTATCATGCTTCAGCTAGACTTAGTCCTTTTGAAATTCTTTATGGTAGGAAATGTAATACACCTGTTTCGTGGAATGATCCAATCAATAGAGTTGTTTTAGGACATGAATTATTGCAAAAATTAGAACTAATTGTGAAACAGGTGCAAGGACATTTAAAAGCTGCCCAAGATAGGCAGAAAAGTCAAGCAAATTCAAAAAGAACTCATAAAGAGTTCCAGGTGGGTGAACATGTGTTTCTCAAGGTAAGACCGAAAAGGGTTCACTAAAATTGGGGAGTTGTGCCAAGTTGGCACCCAGGTATTGTGGTACTTTTGAAATATTATCTAAGGTTGGAGCAGTGGCATGCCAACTGGCCTTACCACCTAACCTGAAAATACATAATATTTTTCATATATCGTTTTTAAAGAAATATGTGCACGATACTACTCATGTTGTAAACTGGAATGATGTACAGGTGGGACAAGATAGATATTTTCTGGTGGAACCAGATTATATCCTCGGAAGGAGGGAAACTATTCTACGGAATCGCAGCATTGGGCAAGTGAAGGTGCAATGGAAGCACCTTAGACCAGAAGAGGCAACCTGGGAGTTGGAGAGTAGATGCGGGCAGCATACCCAACTCTATTTTAGGAACACTCAAGGAGTGACTAGCCAACATCGAGGATGATGTTGAGACTTAAGGGGGGGTGTATGTCACCTACCCAAATTCCTGAACATTATTTATTTATTTGCAAAAATACTTTATGTTAAATTTAATTACAAGTTTGTAATTATGATCATCTTTGATCATGGATGAATGTAATTACTGAATATTATTATTTAAATAAATTAGTTAGGAGACAAACACTCAAGAGGACTATTGAATGAGTGTTCACTGATCCACTAGGAGGAATGGAAGCTGTTGGAAGGTATGGGACACATGGCAGCAGTTACATCACACCACTAGTTGTTGGTTGTGGGACAACTTCCCCTAAAATAGGGCATTATCCCCCAGGTGGAGGGAGTGAGAAGGAAGCTCATTTAATGACCCACTAACAATTGAAAAGGACTAGGCAGCCTATAAAGGCAAATTCGAATTGGGGAGGCAGCCCTTAATCAATATTTCTGCAGAATATTTTCCTCTTGTAAATCAGGTGATTTCAAGAGAGATTCGAATAAGGGAGGTTAGTGGTGATTGGAAAACTGAGTTTTGCTTATTATTGAGGAGAAACAGAGTTGTAGGAGCAAGTCCTTTGGATTGCTACCTATTGAAGAATTATAAGATTACTGCTACAACAAGAAGAAGTCATAATTCCTGAAGCTTCTTCCTCCTGGTGGTTCAACGAACAGGCTCGGGGGTCCTAAGGCAGTATTGACTATTTTCAGGAGTTTGGTTGGGTGGAACAGTCTTCCTGAGTTGTTTGTTGCCCTACAGGATTTATCCAGGTTCTACAAATTTCTTACTTATTCTTAGTAAATAATTTATGTTATGTTTAAATAGTATTTTCTGTGTTTCTATTTTTGAAAGAAAAACTAATCCTAGAATTGTTCTAAGTCTAAATGTTTAAGTTTAATGTTGAAGATGAATTGATAAACCAATACCTCCATTTTTTTCACATGCTGTTTAGAAGCATCGTACTCTAGTAGAGATACACAAATTAAAGATAGATTAAAAGATAGGCAATTTCCATTTTGAATTCGAGAGATAAATATAGTAGGTCTTATGTTCATTGTTTTCTGACCTATGATGAACAGATGAAAAAGGTTCTAGATAATAGTTATTTATATACATATGGATCTTTCCTTTATCCCAATGAAATTAATCAATGTTAAATTTCCTGTACATTTTTCTTGTATTACATATAATGTTATAATATGCACAGGAAGTAGAAAAATACAATCTGCATATTGTTTTATGGACTGCTGAATTTAAATAAAAACATTCTTTATGTCAAACTGGAAACACAATAAGTTTCACACAGGTATCATAATTTTCTACACTTTATCCACACACCATTCCATCGTAAATACTCTATCATTATTTATGTGTTTAGAAATTTAAAATAGACAGAATTGCTTTTATACAGACTTCATAATTTTGCACAATATGCACACAGTAATTTCTTATCTGATTCTATAATGCTTTTTGTACAAAGTTAAACATGAGAAGAACTTTGTATTTACCATTATCACCATTTTTCATCATCAATATAAACAGAAGTATTGTTATTTTTCTATTTTTTGAGTTTCCATATCAAAACCCTAGTTAGGTTCGTTTCTTTTCATCATTTAATAAAAAAATACTACACTCTTTACAAATCTTGGTTTGAGCCCTACTCGGCTAAGCCCTCTTTGCAAATAGAAGCAAGATTTAGGTTTAACCCTACCTATCCTTTTTTTAAATGAAACAAAGATCTTTCATTTAAACTTTATACTCTTTTGTTTCCAGTTTTCAAACAAATGAGAAAGTCATCATCATTCTACAGTATCGAGACAAACGTTTCAAGTCATCTACACAAAACTTTTTAGCACATCATTTATTTATTTATTTTATTCCGATGAAAGTTTCATGACTTCGTAGTTCATACAAAGTCTAGTATGTAATAATGGAGAGAGAAAAAGCATTAATATACAGAAGACGAGCCTTGGCTCTAATTCTTCTCTCAACCTTCGAAACCATCAAATCGTGGTTCCCAAACAAGGTTTACAAACTATTTTTACAGTAAAAAATAATTAACAAGTGTTTCCCATGTTTCTTTAGCCAAAGAGCCCAAACACTTAAAGCATCAATGAGCTACATTTCAAATCGACAACATTAAAGCAAAGAACAAGTATTACAGTTTATCAAACAAGCTTCAAAGGTTCTCATTATCATCACCAATGGAGCTACAGTAGAGCTGAGCAAGGAAGTTCCTCTTCGTTGAAAAAATATATCAACCACATACGAAGAACCACAGATGAAGAAGCGCTATGAGGGTATGGAAGACTCGAAGCTTACTGGCATAGAAGCACACGATTGTATTGCCGAGCCCTAGTTTGAAATAACCTTTCAACCCTGCAAACTGACACATTAAAACTAAGTTAGAAGTTTAGAAAGCTGAAAGCTCGATTCTTTTTTTACAAATCAACAATATTACTAACTTACTCCGAGTGCTTACCTTCTTATCAAATGGCCAAGCCGTGGTGTGCTCCAGGAAGACGACAAAGAAAAATGACGGGAGAACTATACCTCATGAAAGGTTAAGAATAACATCTTCAACCTTGCGAAGGGCATAAAAGCCATCAACACTCAACATACCTGAACCAGAGACAGTGATCACGACCAGTAACACCTTACAGGGTTCAAAGATTACAGTATTTCATCAGAGTGGTAGGTCTCAGGGTCGAAACCCTGCACTGCATTTCTGATATGATTTCGGCAGCCTGTCAACCACAGACCCAAAAAAATGGTAACACTAAACTACATTTTCCATGTTCATAAACCAAAAATCAACTCAAAACCTAGGGTTACAATCCGATGACTCTTTTTCATCGCCATCAACGATCACTAAAACGCCAACGTGTTCCACATCGGGGTAAGCAACATAAACATTTATTGCCAACGTCCGGTCCTAGTCTGTAAAACGCCATCCTGGCACTCGGAGGAGCAAACTGGATCGTTACATAGGGTTTGAACTATAAACAATGATGAGTTTATGTGGTAACCTTATCTACATGGATCGTTGGTAATCACTGGTGGTAAGACCAAAGTACCAAGCTTTTAAAGCTTTTGGATATGTAAGCTCCAGAACAGCTCGAGACTCTTGTCAACTTAATTGATTCAACAACCTGTCACATATAGATTTTAATGCCCACACTGCATTACCTTCATACATTGCCACTATGGCACGTGGTGGAGCAAGCACGATGAACACTTGAAGTAGGACCCTTACACATCAACAAGTATGGAGGTATCCATGTCTACATGGATTCCTGGAGTTACAACTCAGCAGTAATACAGTACCAAAACATTAATTGTAATATCCTTCCATGATCTTTACCTAGCTCAAGACCGGTGCCAAATTGATGAGCCAGCGACCTGCCAAATCAATTTTAATGCCTATCAGTACCTCGATGTGATAACAAACATTGCATGATTCATTTGTTAGCATAGTAATATTTAACAAATGTCGTAATTGTAATAGTAGTAACAACGTATATGCATATGTAAGGTTATAAATCCTAAGGTTTGCACTTAGTACTATCGCTTTCATATATTTCAACGTTTGTATTAAATTGCAAACACTTCGTATAGTAATGATTATGATCCCAATATTGTATATATTGCAAACCTCTCCGATACATGTTTAATATGACATTAAATCGAAAATAAGTATTGTCACAGTATTATTGCATGAGACTTGGGATATGATGTAGGTCGTTATAAATAGGATAACAAATATGTATAGTCCAAAGCTTAATTGTAGTATAATTTTTTACATTTAGTTATTTTTATATTGTTGATTCTTTTTATCTATTAATATTGTTAATTATTCACATAATTGTTATATGGTGATCAAATAAGAATTCCATTATACCATAAGTTTGAATGGTATAGAGATAATTAGGAATTTGGATTTACAAAGACCTAGTACAGTTACCCAATCACATATATTGAATATTATTGGTTACAAGAACTTACAAGCTCAAAACCTTTACATACATTTTGGTACTATCATTCTAAATGATGATGACAAGACAACCATCATTACAACCAGCTAGAACAATGACGACAATAGTAACAATGCTGTTAATAAGATACTTGTTCGACAGTTAACTTGGGTTGAGTTTACTCAATCATAAGATGAACCTTGGAAAGCAAAGCAGTAAGCATGCGAGTCATACCTGTATGTCTTTATGGTTGCAACAATCTCTAGACATGCTATTTTTATTTATGACGTTAATTTGAAATTTATACGAAACTAGAATTTATTGCAATTATGAAACTCCTTACCTGTCATATGCACATCGAATAGGTCTAATGCATTAGCATTGCAGCTAAGTAAGCTTCGGGATCTCTCATAGGGATCCTTTGGATAGCAAAGAAGCAAACCGTCAGTATCGTCTCAAAGAAAAGTACCATATCATATTTCTAACCTGGCATCTCATTATTACATCACTCATACATTTCATTGCATTAAAAAGTGTCGCATCAAAGGTCTGATCTAACCATGCATTTGATTATCTTAATGATAGATGTTACGAATGTAATTAAGTTGTCACTATTGCATTAGTTTAATCAGAAATATATTTGTGTTTAGTACAAGCAGTTGTTTAGGTAACGTTGTTACATTCAGCAATTATTATTTTTCGAAATTATAAATTATCATAAATTAAGCTATTATTGCCTTTAACAAAAAATTTTAAATTTTACGAAATTATGGGATGTTACATGTGGTATCAGAGCACATATTCAAACTCTAGGCCTGATTTAGGTCCAAACACGCAGTAGAAATTTTTATATACAGCAGAAAAAAAAAATTGTACTAACTTGAAAATTTTATTATTATGTTCTCTTTAGAAATTATTTTCAGTTACAGGTATGGAGAACTCACTTGAACATTTAAGTGACAGATTTCAGCCTAACAGTCACAGTTTGAGACATCACTATGTAGAGGAAGGTCACGGGGAAATAAATAACAGTTCGACGGAACTGTTACGTGCCTTTCAAGATTTAAAAGTAGAAATCAGATCTGTGAAACTAGATAATGAAAGGATTCTGCAAGCACAAGAACAATTGAATCAAGTGTTGTTTGAACATAGCCAAACAGAGGAACAAGAGAAAAATGATGAGGATATTTCCAAGGTAGAGGACATGCCTCACACTGATAAAAATCAGGACATCAAATACAGTAAAGTAAAAGATAGTTCAACCTCATCTGGAGATGCTATTGCAGAACGCAAAAAGAAATGTAACTACACCAATGACAGTAGTGAAGAAGATTCCAAACCAAGAAAAAAAAATAAAAAAGAATATGAACAGATTTCTGTAGAATTCAAGAAGATAAGACCTCCAACTTTCAATGAAGAAACTGAGAAAGGCGAGACAGCTAAAGCTTGGCTGTCAGGGATGAAGAAATACGTCCATATCTACAACTATTCAGAGTTCCAAAAAGCAAAAATGGCTATATACAACTTAACCGGAAAAGCAGATATCTGGTGGCATGATGTCAAAAGGGTAAAGGGCGTCAAAGATAAAGATGTAAGCTGGAGTGCTTTCAAACGATATTTCAAAAAGAAGTATCTATCTGAACAGTACTGCGGAGAAAAATCTAAAGAGTTCTATGATTTGAAGTTGGGAGGTATGAACATGAAGGAATTAAACAGTAAGTTTTTGAACTTATTGAGATATGTACCCTACTTCATAGAAGAAAAACCAAAAATTCAAAGGTACTTAAGTTGTTTACCTTTCAACATTAAAGACAAAATTGAGTATGACAGTCCTAAAACATTAGAGGAGGCTATGAGGAAGGCAATTTTCTATTATGATACAAATCGGAAGAGAGAGGGTATGTCTAATTGGAAAAATCAGAAGCCCAACAATTTTGAACAGAAGAAGAAAAATTTCCGATTCAATGGGAATTCAAGATTCCAAAGGAAGAATTTTCAGAATCAAAATTCCCAAGGAAATAATTCCAGAAATAATTCACAGCAGAATTCTACAGCACCAAAAAATGCATCTAATACTATCAAGACCAGTGAGCCAAAGACACATATTAAATGTTTTGAATGTCAGGGTCCTCATTATGCATCAGAATGTCCCTTACGGAAGAGGAAAGCAAACAACATAAACTCTATTCAGACTGAACCTACTGTTGGAGACGTAGCAAGGGAGATGCCAAGAATTAACGTAGCACTTGACAACAGGCAAGTAGATCATCAAATCTCCATGGTGAAGATTGAAAGTATGATACATGAACATCCTGTTACTGTTTTAATTGACCCAGGTGCCAGTTTAAGTTATATATCACCAGATGTTGTAGAAATTCTTAAACTTAAAACTGAAAAGTTTAATAAATCATGGCTAGTTAGACTAGAAATTGGAACAAAGAGGAAAGTGTCAGATTTTATAGAAAACTGTGTTTTATCCATGAACCATTTGCAAACACAAATCAAGCTGAATATTTTACCTTTAGGTTCGTATGATATTATTGTTGGGATGGACTGGTTGGAAGCCCATCATGTCATCCTAGACTGTTATGGAAAAAGTTTTACATGCTTAAATGATGAAGAGAAAACTGTAGAAATAAAAGGCATTCCAATGAAGGTAACCCTTAGACAAAATTTCAGCCATGCAAGTTCAGAGAGCAGTTAGGAAGGGATGCCAAATGTTTGCAGTAAATGTGATAAATGATGAGGTTATGGGTAAAGAGGACAAACTAAAATTAGAAGACATACCTATCCTTAAGTATTTTAAAGATGTATTTCCTGAGGAGATTCCAGGATTACCACCCAAAAGAGATTTAGATTTTACTATAGAGCTAATACCAGGAGCAGTACCAAATTCAAAAGCTCCGTACCGAATTCAAAAGCTCCGTACCAAATTCAAATTCAAAAGCTCCGTACCAAATTCAAAAGCTCCGTACCAAATTGAAGGAACTTATTGACAAGAAGTATATTAGGCCAAGTGTGTCTCCCTGGGGAGCACCTATCATCTTTGTTAAGAAGAAAGATGGAACATTAAGACTGTGCATAGATTATCGCCAGCTTAATAACATGACGATTAAGAATAGATACCTGTTGCCCCACATAGATGATCTATTTGATCAGCTGCGAGGAGCAACAGTATTTTCAAAGATTGATCTAAGATTAGGGTATCATCAAGTAAGGGTTAAAGACGAAGATATTTTCAAAATAGATTTTCGAACTCGGTATGGACATTATGGGTTCGTAGTCATGCCGTTTGTCTTAACTAATGCCCCCGCTGTATTTATGTGTTTGATGAATAATATTTTACATAAGTACTTAGACAAGTTTGTTGTTGTGTTTATAGACGATATTTTAGTGTACTCAAAAAGCAAAGAAGAGCATGATGAACATTTACGGATTATCTTACAAGTATTAAGAGATCATCAATTATATGCCAAATTTAGTAAATGTGACTTCCACAAAGACAAAATTCAGTATCTAGGACACATAATTTCAGTAGAAGGAATCTCGGTTGACCCATACAAGATAAGGGCCATTAATGACTGGCCGGTTCCCAAAGATGTGTCGGATGTAAGATCATTTATGGGCATTACAGGGTATTATAGAAATTTTATAGAGAATTTCTCAAAAATTTCCAACCCCATAACTTCCTTGCAGAAGAAAGGGAAGAAATTTGTTTGGGATCAAAAATGTGCTGAGAGTTTTAAGAAATTAAAGGAACTATTGACGACAGCACCTGTATTGAAGATAGCTGACCCCAAAAAGGATTTTGTAGTTTGTATAGACGCATGCAATGATGGACTCAGTGGAGTCTTGACACAGGAAGGGCATGCGATAGCATATGAATCTAGAAAGCTGAAAGTACATGAAAATAATTACTCTACATATGATTTAGAGTTATTAGCAGTTATTCATGCCTTAAAAATGTGGCGTCATCACCTTATTGGCAGAAAGTTTACATTATTAACAGATAACATGGGTCTGAAATATTTATTGGATCAGACAAACCTGAACGCTAGACAAGCTAGATGGTTGACATTCTCAATTGAGTATGATTTCGAAATTTAGCATATCAAAGGGAAGGAGAATAAAGTTGCAGATGCCTTAAGTCGCAAGGAAAAACTAAATTTCATTTCAGCAATTAGTAATTATTCAACCGATTTGGAAAATCAGATTCTGGAAAAAGGTGAAACAGATGAAGAATACATAAAAATGAAGGAAAAGATAGCCAATAACATCTTTGAAAATTGTATGACAGATTTCAGAATTAAGGAAAATGGTCTATTACTATATAAAAACAGATTGTATGTACCAAATATACCAGAAATAAAATTTCTGATATTAAATGAGATGCATAAAAGTCACTATTCTGGTCATCCAGGATATCAAAAGACCATCACTATGCTGTGAAAAGAATACTATTGGCCCAGAATGAAAGATGAAGTAGCAGAATACACCGCAAAATGCTTCGATTGTCAAAAAGTGAAGGTTGAACATCAACATCCTGCTGGATTGTTGCAACCACTACCAATACCAAGCTGGAAATGGGAAGTGATCAGCATAGATTTCATTACTGTGTTACCTAAAAATCAGAAAGAACATGATTCTATCATGGTTGTGGTGGACAAACTTAGTAAGGCAGCACATTTCATACCAGTGAAGACCACACATAAAGCACCAGACATTGCAGAGATTTTTATGAAACAGAATTCTAGACTACATGGAATACCAAAGGCAATAATTTCAGATCGTGACTCAAAGTTTACAGGAAACTTCTAGAGATCATTGTTTAAGGGATTGAATACAACTCTAAATTTTAGTACAACATTTCATCCACACGGATGGATAGACAGAAAGGGTAAATCAAGTGTTAGAAGATTTATTAAGAATGTATGTTAAGGATCAACTTGGTAAGTGGAAAGATTATCTGCACTTAGCAGAATTTGCTTATAATAATCATTATCATGCTTCAGCTAGACTTAGTCCTTTTGAAATTCTTTATGGTAGGAAATGTAATACACCTGTTTCGTGGAATGATCCAATCAATAGAGTTGTTTTAGGACATGAATTATTGCAAAAATTAGAACTAATTGTGAAACAGGTGCAAGGACATTTAAAAGCTGCCCAAGATAAGCAGAAAAGTCAAGCAGATTCAAAAAGAACTCATAAAGAGTTCCAGGTGGGTAAACATGTGCTTCTCAAGGTAAGACCAAAAAAGGGTTCACTGAAATTGGGGAGCTGTGCCAAGTTGGCACCCAGGTATTGTGGTCCTTTTGAAATATTATCTAAGGTTGGAGCAGTGGCATACCAATTGGCCTTACCACCTAACCTGAAAATACATAATGTTTTTCATATATCATTTTTAAAGAAGTATGTGCATGATACTACTCATGTTGTAAACTGGAATGATGTACAGGTGGGACAAGATAGATATTTTTTGGTGGAACCGGATTATATCCTCGGAAGGAGGGAAACTATTCTGCGAAATCGCAACATTGGGCAAGTGAGGGTGCAATGGAAGCACCTTAGCCCAGAAGAGGCAACCTGGGAGTTGGAGAGTAGTATGTGGGAAGCATACCCAACTCTATTTCAGGAACACTCAAGGAGTGACTATCCAACATTGAGGACGATTTTGAGACTTAAGGGGGGGTGTATGTCACCTACCCAAATTCTTGAACATTATTATTTTTTTGCAAAAATACTTTATGTTAAATTTAATTACAAGTTTGTAATTATGATCAGCTTTGATCATGGATGAATGTAATTACTGAATATTATTATTTAAATAAATTAATTAGGAGACAAACACTTAAGAGGACTATTGAATGAGTGTTCACTGACCCACTAGGAGGAATGGAAGCTGTTGGAAGGTATGGGACACATGGCAGCAGTTACATCACACCACTAACTGTTGATTATGGGAAAACTTCCCCTAAAATAGGGCATTATCCCCCAGGTGGAGGCAGTGAGCAGGCATCTCATTTAATGACCCAGTAACAATTGAAAAGGCCTAGGCAGCCTATAAAGGCAAATTCGAATTGGGCAGGCAGCCCTTAATCAATATTTCTGCAGAATATTTTCCTCTTGTAAATCAGGTGATTTCAAGAGAGATTCGAATAAGGGAGGTTAGTGGTGATTGGAAAATTGAGTTTTGCTTATTATTGAGGAGAAACAGAGTTGTAGGAGCAAGTCTTTTGGACTACTACCTATTGAAGAATTAGAAGATTACTACTACAACAAGAAGAAGTCCTAATTCTTGAAGCTTCTTCCTCCTGGTGGTTCACCAAACAGGCTCGGGGATCCTAAGACAGTATTGACTATTTTCAGGATTTTGGTTGGGTGGGACAGTCTTCCTGAGTTGTTTTTTCCCTACAGGATTTATCCAGGTTCTACAAATTTCTTACTTATTCTTAGTAAATAATTTTTGTTATGTTTAAACAATATTTTCTGTGTTTCTGTTTTTGAAAGAAAAACTAATCTTAGAATTGTTCTAAGTCTGAATGTTTAAGTTTAATGTTGAAGATGAATTGATAAACCAATACCTCCATTTTTTCCACATGTTGTTTAGAAGCATCGTACTCTAGTAGAGATACACAAATTAAAGATAGATTAAAAGGATAGGCGATTTCCATTTTGAATTCGACAGATAAATATAGTAAGTCTTATGTTCATTGTTTTCTGACCTATGATGAACAGATGAAAAAGGTTCTAGATAATATTTATTTATATACATATGAATTCCTTTATCCCAATGAAATTAATCAATGTTAAATTTCCTGTACATTTTTCTCGTATTATATATAATGTTATAATATGCACAGGAAGTAGAAAAATACAATCTGCATATTGTTTTATGGACTACTGAATTTAAATAAAAACATTCTTTATGTCAAACTGGAACTTCAATAAGTTTCACACAGGTATCATAATTTTCTACACTTCATCCACACACCATTCCATCGTAAATAATCTATCATTATTTATGTGTTTAGAAATTTAAAATAGACAGAATTGCTTTTATACACACTTCATAATTTTGCACAATATGCACACAGTAATTTCTTATCTAATTCAATAATGCTTTTTGTACAAAGTTAAACATGAGAAGAACTTTGTATTTACCATTATCACCATTTTTCATCATCCATATAAACTGTAGTATTTTTCTTTTCTATTTTTTGAGTTTCCATATCAAAACCCTAGTTAGGTTCATTTCTTTTCATCATTTAATAAAAAAATACTACACTCTTTACAAATATTGGTTTGATCCCTACTCGGCTAATCCCTCTTTGCAAACAAAAGCACGATTTAGGTTTAACCCTACTTATCCTTTTTTTAAATGAAACAAAAATCTTTCATTTCAACTTTATACTCTTTTGTTTCCAGTTTTCAAACAAACGAGAAATTCATCATCATTCTACAGTATCGGGATGAACGTTACAAGTCATCTACACAAAAAATTTTAGCACATCATTTATTTATTTTTTATATTCCGATGAAAGTTTCATGACTTTACAGTTCATACAAAGTATAGTATCTAATCATGGAGAGAGAAAAAGAATTAATATACAGAAGATGAGCCTCGTCTCTAATTCTTCTCTCAACCTTCGAAACCTTCAAATCATGGTTCCCAAACAAGGTTTACAAACTGTTGTTATGGTAAAAAGTAATCAACAAGTGTTGCCCGTGTTTCTTCAGCCAAAGAGCCCAAACACTTAAAGCATCGATGAGCTACATTTCAAATTAACAACATTAAAGAAAAGAACAAGTATTACAGTTTATCAAATAAGCTTCAAAGTTTCTCATCATCATCACAAACGGAGCTACAGTAGAGCTGAGCAAGGTAGTTCCTCTTCGTTGAAAAACTATATCAACCACAGACGAAGAAGCACTATGAGGGTATCGAAGACTCGAAGCTTACTGGTGTAGAAGCACACGATTGTATTGCCGAGCCCTGGTTCGAAATAACCTTTCAACCCTGCAAACTGACACATTAAAACTAAGTTAGAAGTCTAGAAAGTTGAAAGATCGATTGTCGTTTTACAAGTCAATAGTATTACTAACTTACTCCAAGTGCTTACCTTCTTATCAAATGGCCAAGTCGTGGTGTGCTCTAGGCAGACGACGAAGAAAAACGACGGGAGAACTATACCTCATGACAGGTTAAGAATAACGTCTTCAACCTTGCGAAGGGCATAAAAGCCATCAACACTCAACACATTCGAACCAGAGTCAGTGATCATGACCAGTAACACCTTACAAGGTTCAAAGATTATAGTATTTCATCAGAGTGGTAGGTCTCAGGGGCAAAACCCTGCACTGCATTTCTGCTATGATTTCGGCAGCCTGTCGGCCACAGATCGAAAACAATTGTAACACTAAACTACATTTTTCCAAGTTCATAAACCAAACATCAACTCAAAACCTAGGGTTACAATCCGATGACTCTTTTTCATCGCCATCAACGATCACTAAAACACCAGCGTGTTCCACATCGAGTTAAGCAACATAAACATTTATTGCCAACGTCCAGTGCTAGTTTGTAAAACGCCATCCTGGCACTTGAAGGAGAAAATTGGATTGTTACATAGGGTTTGAACTATAAACAACAACGGGTTTCAGTGGTAACCTCATCTATGTGGATCATTGGTAATCACTGGTGGCAAGACCAAAGTACGAAGATTTTAATGCTTTTGGATATGTAATCTCCACAACAGCTCGAGACTCTTGTCAACTTAATTGATTCAGCAACCTGTCACATATAGATTTTAATTCCCACTCTACATTACCTTCAGACATTGCCACTATGGCAGGCGGTGGAGCAAGCACAATCAACACTTGACGCAAGACCCTTACACATCAACAAGTATGGAGGTATCCACATCTACGTGGATTCCTGGAGTTACAACACGGCAGTAATATAGTACCAAAAATTTAATTGTAATATCCTTCCATGATCTTTACCTAGCTCGAGACCGGTGCCAAATTAATGAGCCAACGACCTACCAAATCCATTTTAATGCCTGTCAGTACCTCGATGTGATAACAAACATTGCATGATTCATTTTTTAGCATAGTAATATTTAAGAAATGTTGTAATTGTAATAGTAGTAACAACGTATATGCATATGTAAGGTTTTAAATCCTAATGTTTGCACTTATTACTATTGCTTTCAGATATTTCAATGTTTGTATTAAATTGCAAACACTTCGTATAGTAAATATTGTGATCCCAATATTGTATATATTGCAAACCTCTCCGATATATGTTTAATATGACATTAAATCGAAAATAAGTATAGTGACACTATTATTTGCATGAGACTTGGGATATGATGTAGGTCGTTATAAATAGGATAACAAATATGTATAGTCCAAAGCTTAATTGCACTATATTTTTTACATTTAGTTATTTTTATATTGTTGATTCTTTTTATCTATTCATATTGTTGATTATTCACATAATTTTTATATGGTGATCAAATAAGAATTCCATTCTACCATAAGTTTGAATGGTATAGAGATAATTAGGAATTTGGATTTACAAAGACCTAGTACAGTTACCCAATCACATATATTGAATATTATTGGTTACAAGAACTTACAAGCTCAAAACCTTTACATACATTTTGGTACTATCATTCTAAATGACGACGACAAGACAACCATCATTACAACTAGCTAGAACAATGACGACAATAGTAACAATGATGTTAATAAGATACTTGTTCGACAGTTAACTTGGGTTGAGTTTACTCAGTCATAACATGAACCTTGTAAAGCAAAGGAGTAAGCATGTGAGTCATACCTGTACGTCTTTATGGTTGCAACAATCTCTAGACATGCTATTTTTATTTACGATGTTAATTTGAACTTTATACGAAACTAGAATTTATTACAATTATGAAACTCCTTACCTGTCATCTGCACATCGAATAGGTCTAATGCATTAGCCTTGCAGCTAAGTAAGCTTCGGGATCCCTCATAGGGCTCCCTTGGACAGCAAAGAAGCAAACCGTCAGTATCATCTAAAAGAAAAGTACCATATCATATTTCTAACTTAGCATCTCATTATTACATCACTCATACATTTCATTGCAGTAAAAAGTGTCGCATCAATGGTTTGATCTAACCATGCATTTAGCTATCTTAATGATAGATGTTACGAATGTAATTAAG
The DNA here is from genome assembly GCA_027924585.1 of Larix kaempferi. Lineage (NCBI taxonomy): Eukaryota > Viridiplantae > Streptophyta > Pinopsida > Pinales > Pinaceae > Larix > Larix kaempferi. Next base: position 10,209,068 of record BSBM01000206.1, read on the forward strand.
TTGTCACTGTCGCATTAGTTTAATTAGAAGTATATTTGTGTTTAGTACAAGCAGCTATTTAGTTAACATTGTTACATTCAACAATTATTATTTTCCAAAATTATAAATTATCATAAATTAAGCGATTATTGTCTTTAACAAAAAATTTTAAATTTTACAAAATTATGGGATGTTACATGGAGATCTTAAAAAGCATTGGTTTGTGTGTGAGGCCCTATGGAAAGATAACCTAATTGATGATGAAAATCAACAAATTGCATAGTTTGTAGGAGGACTCAGAAATCATGCACTCACATGGTACATGAATTTTTGGAGGAAGGTCCAAAAACAAAAAACCAGATCAAAGACACTTTTCTAGACCACTTCAAGGTTGACGATTCAATGCACCTGGAAGGACATCACTTGAAGCAGATCAAGCAAAGAGTGGGAGAATTTGTTCGAGAATATGATAGAAGATTCAAAGATCTCCTAAGACAAATGCCCGCCAAAATCGACGCTGTTGTAGTCATTCAATTATTTGTGGATGGTCTTGCTGAAAGAATCAAAACTCCATTGTTGATGCAAAACTACACAACCTATGAAGACACCCTGAAGATAGAATTTTGAATTGAATCAAACTCAAATCATTCTAGTCGCACCATCGACCGAGAATTGAAAGACAGAATTGAGCAGATGGAGAAGTCGATGCAGCATTTGACTTTGAAACATAATGACCTATGGTGCAGTAAATGCTCTAATGAAGGGAATACTAAGGATACTTATCCCTATGATGCTGGAAGAACCTATCAAAATAATTATAATGTTCAACAAATACAAATGAGAATGCCAGAAGAACAACTGAATATCTTTCCTGAAGAAAGGAAGCCATAAAATATCCAAACAATGCACACGCCATATTTCTGTGATATATGTGAAATATTTGAGCCCCACACGATGATAGAGTACCCATACAATGCTGATAATGTCAAGCCAAAGTGGTGTGGAATTTGTTGGATGACATAGGACTCGACTGCCGAGTGCATAAAGAATCTAAAAGCTAAAGCAAATCATTACACCGTCTATTAGACGCAGACAGTCGATCAACGAGGACAAGATAATCGAAATAATGACCATCGCAATTATGGAAATAACCGACGATAAGTTTACAATGGTCGAGGAAAAAGCTACAATAATCGAGCATACCGACCACTAGGACGGACGTGACCACACTTCTATGTATGCTTCAGTGAAGAACATTTAAGTCCCAAATGTCCGTGGAAGGACAAGACCGACTTAAAATTTTGTACAAAGTGTGGAGTCAAGGATCACAATATTTAATAGTACCCCATTATGTTAGACACCCTTAATAAAAGAAAAATTGTTAATATTTTATCGTGTCTCGAAAAATGAAGTGTCTAACACTAAAAATATGCATGTAATTACACGACAAGGCACAAATACTGCGGGAGATAACCCTCATGTCACTCGACTGCAAAATACATATGAAGATTATCCTAACCTGGCGAAGCAAAAATATATATTAAAAAATGCCCTAGAAATATTCTCATAAATAACATCTCATGAAACTAAAGAAGAAATTAAAAGTAAAATGCTTCGTGACTTACTTCATTTATTAACAAAAGAATAAGTTGTGGCAAAGTTAATCGAAGTAATGCATCTTATCATAGATAATGGCCAAAATTAATAAAACACTTTGCAGTCTGAATCATAAAGACAAATCCGGCATGGATCCTCTTGTTGGCCTGGAAGTTGACGGGTTTCGAATTTTTCAAGTTGTCCTCGATTTTGGATCACAAGCAAACATCATGAACAGATCGGCATGGGAAATAATTGGTCGACCATGACTTGAATAATTAGGGATGTATCTCAAATTAGTCGACCAAGGACTGATTGAACCCATTTCCATATGGAAAAATGTAAAAAATTCAATCATGGGTATGAGCACCCATACTGAGCTCGAAATCATTGATCCAAGAGAAGAAGCCAAATATTTTCCAATATTAGTTGGACGACCATGGGGACGTAAAATGAAAGCTTCCATTTCACTAGAGAAAGAATGGATTAAGCTTAAAGGAGATGGGAAAAAAGTAATAGTACCTATAAATCCATCTAAAGGTTAAACCTGGGAAGAACATGATGATCATGATGAAGACATTCATCTGTTGAAATATTGTAACTTCAAAGAATATTATATTTGTATATTATTTATTCCGGAGATGTTCCATACCTCCGATGTGATTATACTATAAATCCGGAGATGTTTATTCCTCCGATTTGGTTGTGGTAACTAGGGTTATTAGACCCACCATGTGGGGGTCGGCCCAGTCAGTTATAATGGGGTATTTAACCTAATGGTTAAATACAAGCCTACATGTACTTGTGTAAAATACATATCAGAGTAGTGTATAAATAGAGGAGGTGTGTTCCTCATTTGATACACACACACTCACTTGAGGATAGCACACTTGTGGAGGAGAGGTCTGCTATTGTGGAGAAGGAGATCATGTCTCAGGGTTTCATCTTTGTATATTGTTGGTCATCTATATTGAGGAAGATTTGCTGGGTTTTCTACCCCATGAGGGTTTCCAAGGATAAATCTTTGTCTCTTGTGTTTATGCTGTGCTTGTTGTTTCTTCAGTGATCCTGTATATGCTATTATTGTGAAATGGAATGTAATGCTGCTATTTTATGTCTTAGCATATTAAATCTTAACATGGTATCAGAGCTAACCTGAAGGAAGACAAGGTATGGCACTAACGACACTTCCTTTACTTAAGACAATTTGAAGGTTAGGGTTTTACATAGCAAAAACCAGTCATCGTAGCACTTTCGCTATAAATCCGTTTTGGCGAAGTTTTTGGATCTAAAATTGTTACAAGACGAATATTAAATCTCCAGGTACCTTGTGTCCAAAGGACAACCTCTAATTCATTGTACTTTGTGATTTATGATCAGTACAAGTTAGGGTTTCTGCCTCTTCCAGATCTCAGTCAAATTCAGGTGACCTAGGCAAAAAGGTCATAACTTGGGCTAGGAAGCTCCAAATGAAATTTAGTAAAAAGTGACAGGTAGTACACAGACTTTAATATCTCAGGAAATGTTTTTAGAGGCCGACATTCAACCAGTGACACGTGGCATTCCGTACAAGTTCGCTCTCCTATTTTATCCCATAAATAGGTCACGATGCGACACTTGGCATAACTCTCTCTCAGAGAGTCCAATTGAGGTCAGACCTGTCAGTATGGAAAGATAATAGGTCGAGCTATCTCAGGAAAAGTTTTCAGAGGCCGAAGTTCAAACAGTGACACGTGGCATGTTGTACAAGTTCGCTCTCTTGTTTTATCCCATAAACAGGTCACGTTGCGACACTTGGCATAACTTTCTCTCAGAAAACCCAATTGAGGTCAGACCTGTCAGGATGGAAATATGAAAGGTCAGGATACTGCAGAAGAAGGGTTTCAGGTCCTATGGAGCAAAAATTTCAGATTTATAGCAGAAACAATCAGGTGCATATTTCTGTCAAAACAGAATTATTTTTGGAGCACCTTTATTCATGGCTTCCGGAATTTAGGGTTTCGGAGAAAGTTAGAATTTTTGGAATCAGAGTCCATGGCTGAATGCTACTCAGGAAAATTGAAATTTAGAGACCAAGATCAAATTTTTTGGTTGGGTGGAAGACCGGGCTTGATCAAACCCCAGTTCGGGATTTTGATCGGAAAAATGGAAAATTAGGGCTTCAACAAAAGTTGGAATTTTTGAAGTCTGTAACCACGGCTGGAAGCTCCTCAGAAAAATAAGAGTTTAGAGCCTTGGATCGAACATTTTGTTTGGGCAGAAGGGTCGGCTTCATCAAACCCTAGTTCGGGATCCTGTCCAGAAGATCCAGAAGTTTCAAAGGCAATTTTGAGGGGTCAAATTTTGGAGATTCCAAAATTGAAGTATGCTAGTTTTATCAGCTCAGCAAGACATATTCTTTCATCCATTCAGAAGTGTGAAAGTCAAAGTTTGAATCTTTAGGGTTTCTCTAGCAAACCCTAATCAAGCTCCAGATCAAGTTTCAGGGGGAGTTGAGGCTAAGGCCTTACATAAGAAGACTACAAGAAGTCTCGACAGGTATGACTTAAGGAGGTCCAGGTATGTCTTGAAATCTGATTCTTGATTAAGTTCATAATGTGTTTTGTCTTCATATTATTTGTTAGTACAATCTTGATTAATGTTAGACTTATCTTATCACCCTAGTAACAGTATGAATGCATGTGAATGATTGAAGACATTCATTGATTAGGATTATATGATTGTACTAATGCATTATGGTGTTGTGTGAGGTTGATGTTGTCTGCTAACAAGATACAGGTACATCACAAAAGACAAATCAAGTTCCATGACCATGACCACATGAAGACAAAGACTCATCCATAATCTTTGTTCTACTTACGAGGTATGTATGACCTTGTTGTATTATGCTTAACCTATGAGACATGCAGGTTCTAGCTCAGGATCTCTAAATCATTGAAGAGATTGTTTAGGTATGTTGTACATAACTAAGTAGGTATACTAATCCAGGTATGTTTCCCATGAATCTTACCTTGTGTTAAGATCCCTTATATAAGTATACTTGATATGATTGGTTATGCTTATTCATAAAGTTAGTAATCAAGGGATTATGCATATTATGTCTTTTATCTTGATTGATGATATGCATGAGTAAAACAAGACTTCCCTGAAATCTTGAATACTAATGTTTATTAACTATAATCATGACTATACATTCTCAAGATTATTTAGAACTATAATGTTTTGATAACATTTAGAACATACTAATGGGTGTATGTTTGTGTATGAGATCATGAGGATGACACTTGAACATGCACAGTGGAACATAATGAATAGAAGTTCAAAAGACATACAGAAGATCAAGCGGGAGGCAACCACACAAACATAAAAGATAAGCATTTGAGTTGTTATTTGAAATAGTAAATGATATTGCATGTAATAAGTTGTATGCATATTTGTATTCCTATAATATATCATGCTAAGTGTAAATATTCATAGAACATTGAACAGTATACTACTAATATGCATATGATTGGTAAGTTGGACAAACATTCCATTGTTGCTTGTCTAGAATGAAACCTCTTTGCTGACATGCTGAGAGTTGTGCACACTCTCGATAGTATGTTCTGGTAGAGATGGAAGGCATCTAGATAGCCACTGTATGCATACATGATATGGGAAAGTGTTGTGCCAAAGTATTGGTCAAGATAGTTGCATAACTATGTAAATGATATCTGTATGCATAATAGGTTATCATGTCAATATGATTTGATGATTATGAAGTATTACTAATCATGTACCTAATTTTGATTTGTAGGAAAAATCATGATGAATGATGAACAAGTGATGGATGTTAAACAAAAGGATTTACAAATCAAACACACTATAGAAGGATTGTGGCTAGAAGATTCTCCTAGAAAGAGGAAGAGAATCATGATGAAATGTTTGCTCCAAGTGGCTAGATTAGACCATTCTCTTAATGGTGTAATTAAAGAAGAAATGTGAATCAGGTTTTGATAAGCTTAATGATCACCATGGGTGATGTGGATCTCAACCTTTGCTACAAGGTTGAATATGATTTCTATACACAGATGACATGGATGCAAGAAGGAACTCACCACAGAGTTCGAATGATATTGAGGCTCATATCAGTAGACCCATCTGATGAGAGATGGCATAGATAGATGACTGTAGAAAAGAAAATAAAATTTCTTAGATTAATGTATTACTTCCTAGGTCTGGAAGTATGGAAAGGCTCAGTAGGAATCCTTCTCAACCAGAGAAAGTATGCTGAGAAATCTTGAGAAGACTTGATATGATGGAATGGACACTCTTATGGATTCCAACTTGAAACTGTTAGGAGATGACTCATCAGAGTTAGTGGATATAACTCTGTACAGTCAAATTATTGGGTCATTGTTGTATCTAACATATACTAGATTAGAGATATGCCTTGTTGTGAACACCTTGAGTTAGTATCTAGTAGAAACTAGATGTGTTCACCTGATAGTTACAAAGCATGTGATAAGGCACATAAAGGACACAATAGAATGCTATCTTGAAGATCATGACTTCAGATGGTTATTCAGATTCTGATTGGGCAGGAAGTGTATCAGACAGGAAGAACACATCGAGAGGATGTTATTGTCTGGGGTTAGCCATGATCTCGTGGTTTAGCTGGAAGCAGTCTAGTGTGGCTCTCAGCACAAGCGGAATATATGGCTGTTTGCTCCGCTAGTTGTGAAGAAGTTTGGCTTCAAGATTGTTTGACTTAGAGATAGAACCAACTGAGATCCTATGTGATAATTAGAGTTGTATCAAGATGACATAGAATCTAGTGTTCCATGATAAGTCAAAGAACATAGGGAACAAACAAGATATGACGCGGAAAGGAACTATAAAGTTTGAATTTGTAACAGGTTACCATTGTACTAACCAAACCTATTCCTCAAGTGAAGAAGTTACCATCATACTAACCAAACCTCTGTCTCGAGTGAAATTTGAATACTTCCGAGACAAGCTTGGTGTAGTTCAAAAGGACCCTCGTCGAAAGGGGGAGTAGTATAGTCACTGATGATGAGTTTGTCTCATCGAACAACAAGGTCGATGATGAGGTAACCCGTTCTCCACACCTAGATACTTAGAAATATTTATATTTAGGACTCTTATACTTAGAATACTTAGTTTTACTTATACATGCTTTTGATGTTAGATGTATTAGTAAGAATACATGCTTTTGATGATAATATGTATTGGTAAGAATACATACTTTTGATGACACATGTATTGATTAATGTACTTGTATGGTTGAGGATACTTGTACTTGTATTAATGAGAATACATGTGGGGATTGTATCATCCTTGAACACATGTTCTAAAGTGAGTCATAGACGTGAGGTCTCTGAGAATGAAGTCCTTAGTGGACAGTTGAGGGGATTGGATCATCCCTGGACTTTCAGTCCTAAAGATAGCCGTAGACGTGAGGTCTCCGAGAATGAATTCCTTAGTGGATAGTTGAGGGGATTGGATCATCCCTGGACTTTCAGTCCTAAAGAGAGCTGTAGACGTGAGGTCTCCGAGAATGAAGTCCTTAGTGTACAGTTGAGGGGATTGGATCATCCCTGGACTTTCAGTCCTAAAGAAAGCCGTAGACGTAAGGTCTCCGAGAAGTGGGGATTGTATCATCCCCGGACCTTGGTCCCTGAATTGATCCGTAGACGTATGGTCTTCGAGAATAAAGTGATGGGGATTGCATCATCCCGGAACCACTAGTTCAAAATGTACGTGATGGGGATTGCATCATCCCGGAACCACTAGTTCAAAATGTACGTGATGGGGATTGTATCATCCCCGGACTTAGGTCCCTGAATTGATCCGTAGACGTGAGGTCTCCGAGAAGTGGGGATTGTATCATCCCCGGACTTAGGTCCCTGAATTGATCCGTAGACGTGAGGTCTCCGAGAAGTGGGGATTGTATCATCCCCGGACTGCGGTCCCTGAATTGATCCGTAGACGTGAGGTCTCCGAGAAGTGGGGATTGTATCATCCCCAGACTGCGGTCCCTGAATTGATCCGTAGACGTGAGGTCTCCGAAAAGTGGGGATTGTATCATCCCCGGACTGCAGTCCCTGAATTGATCCGTAGATGTGAGGTCTCCGAGAAGTGGGGATTGTATCATCCCCGGACTTAGGTCCCTGAATTGATCCGTAGACGTATGGTCTCCGAGAAAGTGATTTTTGATGTGGTTACTTGTATCGGTAGGATACTTGTATTGATGATGTGGTTACTTGTATCGGTAGGATACTTGTATTGATGATGTGGCTACTTGTATCGGTAGGATACTCGTATTGTTGATATGGTCACTTGTATTGGCGTGAATACTTGTACTACTGATGATCGTATGATGACGATACTGATGATCATGTGATGACGATGCTGATGATCGTGTGATGACGATGCTGATGATCGTGTGATGACGATGCTGATGATCGTGTGATGACGATGTTGATGATTGTGAGATGACAATGCTGATGATCGTGTGATGACGATGCTGATGATCGTGTGATGACGATGCTGATGATCGTGAGATGATGATGCTGATGATCATGTATCTTGAGGATCCAGATGATGATATTGTTGTAGCTGTTCAAGTGCTACAGAAGATAAAGACTCAATACTGAAGATGTCGATGTTCCAGTATTGAAGATGTTCCAGTAACTGCTTGACTTACTAATGATGTTGAGAAAGCTTCCAATGATTTATAGATGTATCATGTATGATGTTGATGACTCCTTGCTCATGCAGATACTGTTATAATATCCTTCTCGTTAAGGGGGAGTGTTGAAATATTGTAACTTCAAAGAATATTATATTTGTATATTATTTATTCCGGAGATGTTCCATACCTCCGATGTGATTATACTATAAATCCGGAGATGTTTATTCCTCCGATTTGGTTGTGGTAACTAGGGTTATTAGACCCACCATGTGGGGGTCGGCCCAGTCAGTTATAATGGGGTATTTAACCTAATGGTTAAATACGAGCCTACATGTACTTGTGTAAAATACATATCAGAGTAGTGTATAAATAGAGGAGGTGTGTTCCTCATTTGATACACACACACTCACTTGAGGATAGCACACTTGTGGAGGAGAGGTCTGCTATTGTGGAGAAGGAGATCATGTCTCAGGGTTTCATCTTTGTATATTGTTGGTCATCTATATTGAGGAAGCTTTGCTGGGTTTTCTACCCCATGAGGGTTTCCCAGGATAAATCTTTGTCTCTTGTGTTTATGCTGTGCTTGTTGTTTCTTCAGTGATCCTGTATATGCTATTATTGTGAAATGGAATGTAATGCTGATATTTTATGTCTTAGCATATTAAATCTTAACATCATCATCTATATCAAATAGTTCACAACAATGAATATTTCGTCGAACCTAATAATCATGGAGAATTGTGTTTGGGGGCTCCCTTGTCTATTGGATACAACTTTGACTCAAAATTATATGATTGGAAAATTGAGAACTATGAAGCACAAGCTCGGGAATGCTAGTCTATTGAATTCATACCTAGAAAAATAACATGACAATGTTTTATTGTATTTGTCGTTCCAAAAATATTTGAAAAGAAAATGAGAGAGTATCTGACTATGATTCCAACGAAGAAGGAACCGACGAGTATTCCACCACTCCGCTATAAAGAACGAGAATCTATGTCTATGCATATTGAATAAGTATCTAAAAATGTTGGTGAACAAGGCCGACTCTAGACATTGGTTGAAGCATTCACTATACATGCCTCAAGATGGTGGGATACGCATCAATCTCGTCTACAAACTTGGAAAAATACTTCTACAAAATTTATTGAATAGTTTCGAGGGAAAAATCTTACATAAAAAATTATAATGCCTAAATTCACGCAAGGTCAATACTTAGTCCGACATATCAATCTATGCGAAAGTGAATGGAAACGAGCTAGATACCGAGATGAAAGACTATACCCTCATTTTTTTCAAATATATCACTTGAAAATCTACCCAAAAAAAGGTATAATATGGAAGAAGCTTGACGAGACACATTCAACTAGAAAGAACTTAAAGAAAACTTCATCAAATATTTTTCTTTCACCCCAAAAGAAGAAAATATACGAGAAGTAGTTGACTAAATTAAAATTTTCACCCAACCGTCAAACGGGACTACTACATTGACTACGACCGGATGAACTCAGCTGACCTACAATAATATCACTACAAGAGAAATACGTCGATCAACATGACTTGAGCTTGAAAATGATAAAACGCTAGACAAGAGTTTCAATGGAAAATACAACATCCTCAAGTTCAAAAGCCTATAAATACATCAATGAACATTAATATAGAAGGGAAAGAAGAACCATAATGACTTACTGCAAGCGAATTCCCCCATGATTTTATATAATTTAAAGAAGGGGAGCGAAATATTAATGAATAAAGCACCAGAATGGATGGACACAAAAATCAAAATTCTGTACAGACATTGATGAACATCAATATAGAAGGGAAAGAAGAACCAGAATAGTTGACTGAAAGCGACTTCCCCCAGTATTTTACAGAATTTAGAGAATGGGAGTGAAATATTAATGAATAAAGAACTGGAATGGATGGATGCGAAATTCAAATTAAAAGAAGTCGACATATCGAATGATGACTGACCAAATCTAGCAAAAATTAGAGATTATTGGTTTGATCAAAAAATAGATGACATTACCAACCTATTGAAAGAATACCAATATGTTTTCGCATGAGACTACAATAATCTAAAAGGACTTGTCCAAGAAATGGGGGAGATGAATATTGACATCAAGACAGATGCCAAACTGGTCAAGAAATGGATGTATAAGTTGGCATACAAATATAAGGATATAGTAAAAAAAGAGATCGAGAATATGCTCGTTGCAAGAATTATCTATCCAGTTGATCATTCTGGATGGGCTATCCCTATGGTCATCTAGCCAAAGAAGCATGACCCTACAAAATTAAGAATATGTGTCGACTTCATAGGATTGAATAAAGTCATGCTAACCGATCCATTTCCCACACCATTTGCAGATGAAATTAGTAATGAAGTTGTAGGACATGAATGTTATTCTTTCATTGATGGATTTTTGGGCTATAATCAAGTGCCTATTGCAAAATAATACCAGCACAAAATGACATCTGTCTACGAATTTTAGATCCTTCGCCTATAAATTCATGCCATTTTGACTCAAGAATGCACCAACAATATTTTCCAGGATAGTGCTAAAATCATTTCAAGAGTATATATATAAAACAATGGCAATTTACTTCGAGGATTGGACAATATATTCACTATTAAAAGATCACATCCAAGATCTTCGACTTATGTTAGAACGCTTCCATCAAATTTAACTATCGTTGAACATTAGAAAGTGCATCTTTGCCACTCCCATTGGTATTTTTCTTGGACATATTGTATGTAAAGAAGGCATTAAAGTCGATTATGCCAAGATTAAAGTCATTCTCGATTTGAAACCTCCAACAAATCCAAAGCAAGTTCGCATACTTCTTGGTCATATAGTTTATTACCGAAATTTCATCAGGCATTACTCTGATATGACTTATCCTTTGGAGGAATTACTAAAAGAAAATCAGGACTTCATATGGTCGGAAGAATTTGTAGGGTTGTTTGATCGACTTAAAAGAAAACTCATCGAGGCACCAATATTGAGGTTCTTGAATTAGTCGATTCAATTCCATGTTCATATCAACGCATCAAGCATTTTAGTTGGGAAAATTCTTACCCAACTAGTAGAATACATAATGGACCACCCGAACGCATAATGCTAGTCGCAAACTAAACAAGGATGAGAGAAACTATTCTACGACAGAACGAGAAGCTTTGGGCATGGTTTTTTCACTCCAAAATACAAGCATTACTTCTAGCTAATCCATTTAAATTTTATACAAATCATCAAGCATTAAAGTATCTAGTCAATAAACCCCTGCACCATGGTCGACTATGCAGATGGTTACTCTTCTTTCAATAGTTTGAGTTTGAAATAAATGTCCGAACAGGGAAAAATAATGTCGGACCAAACCACCTATCTTGAGTTAAAACATGAGACGATAATGATGGTATCGATGATGAATTTCTCGATGGCCATCTCTTTCATGTTGAAGCCATCCCAACAAGATTCCAGGATATAGCAGAATTAGTTGAAAAAGGTCAAGCCCCTACTAGGATTTCAGAAAAGAAATGAAAGGTACGTGCGATAAACGTTGCACCTTATACTTTAATAAATGGATTATTGATAAACTTGGAACCGATGACGTACTGAGATGATGTGTACTTGAGCACAAGCAACAAGATATTATTCATGAATCTCATAGTGGACCTGCTGGAGCAAATGATCATTCTGACAAAACTACACGAAAAATTCTTTAGTATGTCTTATGGTGGCCCACATTGCATAAAGATTGCAGAAATCATGTAAATAAATGCGACAAATTCCAAAGACTAGGATGACCTCTACCAAAGAATGAAATGCCATTGATACCTATCAATCCTAGTCTAACATTTTAAATATGGGAAATTGACTTCATTGAACCATTCCCTGTACCTAGATGACGGACAGGAGCTAGATATATTATCATCGGAGTCAAATATGTTACTAAATGGGCAGAAGCTGAAGTTGTCGAAGCATGTTCCAGTGAAGTATCTACAAAGTTCATACATGAGAATACTGTTGCAAGTTTTGGTTTCCCACTCACTCTTATCAGTGAGAAAGGGACACACTTTCATAATAAGATGATATCGATACTACTAAAGGAATTTATGATTGAGCACCAGAAGAGTTCTTCATATCATCCATAGTCAAATGGAGTGATCAAATTATTTAACATTAACTAAAGGTTTAACGAAGCTTTGTAGTACTGAGAAAGATGATTGGGATGATATGATACCAGCTATTTTATGGGAATACAAGACATCATATAAACAATCGATTGGCTAGATGCCATTGAAACTGGTCTATGGGAAATAAGTAGTCATTCCATTACACTTCAAGCAGCAGGCACCAATTATTGTAGATATACTCCACTTGGATATTGTTAAAGATACAAAAAATAGAAAATTTGACTTATCCAAGTTAGAAGATGATCCAGATGGATATAAGTTGCAACCCACCTATTCCACTGACTCAAAACATTTTTTCAACTCGATAGTTTTCTTGTAATTTTTCTATATTTTTTCAAGCCCCAAACTTCTGGGGCCGTTTTGAGGCCCTAAACGACGTTTTTTTGGAGATTCGGGTGAGCAAATGGTTTCTAGTGGCAGACATTCCCCCCTATTAGAAAATTGTATATCTCATATATACCTTTACGACGGCCTACGAGCACCCCAAATAGAGATCGTATGCAAAAGTTATGACCCGAGGAAGTTGACTATTCACTAACCACCTTGGGGCCACAAACTTTATGATGGTTCATCTTCTAGGGTTAGGTTTTTGGATTTTTAGGGTTCTTACCCTCATGATTATGATAAATAGGCTCTTTCAGCCTCTTCTTGTATTCATCTTGTCATGAATGAGCGTAGCTGCCACATCTCTTCTCAGAGATATAGCTACTACCATTCTAGCTTCCTTTAGTTTATAGTTTGTTCTATTTCATTCATTTAATAGAATCTGAGTTTACTGTATCACTATGTTTCTTGCCATATATCTGTGTATGTGAATATATATATGCTCTTTCATTTCATTCTCACATAAATCAAGATCAGTGGTATTAGAGCCTTCTGCTTGTGATTTCTCAGTGCACATGTCCCCGACGAGATCTGAATATATAGAGTTGGGTTTCGAACTAGTTGAGCTTGGGGAAAAATATCCTCGTCGACCCAAGCAGGATCCCATGGTGGGAGAATAAAAGAGATATGACAGAGCAGGAGATCCTATTAAGTTGTTGCTCGAGGAAGCCCTCACATGAAAGAGGAACGAGATGATGGATAATTTCACACAAATCCTTCGAAGGATGCCGATGCCAGCGAATGCACCTTCAACGAGGAACCGTTTAAGGGGTGCAATTCCTTTCAAGATACAAGTTAACATTGAAATTCTCCTATTTGAAGTAAATATAGATGCATATTCTTTAGAGAAATGGTTGAATCTATTAGAGGGTTACTTCTTTGTTCAAACTTTTTCTGATAGAGAAAATATCACTTTCACGCTCCTTAAGTCCCTTCCCCATATGAAACATTGGTGGGATGGGTACTGCGAGAGGCATGCAAGAGACGAGTCTCAGCTATTTAGGACAGACCCCACTTGGGCATCTTTTGTCAATTCTATCAAGGAATAATTCTACCCTGTTGAAAACTATGATGACCAGTACACCAAATGGACGACGTTGCATTAGGAGAGGGACCAAACAGTCCCAGAGTTTACCAACATGTTCCATACCCTGTGCTCCAAGCTGGGTATTCGAGACTTTGAACGACACTTGGTCCTAAAGTACCGCAGTGGCCTGCATAGGTACATTTTAATACAGATGGATTTTCTGGACATATCCTCACTAGGAGAAGCTTATAGATACGCCGTCAATATCGAGCATAAGTTTAAGCAAAAGAATAAGCGTGCTTTTGGGTCTGCAATGTTGATGTATATGTAACTTCGGAATGTATTTCACATATATGTATATTGTATTCCTATAGAGATGGTATTATTCCTCTATAAGGAAGTGTCGTCATTTATATTGTAAGTGTCGTAACTTATACTTGATGGGTTATTAGACCACCTTATTTGGGGTCGGCCCTGTATAAGTCATGTGGGTCAAAGGGTTATTAGACCACCCTATTGGGGGTCGGCCCACTCAGCATTATGTTATGTGGTTAAGTTCGAGCCTACATGAGTTAGGTAAAAAGGCAAGTCAAGTCAAGTATAAATAGAGTGCAGGAGGCACTCTATTTACTTACTCACTTCTCACACATGCACTCAAGGAGGAGTGGCGCACTTATGGAGGAGGAGGATCTGCTGCTAGGTTATGGCTATCTCTCTTGGTTGGTTGTATCATTGCTCTATCTATCTCTGAGGAAGTTATTGGGGTTTTTCACCTTTATGGTTTTCCCCAAGTAAATCTTTGTGTCTCTTGTGTGCTTGCATTATTGTCTCCATGATTGATATGCTGTAGATATGTTGTACATGTTGTTCTCTCAGTTAAGATCCTAGATCAGATTGAAGTAAATTCTGAAAATCTAACATGGTATCAGAGCTAGCCTGAAAGAAGGCATGATATGGCATGTATGACACTTGTTGCACTTACGATACTAGGGCTTGATATAGCAAAAACCAGTCATCGTAGCACTTTCGCTATAAATCCATTTTGGCGAAGTTTTCGGATCTAAAATTGTTACAGGACGAAGCTACAATCTCCAGGTACCTTTTATCCAAAGGACAACCTCTAATTCGTTATACTTTGTGATTTATGATCTGTACAATATAGGGTTTCTGCCTCTTCCAGATCTGAGTCAAAATCAGGTGACCTTGGGAACAAGGTCATAACTTGGGCTAGGAAGCTCCAAATGAAATTTCGTGAAAAGTGACAGGTAGTACACAGACTGTAATATCTCAAAAAACTTTTTCAGAGGCTGAAATTGAACCAGTGACACGTGGAACGCCGTACAAGTTTGCTCTCCTGTATTATCCCATAAACAGGTCACGTTGCGACACTTGGCATAACTCTCTCTCAGAGAATCCAATTGAGGTGAGACCTATCAGGATGGAAAGATAACAGGTCGTTCTATCTTATAAAACTTTTTCAGAGGCCGAAGATCAAACAGTGACACGTGGCATGCAGTACAAGTTCGCTCTCCTGTATTTTCCCAAAACAGGTCACGTTGCGACATTTGGCATAACTCTCTCTCAGAAAATCCAATTGAGGTCAGACCTGTCAGGATGGAAAACTAACAGGTCAGGCTATCGCAGAAAACATTTTCAGACCTTGTGGATCAAAAATTTAGGAGTTACACCAAAAACAATCAGGTACATATTTCTGTCAAAACAGAATTATTTTTTGGTACCTTCATTCATGGCTTCCGGAATTTAGGGCTTTGGAGAAAGTTGGAATTTTTGTAATTGGAGACCATGGATGGATGCTACTCATCAAAATAGAAATTTAGAGACCAATATCAGAATTTTTGGTTGGGCAGAAGGCCGGGCTTGATTAGACCCTAGTTTGGGACTTTGATCGGAAAAGTGGAAAATTAGGGCTTCTGTAAAAATGGGAATTTTTGAAATCTGTGACCACGGCTGGAAGCTCCTCAGAAAAATAGAAGCTTCTAGCTTTGGATCAAACACTTTGATTGGGCAGAAGAGTGGGCTTCATCAAACCCCAGTTCAGGGTCACGTCCAGTGAATCCAGAAGTTTCAAAAGCAAAATTGAGGAGTGAAACTTTGCAGTTTTCAATTTCTGAATATACCAACTTGATCAGCTCATCAAGGCACATATTCCTATCCTATCGAAGGTTTGAAATTCAAAGTTTGAATTTTTGGGGTTTCTCTGACAAACCCATATCCAGCTCAAGGTCCAGTTCTTGCAAATCAAGTGGATTGGGTTAATCCTAGAAGAAGATGGATTGATCACCTGCATAAGTGAAGAAGTTCCTGTCTCAGAGGGAGATGAGGATAAGGCCTTACATAAGAAGATTACAAGCGATCTCGACAAGTATGACTCATCGAGGTATGTTTCGATATTTGTCCATGATTAAGTTTATGGTATGTTTGTCTTCATGTTATTACGGTTAGTACAATTTTGATTTTAGATTTGTTATATCACCTTAACAAAATTATGAATGCATGATAGAAGATATTCATTGGTTAGGGTGTTGACACTTATGATTGTACTAATGCATTATGGTGTTGTATGAGGTTTATGTTGTCTACTAACATGAAAGGTACACCAAGAAAGACAGATCATGTTCTGGTCCAAGAACATATGATCATGATAACATGAGGACAAAGATTCATCCATTGTCATGGATCTCATAGAAGATCCATTTACGAGGTATGTATAACTTGGTTTTGTAATAGTTAACCTATGAGATATACAGGTTACTAGCACAAGTCATTGAAGAAGAACAAGAAGACATCATGTGAGTATGTTAGACATAAATAGCTAGCATGCTAATCCAGGTATGTTTTTCCTATATCAAGATAGAATCCTACCTTGTGTTAGGATCTTATACTGTTGTTGATAATGATTATTCATGAAGTCATAGGTTTGAATAATCATGATTGTATGCATATTATGTTTCTTACCATAATTGATGATATGACTAACCAGAAGAATCATGATGGTATAGGTTTGAGTAATTACAGGTTTAGACATGTTATGTTTCTTATGATTTGACTAACCATAAGAATCCTACATAAACCTTGAATGCTAATGCTTATTATTTCTGTTTGAAATGATCATGACTATACATGCTTGAGATTATTGTGTTTTAATAGTATACTAATGAATGTATGATTTTATATGAGATCACAAGGATAACACATTCATGATACTAATAAGCATGCATAGGGACCAAGGATGAATATGAGATTCAAGAACAGGTAATCCAGGAAGCAAAGATCAAGAGGGAGTACACTCCAGTGGTTTATGCAAGGATGCAGATATTCAGAGGGAGTCGACCATCTCTCTACATCCCAAAACAGAAAGGTGTAGAAGAAGCTACTTCAGAATAGGACTCCAGCAGCTCCCGCAAGGAAGCGAAGACTCAGAGGGAGTCCACCCAACGAACAAACAAAGATAAGTATTTGAATTGTCATTTCTTAAATAATACTGTTCAATAATGTATATACTGATGTTCCTAGAATTAGGTTGTGTATTATGCATATTAGAATAATTGCATTGATGAATAGTATACTCCTAATATGCATGGGTAAGTGGCCTATGGCACTGTACAACATTCCATTGCTACTTATCTAGAATGAAACCTCTTTGCTGACATGTTGGGAGTTGTGCACACTCTTAACAATGTTTTGGTAGAGATTGGAAGGCATCTAGAAAGTTACGGAATACGGATAAATGTTGTATTGAAGCATTGGCTAAGATAATTGCATGACTGTATGGCATATTTCTTTATGTGTAAGAATTTGTTCTGAAAACTATGAGATGTTTTCTAATCATGCAATTTAACTTGTTGTGTAGGAAAGATCGTATGCCATCTCCTACAAAAGAAGAACTACAACATTTGTTCAGCAATAAAGATATCTATTGAAGATATTGAAGTTCCCAGGATCTGGGATGAAGAAATGGAATGATCCGTCGATCATGAAGAATGATTTTTGGGTTACAGTCCCAAGACGTGAAGGGAAGTTTGTTATGACTTCCAAATGGAACTATCAGATCAAGCATGTTGCAGATGGCAGCATTGAGATGAAATAGAAGATGCACCAGATGGATTTCAAGACAGCATGGTGTAGTCATACATGTGTGCAGAACTTGGTATGGTAGGATAGACAACTTTCTATCCAGTTTGGGCTTTACCAAGAGTAAAGCGGATTCCAACCTTTACTACAAGGTTGAGGAAGGCAATCCAGTGATACTACTTTTGTATGCGGATAACCTGTTTGTTACAGATAAAGATAGATTGATTGCCGACACGCAGCGGAAGCTTTCTTCCAAGTTCTAGATGAAGAACTTGGGGATGATGCACTATTTGTTTTTGGCATGGAGGTATGGCAGAGTGCATATGGAATCTTCCTTGGACAAGGGAAGTATGTAGTAGAGATCTTGAAGAGGTTTGGGATGATGGACTGCAAGAATATGGCCACACCTATGGCATCAAATCTGAAGCTTCTATGTGATGCTTCATCTGAGCCGGTTGATCGCCAGATGATTAGGTCCTTGATGTACCTGACGAACACGAGACCAGACATTTGCTTTGCTATGAACACATTGAGCCAGTTCCTGACGGATCCGAGGAGTGTTCACCTGGTTGCTGTAAAGCATTATCTGAGGTACCTGAAGGGTACAGTGGATTATGGGCTCAGGTATGAGGCGAATCAAAAGTTTAACCTGCAAGGTTATGTTGATTCAGATTGGGCCGACAGTGCTGTAGACAGGAAGAGCACATCTGGGTGCTGCTTCAGTATGGGATCAAGTGTGATCTCTTGGTTTAGCAGGAAGCAGTCCTGCGTAGCACTGAGTACAGCTGAGGCAGAGTATGTTGCAGCCTGTTCAGTTAGTTGTGAGGCAGTATGGCTATGGAAGCTACTGTCTGAGTTATTTGATCTTCTGTTGGATGCTACTGGTATCTTCTGTGATAACTAGAGTTGTGTGAAGCTATCCGAGAACCCAGTGTTTCATGACAGGTCGAAACACATAGAGATCAAATATCACTATATCAGGGATATGGTGCAAAGAGGAGCTTTGAAGCTCCTATATGTTGCGACAGACAAGCATATTACAGATGTGCTGACGAAGCCGCTAGCCAGAGTGAAGTTCGAGTACTTCAGAGAGAGGCTTGGCATTCTTCAGATCGATGACACTTCGAGGAAGAAGTGATGGACACATTTGCTGAAGCCATTCCAAGCATGTCGGAAGGAGGATCCTTCACATGGTTGTGGATGTAAGCGCTGGATGATGAGCATTAGGATGATGTTCTGGTTTCTGCTTGGATATGATCAGTTGGATCATTTATGTATGTATGCATCATGTTGGATGCTAGATATGATCAGTTGGATCATTTATGTATGTATGCATCATGTTGGATGCTGGATATGATCAGTTGGATCATGTGTATGTATTCTGTATATGCATCATGTTGGATGCTTGGACCATGTATCTGTATATGTATCAGGTGGATACATTGTATGATCAGGTGGATCATGTATGGTGATATGTATCATGTATTTGTATTTGTATCAGGTGGATACATTGATGATCAGGAGGATCATGTATGATGATATGTATCAGGTAGATACTTAGTATGCATCAGGTAGATGCATTGATGATCAGGAGGATCATGTATGATGATATGTATCAGGTAGATACTTGGTATGCATCAGGTAGATGCATTGATGATCAGGAGGATCATGTATGATGATATGTATCATGTATTTGTATC
Source organism: Larix kaempferi (assembly GCA_027924585.1). Taxonomy (NCBI): domain Eukaryota; kingdom Viridiplantae; phylum Streptophyta; class Pinopsida; order Pinales; family Pinaceae; genus Larix; species Larix kaempferi. The sequence goes on from BSBM01000206.1 coordinate 10,228,741, forward strand.
AGGTGGATACATTGATGATCAGGAGGATCATGTATGATACTTGGTATGCATCAGGTAGATGCATTGATGATCAGGTGGATCATGCAGCAGGATGTTGCAGTGATGATCAGGATGATCATAGATGACGAGCTTCAGGATGTTGCTCCAAATGACATGCAGCAGGACGTTGCAGTGATGATGATCAGGACGATCATGAGTACATCAGGATGATGTATGGTGAGTATCAGGTTGATACTCTGTGGCCGTGGATCAGGTTGTGCAGATGAGCATGTCTGGGAGATCCTATAGGTCGGAGTTGTGTACCCGTAACAACCTGGGATGCTCTTTCGAGACATTGCTCTGGGAGGACATGTAATTTGTGCCCTGGGAGATCTCAGGTCGGAGTTGTGTACCCGTAACATCCTGAGATGCTCTTGCGAGGTTTTGTCCTATGGCATGTAATTTGGGCCCTGGGAGATTTCAGGTCGGAGTTGTGTACCCGTAACATCCTGAGATGCTCTTGCGAGGTTTTGCCATGACCACATGTAATAGCGCCCTGGGAGATTTCAGGTCAGAGTTGTGTACCCGTAACATCCTGAGATGCTCTTGCGAGGTTTTGTGGTGGACCACATGTAATTTGTGCCCTGGGAGATTTTAGGTTAGAGTTGTGTACCCGTAACATCCTGAGATGCTCTTTCGAGGTTTTGTGGTGGGGTCACATGTAATAGCACCCTGGGAGATCCTACAGGTCAGAGTTGTGTACCCGTAACATCCTGGGATGCTCTTTCGAGCTTTTGTGATGCACGTAATAAGTCCTGAGGATTCCACAGTATGGCCAGTGATGATGAAGACCTGCAGGTGGTGGGCCTACATCCAGTATGAAAAAGGACTGGCTCTGCAGAACTTCCTATGACGAGTAGATTCAGAGATTGATTGAGATAGCAGCAGCAGTGACGATGATGATGATGACTCGATGACGATTATCCAGTGACGATGATCCAGAGAAGATGACTTGTGCTAGAAGAACTGTGCTGAGAAATACCTTCCTAGTTAAGAGGGAGTGTTGATGTATATGTAACTTCGGAATGTATTTCACATATATGTATATTTTATTCCTATAGAGATGGTATTATTCCTCTATAAGGAAGTGTCGTCATTTATATTGTAAGTGTCGTAACTTATACTTGATGGGTTATTAGACCACCTTATTTGGGGTCGGCCCTGTATAAGTCATGTGGGTCAAAGGGTTATTAGACCACCCTATTGGGGGTCGGCCCACTCAGCATTATGTTATGTGGTTAAGTTCGAGCCTACATGAGTTAGGTAAAAAGGAAAGTCAAGTCAAGTATAAATAGAGTGCAGGAGGCACTCTATTTACTTACTCACTTCTCACACATGCACTCAAGGAGGAGTGGCGCACTTATGGAGGAGGAGGATCTGCTGCTAGGTTATGGCTATCTCTCTTGGTTGGTTGTATCATTGCTCTATCTATCTCTGAGGAAGTTATTGGGGTTTTTCACCTTTATGGTTTTCCCCAAGTAAATCTTTGTGTCTCTTGTGTGCTTGCATTATTGTCTCCATGATTGATATGCTGTAGATATGTTGTACATGTTGTTCTCTCAGTTAAGATCCTAGATCAGATTGAAGTAAATTCTAAAAATCTAACATGCAAATCAACAGCATAAGCCTGGAAAAGGTGGCCCCAACTCACAAGGAAAAGGACAGAGCAAGGATGGCCAAAGTGCCAACAACCAGCCCAAGACAGAGGCAAAGAAGGGTAATGGGAAATCAAAGAAGGAAACGGGAAAGTGGTGTGAATTCCACAAGATCCCTTGGCACAAAACTGATGAGTGTCACTTAAAACAATCCTTGTTCACCGAGACAAAATCCCCAGATCCAGACTCTAACTTAGAACCTGATGAAGAGATAGAAAATGGAAATCATATCATTGAGATGAAACCTAGTTCCACCATCGCAACTACAAAGATGCAACCAGAATAGTCAGAAGAGCCAAAGGAAGGGGAGTGCCTCTTCCATTCACAATTGTGGGTGCAAGGAAATCCGCTACACTTCATTGTTGATAGTGGTAGCCAGAAAAACCTCATCTCGACCGAGGTCGTAAAAATATTGAAGCTTCTGATGGTTCCACATCGCCATACATACAACATTGGTTGGATGAGCCAGGGATGATACATCCGTGTTAGTCAATAGAACCGCCTTTCCTATGGGATCAAGCCCTTCAAAGATGAGGTGATGTGTGATGTTTACCCTCTTGAAGTTTGCGATGTTCTTTTAGGACAACCATATATGTGGAAACATCATGCTGTGTATGAGTCTAGACCTCGTAGTTTCATTATTACTTTGGGAAAGAAGCTCTATAGGATACCATAGACACTTTCCACCACTGCAGTGTCCCTCATCACAACTAAGAAGTGGACAAAAGTATTCTCCCAAACAGGGAAATTCGTCCTCTTCATGGTTCGTTCTGAAGGTGAATGAAATATTACAATAACATCCAACACCTCCATGTAAAACCCCTCTACACAGCAGAAATAGGTGGACAAGATCATGGAATCCTACAAATACATGTTCACCACACCCACCGGGGTGCCAATACATTGTGTGGTCAAGCATTCCATTGATTTGATACCTAGTGCGCCTTTACCTAACGGGCCAGTATATAGGTGTTCCCTCATGGAAAATGAAGAAATCAAATGCCAGATTCAAGAATTGATCCAAAAGGGGTATATTTGACCTAGCTCCTCGCCTTGTGGATCCAAATTGTGTTGGTAGAGAAGAAAGATGGGACATGGAGACTCTGTATTGATTATTGAGCTCTAAACAATATCACAGTCTGGAATCGTATCCCATTCCTTGTATCGATGACCTTCTTGACTAGCTCAAGGGTGCCAAATATTTCAACAAGATTGATTTGAAGATTGTCTATCATAAAGTGCCAATTGAGAAGACTGATGTTTGGAAGACTTCCTTCAAATATCAGGAAGGCCTTTTTGAGTGCTTGGTCATGCCTTTCGGCTTGAATAATGATCCAAAAAATTTCACGAGGATTATGGATGATATCCTATGACCATTCACTAACTCTTTTATGGTCGTATATTTGGATGATATTCTCATCTAGAACTGAACATGGGAAGAGCATTTGCAGCATATCCACCAAGTCCTTAGCACCTTGAGCCAATACAAGTTATATGCTAATTTAGAGAAGTTCTCATTTGGCATGAAGAGGGTTCAATATCTGGGATAGATCGTGGATGAACATGGAGTTCATGTGGATCAATCCAAGATCCAGGCCATACATGATTTTCCAACCCCGACAACTCTCACAGAGCTTCGTAGCTTCCTAGGACTTGCCAACTTCTATCACAGATTTGTGTTGGGATTCTCTAATATTGCTTGGTTCCTTACCCGGGTAACCAATGGGGTATCTAAGGCCAAGTTCAGCTGGTCCAAGCCACAACAACAAGTATTTGAGGATCTAAAGAAATGCTTATGTTCAACACCTGTCCTTGCCTTACCGGTTCTAGAACAACCCTTCAAGATTGAAACATATGCTTCAAACTATGTTGTTGGTGCAGTTCTCACTCAACATGGTCATCATATCACAATGATATACTTTTAGATATAGTACACAAGTACCCCACCTACGAAAAGAAAATGTATTCAATTTTCCAATCTTGCCGTGAATGGAAGCATTACATCCTTGGAAAATATACCATCATCCACAGTGATGAAAATCCCCTGTAGTTCATGCAAACCCAAGGGAAGTTACAAAATGACCGCCACCAGAATTGGTCCACTTACTGCAACAATTCCACCTAAATATTAAATAAAAGAAGGGCAGCACCAACCAAGTCGTTGATTTCCTTAGTCGACCTCTGTTATACCTCAATATCACACCTAACAACCTCTCCATGGTAAAAACAATATTTTTCTAATTACTATTATTTTTCTAATAGTAGAATGCATGACATCAAATACAACTAGCAAATTCACCATGTATACCAAAACCATGGACCATAAATCACTAACAACAAACATTAGTAGTGATTAATGTTTTTGGTTAGTGATTTATGGTCCATGGTTTTGAAATCCCATGGTAAATTTTCCCATGGTATTTCGATGCCATGCATTATATTTATAATTTTGTGTCTATGTCCCAAATGATTTTTTTATTGTTTTTTTGCTCTGAATAAATAATATCTATGTTGTCATATAAGTAAATATATATTTTTAGGTAAGTTATTTTTTATAACAAAAAAACTGTTAATTCAAATACCTCCATCGATATTTTAGCTCGATTGAGATATATACTTCAATGAAGATATTTGAATTAATAATTATTTTTCCTGTATTTGAATTCATATAGTTTTTAATGGTTAAAAGCTCGATCAAGAGATTTTCTCAATCGAGATTTTGTTTAAACGCGCTTTAACACTCGATCGAGATGTTTTTAAAACGTGCACAAATGCTCAATCGAGGGATTTAAAATAGGCTTTTAGCCCCCTTTTTTAACTTTGTTTTTTCAAACCCTTTTTGTGAGACATAAACCCTATCCTAGGATGCACATTAGATGGTGGAATTCATACCAATGGATCCATCAACGAATCGTCTATACATTGACATATAATTTACAAGTTTATGAGCTCATATGATATTTTTTTATTTTCTTTGGAAACTTACACTTACAAAACCATGTCAACAGCTTTGATAAATCAACAACATAAAATTACAAAACAAAAAAATTTCAAAAAATACATACACCTCATACCAACGCATGCTCTTCAAAAAGGTATTTTTTTATTTTTCTATTTTTGTGACCAGTAAAAAAAAGTTTACGCCACTTGTAAACTTTTGTTGAAATTCACAAGAACACACCTATCATTAAATGCAATTTTGGCATATTAAATCATTTTTTAAAAATATTTGTGGAAAGACAACATAATTCTCTACAATTTGTTTTTTGTTGCGTATCGGAATTCACTAGTTATATATGAGTTTTGAGGGCTTCGATTTAATGAATGTGTAAAAAAATTAATTTTCGCCATCACTTTTGGCCAAAACGTGTTACCCATCTTCATGGATTCACCATATCACCTCTCCTTTTTCTTTAAATACTTCTCCGCCATATTACTCTACTCGACATTAATTCTCTACCCTATATGTTATCAACTTTTCAACTCCTATCCGGGTCCTTGCACGAAGTTGAGGAACCTTTTAGATGCAATCCTAGTTTCACAAAACCCATAAGAGTTTAGTAAAGCAAAAATGCTCAAGTGTTTATTTGAACTATGCATGGGAGGGCCTGAGCCTGCTATGTCTTTTGACATGCATGATAGATAGGAAACAAAAATGAAAGCGTGTTTTTTAACTACAAAACGCTCAAGTTTTTTAAACTACAAAATGCTCTGGCATTTTCTAACTACAAAATGCTCTAGAGTTTTGTATCTACAAAATGCTCTAGTGTTTTGTATCTACAAAACTCTCTAGTGTTTTGTAACTATTAAATGCTCTAGCATTTTGTATATACAAAATTCTCTATCATTTTGTAATTCTCCATCATATTATATTACATATTAAGTTTCCTTTACCTTTTCTTTATCCCCCCCTCCCTAACTCCCTCTTCCCCTCCATATCTCCATCATTTATCTCTATGTACCTACCAATCCCTCCCTCCATAATTCTCTCTCCCCTTCCATATCTCCCCACTTTCTCTCTATTTCTCTACCCTCCCTCTCTCTCTCTCTTTATATATATGTCCTCCCCCATCCACTCCTCTCTCTCATATCTACATACATCACTTTCCCTCTCTCCCCCTCCCTTCCTCTCTGTCTCCCCCACCATCTCTCTCCATAACTCTCTTTTTATATCCCTCCCTCCATAACTCTCTCTCCCTCTCCCTCCCCCCCGTCTCTCTCTATCTCTCTCTCTATGTTTCCCTCCCTATACCCCCCTTCCCACTCCCTCCCTCCATCCCTCTCTCTCTCCCTCTTCACTCTCTCTCTCTCTCTATCCCCTCCATATATCCCCCCATTTGTCTCTATGTGCCAACCCCTCCCTGCCTTTACATATCTCTCTCTATGTGTCCCCCCCATCCATCCCCCTCTCTCATATCTACATACATCTCTTTCCCTCTCTCCTCCCTCCCTCTCTCTTCCCAACCATCTCTCTCCATGACTCTCTCTTTTAACACCTCCCTCCCTAACTCTCTCTCCCTCCCTCCCTTCCCCTCTATCTCCCACGATCCCTACAACTCCATCCCTCACTCTCTCCTTCCCTATCCCTCCCACCTCCATCCATCTATATCATCTCTCCATACATCTCTTTCCATTTCTCCCCCTTCCTCCCTCTCTCTCTCCCCCTTCAAGGGATAATTAGGGATCAATTTATGTTTAGAGCATAGTATTTTATGGGTTAGGAGATTTAGGGGTTAAGGAATTTAGGGATCATTTGTTAGAGGGATAAGGTTTAAAAGGTTAGGGGTTGATGCCTAAGTAGTTAAAGCTTTAATTGTTTAGGGGTTTTAAGGGATTAGGGATTTAGGGCTTTAAGTTTATGGGTTAGGTTGTTTAGTGGTTAGGGGTGGAATAGGTCACTAGTGGTTAGAGGTTGTGGGATTAGAGGTAATGTGGGTAAGGCATTCAGGGGTTATGGGATTTAGGGGTTAATGGATTTAGTGCTATGGGGTCAGGGGGTTAGGGTTTATGAGGCTAGGAATTAAGGGTCCATGGGTTAAAGGGTTAAAGGATTATAAAGGGTAATCTAGAGATTAGAGGTTAATGCACAAGCCCAAGTGAGAGTGCCCAAGCCGAGAGAGGAGTGATCAAGCCTAAGGGGAATATCTTAAGAAAATGTAGATCTCTCATGCAAACAAAGAGCAGACATGCAAATGTAGAGTGCACACGAAAAGGTAGGATGCACTTTCACAATGGAGGTCGCACATGCAAATAGAGATTAGAGGTAAACAATTATTTTACCTCTAGGGGGTAAAATAGAGCTTAAAGGCTAATGGTTAAAGGATTAGAGGTAAACAATTAAAGGACTTAATGGTTAACCTAGTGTGCATAGTTAGTGCGTGAGGACAACTAGCTATCAGATGGGGATGGCAGTGACATGTACAATCCCCATGCGAGGACTACAACAAACCATGTTCCCAGAGCGGCGGACACCCGAAATAATGGCAACCCTCCTCTCTCCTGCATCGAGGAATTTTACTGGAGTGTATGCCATTGAATGCAACCCTTAGCCCTTGTGTGAACCATGAAGAGAGAACGGTACATCCTGGTACGAGGCATGCATATGGCTGTCCTTGAGATGACATGAAAGAATGATGAGAAAGAAGGTTGAATCCTGCAATTTAACGGGAATGTTAATGATCTAATATGGGAAATTATGAGGTTGGCAGATGGAAAGACTACATATGAGAAAGAAAATGCGTAGTAATTTCACATAACGTCCTGGTTTCTCATTACTCTGGAATACTGGTGGGCTATAAACGTCGTGTTGCAGATGTCATCTAAGAAAGCACCCCCTTGTGGATGAGTGCAATGGAAACCAGAGGGAAGCAAGCAAGGAGGAGGGAAAAGGGTAAGTAGGAAGAAATGATTCCCAAAGTTACCCGTGAACAGCAGTGGGTTAGCCAAGCCACGCATTTATTCCATGAGGGAATTTGCAGGTTGTCCACGGGGAAATTGAGTAGATTGAGAAGAATCTATGGGAACGAATCAAGGTGCCCAGATGGAGGAGCCAACAGAATGGGTGCAGGATCCTCGCACCACATTCAGCAGAATGTTTGCCTATGATCGGGTTCTTGTCACTTATTGGGTGGTAAAGGGGCTGTTAGCCCACATCTTGATCGAGCGAGCAAACAAAGACGCTAGCGATGAGGAACTGATTCAATCTTGGAAGGAGCACAATATGGACTGTAGACTGATGCATCGAAAAATTGATATGATTGCAAGCAAAATGGTAATTCAATTTCTTCCCCCATCTGGTTCTCGGCCGAGCAAAGTGATATCCAAATGGGAGTAATGCGACGTTGGGGCTAGCCATGGGCTAGCACGACAAAAAGGGCACCTGCGATCACTACTAAGGGATGATCAGCACATGGCCGTGGAAGCCCGATCTCTTAGTCCAAGCATCTGATGGGTGCAAACTCTCTAGCGGAGGTAGGACTAGGTGAGGTGTAGGTGTCTTTGCTCATGGTCTGTATTTAGTTTTTTTGGTCTAGGGTCATATGGTTTTGGAGATGTGTCATTTGTCGACAGTTAGTCTCTTTCTTGTCTTAGTTTTTAGCTGTCTCCGTTAAAAGTCGATGTTGGAAGAATGGGTTTTGATCAAAGGCTTGAATTTTTGTAAGGTGACTTCTTTTTGTTCGGTTAGAAAGAAGTAACAGGATTATAGCAATATAGGTTAGTCGTGTCATTGTGCTATTCAAAGGCCAAGTAGATGTATAGTGATGGATGTCATGTAATATTTTTTTGCAGTAATATAATTTCCTTAATTAAAAAAAATATTTAAAGATTTATTTTTCATTAATTCAAAAGTTTAATTTACATTGTTTCAAAAAAAATTAAAGGACCATTATATTTTTTAAGTCTTAATTTTCAAACATTTATAGGTCGACCAATTTTTTTTATCTCATTTGATTGTTGATTATGCCATTCGAACCTGCAATCTGCATGGCATAACGATGTAATTTAAACATGCTAACATTTAGATAAGTTTTCAAATTATTTTTGTGTGAAAATTGGTATATTTATTATATTAAAATTGTATTTATGTAATATGAAGTGTAACACTCAACTAGTGTAACATTCAGTTTGAGTGAAAAAAAATTTGTATATAAAAGTTATATTGATCTGATTAGGTGTGGAAGAAGATTCTCTTTGATATTTTGTTAGAGATATATAGTGTTTTTGAGAAGAACTAGAACAATCATGTATTATTTGATTCTTTTGAATAGTAATAATATGTTTTTTTTTTGCTGAAAAAAACAATACATTCAGATTAGAGTAAATCAAGAGACTTGCCACCTACCATATAAATTGAAAACAAAACAATATTTGATTCCTTTAAATAGCAATAATATGCTTTTTTCTGAGAAAAAAACAAAACATTCAGACCAGAGTGGATCAAGGGACGTGCATTTGCGCGGCCATATAAATTGAAAACAAATATGGCGCTGTTTTCTCCATCAGTACCTACCATTGTTGATAAGGTATCCATATCATCAAAGGTATCCATATCATCAAATAAATATGTCACTGTTTTATCTATCACAGACCATTTCTCCATCAGTAGAAGAGACGTGCATTTGCGGGAGAGATTGAAAAGAAATATGACATGGTTTTTCCCATTTGTGCAATTTTAGGTTTTTTTGCTTTGGATGTTCAACCTATCAATTTTAGGTTATTTCGCATGTTGTTTTTTTTGCTTTGGATGTGCAACTTTGACGAATCCAAATTCCACGAAAAGAAATTCCAAGCGGTTGCGAAATTAACGCAGCGGTCGAAAAAGAAATTCCAAACTGTGGGGGTTGCGAAATTATCGCAGCGGTCGATTTAAGATGCTTCGGAGTAGAAGATACGTGCATTTGCGGGAGACTGTTTTTTCCATCACAACTGTAACTCTATAAATATATGCGGCCGTACTCCGCTGGAAGTCGGACATGCAAGAAGAGAGAAGCAGAGCATCGTATTGAAGAGAAAAATGGATTCAGAAGAGAAGCAGAGCTCGTGAATCTAGCTGCCACAGCAGATGCAGCTAGAGTAACGATACTCCTTTTGATCATCGTATTGTTCTTGAAATATCGTTTGAAAACGAAGAGATCAAGGAATCCAGAGCCGCGGCCTCCGGGGCCATCTCCATGGCCCATAATCGGGAGAGTTGCCTCACCGTGCTCTGAAAGACCTTGCACAAAAATATGGTCCCATTATGTTTCTGCCCTTGGGCTCCATCCCTACAGTGGTGGTTTCGGCTCCTGAGATGGCCAAACATTTTCTCAAAACTCATGATCTCATCTTTGCCAGCCGACCCTTAATTGCCGCTGGAAAATACATGGCCTACAATTTCAAGGACGTTGCGTTAGCCCCGTATGGAGATTACTGGAGGCAGATGAGAAAAATATTCGTCTTAGAATTGCTCACTGCCAAAAGAATCGAGTCCTTCCAGTCGCGGCGAGACGAGGAGCTATCTGCAATGATTCACTCCATTTGGAATGAAAGCGAGAACGGGGAGAAGGCTGTCAACCTGACCAAGGCGTTGTCGTCTCTCATGACAAATATAATATGCAGAATGCTCATGGGCAGAAAATGTTCGACGGACGTGCCCGATAATTTGGCGACCTATAAAAGATTGGGGAAAATGGTGCGGGATTTGTCGCCTTTATCCGGCGCTTTTGACATTGGAGATTTCATTCCTTGTTTGGCTTGGTTGGATTTGGGGGGATCAGAAGGCGCATGAAGAAAATGCACCAAGAATTCGATTCCTTGACCGAGAAAATTATCGATGAACACATTGTAAACGAGCGAGCAAACGGCCAGCACGGGAACGATCTTGTAGACGTGCTGCTCGACATCTCTGAGAGGGCGGCCGATGCAACGGACAAAAAATTAAGCAGCAGGAACGACATGTTGATTGGCTGAATTGAATCGTCGACAGTTACTCTGGAATGGGCAATGTCGGAGATTTTGATGAATCCTGCTGTGATGAAGACATTGCAGGAAGAGCTCGAGTGGGCTGTCGGCAAAGGCGGCCGAGTAAAGCCGTCTGATCTGCCAAGTCTGGAGTATCTGCAATGTGTGGTGAAGAAAACGCTAAGATTGCATCCGCCTGCTCCACTGCTGGTTCCCCACGAGTCAAGGGAGACGTGCATTGTGGCGGGATACAAGATCCCTGCTAAAACGAGGCTTATAGTCAATGCGTGGACGATGGCGACAGATCCGGGTGTATGGGGAGAGGCCGTTTTGGCCTTCAAGCCGGAGAGGTTTATGCAGGTGGGTGGCAGACACAGAAATATAGATGTGAAAGGTCACGACTTTGAACTCATTCCCTTCGGATCTGGCAGGAGAGGGTGCCCTGGGACGGCTTTGGCTCTTGAATCTGTTAGCCTTGCACTTTCACGTCTGCTGCATTGCTTCGACTGGAGTTTGGAGTGTAAGGATGGAGTCCAGGAGGAACTGAATATGAGTGAATCGTTTGGTCTAACGATGTCACGACGCTTTGATCTCTTTGCTGTTCCAGCCGTGAGGTCGCAGACAGGAGTTTGAAGGTTAATTTATGGTAACATTTCATGAATTCATAGGTGAGAATAGCTTGTTGGGATAGAGATATAGCAATAGCATGACAGATCCTATGGTTCTCAACTCCATCAACCATAGTATCCACAATGATAAGGTTTGTTGGTTATTATACTTATATAGCCCTTCTCTCAATAAGGTTAACGCCCGCCTCCTTGGAGCCTACCTCGTTAGTCCTTGATAAGCAAGGAAGGATAATGTTTGTTGGATATAGCCCTTCTCTCATTAAGGTTAACGCCCACCTTCTTGGTGCCTATCTCCATAGTCCTTGATAAGCAAGGAAGGATAGTGAGAAGATTGTTTGGTTATTATATTTATACCCATGTGTTTATATTAATTTATAAATTGAGAAGATTGTTTGGTTATTATATTTATAGGCATGTGTTTATATTTTATAATTTATGGTTAATTAAGAAATTTATGGAAGGAAAATGACACAAATGTATTATGGATTTTATTTAGAATTTGAAATAAATAATTACAATTATATATAGTTTTTTAGTACACTAATAGATGTTAGAATAATACCTAGCCATGTAATTAAGTTTATGGTTGTGGTTATTCAAAAATAAAAATAATAAAAAAGATATAAAAGATAACTCGAAACTTATGCATGGATAAAAGTTGAATTGCTTTGTTTATGGGGTATTCTAAAGGTGGGCATGTGATGTGGGTTAAGTTCATTGAAAATTTTCAGAGATTCTTTAGTTATAATGAACTGGATAACATATACAAAAGGATGAATCCATAGTCTCAAAACAAGAACAAGAGCAAAATCTCATCTAGAGTACGCTAAATCACATTAAAAAAGAACATCATAGATCCATAATGGGTGAGTGATTCCTCAACCCATTTTTCCCAACAAAGACAACTAGCTTCACCGTCAAGTGCTTCTTTGAATAAAGCCTCTACAACATCATTATAATCATGGTAGATGTGATCGATAGAAAGATCAACAAACAAAGACATCATGAAAGTAATCCTATCACACCAATGGCTTAGTTAAATGTTGTTAAGTTGAAATAGCTTCTTATGAGATGCTCGCATGATATGTGTTTTGCTACAGCAATATAGTGACACGAATGATCCGGTCTTTCTGATTTGCTTTTGTATTTTTTTATTTCTTCATGAAATAACATTAGTACTACTTTTTTCTTTCTAAAAAAAAATAAGGGACACTTCTTTATTAGAAGAAAGCATTTGATAACAATTAGCTGAGACATAGACAATTGGGTGATTACAATTACACATGGAAAACAGGTAACATATTTAATTTCCTTGCGACACTTAACGTAGCACTTAACTTGAATTTGAATAGTTATATAATAAGATTTTTAATTATTGAAAAGTGTTTATGAATATCTAAATAAATCAATCATTAAGCATACATGAGTATATAGTGTGAGGAATTAAAAATAATATAAATAAATAAAAATTTTAATTACAAATATATATTGATATTATTGTTATTAGTATTACTATTTGGATTTCTTTAAATTTTATTTATTGATTATGTAAAATAATTTATTTTGTAAATCAAAATTTATCAGATTAAATAAATTCATATATATATATATATATATACATATATATTGATATTAAGTTTAATGTTTTTTTTTATAAATCTTATAACAAATCTATGTTTGTGATGTTACATCTTATATATAGAGATTTGCATTGCTCTTTGGATGTAGTGTAGGTGAGTGAAGGAAAGAATGTAATAAAGTTAAACTTATTATGAGAAGATATATAAATATAGTTTATTTAATTTATATTTAAAATTTAAAAATATTTATTTAATTTAATATTTGGAATTTAAAAAATTATTTAAATAAATGAAAACATTCTAGCATACATTAAAAAAATAGAATAAATTCTTATATTAAATGTCAGCATTCGTTTGTCATGTGATCCATAAAATTTCGGCTCAACTAATTATAGTTTATACCATGAAAATATGTTTTGACAGAAAATATGGAAAGATTGTGAAGAGGAGCGATGTAGTGGTTAGCCTAGTTAAACCAAAGGATACCGTAAGGACATGCGTGAAGTTAAGGTTTTTTATTTTTTTATTAAAATTAAATAATTTTTTATTTCTTATAAATCTTATTAAAAGCAGGTAAAAATTGTAACATGATAAAAGTTATTCAATTAAAAAACAACAAATATATATTTGTCATGTTATCCAATTAGAAAACAACAAATATATATTTTCGATTTTTAAAAATTATTTTTTAATATTTAAAATATTTAAATTAATATATTATTTTTAAAAAACTTTCTACAACGATAACAAAATTTGTAAGTTTTTTTTTCAATCATAAAAAATAACATACTTAATATTGAAAATAATATATAAGAATTACAAACCAATGGCAAAAACCATCCAAACTAAAAATACATCCAAAACTAAAAGATACATCCAACTTCATTACAATACAATGATTATGACTATGACTAGTTATCACCGATTTTCCACAATATCACCGCTGCATAAAGCCACTCCCATCCTAGCCATTGATCGCTATATCTTCGCGGCTTATAAAAAAAAAAATCAACTCATCTTTATGTTTGTTTACAATAAAATTAAAAAACGTCAAATCATAGTTTCAATTAAAATACGAAACATGATCTTTATGTTTGCTTACATTTTTTAAACAAAATTGAAACATCAAATCATAATTTTGATTAAAAGAGAAATTATAAAGAATTAGTGTAGGTGAAAACAAAATGAATTATTAGTTGTAAACATAAATCATTATGCGGAAGAAAGTGTTATTTTTAGTTTTTATTATTTAAATTTATTATCATTTATTTTTAGATAAAAAATTATTTTTAAAGTTTGCTTTAGAAGATTATTTTAAAAGCTTTTTTATATTTTTGTTAAGGATTTTTTGCGGTGGAGGAGCTAGCCATTCACGATTCACCGAATAGAAGAGCATTGAAACTTACATGATTCACCGAATAGAAGAGCATTAAGACTTACATACCTAAGGACATCCAAAAGGCATAGGTAAAAGTGATATGACAACGCATAGGTGGCTTAAATCTGATCGAGTAGTAGAACTCATATGACAACTTAGCCTGCTTTACAACATTTAATGCTATGTCAACAACATTGTGGGTCTTGAGATCCAATGGCCCACAATGCTGATGTTGTAGCATTAAACTGCCTGCAGCACCTTAGATATTGATTGATATTGACGTGACAGAGAAAAAAACGGAATGGATGACTCAATGGGAAATAGGACACATGGCACATATTTGTATTTCTCTTAATTTTGTTGTTTTATTATGACAATTTGGTTTAAAACCAGGTAATATTTGACATATCAATATGCTCATCCAATCAGAAAATAGAAATATATATTTCAAAAATTCAAAATTAATTTTTAATTTTACAATATTTAATTTAATATAAAAATATTTACAAAACTTTATAAAATTATAGAAAAAATTGATCGCCATTGGCATGCATAATAAGAATTAGTTGGCATTCACAAATTATATAAACAATCGGCACATCAATGTATATTCAAGGTATCACCACATTTTTACTTTTCATAAACTAATATGTCTTTACTCAACCATTACTATTGGAAATAACAAAAACAAAGAGATTTTTTATTAATCATTATCATATAAACAAACAAACAAACAAAAAATTGCTTGGTTTGTTGATGTTATACTACAAAAGAATAAGATGCACACAACATCATAGATGCAAAAGCAATGCTGTCAATATGGAATAAGGAATCTTACAATTCATGATTTCGTTTTTGTTTTGATCTTAACATTCAATTAATTAACAATTAAGAAAAAAAACAAAGCAAAATTTCATTAATATCTAAAAATAATTAAAACCAAATACCAAAGTTCATATTAAATGAAAACAAAAAAAAATAAAAACAAAAATGTAATTAGGGAAAATAACAAAACAAACTTTCAATAATAGCTATAAAAAAATTAACCACGTGTCAAATTTTACATTAAATAAAGATTAAAAAAATATATAAAAACAAAAATGCAATCAAAGAAAAACAATAAAATTAAATTTCAATAAAACTAAAAATAATAAACTAAGTGTCAAAGTTGATATTATATAAAGATAAAAAAGAAAAAAAAAAAAAAATGTTGTAAAATATCCAAATCAAAGAAGTTAAAAAAAAATAATTGATATTATATAACAATAAAACTAAATTTCAATAAAACTAAAAATAATAAATTAAGTGTCAAAGTTAATATTATATAAAGATAAAAAAGAAAAATGTTGTAAAATATCTAAATCAAAAAACCTAAAAAAATAGTTGACATTATAAAAATAAGAAAGGCAAAAAAAAATGTTGTAACATCCAAAGCAAAGAACCTTAAAAAAAACTAAAACTAAATATGTATATCTAAAATTATTTAAAATCATCATTCAACGTTTACAATAAATAAAGAAAGAAACAAAAACAAGATGCACTAACATCTAAAAAAGAGAACCATAAAAAATAATTAAATGCAAAATGCATATTTAAAAGACAAATTTATTACAAATAAGAGCTTGAGGTGCATTTAAGTGGAAAAGAAACATACGGAGGTACTTACTTTAAGGTAGGTAGGTTATATATAATATGCATATAGAAGTTTGTTTAGTTTAAAAATTCTAAAGATTATATGTAAAATAATAATTATAAAAAATAAGTAAATGCAAATATATATATATGTGTAAAAAACATTTTTTTTTTGTAAATAAGTACATTTAAGTGAAGAAGAGACATGTAAAGCTACAAGATAATTAAGTTATATATAATAATATATTCATTAGTGAGTTTAGTTTAAATTTTTTTAAAGATTGTATGCATATATAAACTAAGCATGTTGTCTAACATAATTAGACTAATAAGTTTAAGGTTAGTATGTAATAAATTTATAGAAAACATAATTAATATAGCCAAACTATGTTATAAAATCATAATAATTTTTTTATACATATTTATAAAAATGGCATAAGGAAGAACTACATAAGATTAGATTGACTAACTCTAACCAACATTCTTTTCTATTTGAAGTTATCAATCACAACAAACTAATCTTGGAAGCTAAGTATAAAATCCTCACGTGATTTCTTACATATAAGGATATTTTTCTAGTATGGGATCTCATGCAATTGCTAAATCATTAAAACAGTTCATTGCAAAGCCAAATGTATAGGGATTAATTGCAAATCCATGAAAATGTTCAAAGTGATGTTTCCTCGGCATTAAAACATAAGAGTCCATTTGATAAACAAGAAAGATTAATATAAAAGACTTATCAATAACCAAGACTAGCATGGTGGTTACCTTTGGCATAAGAGTCCATTTGATAAACGAGAAAGATTAATATAAAAGACTTATCAATAACCAAGACTAAATGGTGGTTACCTTTGGCACCCAAATGCGAGGCTTGAAAAAGTGGAGTGGATGATAGTAGCCAACATTTGTTGATTGGCCATGCTCACACAGCTAGTACATACAGAGTTGCCAACCACCATAGTGCCTACTTTTTAGGGTCAAATCTCAATCGTGCTTCTTTACGAAGCTCTAAATATTTAGGCTAGTTTATCCTTTCCTTTCCATGGCTTTATGATCTTTTTCTAGTGCTTCACTTTTTACTATTTCCTATCAATAGCCCTCCACAAGTTTCTAATCTTAACCTAATGTTCATGATTTGTCTCCAAAAGGTATGGGATACTTATGGTATTTTATATAATTTTTGCCCAATAAATTGCAATAATAGGTCAATTCAATGTTTATTTTATTGAATCGCCTATGCAAGGCCATATGAAAGATTTTCCATAATTATTATGTTTTGCTTAGATTATCTAGATATCTCTACAATTTGTTTATGTTAGTGTTGGTGCAACATTTCTTTTATAAGATATTTATTTCCACTTTGACATTGTTAAGGTGCAAAAATCGTATTTGTATCCTCTAATATATTAGTTTTTATCCTTAAAATGTATACTTTAGTCTCATCCCTACTATGAAAACACCTTCATGAAATTTTGATCTAATCTAAAAAATATGAGATGTCGAATTCTGGCCACCTAGCTATGAGGTGGAATCATGGAATCAAACTCTTACTCTAAAGCCAAAGTGGTATATTCAATAGTGATTGACATAACAATGGTTGATGCAATGATGGCAGATGCTATGGTGATGGATTCTACATTGCTAGTTGCTACGGTGGTAGATGTCATGATGGTCGCTACAACACTAGTAGGAGACATCATAGAAAGGGAAATAGTAAATATATGTATAATATGACTAAAAGGATCAACCATGACCTTTTAAAGAATGGTGGTGATTATAAAATATAGAATCTTGTTGGAAATGATTAAAAACGGTTTTGATCTAGTTTGAGGCATAAACTCACCATTATAACAAAAACAACCATGTTAATGGATAAAATTAACTTGTTCAATAAATGGGTAATGGTGATAAAAAATCCAATATCAAGGGTTTCACTCAAGTAGGATGGAAGACTAGAAGGCATACAATATGGATGAGGTGGACGTGTATGTATCCCAAATGGAGCTTGAAAACATAAGGTATGAAACTAGTTGAAATTGTTTAAAACAACAATAAATTTAACGATATAGTATATCTATCATATTGTCATTAAACAATTTTTTTTTTTTTTACAATACCAACATATGGCCCATGCCAACAAAATATGAAATTCCCAAAGCTATAAGAAATATATGTATCTCGCCTAGTAATGTAAGTTGGTTATTAACAACACCTATCATGTATTGCAAATAACATGATCTGGTCCAATGAGAGTGGAATACAACAAAAATAATTACTCAACTTAAACAAAATATACTTGATTGCATGCCATGGTAGTAGGAGATGTAACACTAAAGGAGATAGGTATAAACCTTTTCATGTATTATAAATTTGAAAGCTAAAAATAAATAAAGTATATAAAAGTACAAAGTAAACTATGGGTTATAAAAACTAAATGATGGTTTTGCTTGATTGCGATGTTGCATGATAAAAAAGCTATTGTCCAAAATGGTCCTAAATGATAACAATAACACAAACTCAAACCCAAATAAAGAAAATTACTCATAACAACGAACCAACCTTAAAATATTTTTCATATATTTCAAGCATGATATTACCCATTTCCTATAGGTTTAACATAATAAACGTTGGGAAAACGTGACCACAAGACCCCTTAGTGAATTTAAAACCAAGTAAACAAGAAAAAAGGGAAAATGGAAACATTTGGAATTGGGAAAATTTATTCTAATACACCTTTGTCACCCCCTTCTATGGAATTTGCAAGGATAAGTTTTGTAATCATCTCTCGAATCCAAACCCACATGGCATTGCCTCCTCATTTTGATACAAATATAAACTATAGGGGTGGTAATATAAACACAATTTATGTTGCTCGTTAAGAACCCAATTCACAAGCTAGCTTTGAAAGCACAAAATGGAAAATGAATGTCCACATATGGTTAAGAAATCCATTGGAAACTTTTTGTATTATTTTGCATTCCCGTTCAATGTGATTGATGCCCTTGTTCACAATCTTTGATTGATGCAGTGGTTGGCATAGGTATGTGTTTCAAATCTCTACATGTGAGAGATATTGCCCAAGTTAAATATAGATTCTAGACTGGTGTTAGGATTTTTCCCTTAAAAGACTGTCTCGGTGCGTCTCTCTAAAAAATGTCATGAAATTAGTCAACCTAAGAAATTATCCGATATGGAAAAATGTGAAATTTCTTTTTATGGTGATTCCAAGTTGATTAGTGCCCTATTTAAGGGATATTTTGTTGAAAAAATCCTTAAAGATAGGGGTTCAATTGTGAATCATATTTAAACCAGCAAGATAATAGGGTTAGCAAGCGTACAACCACACTCTCAACACCCTATTATGAAAGAAATAGTGTCCTTCTACAAAAAGTAACTTCAATCTAGAACATATTTGCAATGTTGCATAAAATCCAATTATATATGATAAAAAAATATTCCATAATAAAACCATCCAAAAAATTTACCACAAAGAAACTTAAAACCTAAGTAATGAGTAAAAAAGACAAACATTTATTAAATATTGGTCCCAATACATAACATGATTCATATACAAAATTGATGATACTTAAAGAGGACAAATCATCACAATATTTAGCCTCTTTTCTTGTAGGAATAAATAGTATAACACATATAAAATTATAGTATAAAATATGAGATACAATTGTTATCAATATTGAACAACACCAAGGGTACTCCTTGGCCCTAAAGGAAACATGGAAATAATATTCACATGGAGGCTAGGGAAAATGGTCAATAGAAAAGAAGACATACATACACTACTTATAGATCGTGATACTTCATTCCCCACAAGACCTTGTAAAAACCTATATGAATTAAGTAGAGGAAAATACCTACTTCAATTCCCTCGAAAGGACCATGTTCATGTAATCATTGTCAAACTTAAGGTAGCAAACATGCTAGGAAAACATTCCAAGGTGTCATCGATGATAAAAGATAAAAGAGAAAGTTGGGAATTTGATTTTTCCTTACTTGCACCAAAATTTTCACCATAGGTAATACCCTCCAAAGATATTAATAAACACTCTCTTAATGATATTGGGAAAAAACATGGTAGGAAAATAGAATCTAAAATAAATGGAATGCAAGGTGGATACCAAAGACTTGAAGGAGGAAATTATAACACATCTATGAAGAATTCTCATCCGATATTATCCTCCCTGGGAGGAGGATAAAGGGAACAATAGGATCAAATCATGATCAAATGTGAAGAGCATATTTCTAGAGAACACGATGATTGAGTCCATAGAATTCATCATTCACTACACTTAGGCCCATGAAATATTTGGGAATTGTTGGAGGAGTCTAGTCGACGAGTCGACTAGGTCCTCTACCAACTATGGTCGGCCCGAAGCCGTCAGTCGGTTAGTCAACCGACCGGTAGTTGTAACTGAATAACTGTATCTAACTTGTGTAAATAGGATGTAGAGATGACATTGGAATATATCTCTGCACTAGTATTGTACTCTGCTTTGGTCCTATTAATATCAATCTTCTTGTTGCTATCCCATTTACTCTCATATATGGTTCTATGATGTGTGTATGCATGTGACTCTTTCTCTATATTAGTATAATGTACGACTAGTAACTGATGCAATCCCCTAGACTAAAACATTGGTTCTGTTGTCGGTAGTACACATCCTTAAGAAATGAGAAAGATGCATGAATGCTAATAGAGAGAGAAATTTGAGAGTGGTGGGACAAGAAATTAGTGAACTATATCCATAATTATGCAAGACGAAACAAGCTAGCGTTAGCAAAATCAAGGAAGAAGTTCTTCACCGATGCCCATGAGAATGTTTAGAGTTTGTTCCTCATGAAATAAAGAAATTCCTAATAGTTGTTCATGACTAGATTGGATGCCCAAAGTGAAAATTTGTTGATGTGAAATATCCTTAACTGTGGAAGAAAAAATTTGTTTGAATGGTTCAAAAAAACCTGTGAAGAATATTTTGAGGAACAAGCCATTGAGGACAGAGTATCCGCTGATAAAACCTGACGCAATTTTTATACTGACTTCCACAAAAAAAAAATATGAACTATCCCCAGCCTGCTATATAATTTTTTCATCGAGAACGATTCTAGCCACATCGTCAAACCCCAACCACCCATGGAGGAACAAGCGACGATAAAATTGGGAAAATGAACAAAAAGAGTGTGAACGGTTCGTGGCCGAATGACAATGCGAATACTTTTTGAACAAATGACGACCATTGCTGACCTCAAATCCGTCAATCAATAAGATTCGGGTCGGAAATGGGGGGGTACTTAACGATGTGTTCAGAATAAATAATATGGAGGCTAGTTGATGGAAGAATGAAGTCTTGTAAGAAGTCGAGTCCGCTACGATGAAATAAATGTCCAGTCGTCCATAAGAAAGCAACAAATATCCAAAAACTAGAGAGAGAAAAAAGATACAGATTACGAGAGCAATTGAGGGAGATTTCCATCCCGTTACATCATAAGAGAGGCTTGAGGAAGTCAAAAGAGATGGCCAAGTGGCCAAAATTCCTACATGAGTCAAGGGAGAGTAGACCAGTTGAAGAAAAAGGTGAGTCACCAATATATGAAGATCAATCAAACATAATGATTTTGACCCCCCCAGAAAATGTGCATAACAATTCTAGATGCTACAAATATCATTAGTTCTGTACGTATGATCATGACGACCAGACCGACTATCAGATAGATTGTTGAGTATGACATGGGATTACAACTAGGAAACACTAGTATTTGGAACCAACAAGACCAATGTGGCAAAATTGTAGACAGATTAATGATCTAGCGACCAGAGCGAGGTAATTGGATTACCTTCACACTTGATTTTGGGAGACATTCTTTCAATTTATTTTATTCATAACACATCAAGGTACCCCTTTCCAGAAACATTGTTTATTGAACCTGCTAAATCGATGGAGTCTCGAATGGATAAAGAAGAATCTGTAGATGAGATACGTTTGTCTTGGCAGCAGTTTCATTCATCAGAATTCATCAGTAGTCATTTAATAGTAAGTTCTTTTAATAATCAGTCGGTCAGTTCAAAATATCATAGAAGTAGAAATATGGATGTACATCTTCTAGTCAATACTCCTATTTTCGAAGGAGATGGAGTGTCACCTACCCAAATTCCTGAACATTATTACTTTTTTGCAAAAATACTTTATATTAAATTTAATTACAAGTTTGTAATTATGATCGGTTTTGATCATGGATGAATGTAATTACTGAATATTATTATTTAAATAAATTAATTAGGAGACAAACACTCAAGAGGACTGTTGAATGAGTGTTCACTGACCCATTAGGAGGAATGGAAGCTGTTGGAAGGTATGGGACACATGGCAGCAATTACATCACACCAGTAACTGTTGGTTATGGGACAAATTCCCCTAAAATAGGGCATTATCCCCCAGGTGGAGGGAGTGAGTAGGAAGCTCATTTAATGACCCAGTAACAATTGAAAAGGCCTAGGCAGCCTATAAAGGCAAATTCGAATTGGGCAGGCAGCCCTTAATCAATAATTCTGCAGAATATTTTCCTCTTGTAAATCAGGTGATTTCAAGAGAGATTCGAATAAGGGAGGTTAGTGCTGATTGGAAAACTGAGTTTTGCTTATTATTGAGGAGAAACAGAGTTGTAGGAGCAAGTCTTTTGGACTGCTACCTATTGAAGAATTAGAAGATTACTTCTACAACAAGAAGAAGTCCTAATTCCTGAAGCTTCTTCCTCCTGGTGGTTCAACGAACAGGCTCGGGGGTCCTAAGACAGTATTGACTCTTTTCAGAAGTTTGGTTGGGTGGAACAGTCTTCCTGAGTTGTTTGTTGCCCTACAGGATTTATCCAGGTTCTACAAATTTCTTACTTATTCTCAGTAAATAATTTCTGTTATGTTTAAATAGTATTTTCTGTGTTTATGTTTTTGAAAGAAAAACTAATCCTAGAATTGTTCTAAGTCTGAATGTTTAAGTTTAATGCTGAAGATGAATTGATAAACCAATACCTCCATTTTTCCACATGATTTTTAGAAGCATCATACTCTAGTAGAGACACGCAAATTAAAGATAGATTAAAAGATAGGCAATTGCCATTTTGAATTCGACAGATAAATATAGTAAGTCTTATGTTCATTGTTTTCTGACCTATGATGAACAGATGAAAAAAATTCTAGATAATAGTTATTTATATACATATGAATCTTTCCTTTATCCCAATGAAATTAATCAATGTTAAATTTCCTGTACATTTTTCTCGTATTATATATAATGTTATAATATGCATAGGAAGTAGAAAAATACAATCTGCATATTGTTTTATGGACTGCTGAATTTAAATAAAAACATTCTTTATGTCAAACTGGAAACACAATAAGTTTCACACAGGTATCATAATTTTCTACACTTTATCCACACACTATTCCATCGTAAATACTCTATCATTATTTATGTGTTTAGAAATTTAAAATAGACATAATTGCTTTTATACAGACTTCATAATTTTGCACAATATGCACACAGTAATTTCTTATCTAATTCTATAATGCTTTTTGAACAAAGTTAAACATGAGAAGAACTTTGTATTTACCATTATCACCATTTTTCATCATCCATATAAACTATAGTATTGTTCTTTTCTATTTTTTGAGTTTCCATATCAAAACCCTAGTTAGGTTCGTTTCTTTTCATCATTTAATAAAAAAATACTACACTCTTTACAAATCTTGGTTTGAGCCCTACTTGGCTAAGTCCTATTTGCAAACAAAAGCACGATTTAGGTTTAACCCTACCTATCCTTTTGTTAAACGAAACAAAGATCTTTCATTTAAACTTTATACTCTTTTGTTTCCAGTTTTCAAACAAATCAGAAAATCATCATCATTCTACAGTATCGAGACGAACGTTACAAGTCATCTACACAAAACTTTTTAGCACATCATTTATTTATTTATTTTATTCCGATGAACGTTTCATGACTTCATAGTTCATACAAAGTCTAGTATGTAATCATGGAGAGAGAAAAAGCATTAATATACAGAAGATAAGCCTTGGCTCTAATTCTTCTCTCAACCTTCGAAACCATCAAATCGTGGTTCCCAAAGAAGGTTTACAAACTGTTTTTACAGTAAAAAATAATCAACAAGTGTTGCCCGTGTTTCTTCAGCCAAAGAGCCCAAACACTTAAAGCATCAATGAGCTACATTTCAAATTGACAACATTAAAGCAAAGAACAAGTATTACAGTTTATCAAACAAGCTTCAAAGGTTCTCATCATCATCACCAACGGAGCTACAGTAGAGCTGAGCAAGGCAGTTCCTCTTCGTTGAAAAAATATATCAACCACAGATGAAGAAGCGCTATGAGGGTATGGAATACTTGAAGCTTACCGGCGTAGAAGCACACGATTGTATTGCCGAGCCCTGGTTCGAAATAACCTTTCAACCCTACAAACTGACACATTAAAACTAAGTTAGAAGTATAGAAAGTTGAAAGATCGATTCTTGTTTTACAAATCAACAATATTACTAACTTACTCCAAGTGCTTACCTTCTTATCAAATGGCCAAGCCGTGGTGTGCTCCAGACACATGACGAAGAAAAATGACAGGAGAACTATACCTCATGACAGGTTAAGAATAACGTCTTCAACCTTGCTAAGGGCATAAAAGCCATCGACACTCAACACACCTGAACCAAAGACAGTGATCACGGCCAGTAACACCTTACAGGGTTTAAAGATTACAGTATATCATCAGAGTGGTAGGTCTCAGGGTTGAAACCCTGCACTGCATTTCTACTATGATTTCGGCAGCCTGTCAGCCACAGGCCGAAAACAATGGTAACACTAAACTACATTTTTCCATTTCATAAACCAAACATCAACTCAAAACCTAGGGTTACAATCCGACGACTCTTTTTCATCGCCATCAACAATCACTAAAACGCCAGCGTGTTCCACATCGGGGTAAGCAACATAAACATTTATTGCCAACGTCTGGTCCTAGTCTGTAAAACGCCATCCTGGCACTCGGAGGAGCAAACTGGATCGTTAGGGTTGAACTATAAACAATGATGAGTTTCAGTGGTAACCTCATCTACGTGGATCATTGGTAATCACTGGTGGCAAGACCAAAGTACCAAGCTTTTAATGCTTTTGGATACATAATCTCCACAACAGCTCGAGACTCTTGTCAACTTAATTGATTCAACAACCTGTCACATATAGATTTTAATGCCCACTCTGCATTACCTTCAGACATTGCCACTATGGCACGCGGTGGAGCAAGCACGATGAACACTTGACATAGGACCCTTACACATCAACAAGTATGGAGGTATCCACATCTACATGGATTCGTGGAGTTACAACTCAGCAGTAATACAGTCCCAAAACTTTAATTGTAATATCCTTCCATGATCTTTACCTAGCTCGAGACCGGTGCCAAATTGATGAGCCAGCGACCTGCCAAATCCATGTTAATGCCTGTCAGTACCTCGATGTGATAACAAACATTGCATGATTCATTTGTTAGCATAGTAATATTTAACAAATGTCGTAATTGTAATAGTAGTAACAACGTATATGCATTTGTAAGGTTATAAATCCTAATGTTTGCACTTATTACTATCGCTTTCATATATTTCAATGTTTGTATTAAATTGCAAACACTTCGTATAGTAAAGATTATGATCCAAATATTGTATATATTGCAAACCTATCTGATATATGTTTAATATGACATTAAATAAGAAATAAGTATAGTCACAGTATTATTTGCATGAGACTTGGGATATGATGTAGGTCGTTATAAATAGGATAACAAATATGTATAGTCCAAAGCTTAATTGCACTATAATTTTTTACATTTAGTTATTTTTATATTGTTGATTCTTTTTATCTATTCATATTGTTGATTATTCACATAATTGTTATATGGTGATCAAATAAGAATTCTATTATACCATAAGTTTGAATGGTATAGAGATAATTAGGAATTGGATTTACAAAGACCTAGTACAGTTACCCAATCACATATATTGAATATTATTGGTTACAAGAACTTACAAGCTCAAAACCTTTACATACATTTTGGTACTATCATTCTAAATGATGATGACAAGACAACCATCATTACAACCAGCTAGAACAATGACGACAATAGTAACAATGATGTTAATAAGATACTTGTTCGACAGTTAACTTGGGTTGAGATTACTCAGTCATAAGATGAACCTTGGAAAGCAAAGGAGTAAGCATGCGAGTCATACCTGTACATCTTTATGGTTGCAACAATCTCCAGACATGCTATTTTTATTTACGACGTTAATTTGAAATTTATACGAAACTGGAATTTATTGCAATTATGAAACTCCTTACGTGTCATGTTCACATCGAATAGGTCTAATGCATTAGCATTGCAGCTAAGTAAGCTTCGGGATCTCTCATAGGGCTCCTTTGGACAACAAAGAAGCAAACCATCAGTATTGTCTCAAAGAAAAGTACCATATCATATTTCTAACCTGGCATCTCATTATTACATCACTCATACATTTCATTGCATTAAAAAGTGTCGCATCAAAGGTTTGATCTAACCATGCATTTGATTATCTTAATTATAGATGTTACGAATGTAATTAAGCTGTCACTGTTGCATTAGTTTAATCAGAAATATATTTGTGTTTAGTACAAGCAATTGTTTAGGTAACGCTGTTACATTCAGCAATTATTATTTTTTGAAATTATAAATTATCATAAATTAAGCTATTATTGCCTTTAACAAAAAATTTTAAATTTTACAAAATTATGGGATGTTACATGTGGTATCAGATCACAGATTCAAACTCTAGCCCTGATTTAGGTCCAAACACGCAGTAGAAATTTTTATATACAGCAGAAAAAAAAAATTGTACTAACTTGAAAATTTTATTATTATGTTCTCTTCAGAAATTATTTTCAGTTACAGGTATGGAGAACTCAGCTGAACATTTAAATGACAGATTTCAGCCTAACAGTCATAGTTCGAGACAACACTATGTAAAGGAAGGTCACGGGGAAATAAACAACAATTCGACGGAACTGTTACGTTCCTTTCAAGATTTAAAAGCATAAGTCAGATCTATCAAACTAGATAATGAAAGGATTATGCAAGCACAAGAACAAATGAATCAAGTGTTGTTTGAACACAGCCAAACAGAGGAACAAGAGAAAAATGATGAGGATATTTCCAAGGTAGAGGACATGCCTCACACTGATAAAAATCAGGACATGAAATACAGTAACGTAAAAGATAGTTCAACCTCATCTAGAGATGCTATTG
Source organism: Larix kaempferi (assembly GCA_027924585.1). Lineage (NCBI taxonomy): Eukaryota > Viridiplantae > Streptophyta > Pinopsida > Pinales > Pinaceae > Larix > Larix kaempferi. Next base: position 10,255,946 of record BSBM01000206.1, read on the forward strand.
CAGAACGCAAAAAGAAATGTAACTACACCAATGATAGTAGTGAAGAAGATTCGAAACCAAGAAAAAAAAATAAAAAAGAATATGAACAGATTTCTAGAGAATTCAAGAAGATAAGACCTCCAACTTTCAATGAAGAAACTAAAAAAGGCGAGACATCTAAAGCTTGGCTGTCAGGGATGAAGAAATACTTCCATATCTACAACTATTCAGAGTTCCTAAAAGCAAAAATGGCTATATACAACTTAACCGGAAAAGCAGATATCTGGTGGTAGGATGTCAAAAGGGTAAAGGGCATCAAAGATAAAGATGCAAGCTAGAGTGATTTCAAACGATATTTCAAAAAGAAGTATCTATCTGAACAGTACTACAGAGAAAAATCTAAAGAGTTCTATGATTTGAAGTTGGGAGGTATGAACATGAAGGAATTAAACAGTAAGTTTCTGAACTTATTGAGATATGTACCCTACTTCATAGAAGAAAAACCAAAAATTCAATGGTACTTAAGTTGTTTACCTTTCAGCATTAAAGACAAAATTGAGTATGACAGTCCTAAAACATTAGAGGAGTCTATGAGGAAGGCAGTTTTCTGTTATGATACAAATCGGAAGAGAGAGGGTATGTCTAATTGGAAAAATCAGAAGCCCAACAATTTTGAACAGAAGAAGAAAAATTTCAGATTCAGTGGGAATTCTGGATTCCAAAGGAAGAATTTTCAGAATCGAAATTCCCAAGGAAATAATTCACAGAAGAATTCTACAGCACCGAAAAATGCATCTAATACTGTCAAGACCAGTGAGCCAAAGACACATATTAAATGTTTTGAATGTCAGGGTCCTCATTACGCATCAGAATGTCCCTTACGGAAGAGGAAAGCAAACAACATCAACTCTATTCAGACTGAACCTACTGTTGGAGACGTAGCAAGGGAGATGCCAAGAATTAACGTAGCACTTGTCAACAGGCAAGTAGATCATCAAATCTCCATGGTGGAGATTGAAGGTATGATACATGACCATCTTGTTACTGTTTTAATTGACCTAGGTGCCAGTTTAAGTTATATATCACCAGATGTTGTAGAAATTCTTAAACTTAAAACTAAAAAGTTTAATAAATCATGGCTAGTTAGACTAGCAACTGGAACAAAGAGGAAAGTGTTAGATTTTATAGAAAACTGTGTTTTATCCATGAACCATTTGCAAACACAAATCAAGCTGAATATTTTACCTTTAGGTTCGTATGATATTATTGTTGGGATGGACTGGTTGGAAGCCCATCATGTCATCCTAGACTGTTATGGAAAAAGTTTTACATGCTTAAATGATGAAGGGAAAACTGTAGAAATAAAAGGCATTCCAAGGAAGGTAACCCTTAGACAAATTTCAGCCATGCAAGTTCAGAGAGCAGTTAGGAAGGGATGCCAAATGTTTGCAGTAAATGTGATAAATGATGAGGTTATGGGTAAAGAGGAAAAACTGAAATTAGAAGACATACCTGTCCTTAAGGATTTTAAAGATGTATTTCCTGAGGAGATTCCAGGATTACCACCCAAAAGAGATTTAGATTTTACTATAGATCTAATACCAGGAGCAGTACCAAATTCAAAAGCTCCATACCGAATGAATATACTGGAGTTAAACAAATTAAAATCTCAGTTGAAGGAACTTATTGACAAGAAGTATATTAGACCAAGTGTGTCTCCCTAGGGAGCACCTATCATCTTCGTTAAGAAGAAAGATGGAACATTAAGACTGTTCATAGATTATCACCAGCTTAATAAGATGGCGATCAAGAATAGATACCCGTTGTCCCGCATAGATAATCTATTTGATCACCTGCGAGGAGAAACAGTATTTTCGAAGATTGATCTAAGATCAGGGTATCATCAAGTAAGGGTTAAAGACGAAGATATTTTCAAAATAGCTTTCCAAACTCGGTATGGACATTACAGGTTCGTAGTCATGCCGTTTGGCTTAACTAATCCCCCGGCTGTATTTATGTGTTTGATGAATAATATTTTACATAAGTATTTAGACAAGTTTGTTGTTGTGTTTATAGACGATATTTTAGTGTATTCAAAAAGCAAAGAAGAGCATGATGAACATTTACGGATTATCTTACAAGTATTAAGAGATCATCAATTATATGCCAAATTTAGTAAATGTGACTTCCACAAAGACAAAATTCAGTATCTAGGACACATAATTTCAGCAGAAGGAATCTCGGTTGACCCCAACAAGATAAGGGCCATTAATGACTGGCTGGTTCCCAAAGATGTGTTGGATGTAAGATCATTTATGGGCATTACGCGGTATTATAGAAAGTTTATAGAGAATTTCTCAAAAATTGCCAACCCCATAACTTCCTTGCAGAAGAAAGGGAAGAAATTTGTTTGGGATTAGCAATGTGCTGAGAGTTTTAAGAAATTAAAGGAACTATTGACGACAAAACCTATCTTGAAGATAGTTGACCCCAAAAAGGATTTTGCAGTTTGTACAAACACATGCAATGATGGACTCGGTGGAGTCTTGACCCAGGAAGGGCATGCGATAGCATATGAATCTAGAAAGCTTAAAGTACATGAAAATAATTACTCTACATATGATTTAGAGTTATTAGAAGCTATTCATGCCTTAAAAATGTGGCGTCATCACCTTATTGGCAGAAAGTTTACATTATTAACAGATAACATGGGTCTGAAATATTTATTGGATCAAACAAACCTGAACACTAGACAAGCTAGATGGTTGACATTCTTAAGTGAGTATGATTTAAAAATTTAGCATATCAAAGGGAAGGAGAATAAAGTGGCAGATGCCTTAAGTAGCAAGGCAAAACTAAATTTCATTTCAGCAATTAGTAATTAGTCAACCGATTTGGAAAATCAGATTCTGGAAAAAGGTGAAACAGATGAAGAATACATAAAAATGAAGGAAAAGATAGCCAATAACAGTTTTGAAAATTGTATGACAGATTTCAAAATTAAGGAAAATGGTCTATTACTATATAAAAACAGATTGTATGTACCAAATATACCAGAAATAAAATTTTTGATATTAAATGAGATGCATAAAAGTCACTTTGGGGTAGCTCCTCGGGAGCCAAGGTGGAGGTTATGCATCTGTCCCAGGTACCACAAGTACTTCCCACTTGCATTCTGGTCATCCAGGATATCAAAAGACCATCACTATGCTGTGAAAAGAATACTATTGGCCCAGAATGAAAGATGATGTAGCAGAATACACCGCAAAATGCTTGGATTGTCAAAAAGTGAAGGTTGAACATCAACATTCTGCTGGATTGTTGCAACCACTACCAATACCAAGCTGGAAATGGGAAGTGATCAGCATAGATTTCATTACTGGATTACCTAAAAATCAGAAACAACATGATTCTATAATGTTGGTCGTGGACAAACTTAACAAGGCAGCACATTTCATACCAATGAAGACCACACATAAAGCACCAGACATTGGAGAGATTTTTATGAAACAAAATTTTAGACTACATGGAATACCAAAGGTAATAATTTCAGATTGTGACTCAAAGTTTACAGGAAACTTCTAGAGATCATTGTTTAAGGGATTGAATACAACTCTAAATTTCAGTACATCATTTCATCCACACGGATGGACAAACAGAAAGGGTAAATCAAGTGTTAGAAGATTTATTAAGAATGTATGTTAAGGATCAGCCTGGTAAGTGGGAAGATTATTTGCACTTAGCAGAATTTGCTTATAATAATCATTATCATGCTTTAGCGAGACTTAGTCCTTTTGAAATTCTTTATGGTAGGAAATGTAATACACCTATTTCGTGGAATGATCCAGTCAATAGAGTTGTTTTAGGACCTGAATTATTGCAAAAACTAGAACTAATTGTGAAACAGGTGAAAGGACATTTAAAAGCTGCCCAAGATAGGCAAAAAAGTTAAGCAGATTCAAAAAGAACTCATAAAGAGTTCCAGGTGGGTGAACATGTGTTTCTCAAGGTAAGACCGAAAAAGGGTTCACTGAAATTGGGGAGCTGTGCCAAGTTGGCACCCAGGTATTGTGGTCCTTTTGAAATATTATCTAAGGTTGGAGCAGTGGCATACCAACTGGCCTTACCACCTAACCTGAAAATACATAATGTTTTTCATATATCATTTTTAAAGAAATATGTGCACGATACTACTCATGTTGTAAACTGGAATGATGTATAGGTGGGACAAGATAGATATTTTCTGGTGGAACCGGATTATATCCTCGGAAGGAGGGAAACTATTCTACGGAATCGAAGCAATGGGGAAATGAAGGTGCAATGGAAGCACCTTAGCCCAGAAGAGGCAACCTGGGAGTTGGAGAGTAGTATGCGGGCAACATACCCAACTCTATTTCAGGAACACTCAAGGAGTGACTAGCCAATATTGAGGACGATGTTGAGACTTAAGGGGGGGTGTATGTCACCTAGCCAAATTCCTGAACATTATTATTTATTTGCAAAAATCCTTTATGTTAAATTTAATTACAAGTTTGTAATTATGATCAGCTTTGATCATGGATGAATGTAATTACTAAATATTATTATTTAAATAAATTAATTAGGAGACAAACACTCAAGAGGACTATTGAATGAGTGTTCACTGACCCACTAGGAGGAATGGAAGCTGTTGGAAGGTATGGGACACATGGCAGCAGTTACATCACACCACTAACTGTTGGTTATGGGACAACTTCCCCTAAAATAGGGCATTAACCCCCAGGTGGAGGGAGTGAGCAGGCAGCTCATTTAATGACCCAGTAACAATTGAAAAGGCCTAGGCAGCCTATAAAGGCAAATTCGAATTGGGCAGGCAACCCTTAATCAATATTTCTGCAGAATATTTTCCTCTTGTAAATCAAGTGATTTCAAGAGAGATTCGAATAAGGGAGGTTAGTGGTGATTGGAAAATTGAGTTTTGCTTATTATTGAGGAGAAACAGAGTTGTAGGAGCAAGTCTTTTGGACTACTACCTATTGAAGAATTAGAAGATTACTACTACAACAAGAAGAAGTCCTAATTCCTAAAGCTTCTTCCTCCTTGTGGTTCAGCGAATAGGCTCGGGGATCCTAAGACAGTATTGACTATTTTCAGGAGTTTGGTTGGGTGGGACAGTCTTCCTGAGTTGTTTGTTGCCCTATAGGATTTATCCAGGTTCTACAAATTTCTTACTTATTCTTAGTAAATAATTTTTGTTATGTTTAAACAGTATTTTCTGTGTTTCTGTTTTTGAAAGAAAAACTAATCCTAGAATTGTTCTAAGTCTGAATGTTTAAGTTTAATGTTGAAGATGAATTGATAAACCAATACCTCCATTTTTTCCACATGCTTTTTAGAAGCATCATACTCTAGTAGAGATACGCAAATTAAAGATAGATTAAAAGATAGGCGATTTCCATTTTGAATTCGACAGATAAATATAGTAAGTCTTATGTTCATTGTTTTCTGACCTATGATGAATAGATGAAAAAGGTTCTAGATAATAGTTATTTATATACATATGAATCTTTCCTTTATCCCAATGAAATTAATCAATGTTAAATTTCCCGTACATTTTTCTCGTATCATATATAATGTTATAATATGCACAGGAAGTAGAAAAATACAATCTGCATATTGTTTTATGGACTGCTAAATTTAAATAAAAACATTCTTTATGTCAAACTGGAAACACATAAGTTTCACACAGGTATCATAATTTTCTACACTTCATCCACACACCATTCCATCGTAAATACTCTATCATTATTTATGTGTTTAGAAATTTAAAATAGACAGAATTGCTTTTATACAGACTTCATAATTTTGCACAATATGCACATAGTAATTTCTTATCTAATTCTATAATGCTTTTTGTACAAAGTTAAACATGAGAAGAACTTTGTATTTACCATTATCACCATTTTTCATCATCCATATAAACTGTAGTATTGTTCTTTTCTATTTTCTGAGTTTCCATATCAAAACCCTAGTTAGGTTCATTTCTTTTCATCATTTAATAAAAAAATACTACACTCTTTACAAATATTGGTTTGAGCCCTACTCGGATAAGCCCTCTTTGCAAACAAAAGAACGATTTAGGTTTAACCCTACTTATCCTTTTGTTAAACGAAACAAAGATCTTTCATTTCAACTTTATACTCTTTTGTTTCCAGTTTTCAAACAAACGAGAAAATCATCATCATTCTACAGTATCGAGATGAACGTTACAAGTCATCTACACAGAACTTTTTAGCACATCATTTATTTATTTTTTTTATTCCGATGAAAGTTTCATGACTTTACAGTTCATACAAAGTCTAGTATGTAATCATGGAAAGAGAAAAAGAATTAATATATAGAAGACGAGCCTCGGCTCTAATTCTTCTCTCAACCTTCGAAACCATCAAATCATGGTTCCCAAACAAGGTTTACAAACTGTTGTTACAGTTAAAAATAATCAACAAGTGTTTCCCGTGTTTCTTCAGCCAAAGAGCCCAAACACTTAAAGCATCGATGAGCTACATTTCAAATCGACAGCATTAAAGCAAAGAACAAGTATTACAGTTTATCAAACAAGCTTCAAAGGTTGTCATCATCATCACCAACGGAGCTACAGTAGAGCTGAGCAAGGTAGTTACTCTTCATTGAAAAACTATATCAACCATAGATGAAGAAGCACTATGAGGGTATCGAATACGCGAAGCTTACCGGCGTAGAAGCACACGATTGTATTGCCGAGCCCTGGTTCAAAATAACCTTTCAACCCTACAAACTGGCACATTAAAACTAAGTTAGAAGTCTAGAAAGTTGAAAGATCGATTGTCGTTTTACAAATCAACAGTATTACTAACTTACTCAAAGTGCTTACCTTCTTATCAAATGGCCAAGTCGTGGTGTGCTCTAGGCAGACAACGAAGAAAAACGACAGGAGAACTATACCTCATGACAACTTAAGAATAACGTCTTCAACCTTGCGAAGGGCATAAAAGCCATCAACACTCAACACACTCAAACCAAAGACAGTGATCACGACCAGTAACACCTTACAGGGTTCAAAGATTACAGTATTTGATCAGAGTGGTAGGTCTCAGGTTCGAAACCCTGCACTGCATTTTTGCTATGATTTCGGTAGCCTGTCGGCTACAGATCGAAAACAATTGTAACACTAAACTACATTTTTCCAAGTTCATAAACCAAACATCAACTCAAAACCTAGGGTTACAATCCAACGGCTCTTTTTCATCGCCATCAACGATCACTAAAACACCAGCGTGTTCCACATCGAGGTAAGCAACATAGACATTTATTGCCAACGTCCAGTGCTAGTCTGTAAAAAGCCATCCTGGCACTCGGAGGAGAAAATTGGATCGTTACATAGGGTTTGAACTATAAACAACGACGGGTTTCAGTGGTAACCTCATCTATGTGGATCATTGGTAATCACTGGTGGAAATACCAAAGTACCAAGCTTTTAATGCTTTTGGATACGTAATCTCCACAATAGCTCGAGACTCTTGTCAACTTAATTGATTCAACAACCTGTCACATATAGATTTTAATGCCCACTCTGCATTACCTTCAGACATTGCCACTATGGCAGGCGGTGGAGCAAGCACGATCAACACTTGATGCAAGACCCTTACACATCAACAAGTATGGAGGTATCCACATCTATGTGGATTCCTGGAGTTACAACTCGACAGTAATACAGTACCAAAACTTTAATTGTAATATCCTTCCGTGATCTTTACCTAGCTCGAGACCGGTGCCATATTGATGAGCCAGCGACCTGCCAAATCCATTTTAATGCCTATCAGTACCTCGATGTGATAACAAACATTGCATGATTCATTTTTTAGCATAGTAATATTTAAGAAATGTCGTAATTGTAATAGTAGTAACAACGTATATGCATATGTAAGGTTATAAATCCTAATGTTTGCACTTATTACTATCGCTTTCAGATATTTCAATGTTTGTATTAAATTGCAAACACTTCGTATGGTAAAGATTATGATCCCAATATTGTATATATTGCAAACCTCTCCGATATATGTTTAATATGACATTAAATCGAAAATAAGTATAGTCACAGTATTATTTGCATGAGACTTGGGATATGATGTAGGTCGTTATAAATAGGATAACAAATATGTATAGTAAGATACTTGTTCGACAGTTAACTTGGGTTGAGTTTACTCAGTCATAAGATGAACCTTGTAAAGCAAAGGAGTAAGCATGCGAGTCATACCTGTACGTCTTTATGGTTGCAACAATCTCTAGACATGCTATTTTTATTTACGACGTTAATTTGAACTTTATACGAAACTGGAATTTATTACAATTATGAAACTCCTTACCTGTCATCTACACATCGAATAGGTCTAATGCATTAGCATTGCAACTAAGTAAGCTTCGGGATTCCTCATAGGGCTCCCTTGGAGAGAAAAGAAGCAAACCGTCAGTATCGTCTCAAAGAAAAGTACCATATCATATTTCTAACTTAGCATCTCATTATTACATCACTCATACATTTCATTGCATTAAAAGTGTCGCATCAACAGTTTGATCTAACCATGCATTTGACTATCTTAATGATAGATGTTACAAATGTAATTAAGTTGTCACTATCGCATTAGTTTAATCAGAAGTATATTTGTGTTTAGTACAAGAAGCTATTTAGTTAACGTTGTTACATTCAACAATTATTATTTTCCAAAATTATAAATTATCATAAATTAAGCTATTATTGTCTTTAACAAAAAAATTTAAATTTTACGAAATTATGGGATGTTACATGGAGATATTAAAAAGCATTGGTTTGTGTGTGAGGCCCTATGGAAAGATGACCTAATTGATGATGAAAATCAACAAATTGCATAGTTTGTAGGAGGACTCAGAAATCGTGCACTCACATGGTACATGAATTTTTTGGAGGAAGGTCCAAAAACAAAAAACCAGATCAAAGACACTTTTCTAGACCACTTCAAGGTTGACGGTTCAATGCACCTAGAAGGACATCACTTGAAGCAGATCAAGCAAAGAGTGGGAGAATTTGTTCGAGAATATGATAGAAGATTCAAAGATCTCCTAAGACAAATGCCCGCCAAAATCGACGCTGCTGTAGTCATTCAATTATTTGTGGATGGTCTTGCTGAAAGAATCAGAACTCCATTGTTGATGCAAAACTACACAACCTATGAAGACACCCTGAAGATAGCATTTTGAATTGAATCAAACTCAAATCATTCTAGTCGCACCATCGACCGAGAATTGCAAGACAGAATTGAGCAGATGGAGAAGTCGATGCAGCATTTGACTTTGCAACATAATGACCTATGGTGTAGTAAATGCTCTAATGAAGAGAATACAAAGGATACTTATCCCTATGATGCTGGAAGAACCTATCAAATAATGATAATGTTCAACAAATACAAATGAGAATGCCAGAAGAACAACTGAATATCTTTCCTGAAGAAAGGAAGCCATAAAATATCCAAACAATGCACACGCCATATTTCTGTGATAATGGGACTGAAATATTAATGAATAAAGAACTGGAATGGATGGATGCGAAAATCAAATTAAAAGAAGTCGACATATCGAATGATGACTGACCAAATCTAGCAAAAATTAGAGATTATTGGTTTGATCGACAAATAGATGACATTACCAACCTACTGAAAGAATACCAATATGTTTTTGCATGGGACTACAATAATCTAAAAGGACTTGTCCAAGAAATGGGGGAGATGAATATTGACATCAAGACAGATGCCAAACTGGTCAAGAAATGGTTGTATAAGTTGGCATACAAATATAAGGATATAGTAAAAAAAGAGATCGAGAATATGCTCGTTGCAAGAATTATCTATCCAGTTGATCATTCTGGATGGGCTATCCCTATGGTCATCTAGCCAAAGAAGCATGACCCTACAAAATTAAGAATATGTGTCGACTTCATAGGATTGAATAAAGTCATGCTAACCGATCCATTTCCCACACCATTTGCAGATGAAATTAGTAATGAAGTTGTAGGACATGAATATTATTCTTTCATTGATGGATTTTTGGGCTATAATCAAGTGCCTATTGCAAAATAATACCAGCACAAAATGACATTTGTCTACGAATTTCAGATCCTTCACCTATAAATTCATGCCATTTTGACTCAAGAATGCACCAACAATATTTTCCAGGATAGTGCTAAAATCATTTCAAGAGTATATATATAAAACAATGGCAGTTTACTTCGACGATTGGACAATATATTCACTATTAAAAGATCACATCCAGGATCTTCAACTTATGTTAGAACGCTTCCATCAAATTCAACTATCGTTGAACATTAGAAAGTGCATCTTTGCCACTCCCATTGGTATCTTTCTTGGACATATTGTATGTAAAGAAGGCATTAAAGTCGATTATGCCAAGATTAAAGTCATTCTCGATTTGAAACCTCCAACAAATCCAAAGCAAGTTCGCATATTTCTTGGTCATATAGGTTATTACCGAAAGTTCATCAGGCATTACTCTGATATGACTTATCCTTTGGAGGAATTACTAAAAGAAAATCAAGACTTCATATGGTCGGATAAATGTGTAGGGTCGTTTGATTGACTTAAAAGAAAACTCATTGAGGCACCAATATTGAGGTTCTTGAATTGGTCGATTCAATTCCATGTTCATATCGACGCATCAAGCATTTTAGTTGGGAAAATTCTTACCCAACTAGTAGAATACATAATGGACCACCCGAACGCATAATGCTAGTCGCAAACTAAACAAGGATGAGAGAAACTATTCTACGACAGAACGAGAGATTTGGGCATGGTTTTTTCACTCCAAAATACAAGCATTACTTCTAGCTAGTCCATTTAAATTTTATACAAATCATCAAGCATTAAAGTATCTAGTCAATAAACCCTTGCACCATGGTCGACTATGCAGATGGTTACTCTTCTTTCAAGAGTTTGAGTTTGAAATAATTGTCCAAATGGGGAAAAATAATGTCGGACCCAACCACCTATCCTGAGTTAAAACATGAGAAGATATTGATGGTATCGATGATGAATTTCTCGATGGCCATCTCTTTCGTGTTGAAGCCATCCCAACAAGATTCCAGGATATAGCGGAATTAGTTGAAAAAGGTCAAGCCCTACTAGGATTTCGGAAAAGAAATAAAAGGTACATGCGATAAACATTGTACCTTATACTTTAATAAATGGATTATTGATAAACATGGAACTGACGACATACTGAGACGATGTGTACTTTAGCACGAGCAACAAGATATTATTCATGAATCTCATAGTGGACCTGCTGGAGCAAACGATCATTCTGACAAAACTACACGAAAAATTCTTTAGTATGTCTTATGGTGGGCCACATTTCATAAAGATTGCAGAAATCATGTAAATAAATGCGACAAATTCCAAAGACTAGGATGACCTCTACCAAAGAATGAAATGCCATTGATACCTATCAATCCTAGTCTAACATTTTAAATATGGGAAATTGACTTCATTGAACCATTCCCTGTACCTAGACGACGGACAGGAGCTAGATATATTATCATCGGAGTCAAATATGTTACTAAATGGGAAGAAGCTGAAGCTGTCGAAGCATGTTCCAGTGAAGTATCTACAAAGTTCATACATGAGAATACTGTCGCAAGTTTTGGTTCCCCACTCACTCTTATCAGTGAGAAAGGGACACACTTTCATAATAAGATGATATCGATACTACTAAAGGAATTTATGATTGAGCACCAGAAGAGTTCTTCATATCATCCATAGTCAAATGGAGTGATCAAATCATTTAACATTAACTAAAGGTTTAACGAAGCTTTGTAGTACTGAGAAAGATGATTGGGATAATATGATACCATCTATTTTATGGGAATACAAGACATCATATAAACAATCGATTGGCTAGATGCCATTTAAACTGGTCTATGGGAAATAAGTAGTCATTCCATTAGACTTCAAGCAATAGGCACCAATTATTGCAGATATACTCCACTTGGATATTGTTAAAGCTATAAAAAATAGAAAATTTGACTTATCCAAGTTAGAAGATGATCCAGATGGATATAAGTTGCAACCCACCTATTCCACTGACTCAAAACATTTTTTCATCTCAATAGTTTTCTTGTAATTTTTCTATATTTTTTCGAGTCCCAAACTTCTGGGGCCGTTTTGAGGCCCTAAACGACGTTTTTTGGAGATTCGGGTGAGCAAATAGTTTCTAGTGGCAGACATTCCCCCCCATTTGATAATTGTATATCTCAGATATACCTTTCCAACGGTCTACAAGCACCCCAAACAGAGATCGTATGCACAAGTTATGACCCGAGGAAGTTGACTATTCACTAACCACCTTGGGGCCACAAACTTTATGATGGTTCATCTTCTAGGGTTAGGTTTTTGGATTTTTAGGGTTCTTACCCTCATGATTATGATAAATAGGCTCTTTCAGCCTCTTCTTGTATTCATCTTGTCATGAATGAGCATAGCTGCCATATCTCTTCTCAGAGATATAGCTACCACCATTCTAGCTTCCTTTAGTTTACAGTTTGTTCTATTTCATTCATTTAATAGAATCTGAGTTTACTGTATCACTATGTTTCTTGCCATATATCTGTGTATGTGAATATATATATGCTCTTTCATTTCATTCTCACATAAATCAAGATCAGTGGTATCAGAGCCTTCTGCTCTTGTGATTTCTCAGTGCACATGTCCCCGACGAGATCTGAATATATAGAGTTGGGTTTCGAACTAGTTGAGCTTGGGGAAAAATATCCTCATCGACCCAAGCAGGATCCCATGGTGGGAGAATAAAAGAGATATGACAGAGCATGAGATCCTATTAAGTTGTAGCTCGAGGAAGCCCTCACGTGAAAGAGGAATGAGATGATGGATAATTTCACACATATCCTTCGAAGGATGCCGATGCCAGCGGATGCACCTTCAACGAGGAACCGTTTAAGGGGTGCAATTCCTTTCAAGATACAAGTTAACATTGAAATTCTCCTATTTGAAGTAAATATAGATGCATATGCTTTAGAGAAATGGTTGAATCTATTAGAGGGTTACTTCTTTGTTCAAACTTTTTCTGATAGAGAAAATATCACATTCGCGCTCCTTAAGTCCCTTCCCCATATGAAACATTGGTGGGACGGGTACTACGAGAGGCATGCAAGAGATGAGTCTGAGCTATTCAGGACAGACCCCACTTAGGCATCTTTTGTCAATTCTATCAAGGAATAATTCTACCCTGTCGAAAACTATGATGACCAGTACACCAGATGGACGACCTTGCGTTAGGAGAGGGACCAAACAGTCCTAGAGTTTACCAACATGTTCCATACCCTATGCTCCAAGCTGGGTATTCGAGACTTTGAACGACACTTGGTCCTAAAGTACCGTAGTGGCCTGCATAAGTACATTTTAACAGAGATGGATTTTCTGGACATATTCTCACTAGGAGAAGCTTATAGATACGCCGTCAATATCGAGCATAAGTTTAAGAAAAATAATAAGCGTGATTTTGGGTTTGCAAATCAGCAGCATAAGCCTGGAAAAGGTGGCCCCAACTCACAAGGAAAAGGACAGAGCAAGGATGCCCAAAGTGCCAACAACCAGCCCAAGACAGAGGCAAAGAACGGTAATGGGAAATCAAAGAAGGAAACTGGAAAGTGGTGTGAATTCCACAAGATCCCTTGGCACAAAACTGATGAGTGTCGCTCAAAACAATCCTTGTTCACTGAGACAAAATCCCTAGATCCAGACTCTAACTTAGAACCTGATGAAGTGATAGAAAATGGAAATCATATCATTGAGATGAAACCTAGTTCCACCATCCCAACTACAAAGATTCAACCAGAAGAGTCAGAAGAGCCAAAGGAAGGGGAGTGCCTCTTCCATTCACAATTGTGGGTGCAAGGAACTCCGCTACACTTCATTGTTGATAGTGGTAGCTAGAAAAACCTCATCTCAATCGAGGTCGTAAAAATATTGAAGCTTCTGACGGTTCGACATCGCCATACATACAACATTGGTTGGATGAGCTAGGGATGATACATCCACGTTAGTCAATAGAACCGCCTTTCCTATGGGATCAAGCCCTTCAAAGATGAGGTAATGTGTGATGTTTCCCCTCTTGAAGTTTGTGATGTTCTTTTAGGACAACCATATATGTGGAAACATCATGTTGTGTATGATTCTAGACCTCGTAATTTCATTATTACTTTGGGAAAGAAGCTCTACAGGATACCATAGACACTTTCCACCACTACAGTGTCCCTCATCACAACTAAGAAGTGGAGGAAAGTATTCTCCCAAATAGGGAAATTCATCCTCTTCATGGTTCGTTCTGAAGGTGAATGAAATATTATAGTAACATCCAACACCTCCAAATACATATAGGTGGACAAGATCATGGAATCCTACAAATACATCTTCACCACACCCACCGGGGTGCCAATACGTTGTGTGGTCAAGCATTCCATTGATTTGATACCTGGTGCGCCTTTACCTAACGGGCCAGTATATAGGTGTTCCCTCATGGAAAATGAAGAAATCAAATGCCAGATTCAAGAATTGATCCAAAAGGGGCATATTTGACCTAGCTCCTCGCCTTGTGGATCCAAATTGTGTTGGTAGAGAAGAAAGATGGGACATGGAGACTCTGTATTGATTATTGAGCTCTAAACAATATCACAGTCCAGAATCGTATCCCATTCCTTGTATCGATGACCTGCTTGACTAGCTCAAGGGTGCCAAATATTTCAACAAGATTGATTTGAAGTCTATCTATCATCAAGTGCCAATTGAGAAGACTGATGTTTGGAAGACTTCAAATATCAGGAAGGCCTTTTTGAGTGCTTGGTCATGCCTTTTGGCTTGAATAATGAAGCAAAAAATTTCACGAGGATTATGGATGATATCCTACGACCATTCACTAACTCTTTTATGGTCGTATATCTGGATGATATTCTCATCTACAACAGAACATGGGAAGAGCATTTGCAGCATATCCACCAAGTCCTTAGCACCTTGAGCCAATACAAGTTATATTCTAATTTAGAGAAGTTCTCATTTGGCATGAAGAGGGTTCAATATCTGGGATAGATCATGGACGAACATGGAGTTCATGTGGATCAAGCCAAGATCTAGGCCATACATGATTTTCCAATCCCGACAACTCTCACAGAGCTTCGTAGCTTCTTAGGACTTGCCAACTTCTATCACAGATTTGTGTTGGGATTCTCTAATATTGATTCGTTCCTTACCCGGGTAACCAATGGAGTAACTAAGGCCAAGTTCAGCTGGTCCAAGCCACAACAACAAGTATTTGAGGATCTAAAGAAATGCTTATGTTCAACACCTGTTTTTGCCTTACCGGATCTAGAACAACCCTTCAAGATTGAAACATATGCTTCAAACTATGTTGTTGGTGCAGTTCTCACTCAACATGGTCATCATATCACAATGATATACTTTTAGATATAGTACACAAGTACCCCACCTACGAAAAGAAAATGTATTCAATTTTCCAATCTTGCCGCCAATGGAAGCATTACATCCTTGGAAAATATACCATCATCCACACTGATGACAAGCCCCTGCAGTTCATGCAAACCCAAGGGAAGTTACAAAATGACCGCCACCAGAATTGGTCCACTTACTACAACAATGACACCTGAATATTAAATAAAAGAAGGGCAGCACCAACCGAGTCGTTGATTTCCTTAGTCGACCTCTGTTATACCTCAATATCGCACCTAACAACCTCTCCATGGTAAAAACAATATTTTTCTAATTACTATTATTTTTCTAATAGTAGAATGCATGACATCAAATACAACTAGCAAATTCACCATGTATACCAAAACCATGGACCATAAATCACTAACAACAAACATTAGTAGTGATTAATGTTTTTGGTTAGTGATTTATGGTCCATGGTTTTGAAATCCCATGGTAAATTTTCCCATGGTATTTCGATGCCATGCATTATATTTATAATTTTGTGTCTATGTCCCAAATGATTTTTTTATTGTTTTTTTGCTATGAATAAATAATATCTATGTTGTCATATAACTAAATATATATTTTTAGGTAAGTTATTTTTTATAACAAAAAAACTATTAATTCAAATACCTCCATCGATATTTTAGCTCGATTGAGATATATACTTCAATGAAGATATTTGAATTAATAATTATTTTTCCTGTATTTGAATTCATATAGTTTTTAATGGTTAAAAGCTCGATCAAGAGATTTTCTCAATCGAGATTTTGTTTAAACGCGCTTTAACCCTCGATCGAGATGTTTTTAAAACGTGCACAAATGCTCAATCGAGGGATTTAAAATAGGCTTTTAGCCCCCTTTTTTAACTTTGTTTTTTCAAACCCCTTTTTGTGAGACACAAACCCTATCCTAGGATGCACATTAGATGGTGGAATTCATACCAATGGATCCATCAACGAATCGTCTATACATTGACATATAATTTACAAGTTTATGAGCTCATATGATATTTTTTTTATTATCTTTGGAAACTTACACTCACAAAACCATGTCAACAGCTTTGATAAATCAACAACATAAAATTACAAAACAAAAAAAAATTCAAAAAATACATACACCTCATACCAACATGTGCTCTTCAAAAAGGTATTTTTTTTTTCTATTTTTGTAACCAGTAAAAAAAAGTTTACGCCACTTGTAAACTTTTGTTGAAATTCACAAGAACACACCTATCATTAAATGCAATTTTGGCATATTAAATCATTTTTTAAAAATATTTGTGGAAAGACAACATAATTCTCTACAATTTGTTTTTTGTTGCGTATCGGAATTCACTAGTTATATATGAGTTTTGAGGGCTTCGATTTAATGAATGTGTAAAAAAATTAATTTTCGCCATCACTTTTGGCCAAAACGTGTTACCCATCTTCATGGATTCACCATATCACCTCTCCTTTGTCTTTAAATACTTCTCCGCCATATTACTCTACTCAACATTAATTCTCTACCCTATCTGTTATCAACTTTTCAACTCCTAGCTGGGTCCTTGCACGAAGTTGAGGAACCTTTTAGATGCAATCCTAGTTTCACAAAACCCATAAGAGTTTAGTAAAGCAAAAATGCTCAAGTGTTTATTTTAACTATGCATGGGAGGGCTTGAGCCTGCTATGTCTTTTGACATGCATGATAGATAGGAAACAAAAATGAAAGCGTGTTTTTTAACTACAAAACGCTCAAGTTTTTTAAACTGCAAAATGCTCTAGCATTTTCTAACTACAAAATGCTCTAGAGTTTTGTATCTACAAAATGCTCTAGTGTTTTGTATCTACAAAACTCTCTAGTGTTTTGTAACTATTATATGCTCTAGCATTTTGTATATACAAAATTCTCTATCATTTTGTAATTCTCCACCATATTATATTACATATTAAGTTTCCTTTACCTTTTCTTTATCCCCCCCTCCCTAACTCCCTCTTCCCCTCCATATCTCCCTCATTTATCTCTATGTACCTACCAATCCCTCCCTCCATAATTCTCTCTCCCCCTCCATATCTCCCCCCTTTCTCTCTATGTCTCTACCCTCCCTCTCTCTCTCTCTTTATATATATGTCCTCCCCCATCCACTCCTCTCTCTCATATCTACATACATGGCTTTCCCTCTCTCCCCCTCCCTTCCTCTCTGTCTCCCCCACCATCTCTCCCCATAACTCTCTTTTTATATCCCTCCCTCCATAACTCTCTCTCCATCTCCCTCCCCCCCCGTCTCTCTCTATATCTCTCTCTATGTTTCCCTCCCTATACCCCCCTTCCCACTCCCTCCCTCCATCCCTCTCTCTCTCCCTCTTCACTCTCTCCCTCTGTCTATCCCCTCCATAAATCCCCCCATTTATCTCTATGTGCCAACCCCTCCCTGCCTTTACATCTCTCTCTCTATGTGTCCCCCCCATCCATCCCCCTCTCTCATATCTACATACATATCTTTCCCTCTCTCCTCCCTCCCTCTCTCTTCCCAACCATCTCTCTCCATAACTCTCTCTTTTAATACCTCCCTCCCTAACTCTCTCTCTCTCCCTCCCTTCCCCTCTATCTCCCACGATACCTACAACTCCATCCC
The DNA here is from genome assembly GCA_027924585.1 of Larix kaempferi. Classification (NCBI taxonomy): domain Eukaryota; kingdom Viridiplantae; phylum Streptophyta; class Pinopsida; order Pinales; family Pinaceae; genus Larix; species Larix kaempferi. The sequence continues at coordinate 10,274,099 of BSBM01000206.1, forward strand.
TCACTCTCTCCTTCCCTATCCCTCCCACCTTCATCCATCTATATCATCTCTCCATACATCTCTTTCCATTTCTCCCCCTTCCTCCCTCTCTCTCTCCCCCTTCAAGGGATAATTAGGGATCAATTTATGTTTAGAGCATAGGATTTTATGGGTTAGGAGATTTAGGGGTTAAGGAATTTAGGGCTCATTTGTTAGAGGGATAAGGTTTAAAAGGTCAGGGGTTGAGGCCTAAGTAGTTAAAGCTTTAATTGTTTAGGGGTTTTAAGGGATTAGGGATTTAGGGATTTAAGTTTATGGGTTAGGTTGTTTAGTGGTTAGGGGTGGAATAGGTCATTAGTGGTTAGAGGTTGTGGGATTAGAGGTAATGTGGGTAAGGCATTTAGGGTTTATGGGATTTAGGGGTTAATGGATTTAGTGCTATGGGGTCAGGGGGTTAGGGTTTATGAGGCTAGGAATTAAGGGTGCATGGGTTAAAGGGTTAAAGGATTATAAAGGGTAATCTAGAGATTAGAGGTTAATGCACAAGCCCAAGTGAGAGTGCCCAAGCTGAGAGAGGAGTGATCAAGCCTAAGGGGAATATCTTAAGCAAATGTAGATCTCTCATGCAAACATAGAGCACACATGCAAATGTAGAGTGAACACGAAAAGGTAGGATGCACTTTCACAATGGAGGTCGCACATGCAAATAGAGATTAGAGGTAAACAATTATTTTACCTCTAGTGGGTAAAATAGAGCTTAAAGGCTAATGGTTAAATGATTAGAGGTAAACAATTAAAGGACTTAATGGGTTTAGGGGTTAGGGCTTTAGGAATCAATGTATTTAGGGATCTTTGGTTAGAGGGTTAGGTTCTAAGAGGTTAGGAATTAAGGGCTTAAGTGTTATACTATTAAGGTCTTATAAGGGGTTAAGGGATCAGGGAAATATGGGTAAGAACTAAGGGGATGGGAGCCTTAAGGGGTTAATTAAGGGACTAAGGATTTATGGATTAGGACTTTTATAGGTTAAGGTATTTAGGGATCAAATTTTCATGGAGTAAGGTATAAAAGTTTAGGGTTAAGTTTTAATGGGTTAAAGTGGTAAGGATTGTATGTTAAGGGCTTAGGTTCTTAGGAGCTAATGAATTAGGGGTTTAGTGATTTAAGGGGTTTGGGACTTAGGGATTATCGGTTTAGTCCTTTAATTTCCTCCCTCCTCATTCCTCTCTCCTCGTCCCTCGATTTATGTCCCTTTTCGCCAACTCTCAGATCCCCTCTCTCTGTCTCACCCCCATTACCTCCATTCATTACGTAGCATATAGTCGGCCCCCTCTCATATTCCCTCTCTCTCTCTCAACCCCCTTATTCCATCCATTAAATAACACATAGTTATGTTCTCCATAACGCTAGAGAATTTTATAAACAAGAAATGCTAGAGAGTTTTGTAACTAAGAAATGCTAGAGGTTTTGTAAATAATAAACTCTCACACATTTTGTAGAGAAAAAATGCTAGAGTATTTATGTTGACACCAAAGGAAAGAATAAAAATTTAAATGTAAAGTTAATGTGTGAGTGTTCCTTAATTCATAAAACATGCCTCATCATGCACCCGCATGTCATCCACAGTCCTATGTGTTTGGTTCGGAGTTACCAACCATGTGCTGTGGAATATGGTAAGCCATAGCTAATTGGGCATTTCCTCCATTTTCTCAATATGCTTGTATTTTTCCACTCTTTAAAATATGATAGATACAATCATGACTCCTTAACTCAAAAAAAACATTGTTAGTGTTTCTTCCATAACTTTTTTCATTTCCCAAGCATTTAAAAAAAAAATGTATGTTGCAATACTAGACACGGACCTCTACATGCTATAAAAATAAATTTCATAATCATTTCATTAAGATCTTCAAAAGCTACACCCACACTTGATGTACCGTTTTCATGGTTTGATTACTTAGATAATTAAAAAATAAAAAATAAACAATTTAATTTTGGAAAAATACTGTTGCACTAGTGCTACTTGTTCTCTACATGTCTACCAATTTTTGTAGCATGAAACGATCATTTAGGCACTCAAAGTCTGCAGCCACAAAGACATATACCTTATTATTTGCAAAAAAAAAAAAATGTGACTGTTAGAAAAGATGAAACTTGGCATAGTTATGAATAATTTCAATACATAAAATTTATGTATTAAAAAATGTGATTTAATTTCCTACATTTCATGTTTTTTACTCAATGCAATATATTCTGTGTGAGTATCTCAAAAAATCCATGTAAGTTGAGAGATGCCTTATTTTTTAGTTGTCTATTGCATCTAACACGCCAAAAGTGACCCTCATTAGCTTTCACTCATCCATACCTTACCTCTGCATTCCATGTTTCCCCTATCCTACCGTGTAGTCTCTTCCTTCTCTTAGTCCACACTCATCCTCATCCAAATTCTTTATCCCCCTTCCCCCTCTCCTTATTACTTATACCTCTCCAACCTTACCCAACATCATCCCTCTATCTAATCCCACTACCTCCCCCAACCACCCTTGATCACACATTGTAGACACTCTCATTCAGCCACCCCCTCCCACTCAATCCTGTCTCCTCTTCATCCATTCCTTCCTTATTCAACCCTTTAAACTCACCTTATATCCATAAATTCCCTCTTCACCCTCACCCCCTCTCCATTCCTACAACCCATACAATCCTATCCTTTATATTGCACTCCTTTGATCTTGTTTCATCTTCATCCCTATGTCAATTTACATCATAGTTTACCTCCTTTTCCCATTTCCTATCCTCCCTACCCACCGTTAATTACCCTTTTCCACCCTTATTCATTTACATTACCCTCTACCCCTAATCCTCCTTACTTCCATCTCTTAATACTCTCATTACCTATCCATTCCTACCCCTTGTTGATCATCACCACCTCTATTCCATATTATCCCATGCTCTTCCTAGCATGACTTCCCGTTCTACTACCTATCCACCCCCTACACCTCCTCTCTTTCCTCATTTTTTTTCACCACTGCTACCCCTACTCTCTCACCGATCAATCCATACATCCTTTTGGTTCCTTTTCCTTTTCCATCTCTCCATATTTTATGGCCTCCAATATCCCATCACCCCAACCCCTAATTTTCCACTTTTCTATTTAATCCTCTCTTGACCTAGTCATTTATTCCTTAATATAGTTGACCCTATGATTTATCTTATCCAATCCTACCCTATCCAAGCTTAACCTTTCATAACCTTGTTGGTGTACATTCTTATTTTTATTATTTTTCCCTCTTTTGGGGGACAAGGCCACTCCTACTATAGGTATCCCCCCTTTTAGGGCCAAGGACACTCGTAACTAGAATAATCCCAAATTTTCAAGGACACAAGTGCTCCTAATTGGAATAATTCCCCCTTTTTAGGAAGGATGGAACCCTCACTATAGTTTGTCTACTTTTCTAGGGATCCTACTACAATTCTACCCTTATTTAGGATGAGTGCACCCTACTTTACTATGTTGGGATATTTAGACTTTAGTTAACTAATGAATGACCTAGTTAACTATGTATTTCAAGTTCTAGGTCCAATTAACATTGGTTGCTCATATATGATTGATTTAATTACTTCACATGGCTATTTTGGACTAGTTAACGCTAATTGCACATGCATATCCTAGTTAAATGCCTAATAAATCCTCACTTGGATTATGTGATTGCTAACTCATGCATGACTTAGTTATCTGCCTCACATGGGCACACTTGACTATTATGAGCTAGTTAACTCTAGAGCACTCATGCATAGCCTATTTAACTACCTCACATGGGCACACTTGGTTATTATAGTCTAGTTAAACACTAGATCACTCATGTATAGGTCAAGATAACAACCTCACAAGGGTGCACTTACCTATTAAGGGAAATTTTTCTTGAGTTTTCACTATCTCTTATGCTTACGCATGTAATGTAGCCTAGCTTGGTTTCCTATATATGAAGGTTTGCATCTCATTGGCCAAGGATTATTTAATTCATATATCCTATTGATCATTCAATTTGTTGATAAAGATTACGTTGTTGCACAATCATGAGCTCCTTTAAAGACACTTTAGTTGCCACATAAAACTGAAAAAACAGTAATTGCCAACTTCAAGAGGCAATTAGAGGTACTTGCATAACAAATTTTAAGATGATGTAAAAAGAAAAAATATAGTAAATTGAATAAGCTTTCATAATATCTAAATTCTACTTCTAGAAAATTTGTGTAGTTTATAAAATTTGTTTTTCTAAAACTGGATTTTAAGATTTTCAGCACAATATAACATACATGACTATACTATATGAATTAATTGATAGTATTTTTTAATAAATGCTTTTACATATGTAGAGTACATCTTGTACTAGTGCAACACTATTTTCCAAAATTATTCATGTCAGGTCCCCTCCCATCAATCCAATGCAAGGGAGAGAACATGACACTAATAACTAGGCTTCTTCTACTTCCGAGCCCCATGATCATTAACAAAATTCATAGCAAGTAAAAATACATATGAAGATGTGTAAATGAAAGAAACATGGTGGAAATAAAATTCTACTACACATCTAGCATTCATTCAACATATTCATAATAGTCATCAAATAAAGAAATTCCAGAATTAAAAAAAGAGAGTACTTATCTTGAAATAAAGTAGTCTCGAGCAACTGGCTATGTAACTCCAACATTTCACCCAACCATAGGCCAGTTGTGCTGCTCAATCTCTCAACACAACTGCCACCCCCGAGTTGGGCATGATTTCTACAAGGAAAAAGGGAACAATAGACTCACACATAGCCAAATATACACAAAACATCAGTCAAGCCAATCTACAGCTGGGTTTATTAGGCTGCTAAGTTAATGGAAGGGAATGAATTGTTAAGCTAGTGAGCTCAACCATAGAGATATTGGTACCTCTGCAAGATTTAACTAGATTGGTACCCACAATACCTACACACCCAACACACGTAAGTATTCCCTTCACCGCTACACAGTCCCTCGGGCCATACCTTCCCTTCTAGTGCTCTTTAGGGTGTGCATAGAAAAGTAGCCCAAGGCCCTTTGATCTTTCTGTGAGGTTACCCTCTTCACTAGGTTTATCACATCAATTCTAATACTCTTCCACTCTTAGTTTATTACTCACAATTTAAAACCAAAACATGGATGCACATAATAGCAAAACACAAGTGCTGGGCATGAAGAAAAACGTTTTGACTGTGGGATGCCCAAAATGGGGTTTCCATGAGTTTCCAAAATCATGGGCACCCAAAAATGACCTATTAGAGGGGGAATCAACCCTCGTAGATAAAAATCAATTTCACAACACATTTATGGGCATTCAAGGGGCATAAATGACCTCTATAAACCCCCAAATCCTGACTCTCTTCCTCCCATCCAGTATGCAACACAAAACAACTTCCCAACTATGGAAAATGATAGAAAACATGAAGGAAAACGCCCCAGCTAGCTCAGACTGCGTGAGGGAGAAAAGACCATGGGTGAATAATGGTTGGGGAAGCAATTTTGTGGGTGTTTTCTTTCCTAAGGAACCAAAAACGATTTTCCAAATTGATGGCTTTCCCATACACAAAATTGGGCAGCCATACCTCTCCATTCCCAATGCATTAACTACCTCAACCAAATCTTGGAAGAATTAAATGATTGGGTGCATAAGTCGAAATGGGTAGTGGAGGGTTTATGGGTTCTCTCACTAACACTTGGATTAACACTATTGGATCATGGGTTTGAATATTTTCCCTCCATATCCCTTGTAAAAATCATGTCCCCATACTCTTGTTGCATTGCATAGCTAATTGTTGGTATTTCATTAAAATGCATATTTACATGATGTTGTAATTTCTATTGTGCCTTGCTAGCATGATAACCATTTGCATCGATTTTCAATTGCTGATATATGAAATTCTAAATCGATGGACGGCCCTTGGCCTTGAGCTCCTCACCATGATATAATAACGATATTTACATCATTTACAATTTTAATGCAATAGGGTCAAAATCGGGATATTACAATTCCTGATGTTTTCATTTTTATGATTTATTAAAGCTAGAAATCCCTGAACAAATGATGTTGTGTGCGCATGTAGGACTTTATGGGCATAACTTAATGAAATTGTGAATTTTTTTATATGAGTGTATAGATATCTCTTTATTCTAGTGCACTATAAAATTTGTTTGAGAAATGGTGATTACAGTCAAAAGTTACAGCAAAAACAACAAAGCTTGTATTTGGAATTTTGATATCCAGTGACACAAAAAGTGGACCCAACTTCATGCACCCACTGATAATTATATGGCTTATTTCTTTACTTAAATTCTCTTCTCTTCTATGGATTGTTATGTATACACGTGACACGTTAGGTTTTCCACCATCATGTCAAAAAAGCATAGATTAGGTTATTGAAATATTGTGTTATGAACCACACTTTGAAAACAAAGTTTACCATCAACACGAGACATTAAAAACTTTCATTGAAATGTTTATTCAAATTATCTACAAGTTTCTTACGATATTGAATTTTTTTATCAAAATTATGATCAAGATGATAGATAGATATTACCATTAAAAACCTTTAGTGTGGCAGTTCCATAGCCAAATGATGTCCCCAGCGCTATACAAAAGTTTAAACAACTTTTTAAAAAATCTAAAAAAGCAAACAAATGTTAAAATAAATATTTAATTCTTATTAAATTAAGATTTATAGGTTTATTACCCTCATTAAATCTGTGCTCCAAGCCATGCCAATTTACCTCTTCTTGGTTATGGTTTACCCAAAGGTGATCCTGAAAGAAATAAGAAATATCCAACATCAATAGCTATGAAAAGGATCCTCAGATAAGAATAAATGGGCCTTAATCATCTGGGAGAATCTATGTAAGCCTAAAATGATCAAAGGTTTGGGGATGAGGGACCCAAAAAAGAATAGTGAGGTGTTAGGGGCAAAAATATGCTAGAATTGGGTAACCCACACCTCAAAGCCATGGGAAAAACGTTGGCATGCTAGATATGCCCAAGACAGACCAAAGCAGGATCTAATACGCGTCAATCAAGGAAACGTTGGATCTCGTATCTGGAAAATTTCTCTTCACAGTAGACAGATAATCCAAGATCACAATTTCTGGGAAATTAGAGATGGGGAAGCAACTGACTTTGGTTAGGATTCATGGCAGCAGATGCCAAATCTCTCCATGCAAGTTGATGCCCTGGTAAGTAGGGCCATATTTTTGGAGACAAGAATTTCAAAATTCAAACAATATTGGAAAGTAGTTACCGGGGAAGACAAGTTCTGTAGCTGGAATCTACAGGAATGGTGGTCTCAAAGAACCTTGAAAGATGAATGGCCAAGAGTACAGGAAGACATTCAAGAAAGGTGTATCAGAGCTCAAGGTGGGCCAGAAAAACTTCATTGGAGATATAGGACAAAAGGAGTTTTTAATATCAAAGAGGCCTATGAGATATGGACAAGGAAATAGGAGATCCAGTCGTAGGAAGTCTAGAAAAAAATATGGAAGAACAACCATTGGCCCAAAGTGGCCATTTTTCTATGGCTAGTGGTGTACAAAATTGTCATCGGAAAAAACCTCAAGAAACAGGGACTGATTGGTCCATCTTAATGCACCTTATGTGTTGTTGTGGAAGAGATAATAGATCACCTATTGGATGGATGCCCCTTTGCATCCTCTCTCTTGGACAAAGGGGAGGAAATCTTCAGATGATCGAATAGAATTAGAGGGCATCCGAATCACTCTGTCAGCGAATGAGACATGAAGGAATTCCAAAATCCCATCATTAATCGTATCTGGACCCTATTCCTCGGGTTCCTGCTTTGGGGAATGTGGCTGGAATGCAATAAATAATTCTTTCAAGATAAAAGTTCAACCTTTGAGATGGTTTGGGCCAAAATTACTCTCCAAATCCAGGAATTAATCAGGATTAGCAATTGGAACGAAAAGGACCGAGACTTGGATCACACAGAAAAAAGAATCCTCACTACTTGGGGAATTTCATGGTCAGACTCGACTCCTTCCTTAAGAACCCCCAACTCAAATTCCCATTCTAGCCCTGCTCGATGGTCTCCCCCCAGTGGGTATTCAAGATAAATTTCGACAACGCTTCCAAAGGGATTCTGTGGTCTGCAGGTTTCAGAGGGGTCATTAGGGACCACGAGGGACATATCCTAAGCATTTTCCTAGGACACATAGTAAAGAACACCAACAATGTGGCTAAGTTGGATGGGATGATATACGGTCTAAATTTGGTGGCAAGAGAAGGTTGGGAACCTGCCATAGTGGAGGGGGACTCAAAAGTCATCATCCATATGGCAAAAAAACTGTAGAACAGGAAAATGATATCTAAGGTGGTGGCTAGTTGATGGCTGGAATTCAGGATCGAAAAAATCCATTTAGCTCTCACTAGGCCCCATGCATGGACTTTTTCCCATGTTAAGTGAGAAGGTAGTAGTGTGGCGATTTACGTGGCAAATGCGGGTGAAAAGGAGAAGTGTAGTGGAAGGGATGGACAGGTGGATTCTTTGAGGATCGGGAATGGTTAACCTAGTGTGCATAATTAGCGCGTGAGGACAGCTAGCTATCAGATGGGGATGGCAGTGACATGTACAATCCCCATGTGAGGACTACAGCAAACCATGTTCCCAGAGTGGCGGACACCCGAAATAATGGCAACCCTCCTCTCTCCTGCATCGGGGAATTTTACTGGAGTGTATGCCATTGAACGCAACCCTTAGCCGTTGTGTGAACCATGAAGAGAGAATGGTACATCCTGGTACAAGGCATGCATATGGTTGTCCTTGAGATGACGTGAAATAATGATGAGAAAGAAGGTTGGATCCTACAATTTAACGGGAATGTTAATGATCTAATATGGGCAATTATGAGGTTGGTAGATGGAAAGACTACATATGCGAAAGAAAATGCCTAGTATTTTCGCATAACGTCCTGGTTTCTCATTACTCTAGAATACTGGTGGGCTATAAACGCCGTGTTGTAGATGTCATCTAAGAAAGCACCCCCTTGTGGATGAGTGCAATGGAAACCAGAGGGAAGCAAGCAAGGAGGAGGGAAAAGGGTAAGTAGGAAGAAATGATTCCCAAAGTTACCCGTGAACAGTAGTGGGTTAGCCAAGCCACGCATTTCTTCCATGAGAGAATTTGCAGGTTGTCCACGGGGAAATTGAGTAGATTGAGAAGAATCTATGGGAATGAATCAAGGCGCCCAGATGGAGGAGCCAATAGAATGGGTGCAGGATCCTGGCACCACATTCAGCAGAATGTTTGCCTATGATCGGGTTCTTGTCACTTATTGGGTGGTAAAGGGGCTATTAGCCCACATCTTGATCGAGCAAGCAAACAAAGATGCTAGTGATGAGGAACTGATTCAATCTTGGAAGGAGCACAATATGGACTATAGATTGATGCATCGAAAAATTGATATGATTGCAAGCAAAATGGTAATTCAATTTCTTCCCCCATCTGGTTCTCGGCCGAGCAAAGCGATATCCAAATGGGAGTAATGTGACGTTGGGGCTAGCCATGGGCTAGCACGACAAAAAGGGCACCTAAGATCACTACTGAGGGATGATCAGGACATGGCCGTGGAAGCCCGATCTCTTAGTCCAAGCATCTGATGGGTGCGAACTCTCTAGCTGAGGTAGGACTAGGTGAGGTGTAGGTGTCTTTGCTCATGGTCTGTATTTAGTTTTTTTGGTCTAGGGTCATATGGTTTTGGAGATGTGTCATTTGTCGACAGTTAGTCTCTTTCTTGTCTTAGTTTTTAGTTGTCTCTGTTAAAAGTCGATGTTGGATGAATGGGTTTTGATCAAAGGCTTGAATTTTTGTAAGGCGACTTCTTTTTGTTCAGTTAGAAAGAAGTAACAGGATTATAGCAATATAGGTTGGTCATGTCATTGTGCTATTCAAAGGCCAAGTAGATGTATAGTGATGGATGTCATGTAATATTTTTTTGCAGTAATATAATTTCCTTAATTAAAAAAAATATTTAAAGATTTATTTTTCATTAATTCAAAAGTTTAATTTACATTGTTTCAAAAAAAATTAAAGAACCATTATATTTTTTAAGTTTTAATTTTCAAACATTTATAGGTCGACCAATTTTTTTTATCTCATTTGATTGTTGATTATGCCATTCGAACCTGCAATCGGGCATGGCAGAACGGAGGGAAAGAACAAACGAGTCATATGTTTAAATTACTTTATTTTGTTCTTCTCTATCAAAGAGTAATTTAAACATGCTAACATTTAGATAAGTTTTCAAATTATTTTTGTGTGAAAATTGGTATATTTATTATATTAAAATTGTATTTATGTAATATGAACTGTAACACTCAGAGTAGTGTAACATTCAGTTTGAGTGAAAAAATTTTGTATATAAAAGTTATATTGATCTCATTAGGTGTGGAAGAAGATTCTCCTTGATATTTTGTTAGAGATATATGGTGTCTTTTAGAAGAAATAGAACAATCATGTATTATTTAATTCTTTTGAATAACAATAATATGCTTTTTTCTGCTGAAAAAAACAAAATAGCAATAATATGCTTTTTTCTGTTGAAAAAAACAATACATTCAGACTAAGTAGATCAAGAGACGTGCCACCTACCATATAAATTGAAAACAAAACAATATTTGATTCCTTTAAATAGCAATAATATGCTTTTTACTAAGAAAAAAACAAAACATTCAAACCAGAGTGGATCAAGGGACGTGCATTTGCACGGAAACAAATATGGCGCTGTTTTCTCCATCAGTACCTACCATTGTTGATAAGGTATCCATTATCAAAAAATAAATATGTCATTGTTTTCTCTATCACGGTTCAACTTTGACAAATCCAAATTCGACGAAAAGAAATTCCAGACTGTAGCGGTTGCGAAATTAACGCAGCGGTCGAAAAAGAAATTCCAAACTGTGGGGGTTGCGAAATTATCGCAGCGGTCGATTTAAGATGCTGAAGATACGTGCATTTGCGGGAGACTGTTTTTTCCATCACAACTGTAACTCTATAAATATATGCGGTGGTACTCGCCAGGAAGTCGGACATGCAAGAAGAGAGAAGCAGAGCATCGTATTGAAGAGAAAAATGGATTCAGAGGAGATCTTGCATGTGAATCTAGCTGCCACAGCAGATGCAACTAGAGTAACGATACTCCTTTTGATCATCGTATTGTTCTTGAAATATTGTTCGAAAACGAAGAGATCAAGGAATCCAGAGCCGCGGCCTCCGGGGCCATCTCCATGGCCCATAATCGGGAATCTGCATATGTTGGGAGAGTTGCCTCACCGTGCTCTGAAAGACCTTGCACAAAAATATGGTCCCATTATGTTTCTGCGCTTGGGCTCCAGCCCTACAGTGGTGGTTTCGGCTCCTGAGATGGCCAAACATTTTCTCAAAACTCATGATCTCATCTTTGCCAGCAGACCCTTAATGGCCGTTGGAAAATACATGGCCTACAATTTCAAGGACGTCGCGTTCGCCCCGTATGGAGATCACTGGAGGCAGATGAGAAAAATATTCGTCTTAGAATTGCTCACTGCCAAAAGAATCGAGTCATTCCAGTCGGGGCGAGACGAGGAGCAATCTGCAATGATTCACTCCATTTGGAATGAAAGCGAGAACGGGGCGAAGGCTGTCAACCTGACCAAGACGTTGTTGTCTCTCATGACAAATATAATATGCAGAATGCTGATGGGCAGAAAATGTTCGACGAACGTGCCCGATAATTTGGTGACCTATAAAAGATTGGGGAAAATGGTGCGAGATTTGTCGCCTTTATCCGGTGCTTTTGACATTGGAGATTTCATTCCTTGTTTGGCTTGGTTAGATTTGGGGGGAATCAGAAGGCGCATGAAGAAAATGCACCAAGAATTCGATTCCTTGACCGAGAAAATTATCGATGAACACATTTTAAATGAGCAAGCAAACGCCCAGCATAGGAACGATCTTGTAGACGTGCTGCTCGACATCTCTGAGAGGGCGGCCGACGGAACGGACAAAAAATTAAGCAACAGGAACGACATAAAGGTCCTCATTCTCGACATGTTGATTGGCGGAATTGGAGCATCAACAGTTACTCTGGAATGGGCAATGTCGGAGATTTTGATGAATCCTGCTGTGATGAAGACATTGCAGGAAGAGCTTGAGTCGGTTGTCGGCAAAGGTGGTCGAGTAAAGCCGTCTGATCTGCCAAGTCTGGAGTATCTGCAATGCGTGGTGAAGGAAACTCCCTGATTGCATCCGGACAGATGCAATCTTAATTGAGAAAGACTATCAAGGCCTTTCGCCCCTACATTCAAGGAGTAACAGACAAAATTGCAAGGGTATTGGAGAAAAAAGAAATATGGACAGCTATTGGGTCCACGAAATGCCCATTTTTGGCCATCCTCATTACATCATTTTGTCATGCTTACATCCTATTTTCATAACCTATACCTATGCCTTTTCTCCTGTTCAACCAATAATATTGACAGGTATAATTTGTTATTGCTTTATTTGTTTTATGCCTAAGATTGTTAAGGTTCTGGATCCTAGTCCTTGATTTATGCTAATCTGTGTGATTTCATTTAGTCAAGGTCTAAAGCGCAGGTGTATCAGCCAAATGGCGCCAACTGTTACTCTTCAAAGCCCAATTCCTCATAACTCCAAGGGACAACACGTTCCTCCACGAGAATCTGTAACAGGCCTCCACTGAAACAGAACCCAGCTGCAACAGACAGGTCACATTCCAGCTTGCTAAATCCATTGATCCATTGATTACTGGAGTAACAGCTCCTTCATGAGTAATAACCTTGTTTAATACGGTTGTAATAGTTAGTTGTAACTCCGCAGCATGAAGATCAGAGATCTTCATTGCTGCATGATTTTAGTGGATCGATATCTGTATTTTCAATGTATAAATATGAGAAGGCTCTCGTAGCCTGAGGTTAGACAATTACCATTTTGCATAAGCTATTATAGAGCACTGAGGCTGTCAATTTCCATCATCAATATAAGAGAAGAGTTATTCATTTCTGTGTCTTAATTTGCTGTGATTCTTGGCGTCTCTATTAGAAGGCCAGGGCCTGCCTTCTCATAGAGACAGCCGGCTTAAGTAGGTAGGTTAATTTAGCTTTCTTTTTGTTGTGTGGTGTGGAATCATTGTAGATGTTACTGTTAGCTGCAATAGAGGTTAGCTTTCCTTTTGGTAGTTCACGATTGCATCTTGAATAGCTATAACACATTGGTGTGACAGTCGACTGTGTAGGGTAGCTCAGTTTAATGCATATGTGTTCGAATCAGCTGTAACAACCAAGCTCAATTCCAATATCTTTCAGTTGTTTATGCTTTCTAGGATTTCCAGTAATTATCAGTTAGAGTTCAAGCTTATGTTTAGATTCTGGTTGTTGTTGTATATTCAATTGGTTTATTAGAATAGGCAGACTGTGATTGAGTAATAGTAGCTACTAGATGGATCATTTTGGTGAAGATTGAATATTGCAGTTTGATAATTATAGGATTTAACTTCTTTCAAAAGTAATACAGTTTATTTTCATTCTTAATTTTATAGCTACTGGGTTGATTTCTATAGGAAGGTAACTACAATTGAATTCCTAGATGTATGAGTTAAATTAGTTTTCTTTATGGAATGAGTTTGGATGGACATACTGGTAGGATCATTATCTTCATTTAGTTAATCAATTGCTTGACATGTTTATGCATAGATTGTGCTTATTGCCATTGAAATAAAAAGACCTCTCTGGGTTTGACAATTTATATTGAGCATCATGTGTGTTAGTTTTAATTAATTGGCATATAGGGTGACCAACATTTTGGCGCCGTTTTCAGGGATGGTAATAGGTAGACAGAGTTAGTAGTTTCTTTCATTTGATTTCATTTTGGTTTAATTATTTACAGCATGCATGAATACAAGAAAAACAAATTAGGAACCCCCTTGAATACTAACATTGCAGGTGGAAGAGGTCGAGGTCGTAACGCAGGTCAGGGAAGACATACATACATTGATGAAATAATTGCTAGAGTTGATTCTTCCACTAGACCACCGCGGACATCTACAGGTAGGGGAAATTCTGTTCCTCCCAATCTTGAGAATTCAACATCAACAGTGGAGAATACAATAGGGCCTTCAACTCTTGTTGAAGAAAATAAACCTCCTGAAGATAAGGGAAGTGTTGTGGGTGCACCAAATAGAGAGGAGATCTATCATATCAACGGAACCAGAGTTACTAAAGAAGTGTTGTTGGAGACTCGCCGAGTAGTAGAGGAAGAGAGGAGGCGAGAAGAAGAGAGGAGAAGAGAAGAAGAAGCCAAAGCAGAGGAAGAACACATAAAGGAAGCTGTTGAATTTTGGACTAGAACCATAGCTGGTAGAGAACAGGAAGGGGAGAACGAACATGGGGAGAACCGGGAAGAAGAAGGGGAAAACAATCAGCCTGGAAATATTGTGGCTACATTAGAATTCCCTATCCTCCAGACACCTAGAGCATCTCCCATGAAAAATATCTCACCATTAGTTCTCCCGAATTTTCATGGTAAGCCTTCTGAGGATCCTGATGAGTTTCTTTTTGAGTTTGATATCCTATGTCCTAGTTATGATTACACCTCTAGTGCTCAGAAGGTAAAGTTATTCCCAGCCACCTTGAAAGCAAATGTTCTTTGTTGGTTCATGAGTCTGGGTCGTGAGACCATTACTACTTGGGACCAAATGAAAAACACCTTCATTTTCAAGTACCAGGAGTATTGTAGAACTAGGGATAGAAACTAGGGATAGAAAGGAGGAGTTGTTTAAAATGGTTCAGAAGGATGAAGAAAGCTTGGAAGACTTTGTGGAAAGATTTCTATACAATTTACAAAGATTTGGTCACGCTAAGATTGGAAAGGATGTGCTCAAGATGATTTTACTACGAGGAATCAGAGAAGACTTCCTTGATATGTTGAATTTGCTGGGAAAAAGGGACATCTTGAAGGAGCCTTTCAAAAAGATTGTTGAATTATGTCGAAGGTACTCTAGGGGATCCTCTAGAACCAACAAACGAGACAAAGATTGAGACCAGGATGTCTTCACTAGGACTCAGAAGTCAGCTAGTGGAGAGGCCACTCGAGCAGAAATGGGAAACTTACTGGAGAATTTTAAAAAAGACATGATGAGATCCATTTCTTCAGAGTTAGATGTCATCAGAGCAAAGCAGAAGCAAGTAGTAGAAGACCTTACACTTGGTGTATTTTGTCCTAAATGTAGAAAAAAACACCCATTTAAAGAATGCCCACTGGACAAAGCAGAGATATGTAGGATATGTGAACTAGAGCATGATACCAAGGAATGTCCTTGATTACCTAAGGTCAAAGCAGTCCTACAGGCATCCATTTCGGATATGGATCCAGCTTACTTCATTGCATAGAAGAAACCATGGAGGCCTCACAATCAAGGTATGAATCCAGACCCATCATTTTTTCTGAATAATATGAATGGAATGAACAATATGCATAATATGAATACACAATTCCCTTCACATTATTCTAACAATCAGTGGCATGCATCTCAGAACCCAATGTAAAGTCCTAACTCATGGACACCATGGTCACAACAGTCAAACAATCAAGCTCCTTGGAATTGCAACTGGAGAAATTATTTCCAAGGAAATAACTTTCCCCATCACCAGACTCAATATCAACAGTGTCCTTCTCAACCGTATCAGCACCAACATTATCAGCAACCGCAGCTCCCATTCCAAAATAATGTCACACCTATAAATGCACCGCTTCGACCATAGCTACCTGCACAACCTAACCCAAACCCAAACAATAAAGTAGTCCATCATTTTGAGACTACCAACATGCCTGCGTATTCCATCACCCAGATTCCCTGCAACGATATACAATTACAATCAGGGAGGGTGGTGGAACCTATTATCACTGAGGATGTTTCATCCCTAGTGATTGAAACTAGAGTGAATCAGCACTACGAGAATATGGTTAATTCAGCAAGCCCCATCATTGAGGATGCTGATACTTCTACTGAAGCAATAGCTGAAACTCAGAGAGTAACACACGATGTATCATAGCCTACACAGTTGATGAGAGAACCGCCATACCCTGAATGATTGGCCCTGCAGAAAACAATGGAACAACCTCGATTCGATCTCTTGGGAGAATTGAAAAATTTGTATGTTAAAATTCCACTGTTACAAGCCCTTCATGATGTGCCCATTTATGCTAAGACTGTTAGAGATTTATGTGTCAAGAAACCAGGAAGAAGGCCCAGGGACCCCCCCACTATCCACGTATTGGAAAAACTTTCAGAATTAATAATGGGGAAGGCCCCTGTGGCAAAATACGATGACCCTGGAAATTTGACTTTTACAGTTCACATAGGGAACACACAAATCCCCAATGTCTTGGTAGATTTAGGCACAACTATTAACGTTATGACCATAGAGACTGTGAAGAAATTGGGACTCACTAACCTTCGGACAACTCCTATTGTTTTGGAGCTTGCTGATAGATCAATGATCAAGCTTGAGCGGATCCTATATGACCTCATGATCTTAGTTGACTCATGGGAATACCCTGCGGATTTCTTGGTGTTACAACCAAAATCCCAATTGGGGGGACACCCACTGATCCTGGAAAGACCGTGGTTGGCCACAGTAGATTCCTATATCAGTTGTCGGTCAGGATCTATGACCATTTCAGATGAGACTGAGATCAAGAGCCTAACTTTGTACCCTCCAGCTCGACCAAGCACGAAGGCTAAAACTCCATTGTGGGAAGATTTGGAGGAAGAAGGTGTGCAGCCGCTATTAACAATAGGGAGAGCCTTAACGTTTAAAGATGAAACGGAGGATGATGCCATTAATAGTTTCATCAGTGAGCCCATGTCAATCAATAAAAATGTCTATCAAATATTGGACAGTGCTTTAGCTGCAATAGAACAAGAAAATATTATAGAAGAAGCTCTATTCAGTGATGCCAGTATAATTCCAGTACTCAAAAATTCGAAGAGTGTTCCAGTAGAAATAGGGCGAGAGAAAACATTGAATATCAATCCAAATCTTGCACCTAGCAAGTTGGAACAGCTAGTCACTCTACTCAAACAATGTAGGGGAGCTTTCGCTTGGGAGTACACAGACATGAAAGGGATTCCTTCCAATCTATGCACCCATCACATTCATATTAAGAGCGACTCCAGGCCTATGTGTCAACCACAGTGAAGGATGCACCCGAAGCTAAGAGACATAGTGAAAGAGGAGATCCAAAAACTTTTGGAAGCAGGATTTATATACCCGATTTCAGACAATGAGTGGGTTTGTCCACTTGTGATTGTGCCAAAGAAGAATGGGAAATGGAGGGTCTGCGTGGATTACAGAGAATTGAACAAAGCAACGCAGAAGGACCACTTCCCCTTACCTTTCATCGATTAGGTCCTTGATACCTTGTCTGGGAAAAAGTATTTCTCCTTTCTAGATGGCTTTAATGGCTACAACCAAATCCAGACTGCTCCAGAAGACCAAGACAAAACCACTTTCACCTGTCCCTGGGGAACTTTTGCATACCAAGTACTTCCTTTTGGGTTGTGCAACACATCAACCACATTTCAGAGAGCAGTGATTGGAATCTTTTCGAAAATGGTAAATGATTGCATGGAGATTTTTATGAATGACTTTACTCCATATGGTAATAGTTTTGAAGAAGCACTGAAAAATTTAGAAAAGGTCTTGAAATGCTGTGAGCAAAGCCAACTCTCTTTAAGAACTGAAAATTGCCATATGATGATGAGTGAGGGCAAAGTGTTGGGGCACTTCATCTCTTCTGAGGGTATCCAGGTAGATCCATCCAAAATCAAAGTAATTGAAAATGTACCAACTTCTAGAACAAAGAAGGATGTACGTAGCTTCTTGGGGCATGCTGGCTATTATAGAAGATTCATAGAAAATTTTTCCAAACTAGCTTCTCCTTTGTTCACTCTGTTGATGAAGGATGCATAGTTTGTCTGGAATGATGCATGCCAAACAGTGTTTACTGAGCTAAAGAAAAGTCTATATACAACACTCATCTTATGAGGGCCCAACTGGGCTCTTCCTTTTCATATTTCTTCAGATGCTTTAGACACTAGCATTGGAGCAGTTTTGGGACAACAGGAAGGTATTGCTCGTTATGCAATTTATTACATTAGTAAGAACTTATCTCCTACTGAACTAAACTATACTGTCAAAAAAAATGAATTCCTTGCCATTGTTTATGCCATCAAAAAATTTAGACATTATATTACTGGATATTCTACTTTTGTGCACACTCATCATTCTGCTATCAAGTATTTAATGAATAAACCAATCATGAATACTAGAGTTACTAGATGGCTGTTACTATTATAGGAATTTGATATTACAATTATTGATAGACCAGGGAAGGAAAATGTCGTTGCATATTTTTTATCTCGACTTACTAACAGTGATGATAATTTACCAGTCGAAGATTCCTTCCCTGATAAACATTTGTTTGCAGTATCAGCTCATTCCCCATGGTATGCAGATATTGTTAACTTTTTGGCTGCAGGTAAGCTTCCAACACATCTGTCGAACAGAGAAAAAAATAAGATCATACAACAGAGTGCTAGGTACTGCTGGATTGATGGCCATGTTTTCTACACGGGGCTTGATTTAGAGATCAGAAGATGTGTTAGAGAAGATGAGATCTTTATCATTCTTAAAGGTTGCCATGATGACCCCTATGGGGGACATTTTGTTGACAAAATGACAGGTCATGAAATCTTGAGAATGGGCTATCTATGGCTTACATTGTTCAAGGATGCAAAGAAGTATGTTCAGGCATGTGATAGCTACCAAAGGATGGGCCAACCCAACAGATTAGATGAAATTCCTTTGCAGCCACAGCTTGTGGTTGAACCATTTGACAGGTGGGATCTAAATTTTGTAGGGCCTATCAACCCTCCCTCACAACAGAAAGTACACATCTTGGTTTGCACAGATTACATGACCAAATGGGTAGAAGCCGTATCCTTGGTTAAGGCCAATGATCAGGCTGTGATTGATTTTCTATATGAAGAAATTTTTACTCAGTTTGGAGTACCTAAGGATATTGTTACAGACGGTGGACCACAGTTTGTGTCTCACAAGATGGAAGCACTATTACATAAATTCTATATTCAGCACAAAATAACCTCACCATATCATCCACGGGCCAATGGCCAAATGGAGAGCACCAACAAGGTCATCGAGGCTATTTTGACAAAAACAATGAAGAGCCATCGTAAGGATTGGGATGAAATACTTCCAGAGGCACTATGGGCCTATCATACTACATGGCGTAACACCACTGATTTTTCCCCATATGAGTTAGTGTACAGTAAAAATGTTGTTTTTCCAATTGAATTTCAAATCAGGACTTTGAAAACAGTTATGGAAGCAAACCTTGATTTATCAGAGGCATAGAGGGAC
Source organism: Larix kaempferi (assembly GCA_027924585.1). Classification (NCBI taxonomy): domain Eukaryota; kingdom Viridiplantae; phylum Streptophyta; class Pinopsida; order Pinales; family Pinaceae; genus Larix; species Larix kaempferi. Next base: position 10,293,601 of record BSBM01000206.1, read on the forward strand.
CCACTGAATCAACTCAATGAGTTGGATGAGAAGCCCACAGCTGCAGTACATCATACATCTCTAATCCAACAACAGCGCTCTAAGTGGCATGATCGATTTATAAAGAAGAAAGTCTTCCAAGAAGGAGACTGGGCTCTATTGTATGATTCATGGTTTAAGAGGGACTTTAAAGGCAAGTTGTGTACCCGTTGGTTGGGCCCCTATCAGATAGATTAGGTATTTGATAATGGAATAGTTTTGTTGATCACCATTGATGAAGAAAAAACACCATTATTTGCAAATGGTCATCGGCTGCGACTGTATCGCAAGCCGATCTCAAGGGAATCTTTCGTTTCACATGTTGCAAATGATCCAGACTATCAGTTAATGCCGGGCCAGGGATTTTTCTCAACCCCTGTCAATTTTTAAGAACTGCAATAACCACATGATTTGTACATAAATAATTCATTTTCTTTTTCATTCTATATTTTATCTATTTCTCATTTTGCATTTGATCGGGTTTGTTTTGAAGAATTCTGTGCAGGAATTAATTGGAGGAACGACAGTCGTGATGGGCCAGATGATTGCAGGAACCTTGCATTGTTCCTGATCTAATAAAGCTCTTTTTAAGAAGATGGATGATTTGTTACCTTTCAACAGTCAGCTAAAAATTTTCCTGTTACTTCATTTTTGCGCAGCTGCGACTCCTTACCTCGTTCATTCTTCCTATTCCAGCAGCTGCGACTCCACTATTTCCACTTCATTTTCGCTCTTTGCCTAGCAGCTATGACTTTGCTATTCTTGGCCATTCCGCCAAATCCAGCAGCTGGGACTCCGCTATTTCCACTTCATTTTCACTCTTTGCCTAGCAGCTGCGACTCCGCTATTCTTGACTATTCCGCCAAATCTAGCAATTGTGACTCCACTATTTTCATTTCCATTTCGCTCTTTTCGTACAGCTGCGACTCCACCATTGTTTCCTATTTAGCTAAATCTAGCAGCTGTGACTCTGCCATTTTCATTTCCATTTTGCTTTTACCGTATGGTGGTAACCCCACCAGTCTTCCTGCTCTACGAATGATGATGCCAATAATGATTCAATTGGGCATCAGTTTAGTTGCTTGCTCCACAAGATCCAATCACAGTTCTCCATGAAGGAAACTTTCGAGTGTCTTGGGTATCTGTCAGCTTGGGTGGCGGTGGCCACATCACTTCAGCACATGTGCGTTTATGCTTGTTTTAATGGAGGAAATGACAAAAGCAGACTATGATGAGTAATTCACAGCTGAATGCATAACGCAAAGGTATGGATTCAGAACTTTTACATGATTTGGCAGGAAATTAAATATGGTAATAATGATTATGCACTGCCTTACCCCTTGGTTAGCAAACCCATACCATTTAACCACTGGGGAATATGTTAGAATCATGTTTGTATTTATTTCTTGGCACCTTACCTAAGTTATACCGAAATATTCCACTGATGCCAACTTTCCATAACTGTCTCATCTTACCCGACTTCACACCTATGTCGACTTTCCTAAAATGCCCTATTTTCGAACTCCAACTATCCCTTGCATGTTCGTATACTGCAACTTCCCCGTCTAGACTGGTAATTGTTGTATTCATTCTGAATTTTGAGGAGAGATTAAGATGGGTAACCCAGTCTGGCATGAACCAGTAAACACGGAATTTGTACGTGCCAATGTAGAAGTTCTTAACATTTTCACAGCAGCAGGTTGGATGGAATACTTTGAATGGTTGAACAGTTTCCACACAGAAACCGCATTACAATTTGTCCTTAACCTGACTGATACTCACTCTGAGGTCAGGGGAATTCTTGTGGATGTTATAGAAGAGATCATAGCAGAGGTTACTAGATTACCCCAGGTTCGGAAGAAGTCATTTCTACGGAAGGCACATAATGCAAATACAGTAAGAGAATTTTTGGCAGTCGGAGAGCATGTTAGTCCAAAGCGCCATGGGTTGGAACTAGCATCTTTACCACCACCCTGGAATCAAGTGGAAATCTTCGTGAAAAGATACATCTCTTGTGAAGGTAGGTACCAAATTGTTTCATTCTCTGAACTTCCCTTGTTGTCTCATTTACGCCATGGCAATTTGGTAAATATACCATTTTATCTTCTTAAATCCCTACAAACCATGGCTGGATATGCAAAAACTGCCCAACACCCAGTTTCCTCCCTTACTAATCATGGCTTAATCAAATTACTAGTCTTGAGAGCCATTGCAAATCATAATTACCTGGGAGCAATTTATTGTTGGAGATGGACCAATCATAGAACTTGTATTAGAAATGGAGGGTGTTGGCGAAGGTAATGAGGACTGATGTTCCTCAAATCCAGTTGGGGGGAGATTGGAGCATTAGGGAACCAGACTAATGATGAAGATGAGGTAAATATGAGAGAATCAACACCAGTAGAAAACCTTGTTTCTTAGGAAATTGTGATGGAAGCCATGGCACAAAAGGCAGTGACATCAGAAGCTGTAATTGCAGAGGAAGATACTTAGGTGGAGGAAGCTGAAACTAGAGAAGCTATTGAAGCTGCTATAGTAGAAGCTGCAACTGCAGAAGAAGGAATTCAGGAGGAAGGATATCAAGCAGGAACATCAGGAGAAGGGACTGTGGAAATTTTGGAAGTTGTGTCCTCTCCTGAGATAAGGGGGACCATTATTGAAGAAGAGAAGACCGAGGAAAAGACCCCTATGTCAAAGAAATGAAGAGGAAGGTCAGGGAACAAGGTTCAGACATCCACTGCAGTAAAGAAAAGAAAAATCAGAGCTGTCACAGCACTAGTAGCAGTAAGTAGTGAAGAACACCCAGTGGGATGGTGAGGAAGATAAGGACTCGATCGACTGTAGCAGTAGAAGCAGCTGTAACAGCAATAGCACCAGAGGCAGGGGAGACAGCAGAAGAAGTAGTGATAGTGGATGCAATTGGGGTTAATAATGAAGCACCCTCATCAGAGATAGCAGGAGCAGTCAGAGCAAATATCAAGTCACCTATGGCAGAAATAGCACCTGTAACAGCGGTAGATATAGAAATTCCCATTTTGAACCCCAAGTCATCTGCTGTTATGTAGGAACCTTCCATAGAAGAACCTCAAATCGAAAATCTCCTGTATGAAAATGAATTATTAAAGGAGGAGGTGCAGACATTGCGAAATGAGTTAGAAAGATGGAAAGGAGTAGTTGGAAAACAAGCAAAGAAGAATTTGAACACATTATCAGATGCTGCAAATTTATTAGAAAATTCATCTCTTGCATTAGAAAATGAGCAAGGAGAGACTGTTTGCCCAGAGTGTGGAGACATATTCTTTGCAGCAGGACACAGAGTTATTGTGTTGGGAGTTGTATCACAAAAGTATGCACAGATAGAGCATGAGGAAGAAAAAATGACAGAAATATAATTGATGGGGGAAAATGAGCCAAAAATTGAAGTGATTCCTGATTCGAATCTAAGAGATGAAACAGTGCAATCCCAACCATCAGGGGATACTGAACTTCTTAAGGACCAGTCTCATTAGTCAACAGGATTTGATATAACCCAGAAACAATCTCACCAGTTCAAGGAATTGAAGTACAGGGGGCTGTTATACAAGAACCAACACCCTTGAAAATATATAGTGAGGCTGCAACTCAAACAACAACATTTGACATCAAGGATCAAGAAGAGAACACTGTTACACAAGAACCAGTGTTTTGAAAATCATTTGTTGAAGTTTCAACACAAATTGAGAGCGCTGAGGTTGAAATAGAAAGAAATGATGCTGTCACACAAGAACCAACAGTCCTAAGGACAATTATTGAGACTGTAACACAAACTGAGAGGGCTGAGGTTGAAATGGAAAGAAATGATGTTGTTACACAAGAACCAGCATCCACAAAATCAATGGTTGAGACTACATTACAGGCACAAACCACTGCAACACCAATGGAGGATGAGACTGTTACACTGCCAAAGCAAAACAAGGAAGTCATTTATCTGGACTCTGATGATGAAAAGTGTTAGGATATTTAGACACTTAGGAATTAGTTAAGATCAACTTGTGTAATATATCCGTTAGGGGTAGTGTGTTTCTTTAGTATTCATTAGTATGCATTTGTAAATACTTCATCCGACGGTCACGATATGTTCCCGACATAGAGTGATCCGATGGCTCAACTTCTCTTAGATCATACCTAACCTTGATCCGTGGCTTAACACCAGATTGGTCCATGATCTCTATTTAAAGAGCATGGAGGGTCATTGTTTAGTTGATCGATTATGGGAAGCTCATTTGTAACTTTCTTTCTTTGCATAATAAATTGTCCCGTAGAAGCTATTTGGCTGGGGCCGTGGAGTGTTTCCCTCAAGAGGGTTTAAACCACGTCAAAACATTGGTGTGTTGATCTGTGATTTGTTTGTGTGAAGTGGTTGCTCTTGGTGTTCTATCCTTTGGTAGTACCTTGTGTACCCGAACATGGTGTCATAGCTTTTAGGAAGAGCCGCTTTCGGTTATGATCTAGATCTTGAACTGTTGTTGCCGAAACTCGAAAGGGTTTCTGGTTCTGATATTTCTATGCATTTCTGGGTTGTAGGAGGTGTTCTGTTGCACCCGAAGCATCGTTTCCATCAGGAAATAGTTTTCGTTTGATCGAAAATGGTTCCCGATTGCTCCAGAAACGTGTATTTCATCAGATCTAAAGGTATAATGTTACAGTGACGCATTTTTTTATTTTCTATTTTTAAAAGAAGAAAAAATCTCATATTTTATCATTTTTTATTGTTATATTTTTTTGGGTTCAGATTGTTGCTTTTCCGTCTGTGTATGCTCTTTGCCATGCACCTTGAGCGATCTTGGCAAATCAGAAACAAAAAGGGAAAGGGCTTTTCTCGGCTGCGTATGCTCTTTGCCGTGCACCTTGCATGATCTCGGCAAATCAGAAACAGAGAGAAAACATAAACTTTACGGGAAAGCTAACGAGATATAACTCCAAAAGTGTGGAAAAGTTTTTTTGTTTCGATTTGTGGTGTGTTTTGCAAGAAAAAGGGCAAGCACGCAAACCGAGCAAGAAGAGTGAAAAAAAAAGCCCCCTTCCTCATTCCCATATTTTACATACCTTTTAATCTAGCTCACTTGGTTCAAAGTTGCTTTATTCGTTATTAGGTCTTGAGTTCAAGTCTTAAGAAGTTACTTTTAAAAGAAAAAGTGCATGCAATTTCTATTTTCAAGTTACTTTATTGTAAAAGTGCATCTCACTTAAATAATAAAAAATAAAAATACAAGTGAGTCACTTAAGTTCTTTTTTATTGTTGCACTATTTAAAAGTAATATCATTGTAAAAGTGAAATCACTTATTTTACAAAAGTGGTTCACTTAAAGCAACTTTCTTGTAAAGTGATTGTCAAAAGGTTCATTTTGGGAAGAGGGGGGTTCTCTTTTTCGCTGGACATTCTCTAGCTGCCATGTCACTATTGGGAACATCTTCAATAGTTTCTTTGTTCAAGCATAACTTCATCATACAGAGTCATTTTTCAATGCCGTTTTTTTAAACCGACTATTTTTTTGAGCTCTTCACATCCAGACTATTGGTTTTTGCTTTTAAAGCCATTAATTTACAAATATGGCCGCCCCTTGTGATATTCTACTTAACAGTTCCAACTATTTCTCATGAAAATCTCGTATGGAGGATGTTCTACGAAGTAGGGGACTTTTCAGAATTACCTCAAGGAAAGAAATAGAACCCACTGATGATGATAAGAAAATAAAATGGGTAAATAGATGTGATGAAGCTCTTGGATTGATTGGGATGTCAATCTCTACCGATTTGCGATTCCACATATCTGGAATTGATGAACCTGATGTTGCTTGGGACAAGTTGGAATCTGTGTTTGGTAAACACAATGAAATTTGAGGTCACCAACTCGAAAATGAGCCCATTAATTGTGCAAATTACATAGTTAATTGCACCCCCACTAAAGCATTACAAGGTATAACACCGGAATAAGCATGGAGTAAAACTAAGCCTGATGTAAGTCACTTCTGTGTGTTTGGTAGTGAAGCATGGGCTCACATTCCAGATGAAAAACGGAAAGCATTGCAGCCTAAAAGTGAAAAGTGCATATTTGTTGGATATTCTGAAGATGTAAAAGGTTATAGACTTCTTCAACCACATTCTCATGATATAATCATTAGAAGAGATGTTAAATTTGATGAAAATCTCTTGTCCTGTGAGCCTAACTCGGTGATTGTGCCATCTTTGGCCTATTAGCCTGATTCGACGTTTGTGCCTTCTTCTTATTCTTCCAACTTCCTTGACAGTTTTCGATATCCAATTTCTGATGATGACAGTGAGAATGAAAATCCACCTCTGCCTGCTCATGTTCCTCTAGTTGCATTAGCATAAGTGCTTCCTCGATGGGTCCATTCAACATGTGAAGCAGCTGGTGATCTTGCCGGTGATCCTAGAGATCAACATCGAACATGTTCTTAGTTTCAGCGAGCCTCTTCTCTTTTAGCTCAAGTTTCCGAGAATCATGATATAGAAACTTTTGTAGAATCTTTAGGGAATCCAGATTGGGATGCAGCCATGGATGAAGAATATCGTTCCTTAATGGTGAACAATACTTGGGATCTTGTACCTCTTCCAAAAGGAAGAAAACTTGTCAGATGTAAATGGGTCTACAGAACTAAGTATGCATCAGATGGAAGTGTTGAAATACTTAAGGCAAGGTTAGTTTCCAAAGATTTTTCCCAAGTTGAAGGGATTAACTACAATGAAACCTTTGCTCCCATCGCAAAAATGAACTTCATCCGCCTTATTATTTCCCTTGCAGCCTTACATAACTGAGAAGTCCATCAAATGGATGTCAAGTCTTTCTTCTTACATGGTGATTTACAGGAGGAAATTTACATGGAACAACCTCCTGGATATGTTCAGAATAACTCTAGCCTTGTTAGCCACCTTAAGAAATCCTTATATGGCCTTAAGCAAGCTCCTAGAGCTTGGTATGCAAAATGGATAACTTTCTCCTTGACACTAGTTTTTCCAGATGCCATTCTGACCCTAATGTCTATACCAAGAAAGTAGGAAACCATCTCATCATACTTGTTCTATATGTTGATGACCTTATTCTTACTGGTAGTGACCCTAAGCTTATAACCCATGTGAAATCCAGTATTAAACAAAATTTTGAAATGTTAGACTTAGGACATTTGCATTATTTTCTTAGTCTCCAAGTCCTGCAAACCAAAGAAGGAATCTTTCTTTCTCAGTCTAAGTATGCTTGTGACGTTCTTCGTCGCTTTCACATGGAAGATTGTACACCAGCCCCTTCTCCCTTCCAATCTAGAGTGAAACTTTCTGCCACTTGTACTTCACCTGAAGTCGATGCCACGTTGTATCGTCAGCTTGTTGGTAGTCTCTTATACTTGACTCATTCCCGTCTTGACCTTTCCTTTGTCATTGGTCGTGTTGCCCGTTATATGCAGACACCTCATGAAAGTCACTGGACTTTCATGACTTGTCCAAGAAATGGGGGAGATGAATATTGACATCAAGACAGATGCCAAACTGGTCAAGAAATGGTTGTATAAGTTGGCATACAAATATAAGGATATAGTAAAAAAAGAGATCGAGAATATGCTCGTTGCAAGAATTATCTATCCAGTTGATCATTCTGGATGGGCTATCCCTATGGTCATCTAGCCAAAGAAGCATGACCCTACAAAATTAAGAATATGTGTCGACTTCATAGGATTGAATAAAGTCATGCTAACTGATCCATTTCCCACACCATTTGCAGATGAAATTAGTAATGAAGTTGTAGGACATGAATATTATTCTTTCATTGATGGACTTTTGGGCTATAATCAAGTGCCTATTGCAAAATAATACCAGCACAAAATGACATTTGTCTATGAATTTCAGATCCTTCGCCTATAAATTCATGCGATTTTGACTCAAGAATGCACCAACAATATTTTCCAGGATAGTGCTAAAATCATTTCAAGAGTATATATATAAAACAATGGCAGTTTACTTCAAGGATTGGACAATATATTCACTATTAAAAGATCACATCCAGGATCTTCGACTTATGTTAGAACGCTTCCATCAAATTCAACTATCGTTGAACATTAGAAAGTGCATCTTTGCCACTCCCATTGGTATCTTTCTTGGACATGTTGTATGTAAAGAAGGCATTAAAGTCGATTATGCCAAGATTAAAGTCATTCTCGATTTGAAACCTCCAACAAATCCAAAGCAAGTTCGCATACTTCTTGGTCATATAGGTTATTACTGAAAGTTCATCAGGCATTACTCTGATATGACTTATCCTTTGGAGGAATTACTAAAAGAAAATCAGGACTTCATATGGTCGAAAAAATGTGTAGGGTCGTTTGATCGACTTAAAAGAAAACTCATCGAGCCACCAATATTGAGGTTCTTGAATTGGTCGATTCAATTCCATGTTCATATCGACGCATCAAGCATTTTAGTTGGGAAAATTCTTACCCAACTAGTAGAATACATAATGGACCACCCAAACGCATAATGCTAGTCGCAAACTAAACAAGGATGAGAGAAACTATTCTACGACAGAACGAGAAGCTTTGGGCATGGTTTTTTCACTCCAAAATACAAGCATTACTTCTAGCTAGTCCATTTAAATTTTATACAAATCATCAAGCATTAAAGTATCTAGTTAATAAACCCTTGCACCATGGTCGACTATGCAGATGGTTACTCTTCTTTCAAGAGTTTGAGTTTGAAATAATTGTCCGAATGGGGAAAAATAATGTCGGACCCAACCACCTATCCTGAGTTAAAACATGAGAAGATATTGATGGTATCGATGATGAATTTCTCGATGACCATCTCTTTCGTGTTGAAGCCATCCCAACAAGATTCTAGGATATAGCGGAATTAGTTGAAAAAGGTCAAGCCCCTACTAGGATTTCGGAAAAGAAATGAAAGGTACGTGCGATAAACATTGTACCTTATACTTTAATAAATGGATTATTGATAAACATGGAACTGACGACGTACTGAGACGATGTGTAATTGAGCACGAGCAACAAGATATTATTCATGAATCTCATAGTGGACCTGCTGGAGCAAACGATCATTCTGACAAAACTACACGAAAAATTCTTTAGTATGTCTTATGGTGGCCCACATTTCATAAAGATTGCAGAAATCATGTAAATAAATGCGACAAATTCCAAAGACTAGGATGACCTCTACCAAAGAATGAAATGACATTGATACCTATCAATCCTAGTCTAACATTTTAAATATGGGAAATTGACTTCATTGAACCATTCCCTGTACCTAGACGACGGACAGGAGCTAGATATATTATCATCGGAGTCAAATATGTTACTAAATGGGCAGAAGCTGAAGCTGTCGAAGCATGTTCCAGTGAAGTATCTACAAAGTTCATACATGAGAATACTGTCGCAAGTTTTGGTTCCCCACTCACTCTTATTAGTGAGAAATGGACACACTTTCATAATAAGATGATATCGATACTACTAAAGGAATTTATGATTGAGCACCAGAAAAGTTCTTCATATCATCCATAGTCAAATGGAGTGATCAAATCATTTAACATTAACTAAAGGTTTAACGAAGCTTTGTAGTACTGAGAAAGATGATTGGGATAATATGATACCAGCTATTTTATGGGAATACAAGACATCATATAAACAATCGATTGGCTAGATGCCATTTAAACTGGTCTATGGGAAATAAGTAGTCATTCCATTAGACTTCAAGCAACAGGCACCAATTATTGCAGATATACTCCACTTGGATATTGTTAAAGCTATAAAAAATAGAAAATTTGACTTATCCAAGTTAGAAGATGATCCAGATGGATATAAGTTGCAACCCACCTATTCCACTGACTCAAAACATTTTTTCATCTCAATAGTTTTCTTGTAATTTTTCTATATTTTTTCGAGTCCCAAACTTCTGGGGCCGTTTTGAGGCCCTAAACGATTTTTTTTGGAGATTCGGATGAGCAAATAGTTTCTAGTGGCAGACATTCCCCCCCATTAGAAAATTGTATATCTCAGATATACCTTTCCAACGGTCTACAAGCACCCCAAACAGAGATCGTATGCACAAGTTATGACCCGAGGAAGTTGACTATTCACTAACCACCTTGGGGCCACAAACTTTATGATGGTTCATCTTCTAGGGTTAGGTTTTTGGATTTTTAGGGTTCCTACCCTCATGATTATGATAAATAGGCTCTTTCAGCCTCTTCTTGTATTCATCTTGTCATGAATGAGCATAGCTTCCATATCTCTTCTCAGAGATATAGCTACCACCATTCTAGCTTCCTTTAGTTTACAGTTTGTTCTATTTCATTCATTTAATAGAATCTGAGTTTACTGTATCACTATGTTTCTTGCCATATATCTGTGTATGTGAATATATATATGCTCTTTCATTTCATTCTCACATAAATCAAGATCAGTGGTATCAGAGCCTTCTGCTCTTGTGATTTCTTAGTGCACATGTCCCCGACGAGATCTGAATATATAGAGTTGGGTTTCGAACTAGTTGAGCTTGGGGAAAAATATCCTCATCGACCCAAGAAGGATCCCATGGTGGGAGAATAAAAGAGATATGACAGAGCAGGAGATCCTATTAAGTTGTAGCTCGAGGAAGCCCTCACGTGAAAGAGGAATGATATGATGGATAATTTCACACATATCCTTCAAAGGATGCCGATGCCAGCGGATGCACCTTCAACGAGGAACCGTTTAAGGGGTGCAATTCCTTTCAAGATACAAGTTAACATTGAAATTCTCCTATTTGAAGTAAATATAGATGCATATGCTTTAGAGAAATGGTTGAATCTATTAGAGGGTTACTTCTTTGTTCAAACTTTTTCTGATAGAGAAAATATCACATTCGTGCTCCTTAAGTCCCTTCCCCATATGAAACATTGGTGGGACGGGTACTACGAGAGGCATGCAAGAGACGAGTCTGAGCTATTTAGGACAGACCCCACTTAGGCATCTTTTGTCAATTCTATCAAGGAATAATTCTACCCTGTCGAAAACTATGATGACCAGTACACCAGATGGACGACCTTGCGTTAGGAGAGGGACCAAACAGTCCTAGAGTTTACCAACATGTTCCATACCCTATGCTCCAAGCTGGGTATTCAAGACTTTGAATGACACTTGGTCCTAAAGTACCGTAGTGGCCTGCATAAGTACATTTTAACAGAGATGGATTTTCTGGACATATCCTCTCTAGGAGAAGCTTATAGATACGCCGTCAATATCGAGCATAAGTTTAAGCAAAAGAATAAGCATGATTTTGGGTTTGCAAATCAGCAGCATAAGCCTGGAAAAGGTGGCCCCAACTCACAAGGAAAAGGACAGAGCTTCGTAGCTTCTTAGGACTTGCCAACTTCTATCACAGATTTGTGTTGGGATTCTCTAATATTGCTTGGTTCCTTACCCGGGTAACCAATGGAGTATCTAAGGCCAAGTTCAGCTGGTCCAAGCCACAACAACAAGTATTTGAGGATCTAAAGAAATTCTTATGTTCAACACCTGTTTTTGCCTTATCAGATCAAGAACAACCCTTCAAGATTGAAACATATGCTTCAAACTATGTTGTTGGTGCAGTTCTCACTCAACATGGCCATCATATCACAATGATATACTTTTAGATACAGTACACAAGTACCCCACCTACGAAAAGAAAATGTATTCAATTTTCCAATCTTGCCACCAATGGAAGCATTACATCCTTGGAAAATATACCATCATCCACACTGATGACAAGCCCCTGCAGTTCATGCAAACCCAAGGGAAGTTACAAAATGACCGCCACCAGAATTGGTCCACTTACTACAACAATGACACCTGAATATTAAATAAAAGAAGGGCAGCACCAACCGAGTCATTGATTTCCTTAGTCGACCTCTGTTATACCTCAATATCGCACCTAACAACCTCTCCATGGTAAAAACAATATTTTTCTAATTACTATTATTTTTCTAATAGTAGAATGCATGACATCAAATACAACTAGCAAATTCACCATGTATACCCAAACCATGGACCATAAATCACTAACAACAAACATTAGTAGTGATTAATGTTTTTGGTTAGTGATTTATGGTGCATGGTTTTGAAATCCCATGGTAAATTTTCCCATGGTATTTCGATGCCATGCATTATATTTATAATTTTGTGTCTATGTCCCAAATTAATTTTTTATTGTTTTTTTGCTCTGAATAAATAATATCTATGTTGTCATATAACTAAATATATATTTTTAGGTAAGTTATTTTTTATAACAAAAAAACTATTAATTCAAATACCTCCATCGATATTTTAGCTCGATTGAGATATATACTTCAATGAAGATATTTGAATTAATAATTATTTTTCCTGTATTTGAATTCATATAGTTTTTAATGGTTAAAAGCTCGATCAAGAGATTTTCTCAATCGAGATTTTGTTTAAACGCGCTTTAACCCTCGATCGAGATGTTTTTAAAACGTGCACAAATGCTCAATCGAGGGATTTAAAATAGGCTTTTAGCCCCCTTTTTTAACTTTGTTTTTTCAAACCCTTTTTGTGAGACATAAACCCTATCCTAGGATGCACATTAGATGGTGGAATTCATACCAATGGATCCATCAACGAATCGTCTATACATTGACATATAATTTACAAGTTTATGAGCTCATATGATATTTTTTTTATTTTCTTTGGAAACTTACACTCACAAAACCATGTCAACAGCTTTGATAAATCAACAACATAAAATTACAAAACAAAAAAATTTCAAAAAATACATACACCTCATACCAACGCGTGCTCTTCAAAAAGGTATTTTTTTATTTTTCTATTTTTGTAACCAGTAAAAAAAAGTTTACGCCACTTGTAAACTTTTGTTGAAATTCACAAGAACACACCTATCATTAAATGCAATTTTGGCATATTAAATCATTTTTTAAAAATATTTGTGGAAAGACAACGTAATTCTCTACAATTTGTTTTTTGTTGCGTATCGGAATTCACTAGTTATATATGAGTTTTGAGGGCTTCAATTTAATGAATGTGTAAAAAAATTAATTTTCGCCATCACTTTTGGCCAAAACGTGTTACCCATCTTCATGGATTCACCATATCACCTCTCCTTTCTCTTTAAATACTTCTCCGCCATATTACTCTACTCAACATTAATTCTCTACCCTATCTGTTATCAACTTTTCAACTCCTAGCCGGGTCCTTGCATGAAGTTGAGGAACCTTTTAGGGCCTGAGCCTGCTATGTCTTTTGACATGCATGATAGATAGGAAACAAAAATGAAAGCATGTTTTTTAACTACAAAACGCTCAAGTTTTTTAAACTACAAAATGCTCTAGCATTTTCTAACTACAAAATGCTCTAGAGTTTTGTATCTACAAAATGCTCTAGTGTTTTGTATCTACAAAACTCTCTAGTGTTTTGTAACTATTAAATGCTCTTGAATTTTGTATATACAAAATTCTCTATCATTTTGTAATTCTCTATCATTTTGTAATTCTCCATCATATTATATTACATATTAAGTTTCCTTTACCTTTTCTTTATCCCCCCCTCCCTAACTCCCTCTTCCCCTCCATATCTCCCTCATTTATCTCTATGTACCTACCAATCCCTCCCTCCATAATTCTCTCTCCCCCTCCATATCTCCCCCCTTTCTCTCTATGTCTCTACCCTCCCTCTCTCTCTCTCTTTATATATATGTCCTCCCCCATCCACTCCTCTCTCTCATATCTACATACATGGCTTTCCCTCTCTCCCCCTCCCTTCCTCTCTGTCTCCCCCACCATCTCTCTCCATAATTCTTTTTTTATATCCCTCCCTCCATAACTCTCTCTCCCTCTCCCTCTCCCCCCGTCTCTCTCTATCTCTCTCTCTATGTTTCCCTCCCTATACCCCCCTGCCCACTCCCTCCCTCCATCCCTCTCTCTCTCCCTCTTCACTCTCTCCCTCTGTCTATCCCCTCCATAAATCCCCCCATTTGTCTCTATGTGCCAACCCCTCCCTGCCTTTACATCTCTCTCTCTATGTGTCCCCCCGATCCATCCCCCTCTCTCATATCCACATACATCTCTTTCCCTCTCTCCTCCCTCCCTGTCTCTTCCCAACCATCTCTCTCCATAACTCTCTCTTTTAATACCTCCCTCCCTAACTCTCTCTCTCTCCCTCCCTTCCCCTCTATCTCCCACGATCCCTACAACTCCATCCCTCACTCTCTCCTTCCCTATCCCTCCCACCTTCATCCATCTATATCATCTCTCCATACATCTCTTTCCATTTCTCCCCCTTCCTCCCTCTCTCTCTCCCCCTTCAAGGGATAATTAGGGATCAATTTATGTTTAGAGCATAGGATTTTATGGGTTAGGAGATTTAGGGGTTAAGGAATTTAGGGCTCATTTGTTAGAGGGATAAGGTTTAAAAGGTTAGGGGTTGAGGCCTAAGTACTTAAAGCTTTAATTGTTTAGGGGTTTTAAGGGATTAGGGATTTAGGGCTTTAAGTTTATGGGTTAGGTTGTTTAGTGGTTAGGGGTGGAATAGGTCACTAGTGGTTAGAGGTTGTGGGATTAGAGGTAATGTGGGTAAGGCATTTAGGGGTTATGGGATTTAGGGGTTAATGGATTTAGTGCTATGGGGTCAGGGGGTTAGGGTTTATGAGGCTAGGAATTAAGGGTGCATGGGTTAAAGGGTTAAAGGATTATAAAGGGTAATCTAGAGATTAGAGCTTAATGCACAAGCCCAAGTGAGAGTGCCCAAGTCGAGAGAGGAGTGATCAAGCCTAAGGGGAATATCTTAAGCAAATGTAGATCTCTCATGCCAACATAGAGCACACATGCAAATGTAGAGTGAACACGAAAAGGTAGGATGCACTTTCACAATGGAGGTCGCACATGCAAATAGAGATTAGAGGTAAACAATTATTTTACCTCTACGGGGTAAAATAGAGCTTAAAGGCTAATGGTTAAATGATTAGAGGTAAACAATTAAAGGACTTAATGGGTTTAGGGGTTAGGGATTTAGGCATCAATGTATTTAGGGATCTCTGGTTAGAGGGTTAGGTTCTAAGAGGTTAGGAATTAAGGGCTTAAGTGTTATACTATTAAGGTCTTATAAGGGGTTAAGGGATCAGGGAAATATGGGTAAGAACTAAGGGGATGGGAGCCTTAAGGGGTTAATTAAGGGACTAAGGATTTATGGATTAGGACTTTTATAGGTTAAGGTATTTATGGATCAAATTTTCATGGAGTAAGGTATAAAAGGTTAGGGTTAAGTTTTAATGGGTTAAAGTGGTAAGGATTGTATGTTAAGGGCTTAGGTTCTTAGGAGCTAATGAATTAGGGGTTTAGTGATTTAAGGGGTTTGAGACTTAGGGATTATGGGTTTAGTCCTTTAATTTCCTCCCTCCTCATTCCTCTCTCCTCGTCCCTCGATTTATGTCCCTTTTCGCCAACTCTCATATCCCCTCTCTCTTTCTCACCCCCATTACCTCCATTCATTACTTAGCATATAGTCCGCCCCCTCTCATATTCCCTCTCTCTCTCTCAAACCCCTTATTCCATCCATTAAATAGCACATAGTTATGTTCTCCATAACGCTAGAGAATTTTATAAACAAGAAATGCTAGAGAGTTTTGTAACTAAGAAATGCTAGAGGTTTTGTAAATAATAAACTCTCACACATTTTGTAGAGAAAAAATGCTAGAGTATTTATGTTGACACCAAAGGAAAGAATAAAAATTTAAATGTAAAGTTAATGTGTGAGTGTTCCTTAATTCCTAAAACATGCCTCGTCATGCACCCGCATGTCATCCACAGTCCTATGTGTTTGGTTCGGAGTTACCAACCATGTGCTGTGGAATATGGTAAGCCATAGCTAATTGGGCATTTCCTCCATTTTCTCAATATGCTTGTATTTTTCCACTCTTTAAAATATGATAGATACAATCATTTTGGATAAAATTTTAAATAAAGATAGCATTTTTTCTGCATATTCCAAATACATAATAAAAATTAAATATTAATTTTTTTTCTATTTTTTTCCTAATTTTCTTGTATCATGACTCCTTAACTCAAAAAAAACATTGTTAGTGTTTCTTCCATAACTTTTTTCATTTCCCAAGCATTTTAAAAAAAAATGTATGTTGCAATACTACACACGGACCTCTACATGCTATAAAAAATCAATTTCATAATCATTTCATTAAGATCTTCAAAAGCTACACCCACACTTGATGTACCGTTTTCAAGGTTTGATTACTTAGATAATTAAAAAATAAAAAATAAACAATTTAATTTTGGAAAAATACTGTTGCATTAGTGCTACTTGTTCTCTACATGTCTACCAATTTTTGTAGCATGAAACGATCATTTAGGCACTCAAAGTCTGCAGCCACAAAGACATATACCTTATTATTTGCAAAAAAAATAAAATGTGACTGTTAGAAAAGATGAAACTTGGCATAGTTATGAAAAATTTCAATACATAAAATTTATGTATTAAAAAATGTGATTTAATTTCCTACATTTCATGTTTTTTACTCAATGCAATATATTCTGTGTGAGTATCTCAAAAAATACATGTATGTTGAGAGATGCCTTATTTTTCAGTTGTCTATTGCATCTAACATGCCAAAAGTGACCCTCATTAGCTTGCACTCATCCATACCTTACCTCTGCATTCCATGTTTCCCCTATCCTACCGTGTAGTCTCTTCCTTCTCTTAGTCCACACTCATCCTCATCCAAATTCTTTATCCCCCTTCCCCCTCTCCTTATTACTTATACCTCTCCAACCTTACCCAACATCATCCCTCTATCTAATCCCACTACCTCCCCAAACCACCCTTGATCACACATTGTAGACACTCTCATTCAGCCACCCCCTCCCACTCAATCCTGTCTCCTCTTCATCCATTCCTTCCTTATTCAACCCTTTAAACTCACCTTATATCCATAAATTCCCTCTTCACCCTCACCCCCTCTCCATTCCTACAACCCATACAATCCTATCCTTTATATCGCACTCCTTTGATCTTGTTTCATCTTCATCCCTATGTCAATTTACATCATAGTTTACCTCCTTTTCCCATTTCCTATCCTCCCTACCCACCGTTAATTACCCTTTTCCACCCTTATTCATTTACATTACCCTCTACCCCTAATCCTCCTTACTTCCATCTCTTAATACTCTCATTACCTATCCATTCCTACCCCTTGTTGATCATCACCACCTCTATTCCATATTATCCCATGCTCTTCCTAGCATGACTTCCCGTTCTACTACCTATCCACCCCCTACACCTCCTCTCTTTCCTCATTTTTTATCACCAATGCTACCCCTACTCTCTCACCGATCAATCCATGCATCCTTTTGGTTCCTTTTCCATCTCTCCATATTTTATGGCCTCCAATATCCCATCATCCCAACCCCTAATTTTCCACTTTTCTATTTAATCCTCTCTTCACCTCGTCATTTATTCCTTAATATAGTTGACCCTATGATTTATCTTATCCAATCCTACCCTATCCAAGCTTAACCTTTCATAACCTTGTTGGTGTACATTCTTATTTTTATTATTTTTCCCTCTTTTGGGGGACAAGGGCACTCCTACTATAGGTATCCCCCCTTTTAGGGCCAAGGACACTCGTAACTAGAATAATCCCAAATTTTCAAGGACACAAGTGCTCCTAATTGGAATAATTCCCCCTTTTTAGGAAGGATGGAACCCTCACTATAGTTTGTCTACTTTTCTAGGGATCCTACTACAATTCTACCCTTATTTAGGATGAGTGCACCCTACTTTACTATGTTGGGATATTTAGACTTTAGTTAACTAATGAATGACCTAGTTAACTATGTATTTCAAGTTCTAGGTCCAATTAACATTGGTTGCTCATATATGATTGATTTAATTACTTCACATGGATATTTTGGACTAGTTAACGCTAATTGAACATGCATATACTAGTTAAATGCCTAATAAATCCTCACTTGGATATTATGGGATTGCTAACTCATGCATGACTTAGTTATCTGCCTCACATGGGCACACTTGACTATTATGAGCTAGTTAACTCTAGAGCACTCATGCATAGCCTATTTAACTACCTCACATGGGCACACTTGGGTATTATAGTCTAGTTAAACACTAGATCACTCATGTATAGGTCAAGATAACAACCTCACAAGGGTGCACTTACCTATTAAGGGAAATTTCTCTCAAGTTTTCACTATCTCGTATGCTTGCGCATGTAATGTAGACTAGCTTGGTTTCCTATATATGAAGGTTTTCATCTCATTGCCAAGGATTATTTAATTCATATATCCTATTGATCATTCAATTTGTTGATAAAGATTACGTTGTTTCACAATGATGAGCTCCTTTAAAGACACTTTAGTTGCCACATAAAACTGAAAAAACAGTAATCGCCAACTTCAAGAGGCAATTAGAGGTACTTGCATAACAAATTTAAGATGATGTAAAAAGAAAAAATATAGTAAATTGAATAAGCTTTCATAATATCTAAATTTTACTTCTAGAAAATTTGTGTAGTTTATAAAATTTGTTTTTCTAAAACTGGATTTTAAGATTTTCAGCACAATATAACATACATGACTATACTATATGAATTAATTGAGAGTATTTTTGAATAAATGCTTTTACATATGTAGAGTACATATTGTACTAGTGGAACACTATTTTCCAAAATTATTCATGTCAGGTCCCCTCCCATCAATCCAATGCAAGGGAGAGAAAATGACACTAATAACTAGGCTTCTTCTACTTCCCAGCCCCATGATCATTAACAAAATTCATAGCAAGTAAAAATACATATGAAGATGTGTAAATGAAAGAAACATGGTGGAAATAAAATTCTACTACACATCTAGCATTCATTCAACATATTCATAATAGTCATCAAATAAAGAAATTCCAGAATTAAAAAAAAGAGAGTACTTATCTTGAAATAAAGTAGTCTCGAGCAACTGGCTATGTAACTCCAACATTTCACCCAACCATAGGCCAGTTGTGCTGCTCAATCTCTCAACACAACTGCCACCCCCGAGTTGGGCATGATTTCTACAAGGAAAAAGGGAACAATAGACTCACACATAGCCAAATATACACAAAAAATCAGTCAAGCCAATCTACAGCTGGGTTTATTAGGCTGCTAAGTTAATGGAAGGGAATGAATTGTTAAGCTAGTGAGCGCAACCATAGAGCAATTGGTACCTCTGCAAGATTTAACTAGATTGGTACCCACAATACCTACACACCCAACACAAGTAAGTATTCCCTTCACTGCTACACAGTCCCTCAGGCCATACCTTCCCTTCTAGTGCTCTTTAGGGTGTGCATAGAAAAGTAGCCACGGCCCTTTGATCTTTCTGTGAGGTTACCCTCTTCACTAGGTTTATCACATCAATTCTAATACTCTTCCACTCTTAGTTTATTACTCACAATTTAAAACCAAAACATGGATGCACATAATAGCAAAACACAAGTGCTGGGCATGAAGAAAAACGTTTTGACTGTGGGATGCCCAAAATGGGGTTTCCATGAGTTTCCAAAATCATGGGCACCCAAAAATGACCTATTAGAGGGGGAATCAACCCTCGGAGATAAAAATCAATTTCACAACACATTTATGGGCATTCAAGGGGCATAAATGACCTCTATAAACCCCCAAATCCTGACTCTCTTCCTCCCATCCAGTACGCAACACAAAACAACTTCCCAACTGTGTAAAATGATGGAAAACATCAAGGAAAACGCCCTAGCTAGCTCAGACTGCGTGAGGGAGAAAAGACCATGGGTGAATAATGGTTGGGGAAGCAATTTTGTGGGTGTTTTCTTTCCTAAGGAACCAAAAACGATTTTCCAAATTGATGGCTTTCCCATACACAAAATTGGGCAACCATACCTCTCCATTCCCAATGCATTAACTACCTCAACCAAATCTTGGAAGAATTAAATGATTGGGTGCATAAGTCGAAATGGGTAGTGGAGGGTTTATGGGTTCTCTCACTAACACTTGGATTAACACTATTTGATCAGGGGTTTGAATATTTTCCCTCCATATCCCTTGTAAAAATCATGTCCCCATACTCTTGTTGCATTGCATAGCTAATTGTTGGTATTTCATTAAAATGCATATTTACATGATGTTGTAATTTCTATTGTGCCTTGCTAGCACGAGAACCATTTGCATCGATTTTCAATTGCTGATATATGAAACGCTAAATCGATGGACGGCCCTTGGCCTTGAGCTCCTCACCACGATTTAATAACGATATTTACATCATTTACAATTTTAATGCAATAGGGTCAAAATCGGGATATTACAATTCCTGATGTTTTCATTTTTATGATTTATTAAAGCTAGAAATCCCTGAAAAAATGATGTTGTGTGCGCATGTAGGACTTTATGGGCATAACTTAATGAAATTGTGAATTTTTTTATATGAGTGTATAGATATCTCTTTATTCTAGTGCACTATATAATTTGTTTGAGAAATGGTGATTACAGTCAAAAGTTACAGCAAAAACAACAAAGCTTGTATTTGGAATTTTGATATCCAGTGACACAAAAAGTGGACCCAACTTCATGCACCCACTGATAATTATATGGCTTCTTTCTTTACTTGAATTCTCTTCTCTTCTATGGATTGTTATTTATACACGTGACACGTTAGGTTTTCCACCATCATGTCAAAAAAGCATAGATTAGGTTATTGAAATATTGTGTTATGAACCACACTTTGAAAAAAAAGTTTACCATCAACACGAGACATTAAAAACTTTCATTGAAATGTTTATTCAAATTATCTACAAGTTTCTTACGATATTGAATTTTTTTATCAAAATTATGTTCAAGATGATAGATAGATATTACCATTAAAAAACTTTAGTGTGGTAGTTCCATAACCAAATGATGTCCCCAGCGCTATACAAAAGTTTAAACAACTTTTTAAAAAATCTAAAAAAGCAAAAAAATGTTAAAATAAATATTTAATTCTTATTAAATTAAGATTTATAGGTTTATTGCCCTCATTAAATCTGTGCTCCAAGCCATGCCAATTTACCTCTTCTCGGTTATGGTTTACCCAAAGGCGATCCTGAAAGAAATAAGAAATATCCAACATCAATAGCTATGAAAAGGATCCTCGGATAAGAATAAATGGGCCTTAATCATCTGGGAGAATCTATGTAAGCCTAAAATGATCAAAGGTTTGGGGATGAGGGACCCAAAAAAGAATAGTGAGGTGTTAGGGGCAAAAATATGCTAGAATTGGGTAACCCACACCTCAAAGCCATGGGAAAAACGTTGGCATGCTAGATATGCCCAAGACAGACCAAAGCAGGATCTAATACGCATCAATCAAGGAAACGTTGGATCTCATATCTGGAAAATTTCTCTTCACAGTAGACAGATAATCCAAGATCACAATTTCTGGGAAATTAGAGATGGGGAAGCAACTGACTTTGGTTAGGATTCATGGCAGCAGATGCCAAATCTCTCCATGCAAGTTGATGCCCTGGTAAGTAGGGCCATATTTTTGGAGACAGGTCTTTCAAAAGTCAAACAATATTGGAAAGTAGTTACCGGGGAAGACAAGTTCTGTAGCTGGAATCTACAGGAATGGTGGTCTCAAAGAACCCTGAAAGATGAATGGCCAAGAATACAGGAAGACATTCAAGAAAGGTGTATCAGAGCTCAGGGTGGGCCAGAAAAACTTCATTGGAGATATAGGACAAAAGGAGTTTTTAATATCAAAGAGGCCTATGAGATATGGACAAGGAAATAGGAGATCCAGTCGCAGGAAGTCTAGAAAAAAATATGGAAGAACAACCATTGGCCCAAAGTGGCCATTTTTCTATGGCTAGTGGTGTACAAAATTGTCATCGGAAAAAACCTCAAGAAACAGGGACTGATTGGTCCATCTCAATGCACCTTATGTGTTGTTGTGGAAGAGACAATAGATCACCTATTAGATGGATGCCCCTTTGCATCCTCTCTCTTGGACAAAGGGGAAGAAATCTTCAGATGATCGAATAGAATTAGAGGGCGTCCGAATCACTCTGTCAGCGAATGAGACATGAAGGAATTCCAAAATCCCATCATTAATCGTATCTGGACCCTATTCCTCGGGTTCCTGCTTTGGGGAATGTGGTTGGAATGCAATAAATAATTCTTTCAAGATAAAAGTTCAACCTTTGAGATGGTTTGGGCCAAAATTACTCTCCAAATCCAGGAATTAATCAGGATTGGCAATTGGAACGAAAAGGACCGAGACTTGGATCACACAGAAAAAAGAATCCTCACTACTTGGGGAATTTCATGGTCAGACTCGACTCCTTCCTTAAGAACCCCCAACTCAAATTCCCATTCTAGCCCTGCTCGATGGTCTCCCCCCAGTGGGTATTCAAGATGAATTTCGACAACGCTTCCAAAGGGAATCTGTGGTCTGCAGGTTTCAGAGGGGTCATTAGGGACCACGAGGGACATATCCTAAGCATTTTCCTAGGACACATAGGAAATAACACCAACAACGTGGCTAAGTTGGATGGGATGATATACGGTCTAAATTTGGTGGCAAGAGAAGGTTGGGAACCTGTCATAGTGGAGGGGGACTCAAAAGTCATCATCCATATGGAAAAAAAACTGTAGAATAGGAAAATGATATCTAAGGTGGTGGCTAGTTGATGGCTGGAATTCAGGATCGAAAAAATCCATTTAGCTCTCACTAGGCCCCATGCATGGACTTTTTCCCATGTTAAGTGAGAAGGTAGTAGTGCGGCGATTTACGTGGCAAATGCGGGTGAAAAGGAGAAGTGTAGTGGAAGGGATGGACATATGGCTTCTTTGAGGATCGGGAATGGTTAACCTAGTGTGCATAGTTAGTGCGTGAAGACAGCTAGCTATCAGATGGGGATGGCAGTGACATGTACAATCCCCATGTGAGGACTACAGCAAACCATGTTCCCAGAGTGGCAGACACCCGAAATAATGGCAACCCTCCTCTCTCCTGCATCGGGGAATTTTACTGGAGTGTATGCCATTGAATGCAACCCTTAGCCCTTGTGTGAACCATGAAGAGAGAATGGTACATCCTGGTACAAGGCATGCATATGGTTGTCCTTGAGATGACGCGAAAGAATGATGAGAAAGAAGGTTGGATCCTACAATTTAACGGGAATGTTAATGATCTAATATGGTAAATTATGAGGTTGGCAGATGGAAAGACTACATATGCGAAAGAAAATGCCCAGTATTTTCGCATAACGTCCTGGTTTCTCATTACTCTAGAATACTGGTGGGCTATAAACGCCGTGTTGTAGATGTCATCTAAGAAAGCACCCCCTTGTGGATGAGTGCAATGGAAACCAGAGGGAAGCAAGCAAGGAGGAGGGAAAAGGGTAAGTAGGAAGAAATGATTCCCAAAGTTACCCGTGAACAGTAGTGGGTTAGCCAAGCCACGCATTTCTTCCATGAGAGAATTTGTAGGTTGTCCATGGGGAAATTGAGTAGATTGAGAAGAATCTATGGGAATGAATCAAGGTGCCCAGATGGAGGAGCCAACAGAATGGGTGCATAATCCTAGCACCACATTCAGCAGAATGTTTTCCTATGATCGGGTTCTTGTCACTTATTGGGTGGTAAAGGGGCTGTTAGCCCACATCTTGATCAAGCAAGCAAACAAAGATGCTAGCGATGAGGAATTGATTCAATCTTGGAAGGAGCACAATATGGACTGTAGACTGATGCATCGAAAAATTGATATGATTGCAAGCAAAATGGTAATTCAATTTCTTCCCCCATCTCGTTCTCGGCCGAGCAAAGCAATATCCAAATGGGAGTAATGCGACGTTGGGGCTAGCCATGGGCTAGCACGACAAAAAGGGCACCTGAGATCACTACTGAGGGATGATCAGGACATGGTCGTGGAAGCCCGATCTCTTAGTCCAAGCATCTGATGGGTGCGAACTCTCTAGCTGAGGTAGGACTAGGTGAGGTGTAGGTGTCTTTGCTTGCTCATGGTCTGTATTTAGATTTTTTGGTCTAGGGTCATATGGTTTTGGAGATGTGTCATTTGTCAACCGTTAGTCTCTTTCTTGTCTTAGTTTTTAGTTGTCTCTGTTAAAAGTCGATGTTGGATGAATGGGTTTTGATCAAAGGCTTGAATTTTTGTAAGGCGACTTCTTTTTGTTCAGTTAGAAAGAAGTAACAGGATTATAGCAATATAGGTTGGTCGTGTCATTGTGCTATTCAAAGGCCAAGTAGATGTATAGTGATGGATGTCATGTAATATTTTTTTGCAGTAATATAATTTCCTTAATTAAAAAAAATATTTAAAGATTTATTTTTCATTAATTCAAAAGTTTAATTTACATTGTTTCAAAAAAAATTAAAGAACCATTATATTTTTTAAGTCTTAATTTTCAAACATTTATAGGTCGACCAATTTTTTTTATCTCATTTGATTGTTGATTATGCCATTCGAACCTGCAATCGGGCATGGCAGAACGAAGGGAAAGAACAAACGAGTCATATGTTTAAATTACTTTATTTTGTTCTTCTCTATCAAAGAGTAATTTAAACATGCTAACATTTAGATAAGTTTTCAAATTATTTTTGTGTGAAAATTGGTATATTTATTATATTAAAATTGTATTTATGTAATATGAAGTGTAACACTCAGAGTAGTGTAACATTCAGTTTGAGTGAAAAAAATTTGTATATAAAAGTTATATTGATCTCATTAGGTGTGGAAGAAGATTCTCCTTGATATTTTGTTAGAGATATATGGTGTCTTTTAGAAGAAATAGAACAATCATGTATTATTTAATTCTTTTGAATAACAATAATATGCTTTTTTCTGCTGAAAAAAACAAAATAGCAATAATATGCTTTTTTCTGTTGAAAAAAACAATACATTCAGACTAAGTAGATCAAGAGACGTGCCACCTACCATATAAATTGAAAACAAAACAATATTTGATTCCTTTAAATAGCAATAATATGCTTTTTACTGAGAAAAAAACAAAACATTCAGACCAGAGTGGATCAAGGGACGTGCATTTGCAAGGCCATATAAATTGAAAACAAATGTGGCGCTGTTTTCTCCATCAGTACCTACCATTGTTGATAAGGTATCCATTATCAAAAAATAAACATGTCACTGTTTTCTCTATCACGGTGCAACTTTGACGAATCCAAATTCGACGAAAAGAAATTCCAAACTGTAGCGGTTGCGAAATTAACGCAGCGGTCGAAAAAGAAATTCCAAACTGTGGGGGTTGCGAAATTATCGCAGCGGTCGATTTAAGATGCTGAAGATACGTGCATTTGCGGGAGACTGTTTTTTCCATCACAACTGTAACTCTATAAATATATACGGTGGTACTCGCCAGGAAGTCGGACATGCAAGAAGAGAGAAGCAGAGCATCGTATTGAAGAGAAAAATGGATTCAGAGGAGAACTTGCACGTGAATCTAGCTGCCACAGCAGATGCAGCTAGAGTAACGATACTCCTTTTGATCATCGTATTGTTCTTGAAATATCGTTTGAAAACGAAGAGATCAAGGAATCCAGAGCCGCGGCCTCCGGGGCCATCTCCATGGCCCATAATCGGGAATCTGCATATGTTGGGAGAGTTGCCTCACCGTGCTCTGAAAGACCTTGCACAAAAATATGGTCCCATTATGTTTCTGCGCTTGGGCTCCAGCCCTACAGTGGTGGTTTCGGCTCCTGAGATGGCCAAACATTTTCTCAAAACTCATGATCTCATCTTTGCCAGCCGACCCTTAATGGCCGTTGGAAAATACATGGCCTACAATTTCAAGGACGTCGCGTTCGCCCCGTATGGAGATCACTGGAGGCAGATGAGAAAAATATTCGTCTTAGAATTGCTCACTGCCAAAAGAATCGAGTCCTTCCAGTCGGGGCGAGACGAGGAGCTATCTGCAATGATTCACTCCATTTGGAATGAAAGCGAGAACGGGGCGAAGGCTGTCAACCTGACCAAGGCGTTGTTGCCTCTCATGACAAATATAATATGCAGAATGCTGATGGGCAGAAAATGTTCGACGGACGTGCCCGATAATTTGGCGACCTATAAAAGATTGGGGAAAATGGTGCGGGATTTGTCGCCTTTATCCGGCGCTTTTGACATTGGAGATTTCATTCCTTGTTTGGCTTGGTTAGATTTGGGGGGAATCAGAAGGCGCATGAAGAAAATGCACCAAGAATTCGATTCCTTGACCGAGAAAATTATCGATGAACACATTGTAAACGAGCGAGCAAACGCCCAGCACGGGAACGATCTTGTAGACGTGCTGCTCGACATCTCTGAGAGGGCGGCCGACGCAACGGACAAAAAATTAAGCAGCAGGAACGACATAAAGGTCCTCATTCTCGACATGTTGATTGGCGGAATTGGAGCGTCAACAGTTACTCTGGAATGGGCAATGTCGGAGATTTTGATGAATCCTGCTGTGATGAAGACATTGCAGGAAGAGCTCGAGTCGGCTGTCGGCAAAGGTGGCCGAGTAAAGCCGTCTGGTCTGCCAAGTCTGGAGTATCTGCAATGCGTGGTGAAGGAAACGCTAAGATTGCATCCGCCTGCTCCACTGCTGGTTCCCCACGAGTCAAGGGAGACGTGCATTGTGGCGGGATACAAGATCCATGCTAAAACGAGACTTATAGTCAATGCGTGGGCGATGGCGACAGATCCGGGTGTATGGGGAGAGGACGTTTTGGCCTTCAAGCCCGAGAGGTTTATGCAGGTGGGTGGCAGACACAGAAATATAGATGTGATAGGTCACGACTTTGAACTCATTCCCTTCGGATCTGGCAGGAGAGGGTGCCCTGGGACGGCTTTGGCTCTTGAATCTGTTAGCCTTGCACTTTCACGTCTGCTGCATTGCTTCGACTGGAGTTTGGAGTGTAAGGATGGAGTCCAGGAGGAACTGAATATGAGTGAATCGTTTGGTCTAACGATGTCACGACGCTTTGATCTCTTTGCTGTTCCAGCCGTGAGGTCGCACGCAGGAGTTTGAAGGTTAATGTATGGTAACATTTCTGCATTTATACCAATGCCTAGCCACTTGTCTTGTATCCGATTCGCTTTGTTTTGTCTGTAAATTTGTCCAGTTTGTCATGAATTCATAGGTCAGAATAGCTTGTTGGGATATAGATATAGCAATAGATGTGGTTCTCAACTCCATCAACTATAGTATCCACAGTGATTTCATCAACTAGTATCCTCAATGGTAAGGTTTGTTGGTTATTATACTTATAGTGAGAAGGTTGATTGGTTATTATATTTATAGGCATGTGTTTATATTTCACAATAATTTTATGTGTTTATATTTTATAATTTATGTTTAATTAATATTTAGTCATGTAATTCTTTCCACTTTTGATTTTTAATGGAGGTTGATTTCGTATGACGATGAAATAAGTGTACTATCTAGATAAATTGGGGTAGCTTAACTGGTTAAGTTGAAATTGGTTGTAAATGGCATGTCACCTGTTTGATTTCCCCCAAACTCTATTGCTATCGATTCCCGTAGACAAAAATAAACGAGGTGGCAATGTCCCCGACATTGATGTTTTGTAAAAAAATAATTGTTTTTAACACATTCCATATTAAAACTTACAAAGACATTGCTACTAACTCTTGTTTAAATAATTATATTTCACTATAATTTAATATTTAAAAAAAAATCTTTTTGCTCTTTTAACACATTCAATATTAAGAGTTACAAAGACATTGCTACTAGCTCTTGTTTAAATAATTATAGTTCAATGTAATAGATTGACATGATAGTAAAAAAAGAAAAAAAAAGATTTTGTGAAATCCCTAATACATCCAAATTAAACATGGTACAAAACACTGTCTATATTAGAGATTAGAATTTTAACTCGAATGGAACTAAGTACTTCAAATTCGAAGAGAAAGTATAAATGGAGACAAAGAAACAAAAAGATTCAAGCTCTTCAATTTTTGAAAATATTTGATTATGTTCTCATTTGATTAAAAGTTAATATTTTAATTTATTTTATGTTGGTTGGTTACGGATTTAATACAAAGCCAAAGCTTTTCTTTTCATTTCTATGGTTTAATTTTTTATTATTTTTTTTAGTAATGGTGATGTAAATATAAAATTTAAATTATAAATGAAAACTAATTATTATCCAAACTTATTTGTGAAATTGAAGAAAAAAAATTATAGAATAAGAAAGATAATATGTCAGTGACAATATAAAAGATTAGATGGAATAGTGATTATTTAAATTAAATAATAATAATAATAATAAATAGATATTATATAACAATTCAACTTATAATTAATAATGTTACATAGTATCTAGTTAGTTTGTGATTTTTAAAAAATTTCATTAAATTATTAAAGATATTAATTAAATTGATATAACATTAATTCATCTTTCTGAATATGCAATAAAATATCTTAAAATTTTCCAAATTTTTTTCAATAATTGAAAAGAAATTAATACTTAGCAGAAAAATTTTCTAAAAATAAACATTACCGGAAGTAAACATCCCAGAGCAATATTATAGTATTATATCTGTAATAATTTGATCTCAAACATCCAGGCCATTTATATTATGTAAGGAAATTAAAATCCAGCAGTTATTAATTTATGCATAAATGAAAGCGAAGCATGGAGGTGCCATAAATCCAGCATAGATTAATTTATGCATAAATCGGAGCGAAGCAGTTACTATTTTATGCATAAATGAGAGCGAAACATGGAGGTGCCATAAATCCAGCATAGATTAATTTATGCATAAATCGGAGCGAAGCAGTTATTAATTTATGCATAAATGAGAGCGAAACATGGAGGTGCCATAAATCCAGCATAGATTAATTTATGCATAAATCGGAGCGAAACATGAATTTATGCTGGTCTACTCTAATGAAGCCAAACACCAAAATGATAAGATCATGCTAATATAAAAAAAAAATATAGCAACTGTGAAAAACGTCCAACCCCCTAAGACAAAGCAAGTGGGCATGAAAACTCTTGAGAAGCGCAGTGCAGCAAAAATAGTGAAGTGGGAAACTGTGAACTCTCGGAAGATATGACTGAATATGTCGAATAAAATCCCTAAGTGATCTATTCTGACCTTCCACCCTTTCCAAGTTTAAGAGAGATGAAGTATTCTAACCTTCCAACCTTCCAAGTTTAAGAGAGACAAAGTAAATTTGTCTTTCGTAAACTTAAATACTAAATTGATCAAAATTCAAACATGACTGGAATTTTCTTACAAAATTAATTTATTTTATATAAATTATTCAAAATTATATAAATATATATATATATAAGAGTAAAGTACATCAGATCCCAAAAGCACCTGAAATCTAAATTCATTCTTTCATGATAGTTCAAGTCTTTCATCATACAAATTAAACCTTTGGTGCATACCTCTTCTTGGACTTTCTAAACATTATTTTTTAAGCCGAGTAGATAACATCTATGTTTGACAAAATTACATCTCCTTGCAGAAAAAAAAACTTCTAACTAGGGTAGTAAACCACTACTTCACTTTAGATGTTTTCTTCTTCAACCGATTAAATATATATTTGGAAAAATCAAAAGCCATCCTTGAGTCGTCCTCCAGCAACACATTGTAGATGCTCTCAAAAAAATCATAGTCGACATCATCAACAATAAGATGAAGAGTAGCCTCTCTAGTTACCTCCAACTCATATTGGTTGACTATCTTCGGAAATTCAGCAAGTGAATCTTTTGTAAGTAATTCTATACAAATGAATCTGTCCAACCTCGTGAGAAGTAGCTTCACTCGGTAGAGATGAGCGAGTTCCACAAGCTCCCTGTAATTGGTATGCATATCTTCATCACTCAGTTTGACAGTGTACAAAAACTTGAGAAACACCTTGACAGTCACTCCTCTAAATTTCTCAATAAAACACCTTGACAGTCACTCCTCTAAATTTCTCAATAATAATTGCATTGGTTCTCCCCCATATATCTGTTTCATCAAGCTTTTTATGGAATACATCTGACCTATTTGCCTACAGAAATTTAATACCACAATAGAAGTAAACAAAGATATAATCACATATCAGAAATTTGTTGCCCTACACAGATATCAAACCATAATATAACCTGATAACTAAACCAAGATATAATCGCATGTCACAAATTAGCAAGAGGATGACAACAAAATTAATGATAGGTTACCAATAAAAATCACCAAAATCAATCTGTGAGCCATAAACCGAGATCCGTCGGAATTGCATGATAGGGTCACTTGATCTATAGTGGATGATGGTGATATTTCGCCAGGAACCAAATTCCAACCCCCTAAGAATGCAACCTCCTCTTCCAATCTTCTAATTTTCTCTAAACAGTATGTTACTCCCTCTTCCCTCTTCTTTTGCCGAATCCGAAACATAGTATTGCAACTCTTGCACACAAGCCTGGAATTTCGTATATTCCCTCTATCTGTAAAACTGAAATTTGACGACGTTCTTGTATTTTTAATGCCCTTCATTTTAAGTTTAATGAAAATTTTCCAGACTCATTTTTTTGGTGTTGTTATTTGTAAATATTTCAAAATAACAATTTTTATAGTTCTCTAAACTTCAAACACAAAATTTTATGGTATAAAAAGTAACAAAAACTCCATAAGCAAACCAATTGGAAAACACACGACTACTACAGAATGAAAAATCCAGCCTCTAGTTCTAGAATTTTATGGCATGAATTCCGAGACAATGCTCATGCCGTCATTCCCTTCATCTTCTGCTACCTCTGCTTCTTGGCTTTCCAATTTCATCCATGCCCTCTTTGCGTCTGCGGTTTCATTGGACATGCGGAGGCTAATAATTTTGCAATATCAGCAAAAGATTAATCGGAGCAAAAGATTAATCGGAACAGGAAACCACAGAATGGCCTGGGTATGATGAAGGCCATGAAAGAAAGGGTCCCCCTATCAGAAGCTTAGCGATCCAGACCGAGTCCCTGCTGAGCACAATGGAAGCCCCAGACATCTAGAGCCAACTGAGCCAAATATCTCCGAGGCATCGAAGTTCGAGAGGAATCTGGCAAAAATATGGAGGGAAATACAGGGCACCCAAAACTAGGAATGGTTGCCTGATCCCATGGACGACATATTGCAAAAGGAGATTATCAAATATGGAGAGTTCTCCCAAGCTAAGGAAAAATTTGTGAATGAAGTTCATGCATAAGAAACGAGCACAAACCACAGATTAGAAATACACCCGCACCTTTATGGTGAAATATGCTTCTTCAAACATGGACATGGGATATTACATGCAGTGTGCATCAATTGCAAATGTAGAAGATGATCACCAAAAAGATTAAAATGGACAAACCAAACATGACCAATACATACAGTTTGTCACGCTTGTGCATCAAATGCAGTACAAACGGTCTACCTACCCGATGCATCGACTGTAAAAATTCTATCTCTCTTTTGATGCCATCAAATCCTTATTGTCTCTGGATTGTCTTTACACCGATTAAAGAAAGTGGCCTTGCCTCGTTTTTCCATGACCTGATGTGACCTGACTTGCTCATTTTTCCATGACATGATTTGACCTAACCTGCTCAACACCTATAGTGTCATGAATGCTGTCATTAATGTCATCCCGTTTGGTGAGTAGGTGACAAACCAGAGGTATAGTGAGTAGGTGAGTTGTGACAAGCCAAAGAGATAGGAAGCTATGTGGGTTACCTAAAACAGGTCTGTACAACATTAATAACAGAAGGGATTTTGAAGACATCATCAACTCATATCCAATCAAAATTGAACAAATTTGTATTATTTAAAAAGTTAATATGAATATTTTTTTTTAACTATACATAGACCACCTAAAACTATAGATTGCTGGAAAAATTCATAGATCCTATAAACAAATTAATAGGGGATGTCCGATATATACATGTTCCCCTTTGGCCACATAATAAATCCATCATTATAATAATAAAAAAATAAAAATAATAATTTACAAATATATATTGATATTATTGTTGTTTGGATTTTTTAAAACTTTATTTATTGATGTAGCTTGAGTTATTGGGAAAATAATTGTTACTCTCTCTACCTAGATTTAATTTTTTTAAGTGATATAATATTTTTGTTAAGTCCTTATATAATTATGGTTATGCTCTAACTCTTCTTAACTACCATTAAAAATATATATATATATAAATTTGCATTTTGTTTAATATTCTTAATATAAAAAAACTTATAACTAAATTAACCAAAACTAAATCATTGAAAAAAAACCATGAAATAATTTGCATCTTGTTTTTTATTATTCTTAATATAAAGAAACCTTTAACTAAATTAACCAAGACTAAACAATTGAAAAAAGGAAACCATGAAATATTTATAGGTAGATATTTAAATCTGTAACACGTTATGGCGAGTGAAAGCTTGTAATAAAATTATACTTCTTATGGGAGAATGTATAAATATAGTTTTTTTAATTTATATTTAAAATTTAAAAGCATTTATTTAATTTAATAGTTGGAATTTAAAAATATATATTTGTAAAAATATTTAAATAAATGAAAAATAAAAATTCTTTTATACCATACATTATATAAGTTAAGTTAAAAAATATATAAAATAATTAATAAATATACTTTTTAAAATAAAATTTAATAAATTCTTATATTAAATATCATGATTCATTTGTCATATGTCATGATTCATTTGTCATGTGATCCATAAAAATAAAATTACCATGACATGATAAACTCCAAGCTTCTCAATTTACCATGACATCATAAACTCCAAGCTTCTCAATTGACTTAATAGTCGAAAACAATTAACCTACGTCGGTTCTTGTGCTATACGGTGAACTCATGTGATGTGAACGCGTAGGGAGTTGCATATGTTATGTTTTTGACAGAAAATATGTTATGTTAATTGTTAGAAAGTAATTAAGAATCAAATCGATCGCTAGTCTTCGCAGGTATAAAAAAAAAAACAACAACTCATCTTTATGTTTGTTTACAACAAAATTAAAAAACATCAAATCATAGTTTTAGAGTTTTAAATGTTTGTTTACAACAAAATTAAAAAAACATCAAATCATAGTTACATAGTTTAAATTAAAAGAGGAAATCTTTATGTTGGTTTAATTTTTTTAAATAAAATTGAAAAACATTAAATCATAATTTTGACTAGAAGAGAAAATCTAAAGAATTAATGTAGGTGAAAACAAAATGAACTAGTTTTGAGCCCAACGAGAAAATATAAAGAATTAATCTAGGTGAAAACAAAATGAACTAGTTTTGAGCCTAATAACTTGGGAAAAAAAATTAAATTAGTTGTAAACATAAATAATTATGTTACTTATTTTAATTTTTTATTATTTAAATTTATTATCATTTATTTTTGGAAAAAAAAAATGTAAATTAATTGTTAATATATAATTACATTGAAGAAGGAGCCCACAAGGGTGTAGCTTAACTGGCGATTCGCTTGATAGGAAGGAAATATTGTAAATGGAGGTCATGAGTTCAAATCACCCATCTTACCCGTGCCCCATGCTTGCAGTTTGTGTGGGTTCACCTAAGGGTATAGTGGTAGTGGACACCTAAGGCTATAGTACTAGCGGACAAGACCCCGTCTCACGCAAGTACCAGCCGACAACTGACGTGTGTCGGTTCACCTAAGGGTATAGTGGTAGCAGACAGGACCCCGTGTCACGCGAGTACCAGCTGACAACTGACGTGGACGAAAATTATCTAGCCGGCTTTGTTGCATTTAATGCTACGGCAGCAACACTGTGGGACTTGAGATCCAAAGGCCCACAATGGTGATGACGTAGCATTAAATGGCCTACAACAGCCTGAATATTGATCGCCACTGACGTGACAGAGCACAAAACCAAATGGATGATGCGATGGGACAAATGACACATGGCACATACTTATATTTCTCTTAATTTTTAATTTTTTTATTCTAACAATTTGGTTTAAAACAAGGTAATATTTATCATATCAATATGCTCATCCAATCAAAAAATAGAAATATATATTTCAAAAATTCAAAATTATTTTTTAATTTTACAATATTTAATTTAATATAAAAACATTTCCAGAAATTTATGAAATTATAGATAAAGTGTGTAGTGTACAATATATTAATTAAAATTCTACTTCAAAATCAACAAGTATAATAAGAATTATTATTCACAAATTATATGAACAATCCAACAATCCACACGTAAATGTATCTTAAAGGTATTATCACATTTTTACTTATCATAAATTAATATGTCTTTACTCAGCCATTATTATTAGAAATAACAAAAACAAAGAGATTTTTTATTAACCATTATTGTATAAACAAGAAAAAAGAAAATTACTATCAATGAGAGATAAAGAATCTTATAATTCATGATTTTGTTTTTGTTTTGATCTTAACATTCAATTAATCAACAATCAAGAGAAAAAAACAAAACAAAATTTCATTAATATCTAAAAATAATTAACTAAATGTCAAAGTCTATATTAAATGAAAACATAAAAAAATATAAAAACAAAAATGTAATTAAGGAAAACAACCAAACAAATTTTCAATAATATTTATAAAAACATTAAGCACATGTGAGAGTTTTAGATTAAATAAAGATTAAAAAAAACATAAAAACAAAAATGCAATCAAAGAAAAACAACCAAACTAAATTTCAATAAAACTAAAAATAATAAACTAAGGATCAAAGTTTACATTATATAAAGATAAAAAAGCAAAAAAAAACAAAAATTTGTAACATCCAAAGCAAAGAATCTTAAAAAAAAAATAGTTGACATTATATAAAAATAAGAAAGGTAAAAAAACAAAAAGGTTGTAACATCCAAGCAAAGAACCTTGGAAAAAAAATGTAAAGATGTATACTAAAATTATTTAAAATCATCAATCAACGTTTACAATAAATAAATAAAGACAAACAAAAAAACAAGATGAACTAACATCCAAAAGAAAAACTACAAAAAATAATAATTAAATACAAAATATATATTTAAAAGACAAATTTATTACAAATAAGAGTTTGATATGAATTTAAGTGGAACGATAGGGAGGTACTCACTTTTAAAGTAGGTAAGTTATATATAATATCCATATAGAAGTTTGTTTAGTTTAAAAATTCTAAAGATTATATGTAAAACAAGAATTATGAGAAAATAAGTAAATGCAAATATATATATTTAAAAGACAAATTTATTGCAAATAAGAGGTACATTTAAGTGAAGACATATAAAGCTACAAGATAGTTAAGTTATATATAATAATATATTTATTATTGAGTTTAGTTTAAAAATTCTAAAGATTATATGTACATATAAATTAAGCAGGTTGTCTAGCATAGTTAGACTAAGAGATTTAGGGAACTAGTATGTAATAAATTTATAGAAAACATAATTAATAAAACAAAACTATGTTATAAAATCATAATAAGTTTTTTATGTAAGTTTTTTATGTATATTTATAACAATGGCATAAGGAAGAACTCCATAAGATTGGCTAATTCTAACCAACATTCTTTTTTATTTGAAGTTATCAATCACACCAAATTAATCTTGGAAGCTAAGTATAAAATCCCCATGTGATGTGATTTTTGATGTATAAAGGGTCTTTTCTTAATATTGGACCTCATGTAATTGCTAAATCATTAAAATAGTTCATTGCTAAGACAAATGTTCAAATGTACAGGGATTAATTGCAAATCCATAAAAATGTTCAAAATGATCTTTCCTAATCATTAAAACACAAAATTCCATTTGATAAACAAGAAAGATTAATATAAAAGACTTACCAGTAATCAAGACTAACATGGTGGTTACCTTTGGAACCCATTATTGTGAGGCCTGAAAAAGTGGAGTGGATGACATTAGCCAACATTTTTTCATTAGCCATGCTCACACACCTAGTACATACAGAGTTGCCAATCACCATGGTGCCTACTTTTTAGGGCCAAATCTCAATCGTGCTTCTTCAGGAAGCTCTAAATATTTAGTCTAGTTTATCATTTTCTTTCCATGGATTTATGATATTTTTCTAGTAGTTCACTTTTTCTCTTTTCCTATCAATAGCCCTCCACAAGTTTCTAATCTTAACCTAATGTTCATGATTTGTAGGCTTCAAAAGTTATGGGATTCTTATGGCATTTTATAGAATTTTTGCCCAATAAATTGCAATAATAGGTCAATTCAATGTTTATTTTATTGAATTGCCTTTGCAAGGCCAAAAGAATGTTTTTTCCATACTTATTATGTTTTGCTTGGATTATCTAAGTATCTATACAATTTGTTTATGTCGGTGTTGGTGCAACATTTTTTTTATAAGATATTTCTTTCCACTTACATTGTTAAGGTGCTAAAATCATATTTTTATCCTCTAATATATTAGTTTTTATCCTTAAAATGTAACTTGAGTGTCATCCCTACTATCAAAACCCTTGTAATGGCGTCTATGAGATGCTTTAATTGTTATAATGCAATAGAAATCAAGATAAATATAATTTGATGGATTTTTTAATAAATTAAATTGCAAAATTTAAATGCCATGGGTATAGATTCCATCAAAGCCTCTAATTATAATATGATCTCATGAGTTGATATAAATTAATGATTCATCGATCCACTTCTTAGTTTTTTCTTTATGTTGAGTTGCAACTCGCATCTTGGATCCATTTAAGGACACATGACCAATTATTCCTAGGGACATAGAATCCAAATTGTGAAGTAAAAATGAGTTCCATATTCTCTCATAATTGTTTTTTGGAAAGGCTATGGTGAGCATGTTTTCCACACATTCCAAGGGTAAAGTTTAGAAAAATCAACCATGAATGAAGATATGGCATTGCCCCTTATTGAGAAAAACACTAGTTCCCATAATTATTGAATGGAATAATATATAAGCCATGGACTCATAGGATAGGATAACCCCTAGCTATAATGAGATATCACAAGTAAGATGTAATTTATTTCTCATTAATCCAAGTCACAATTTTCATTTTATGGCCAGTTGCATCTCATATCTGAGGTTCATTTAAGGACACATGGCCAATTGGTCTCGAGGATATGGAACCAAAATGTGTATAAAAGGGAATTTTACAATCTCCTACAAGTGTGTTTAGGAATTTCTTGGAAGATAAGCACAATGTACATGCACTCCCATGGAATACATTTTCAATTTTATCTTTGATAAGAACTACACGTGTTAGTTCAATTAATTAAGTGTTAGAATATTTATAATCCATTGTTAGTTAAGTGTTATCATATTTGGGATGTTTAGGTGGTGACTTTATGTCATTTTTGTATAAAAGGTCATATAGTGTTCAAATCATAAGGTCAGTCAATTAATCAAGAATATGAGTGCATGCCAAAGCATGCGTGCATTATCTGATGATGTAGTATAAAAGATTATTTATTATGTGAAAGAGCGTGAATATGGGAAAGTGACACACAAATTAGTTAAACTATCAAGCAAGAAATCATTATCATTGGTTGGTACACATCAAAGATATGTGAGTAAAAGAGAAATATATAAATGAGAATACTGAGAAGGAGATTGTTTTGGCTATTGGAAATTTGGATACTAAGAGAAAATGGTTTCCCAAAAAGCTGAGTTAAAGGGATATAGATGAGAGGAGAGTAGAAGCAAACAAACTACTTGAATATGTCGCACACCAACAATGATATCTTCAATAAAAAAATCATAACAGGGTGTGTGCAAGAAGATGAGGGTCACTTTAGATGCAATGCTACTTTTTCAAAACTCGTTCCTGATACATAAAACATAACGCGTTTATGATATTTAGCACCTGCCATGGTAAGACCCGAGCCTAACATGTCATTGGACATGTAGGATAGGTAACCATAATGCGTACGTGTTATATAACTACAAAACGCGTACGCGTTATGTAGTTATAAAACGTGTACGCATTATGGAAATCTAAAAGGAATTTATACACAGTCCCGACAATTCCCGACCACCCGAGGCACTCACGCATCAGAAACGCGAAATAGACCCTGGACGAGGACGGTTTGTGGCCCACTCAAGTATCGGTGTTGCTCGATTTAGCTGGAGGGGAGACAAATTCACCGGTGGATTGTCATCTAATCAGGTAATTCATTCACCCATACCATTTTTTTGTCATTTCTTAACCTAAATTACTATTTTTTTATTGTTTAAAACAACTTAGTTTTGTAATATTGAAAAAATTGGGAATAACCCAATCTCTAATTAAATTGACATCTCCCTCAACCAAGATGAGTGAATAATTAAAATGAATCCCTTTTCAAAAACTCAAAAATTCATAATCCAACCAAAAATTGAAAAAAATAAAACTCCCCCCTTTCTACAATGTATCCATATAAGTCACCCGACACGAGGACACAGGACACGAGTGTCCCCACTAGGATTCAAATTTGAAGCCTTCAGGCCACTTCAAATTTTACCCACACGTCATAGAAGGCCACTTCAAATTTTACCATGCAAAAAAAAATTAATTTCATGGTAAGCCCTTCAATAATTAAACTAACCACTACTGTTTAAAATTGCAATAGAATGGTAGCTTCAAATTTCACCCATCAACAATTTTTAGTGGGAAATTGGGAATGCGGCTACTAGATAGGTGACTTGGGAGTGGGACTCGGTTACTCTCCAATATCCACGTGTTCGATCATCCATGGATCATGGACCATTGGGCCTCTAATAATATCATTGAGCAACTTACATGGACAGGCTTACACTGAGTAGCCCATGGCTTGAACGCTTCGAATTTCTCGTGTTTGTAGCGAGCGCTTACGTGTTTAACACATTTAATGGCATCAACAAAATTATTAAACCTGGTAGGTGGCTCATATGTGTTGTTGCTAGCGGGCTTACCAAGTTACAAGTTATCACATACCAATTCGTGAATGCTGAATCCATGAGTTAATTGAGTATTCAATGTATAATATATTATGTTAATGTGCCCCCGCGAATTTGGCATTTCAGACAAAATCCACAATCCATAAAATTCTTGTAATGTTGCAGGTTGTTGCTCCTTCCCGTGGCCCCTAGCTATAGCCCTGTGTTTTCTTTGTTGTATCAAGTTAATCCTACCATCTACGGCTCCCAGCCGCACACCCTATGTTTTATTTGTTGTATCAAGTCAATCCTCCACCTCCCGAGTTCCACCTTTTGTTTTCTTTGTTGTATCAAGTCAATGCTCGAATCCATGCTTCCATGGCTTCGACCATCAATATATAATATTGCATGAATAGAAACAAGCTTTTTCTTATACCCCTATTTTACTGTGGTTGAGCTACTTCCAAGTTCCACCTACCCTATCTCCTCCAGTCCTCCAGGAGAGTTTGTGAAATATGGTTGTGTTATATGACATATATAATGTTCAGTGCTGCTATATCCACTGAAAAATAAAGCCTCTCAACTTTACTACGTCAGTAAACATTGAAATTTTGATTTACTATTACATTTTCAAATGAAAAGAATAACTTATTTTTACATGGCAGCATTGAAGGGTTCAATATCTCATAGCCCTTCATAGTGAAATGGGACCCCACCCTTCAAATTTGATCCCTGGTCCCCACTAGACACGGTGACCCCCAGAATTAGGACACCGAGGACACGGTGACCCCCGGAATTAATATATTTTTAAAATATATTAAAATTTAAAAATATAGACATATAGATCCAATAAAATTTAACATTTACAATTACAAATATTCAATAGAAATTACATTTACAATGACAAATATGAAATATTCAATAGAAATTAGATCATTCACAAATCACAACACATTTGTCATTCACAATCACAGATCACAATGAGACATTGAGACACATAGATGCAAACTCATCACTGCCCTGATCCTCCTCCTCCATGCCTGAATCAACAAACTCATCACTGCCCTGATCCTCCTCCTCCTCCTCCTCTCTGCCAATCTGACTAACTTACTTTTTAATTGTCAAATGTTTAATTTTAAGTTTTAAATGTATGTAAGTGAATGCCATTAAATTGCTTACTTGAGTTTGATTTTATACATTTTCAATTTTGAAGAGACGTCATTATATACCATGTATATGTTTCTAATGATTTTCGTATTAATGTCTTTATTGCAGTTGCGGCTATGGACACCAATGCCGAGATATTGATTGAGCTTTCCCACTTGAGGGGCATAAGTGCAGCTTTTAGTGGTGGTGAAAGGATTTGCCGTTCGCTTGCATCAACCTTGGATGCAATTGTTGACACCATTTCACAATCTACCAATGTACTATATGATATTGCATCATATAGAGAAAGAAAAAGACAACAATATGCTGATGGGCTAGACTACAATGCAATAAAAAAGTTGAAAACATCCAAAGAGCTCATATTTGCATTGTTTAGGGACCCTCGCACGGGGGAAATCCCAAATGCAAACAGGCCGCATATCTCCATTGAGTGGTGCACGTTTCAACCATTTGTTGATAACTGGATGGACAGATGGTACATGGTTTTTGATATGCCACCACACAACAATAGGGAAATTCCCTTATATTTCCTTCGAAAGATGTACGCAGAGTTCGTGTTGCATAAACATGTTAACTATTTTGACATCTTGCAGTTTCAGGGTATCGGTGGGGGGATGCCCCAAAACTGACCCAATGCCAGGCTTCGAGACCAGGATCGCCCTATCCCTGCACCTCGTAGGCAGTTTCCTAAGCCAGATGTCCCACCTGCACATCGTATTATTCTGCAGACATGGGATGCATTTTTGGGTTTGGCACGGGCGGTTGTTCGCCATGGCACTATGGTTCAACATATGGGTGAGGAAGGGACATCTGTCCCTGGTGTGGTACATACACTAGCTCGTCACCATGCAGGACCATCAACTAGAGTAGGACCATCAGGACCATCCACTAGTGCAGGACCATCAGGACCATCCACTAGTGCAGGACCATCGACACATCCCCATCCTAGTACTGATCCTCATGAGTGCACATCATGTGGTCGTCCCTGCTATGGTCTTGCCTCAGATGTTTCCTTCAGTGGGTTTTTGAGAGAGGTATGTTGATGGTTAATTGTAATAAATTCTTCATTTATTTTCGTCTTTGTACACATATATATAGTTTGAGCTAATATATTAATTTCGTGAACTTGCAGTTGATGCTTTATGCCAGTAGCGACGCCCCAGAGCCGGATGTTCCAAACTCTACAGGGGGGCATGATGCTACCCATTTGGTAGGCCCATCTTATATAGCACCTATTGCCGTATCTCACACCGAGGTAAACATTTTAAAATTTCAGTTTTTTAATACTTGTTAATTTGTTAATTTCCACATACTTTACATTTTAGTTCATTAATGCTATCTACGGTCTAATATTTACAATTATTAAACTTGCGGATGGCAGATCCTTCACTGGGGCAAGGTAATGTGGAGGTAGCACCCATGGTTATACCGTCCCATGAAACATCTGGGCTTCAAGTAAACAATTAAAAATGTCATTTTTTAAATACATGTTTGTTTGTTGAATCATGCATGTCTAACTACATGAACACTTGATTACTTCCATGGGGTGCTTGTTCAACAACTATTGTGGAAATTGAAGGTCCCTCTTGTCGTGGATTAATAGGATGAACCATGGTATCCTCTACAATTGGATTTGGATTAGTTTCCAAAGAAAGCCTCCGATTCATCATGTATATTCTTTTCTTTTCTTTCTCTTCTTCAATGACTTCTTGAGGTCTCTTCTTCCTTGTTGATTTGTTTACTCGGTTACGTGCATTCCCGATCACCACAATGATCAATTCAATATAGTTTGTTTTTGTTGCTCCTCAATTACAAGCTCTTCAATAATAAGCAAATGGAAGTTCTTCCTTGTTGGTCTTGAAGCTTGATATCTTATCTTGTGTGCTCCTCAAATATAGGCAAAATGAATCTTTCAAAGGCCTTATCTTTGGTGTTATTCAATTGGAGATTCTTCAAGCTTGCTGATTATTTTATTCAAATATGGACATATAACCCAACACCACACTAAGCAACCATGAAAGATGTCCTCCATGCTGCACCTGCATAAAAAAAAATGATGGAGTTGGTGTAGAATGTGAAAATTTCCAATGGCGGGCTCGTGCTGTTCGAAAAATCGCAGGACTGTTGTTTTGGTTCGGACAGAGTGAAGTTGCTCTCGGACAGCAATAGTCCACTATTTGTGGAGTTACAAAATGCGCACGCGTTATATAAATAAAAAATGT
The DNA here is from genome assembly GCA_027924585.1 of Larix kaempferi. Taxonomy (NCBI): domain Eukaryota; kingdom Viridiplantae; phylum Streptophyta; class Pinopsida; order Pinales; family Pinaceae; genus Larix; species Larix kaempferi. Next base: position 10,335,943 of record BSBM01000206.1, read on the forward strand.
GTACGCGATATGTAGTGCAAAAACGCGAACGCGATATAGTCAAGCACCATAAATAGGTTAGGTGCACGGCTAGGGCAACGAACAAAATCAAAAGAAAACTAATAATTTATATGGTTACATACAAAACAAATGTTTTGTATGGTTTAATACCCCCTAGCTCTCTCCCAATAATCCCTAGATACCCCCTATCTCTTTCTAAATATCTGTCCCTCATTCTCCCTACATCCCTCCCTACATGTTTCTTTCTCTCCCTTACTCCAGCCATGTCTCTACCACCCCATTCTCCATCTCTCCACCTTCTCTTTATCTTTGTCATTATCCCTCCCTATAGCACTCTCTCCCTTCTTCTCCCTTAATCACTAACCCTCTAAGCCTTTATCCCTCCCCCCTGCCCTCTCTGTCTTACCTTGTTCCTAGAGCCCCTCCCCCATAAAGTCCTTTAGACCCTCTTCTAAACATTAATCCCTAAGTGCATAAGTGCACAAGATGATGATGAGGAGGAGGGTGATGACAATGAAGATGATCATGATGTAGATGAAGATGATAAAGATGATGATGATGAGGAGGGTGATGACAATGAAGATGATCATGATGCAGATGAAGATGATAAAGATGATGATGTTGATGAAGATGATGGTGATGATGATGAAGATGTTGATGATGATGGTGATGGTGATGTTCGGATGATGATGATGATGAAGATGATGGTGACATGATGGAGATGTGTTGATGGGGAACCTAGAGATTACAATGATGATGAAGATGGTGATGGTGATGACGATGAAGATTTTGATGATGATGCTGATGGCGATGATGATGAAGATGTTGACGATGATGGTGATGGTGATGTTTAGATGATGTTCAGAAGATCATGATGGTGATGATGATGGAGAAAATGACGATGATGGATATGTTGATGAGGAACATGCAGATGCCAATGATGATGATGGAGATGTTGATGAGGAACCTACAGATGCCAATGATGATGGTGATGACGATGAAGATGTTGATGATGATGGTGCTGGTAATGATGATGATGATGATGATGATGATGATGATGATGATGACGATGAAGATGATAGTGACATGATGGAGATGTTGATCTGATGAGGAAGATGATGATGATGATGATGATGATGATGATGGCGATGATGATGAAGATGTTGATGACTATGATGATGGTGATGAAGATGATGACGATGAAGAAGATGATGATGATGGAGATGTGTTGATGGGGAACCTAGAGATGACAATGATGATGAAGATGGTGATGGTGATGACGATGAAGATTTTGATGATGATGCTGATGGCGATGATGATGAAGATGTTGACGATGATGGTGATGGTGATGTTTAGATGATGATCATGATGATGTTCAGAAGATCATGATGGTGATGATGGTGATGATGATGGAGAAAATGATGATGATGGATATGTTGATGAGGAACCTGCAGATGCCAATGATGATGATGATGGAGATGTTGATGAGGAACCTACAGATGGCAATGATGATGGTGATGACGATGAAGATGTTGATGATGATGGTGCTGGTAATGATGATGATGATGATGATGATGATGATGATGAAGATGAAGATGATGGTGACATGATGGAGATGTTGATCTGATGAGGAAGATGATGATGATGATGATGATAATGATGATGATGATGATGATGATGGTGATGATGATGAAGATGTTGATGACGACGATGATGGTGATGAAGATGATGATGATGAAGAAGATGTTGATGATGGAGATGTGTTGATGGGGAACCTAGAGATGACAATGATGATGAAGATGGTGATGGTGATGACGATGAATATTTTGATGATGATGCTGATGGCGATGATGATGAAGATGTTGACAATGATGGTGATGGTGATGTTTAGATGATGATCATGATGATGTTCAGAAGATCATGATGGTGATGATGGTGATGATGATGAAGAAAATGACGATGATGGATATGTTGATGAGGAACCTACAAATGCCAATGATGATGATGGTGGAGATGTTGATGAGGAACCTACAGATGCCAATGATGACGGTGAAGATGTTGATGATGATGGTGCTGGTAATGATGATGATGATGATGATGATGATGATGATGAAGATGATGGTGACATGATGGAGATGTTGATCTGATGAGGAAGATGATGATGATGATGATGATGATGATGGTGATGATGATGAAGATGTTGATGACGATGATGATGGTGATGAAGATGATGATGATGAAGAAGATGACGATGATGGAGATGTGTTGATGGGGAACCTAGAGATGACAATGATGATGAAGATGGTGATGGTGATGATGATGAAGATTTTGATGCTGATGCTGATGCTGATGCTGATGATGATGATGATGATGATGATGATGATGAAGATGTTGACGATGATGGTGATGGTGATGTTCATATGGTGATGATGATGATCATGATGGAGATGTTGATGAGGAAGGGGGAGATGACAATGATGATGAAGATGTTTATGGTCATGAAGATGATGATGATGGTGATGGTGATGATGATGGAGATGTTGAAGATGACGGAGATGGCGATGAAGATGATGATGATGATGATGATGGTGAAGATGATGAAGAAGATGATGATGATGGAGATGTTGACCTGATGACGATGAAGATGATGATTATGGTGATGATGATGAAGATGTTGATACTGATGATGATGGTGATGAAGATGATGATGATGGAGAAGATGATGATGATGGAGATGTTGATGAGGAACCTACAAATGCCAATGATGATGATGATGATGGTGATGACGATGAAGATGTTGATGATGATGGTGATGGTAATGATGATGAAGATGATGATGATGATGATGGTGATGGTGATGTTTAGATGATGATGATGATGATGATGAAGATGATGGTGACATGATGGAGATGTTGATCTGATTCAAGGAAGATGATGATGATGATGATGATGGTGATGATGATGAAGATGTTGATGATGATGATGGTGGTGATGAAGATGATGATGATGAAGAAGATGATGATGATGGAGATGTTGATGTTGATGGGGAACCTAGAGATGACAATGATGATGAATATGGTGATGGTGATGGTGATGGTGATGGTGATGGTGATGACGATGAAGATTTTGATGATGATGGTGATGGTGATGATGATGAAGATGTTGATGATGATGGTGATGGTGATGTTTAGATGATGATCATGATGATGTTCAGAAGATGATGATAATGATGATGGAGATGTTGATTTGATGAGGAATATGATGATGATGATGATGATGGTGATGATGATGAAGATGTTGATGATGACGATGATGGTCATGAAGATGATGATGATGAAGAATATGATGCTGATGGAGAATATGATACTCACAACTCCCTCTAGTCTATCTCTCCCCAACCATCAATCTCTCTCTCTCTCTCTCAAACACACACACATACACACACATTATGTCACTTTCCATTCTCAAACCCATCCCCCCTCCATCCATATCTATCTCCAACTTTCTCCCTCCATCCCTCACCCTACCTTCTCTCCCTCCCTCTCTCATCGCCTGTCTCTCACCTTCTATCGCTCCCTCATGTTATCTTTCCCTCAACCTATCCCAATCTCTCCATAACTCCCTCTCTCTCACACACTTTATGTCCCTTCCCCCTCCTCTCATATTCTCTCTCTCTCTCTCTCTCTCTCTCTCTCTCTCTCTCTCCATCGCCACCACTCCCTGCATGTCTCCCACGAACACTTTCTGTCCCTCCCTTCTTATCTCTTATTTCGTTCTATCCCCATCTATCTCTCACTCCCTCCAAATCCATTCCTCCCCATTGTCCCTCTCCCTCCCTCGCTCTATGTATCCCCCCCCTTGTATTCTTTATTTCTCTCTCACATCCCCCTTGCCTCCATCCATTCCCCCTTGTAACTCAAGTCTCACTTTCAACTTCTAACCCTATACCTCTTCAGAACCTATTCTACTCCTAATAGTTCTCTCAAGCTCTACTTCCCTTCACCCCCTATAGCCCATCATGTTCTCATTCCCTTCATCTCTCCCCACTCAAGCTTCCAACATCCTTCTAAACCCTTGACCCTTTCCCACCCCTATTAAATATTAACCATAGATTCCCTTGACCCTTCCCCACCCTTTCTCAAATATTAAATAAAAATTCCCTTGAGTCTTCTACACCCCCTCTTTCTCAAGTATTAAACATGTATTTTATGATTTGAATAACACGGGCGCGTTTTGTAACTATATAACGCATACGTGTTATGTAGTTATATAACGCGTACGCGTTAAGTAGTTATATAATGCGCACACGTTATGTAGTTATATAACACGTACGCATTATGTACATCTAAAAGCGCGGCAATATTTTTGAATTTAAACAGGACGAGTCACATGTTCACATGTCAACAATAATCCTATGTGTATGCTTTGGAGTTTGCTTCGGTAATTCCAAACCTGTGCTATGTTAATGAAAAACCAAAGCTAATTGGGTATTTCTTCCAGTTTCTGGAGAAGCCTGTGCTTAGCCACTCATTACAATATGCTACACAGAGTCATTTTTGACGAAATCTTAGACACAAATAGCATTTTTTCTGCAGATTCCAAATATGTAACTTTTATTTTGAAATATTAATTTTTCCTATTTTCTTTCAATTTCTTTTCTATCCTACCTCCTTAACTCGTGAAACACACTGTCAGTGTTTCTTCCATAAATTTTTCAATTCTCAATCATTTCAAAAAAAAATTGTATGGTGCACAAGAGGACACTAACCTCCACGTTCTATGAAAAACCCATTTCAAATTTTTTGCATTAAGACCTTCAAAGGCTCTACCCACAAAAGAGGTACTATTTTCGAGGTTTGATCACTTAGACAATTATAAAAAAATTATAAAATTACTAATTTAATTTTCGAAAAATAATGGCGCACAAGTGCTATGTGTTCTCTACATGCATGCCGATTTTTGTAGCTTGATTCCATCATTTAGGCCCTCAAAGGCTCTACCCACAAAAACATATACCTTATCATTTGCCTGAAAAATAAAAAGGGTCTATTAGGAAAATGAAACTTGACATAGCTATGCAAATTTTCAATACATAAAAGTTATATATTCAGAAACGTGATTCAATTTCCTACATTTCATCTTTTTTACTCAATGCAAGATATTTTACGTAAGTAGATCAAAAAATCCAAGTAAGTTGAGGGATGCCTGCTTTTTCAGTTTTCTATTGCATCTAGCACGCCAAAAGTGACCCTCATTAGCTTGCACTGACCCAACATCATAACATTCAATTTCCAAATGTACAAAATGTCATAACATAATAATAAATTCCAAAATTTTCAAACGTACATTAAATTAGAAAATGTGGCATCATGTCTAGAAGTACATAATGGCAACTCATGCCCAATGTACAAAATCCACATGGTGGAAATGAAAAATGGAAGTAGTCATTGTCCCTTTCCACCCTCAACACTACTATAAGCATCTTGAAAATTGATATTCCACCTCTTTGTCCTTGAGGAACCTCAAGGTTGTCAACGTCAAAGATTAATGTGAATTTCTGGAAACTAGAAATGAAACTATGTTTAATAGTTGTTTTCTAGAATTTCAAATATCAACAAACTGACAAAATAAAACTATAATCCAATAGAGCAAAACTTACCTTATATACAACAAGTATCAAATGTGGTGTCCTCATTTTGGACCGAAGGTTAGCCTTTGTATCTCTAAAAAAGCTACATGCAATTAATTTATGAAAAATTATATGCCTAAAATGAAACCTATATTTGCATGAAAACACCTTCATGAAATTTTGATAGATAACAAAAAACAATTGAGATGTCAAATTCTGGCCACCTAGCTATGAGGTGGAGTCATGGAATCAACCTCCTACTCTAAATCCAAAATGGTATATTCAATAATGATTGACATAACAGTGGTTGATGCAATGATGGAAGATGCTATGGTGATAGATTCTACATCGCTAGTTTCTACGGTGGTAGATGTCATGATGGTAGCTACAACACTAGTAGGAGACATCATAGAAAGGGAAATAATAAATATTGGTATCATATGACTAAAAGGGTCAATCGTAACCTTTTCAAGAATAGTGGTGGTTATAAAAGACGGAATCTTGTTGGAAACGATTAAAAAAAATTAATCTAGTTAGAGGCATAAACTCACCATTATAACAAAAAAAACCATGTTAATGGATAAATTTAACTTGTTCAATAAATGGGTAATGGTGATAAAAAATACAATATCAAGGGTTTCACTCAAGGAGTATGGAAGACCGGAAGGCATACAATATGGATGAGGTGGACGTGTATTTATCACAAATGGAGCTTGGAAACATAAGGTGTGAAACTACTTTAAATTTTTAAAAACAAGAATAAATTTAATGATATAGTCTATCTATCATATTGTCATCAAACAAATTAAAGTTTTTTGCAATACCTGCATGTGGCCCATGCCAACAAAATATGGAATTCCCAAAGCTATAAGAAATGGATGTATCTCGGCTAGTAATATAAGTTGGCTATTAAAAACACCTATCATCTACTGCAAATAACATGATCTCGTCCAATGAGAGTGGAATACAACAAAAATAATTCATCAACTTAAACCAAATATACTTGAATTTACTACTTGATTGTATTCCATGGTAATAGGAGATGTAACACTAAAGGAGATAGGTACAAACCTTTCCATGTACTACAAATTTGAAAGCTAAAAGTTAATAAAGTATATAAAAGTACAAAGTAAAGTATGGGTTATAAAAACTAAATAATGGTTGTGCTCAAGTCCAATGCTGCATGATAAAAAAGCTATTGTCCAAGATGGTCCTAAATTATAACAATCACACAAAATCAAAACCAAAGTAATGAAAATTACTCATAACAATGAAACAACCTTAAACCATTTTCCATATATTTCAAGGATGATATTACCGATTTCCTATAGGTTTAACATATTAAACATTGGGAAAACATGACCATAACACCCCTTAGTGAATTCAAAACCAACTAAACAATAAAAAAGGGAAAATGGAAACATTTGGAATTGGCAAAATTTCTTCTAATACACCTTTGTCACCCCCTTCGATAGAATTTGCAAGGATACTTTTTCTTATCATCTCTCAAATACAAACCCACATGGCATTGCCTCCTCATTTTTATACAAATATAAACTATGGGGGTGGTAATATAAACACAATTTACGTTGCTCGTTAAGAACCCAATTCACAAGCTAGCTTTGAAAGAACAAAATGGAAAATGAATGTCCACATATGGTTAAGAAAGACACTGTAAACTTTTGGTATTATTTGACATTCCCGTTCACTGTTCTCGATGCCCTTGTTCACAATATTTGATTGATGCAGTGGTTGTCATAGGTATGTGTTTCAAATCCTTACATGTGAGAGATAGTGCCCAATTTAAGTTTAGATTCTAGACTGGGGTTAGGATTTTTCCCTAAAAAGAGTGTCTTGGTGCGACTCTCTAGAAAATGTCATGAAATTAGTCAACCTTAGAATTATCCAATATGGAAAAATATGACATATCTTTTTATGGTGTTTCCAAGTTTATTAGTGCCTTATCTAAGGGATATGGAGTTGAAAAAATCCTTAGATATAGGGGTTCAATTATGAATCATATTTAAACCATCAAGATAATAGGGTTAGGAAGGGTACAACCACACTCTTAACACCTAATTATGGAAGAAATAATTCCCTTCTATAAAAATTAACTTCAATCTAGAACATATTTGCAATGTCGCATAAAATCCAAGTATATATGATAAAAAAATTCCATAATAAAACCATCCAATAAAATTACCACAAAGAAACTTAAAACCTAAGTAATGAATAAAAAAGACAAATATTGATTAAATATTGGTCCCAATACATAACATGATTCATATACAAAATTGATGATACTTAAAGAGGATAAAGCATCACAATCTTTAGCCTCTTTTCTTATAGGAATAAATAGTAGAACACCAATAAAATTATAGGAGAAAATATGAGATACAATTGTTATCAATATCCAACAACACCAAGGGTACTCCTTGGCCCTAAAGCAAACATGGAAATAATATTCACATGGAGGCTAGGGAGAATGGTCAATGGCTAGGAAGACATAAATACACTACTTATAGATCATGATACTTCATTCCCAATAAGACCTTGCAAAAACCTATATGAATTAAGTAGAGGAAAATACCTACTTAAATTCTCTCGAAAGGACCATGTTCAGGTAATCATTTTCAAACCTAAGGTGGTAGAAACAATGCTAGAAAAACATTCCACGATGTCATCAATGATAAAATATAAAAGATAAATTTGGGATTTGTATTTGTCCTTACTAGAATGTATAGTTGCACCAAAATTTTCACCATGGATAATACCCATCAAATATGGTAGATAGAATAGAATCTCAAATTTTTAAGATACTAATAAACACTCAATGATATTGGGAAAAAACATGGTAGGAAAATAGAATCTGAAAGAAATGAAATGAAAGGTGGATACCAAAGACTTGAAGGAGGACATTATAACACATCTATGAAGCATTCTTATCCGATAGTATCCTCCTTGGGAATAGGATAAAGGGAACAATAGGATCAAGTCATGATCAAATGTGAAGAACATATTTCAAGAGAACACGAGGATTGAGTCCATAGACTTCACCACTCACTACACTTAGGCCCATGAAATATTTGGGCATTGTTGGAGGAGCCTAGTCGACGAGTCGACTAGGTCCTCCATCAACTATGGTTGTCCTGAAGCCTTTAGTTGGTTAGTCAACCGATCGATAGTTGTAACTGAATAACTGTATGTAACTTGTATAAATAGGTTGTAGAGCCAACATCAGAATATATCTATGCACTGATATTGTACTTTGATTTTGTCCAATTAATATAAAGCTTGTTTCCATTGTCCCATTTACTCTCATATATGGTTATATGATGTGTGTATGCATGTGAATGTTTCTCTATATTAGTATAATGTACTACTGGTAACCGATGCAATCCTCTAGAATACAACATTGGTTATGTTGTTGATAGTACACATCCTTCGGAAATGAGAAATATGCATAGATGATAACAGAGAGAGAAATCCGAGAGTGGTGGGACAAGAAAGCAGTGAACTATATACAAAATTATGCACGATGAAACAAGCTGACGTTAGCACACGCAAGGAAGAAGTTATTCATCGAGGCCCATGAGAAATTTTTAGAGTCTGTTCCTGGTGAAATAAAGAAATTTGTGATAGTTGTTCATGATCAGATTGGATTCCCAAAGTGAAAATTTGTTGATGCGAAAGATCCTTAACGTCGGAAGAAAATATTTGTTTGAATGGTTCAAAAAAATATGTGAAGAATATTGTGAAGAACAATCCATTGAGGATAGAGTGTCTGCTGATCAAATCCGACGCAATTTTTATACTGACCTCCATGAAATTTTTTTATGCTTTGTCCCCAACATGCTATATAAATTTTTGTTTGAGAATGATGACACATTATCGAACCTCGACCACCCTTGGAGGAGCACATGGCGACGAATTGAGAAAACAATAAAAAAGAGTGGGAACGGTTCATGACCAAAAAACAGTGAGAATAATTTTTGAATAAATGAAAACCATTGTTGACCTCGAATCCGTCAACCAATAAGAGTCGAGTCGACAATGGGGCGGTTGTTGAAGATGTTTTATGAATAAAGAAGATGGAGGCTATTTGACAGAAGAATGAAGGCCTATAAGAAGTCGAGTCCACTGCGACGAAATAAATTTCCATTTGTCCATAAGAAAGTAGCAGATATCCAAAAACTAGAGAGAAAAAATATACAGAAAACGAGAGAAATTGAGGGATATTTCCAACCCATTACATCATAAGAGATGCTTGAAGAAGAGATGGTCGAGCGGCCAAAAATAATACCTGATTTGAGGGAGAGTCCAATAGTTGAAGAATAAGGTGAGTCAACGACATTTGAAGATCGATCAAATGCAATGGTTTTGACCCCCCATAAAATGTGCATAATAATTCCAGATGCTGCAACTCCCATTAGTTATGTACCTATGATCATGACGACCAGACTAGCTATTAGACATATCATCGAGTGTGACGTGAGATTACAACTAGGAGACATTAGTTTTTGGAACCAACTAGACCAATGTGGTAGAATTGTAGACATATTGATAATCTAGTGACCAGAGCGAGGTAATTGGATTACCTTCACTCCTGAGTTTGGGAGATATTCTTTCAATTTATTTTATTCAAAACACATCAAGGTATCCCCCTTCGAGAAACATTGTTGATTGAACCTACTAACTCGTCGGAGTCTCGAATAGATAAAGAAGAATATTTAGAGGAGATACGCTTGTCTTGGAAGTAGTTGCATTCATCGGCATCAATAATCATTTAATAGTAAGCTCTTTAAATAATCATTCAATCAATTCAAAATATCATAGAAGTAGCAATATGGTTCTACATCTTCTAGTCAATACTCCTATTTTTGAAGGAGATGGAGATCCTAAAAAGCATTGGTTTGTGCGTGAGGCCCTATGGAAAGTTAACCTAATTGATGATGAAAATTAGTAAATTGCACAGTTTGTAGGAGGACTTAGAAATCGTCCACTCACATGGTACATGAATGGTTTGGAGGAAGGTCCAAAAACAAAAAACCAGATCAAAGACGCTTTTCTCGACCACTTCAAGGTCGACGATTCAAAGCACTTGGAAGGCCATCACTTGAAGCAGATCAAGCAAAGAGTGGGAGAATTTGTTCGAGAATATGATAGTAGATTCAAAGCCTTCTCCTAAGCCGAATGCCCTCCAAAATCCACCCTGTTGTAGTCATTCAATTCTTTGTGGGTGGTCTAGATGAAAGAACTAGAACTCCATTGTTGATGCACAACTACACCACCTATGAAGACTCCCTAGAGAAAGCATTGTGAATTGAATCAAACTCATATAATTCTAGTTGCACCATCAACCAATAATTGCTAGACAAAATTGAGCGGATGGAGAATTCGATGCAGCATTTGAATCTCCAACATAATGACCTATGGTGCATTAAATGATATAATGAAGGGCATACTAAGGATACTTGTGCCTATGATGCTAAAAGGCCCAAAACAATAATTATAACATTCAATAAAGAGAAATGAGAATGCCAGAAGAACAACTAAATATATTTCCTGATGAAAGGAAGCCAAAAAATGTCCAAATGATGTAGCTGACATATTTTTGTGATATATATGAAATATTTGAGCCCCACATGATGACAGATTGCCCATACAATGCTGATACTGTCAAGCCAAAGTGGTGTGGAATTTGTTGGACGACACAACACTCAACTGTCGAGTGCATAAAGAATATAAAATCTAAATCAAATCACCACATTGTCTATCAGACGTAAAAAAACGATCAACGAGGACGGGATAATCGCAATACTGACCATCACAATTATGGAAATAACCGATGAGGAGGATACAATGGTTGAGGAAGAAACTAAAATAATCGGGCATACCAACCACCAATTCGAACACAACCACGCTGCTATGTATGATTCAATGAAGAACATTTAAGTCCAAACTATCCGTGGAAGGAAAGGACCGACTTAAAATTCTGTACAAAGTGTGGAGTTGGGGAGCACAATCTTGAAGAGTGCCCCATTATGTTAGATGCCCTTACTAAAATAAAAATTGTTAATATTTTATCATTTGTCTCTAAAAATGAAGCATGTAGCACTAAAATTCTTCATGTAATTACACGACAAGGAAAAAAGACTGTGGGAGATAACCCTCATGTCACTCGACTGCAAAATACGCAGGAAGATGATCCTAACCCAATGAAGCAAAAATATATCTTAAAAAATGCCTCAGAAATATTCTCACAAATAACATCTAATGGAACTAAAGAAGAAAATAAAAGTAAAATGCTTCATGAATTACTTCATTTATTAACAAAATAAGAATATGTGGCAAAGTTAATCGATGTAATGCATCTTATCAAAAATAATGGCCAAAATGACAAAATTACTAAAAAACTATGGAGTTTGAATCACAAAGACAAAGCCAACATGGATCCTCTTGTTGACTTGGAACTTGACAAGTTTCGAATTTCACAAGTCGTCCTCTATTTTGGACCACAATCAAACTTCATGACTATATCAACATGGGAAATAATTGGTCGACCATGAATTGAATAATCGTGGATATATCTCAAATTAGTCGACCAAGGACAAATTGAACCCATTGGTGTATGGAGAAATGTCAAAACTTCAATCATGGGTATCAACACCCATATCGACTTCAAAACCATTGATCCAAGAAAAGGATCCAAATACTTCCAGCTTTAGTCGGACGACTGTGGGGATGTAAAATGAAATCTTCCATTTCACTGGAGAAAGAACGAATTAAGCTTAAAGGATATGGGAAAAAAGGAATTGTACCTATCAATTCATTTGAAGGTAAAATCTGGGTAGAACCTGATGATCACAATGAAGACATCCATCATTTGTATCAAATAGTTCACAACAATGAATATTCTGTCGAACCTAATAATCATGGATAAATGTGATTGGGGACCCCCTTTTCTATTGGACACAAATCTGACTCAGAATTATACGATTGGAAAATTGTGAACTATGAGGCACAAGCTCGGGAATGTGGGTCTGTTGAAGTCATACTTAGAAAAACAACACGACAATGTTTTATTGTATTAGGCGTTCCAAAAATATTTGAAAATAAAATCAGAGAGTATCTAACTATGATTCCAACAAATAAGGAACCAACGAGTATTCCACCACTTCGCTATAAAGAACGAGAATCTTTTTCTATGCATATTGAAGAAGTATCTAAAAATGTTGGTGAACAAGGCCGACTTCATACTTTGGTTGAAACATTCACTCGACAAGCTGCAAGATGGTGGGATACACATCAATCTCGTCTACAAACTTTGAAAACTGCTTCTACAAACTTTATTGAATGGTTTGGAGGGAAAAAGATTACATCATAAATTATAATACCTATATTCACGCAAGGTCAAGACCGAGTCCAACATATCGATCTATGGAAAAGTGAATAGAAATGAGATGGATACTTAGATGAAATATTATACCCTCATATTTTTCCAAATACACTTGAAGATATATCCAACAAATGGTATAATATGGAAGAAGCCGAAGGAGACACATTCAACTAGTAGGAAATTAAAGAAAAATTCATCAAATATTTTTCTTTCACCCCAGAAGAAGAAAACATGCAAGAAGCAGTTGACCAAATTAAAAATTTCATCCAACCGTCAGATGAGACAACTACATTGATTACGACCAAATGAATTCAAATGACCTACAATAATATTACTACAAGATAAATGTGTCGATCAACACGACTTAATCCTGAAAATGATAAAACGCTAGGAATGGGTTTTCATTGGAAAAGAAAACATCCTCAAGTTCAAAATCCTTTAAATACATTGATGAATATCAGTACAGAAGGGAAAGAAGAACCGGAATGACTGACTGCAAGTGACTTACCCCCGGATTTTACAGAATTTAAAGAAGGGGAGTGAAATACTAATGAACAAAGAGCACTAGAATGGATGGATGTGAAAGAAAAATTAAAAGAAGTTGACATATCGAATGACAACCGACCAAAGCTAGCAAAAATTAATAATACCAAGATGTTTTCGCATGAGACTACAAATATCTAAAAATACATGTCCAATAAATGTGGGACATGAATATTGACATCAAGCCATCTTCCAAACCGGTCAAGAAACAGTCGTATAAGTTGGCACACAAATATAAGGATGTAGTCAAAAAGGAGATCGAGAATATGATCACTGTAGGAATTATCTATCCAGCTGATCAATCAGAATGGGCTATCCCTATGGTCATCCAGACAAAGTATCATGACCCTACAAAATTAAGAATATGTTTTGACTTCAGAGGATTGAATAAAGTCACGCTAACCAATCCATTTCCGACACCATTTTCTGACAAAATTATTAATGAATTCATAGGACACGAGTGTTATTCTTTCACTGATGGATTTTTCGGCTATAATCAAGTGCCTATTGCAAAATAATACCAGCACAGAACGACATTTGTCTGCAAATTCAGATCCTTCACCTATAATTTCATGCCATTTGGACTCAAGAATGCACAGGTAGTATTTTATAGGATGGTGGTAAACACATTTCAAGAGTATATATATAAAACTATGGAAATTTACTTCGATGTCTGGACAATATATTCACTATTAAAATATCATATCCAATATCTTTGATTGATTCTAGAACGCTGTCGTCAAATTCAACTATCATTGAACATTAGAAAGTGCATCTTTTATAATCCCATTGGTATCTTACTTGGACATATTTTATGTAAAGAAGAGTTAATATCGATTATGCCAATATTAAAGTCATTCTCTATTTGAAACCAACAGCGAATCCAAATCAAGTTCGCATACTTCTTGGTCATATAGGTTATTACCAAAATTTCAACGGGAATTACTCTGATATGACTTATCCTTTGGAGGAATTACTCAAAGTAAATAAAGACTTCAGATGGTCGGAAGAGTATGCAGAGTCATTTGGTCGAATTAAAAGAAAACCCGTCGAGGCACCAATCTTGAGGTTCCCAAATTGGTTGATTCAATTCCATGTTCATATCGGCACATCAGGAATTGTAGTTGGCGCAATTCTTACCCAACCAGCAGAAGATAGAATGGACCATCCGAAATCATATGGTAGTCGCAAACAAAACAAGGCTAAGAGAAACTATTCAACAAAAAAATGGGAAGCTTTGGGCATGTTTTTTGCACTCCAAAAATATCGGAATTGCCTTATAGCTAATCCATTTAAATTTTATACAGATCATCAAGCACTCAAATATCTATTCAGTAAAACCCTGCACCATGGTCGACTATGCAGATGGTTACTCTTGTTTCAAGAGTTCGAGTTTGAAATAATTGTCCGAGCAGGGAAAAATAATGTTTGGCCCAACCACATATCTCAGATTGAAACAGGAGAAGATCTCGACGGTATCGATGACGAATTTCCTAACTCCCATCTCTTTCATGTTGAATCCATCCCAACAGAATTGTAGGATATAGCGTAATTCATTGAAAAAGGTCAAGCCCCTACTGGAATGCTGAAAAACAAATGAAAGGTACTTGTGATGAAATCCACACCTTATACTTTAATAAATGTATTCTTGTATAAACTTGGAACTAGCAATGTATTAAGACGATGTGTACTTGAGCACGAGCAACAAGATATTATTCATGAAGCTCATAGTGGACCTACTAGAGGACACTATCATGCCAACACAATTGCATGAAAAATTCTTTAGTCTGGCTTATGGTGGCCCACATTGCATAAATATTGCATAAATCAAGTAAATAAATGTGACCAATTCCAAAGACTAGGCTGACCACTACCAAAGAACGAAATGCCATTGATACATGTCAATCCTAGTCTAACATTTGAAATATGAGCAATTGAATTCATTGGACCATTCCTAGTACCTGTCCGATGGAAGGGAGCTAGATATATTATCACCGGAGTCTAATATGTTACTAAATGGGCGGAAGCTGAAGCTGTCGAAGCATGTTCTATTGAAATAGCTGCAAATTTCATATATGAGAATATCGTCACAAGGTTTGGTTTCCCCCTCACTCTTATCAGTGACAAAGGGACACACTTTCTTAATAAGACGATATCGGTACTACTAAAGGAACTTATGATTGATCACTAGAATATTTCTTCGTATCATCCACAATCAAATGGAGTGATCGAAACATTGAACAAAACATTAACTAAAGGTTTAACAAAGCTCTATAGTATTGAGAAAGATGATTGGGATGATATGACACCATCTATTTGATGGGCATACAGGAAAACATATAAATGATCAACCAGCCAGACGCCATTTAAATTGGTCTATGGGAAAGAAGAAATTGTTCCATTACACTTCAAGCAGCAGGCACCGCTTATTGCAAATATACTCCACTTGGATATTGTTAAAGCTACATAAAATAAACAATTCGACTTATCCAAGTTAGAAGAACATTGTCAGATCGTCATCTAGCATCAGGAAGTTAAAAAAAACAACAAAAATCATGGCATGATCATAGTATTCAAGACAAAAACATATCATTCGGTGACCTATCCCTACTCTATGATAGTCGTATTAAAGGAAAACCGAATAAATTGCATACAGCATGGCTTGGTCCATATGTCATCAAAGAAATCAATCATAATGGATCTATTTGACTAATAAAATTACAAGTAAGTTTTTTTTCCAAAGTCATCAATGGTTCCATATTAAAGCATTATAAAGCTTAATTCAGGTATGATGCCAATCAAATGGTTGTATCATCATTCGGTCGACCGTCATGCCTCAGGTCTGTAAAACTACTTACTTTTTCTAAGCTTACTTTTATTTTATAAAAAAGAGCTCTAATTCATGGATGGTTGGCATAAATTAGGTATTGCACAATAACGATAGGCTATATCAGGAAACATGAAGACAAGTCCTAGTTGGAGAAATGAGCTTCTCAACCGACAAAGGGAAGGTACCCAGCACTGACTACCAGGAATATATCAAATAGTTCATAATATCCAAAAGATCAACTAACTGTGTTAGAAATCACACGAAGGATGTCATTTGAAGCATGATTCAAAAAATTCCTTCACACACATCATACAATCCATCACATATTTCTAGTTTCGTTGCAGTCATTGACCCTTTAAACACTATCATTTAATTTACCTCCATGTCAGCATACAACTCACCTTTAAGGAACTGATTTGATTGATACACGTATGATCCCTCCAGCAAATCTAAATTTGCTGCATACAAGATCTGTGGCAATCATCCCACCATACTTCGACATTTTTTGTTTCCCCATCCATCCCATCCCTATAAATTCACCACTTCGATGGACACTGCCAACATTCATTATAAAAGGATGTCCATACTCCGTATAGCATCACAGTAAAATCCTCAGGAATTCATAACATTCTTTTTTGCCACCCTTGTATCTTTTCCTTTTGTTATTCTATTAGAGATGCTTGCATTTAATGACTGTTCCCTATCACCTCTCATGATATATGATCATTTCGATGTCCCCCCAATGGAATCTACAATCCACTCCATGATATATGAGCATTTAGAGAAATCACGATGTTCCAATACCAAGATTTGTCATTATGTTCCTTTCCACCAATCAGGTTCTCAAAGCTTCTTTTCCCACAATCGACTTATTTGCAAGCTGGACCGAACATGGAAAGTCTAGTGGGTCAAGTAACTATTTTCTTGGACTCTTTTCTTCTCTGATACAACAATCGACTGTTTTTTTGGTCAACTACATAATTGCAGAGCTGTTAGATGTTGTTTAGTACAAGACTCAAGGAATATATGTTGTTCAGTCCCAGATCATGCTTCTAGCTAATTCTTCATACATGGGAACGTTTCCAACCATTGTACTAGTTCATATCGGTCCAAATTCATCACATGTATACATTTAGTTCGCATATACAAGTAGCAATGACCCTCAAATTTTTTATCCAGCTTCAAGTCACTTTTCTGATCTCTTTGGGATGAAGAATCGCTTTGTTGGTGGGGGATATGTTGGAGGAGCCTAGTCGATGAGTCACTAGGTCCTCCACTGACTATGGTCGGCCTGAAGCCATCAATCAGTTAGGTGACCGAACAATAGTTGTAACTGAATAAATGTATGTAACTTGTATAAATAGGTTGTAGATCTGACATCAGAAGATATCCCTACACGGGTATTGTACTCTTGTTTGATCCTATTAATATAAAGCTTGTTGTTGTTGTCCCATTTACTCACATATATGGTTCTATGATGTGTGTATGCATGCGACTCTTTCTCTATAGTATTATAATGTACTACTGGTAATCGATGCAATCCCTTAGACTACAACAAGAATGAATAGGAATGAATGGTGACTAAACCATAGTTTTGTACATCAATTGAAAAATCACTTGAATATTTTTTTTGTAATGATCACATAGAAATAGACTTGGGAAACTTGCTCATAGCTAGCATATGAAATTTGTTTCATAGCACATGTGTATGGTTTTTATTTTTTAGTATATCCCTTAGGAATTTTTCGACCTTGTGAAACATTATCATGGGGATGATTGAAGGTTTGGAACAATAAAAAAGGAAACTATCAAAATGTAACTTTTGACAATCATGAGGCTATAATGGAATTGATCTTTTTTATATATTGAATCACTCCAACACTTGCCACTTGTCCTCTCTGTATTGAGGATTCACAATGGCATTTAACATTGCATGGGGACGATGGAAAACCTAAGTAGACTTAACTCTTAAGAACATTTGTTTCTTCATTGGAGATTACAAGTTTGAAACTAGAGGGGATATGATATGTACACCTCCATAGACTAGTACACACTCTTATATATTTTCTTAACGATATTTGGATGTATTTTTCTACTAGACTAGTACTTTTTATGTTCAAAACCAATGTAATCTAATTTAATTTAATTATAGCTAAATTGAGGGACCATGGTATTTGTGATTTTACAATATGACGATGATAAATTGATTGGAATATGAAGGGAAATAATATAATAAGCCAAGACAAGACCCTATCATATCTTGGGTTTCAAGAATAACTATGAGTTTTACTATTTTTTAAAGGAATGGAAACATTATAGAAAGTTTGGATGCAAACATAACATAAGAATTTGGGACCTGAGTCCTTATTGAATAGTCAAAGAACATGTTAGTAACATAATTAATTCCTTTTTGAGAAAAATAGTGATTACAAAATCTCAAATCGTACATGGATTAATAAAACACACAAAATTAAAACATGCAACAAAGTTGCTGGGTTTTCAAGATTCTATACACATGAAGACACGTGAGAATATATCAAAATAATTCTCTTCATTGGGAAAATCAAGAAAACCCGATCACTGAGATACTTGTAAGGAAAATACAACCGATGTTGTCATGTCGGGGACTTCAAGAAGAAAAATTGTGACAATGATGTCAAAATTGGTTCATGTTTCAAGAAGAACACTATGAAGGCATACTAAATTCGGGGCTTGCATATATGAAAACAATGAAGATGATTGTTGGGATCTTATTTGAAGGAAACCCCATTAAGATAGACTTCTAAAAGGTATTAAAGATAAAGTGGTAGAGTTTCAAGAAATCCATTTTCATGTTATACAAAATCAGAAACTTTTTTTGTGATGGCACTTATCTAGAGGTGTGTATGATGAGCATTGTAAAATCATTCTAGAGATGAATAAATTTGAATTATTTGAGGGATTTCAAGAAAGAAATCAAAGTGTAAATATTTCCTTTAACATGTTTGATAAATTGAAACCTTGGTATATTGGGCCAAACATAATCTATGACACTTGTTGTTGTCAGTACCACATTTAATCCCAGCTCTATTATGACATATTCATGTATTTATTAAAAATAAAATGTAAATATTATGCTCCTCCAAAAATGTGTGATTTATTTCAATGATATTATGCGTAAGGAATCCTCAAGATGTGTGTTTTAGTAAAATATGTGTAGGTGGAAGAGGATGCCCTAAATGTGGTAATCAGACATTGTTCCATAGGAATATGTACACCCTATATTTTCAAATATCATGGTCACAAGGAGGTGATATGAGTAAAGTTATTATGAACATGTCCTCTTCTTCAAAAATTTACCATATAATGTAATAGTTGCATTGCATGTTACTAAGCAAAACCATAGTTCTAGAAATCGTTGAATGAAACAACATTTGATCCATGAAATCATGCAAGATGGGTTCACGTAGTAGTAATCCAATGGAATAAATGCTTCATCAATTTGAGTCATAAATATCAATTTACGACGAGTTTAAACTTGCTTCCTAAATTCATTCAAAGACACTTGGTAAATTTATACCTGAGACATAAGAACCAATCAAAGTAGCATAATTGAGTGTTGTAAGCTCCTCCAAGCTAGTTTGGGAAAGGTTGGCATGAGCATAAGTTTCATAAGCTTCATTGGAAGAGTTTCAAAAGTTTACACTCTAATGCAAAAACTAAATTGCATGTTACTGAGGAAAACCCTAGTTATAGAAATTGTCAAGCAAAATACATCATGACCATGGACTGATAGGAAACATGTGATCCTAATTCTAGTCCAATTACATTAATCCAATAGAAATATTGTTCAACAATTTGAATCCCAATTACATTTTTATGGTGAGTTGTAAATTGATTTCCAAATCCTTTTGGGGACACTTAGTGAATTCATATTGGGGGCATAAAAACCAACCCAAGCAACAAAATTGAGTAACATAACCTAAATGATGTCCACATGCTTGGTTGATAAGGTTCTAAATTTTTTTAACATGTAATCAAAATTGCATTCCATGTTACTAAGGGAAAAAAAAATTCCAGAAATCATTGAATGAAATAGAATCCAAGCAATGGACTTGTGAGAGAGGGGTACCTAGCTATAATTCAATTTCATGAGTCTAACAGAAATTATTGTTTTTCAATCCAAGTCCCATTTATCATTTTATAGTGATTTCAAACTTGCTTCTTGAAGCCATTAATTGAGAGTTGGTGAATTTATACATAGGGCATCAAAAACAATCTGAGCAACATAATTGAGTGTCATGACCTCCTAAATTTTTTTTTAGGGAAGGATGGAATGAGTACAAGGTTTACAAGCTCCGTTGGCATATTTTTCAAACATATATCTTGAAATGAAAAAATTGCATTCCATGTTACCAAGAACAACCCTAGTTGCAGAAATCATCGAATAAAACAACATCCAGACCATGGACTCATAGGAGAGGGGTACCCCTACATATAATTCAATGCCACACATCTAACAAAAATAATGGTTAATAGATCAGAATCATGGTTATATTTTTATAGTGAGTTGTAACTTGCTTTTTGAATCCATTCATGGACACTTGAGAAATTTCTATCAAGGGCATAAAAAACAATCCAGGTAGAAAAAATGAATGTTGTATCCTTCTGTAAGTTTTTTTGGGTGATTCTAACATGATAACAATGTTCACAAACTCCATTGGCAATGTTTTCAAACGAAAACCCTATAATGCAAAAAATGAATTGCATGTTACAAAGCAAAGCTCTAGTTTTGGAAATAATTAAATAAAACAACATCTAGGCCATAAAATCATGGGAGAGGGATGAACCTAGATGTAATCCAATAATATGAGTCGAACAAATATATGGTTCATTTATTTGAGTCTAATTTACATTTTTATGGTGAGTTTTTTCTCACTTCTTTATGTCATTCAAGGACACTTAACAAATGTATACTAGGGGCATAAAAGAGAATTCAAGTAGTATGATTGCATGTCATAACCTATTGCAATTTTGTTTGGGAAAGGCTGACATGAGAATGGTTTCCATGCAATTTATTGGTAGAATTTTCAAACATTTACTCTATAATGCAAAAATCACATTACATGTTACTAAGTAAATCCGTATTTTTGGAACTCATCAAATAAAACAGCATACAAGCCATGCACTCATAGGAGAGAGATATCCTCATTATAATATAATGTCACAAGTCCAAAAAAATCGATGGTTCATTGATTTGAGTGATGGTTATCATTTTATAGTGAGTTCAAACTGTCTTCCTAAATCCATTTAGGGACACTTAGTGAATTTTGATAGAGGGAATAAAACTAATATGAGAAGCATAATTGAGTGCCTAACCTTATACGAGTTTGTTTGAGAAATTCCAACATGAACACAATGTCCACAAGATCCATTGGAAGAGTTTTCAAACCTTTAACCATTAATGAAAAAAATTACCATTTAGGAACATTTTAGAATTGATAATGTGATTCTAGGGTTTGTGTTATTGATCAAAATATTGCAATCTCCTTCAACATATGACTAATATATATATGAACATCCTCAATGAAAAAAGGATTAAACACTAAAAGGAAAAGGCCCTTTAGCGGAGTTTATAGCGTATTCTCCTTACAAAAGAGACCAAATATCCATTTCTAGCGGAGGTTAGTAGCGGAGGCTAGCGGCCAGAGGTTTTAGTAGAGGTTTTTATTTTGGTGCTCTTTCAACATAATTGCATCAATGCATCTCTAACATAAGCGCACCGGTGCATTCACCGAAGCATCCTAATTTTTCACACCACAAGTCAAAAACATATTTATGAAACCAAAATAATTTCCAAATAACAATAGCGGTGTGTTCTATCACATACACCCGCATTGGTGCGTTTCCTAGAAACCATTGCACCACATACTATTTAAAAAATAAAATATTTAAGTAAAAACTAAACATGGTGCGTTCATTAACGATAACCACACCGATGTGTTTCACCAAAACCTAATGCACCGAACATTATTTATAATCTATTTTCTTAAAACACATATCTCAAAAGTCTAACAATGGTGCATCCTTATTGAAACGCACAAGGGCGTTCACAAGGAAGTAACGCACCACAATTTGATTTATCGAAATAGTATATATATATATAATTTTATAATCGACAAAATATTTTAAAACCATTCTCGGTATGCTAAATGATATTTACGCACTGGTGCGGGTGGATAAACATAACACACCGGAAATCATTTTATGTAAAAAATATATTTTGTTATTTTATTAAAAAAAATATTTTATTTTAATATATATATATATATATATAATTTTATAATCGACAAAATATTTTAAAACCATTCTCGGTATGCTAAATGATATTTACGCACTGGTGTGGGTGGATAAACATAACACACCGGAAATCATTTTATGTAAAAAATATATTTTGTTATTTTATTAAAAAAAAAAATTATTTTAACATCGGCTCATTCTAGTGCTTTCGACTCTAGATCGCACCGGTGCATTCTAACGTCGAGCAAATCGATGCAGGGTTTAATAAAAAGATTACCACAGCTGAAAACCCATGTTTACCCCACTTTAGTGCATCTAATCCCCTCTGCACCGGTGCTACCCTTCACCCACCTGGATGCCCTGACATTCGTGGTCCACGTGGATGCATCGTTGTATTGTACTAGTGGTTCGGTTTGTTTGAATTTTTCCAAACCATTTTGGAAAAATTCAAATTTACCATACATTACCAATATGCCTCCTTGACGCATTGTTCAATAGGTAAAATGTTTGTTACTTCACAAAATAATTTTTAGTGGTTTATTTTTTAAAATTCAACCTTAAATTTACCTTTTTTTAATTTAAAAATTATGCGCAGTGCATTCGAAACATTCAGCTCACACTGATATACCATGCGCCCTGTAAACTTTTACAGGCGCATCGGTAGCTGTGCGATCCGAACGACTTGAACGCACCGCACAACATGGAAAAATGAAAAATAAAACCCACAGATGGTCACCAGTGCGTTACACATTTAAGGGTACCGTCATTCTGGTGCCCTTAAGTGTAATACACACACTGGTAATCACACCTTTTATTAAAAAAATAATAAACATTTAATGGTGCACTTACGCCACTCATGCACACCGAATATCGGTTCAATGACATGGTGTAAGTGCACCATTGATACACCTACTAAAACATTGAATTATCATAGACACCGGTGCTTTTAGTACAATAAAGGGCACCAGAATTCCAATGCTTGTTATTTTATAGCGCACCGATATTGGTACAATAAAACCACAATCATTTATACGGTGCGCATACGTCACGTAATCGCACTGGAAATGGTGAAATTATGTGAAATGGGCGCACCAATGACACCTTTGATAAACTTGTGAAAACACAATTAATGGTGCTCCTATGTCACATCAGGGCACCGATGATATGGTGTGCTGACATTGCATAGGCACACCGTAAATATCTTTAAAATAATTTATAATTTTTTAAATTCAGTGCATTTGAATAATCGTGCGCTAATAATATTTAGGCGCACTGTCCAATTCAATTTAAATTTTTTGATATATAACCAGCGGTGTGTCAAGCACTCTAATTGCAGATAATTAAATATCAAACACACAGAGCGTATGAAATTTATTGTCAACCCGAGGAAGTCTTTTTATTTCAAAGGACAAGCACGCAATATGTGCTTAAACACAAAACCATTAGAAGTGATACTTTTATCTTCTATCATCCATGTTCATCCCAAGAATCTATGCAATCCCAATTGCCTTCTAACTGCTATACTACAACTCTTTTCTATTATGCATCAAGCAGAATTAATATCAGATCTAATCAACGATTGCAGGAAGGAAATCTCAATTGCATTCTAAAATAATCAACTGTCTAATTTAATCAAGCTGGAATCATAAAGCATGACCTGAACATTACTCTAGAATTTGGTAAAAGAGATTAAAGCAACTGTTCTAAGAAACTGGATTGCAAAATGTAAACCAATCAACACATAACAGGAAAGCCAATTTGTAAGGGTTCCTGGGATTACGTCTCAGCTGTAGGATGAACACAGTAGTGTGAACAGAAATTGAAATATATAAAACGAACCTAATTCAGTCGACTGTTATTCGATACCATTCACCAATCTCACGAATAAATCATTTACTGAGAAATCCACACAAGGAATATTGCTGCTGCGTACAAAAGAAAGATCAAAGCATCACACAACAGGAAAGATGAAATCCTAAATTAACACAGCAATCTCTGTGGAAGACGGGCCCAGTCTTCACACAGAGACGCTGGTTGAACAACACTCTCTTTAACTCAGAAGAAACTCCTTATATTAACAGAAGGATGGGTACACAGTTTCGTCTTGACTGCTAATACAAGATGAATCAATTAATTGCTGTCCAACCCCTTAGTCGAGGCAATTCCCCATACTTATACATACAATTGCAACATCTAAACCTATAATTGGGCAGCCATGAAGATCTCTGATCTTCAGGCGCCCTAAATAATCTAGCTGTTACAATGCGTGGCAGAACGGAAATATGAGAGAAGTATAAATTATCCCAAGAGTGACGGTCCTTCCAGCTCACAGCTGGATTTGAGCAGCGACATACTTAAGATAGTTCTTCTGTTACAGCTGCCCTGCCACGACTGTGCCTTGATTGACGATTTGAGTTCCAAGGAACCTTCCATAAGCGATGAACGTTCCTTCATGACTTGTTCAGCTCCGATCTTCCTGCAGTCTATTGTCTTACTACCTTCATAAATCGCATCATGTTAGCACAGATTAAGAGATGCACAGCTTTAGTCATCACAATCATAAGTATTAACACAATAAAACAATAATCGGCCATACCTTGGTAATTTGGGGAATAGATAAGGACAATAAGTTGAATTGCCAAGGTAATTGGTGTAAGACGAGGGAAGGGAAGATGATAAATGATGGTAAAAAAGGGTCAATTCTGGGCTCAACACCTCCCCCCAACTATCCTGTTGCATGTCCTCATGCAACAACCTGCATCTGAATATTGCACTGAACTTTGCCCAGGCAAGAGGAAAGAATGTAGATAAATCAGGCATCCCCTCTATCTTTTTGGAAAGCTTCTGTGAGCAGCCCGGCATCTTCCAGCTTCACTGTTCCCCTTCCACTACTGTTTACTAATATCTGAGAATGCACTTGATGTGGTGGGGACCTTTCTGCAGTTCTCTTATGCTATGCCTGGGGAAGTTGAAAAGACACACTCAATCTGAATCCAACTCAATGACACCTGTAGGAGGTGGAAGCACTGGTTCTTGTGGGACAGTGTCTTCCAGCGCATCTGATCTTAACAAGGGAGTTGCTGGTTCTTGTGTAACAGCAACATCCCTTAAACCTTCTTCAGCAGCTGCCTTTATTGCTTTTGGAGACACTGGTTCTTGTGTAACAGTGTCTTCTTTGTCAATTGGCTGCTGAGATTGGATATCCTTTTCAAATTGCGGCTCCTCTTCCAAGATTTCAGTGTCACCTGAACAGGGTGTCTGTACCTGTTCATCATCACTCCATTGTGTATCAGGAATGATATCTACTCCCAGGTTATCTCCCAACTGTAATTCAGGGGTTCTTGCTGCAGTATCCAAGGATGTTGGTTCTTGTGTGACAACATCCTGGCTTACCTCTTCATCCTTCTTTTGCTGCAGCTCCTCTTCTATGAGTTCTGTATCATGAGAGCTTTCTGGGGTCACCACCCAGAGTTCATCGTTGAATGCCAGAATATTCTCTGTCCCAGCCTCTTCTCCTGTCTGCTCTGTCGGTTGGACGGTCAAATTCAGGATTGCTGGTTCTTGTGTTGCAGCATCCTGTTCCAACTTATCAATGTCCTGCCTTTCCGTTTCTTCTTCTAAAATTATTGTGTCCTGGGAACGTTCTGGGGTTACAGCACAAAATTCTTCACTATCCTCCAGGGTATCCTTTGGCTCCATGATCTCTGTATCAAGGGAGCATTCTGGAGTCTCACCATATTCTTTTATAAGCTCCAGAGCATCCTTCATTTCCTGTTCTTCTCCCATCTGTTCTATGATTTCTGTATTGTGGGAGAAATTTGGGATTGCCATACATTCCTCATAAATTTCCAGGGCATCCTCCACTCCCTGTTCTTCTCCCATCCGTTCTATAACTTCTGCATCATGGGAAGTAGCAGCTGCAGCAAGGATGTTTAAAGGTGCTGGTTCTTGTGTTGCAGCATCCTCTTTCTCCACTGCTTTCCCTTCTGTGGCTACAGGCTGTTGTGCTGAATAGGTGCTAAGTAAAATTTTATGGCCTGCTTCCTCAAAGATCTCCCCACAGGTGGGGCAGAGTATTCGCTCATCCTTTTCTCCAGCTTCAGCAGAAGCTGATTCCTCCACTTGGTCTGCAGCCTCTATTAATGTATACATCTTCCTTCCACCCTGCTTTCTGCAGACTTCCTTCCATGTTTCCAGCTTCCTTCTAAGTGCTTGGAGGTCCTCTTTCAGCATTGCATTTTCATACAAGAGTCCCTCAAGTCCAGGTTCTTCCTCCGCTGGTCCTTGTGGGGCATCCCTCGGTTTTGGTGTAAGGATTGGGGGTTCAACCTGTGTTTCTAAGGTTGCCCATTTTGTTCTAGTTGCCTCTGCTGCTGTAATTGACCGAGTTCGCTTCCTTCTAATTGGTGCCACTAAATCAAACTCATTGGTGGCCCTCTTCCTTTTCTGCGGCGTTTTCTTTTGTGACTTCCCTTTCTGTAATGTTTCTTCTCGTGGAGCTGGAATATAGGGAGGTAAGACTGAAGTTAAAGGAACATTTCCCTGCCCCCCATGCTGTTCTTCTTCTATCACAGCTCCTCCTCCTACCCACTCCGGTGAAGACTCGATTGTGACCAGCTCAATCTCGTCTTCCATTGCTCTGGCTCCGTCATCTTCAGGTTCCATTGTCGCAGCTTTTGATGCTGCTCCAATTTCACCTTCTGCTGTCGGAGCTGCCCTGTTATCTAGGTTTTCCGCGAGGGTTTCATCTATATTGTCGCCTGACAGCTCTGTTTGAGCTTCCCCTCGCTCTCCTTCAATTGCAGTGTCATCCCCCACTAGTTCTGCTTGTGCTGGGGATTCATATACTTCAAATGGCTCTGCCTGTGCCTCGGGTTGTTCTTCCTCTGTGGTTTTGTCAACCCCTGATGTCCCTGCCTGTGCCCTCTGTTGCTCTTCTTCCGTTTCATCCCTTCCGGATGGTCCTGCCTGTTCCCTCTGTTGCTGTTCTTCCGTTTCATCCCTCCCCCCAACTTCACTGGAGGAACTCCGGTCCTCCTGTTGTGGCGGAACTGGTATTTGCTGTAATGGAATGACCCTCAAGGGAACAGGTTGCTGTGGTCGGGTAATGAATTGCTCCCATGTTATATTATGTTGGGCCAGGGTTCTTATAATAATTAACTTAATAAGGCCATGGTGAGTGAGGGAGGATAATGGATGCTTTGCAGATTGAACAAATGTTGCCATATGGCGCAAATCATGCAATAGATAAAATGGAATATTTAACAAAATGCCATGACGGAGATGAGAAAGCAAAGGAAGTTCAGAGTTGTACACAGTTCGGTATCTACCTTCACAAGTTATGTATTTCTTGAGGAAGATAGCAACCTGGTCCCATGGCTGCGGCAGTGACTTCAATGCAATCCCTCGCCTGGAGGCTTCAACTTGCTCCCCTGGAAGTAAAAATTCTTCCCGTGCAACTGTTGCAGGGACTCGACGGCTAAACCAAGGTTTTCCCACCAACGGGATAGCTGTAACCTCGGATATAATGACCTCCGAAACATCTATACACAGCCCCCACACCGTGGAGTGTGTTTTTGTAAGATTCAACGCGAATTGCAGGGCTGCGTCCCGGTCGAATCCATCCAATCGTTCAAAGAACTCGACCCAGCCAGCAGCTTGAAAAATGGTCAGAACCTGCGGATTCCGTCTAAGTTCCCGGGTATTGAAAGGTTCATGGCGAACTGGAATGCCCATTGTCCTGGCTGCAAGATAGAACTGTTGTTCGACAGAGTACAGGATCCAGAATGGAAGTTGCAGCGCGGAGAATGCACGAATCGTTGAGCGGAGACGTTGAGCGAATGAACTAATTCAGAAAGTTTAAGCGCAGAGAGGAGTTTAAAATTTTCATGCCGAATTGGGGAAGGTGGCAGTTATTAAAATTACGTCGTACGAGGGAAAGGTTTAATCAGATATAAATGGCGGTACGAGCGAAGGTACGGCCAATCTCGTTTACATGATATCAATACTTAATCACGTGATAAATGAAAGCCATACCTCATAAAACTGTGCGTCGGAAGGCTGCGGAAACTGGTGGAGCATGGAGTTGGTGACGTCACAGAGCCGAACGCGTGCACAGTCAGACGTGGAATCATGATGACTCGGATAAGGCACTGATTTCCTTCGCCGGTAAAACACAAGGCGTCGCATCCTTCGGGTTAAAATGATGACTTCGCCGGCAGGACTGGGATGAATCAGCATCATAATTAGCAGGTTGAACAATCCTTCTGTTAACACGGGAGTTACCACTGCAAATTGCCAAAGAAATTATCACACGGCTGATGAAAAAGCTTGTTGCAGCTGTCAGGAAAGAAGTTACAGCCATCGGAATAGAATTCGCGGCAGTCGGAAAAAGATTCTCGATATCAGGGAAAATTACGGCTGTCACGGAAAAATTTTACGGCGGCAGGAAAAAAACTTACAGCTGGCGGGAAAAGATTTTACGACTATGGGAAATATGTCGCAGCCGCTGGAAAGAAATGGCAGCTACGTGGAAATGATGTGGAGGTGACTTCGTTAATGAGGTGGCAGTCGTCGGGAAATGATGTGGCGGCTGCGGAAACTGGAGTTGCAGCCGCCGATGTTGCAGCCGCCAAGACATAAGGTGGCAGCAGCGAAATGATGTGGCAGCTGCGAGAAAAAGATGTTGCAACCGCCGAAGTTACAGCCGCCTATGTTGCAGCCGCCGATGTTACAGCCGCCTATGTTGCAGCCGCCGATGTTACAGCCGCCTATGTTGCAGCTGCCGGGATTGCAGCTGCCAGAGTTGCAGCTGTCGGAAATGATTTGACGGCGGATGGAAAAAACATTACGGCTACCGGGAAGTGAAATGGCCGTGGCTGGTAAGTGGAGTGGCAGCTGCGGAAAATGAAATGGCAGCCGTGGGAAATGAGGTGGACATAGCTGGTGAATGAGGTGGCAACCATGGGGACGATGAAGTGGCAGCCGCGGAAACTGGAGTTGCAGCCGCCGATGTTGCAGCCGCAAATGTTGCAGCTGCCGATGTTGCAGCCGCGAATGTTGCAGCCACCGATGTTGCAGCCGCAAATGTTGCAGCCGCCGATGTTGCAGCTGCCGATTTTTTTTTTTTTTTTTTTTTTTTTTTTTTTTAACAGGAGGACAGCACAGAGAGATTTTCATTATGGGCCCCAAACTGATCGTTCTCCTGGCGCTTCCCTGAAAAATTTTTCTTAAAAGACAACAGCAAGCAAGGAGATCAAATGCAAAGAGAAAGAAAACGACAACTATACGCTACAGCAAGAAATTATTTATGTACAGCAAATATGATTTTCATTTTTAAGATTTGGCAAAGGTAGAAAAATGTTCCTGCTCTGGTGCCAATTGGTAGTTGGGATCAGCAGCAATCTGTGAAATGAATGCATCTTTCGAAATGGGCTTCCGATACAGTCGCAGTCTGTGGCCATTAGCAAGTAATGGTATACGGTTTTCATCAATGGTGACCAGGCGAACAGTGCCGTTGTCAAATACCCTGTCAACCAAATATGGACCCAGCCATCTTGTGCGTAATTTCCCTTTGAAATCCTTCTTGAATCTGGAGTCATATAGTAGTGCCCAGTCTCCCTCACGGAAGATTTTCTTTTTGATGAATCGGTCATGCCAATTAGATCTCTGTTGCTGAAGCAGCACAGTCTGGTCTACCGTAGCTAACCGTTTCTCATCTAATTCATTTAATTGATTCAATCTTCTTTTCTGGGCTTCTGTTACATCCAGGTTCATTTCAATGGATGTTTTCAGGGTCTTGATCTCAAATTCAATTGGAAAGATGGCACTCTTACCATACACCAGGTCATAGGGAGAAAAGCCCGTGGTGTTGCGCCAAGTCGTGCGATATGCCCACAGTGCTTCTGGAAGTCTGTCAGCCCAATCCCTTCGATGACTTTTAACTGTTTTAGTAAGAATTGCTTCGATAACTTTATTAGTGCTTTCCACCTGACCATTGGCCTGGGGATGATAAGGTGAAGCTATCTTGTGCTGCACATGATACTTCCGGAGCAAGGATTCAAATTGGTGTGAAATAAATTGTGGTCCCCCATCGGTGACTACTTCCTTTGGTACTCCAAAACGGGTAAAAACTTCACTGTACAGGAAATCAATCACCGCCTGGTCATTTGCTTTAGCCAAAGCTACAGCTTCTACCCACTTAGTCATGTAATCTGTACACACCAAGATGTAAACCTTTTGTTTGGAAGGAGGGTTGATAGGACCAACAAAGTCCAATGCCCATCTATCAAACGGTTCCAGTACCACTTGGGGCTGTAAAGGCATCTGATCTGTCTTATTAGGTTGGCCCATCCTTTGGCAGCTGTCACAGGACTGGACATATTTTTTAGCATCCCTGAACAGTGTCGGCCAATAATAGCCCATCCGCAACGCCTTATGTCCTGTTCTTTTATCTGCAAAGTGTCCTCCGCAAGGTTCATCGTGACAGGCCTTCAGTATATGAAAGATCTCATCTTCCCTTACACATCTTCTAATTTCAAGATCAGGTCCTGTGTAAAAGAGATGGCCTTTGAGCCAACAATACCTGGCACTTTGCTGAATAATTTTTCTTTTCTCTCGTTTAGACATATGTGGCGGAAGCTTCCCTGCAGCCAAATAATTAGCAACGTCTGCATACCAGGGTGAATGAGTTGAGAGTGCGAATAAATGTTCATCCGGGAAAGCATCCTCAACAGGTGAACTGTCATCACTGTTAGTAAATCGTGATAAAAAATCAGCAACAACATTTTCTTTTCCAGGTTTATCTATAATAGTAATATCAAATTCCTGTAATAATAAAAGCCACCTGGTTACTCTGGCATTAGTGACAGGTTTATTCATTAAATACTTAATGGCAGAGTGATCAGTATGCACAAATGTAGGATACCCAGTAATGTAATGCCGAAACTTATTAATAGAATAAACAATAGCAAGGAATTCTTTTTCAGTCACAGTATAATTTAGTTCAGCAGGGGCTAAGTTTTTACTAACATAATAAATAGCATAAGGTACTTGACCATCCTGCTGTCCTAGCACTGCTCCAATGGCGGTATCAGAAGCATCTGAAGAAATGTGGAAAGGTATGGTCCAATTAGGTCCCCTTAAAATAGGGGCTGTGGACAGTTTCTGTTTAAGCTCATCAAATGCTGTCTGGCATGCTGTACTCCATACAAACTGTGCGTCCTTCATTAATAATGAAAACAAAGGGGAAGCAAGTTTGGAGAAATTTTCTATGAATCTCCTGTAATACCCAGCATGTCCCAGAAAACTTCGCACTTCTTTCTGAGTTGAAGGGGTTGGTATATTCTTTATCACCTTAATTTTTGAAGGATCCACTTGAATACCGTCAGTAGAGATGAAATGTCCTAATACCACCCCCTCACTCATCATCATGTGGCATTTTTCAGTGCTCAGTGAGAGGCGAGCCTGTTCACAGCGGATTAAAACTTTCTTCAAATTTTCCAGTGCTTCCTCAAAATCCCTGCCATAAGGAGTAAAATCATCCATAAAAATTTCCATGCTATCATTAACCAATTCAGAAAATATGCCAATCACAGCTCTTTGAAACGTTGCAGGTGCATTGCACAATCCAAAGGGAAGTACCCTATAGGCGAACGTTCCCCAGGGGCAGGTGAAGGTGGTTTTATCCTGATCCTCTGGAGCAATCTGAATTTGATTGTACCCACTGAACCCATCCAGAAAGGAGAAGAACTTCTTCCCAGAGAGGTTATCAAGTACCTGGTCAATAAAGGGCAGAGGAAAGTGATCCTTCTGTGTAGCCTTGTTCAGCTCCCTATAATCGACACAGACTCTCCATTTACCATTTTTCTTGGGTACAATTACAAGTGGGGAAACCCACTCACTGTCTGAGATAGGATAGATGAATCCTGCTTCCAAGAGTTTCTGGATTTCTTCCTTCACTATATCCCTCAGATTGGGGTTCATGCGTCGTTGGGGTTGACATACAGGCCGGGAGTCGTTTTTAATATAAATATGATGAGTGCACAGACTAGAGGGAATACCCTTCATGTCTGTATACTCCCAGGCGAATGCCCCCTTACGTTCCTTCAAGAGATTGGTTAGGCGCTTTTGTTCTTCTGAGGAGAGACCAGGATTGATGTTCAAAGTTCTCCCAGGCTCTACCTCAATAGGAATGCTTTTCGAGTTTTTCAATACTGGGATTATGTTTGTGTCATTTGCTAGTGCTTCCTCCGTAAGCTGTTCTTG
Organism: Larix kaempferi; assembly: GCA_027924585.1. NCBI lineage: Eukaryota > Viridiplantae > Streptophyta > Pinopsida > Pinales > Pinaceae > Larix > Larix kaempferi. The sequence goes on from BSBM01000206.1 coordinate 10,368,889, forward strand.
TTCTTCTTTACTGAGGGTACTGTTCAGGAGTTGATAAACTTCCTTGTCTACTGAAGCAGGTTCGCTAATGAAATTATTAATGGCATCGTCTTCTGTTTCATTTTTGAAGGTTAGTGCCTTCCCTATTGTTAGTAATGGCTGAACATCTTCCTCTTCTTCCTGTTCTATCCAAAGGGAGGTTTCAGTTTCTAGACTCGGCCGTGCTGGAGGGTACAGGGTGAGGTTTTTGGTTTCCATGCCATCAGATATAGTCATAGATCCTGATCGACAGCTGATACAAGCATCGGCTGTAGCCAACCAGGGCCTCCCCAAAATCAATGGATGTCCCCCCAGCTGTGATTTAGGTTGTAACACCAGAAAATCGGCAGGGTATTCCCATGAGTCTACTGAAATAACAAGGTCGTCCAAAATCCCTTCGGGTCTGATAGTGGATCTGTCTGCCAATTCTAAGATAGTAGGGGTCGGTCTAATATTGGTGAATCCGAGCTTCTTTACAGTCTCCATCGTTATAACATTGATCGCAGCTCCTAAATCTACTAGTACGTTGGGTATCTGCGTTTGTCCTATGTGTACAGTGACAGTAGGATTGCCGGGGTCCTCATACTTGGTTACAGGGGTTTTTCCAGTCATCAAAGCGGATAAATTCCCTATAACATGAACAGTAGGAGGATCTCTGGGTTTCCTTCCCGGTCTTTTAGTGCACAGGTCCCGAACAGTTCTAGCATAGATAGGTACATCTTGAAGAGCTTGTAAAAGGGGAATCTTAACATAAAGGTTCTTCAATTCTCCTAAGAGATTGAACTGAGGTTGCCCCCCTCTTTGTGGCAGCATCAATCTCTCAGGGTAAGGTGGTTGCCTTACCAACTGGGTAGGCTGTGTGTTATCCACTTCATCGTTTAATGTTTCAGCCCTCCCATCTGAGGGATGCTCAGCATCTTCAATGATAGGAACCGGATCAAAAGGATGCTGGGAACTCTCTCCTTTGTCATACACAGTTGGTGGAATATTTTCTGCAGTTCCACGTTCTACTATCTTTCCAGACCGTAAGTGAATATCATTACAAGGTACAGGGGAGAGAGAGTAGGCTGGCATATTGAGAGCTTCCAATTGCTGGACTGTTTTATTGTTTGGGTTAGGGTTAGGTTGGGCAGGCAGCTGAGGCCGTATTGGTATGTTAGGCACAGGATTATTTTGCAGCTGCAGCTGCGACTGCTGAGGTGGGTATTGAGGATATTGATGAAATTGAGGATATGGAGGATACGGTAACTGTTGAGGTGGAGGTGGTTGAGGAAACTGGTTCCCAGGATGGAAGTTCCTCCATCCAGGAGACCATGAAGTAGGTTGGTGTGGAGTCTGTGTCCAAGGACTCCATGAATTATATCCTTGCATCGCAGGTTGAGGGGAATTCCACTGAGCATAATTTGAAGGGAATTGTGTATTCACATTTTGCATATTAGTATTCCAATTATTCAAATTATTCAAAAATGGAAATGAATCGGGAGACATACCTTGATTCCGGGGTTGCCAGGGTTTCTTCTGTGCAATGAAGTAGGCTGAATCCGCCTCTGGAGTTGATGCCTGCAGAACAGCCTTCACTTGGGGCAACGTGGGGCATTCTTTCATATCATGATTCAGCTCGCACAGCTGACACACTTGTACCTTGTCAAGAGGGCATTCCTTCAGTGGATGAGTCTTTCTACATCGGGGACAAAACACCCCTAGTGTGAGATCCTCCACTGCCTGTCTTTGCTTGGCCTTCAAGACGTCAATCTTTGAAGAGATAGAGCTCATCATTTATGTTTTAAAGTTTTCAAGAAGATTGCCTATCTCTGCCCGTGTAGCTCCCCCATTGGATGACTTCTGAGTTCTGTCGAAGACATCACGTTCCAGGTTATTTCGTTTATGCTGCTTATTATGCCTAGAAGATCCCCTGGAATATCTCTTACATAATTCCACAATTGTCTCAAAAGATTCTTTAGAGATATCCCCCTTTCCTAATAAATTTAGCATGTCTAAACAATCGTCCCTGATTCCTCGAAGCAAGATTATCTTCAGCACATCTAGTCCCATGTTCGTCTGTCCAGCTCTCTGCACATTGTACAGCAACCTCTCCACAAAATCCTCCAAACTTTCATCCTCCTTCTGTACCATCTTGAATAACTCCTCCCTTTTGTCCCTGGTGTTACAATATTCTTGATATTTTTCCAGGAATACTTGCTTCATCTTATTCCAATTAGCAACAGTTCCTCCCCCAAGGCTCATGAACCATCGTAATGCATTGTCCTTCAGGGTGGCAGGAAAAAGCTTCAACTTTTGAGCATCTGTGACATAATCATAGCTGCGACAGAGGATATCGAATTCAAACAGGAATTCGTCTGGATCCTCTGCCGCCCTGCCATGGAAGCGGGGTAACACCGACGGTGAAATGTTTTTCATAGGAGCTGTCCCCTCTAGCTGCTGTATTGGGAATTGCAATGTAGCCATAGTTTCTGGCGGGGAATTATCTTCATGATGGTATTGTACCACTGCTTCTTCCTCTTCGTTCTCATGTCTATTATTCATCTTTTCTTCTGTATCTTCTCCTTCGATTGTTTCTTCGTCCCTTACCTCAACTGTAACAGCTGTGTATTCTCCGGTTGTAACAGCTGCGTATTCTTCAATTGTAACAGCTGCGTATTCTTCAATTGTAACAGCTGCGTCAGCTGTTCCTTCTTTAGCAGGAGTATATGCAGGAATCACAGCTGCTCCTGTATCTTCCACTGTAGATCCTGATGCTGGCGCTCCAGGATCAGCAGGGCCTCTTTTGATAGGAGTCTCCCGTTGACGAGATCTGACAGCCGAATCCGTTTTGTCAACAAGGTCGTCGATGAATGTTCTTCTGCCCAGCGGTGGACCTCGACCACGACCCGAACCACCTGCACTGTTAGTAATTTGTGGAGTTTTGGGGGTTGGGAGGTGATCGCGTTTTACCCTCCTCGTATTCATGCGAAGCAGATCATTTCAAAACAACCCAAAAGACTGGCTAAAAGCAAATATCAAATACGACTAATGACTAGTGTTTAATTTTCATCCTTCCCCGGCAACGGCGCCAAAATGTCAAGCACTCTAATTGCAGATAATTAAATATCAAACACACAGAGCGTATGAAATTTATTGTCAACCCGAGGAAGTATTTTTATTTCAAAGGACAAGCGCGCAATATATGCTTAAACACAAAACCATTAGAAGTGATACTTTTATCTTCTATCATCCATGTTCATCCCAAGAATCTATGCAATCCCAATTGCCTTCTAACTGCTATACTACAACTCTTTTCTATTATGCATCAAGCAGAATTAATATCAGATCTAATCAACGATTGCAAGAAGGAAATCTCAATTGCATTCTAAAATAATCAACTGTCTAATTTAATCAAGCTGGAATCATAAAGCATGACCTGAACATTACTCTAGAATTTGGTAAAAGCGATTAAAGCAACTGTTCTAAGAAACTGGATTGCAAAATGTAAACCAATCAACACATAACAGGAAAGCCAATTTGTAAGGGTTCCTGGGATTACGTCTCAGCTGTAGGATGAACACAGTAGTGTGAACAGAAATTGAAATATATAAAACGAACCTAATTCAGTCGACTGTTATTCGATACTATTCACCAATCTCACGAATAAATCATTTACTGAGAAATCCACACAAGGAATATTGCTGCTGCGTACAAAAGAAAGATCAAAGCATCACACAACAGGAAAGATGAAATCCTAAATTAACACAGCAATCTCTGTGGAAGACGGGCCCAGTCTTCACACAGAGACGCTGGTTGAACAACACTCTCTTTAACTCAGAAGCAACTACTTATATTAACAGAAGGATGAGTACACAGTTTCGGCTTGACTGCTAATACAAGATGAATCAATTAATTGCTGTCCAACCCCTTATTCGAGGAAATTCCCCATACTTATACATACAATTGCAACATCTAAACCTATAATTGGGCAGCCATGAAGATCTCTGATCTTCAGGCGCCCTAAATAATCTAGCTATTACAATGCGTGGCAGAACGGAAATATGAGAGAAGTATAAATTATCCCAAGAGTGACGGTCCTTCCAGCTCACAGCTGGATTTGAGCAGCGACATACTTAAGATAGTTCTTCTGTTACAGCTGCCCTGCCACGACTGTGCCTTGATTGACGATTTGAGTTCCAAGGAACCTTCCATAAGCGATGAACGTTCCTTCATGACTTGTTCAGCTCCGATCTTCCTGCAGTCTATTGTCTTACTACCTTCATAAATCGCATCATGTTAGCACAGATTAAGAGATGCACAGCTTTAGTCATCACAATCATAAGTATTAACACAATAAAACAATAATCGGCCATACCTTGGTAATTTGGGGAATAGATAAGGACAATAAGTTGAATTGCCAAGGTAATTGGTGTAAGACGAGGGAAGGGAAGATGATAAATGATGGTCAAAAAGGGTCAATTCTGGGCTCAACACGGTGTAGCATATATATTGTAGCCACTACTCGTCGATGCCTCCAGTATATAAGCGCATCGCTTATAAACCCATGAACACATAATGATCGGTGCTCCTATGTCACGTCAAGGCACCAGTTCATAGTGCGTTGATGTGGAACATGTGCACCACGAATATACTTGAAATAAATTATTGTTTTTTAAATTCAGTGTGTTTGAATAACGGTGTGCTAATAATATTTAGGCACACCATCAAAATCAATTTTAAATTTTTTTTATATATAAGCGGTGTGTCATAGATATTGTAGTGTACCGCTTGTTGGTGCTTCCAGTATATTAATGCACCGCTAATGGTGCGTTTCTAATATTTATGGCATGCCGGTTTTCTTTTTTTGGAAAAAAATTTAATATTTTATTTTGGTAGATATAATCTTGTTATAATTATTTTATATATATTCTTATGGGATTGATTTATATTATATGTAAACCCAAGACGTGATCGCCGTGAGGAGCAGCAGCAACGCGAGGCATAGGTAGATCAGTACAACTTCCGCATAGAGTGGGAGGCTAGGGAGAGGGAGAGAGATTTATACCCTCATCCCATTACACCTCAGACTAGACACCTCTTGAGAGTTTTCGACCTCCTCAAGTTCTATGAGGAGGAGACATCACTCAAGGGGATCGATACATTTCTAACCTAGTTGATTGCACATTGGGATCATTTTAGGCAGGCCTTTCAGTCCCGATGAGTGGTTCCATCCCACTAAGGAGGGAATTTACTTTATCACTTAGCTCTCTAGGAGAGGTGAGGACCTTCCTCATTTCCCTAAGGTTCTAGTTGGAGCTATAGAAATGAATCAGCTAATATATGTTCATAGATATGTTGATCAAAACATCCCGGAGCCTTCTTAGTTCCAAGTCAGCGGTGGGAAGCTTTCCATTGTTTCTTTTGGTAGAGAGGATGTGAGGTGCCTTTCTTTGTTGGTGATGACTATCGCATATTACACCATGGATGGGCAGTGCATTAGCTGTCGTTTATTATATTATTTCGATTCTTTGGTGCAAGCACCTAGATGCATTAGGTGGTCTGCTACTTTTTTACAACAGTTTTGTTATGCTCTTAGTCGATGTTGTGCATGTATTGGCGTGAGGGGGAACTTCCCCTTCAGTTTTAATTTGTTTTGTATTTGTTTGAGATATTTTTGGAAACTAGGACATATTTTGACATGCCCCCTCCTAGGTTGATGACAGATGTGTGTATGCGCATGTGGGGATAGATGATTCCCAAGAGGGGGTAGCCATAGTTTCCTATGAGGATCACTGCCGATATGCTTGACATGATAGGCAGCGAGGACCAACCTCGATTAGAAATGATTTCATATCCATATGTGGGGTTGGATTTGAGAGGGTGTACCAACATCTTCTTCACCTAGGATGAGCCACCTGATCACGTAGGTAAATTTAGCATTATGTTTAATTTAATCTATTTTAATTTTATTCTCGTTATTCTTAATGCAAATGAAATATCTTTTAAATTGTTATATTAAATTCATGTTTAATGAAATTTTCTAATTATTATTGTGTACTATATATTTTACATATATTTTCACATTTGATGGTGATGTGGGGCCTCCTTCGTCACGGGATGATGAGGATGAGGACATATAGATGCAGGATCCGTCGGAGGTGCCTCATCTAGCCAGACCTAGCCTTCGACGGAGGCCTGAGTGTTATATTTTCATACATTAATTCAATATTATATAGGATATGAACTTAAAGAATAACAAACAAAGCAAAACACAATATCCATAATAGTTTTCCTCGGGGAAACCATAAAGGAGAAAACCCTGCAACTTCCTCAAAGATAGATTCGTCACTAATACAATATCACAAAATGGAAAAAACCAAAACAAGATAGTCTTCTACAACTCTCTCTCTTTCTCCTATGCGAACTTGTCTTCTCTCTCTCACTTATGCAAACTTGAGTGAGTGAGTGTGTGTCCAAATGAGTGATCCTGGCTCTCTATTTATACTTTACTTTTGGGGTGACCTTTTACTTAACTAAGTCATCCTCAACTAAACTGTTTGGGCTGAATTCTCCAGGATGATACTAAATAATACATTTAAATTTGACCTTTTGGGGAACTATTGCCCCGATTTACAATAGAGGATTTTAACTCAATGACCTCGTATGACTAAGCATAATAATGACATCCCTGAACAGAGGAAAAACATCTCCATCGGAGGTACAAATAAAATACAATAATAATAACAATATAAAATACAAGGGAATATCTTCTGAAGTTACAATTACAACAACACTCCCTCTTAACTAGGAAGGTAGGAAGGTATTCTCTTGCCACAGTCATCAACCCCTTGGACACAATTCTAGACAATGTCATCATCACTGGAACATCATCATCAACACTGGAAGATTCTCATCATCACTGGACAATGTCATCATCACTGGAAGATGCTCAAGATACGTGCATTTGCGGGAGACTGTTTTTTCCATCACAACTGTAACTCTATAAATATATGCGGTGGTACTGGCCAGGAAGTCGAACATGCAAGAAGAGAGAAGCAGAGCATTGTATTGAAGAGAAAAATGGATTCAGAGGAGTACTTGCACGTGAATATAGCTGCCACAGCAGATGCAGCTAGAGTAACGATACTCCTTTTGATCATCGCATTGTTCTTGAAATATCGTTTGAAAACGAAGAGATCAAGGAATCCAGAGCCGCGGCCTCTGGGGCCATCTCCATGGCCCATAATCGGGAATCTGCATATGTTGGGAGAGTTGCCTCACCGTGCTTTGATAGACCTTGCACAAAAATATGGTCCCATTATGTTTCTGTGCTTGGGCTCCATCCCTACAATGGTGGTTTTGGCTCCTGAGATGGCCAGACATTTTCTCAAAACTCATGATCTCATCTTTGCCAGCCGACCCTTAATGGCCGTTGGAAAATACATGGCCTACAATTTCAAGGATGTCGCGTTAGCCCTGTATGGAGATTACTGGAGGTAGATGCGAAAAATATTCATCTTAGAATTGCTCACTGCCAAAAGAATCGAGTCCTTCCAGTCGGGGCGAGATGAGGAGCTATCTGCAATGATTCACTCCATTTGGAATGAAAGCGAGAATGGGGTGAAGGCTGTCAACCTGAGCAAGGCGTTGTCGTCTCTCATGAAAAATATAATATGCAGAATGCTGATGGGCAGAAAATTTTCGACGGACGTGCCCGATAATTTGGCAACCTATAAAAGATTGGGGAAAATGGTGCGGGATTTGTCGCCTTTATCCAGTGCTTTTGACATTGGAGATTTAATTCCTTGTTTGGCTTGGTTAGATTTGGGGGGAATCAGAAGGCGCATGAAGAAAATGCACCAAGAATTCGATTCCTTGACCGAGAAAATTATCGATGAACACATTGTAAACGAGTGAGCAAACGGCCAGCACGGGAACGATCTTGTAGACGTGCTGCTCGACATCTCTGAGAGGGCGGCCGACGCAACGGACAAAAAATTAAGCAGCAGGAATGACATAAAGGTCCTCATTCTCGACATGTTGATTGGCGGAATTGAATCGTCAATAGTTACTCTGGAATGGGCAATGTCGAAGATTTTGATGAATCCTGCTGTGATGAAGACATTGCAGGAAGAGCTCGAGTCGGCTGTCGGCAAAGGTGGCCGAGTAAAGCCGTCTGATCTGCCAAGTCTGGAGTATCTACAATGCGTGGTGAAGGAAACACTAAGATTGCATCCGCCTGCTCCACTGCTGGTTCCCCACGAGTCAAGGGAGACGTGCATTGTGGCGGGATACAAGATCCCTGCTAAAACGAGACTTATAGTCAATGCATGGGCAATGGCGATAGATCCGGGTGTATGGGGAGAGGACGTTTTGGCCTTCAAGCTGGAGAGGTTTATGCAGGTGGGTGGAAAACACAGAAATATAGATGTGAAAGGTCACGACTTTGAACTCATTCCCTTCGGATCTGGCAGGAGAGGGTGCCCTGGGACGGCTTTGGCTCTTGAATCTGTTAGCCTTGCACTTTCACGTCTGCTGCATTGCTTCGACTAGAGTTTGGAGTGTAAAGATGGAGTCTAGGAGGAACTGAATATGAGTGAATCATTTGGTCTAACGATGTCACGACGCTTTGATCTCTTTGTTGTTCCAGCCGTGAGGTCGCACGCAGGAGTTTGAAGGTTAATGTATGGTAACATTTTTGCATTTATACCAATGCCTAGCCACTTGTCTTGCATCCGATTCACTTTGTTTTGTCTGTAAATTTGTCCAGTTTGTCATGAATTCATAGGTCAGAATAGCTTGTTGGGATATAGATATAGCAATAGATGTGGTTCTCAACTCCATCAACTATAGTATCCACAGTGATTTCATCAACTAGTATCCTCAATGGTAAGGTTTGTTGGTTATTATACTCATAGTGAGAAGGTTGATTGGTTATTATATTTATAGGCATGTGTTTATATTTCATAATAATTTATGTGTTTATATTTTATAATTTATGGTGAATTAATATTTAGTCATGTAATTTTTTTTCTTTTTGATTTTCAATGGAGGTTGATTTTGTGTGAGGATGAAACAAGTGTACTATCTAGATAAATTGGGGTAGCTCAAGTGGTTAAGTTGAAAATTGGTTGTAAATGGTTCGTATGAGAATGAAACAAGTGTACTATCCAGATAAATTGGGGTAGCTCAAGTGGTTAAGTTGAAATTGGTTGTAAATGGCACATCACCTGTTCGATTTCCCCCAAACTCTATTGCTATCAATTCTCCTAAACAAAAATAAACAAGGTGGCAATGTCCCCGATGTTTTGTAGAAAAATAATTGTTTTTAACACATTCCATATTAAAAGTTACAAAGACATTACTACTAACTCTTGTTTAAATAATTATATTTCACTATAATTTAATATTTAAAAATATTTTATCTCGAATGGAACTAAATACTTCAAATTCGAAGAGAAAGTATAAATGGAGACAAAGAAACAAAAAGATTTAAGCTCTTCAAGTTTTGAAAATATTTGATTATGTTCTCATTTGATTAAAAGTTAATATTTTAATTCATTTTATGTTGGTTGGTTACGGATTTTATACAAAGCCGAAGCTTTTCTTTTCATTTCTATGGTTTAATTTTTTATTATTTTTTTAGTAATGGTGATGTAAATATAAAATTTAAATTATAAATGAAAACTAATTATTATCCAAACTTATTTGTGAAATTGAAGAAAAACAATTGTAGAATAAGAAAGATAATATGTCAATGAAAATAAAAAAGATTAGATGGAATATTACTGATTATTTAAATTAAATAATAATAATAATAATAATAATAATTAAATATTATATAACAATTCAACATATAATTAATAATATTACATAGTATCTAGTTAGTTTGTGATTTTTAAAAAAATTCATAAAGTTATTAAAGAGATTAATTAAATTGATATAATAGTAATTCATCTTTATAAATATGCAATAAAATATCTTAAAATTTTCCACAATTTTTTTCAATAATTGAAAAGAAATTAATACTTAGCAGAAAGGTTTTCTAAAAATAAACATTGTTGGAAGTAAACATCCCAGAGCAGTATTATAGTATTATATCTGTAATAATTTGATCTCAAACATCCAGCCCATTTATATTATGTAAGGAAATTAAAATATATGTAGGCCAGAAAATTTGTTGTGTAATACCATAAAATCCAGCAGTTATTAATTTATGCATAAATGAGAGTGAAACATGGAGGTGCCACAAATCCAGCATAGATTAATTTATGCATGAATCGGAATGAAGCAGTTATTAATTTATGCATAAATGAGAGTGAAACATGGAGGTGCCATAAATCCAGCATAGATTAATTTATTTATGCATAAATCGGAGCAAAACATGAATTTATGTTGGTCTACTCTAATGAAGCCAAACACCAAAATGATAAGATCATGCTAATATAAAAAAAAAATATAGCGACTGTGAAAAACGTCCACCCCCCTAAGACAAAGCAAGTGGGCATGAAAGCTCTTGAGACGCGCAGTGCACCAAAAATAGTGAAGTGGGAAACTGTGAACTCTCGGAAGATATGACTGAATATGTCGAATAAAATCAAAATAGATTTGGGATGGACCATAGCATAAATGATGCAACAATTCTCCTGGGGGATCCAGAACTCGTATCGTCTTATTTCATCAACGGTCGCAAAGGATTCCAGAGATGACAGTTCAAACAAAATCAGACATTGTTGTCAATGAAGCTTTGAGGACAAAGCTTCCCTTAAGGGGAAGGCAATGTAACAATAAAATAATAAAATAATATTAATATTAATTTATTATTAATTAAAGACTATTTAAGTCAATAGTCATGCCCTTTTACGAAAAGGTGCATGACGGGTTTATATAAACCCCAAACCTATGTAACTATTAATCATCTATCATACATTCATTTTTACATGCCTACTTAGTCATTTATGATTTTCTTATGTTACTTGTATCGGTTATTTACTTAGTAAGGAACTCTTGTTCCTTCATTGATGCCTTGGTAAGTAGGGCCATATTTTTGGAGATGGAACTTTCAAAAGTCAAACAATATTGGAAAGTGGTTACCGGGGAAGACAAGTATTGTAGCTAGAATCTACAGGAATAGTGGTCTCAAAGAACCCTGAAAGATGAATGGCCTAGAATACAGGAAGACTTTCAAGAAAGGTCTATCAGAGCTCAGGGTGGGCCAAAAAACCTTCATTGGGGATATAGGACAAAAGGAGTTTTTAATATCAAAGAGGCCTATCAGATATGGACAAGGAAATAGGAGATCTAGTCACAGGAAGTTTGGAAAAAAATATGGAAGAACAACCATTGGCCCAAAGTGGCCATTTTTCTATGGCTAGTGGTGCACAAAATTGTCATCGCAGAAAACCTCAAGAAGCAGGGACTGATTGGTCCATATCAATGCACCTTATTTGTTGTTGTGGAAGACACAATAGATCACCTATTGGATGGATTCCCCTTTGCATCCTCTCTCTGGGACAAAGGGGAGGAAATCTTCAGATGATCGAATAGAATTAGAGGGCATCCAGATCACTTAGTCAGCAAATGAGACATGAAGGAATTCCAAAATCCCATCATTAATCATATCTGGACCCTATTCCCCGAGTTCTTGCTTTGGGGAATGTGGCTGGAATGCAATAACTAAATATTTCAGGATAAAAGTTCAACCTTTGAGATGGTTTGGGCCAAAATTACTCTCCAAATCTAGGAATTAATCAGGATTGGCAATTGGAACGAAAAGGACTGAGACATGGATCACGTAGACAAAAGAATCCTCACTACTTGGGGAATTTCATGGTCAGACCCGACTCCTTCCTTAAGACCCCTCAACTCAAATTCACATTCTAGCCCTATTCAATGGTCTCCCCCCCAATGGGTATTCAAGATGAATTTCGACAATGCTTCCAAAGGGAATTTGCGGTCTACAGGTTTCAGAGGGGTCATTAGGGACCACGAGGGACATATCCTAAGCATTTTCCTAGGACACATAGGAAAGAACACCAACAATGTGGCTAAGTTGGATGGGATGATATACGGTCTAAATTTGGTGGCAAGAGAAGGTTGGGAACCTATCATAGTGGAGGGGGTCATCATCCATATGGAAAAAAAACTATAGAACAGGAAAATGATATCTAAGGTGGTAGCTAGTTGATGGCTGGAATTCAGGATCGAAAAAATCCATTTAGCTCTCACTATGCCCCACGCATGGACTTTTTCCCATGTTAAGCGAGAAGGTAGTAGTGTGGCGAATTACATGGCAAATGCGGGTGAAAAGGAGAAGTGTCATGGAAGGGATGGACATGTGGCTTCTTTGAGGATTGGGAATGGTTAACCTAGTGTGCATAGTTGGTGCGTGAGGACAGCTGGCTATCAGATGGGGATGGCAGTGACATGTACAATCCCCATGCGAGGACTACAGCAAACCATGTTCCCAGAGCGGCGTACACACGGAATAATGACAACCCTCCTCTCTCTGGCATCGGGGAATTTTACTGGAGGTGTATGCCATTGAATGCAACCCTTATCTCTTGTGTGAACCGTGAAGAGGGAACGGTACATCCTGGTACGAGGCATGCATATGGATGTCCTTAAGATGACGTGAAAGAATGATGAGAAAGCAGGTTGAATCCTGTAATTTAATGGGAATGTTAATGATCTAATATGGGCAATTAACCATCTACATACCTCACTCAAAAACCCATTGAAGGCAACATCTGAGGCAAGACCATAGCAGGGACGACCACACAATGTGCACTTGTGAGGCTCAATACTAGGATGGGGATGTGCCGATGGTCCTGCGCTAGTGGATGGTCTTGCACTAGATGATGGTCCTGCATGGTGATGACCTAGTGTATGTACCACACCAAGAATAGATGTCCCTTCCTCACCCATATGCTGAACCATAGTGCCATGGTGAACAACCGCCCGTGCCAAAATAAAAAACGCATCACGTGTCTGTGGAATAACACGATGTGTAGGTGGGACATCTAGGCCAGGCAACTTCCTGCGAGGTGCAGGGATAGAGCGATCCTGGTCGCGAAGCCTCGCATTGGGTTGGTTTTGGGGCATCCCCCCATCGATCCCCTGAAACTGCAAGATATCAAAATAGTTTACGTGTTTATGTAACACGAACTCTACATACATCTTTCAAAGGAAATATAGGGGAATTTCCCTGTTCTTATGTGGTGGCATATCAAAAACCATGTACCATTTGTCCATCCAGTTATCAACAAATGGTTGAAATGTGCACCACTCAATAAAGATATGAGACCTGTTTGCATTTGGGATTTCCCCAGACCGAGGGTCCCTAAACAATGCAAATATGAGCTCTTTGGATATTTTCAACTTTTTTATTGCATTGTAGTCTAACCCATCAGCATATTCTTGTCTTTTTCTTTCTCTATATGATGTAATATCATATAGTACATTGCTAGACTGTGAAATGGTGTCAACAATTGCATCCAAGGTTGATGAAAGTGAGCGAAAAATCCTGTCACCACTACTAAAAGCTACACTAATGCCCCTCAGGTGGGCAAGCTCAATTAGTATCTCGGCATTATGTCTATAGCCACAATTGCAATAAAAACATCAATACGAAAATCATTAGAAACATATACATGGTATATAATGACGTCTCTTCAAAATTGAAAATGTATTAAATCAAACTCAAGTAAGCAATTTAATGGCATTCACTTACATACATTTAAGGCTTGAAATTAAACACTTAACAATTAAAAAGTAAGTTTCTGAAGTTAAGGCACTTCTTAACCCTCATTGGTGACTTTTCTATGCAAATTTGGGTTTAGACTTCTAAGAATTTAGGAGTGTTATTTTGACATGTTTTGGCCTTTACGTCCCTTGCAGAAAACGATATTTCCATCAACTTCATAAGCTAACATTAAATTTATTGATTTCAACATATTATGCCTTGTGGTTGGAGGGGAGGACAAAGTGGCATGGAATGAAATGGATATGTATGAGTTTGTCTCGCCAATATGATTACATATACTTGAGATGAATATGAATGATTAAGATGTTGAATAGTCAACTAGAGATTGTGACTAGAATGACAATAACAACAATGTCAACTTAATAAGATATCACAAGTGGAATATGACAGTGTTATCTCAGAATTATCACATGTATATTTATTAATGATCCAAGTATTATGATATGTGATTGATATGACAAGATGGTTGATTAGGAGGATGAAGATTAAGTTGAGATAGAACAACTAAATTTAAATGTCATAGTCCTAGGACTGTGACTACATTCAGTTAATGAATAAGTAAGAATAGGATATGACTTGTTAGGCTTAGAAAGATGGTTAACGTAACATGCCCGAGGGCATGTCAGGTGGTAAAACTCAGACCAGTGTCTTAAACACGGTCTTTAAGAGGGATGGAATTTTAGGATAGATGTAGGGTTAGGACAACATCCAAGGGAAGAAGGGCCGAGATAGGTAAGAATGTTAGAAGGGTTTTAGGATAGGTTTGTAGGAGTAGTTACTAGGTCAGGGCCGCAGGTCTTTCTGAGTGTAGATTAGGATTGTTGGATATGTAAACGATAAGGGCGAGGGCCTATTAGGATATGTGAGGAAAGAAAAGGGGTGATATAGGGCTGCCACCAATCCTCTAAATATCATTGACTCGATCCTAGTTTGGAACACTCTCACGACACACTCTCGGTAGTTCATGGGTGTTCACCATTTCCATTGTTCTATAAACATGGAAACCAACCAAAAGTGACATGGGAAAATGGGGAAATTGTGGACTGGAATACAATTGGTTGTAGATGAGCTTCGAGACTCAACATGTCTTTGAGTTGAATTGATAGTCCCTGAGCGTTGAGTAGATTGATTGAGGGTGTGGATAGGGCAGGCCCAAGAGGCACTTTGTTAATGTGTTTTGGCATTTAGTTAAGGGTGCTTAACTAAGAGGCAATGTATAACTACATACACTTGTGATGAAATTTTGATTATGTTCATGGACAAATGATTGTGATGAAATTTTGAGAAACCAAGTTAATAATTTTTTATGCATTTTTTCTATTCACGCTTGTGCATGCATTTCATCTTGTTATGGCCATTTCCGAGGAAACTTATTCAATTAGTATCATGGGAAATGACCTTTGAGGATTGGAAATTTGGGTTTCATGTGGATGGATACATTGTAGAAAGGGAGGAGTTCTATTTTTTTCGATTTTTTGTTGCATTAGGAATTTTTGAGTTCTTGAAAAGGGATTCATTGTAATTATTCACTCATCTTGGTTGAGGAAGATGTGAATTTAATTAAAGATTGGGTTATTTCCAATTTGATAAATATTACAAATTTAGGTTGTTTTAAACTATAAAAAAATGGTAATTTAGGTTTAGAATCGACAAATAAATGGTATGGGTGAATGAATTACCTAATTAGATGACAATCCACCAGTGAATTTTCCTCCCCTCCAATGAAATCCAACTCCTCCAACACTCTAGGGCACGCTGCCAAGCTCGAATTCGCGTTTCTGATGCGTGAAATGCACCGTGGGTGGTCGGGGGTGGTCGGGACTGTGTATTTAAATTTATTTTAGATTTACAAAACACATTTGCATTTTGGACCTACATAACTTGTATGTGTTTCGCAGTTATATAATGTGTACGCGTTATGTTTACCTATCCTACATGTCTAGTGACATGTCAGGCTCAGGTTTTACCTTATCAGGAACGTGTTTTCAAAAACTAGGATTGCATCTAAAAGGTCCCTCATCTTCTTGCACACACCCTTGATCAAAAGCAAGGGCTTTAGAAGAACTAAAAAAAAAGCTATAAAACTTTACCTACAAAAGAAGAAAAGGCTAACTAGTAGTTAATGCTTAGGTATGGATGGATAACACTGAGCTATTAATATCCAGTTAACTAAATATAAATTTAAAGAGATAGTTCAGTGAAGTTACCATTAAGATAATTTATTTATCCTATATCGAACTAAGTTAAAGTTATAGCTAATTTAAAAGATAAGTTCACATATCTAGTTATGTTAGATAACATAATTATCTAAAGTAAATTAATTAAAGTCAATTAGATATATGTTTACTAATCAACTAAAGATTGTCTGAGTAAGACCATGAGTTAAAATCAATTAAAGATAAATTAAGTCAAGTTCAAACAAGAACTTGTCTTGGTATTCCAAACCTAAATTCTACTATAAAAAGGACACTAATGTGTTCTTAAAGGGGTTTGAGTTCTTCTTCTTTTTCTTCATCTTCGAAGGCAAAGGAGGAGTGTAAAGATAAATAAAATCCACTAAAAGAAAAGAGTGCATTAAATTGACGCCTTAGTGGATTCGTGCCCAGCTCGGGGGTGGTCTCTCGGTGGAAAACCTATGCCGGACAGAGATCAATTTGGATGTGAGGAACATTGAGATCAAACTTCAAGTCGCCTATTCTACTTTCTGAAGATAAGTGTATTATCTTTTTAATTTCGAGCAAGATATTATGTCTTATTATGTGCCTCTAAGTAATTGTTTAATTTAATGTCCAGTTATTTTCCTAATTAATTGATTTAATTATGTTTTTAGTAAAAAATTAATTATTTGTTGACAATTAAAGGTGGTAATTGTTTAAAGTGAAAGTTTACATTCTTGTTTAATTTAAAGTTTAGGTATTAGTTATTTATATGCCAAAGAGGATTTCTTTTTTAAATTGTTATATGCAAGCGTGAAGTTTAGGGGCATCGTAAACAATATGAGGGTTAGAGTTCTGCCATTGAATGCGTACCTTCAGCCGAGAAAGGTATGTAATTATTTATCATTTCTATTTTCATTAAGTTATGGTTTCTGCTATCCAGATTTAAGAAGCTAATTATTAAATGAATGATCACTAGCGATCAGTTCATATATAGGATGTTGAAATTTTAGATTTTAAATTTAGAAAGAAAATCTCATTGAAAACGCAGGTAAAAGGAAACCATTGTTGTGAAGCCCGTATTGTTTTCCCTTATCCTCTACCTCTGCCGAAGCTTGAATGCTTATTTACCTTATGCCTTGAAGCTAAAAGGTTATATATTTCCATCTTTATATCTATATATATACTTAGATGATAGTGCTTTGGATCATAAGGGTATGGATTCATATATGTGTATCTATGTTGAATTATCGAATGTATGGATAAAGGTAGAATTATGAGACTAATTTATGGGTATAATTTGCATACACTTTGATTGAAATAAACACATATAAAAGTTATATGTTGATAGTAGGAATGAGAATTGAATATATATATATATATATATATATATATATGAAGCATTCTAGTGAAAAAGAAATTGTAGAGTTATGTGTTGTATCTTTATAAAATATATGATAAGTGTAAGATAACCCAAAGTTCTAAATAAAGTGTGTGTTAGAAATGTTCTCATATTTGTATGAAATGGGTTGGCTAAATTAAGTTTAAGATGTACATTCAATGCATTTTTTATTAGCATACATGATCAAAGTCATTCAAAATCTATACATTATACAAAGTGGTTGTATATATGATATTATATATGAACTAGAACATGCATTGTATTTTTTATTAGCATACAGGATCAAAGTCATTCAAAATCTATACATTATAGAAAGTGGTTGTATATATGCTATTATATATGAACTAGGACATGTATTGTATTTTGGAGAGTTATGTTTTAAAATAAAACATATTATGAATGCCAAGTTATAGGAAATAGGACTTTGTTATATATATATAGTATTAGGACATTAAATACCATGTTTGATGTATGGGTAAAAATGCTAAGATGGTAATTAAAATGATGAAGTTATAATTGTAACCATTTTAACATAGTATTATAATTCTAGATGTTTACGTTTCATATAGACTAAGCATTAACAAGAATTATTGTGCATGGGGGGATTTATAAAATATACATTATGCATAGAATAAAGGTCTACGTATATGACAATAAAAATTGTACTTAGTTACGCCAGAAAAGAGGATTAGTTTTGGAGATGTTAAATACTAGAAGGAGAAAACAATTATAGGTGGTTTCAAAATGAGTAGTTAATTAGATATGAATATGGTTTAGGGATGATGCACAATCATGGACTCCTTTAAAGACACTTTAGATGCCATATAATATTGAAAAAACCTGGAACCTCTGACTTTAAGTGACAATTAGGGGTACTTCCATAATGGAAACATAGGTAATTGAATCAACTTTCATAATATATAACATTTATCTATAAAAATTTTGTGTAAATGATTATAAAATTAGTTTCTGTTAAATTGGTTTTTCAAATTTTCAGCACATCATAACATATATGTTTGTGCGGGTGCAACACTTTAGGGGCAAAATTTAATGAAATCATTGATTTCTATATATGAGATTGTAGAGCTCAGTCTCCTCTAGTGCACCATATAGTTTTCTTGGGAAATGGTGAAGGCAATCAAAAGTTATATAAAACCAATCAATGTATGTATTTTCGAAAATTCACGTGTGTCAATTAGAAAACTAATAATAAATAAATAAAACATACATTTTTATGAAAAAATTACATATTCAGAATCATCAGATCGTACTCTACAATATTCTATATTTTCATAAAATAATATTGATTTTTTCATAGCAAAACACGCCATTGAAACTGAGCATATTGATAGAGTTCTAAAATATTGGCAATGGCCCTGGTTTTTTTGTTCTAGCCAATAGGTTTGGTAGTCCAAAGCTATTTTTGAACATCATCCCAAGCCTTGTTCCTGCCGAGTTTTTAAATTTTAAATTAATGCATATGCAGTTTAGACTTGTTAATATCGCATATGCGATTCATATCGCGCATTTGTTTTTAGTAAAAAAGAGTAAAAAGAGAATATATATTATTAGATAAAAGAGTGGCATAAAGATTATTCTTTTGAAAGGTAAGATAGCATCCCATCATGGTTGTAATAGCATTGTTTAACAAGACAAATGGGTTCGGAAAAAATACATCTCTATTTTGAACTAAGTTATATTTGATATATTAGGGAGTATGGTATAAAGTATAATCTCACAACAAAGTGAAGGGGACATCTAAGAAGCCAAATGGTGGATTGTGGATTGTTATTGATGAAGTAATTGGGATATTGTGGTGAGTATAATTTTGTTTTCAATCCATTTTCAAGGGTTAGGGATTTAATCCTCGTCGTTTTAATAATTTTCCTTGTATCCTATCCTAAGTATGAGAGCTAATATGCACTGAAGAAAATTCGATTCAAATATATCTCGAGAATTGCATCTTCACTATTGTGTAGTCTTCTAGTATAGAACTTCACCTTACTACACTAAGATAGTTGAAGTTTGTGGCTTTGACCTATAGTTCACTATGCATCTATTGATTGATGTTATTGATGAGAACCAACACATATTTGCACTTATTTGTTAATCAACTTTCTTTGATATTAGTGTAGTTAAATGACTTCAAGTAGGGTTTTTATTTAATGACAAATTTATTGTATAACTTAATAATGCTCTACTTGAGTTGATGATGTTAAAAACCCATGTCAACCATTCTATTTACTTTGCTAGTATATTGTTGTTGGACGCATATGCTTTGTAAGTCGTCCCGTAGTATTTGTTGATCCATAGTTTGTATTATTGTTGTTGGATGCATATGCTTTGTAAGTCGTCCCGTAGTAATTGTTGATCCATATTTTGTATTGGCCCATGGTTTATATTGACACATGGTATTGACCCATGGTATTGGCGCCTAGACTTAGTATATAAGTTTGTATTGAGACCAATGAAGGTACCGTGAAGTTATTTGTATTGAGCTTGCTCAAAGGAGGTTGCCCACTGGAAGTGGCCTGCGATCAATATAAAAGTGATTCTGAGTTCTGTCATTTCTGCTATTTCACATATTCTTATAATTAATTGTTGCATGTTCTTCACATCTAGTATCACAGCACTTTCTTGGGCTCGTTGGGTGGAATTTTCGCCAATTTTTTTTTTTCGCATTTGTTGCAGCTTTGGATTTGGGAATAATTCCTATCCGCTTAACTGTGGGAAGTACTTGGGCATAAGCCCTAAAACTCATTGTGAGGAGTACCACAAGAACCCCAAAGTAGCTGGCCCATTGAGAGGACCTGCTAGCAAAAAGGGCAACGACCCCTACCTGTGTTGATGTATATGTAACTACGAAATGTATTTCATCTATGTATTTCATATATATTTATTGTACCCTTATTAGAGATGTGTTATTTCTCTATAAGGAAGTGTCGTCATGTGGATTGACAAGTGTCGCAAGTGTGTGTACTTGCTGATGGGTTATTAGACCACCATGTGTGGGGTCGGCCCTAAAATATATATATTATAATGTGGATGTACCTAGCTAGACAAGTCGGCCCCATAAGGTCACTGGGAAAACAAGTTAGTATAAATAGAGATCAAGTGATCTCTATTTAGATCATTCAGAAAGTTATATATCTCTCACTCAGAAAGTGGCGCACTAGTGCGGAGGAGGATCATCTGCTACTAGGAGACTATCTCAGTGTATTTTGGTTGTACTTTGGTTGAGCCATTGCTCTCTCTATCTCTGAGGAAGTTGTGGGGTTTTTCACCTTAGTGTTTTCCCCACGGAAACTCTGTGTCTCTTGTCTCTCATGCTTTTGATTCTTGTGATGCTTGTCATGCATTGATATACTGTATATGTTATTCTCTCAGTAAAGATCGTAGAGTATTGTGAATTAATGCTCAAAATTTAACATGGTATCAGAGCTAACGTGAGAAGAAGACATTTTGCAGTGACGGAAACTTGAGTTTCTTGTTTATTGGGTTTGTCTCCATAGATTTTGGGAACGAAGTATAGTAGATTGACTCTACTCATCAAGGAGAATCTATCTGTCCAATCAGAATTCAATTCTGAGCATTTTTAGATTTGGCCCTAAAAATTAGGGTTTCCACAAAAATAGGAATTTATGAAATCTGATGACATAGCTGGAAGCTCCTTGCAAAAATTGAAGTTTAGAGCTTTGGATGGAGATTTTTGTCTAGGTATATATCCGGGAAACTCAAACCCTAATTCAGGGCTCTCCCTAGTGAACCCGAGAGGACAAAAAGGCAAATCTGAAGGGTAAAACTTTGTTGATCTCAGATTCTGAATGCACTAGGCTGATCAGCTCATCAAAGTGCATCTTTCTATCCTTTCAAAAAATTGAAATTCACATTTTGAATTTTTAGGGTTTTTTCGATAAACCCTAATCTAGGACCAGATCCAGTTTTCAGCATTTCAAGTGGTAAGACCTAAATCTTTTCTATTTCCATTTGAAGTACTCTTTAAGATGTCTCACCACGCCAAGCTTGAAGGGGCTGATAACTTCCGAGCTTGGAAGTATAGGATTGGGTTAATCCTGGAAGAGAATGAGTTGGACTCATATATAAAAGAAGACATCCCTATCCTAGAGGATGAAGAGGCCAAGGTATTGCATAAGAAGAACTTGGTCAAGGAAAAGAGAATCATAGCTGATTCTATCAAAGATCATCTCATACCCCATGTGTCTTCTCTAAAGACACCCAAGGAGATGTTTGACTCTTTGACCAAGCTATTTGAAGGGAAGAACATAAATCAGAAGATGACTCTGCGGAATCAATTGAAAGGGTTCAAGATGTTGAATGGAGAAACCATTCAATCTTACTTCTCCAAGGTCTCTCAGATCAAGGAGCAACTTAAAGCTGTGGATGAAGTAGTGGACAATGGTGAAATTGTTATGACCACTCTAAATGGCCTACCTAGGTCATGAGACTCCTTTATTCAAGGAATCTGTGCAAGAAAGAAATTGATCTCTTTCAGTAAACTATGGGAGGAATGCTCTCAAGAAGAAGCTAGACTTATAGCTCATGAGGAAAAGATGGGAGGTGAAGATCACGCTCTCGCAACTCACACCAAAATAAGCAAGCCCAAGAAGGAGCACTCTCGCTACAAAAGATCCTATCAAAAGAATAAGAAGGATCTAAGATGCTTCACATGCAATGAGAAGGGTCACTTTGCTTCAGATTGTCCCAAGAACAAAAGGGATAATAACAACAACTTCAGCAAGAAGAAGAAGGGCAGCAAAAGAAAGTTCCATGCTCATGCTGCCGAAGATGATGAACCTCCAAAGAAGAAGTCTAGGGAAGAAAGTGATGATGACTCATCAAGTGAAGAAGAGTATGTTCTTATCTCTGCTCTCACAGGTACTATCTCCCATGGTTGTAATGATTGGTTTATTGATAGTGGGGCTTCCAAACACATGACTGGGTTTAAGGAATATTTTGTGAATCTATCTGAACATGAATCACCCCATAAGGTGAAACTTGGCGATGATTATCAATACCCAATCAAAGGAAGTGGTGAAGCCTCCTACAACCTAGATTATGGAAAATCTTTGAAGATGAAAGAAGTCCTTTATGTACCTGGGCTCAAGAAGAACTTACTCTCCATCTCTGCATTGGATGCAAAAGGTATGAGGGTTGCATTTGTGGATGGCCAAGTCCTAATGTGGCCAAAGGGAAAGACCATAGATGATGCAGTAGTGATTGGAGAGCAAGAGGGAGGATTGTATAAATTGAAGGGACAACCTGAATATGCCATGGTGCATGAATCCATGGAGCCAAGTGAACTTTGGCATAGAAGACTTGCTCATATGCACTATAGGGCACTTCCAATTGCAAGCAAGGTTGTAGAAGGTCTTCCTGAAATGAAGACCAAACATGAAGGTGTTTGCAAAGGATGTGCAAAAGGTAAAAACATTAAGAAGGCTTTCCCAAGTAGTGAAAGCAACGCCAAAGATATCCAGGAAATCATCCACTCAGATGTATGTGGTCCTATGTTATCCAGTTCTCTTAGTGGGTATGTTTACTATGTCTCATTTATTGATGACTTCTCCAGGAAGAATTGGGTATACTTCTTCAAGAACAAAGATGAGTTGTTTGATAAGTTCAAGAAATTCAAAACCTTGATGGAGAATCAAACTGACAAGAAGATCAAAACATTCAGATCCGACAATGGGGGAGAATTCATCTCAGGTGACTTCAAGAAGCTTTGTAGTGATTCAGGGATTAAGAGGGAGTTGACTGCTCCGTATAATCCTCAACAAAATGGAGTTGCAGAAAGGAAGAATAGAACTATCATGGAAGCAGCAAGGGCAATGTTGCATGACCAGGATCTACCTATGTATCTATGGGTAGAAGCAACTAGAACAACTGTATATGTGCAGAACAGAACACCCCACAAGATATTGGACAACAAGACACCAGAAGAGGTCTTTTCTGGTAAGAAACCTAAAGTAAGCCATCTCAGAATATTTGGTTGTCCAGTATACACTCACCTCCCAAAGGAAAAGAGGACTAAACTAGATCCTTCAGGAAAGAAGGGTATCTTTGTGGGTTACAGTGAAAGCTCGAAGGCTTACATAATATACTTTCCAGGGTTCAAGAAGATTGATGTCAGCAAGGATGTAACATTTCATGAAAACTCAGCATTCATCAAATCAAGAAAGGCACCTATCGAAGTTTATGAAGAACCTAAGGAAACTAGATTTCAAGACACTACCATGACTGAAGCAGTTCCAGAAGTTGTTCGTGAGTTTGAAGATCCACAAGAAATTGTAGATCCACCCCATGAGGATAACTCTCACAAGAGGAAACCTGCATGGGCTATAGAGCGCATTCAAGATGCACAAAGATTTGGCATTTCAGAAGAAGAACACAGAGCAAAGAAGAGAACTAGATCACATACCAGCTATGTTGCTTTACTCTGTGACATTATGAACAAACAGCCTTCTAGTTATGAAGAAGTAGCGGAAAAGAAAGAATGGAAGGATGCCATGGTTGAGGAATATCAATCAATAATGAGGAATGATGTTTGGGATGTTATCCCAAGACCTAAACAGAAGTCTGTTGTGACTTCCAAATGGATTTACAAAATTAAGCATGCTGCAGATGGCAGTGTAGAGAAATACAAGGCAAGATTCGTATCTCGTGGCTTCTCTCATAAAGAGGGAATAGATTATGAAGAAACTTTTGCACCTGTAGCCAGGTATACTTCCATCAGAACAGTACTTTCCCTGGTTGCAACAATGAAATGGAAAATACACTAGATGGATGTCAAGACTGCTTTCTTGAATGGTGTAGTTGAAGAGGAAGTATATGTGGAGCAGCCACTCAGTTTTGAAATACATGACAGGGAGTCATATGTGTGCAGATTGAAGAAAGCCTTGTATGGCTTGAAACAAGCTCCCAGAACTTGGTATGGTAGGATGGACAGTTTCCTATCTAGTTTGGGCTTTACCAAGAGTAAAGCGGATTCCAACCCTTATTACAATGTTGAGGAAGGGAATCCTATGATTCTACTCCTGTATGTGGATGACTTATTTGTAAGAGGAGATGACAGATTGATTGTAGATACGAATAGGAAGCTTGCTACTGAGTTTGATATGAAAGATTTGGGAATGATGCATTATTTCCTAGGTATGGAGGTGTGGCAGAGTGTAGGTGGGATATTCCTTGGTCAAGGGAAGTACACAATAGATATCCTGAAGAGATTTGGGATGATGGATTGCAAGGCCATGGCCACACCTGTGGCATCGAATCTGAAGCTTCTATGTGATGCTTCATCTGAGCCGATTGATGTCTCTATGTATCGTCAGATGATTGGGTCCTTGATGTACCTGACGAACACGAGACCAGATATTTGCTTTGCGGTGAACACATTGAGTCAGTTCCTGACAGATCCAAGGAGTGTTCACCTGGTTGCTGTAAAGCATGTTCTGAGGTACCTGAAGGGTATAGTGGATTATGGGCTCAAGTATGATGCGAATCAAAAGTTTAACCTATAGGGTTATGTTGATTCAGATTGGGTTGGCAGTGCTGCAGATAAGAAGAGCACATCTGGGTGCTGCTCCAATATGGGATCAGGTGTGATCTCTTGGTTTAGCAGGAAGCAGTCTTGTGTAGCACTGAGTACAACTAAGGTAGAGTATGTTGCATCCTGCTCAGCTAGTTGTGAGGCAGTATGGCTACGGAAGCTACTGTCTGAGTTATTTGATCTCCTGTTCGATGCTACTAGTATCTTCTGTGATAACCAGAGTTGTGTGAAGCTATCTAAGAACCCAGTGTTTCATGACATGTCGAAACACATAGAGATCAAATATCACTATATCAGGGATATGGTGCAAAGAGGAACTATGAAGCTCCTGTATGTTGCGATGGACGAGCAGATTGTAGATGTGCTGATGAAGCCACTAGCCAAGGTGAAGTTCGAGTACTTCAGAGAGAGGCTTGGTGTTCTTCAAATTGATGACACTTCGAGGAAGAAGTGATGGACACATTTGCTGAATCCATTCCAAGCATGTTGGAAGGAGGATCCTTCACATGGCTATGGATGTAAGCGCTGGATGATGAGCATCAGGATGATGTTCTGGTTTCTACTTTGTATGTATGTATGCATCATGTTGGATGCTGGATATGATCAGTTGGATCATTTATATATGTATGTACGTATCATGTTGGATGCTGGATATGATCAGTTGGATCATTTATATATGTTAGTACGCATCATGTTGGATGCTGGATATGATCAGTTGGATCATGTGTATGTATTTTTGTATATGCATCATGTTCGATGCTTGGACCATGTATCTGTATATGTATCATGTGGATACATTGTATGATCAAGTGGATCATGTATGGCGATATGTATCATGTATTTGTATCAGGTGGATACACTGTATGATCAAGTGGATTATGTATGATGATATGTATCAGGTAGATACTTGGTATGCATCAGGTAGATGCATTGTATGATCATGATGATCATGGATGACGAGCTTCAGGATGTTGCTCCAGATGACATGCAGCAGGATGTTGCAGTGATGATGATCAGGATGATCATGTGTACATCAGGATGATGTATGGTGAGTATCAGGTTGATACTCTATGGCTGTGGATCAGTTTGTGCAGATGAGCATATCATTTGGCCCTGGGAGATTTGCAGATAGTCTTTCAAGGTTTTGCCTATGGCATATAATTTGGCCTTGGGATATCTGGCAAATGCTCTTTCAAGGTTTTGCTCTGGGAGGACATATAATTTGGCCCTGGGAGATCTGCAGATAGTCTTTCGAGGTTTTTCCTATGGCATATAATCTGGCCCTGGGATATCTGGCAGATGCTCTTTCGAGGTTTTTTCCTATGGCATATAATATGTCCCTGGGAGATCTGATAGGTTGGGATGTGTGCTCGTAATAAGTCCTGGGATGCTCTTGTGAGGTTTTTCCATGACCACATATAATCTGTCCCTGGGAGATCCTATAGGTAGAGTTGTGTGCTCGTAACAGCCTGGGATGCTCTTGCGAGATTTTGTGGTGAGGTCACATATAATATGGCCCTAGGAGATCCTATAGGTAGAGCCGTGTGCTCATAATAGCCTGGGATGCTCTTTCGAGGTTTTGTGATGCACGTAATAAGTCCTGAGGATTCCACAGTATGGCCAGTGATGACGAAGACCTGCAGGTGGTGGGCCTACATCCAGTATAAAAAAGGACTGTCTCTGTAGAACTTTCTATGACGAGTAGAGTCAAAGATTGGTTGAGATAGCAGCAACAGTGACGATGACGATGACGATGCATTGATGACGTTGATCCCAAGAAGAAGACTTGTTTAGCAGATCTGTGTCGAGAAATACCTTCCTAGTTAAGAGGGAGTGTTGATGTATATGTAACTGCGGAATGTATTTCATCTATGTATTTCATATATATTTATTGTACTCTTATTAGAGATGTGTTATTCCTCTATAAGGAAGTGTCGTCATGTGGATTGACAAGTGTCGCAAGTGTGTGTACTTTCCGATGGGTTATTAGACCACCATGTGTGGGGTCAGCCCTAAAATATATATATTATAATGTGGATGTACCTATCTTGACAAGTCGGCCCCATAAGCTCACTGGGCAAACAGGTTAGTATAAATAGAGATCAGGTGATCTCTATTTAGATCATTCAGAAAGTTATATCTCTCTCACTCAGAAAGTGATGCACTAGTGAGGAGGAGTATCATCTTCTACTAGGAGACTATCTCAGTGTATTTTGGTTGTACTTTGGTTGAGCCATTGCTCTCTATATCTCTGAGGAAGTTGTGGGGTTTTTCACCTTAGGGTTTTCCCCACGGAAACTCTGTGTCTCTTGTCTCTCATGCTTTTGATTCTTGTGATGCTTGTCATTCTTATTGTGATTGTCATGCATTGATATACTGTATATGTTATTCTCTCAGTAAATATCCTAGAGTATTATGAATTAATGCTCAAAATTTAACAACCTGATTGACTAGTTCCCACCCGTGAGGTACACCAAGAGCGGTCGTTTGTGGCAAAGTAGTTATCAGTTTTACCTGAGCCGTGGAGTGAGGGGTATTGCCCCAATACGCAAGTCGTCAGACAACATTGGTGGCTAAGTGAAACCCTTGAACTGTTAGGAAGCCGCATATACTTGGGGTCCATATCTATTTTCAGCTGAACTGTTGTCGATCACTGCCACGCCTTTTCAGATCCATTCTGAAAGCCGTTTTAGATCCAGTCATTTCAGATCTATTTCAAATCTAGGCATTTTCGATCCAGTTGGTGCTGCTTTAGATCCCTTTGTTTCAGATCATGTCTGCGTCATAGCAGCTCCATTCTGGAAAAAAAAAGAAGAAGAACAAGAAGAAGAAATTTTTTTTTCTCCATATCTCCCTTGTTTTCACTCTGTTTCCCTTGAAACTTCCCTGGAACCCCTGTAATCTGATTCTGCATATTTCATTCCTGAGGACCCTATCCCAAATTCCACTTCCCAAAGCCCAAAATCCCACATTTGTCTATTTTTAGGGTTTGCCATAACTTCCTCAGATTTTACGCAATCACCTTCAAATTTTACCACAGAGTTCCTTTCCTAATTCTGCTTCTTTGCCAAATTTTCTCATTCTTTCACCCCGCTTCTGAAATCCTCCTTTTCTGCTTCCTTGTCCCTTCGACAGTGTCCAAAACCTAGTCAAAACCCAATTACCCATCCGAGTTTTTCCCAAATCCAAATTTTCCTTTACTAAACAAGCTTTTTATTGTGTTTTCCTATCCATTCCCCCCCCCCAAAAAAAAAAAAAAAAATCCTCCTGGTTATGGTTGTAACTTGCATTGGAGCAAAAACCATGGAGGAAGCACTTGCAGCCATCCAAACCAAACTCCAAGATATGGATGAACAATTTCTCAACCTCCATCTTCAGCATTCAACCATGAACAATAACTGACAACCAGAATTTTATGCAGCCAATGGGTTCTCTTCTTCTATCACTTTCCGTGGTCCGAAGCTTGAATTTCCTCGCTTCAATGGTACTAATCCGACTAGATGGATCTATTGTGCAAAACAGTATTTCAGTCTGCATAATACTTTTGATGTCCAAAAAGTTGCACTTGCATCCTTTCATTTGGAATAGGAAGCCCTTCAATGGTACCGTTGGTACATCAAGGCTCATAACGAGCCAAAATGGACAGATTTTTGCCAACTCTTTTTGCAACGATTTGGTCCTAGTGCTTTTGATGACTTCACCGGAGCACTCACTAAACTTCGTCAAAGTGGCATTGTGAGAGAGTATCAGACAGAATTTGAGAAACTATCCAATCACATAGAAGGATTGTTTGATGAATTCTACAGGAGTTGTTTTATCAGTGGTCTTAAGGATGAAATCCAGTCAGAGGTTAAAATGTTCTATCCCAACACAATGATGGAAGTCCTAGGGTTGGCTAAGTTGGCAGAAGACAAGATTGCAGCCCAACAACGCTCCAAACCCACTTTTGTTCCCTTCCGAAATATGGGTTCTCAACGACCTCCCATCCCGCCAGCTCCTTGACCAACTCCTATCGAGCATTTGTCTGAAACAGAGATGCAGGCACATAGAGAAAAATGGATTTGTTATAATTGTGATGAGAAATTCACTCGGGGACATAGATGTGTTCAACAAAATCTCTATCTCTTGGATATGGATTCTCCGCCTGCCTCTACAATTGGTCAAGAAAATCCAGATACGATGGATGATCAGGTCGACATTCAGGAGCCGCCTATTGACCCCCCATCTCAGGATGAACAACCATAGATATCTCTCCATGCTTTATCTGGCGTCACCACCCCCCAAACAATGCGGGTCAGGGATTACTTCAAGAAGCTTCCTCTTACAATACTCATTGATTCTGGTAGCACTCATCACTTCATTGACCCTCGAATCGCTAAACATGCTGATTGTTTTGTCCATCCTTGCTCCAACTTTGAAGTCATGGTTGCCAATGGGGGCACCTTACCTTGCAAGGGGAAGTGTCACAATGTGCGCATCTCTCTAGAATATTATAACCTGCACTCCGACATGTTTTCCTTGTCTCTAGGCGGATGTGATGTGGTTTTGGACTTTCAATGGTTACACACACTTGACCCCATCTTATGGAATTTTGCTGAACTTTGGATGCAGTTTTCAATCAATGGGAAACAACATAAATCTAAGGGCTTATAAGAAGGGTCTCTCGACATCATCAGTTCATATCGCCTGGAAAAAGATCCTTAAGAAGAATTCACATGGTGTCATCGCTCAACTCCATTCCATTCAGATGCACCCATCAATGGTCTCCCCTACTTCATTGGATATATATGCAGGTGTCCTTACTGAACCAGTGGGCTTGTCGCCTTCAGGAGACCTTTCCGGTACGAATTTAGCCACATCTACATCTCAGCAAGAAATGATGGCTATTTTGCATGCAGTACAGAAGTGGCAACCATATCTATTAGGGAATTATTTCTGCATCAAGACTGATCTCCAGAGTCTGGAAAATTTCCTAGAACAATGGGTCTCCTCCCTAGCACACCTAAAATGGGCTATCCAACTTATGGGTTATGCCTATGCGATCACTTACAAGAAGGGTAAGGACAATATGGTGACAGATGCTCCTTCTCACACATTTGATGACCCAGTTTCTCTTACAGTTATTTCTTTGCTTGTTCCAAATTGGTTGCAATCTGTTCAACAGTGCTATCTCTTCTATGAACTCCACGCTCCTTCATCAACAGGGCACTCTGGGTTCATCAAAATGTATGAACGGGAACAATGTAACTTCTTTTGCAAGGGAATGAAAATGACACTTCAACAGATGATGGTTGACTGTGATACTTTCCAGGTCAATAAGGGTGAAACGAAACTCCTTTCGAGACTGCTCAAACCCTTTCCCATCCCTACACAAATGTGGACAGCTATTTCTATGGATTTCCTACAAGCGCTCCAGTGGTACAATACCACATCTAAAAGGAGACCATATGAAGTAGTTTATGGACAGGTACCACCAGTTCTTCTTCCATACATGGTCAGCAGCTCCCTAGTTCAGGCAATTGACTCGGTTCTTTGAAACCGCGATCAGATTCTTCTCATTTTGCAGGACAATCTTCACATGGCAAGAATTCGACTAAAACAACATGCCGATCAGCACCGTTCTGAACACACTTTTCACGCAGTTGATATGGTCCTTCTTCATCTACAGCCTTCCAAGTACTCCTCCCTGAAACTCAAAAGGCGTTAGTGGGCCGGAATGCAACCTGAGGATGCTATAGGGGAACCACTCCTTCAGATTCTGCATCAATTTCCACATCTAAAGCTTTGAGGACAAAGCTTTTTCTAAGGGAGAGGGGATGTCAGGAACCCATGTCAACCCTTCTATTTAATTTTCTAGTATATTGTTGTTGGACGCATATGCTTTGTAAGTCGTCCCATAGTATTTGTTGATCCATAGTTTGTATTATTGTTGCTGGACGGATATGCTTTGTAAGTCGTCCCATAGTAATTGTTTATCCATATTTTGTATTGGCCCATGGTTTGTATTGACACATGGTATTGGTGCCTAGACTTAGTATATAAGTATGTGTTGATACCAATGAAGGTACCGTGAAGTTATTTGTATTGAGATTGCTCAAAGGAGATTGCCCCCTCGAAGTGGCCTGCGATCAATATAAAAGTGATTCTGGGTTCTATCATTTCTGCTATTTCACATATTCTTATTAATTAATTGTTGCAGGTTCTTCACAGATGATGATTATGGTTGTTATTAACATCCATTGAGACCAATTTTGGTCTATCAAACCTTTAAAAAGGTGATTCACTTGATTTTCTTTTGAATTTTATTTCTGTGCTCAAAATTTTTAAGAGAAACATTCATAAATCACCATAGTTTTGATGAGTTAAAATGTTAGGAAGGTTGGTATTGTAACAAATATTTTGAATTTGGGATGTAATGTGGGTGTACACATGAAATTTTAATGTGATTTGTTTCTATATGATCTTTAATAGTTTAATCACATTACACTATTGATTCAAAAACAACAAACCATTTAACTAGAAATCTTGATGATTGATCCTCTCACTCAGTCCATACCTCACTTTCTCCCCCTACCTCTTCTCTCCGCCTCCTTCTCCCCCCCCGCCATAATTCCTTCTCTCTCTCTCCACCCCCTTTTCTCTCACACACATCCACACACCCTCTAAAATAATTCCGTTGTTTCCCCTCCTCCCTCAACTCTCCCTCCCTCCCTCCCTCCCTCCCTCCCTCCCTCCATGTGTTCCATCCTATCACTCACTCCATCTCTCACTTTCTCCCCCTACCTCCTCTCTCCACCTTCAAGCCTTCATCCCTCCTTCATCTCTCCATCTTTCTCTCCTTTCATTATATCCATGATCTCTCTCTCTCTCTCTCACATCACACACACACACACACACACACACACACAATCCCTCATCTATATCCCTTGGTGTAACCATCCTTGACCATCCTTCATTTCCTTAAATCCCTAATCTCTCATTGTTATTATCCCACTCTCTCACTCTCTAACCATCCCTCCCTCCATCATTCTCTCTCTCTCTCTCTCTCTCTCTGACTCTCCCCCTCTCACTGTTTAACCACCCCCCATTTGTCTCTCTCATTCACTCACTCTATACCTCTATCTATACCACCACTCCATCCATCCATCTCCTCCCTCTCACTCTTTAACGACCCCCCCATTTGTCCCTCCATCAATTATGCTATATCTTTCCTCCATCCATTATCCTATATCTTTCTTGCACCCAATCATCCCTCCCTTTTATATATCACCCTCTTCCATCCTCCCTCCCATCCCTTCCCTTTATATTTATCCTCCCTTTAGTCCCCCCTCATATCAATGTCCAACGACCCATCCCTCCCTTCCCCTTATATTTATCCTCCCTTCATCCCCCCCATATCTCTCCCTTACCCATCCCTCCCTCCCATGATTCCCTCTATAACTTCCTCTCCCTCCTTTGACTCCCCCCACACCTCTTTTAGCTTAATCAATGTAATGTTGGGGCATGAGCCACCCCATAGATCATTTGGATGGAATCTTGGGAGTCTAAATTGTATTATAAGGGGATAAGGGTGACATTATAGGTTTCTGTATGGGAGGGATGGGTCTCTGGACATTACCCATAGTCATGGAAGAAAAGATGGTCCAATGAGTCTCTAAATCAACACACATGCACTATAGATGGAATATTTGGCCTTTAGTGGGATATGGGTGTCATTATGAGGTTTTATGCACAAAGGATGGGTCTCAGGGTCTTAACCATGGTAATGGGACAAAAGTGTAACAGAAACAAGTCTTAAACCACTACACATGCCCTTTAAAGGGGATATTTAGCCTTAATATGGGATATATGTGCCATTAGACTATTTTATGCATTGAAGATTGTTCTCGAGGCGTTGACCATGGTCATATAGGAACCATTATGAATATTTCCAGACAAGACATAGTTCTGAAGACACTACCATGGTCTAAGGATAAATCCAATCTTCTAGGGATTAAATGATGCTTTTATGGTTCATGGGCAAATGACAATGTCCCAGACTACGACAAGCCCTATAAATGGATTCTAAATGGGATAAGGGTGTCATTATAAGGTTGGGACTTTGATCATGGTCGTGGAAGAAAAGGTAGGGTGTTAGGACCTAAATGAAGCTTTTATGGCTCATGAGCTATAAATGAGTCCTTTAATCACCACACATGCCTTCTAGATGGGATATTTGGTCTCTAGGTTGGGTATGGGTTCCATTATGAGGTTATGTGCATTGAGGATAGGTCTCGAGGTCTTAACAATGGGTATAGGTTGCATTATAAGTTTAAATGAGGTTTCAATAGTTGATATGCGATATAACGTATGTGCGATATATCACATATGCGATTTAGTGATCATGTTATACAAACGGGTCGTTAGTAAAAAGCGTAAAAAGAATAGAGTTCATATCGCATATGCGATATTTGTTTAATAAAAAATATTGGGTTGCGGATCATGGACCAGTTTTACTATACAACAAAAGACATAATTCTTCTAAAACCCGCGCAGAGCGTACTATTCAACCTGCAATTTAATCATTTATTACACATATCCATAGGTTTTGTAAAATTTTGGGTGGATTTCAATGGGGAATCCACGTAATAGAGTTCGGAAGTCAGCGAGGAAGATGCTTACACCCAAAGAAGCTAAAATTAAAAAAGAAAAGAAGAGGGAACATTCAAGAAATCATCGGCATTCATTGGATGAGAAAATACTTCCCATTCCCTCTTAATAGATAATTGAAGGAGAGGATGAGGAAGATATTTCAACTTTAATGCAAGCTAGTTATAACCAAGATGAAAATCTTGGTCCATTATTAAGTGGACAGCCCTCTGAAGAGTTCAATCATTATGTTCCTGACGAGACTCTGTAACAACCATGCCAGGTGGTTCAATCTCCTAATCAAAGTTGTCAGCCTGCAGTGGATGTAAACATCAGTCCAGCATTTCAAATGACAATAAATCTCACATCAAAATGAAAGAGAACTCCTAAACACATACACGTGGGCGAGAGAGAATTAACTTCCATGGAAGGTAAGGTGGCTAAACGCACAATCCTTCGTCATTGTTCTCAAATATTGAAACAATATTTTCAACCAAAATCTGAAGCCAGTAAATGTCAATTGTTTTTAGATTTGATTAAATCTAGAAGTATGGAAACTGTCAGAAAAAAGTTAGGCATAAGAACATTGAATAATACTGAATCAAGTAATCACAATGTTAAATCTCTTGCTGCTGCATTCACATTGATTGGTAAAAAACCTCGTTCAAAAGACTGTAATGTGGCTCGCCGCATATTGGCTGAATCAATTTTATCTAGATCCACAAGACAACGTCTTTTACTTAAATGCACATTAGAAATTGTTCGTTTACATCCACAGACACTTAAAAAATATTCAGTTAGAAGAGACAACCTTGATGTAGAGGGACAAATGGAAACATTATGGCATTTAGCGATAGGGCTCCCCGCAAAGACATGAAGTTGGTCAAAGCAGTGAAGAGACTAGTGCACACTTTTTGGCACGATAACACTAGGCCTTCTTCTAACACAAAGGATGTGTTAAAATGCTCTAGGGGTTCTATGAACAATGAACCTCATGTTAAACATTATCTTGACATGACACAAACTCAACTATTCGATATGCTTAAAGTTTCCCACGTAGAGCTAAGGATTGGGCAAAGATCTTTTGAAAAATGCAAGCCTTGGTATGTTAGAATCAATAGAATCCAGAACACTTCTTGTTGTAGATACCACATAGAGTTTGATCTATATTATCATGCATTTGCACATATACGTCATTTTTTGCATCCTAACTATGTGCAGGAATGCCAAAGTATAGTACCGCCAATGTCGTCTAGAGATTTCATCCATAGCATAATGTCTCCGAGGCAAGATGGGCAGACACATTACTTAAAACAATGTGTAGAGGGATCTTGCAACAATTATGGTGGGCTATCATTATGGTTCGATTACATCCATGAGAGTGAAGATCAAGCATTCGGGAATGCAATTGTCGAGAAGCAAAACTTTCAGTATGAGACATATCAGCTACGTGATGGGAAAGAAAGCAACAAGATTAAATTGATGACTTCACAGGTGACAATCTACACGAATAATGTTCATTTAACTGAGTGTACATTGTTTATGTTGTTTTATAACATTGTTAAATATTGATGTATATTAATATTCATGTAAATCTTTTTATGTTGTGATATAACATTGTTTATTGTTTTCCACCAGGTTCAAGTATGTGATTTTATTCCAGATTTTTATGGAAAGATCCAACAATACATTCAGCATGTCGATATGGCATGGTGGCAAGATGAGCAATTCAGAATATGCTGGGACACCTTCCCTCTCGGAACAATACTATCAGTGGTTGACTTTGCAGAAAATTACACCCTACAACCACAAAATGAAATACAAAGTCAATACCATCACTCATAGTAGGTGAGCATAATGGTCCATATCACTGATCGACATGGGCCAGATAACAATGAAGAGAAACGTGTGATATTGAAAGAAAATCACTTTTACATAAGTGGTGACCGGACCCATGACATCCATTACGTGCAACATTGCTTTCAATTGTTCTATGATCATGTTATAGCTATGGATATACCATTTAATCGTCATTTGATTTGGTCAGATGGTTGTGCTAGACAGTTAAAGAATGCACATCTATTTCAATGGTTGTGTTTGTTGCACATAAAATACAAGGTTCCACATACATGGAACTACTTTGAAACAAGTCATGGCAAAGGAGAGCATGATGGTGCTGGTGCATGTATAAAAACTACCCTTCGAAGGGTAGAGATGAAGTTTACAGGTGCTCACCTTCGAGATGCTTCATCTATAGTCAAATGGTGTGCATCTGTGATGGGAGAACAAGCAACAAGGAAACACCTAGTGTGGAGAATATTCTGGGAGGTGATAGATGTGGACCGATCCCAAACACATCGGGTGAACACAATGCATGGAACTCGATGTTTTCATTCAATTAGAAGCTCAGACAACTCAGCTTTACAAATTTGGACAAGATTGAAGTCTTGCTATTGCAGTTCCTGTAGCATAGATGAATGGGATGATTGTGAGTATACAGATACAGTTGATACATGGGATCGAGTGACACTTGGCACCGATTTCAAGGGGGTTAATGAAATAGACCATTTGGAAGATGATCAAACATATATTTCTATAGACTATGATCACATATCGGATCTCATACAAGCAGGTACAAAACGGTAAATTAGTAGTACCTAAATCACTACAAGCCTCTACATTGAAAGAAATTTTATTTATATGTTACATGGAAGACCTTTTTTAATATTTATATGTACTTTTAACCTTTTTTATTTCCTTTCATAGGTCATATATATGCAGTGGTTTCTCCAAAAAATAATGAATGGGGTTCTAACTTTGGTTGGCACATTTCTTAGAGGGGAAACAAACCATTCTTGAACCTATTACAGATGATGAAAATATTGAATTCCCAACTGGTTTGATGGTTATAAAAGGGGAGTACTTGACACTAGCAGCACAACAAAAAAGAAAGGGTGGGTATGTATATCAGGATTATAGACCAAGAGCTATTGTATACCACTTCACCAACCTGGTACTTGGTATAAACATCAAGATTCACACAATTTCGATCAAAAATAGGTCACATGTACAATACTTGCTACCTCATTTAGAGCATGAGAGATTGATGGACACCATCGGTAGCAGATATGATCCAGATGGCCTACTCGAGTGAGTGCATTGTCAAGTGTTACTAGATTGTCCAGTGTGGCTAGATTGTCAAGTGCATTAAATTTAATCCTTACAGTGTGTGCTGAAGCACAATTTCAATTATTTAGCCTTTAGTTTATTTCCAATGTACTAACCTGTGATTGTCGGATACCATTCACAGACATAATTTATTATTTAGAGGATATTGGACACTATAAACACGATCCTACAACCTCAGGTGAGTTATCTATAAATAATGTTTGCACATTTTCTATGGGTTCTCTTTATTTTCTTATGAGAGTACTAATGTTTAGCCTTTCGTGTGCCTAGGATACAAACACTATCTATGGCACATTGGAGGCGCCAAGAACAACCGGTGTCTTTAGACACCACCAAATAGAAATTGAAAAATAACATGCTCTCGAGTCAAGTTTATCATCATCATATTCATATGCCAAAAGTTATCTTGTATGTCAAGTTTATGAATATATATGCCAATTTTTACATATGACCAATAAACCCTAAGATTATGAATGATCAATAAACCTTAACTAACAATTATCAACAATTATGATAGTTCTCTTCTAACTTCTTTCAATACCAACAATTATTGTAGTTTATTAAACGCACATGAGTTGGGAGCACATGGTCATGTGGTGAGTTGTTTAGGAGTCTAATGGAAAGGTTAAGATTGATACAAAAGTAGTGAAAGTGACTGATTTCCTAGATGTGTTTGAGGTCATTTTATCAATTGAGTTTTCTCAAACTTGAAATTCAGAATTGTTCATGCCTACATTCCAATCTTGTGTTGTTGGATTGTACCCTAGTTATAGTATACAATTTGTAGTTCATCAAACCCTGGTTGGTTTTCATGTATGTGCATATATACCATTTTATCGTCATTTTGTTTCATGTATGTGCATATAATTCATGTACATGTGTTTCTACTTCTAAGTCATGCATGCATGTGAACTTCCACTTCTGATCCATGTATGTGCATAGCCTAGGTATATGGCCTTTTTGTTTCATGTATGTGCATAGCCTAGGTATATGGAATTTTGTTTCATCTATGTGCATAGCCTATTCATTTTGTTTCATGTATGTGCATAGCCTATGTACATGGTTGAAACCTAACGAGTTCATAAAACCCTAGTTTGTAGT
This sequence comes from Larix kaempferi, assembly GCA_027924585.1. Classification (NCBI taxonomy): domain Eukaryota; kingdom Viridiplantae; phylum Streptophyta; class Pinopsida; order Pinales; family Pinaceae; genus Larix; species Larix kaempferi. The sequence continues at coordinate 10,406,697 of BSBM01000206.1, forward strand.
TCCATGTCTCAATTTGTGAACCCTAGTTTTATTATGCGGTGTCTAGTTCATGAAACCCTAGTTGGTTTGCAATTTGTAAGTGTAGCTTAGGCATATGATTGTTGGCTTACACTTTATTACAAGAATAATATAGCCCGTGATATCTAGACACATAGTGTTTTCTTAATGCTGCAACATGTTTTGCAGAGTTGACCCAACAATCCGAGATTACATTGATGGAAACTGAGCAAAACCCTAGTTTACGAAATGAATGCACATTGAAGTCATTGGGCCATGAAAACACAAGGGAGAGGGATACCTAGAGGTAATCGCATGCCAGGAGACCAACGGAGTTAAAGGTTCGTCGATCCGACCTCCGGTTGCCGAGTTATGTCGAGTTGCAAGTCACATGAAAATGTCGTTCATGGACACTTGGTGACTTTCGGTTTGAGAGCGAAAAAAAAATGGAGCAGCAAGATTGCATGCCATTGGATGCTGCAAGTGTGTATGGGAAATGCCGACGTGGGAACACTACCAACACTGGCTTGGTGGAGTGTTTTGCAGAGTTGACCCAACAATGTGAGATTGCATTCATGGAAACTCAACAAAACCCTAGTTTACGAAATGAATGCACAATGAAGTCACTCGGACATGAAAACATGAGGGAGAGGGCTACCTAGAGGTAATCATATGCCAGGAGATGAACGGAGTTGACGATTCGTCAATCCGACCTCCGATTGTCGAGTTATGTCGAGTTGCAAGTCACATGAAAATGTCATTCAGGGACACTTGGTGACTTTCGATCTAGGAGCGAAAAAACAAACGAAGCAAGAAGATTGCATGTCGTTGGCTCCTGCAAGTGTGTATGGGAAATGATGACGTGGGAAAATAACCAACACTGGATTAGTGGAGTGTTTTGCGGAGTTGAACCAACAATGTGAGATTGCATTCATGGAAACTCAGCAAAACCCTATTTTACAAAATGAATGCACAATGAAGTCACTAGGCCATGAGAACATGAGGGAGAGGGCTACCTAGAGGTAATCGCATGCCAGGAGACCAACGGAGTCGACGGTTCATCAATCAAACCTCTGGTTGTTGAGTTATGTCGAGTTGCAAGTCGCATGAAAATGTCGTTCAGGGACACTTGGTGACTTTTGGTCCGGGAGCGAAAAAACAAACGGAGCAACAAGATTGCATGTCATTGGCTCCTGCAAGTGTGTATGGGCAATGCCAACCTGGGACCGAAAAAATTTCTAGAGTTTGAGTTTGATAACCCAAAATGTCTTTTAAAATATTATCATAACCTTTAGAGTTTGATATAGGATTTAGTTTTCTAAGGATGAAAACATATCTCATATATTGTTAGATGGGCCGTGAAATCCTACAATCTAATGACCCATCACATTCCATAACTCTTGGAAAATATCATGTCCATATTGAATTCTAGTACAGGTACACTTGCAACATTGCATTATTCCAAGCAATTCATTTCATGGCTCTAGAAGTACTACAAATCGTATTCCAACTATATCACTACATCCCTTATGGAAGAAACACTTAGCATGTTTACATAGCTAATAATTTAATAACATGCCTAAAAATCAATCATTCATAGGAATTGAGGTACATACCTAGCTTTGAATAACAAAGATTTACAAAAAAAAAATCATCAATAAATAAATGGGGGTATGCATGCCTTTTTTAGGTCTTATGACGATATGCCCAAATTTACATTCAAAACTGCATTGTCAACTTGAAGTATACAAATACATTTACCAAACATGATTCTTTACAACTAGGAATTCCTTATCTCATTTAGCACATTTATACTCATTCATTAGAGCATTGGTAATCATAGCACAATGTTGAAGAATTACCAAAAATGAAATTACATAGTTTTACAAAGAGAATTTCTCCATACACTAAGGCATCTAGAGCCTTCCTTTCTATACCGAACACATTACATTCATTATTTGCAATGCCACTATTTCCTTGTAACTAACCATTTCATAATTTATCTCTTTTAATTTTCGAGGCTTTCTTGGGACGAGTTTTTTTCAATTTTTTGAACATTTAAGGCAACAGCAAGATCAAACAAACACAAAGACATAAACCTAAAAACATATTCAAGCATATATCTGCAAGGCATATAATACACATCTCCATCCCATATCAAGTCAACCATATAGGTAAATATGAACATTGCTTTGTATTATATATACATGTATAATGTTTTCAAAAATGGCATGCCATGGCCATAATACATAATTGTTGATCATACTGTACATATCTGTGTACATGCAAACAAAATGGTACATGTATGTATTCCCCCTATACATGGATTCTATATGTACCCCCCCTATACATGAATTCTATTTATCCCCCTTTTCATTGCCAATGTCAGTGGCTAATGAGAATTATATCTTTCTTTTGCGGCTGCTCATTGGCATTCCCCCACGATCCATAGGAGGACGCATTCTCAATAGCGGAGACTGCACACAAACCAAAATTTGTAAGTTAGTTTACCAAGCTATAAAAACAAATACAACTCTATATACATTTTTTCAAATTCCAAGCAAATATAACATTTTTACTTACCATGCGTGTGTAAGTCCTTGGCACTGAAACTAGATGTACTTGGGTGGGTGGGCGTGCAGGGTCAACAGTGGCCCCAATTGGGTGCTCTTCAAGCACCACTAGCTCAGTACATGCCTGCATAAAGTAACATAGATGTCAATGTTAGCAAATATAAAGAAAACAAGACATATATACTACATGGACGGACAATGAATCTCTCAAAGAAAGCGAGAAATACATGTACTTGGGGGGGCGCAGAGGTGGGTCACCAACAATCTCGGTTGGGTGATCTTCAGGCACCACTAGCTCAGTAGATGCTTGCATAAAGTAACATATGTCAATGTCAGTAAATGCAAAGAAAACGAGAAATATACTACATGGATGGACAATGACTCTTTCAAAGAAAGCGAGACATACATGTACCGGGGGGGGGGTAGAGGTGGGTCACCAACAATCTTAGTTGGGTGCTCTTCAAGCACAACTAGCTCAATAGATTCCTACATAAAGTAACATATGTCAATGTCAGTAAATACAAAAAAAAGTATAAATATACTACATTGACGGACAATGACTCTTTCAAAGAAAGCGAGACGTACACGTACCTGGGGGGGGCAGAAGTGGGTCACCAACAACCTCGGTTGGGTGCTCTTCAGGAACCCCTCGCTCAAAATATGCCTGCATAAAGTAACATATGTCAATGTGACCAGCAAATACAAAGAAAACGAGAAATATACTACATGGACGAACAATGTCTCTTTCAAAGAAAGCGAGACATACACGTACATGGGGGGGGAAGAGGTGGGTCACCAACAACCTCAGTTGGGTGCGCTTCAAGAACCCCTCACTCAGTAGATGCCTGCATAAAGTAACATATCATGTCAATGTCAACAAATACAAAGAAAATGAGAAATATACTACATGGATGGACAATGACTTTTTCAAAGAAAGCAAGACATACTTGCATGTACAAATTAAACTATGCTACATATATACCAGTGGGTTAAGAAGTGGGTCACCAGTGGGTGAAATAACTAACATCCTCCTAAATAGATGGTCATATAAAGCACCGAAATCATGATACGTAACAAAAAATAAAGATACAATTAGAAAATTTCTAATAATTAAAAGCATATAATTATTTAAGAATACCTTTCTTTGGGAATCTTCCTCTACTAGTGAGGGACTTGCCTGGGATTCCACCAACTCATCATGCCCACCCTGCATAAAACATATTGTTTCAATATTAAGACGTGTATTGAATGTTGCAATCTCTACTATAAATATGTAAATAACAATTGACAAATTAAAAAGTAAAGTTCCTATAGCTAATGGTGAAGCGCCAAAATCATATGAAGCATTGACAGCTGCATCAATGACATCATCATCAATGGCCATATTTTGGGAATTTGGGTTGTCATTGGACACCATCTGTATATTTGTTCACGCAAATTGTCAGATAATTAAATAGAAATAAATTAAACGAAACAATTGCAAGTTGTGATATAAAACAAAATACACTATGTAAACAATGAGTTTTACTTACTTATCATTGTAATCCATCACCCTAAAACTCTAAAGTAGGCCCATAGCATATGCTTCCACATGCTGTACAAGGGTGTGGAATAACATGATGCTCTAGACCCTCTGCGTATCCAGTGTGATCTGCAGCTCTGGTACGGTATGGAGACCTAGTAAGTGGATGCTCGGTGTGCGATGGTCCAACCCCAGATGGGCCAGCCTCAGAAGTGCCGACCCCTTGGCCTACATTGTTTTCGACAATAGTCCCATGTCGAAGCAATGTACTGGCCAAATGGAATAAGGCCTCCTGTGTTTCATCAATAACAGGACCCGTAGGAGGATATACTTGAGGGGGTTTGGTGTGTGTGGAGGGTGTCGCAGATAGTTAGGATCAGTCCTAGACCCTTCCCTATATTGGGGCATGCCATGACCTACACCCTAGAACTCTAGAATGTCAAAATAGTTCACATGTTTCCCTAGGATAAATTCTGCATACAGCTTCCTAAGGAAATAAAATGGGATGTCTCTATTCCCATGAGGGTCTTCATCGAAGACCATGTACCAGTGATCCATCCAATTGGATTTAATATTTGGTTCGACACACCAGTCTATGGAAATGTGTGGTCGACTGGTGGGTGGAACCAGTTTGGTGCTAGGGTCCCGGAATAATGAAAAAAATTGGTCTTTGGTTATCTTGAGTTTTTTTACGTCTCTTTAGATCAACCGAGTGGAATAGTATTGCCTCTGGGATTCTCTGTACGAGTTAATGTTGTACAGTACTCCCCGGGAATTGGAAATTGTGTTTGTTATGGTATCTAATTCCTCGCCTAATGATTGTCTTATATGGTCCCCCCCTCTAAACAGTGAGCTAAGGCGCGTCAATGCACCCAAACGAGCCAGAATATATGAATTCCGGTCGTGTTCCTCCTCGGTGTTTGGGTTTGTGTCTGGATTTGGGATTGGGGGTGGGTTTGTGTCTGGATTTGGGTTTGGGGGTGGGTTTTTGTTCTCTGTTAAGATTAAAACAACAAATTAATAAATTTCATTGTTTGTTTTTTAATACATGTAACAAATTTTATTAAATTGGTTTTAAAAAAAAAAAACTAGTAAATTAACAAACATAATAACACAAATTGAAAGGAATTTGGTCATAAAGGGCCACCTACCTTCCATTTTATCCGAATTGTGAATTGGCTTGCCTCCTCCTCCTCTCAAACGCAAATCGACAGTGTGTTTTATCACCTTCCCGATATCGCCGGCCGTGACTGTGCAGATTGGGAAAATGAGGCCGCGGGCCTCTGTTTTGTATATATATATATTGCATTGCATTGCATTGCAAATATCACTTGCAATAATCGAAAGTGAGATATATTGCACTTGCGATATATAACGCAAGTGAGATATATCGCACTTGTGTTTTGTAACCCTATGAATCCTTTTTTACTTTTCACAGTGGTATTTCTATTTTTTTATAATTTATTTAAAAGAGTAAATTACGAACATAGAAATGAGATTTAATTATGGATAAACATTAATTAAAAGAAGAATTGACACATTAAATGACATTATAAATTTCTTAAAAATGATTTTTTATTGAAAGATATCTCTATATTTATGCTTAGGTTTTTAAATCTATGTTCGATTGTCGAAATGCCCCCAAAGTTATACTGGTTAATTTCTTTCAATCGAATCTAGGTTTTTTCTTTATATGGCTACCATGGCCACAACCTGTTGGCCCACGGCCATTGAATCCTGTTAAGATTCAATATGATAAGACAGAAAATATCAGCATTGCATTTCATTTCACAACAATAGCATATACAGGATCACTGAAAGAACAACAAGCACAGAATAAACACAAGAGACACAGATTTATCCTGGGAAACCCTCATGGGGTAGAAAACCCAGCAAAGCTTCCTCAATATAGATGATCAACAAATACAAAGATGTAAACCAAAGACATGAGCTCCTCCTCCTCCATAGTAGACCTCTCCCTCACCTATGCACTATTCACAAGTGAGTGTAGTGTGTGTATAAATGAGGAACACACCTCCTCTATTTATACACATCTCCGACTTGTATTTTATATTAACTAGGTCGGCCCCAACTTTACCCTTGGGTTAAACACCCCATTACAACTGACTGGGCTGACCCGTCTAGGGTGGTCTAATAACCCTTTGACCCACATAACACATACAGGGCCAACCCCCACTAGGGAAGTCTAATAAACCAAGTTACCACATTCCGACGAAGGAATAAACATCTCCGGATATACAATAAGATCTTCATGGAGGAATGAAATATCTCCAGAATAATAAAGTACAAATATAATATTATTTGAAGTTACAATATTTCAACACTCCCCCTTAATGAGAAGGATATTATAACAACATCTACAGGAGCAAGGAGTCATCGACTACATCATACATGATATATCTATAAATCATTGGAAGCTTTCTTCAAATCATCATCAGTAACTCAAGCAGTTACTGGAACATAGTCAATACTGGAATATCAGCATCATCAGTATTTAGTCTTCATCTTTTGCAGTACCCGAACAACTACAGTATAATCATCATCATCATCAATCTTCAGCATCTAGATCATCATCTCGATCTACAGCATTTGGATCATCATCTCGATCTACAGCATCTAGATCATCATCTCGATCTACAACATCTGGATCATCATCTCGATCTACAGCATTTGGATCATCATCTCGATCTATAGCATCTAGATCATCATCTCGATCTACAACATACTCTGCAATGCACATGATCCAATTACAGGATGATCAATCCTGCTCACTTTAGGACATAGGTCCATGGATGATACAATCCAAATCAAGTTCTAGGATGATCAATCCTTATCACTTTAAGACAATTCTCATGTCTAGGGATGATGCAATCCCAATCACGTACCTTTTGAACCAGAGGTTCACGGACGATGCAGTCCTCTCACGTACCTTTTGAACCAATGTTCATGGACGATGCAGTCCTCTCACATACCTTTTGAACCGAAGTCCAAGGACGATGCAGTCCTATCATCAATTCTCAGATACATCTGTCTATGGATCAATTCTGGGACCGAAGTCCAGGGAAGATACAATTCCCTCCTGTCCACTAAGGACTTCATTCTCGGAGACATCTATCTACGGATCAATTCAAGGGACTGAAGTCTGGGAATGATACAATCCCCACCTTTCCACTAAGGACTTCATTCTTGAAGACATCTGTCGACGGATCAATTCAAGGGACCTAAGTCTGAGGGTGACACAATCCCCACCTGTCCACTAAGGAATTCATTCTCGAAGACATATGTTGACGGATCCTTTTAGAACATGTGTTCAAGGATGATGCAATCCCTCTTCTTTCTTGGAGACATATGTCTACGGATCCTTTTAGAACATGTGTTCAAGGATGATGCAATCCCTCTTCTTTCTCGGAGACATATGTCTATGGATCCTTTTAGAACATGTGTTCAAGGATGATGCAATCCCACCATCAACTTAGACCCTGTCTAAGGACCATCCACCAACCTCACTGTCGGCATCACCAATATAGGTATCCACATCATCGACCTCACTATCGATGTAGGCAATCTCATCATAAGTGACCACATGACTCCCCCTTTCGAGGAGGGTCCTTCTGAACTACACCAAGCTAGTCTCTGAAATACTCAAACTTTACTTGAGGTAGAGGTTTGGTTATTACATTGGAAACTTTGTTCATCAGTGTCTACAAATTTGAGTTTTATAGTTCCTTTCTGCACCATATAGAAATATCAGATCTTTATGTGCTTTGACTTATCATGGAACACTGGATTCTTTGTCATCTCGATACAACTCTAATTGTCACACAAGATCTCAGTGGGTTCCATCTCTAAGTCAAATAAACCAGATAATAACTTATGAAGCCATATCGCTTCGTAATTAGCAGAGCAAGAAACTATATATTCCACTTCGGTTGTGCTGAGAGCCACACTAGATTGCTTCCTGCTAAACCATGAGATCATGGCAGATCCAAGACAATAACATCCATCAGATGTACTCTTCCTGTCTGAGACACTTCCTTCCCAATCAACATTTGAGTAGCCATGTAATATGAAGTCATGATCTCCAAGACAATATAGACCAAAATCTATCATACCCTTTAGATACCTCATCACATGCTTTGCAGCTATTAAGTGAACTCTTCTAGGTTCCACTAGATACTGACTCAAGGTATTTACGACAAAGCATATGTCTGCTCTAGTATTTGTCAAATACATCAATGACCCAATAATCTGTCTGTATAGAGTCACATCCACTAACTCTGATGAGTCATCAGCTAACAGCTTCAATTCGGAACCCATGAGAGTGGTCATGGTTGTACATTCCAACATATCAAATCTTCTCAATATTTCCACAGCATACTTTCCTAGGTTGACAAAGATTCCTTCTGGGCCTTGCCATACTTCTAGACCTAGGAAGTAATGCATCAATCTGAGATCTTTCATCTCAAATTCTGTAGCCATCTTCTTCTTGCTTTCCATGGTCTATTTCTCATTCCCTGTCAGAAAGAGATCATCCTCATACAATAATAGTATGATAGGTTCATCATTCATAACCTGAAGGTAAAGGTTAGGAACAACTTTACTTCTGGTTAAGCCCAAGCTTGTCAAGAAACTGTCAATTCTCCCTCTGTGATTGAACATCATTCACACTCTGCATTGAGTGATCTTATGCATCTCTATCCGTGCCATCTCTCGTCAGATGGGTCTACTGATATGAGCCTCAATATCATTCAAACTCTGTGGTGAGTTCCTTCTTACATCCATATCATCTGTATATAGAAACCATCTTCAACCTTGTAGCAAAGGTTGAGATCCACATTACCCATGGTGATCATTAAGCTCATCAAATTACTATCGATCCTGGGTACCCAAACATAGCTTCTTCAATTGAATCCTTGATTCGCACTTCTTCAATTACATCATTAAGATAATGGTCTTATCTAGCCACTTGGAGCAAACATCTCATCATGATTCTCTTCCTCTTTCTAAGAGAATCTTCTAGCCACGAGCCTTCTATATTATGTTTGATTTGTAAATCTTCTTGTTGAACATCCATCACTTGTTCGGTGTTCATCATTCTTCATGATCTTTCCTACAAATCAAAATTAAGTACATGATTAGTAATACTTCATAATCATCGAATCATGTTGACATGATAACCTATTATGCATACAAATATGATTTTCATAGTTATGCAACAATCTTGACCAATACTTTGGCACGACACTTTTCCATATCCTGTATGCATATAGTGGCGATCTAGATGCCTTCCATCTCTACCAGAACATACTATTGAGAGCGTGCACAGCTCTCAGCATGTCAGCAAAGAGGTTTCATTCTAGACAATCAACAATGGAATGTTTGTCCAACTTATCAATCATATACATATTAGTAGTATATTGTTCAATGCTATATGAGTGTTTACACTCAGCACGATATATTCTAGAAATACAAATATGCATACAACCATTACAAGCAATATCTTTTACTATTTCAAAGATTCAAATAACAACTCAAATACTTATCTTTTTATGTCTTGTGAGGTTGCATCCTTCTTGGTCTCGATTTCCCTTCCATGCCATGAGCTTCTATCCATCCTGTACCATTATGCATGCTCAAGTGTGCACTAGTGTCATCCTCATGATCTCATACACAAACATACATTTATTAGTATAATCTCAATATTATCAAAACATTATAATTCTAAATAATCTTAAGTATGTATGGTCATGATTATTTCATACACAGGTATACTAATATCCTAGCACAAAGTAGGATTCTAACACAACATAGGAAAACATACTTGGATTAGTATACCTGCTTAGTTATGTCTAACACATCTAAACAATATCTTCTTTGTTCTCTTCAATGATTTAGAGATCCTGTGCTAGAACCTACATATCTCATACGTTAAGCACAGTAGAACAAAGTCATGCATACCTCGTAAGTAGAACTTCTATGTGATCAAAGATTATGGATGAGTCTTTGTATTCATGTCATCATGGTCATGGAACTTGATTTGTCTTTTGTGATGTAATTGTATCTAGTTAGCAGACAACATCAACCTCATACAACACCACAGTGCATTAGTACAATCATATAACCCTAATCAATGAATGTCTTCTATCATTCACATGTGTTCATACTTTTATTAGGGTGATAAGACAATTCTAATACTATACTAACCTAAATAATATGAAGACAAACATATTATGAACTTAATCAAGAATTAGATTTCAAGACATACCTGTATCTCCTTAAGTTATACCTGTCGAGACTTCTTGTAGTCTTCTTATGTAAGGCCTTAGCCTCGTCTCCTCCTGAAACTAGATCTGGAGCTCAATTAGGGTTTGTTAGAGAAACCCTAAAAATTCAAACTTTGAATTTCACACTTCTAATTGTATGGAAGGATGTGTCTTGCTTGAGCTGATAAACTAGTATACTTCAATTTTGAAATCTCCAAAATTTGACCCCTCAAAATTTCCTTTGAAACTTCTGGAAGTTCTAGACAGGATCCCAAACTAGGGTTTGATGAATCCCACCCTTCTACCCAATCAAAAGGTTCGATCTAAGGCTCTAAACTCTTATTTTTCTGAGGAGCTTCCAGTTGTGGTCACAGACTTCAAAAATTCCAACTTTTGCTGAAGACCTAATTTTCCACCTTTCCGATCAAAATCCCGAACTGGGGTTTGATCAAGCCCGGTCTTCTACCCAACCAAAAAATTTGATCTTGGTCTCTAGATTTCAATTTTCCTGAGTAGCATTCAGCCGTGGACTCCGATTCCAAAAATTCCAACTTTCTTCGAAACCCTAAATTTCGGAAGCCATGAATGAAGGTGCTCAAAAATAATTCTGTTTTGACAAAAATATGTACCTTATTGTTTCTAGTGTAACTCCAAACATTTCGATCCACAAGGTCTGAAAAATATTCCTGTTGTAGCCTGACCTGTCATCTTTCCATCCCGATAGGTCTGACCTCAATTGGATTCTCTGAGAGAGATTTATTCCAACTGTCGCAACATGACCTATTTATGGGATAAAACAGGAGAGCGAACTTGTACGGCGTGCCACGTGTCACTGGTTCAACTTCGGCCTCTAAAAATGTTTCCTGAGATAGTACAATCTGTGCACTACCTATCACTTTTTACTAAATTTCATTTGGAGCTTCCTATACCAAGTTATGACCTTTTTTCCTAGGTCACTTGATTATGACTAAGATCTGGAAGAGGCAGAAACCCTAACTTGTACTGATCATAACTCACAAAGTACAACAAATCTGAGGGTGTCCTTTGAAAAAACGGTACCTGGGGATGTTATCTAAGACTTGTAAAAGTTTCATATCTTGAACCTTTTCCAAAATGGATTTATAGCGAAATTTCCACGATGACTGGTTTTTGCTATACAAAACCCTAACCTTCAAATTGTCGCAAGTGAAGCAAGTGTCGTAAGTGCCATACATTGCCTTCATTCAGGTTAGCTCTGATACCATGTTAAGATTCAATATGCTAAGATACAAAATATCAGCATTGCATTTCATTTCACAACAATAGCATATACAAGATCACTGAAAGAACAACAAGCACAGCATAAACACAAGAGACACATATTTATCCTGGGAAACCCTCATGGGGTAGAAAACCCAGCAAAGCTTCCTCAATATAGATGATCAACAAATACAAAGATGTAAACCAAAGACATGAGCTCCTCCTCCTCCATAGCGGACCTCTCCTTCACCTATGCACTATTCACAAGTGAGTGTAGTGTGTGTATAAATGAGGAACACACCTCCTCTATTTATACACATCTCCGACTTGTATTTTATACTAACTAGGTTGGCCCCAACTTTACCACTGGGTTAAACACCCCATTACAACTGACTAGGCCGGCCCATCTAGGGTGGTCTAATAACCCTTTGACCCACATAACACATACAGGGCCGACCCCCACTAGGGAAGTCTAATAACCCATGTTACCACATTCCGACGGAGGAATAAACATCTCCGGATATACAATAAGATCTTCACGGAGGAATGAAACATATCCGGAATAATAAAGTACAAATATAATATTCTTTGAAGTTACAATATTTCAAGAAATCCATGCCTGGCCCCAAGGAATGTGGCCATGGGAAACCAACCCAAACAACATTGTTTTTTTTCTCTATTTTTTTTTTATTTCCATATATATATATATGAATGAATAAATGATTGGGGATTTCCTTGGACCAAGGACGAGGGAGACAAGGGCACATTGAATTCTACAAATCCATAATTAGTAGGTAAAAATCCCATCATTTGGACCTTCATTTTTTCCAATGTATAGGGATTTTCACCCCTTGCTCCTTGACTAGGGAGGGACAATTACAACTTAGTCACTCCTTGCAATCCTACTAGGGAGTGATAATTACAACATTTTCACTCTATGTCATGCCTTCAAGGAGCGATAATCATGTTTGCACCATTTGAGCTTGGATATAGGATATTTATTTCGACATGATTTTGGGAGGTTTGTTGCATCTTTCAAGTATGATCTCATTTCTATTCGAGTCATCCTTCATATCTTTGGATCCAAATTATCCTCCCTTAATCAACCCTGCTCTCCCAAGCAATTTGGCTTCTCCAACCTATAAAATGAGGCAAATTCTTGAATGAAAACATCAGGACTTAGAGATACCATCCTTATGATTGCATGATTCTCAACATGTAAAATAGCTTAGAGATATGGTCCTTATGGTCTTAAAGTGCTCAAGGGGATTCTAATTGAGAGCTTGGAGGAGATGTTGCTGGTGCAATATCAGGTATAATAATGTCATATACTTGTTTCCTTTGGCTTTCTAATAAATGAACTTGACCTATTCTCCCAAATAGTACTTCTCATGTCGAATGCATGTATTTTTTTAATTGTTAGTGAATATATTTTGTTTGATACACTTGTTCTTGGAAGTTGCTTGTATTTTCCTTTTGCTTGTAGGCTCATCAACTTGGATCCTCAAGCTACCTGAGTTGGATCAACAAGGAGCATCGAGGACAACCTTCAGGGATGAGGTGGGACATCTAGCCCTTCTCATGCATATGCTTGCTTGGATTGGCTTGTGTATAAACTGGATCTAGGAGAAAGTATAAACCATTTGTTTCTTTTCTATCTTGGGTTAGGTGTCTAGGGAACCTGCTTTATCCCAATAGGAACCCTGCTTTTCTTGTCTATCTAGGGTTAGGTGTCTTAAGAAACGCAATGAAACAATTTGTGGATGTTGTAACAAAGTTTTGGTGTTCCAAATCAGACTTGTGATATAACGCAAGTGCGATATATCGCACCTGCGATTTTTAACTCTTACAAAATGAAAGTCCGATACATCGCATATGTGATATAGGCTAACTAAGCTTAGCCTCAGTTTTGGGTCAGGTTTGTCCGAACCTAGCCACAATAACGCATATGCGTTATGGATTTCCATTTCGGATGTGCGTTTTTATTTCTAAAGTGGCACTAAAAAGTGGAACCAACTTCGTGCGCGCGCCCTTTGGTAAAAGGGTACTTATGGTTATCTTATGATAATAATTGTGTTAGGAGATATTTCACATAATAGAGAGATCATATCTATCACATGATTAAAGAAATTACTAGCGGGAGAATTAGTAGGATGAAGATCCATTCCATCATGAGGACGCCAAAGAAGTTATGTAGTGAATGAAACCAGAAATATGGTCCTGAAGGTAACTTACGTAAACTAGTGCTTTACGACAAATATAAAGACCCTTAAAGACTTTTTTTTAGGGTGTATCTTGAGGGATATTACAGAGAATAGCATTCAAGGGTAAGCAAGTTCATGCACTGTAAAACTACCTCGGTCGGGGGGCATGGTTATGTTATTGTCGTAGTAGACTACATCACCAAGTTGGATGAGGCTATGCCTACGTACAAAGAAGAAGGTAAGACTACCGCACTCTTTATGTTCAATCACATCATTGCGTGATTCAGAGTCCATAAATCCATCGTCACTGAACATGGATCAAATTTCCAAAACAAGATGGTGGATGAACTAAGTGTCAGGTTAGCTTTTCGGCATGCAAACTCAAATCCCTACTACCCTGAGTCAAATGGACAAGTAGAGGCCATTAACAAGGTCTTGAAAACCATGATTCAGTGTATGGTAGGGACACATAAGTCCAACTAGAATAACATGCTTTTGTCATCCCTATGGGCATATAGGACTTTCGTCAAAACTGGCACTAGTTTTACGCCATTTCAATTGGTCTATGGACTAGAGGCAGTACTACCTATTGAGTGCTAGATTCCGTCATTGAAACTCACTGTTGAACTCTTACCCAACACCACCGTCGAGGAAAAACATTTTCTATACATGGAAAAACTTGACGAATCCTGCCATGATGCAGATCTGCCTAACGAAGCTCATAAGAAGCACATCAAGGGCCAGTATGACAAGTCTGCCAAACCTCATATCTTCAATGAGGGATATTTGGTCCTCACTTACGACCAAAAACATGATAAACTAGGTGCAGGTAAACTTGAGTCCATGTGGCACGTTCCATATGTGGTTAAGCATGTGTTGAAAAAAGGAGCATATGAACTTGAGGATTACGACGGAATATCTTCGGGAGAGCATCGCAATGGACTCTACCTAAAGACGTACTATGCCTAATTCATTTACGCATTAGTACTTTGTATATATTGTACATGGCATGTGTTTTGATTGGTGTGACACTTTATTTTTAGTGTGTTAGAATCTTATCATTCTGCTTATACCATGTTATTCTTGGATGTGCAGATGACAACATGTTTTGGATTTGCAGACGGCACTAGCTAGAACACCCTTAAACTTGCTTCGGTAGCTTGGGTACTCTATTTCCCTACCCGCGAACTGATTAGTTCAGGAGGAACTTTCTTATGGTTTTCCATCAACAATGCCGCCAAGTATCATGCGGTAATTGGATTATTGAACGATGCTTGTTCCTTGGGTGTGGAACACCTTGTTATCTATCTTGATTTGCAACTAGTGGTCTCCCATATTAACCGAAACTATGCTATCCGCAATCCCATGCTACTCCGCCTATTCCAGCGAGTACGTCTCTTGGAGAGGTCCTTTGAGTCAATTCAATACCTGTACATTCCAAGAGACATGAACACTGTTGTTGATTCCCTAGCCAATTTTATATTAGATTGATACATTGCACATTCATAAGAATTTCCATCAAATATGCATAAAACAACACACAACACATAATATAATCATAGTATGTAAGAAAACATCCATAAGATCCTCAATCATCATAGAACACATAATGTATAAAACTGCAAAATAATGTTTATATATATATAACCATCATGTACAAAAATGTGGTACTATTACAAAATATGAAGCACATAGGCTTTCACTAGGTCCTAGATGAAAAAATCTAAAGCCTATAGATTTCAGTACATATACATCACACATGATCTATCCCAGTGGATGCTCATAACAGTATATGATGGCCCTATCTAATCTACGGAGCAGTGGACCAAAGCATGGCGAGACTCCAACAGTCTGACGCTGGTAGCGGTGAGGTAGATAATCTATAGATACGTCGGGTATTTCCAACATCAATCTCTAGAGGTTCTCCTCCAGCTCGCTCAACTCCTCTACTGCATCTTGATGAGCAACCACTATATATTGTACCACCCCTCTTCTCTCGATCGGAGAAGTGCCTATCAGGAGAGACAGACCAACATCTGCATCAAACATGTTTGAACTATCAATACTACTCCCAAAAACATTTAAAAATTATAAAATGCAAAAACCCAACAAGATTTTCATTCTTACCTAGGCCTCTCCACTGCTCACCCTTGGGAAGGGACAAGTTTGGGTCTACCCTGAAATCTGTACCCACGTACGCATAATCCTCAATAATGAGGAGCTTCCCACGTAACAACCTGAAGAAGGTGGGACCAAAATTGATGATGTGACCCCTGCCTCCATGGCGGGCCATGACCTTGGACCACCTAACCATGTGAGGATCTTGCGGATCGAGTTGCTCTAGCCAACCTGTGGCATCAACAATGGAACCCGTTCAAAGAAGAATGATACCACAATGGATCCGTATCCAAACTATTTCAGCTCACCCCAACGAAATTTGGTGAGTTTTTCCTTAACATTGGTGAGGATCCCCTCACACCAATTGAAAACAGTAGGTGCCATACACTCAATGGCATAGATCATATGGGCTTTGGTGTCCTTATGAGTAGCTGCGCTTCCTACCACTCGCTCTATGGTGAAGAGAACAGTACGCAAGGGTCGATCTATGACATTCTTGATGGGAATTTTCTCAGCAATCATTTGCGTCCCCGATGTGCAAAATTGATCCACCAAGCTCTCAATAGACTGGTCACTACCCCGCGGACTAGATAGTGAAGCTGGGGCTCCCCTCCTGGACAACCCCGTCAGAAAATAAACATCCTCCACATCCAAAGTAATAATGTGGGAAACCACATAAAATTGCTGCTGATCCGGATCCCACAATCTGATCAGGTAATCCAGTAATGGTACTTGGGCCCTCATTCCCTGTACGTGAAAGAAATTTAACAAGCAATGCCTTTGGAATGCATTCATTGAATTTGGGTCATTTTCTACTTGGGCATATTCCATTCCGTGCTCTATTTCCTTCCATTAGACCATGGTCCAAGTCAATACCTTCATAAACATTAAATTGATGCATATCAGAACCTTTCTCAAGCATTCGATTGGGCTTATTTGGCCCCATTTTTTTTATTTTTTCATGTGGATCTGCGTCGATGCACCCCACCTTTGCAGACAGTGCATTAGCGATGCACTTCCCCCATGCAAGAAGCGCGTCAGAGAGCCCTCAACGCACTTCCCGTAAAGGGAAAGTGCATCTCCCAGGGCGCGCGCAATCCCCTCCTTTACAATCCAAAAAACCCTAAAATCTGACCAAAAAACATAAAACTAATCCACTAGAAATGTAGATAGCAGGGTTAAGGCCTACCTGTCACTGACATGGCGAGGAATAGATGACCATGGCCTTCACAATCGACATTTGAAAATCAGCTCCAAAGTGTTGTTTTTACTATTTCCAACTTGGTAAAAGAAACATTGGTAACTATTTATTACTATTTTACTTTTATATAAAAGAAAATGGAATATTCCCTTTTAAAATTTTCTTTTATGGGTCTTTTTTGCTATAGTTGGTAATCTCTTTACATCTAAACATCTTATTTTCATTTCTGACTTAGTTTTTGGAGTTTGCAGATGACGTGAAGGGGTGTTCTGACTTTATTGGTGACCATCATTGACGTTTCATACTTTTCATCAAGTGTGAGTAAGTCGTCGAACATTTTTATGCTATTATACTACTCACTAAAATCAAATATTAATGGCATCAAGCTTACTTTTGTCCTTTCTCATGCTCGTGAAACTATGAGAATAAGTAACCGAGTTATATTTTATTGCTTTTTCAAGCTTGTAAAAATCCCATGAAAAAGAAACCCCTGGGAGTTCCTCTTTAAGATCTTTTTAGACTCCCTAAATATGAAAAGATCGCCAAGCGAATTAGATTCTTTCACGCTAGTAAAAGTATTTGAATGGTCGTCTTTCTGGTGATAATTTACCCCTTTTTCGGACCAGAAGGACTATTTGCGAAAAAGGAGTGCTCCGGTTAATCATGACTGGAAGAGGTCTCTTTCATGTTGTTTTATCCTTTTTCCTATGAGGAGACTAAATTTTACGAAAAAGAACCCTTTGGATTCTTCTTTAGTTCTTTTTAGACTCTCTAAACATGAAATGACATTGAGTTTTCCTTCTTTGGACTCGTTAAAATCTGACATTGAAGGGCCTGTTTTGGGATGAACCTCTCCTATCTTAGGTTCATAAAACATATGAGATCAGACTTGTCCGAAGGATGATCTATACCGAGCATATGTTACCCTCCTCAAGCTCATTAAAAAAAAAATAGGTACTCATCGATCATGATGGGGATAAGGAAAGAGTTTTTGTTTCATTTTAAAGTATGGTAGTACTTAGTCACTCTTGAACATGGCACTCATTTGCATATGCATTCAAACACTTGGATAATATGCTTGTCTTCAAGTCCGACCAATTCCATGAGTATTTTCACTCCTTTTAGTCATTCAAAGAATGTTTCCATCATCAATTGCATTAGGGGTTGTTGTCATTCTTGTCATTTCAATGCTTCCAAGTCATGCCATTCCCATGTTCAAGAGAGGTCTATTCATCGAAGTCAATATCCGTAGTCACTCTACCTTCTATCATGTCGGTCATTCCTGAGTTAGTATCAAGTGTCGCTCTATAGTCTTATATACTCTAAAACATTTTTTATCGTGTTTTGTGTCGATGATGGGGAAGCATCATGGCCCTCCTTTGTCCGGTTTATCCTTGTCGACTTCAACACATCATCCGAGGATTAAACCTAGAAACTATTCAAGTACCTTGGGCCTGCATGCATGAATGGCAGGTTACCTCACTTTCAACAGTGAGTTCACATCATTAACTTCTAATTGAACGATTCCACTGAGTGTTCAACCTCAGATCATTGATTCACATTCAGTGGTATGTACTATGATACCTTGGGGATCATTGACATCAATAGTGATTTCCCTCGCACTTGTTAATGATATACATAATTGACCGGTAATCAAGTGGTTTCTACCATGTTCGACTCCAAGAAATTGTAATCACATGGTTAGATTCATATCATTGCAAGTTCGACTTGAAGACCCTAGATTAAGTCATGAATATCACATAGGTTGTGATGGATATTTTTTTATTCATATTACACGGATCCACTTTTTTATTAGTCGTGGTTGCATTATCATCTCATCATGGATCTACAATTATGTCTAGTAGCCATGATTGTGTTCAGTCGGTCTTTACTCCCATGGATCTACAATGTATTGGTCGGAAGCCATGTTATGAGTTAGTTTGATACATGTATCTCAGAGTTGATTATACTACAGAATATATTTGTTCATCACTCCAACCGACAATCCTTACTTCGATTTTTTCCCTATTACAAACCATTTCACCTACCTTATTTTTCTAGCTTCATGCCTTGGGGGGAACTCTGTTACACCAAAATATTGTCACCATGACTGATGTGTCATTTGTATGTCCTGATCCCTAAATTCCCTGAGCTAAATCATTGAAATAGAAGTTGTTGTCTTCCCCTTTAACCTTTTGTTATCACTCCGACGTGCCCTGCTGTCCCGCAAAGTGCGTCAGGTTCAAGGTGATGTGATCTGCAACTTAGTAGCATGCATCGATGATGTAGTGTGCCTTTGTACAAGGTTCCTTGATCTCTCTCTGTCGCATGTTTCCCTTGTGCAAGGTGTGTTGAATTTGGTTAAAATGGAAAAAGAGAAGCTTCGAGCGACTTCTCGAAGCTTGGATGGCGTGGAGACTTATCCCTAATTACCTGGAAAGGTGGCACGATCCCCTTACCTAGTGGTATGATCCCTTAATCCTCTCCCCTAAATACTAAACCTATCCTATCCCTTTAGCTCTATATATATGAAACCACTCTCCATTTTCAAGGGAGGAAGGATAGAGTACTCTTACGCTGGTGGAATTTCTCTAAGTGATCTTATTCATCCATTAGGAGGCTAAGCATTTAATATTGGAGGCTAGGATTGTTGGAAGGAGGTTATGACATCGAAGCTTTGGTCGTACTATATCCCCATTTGTATTTCTTATCATTATATTTAATACAACATCTTTTCATAAATGTTATTGTTTCAATGATGTTTAGGATTTTCCTCTTTGACTGTTAATCTAGATCAATTCATATCCATGTGGTTTTACTACTTGTTTGTTTTCACATGCTTTGCTTGGTTTTGCAGCTAAATATCTGAAGACTTGGAGCTTGGAGTAGCAAGGGGAAAGGAATTGCATAATTGAGGTAAGCCATCTCTTTATTTTTCTTGCATTTCAATTGATCTAGGAAAGATACTTGTGTTATGTACTCATTTATTCTAGATCTAAACCATTTAGACTAGGGAGATCTATTTGAGTCCGCTCATACAGATTGTCCATAAACACTAGCAAGAGCAATAGCTACAGGACTGGTGTTACTCTGCAATTATCAGTCAACAAAGAGATGAAAACTTAATAATTAACTTACAGTTCTATGAATCAAGTTATATTTCAAATTATCAAAACCGATGCATAATTTAAACATCAATTTAAAACAAGTTTTCTAACTTACTTAACATATGTTGAACTTAATAAACCAACTATTTCCAACTAGTCCCAAGTTTGGTTAAATTTGGAAATAATCATCTCGAAAATTTCCCCATTAATGATAAGGCTCAAAGAATAACACTTCCAACCATTTATATAAATTCCCCTATACTTGAATACTTAAATTTCATAAATCTTCTTATATATAAATTTATTTATTAAAACTAGAAACAATATTCTAGCTTTATCATATTCTCCTATTTTTTTCAACTACCAAAGCACATTCCTAATACATAAATTGCAATGGTAATTTTCTTCATAAAACCAACCCATGGTTTTACTTGCAACTTAGCAATTTCAATTCTTGAAATGTACATGAAAATGACAGCTATACCAAACACATGGTATTTGTAAACCATACAAAACCAATTCAGATCATGGTTTATAAATACACAATATCATTCAAGACAAGCATAGTAATTATGCCTCAAACCGTGGTATTTGTGATTAAAACAACCCATTTAGAGTGTGGTTTATAAATGAACCATACCATTTTTATCCTCTTTCACAATTTTGGCAATAATTCTAATTAAACACAAATTCAAACAAATCAATAACAACAAGGGCATTTTCAGCCATGCTTAAAACTTCCAAAATATTTAATTGAAAATTTTTAACCTTTCCCAGAATTTATTAAGTAAATAGCTACATGAAACTAATACCAAATTCTATTAAATTTTGAATTGGTACCTTCATTTCAGGACCGTATTAAAATTGGGAAATTACCACCAATTCCACAAATTACTAAACCATTAGCTACAAGAAGCCAATATCAAATTTCATTCAAATTTGGAAATTAAACTCTTAACAACTAATTTCTCAACAAATATATGGAGAAATTATAACAAAGAAACTTTTTATTCAAACCCATAAAATATAATTCCTAAATTTTCCTAAATCATCTTAATAAATGTGCATAAGACAAATTTATAGTGGCTAGATAATGCACAGGTAAATTTATAGCATTTGGGTGATTAAAAGCAAGCTTGAAGTGAATTGACATAACTGGGTAAAGGGGAAACAACCTAGGGCGAATTTATGCTTACCCATAAATCATTAATTCCTAGAATTTATTTATGCAGAATTTATATTTGTATGCCCAAAAATGCCATAAACATGAATTTCCAGAATGCTCTTATAGAAAATTAACATATAACCACATATGTATTTATAAACCTTGAATTTTCACCATTAATTTCTACTAACTCTCATCTAATAGGAGAATTTACAGAGAAATAAAATTCTACATAATACTTATCTGAAGATTTCTCTTAAGATAGGAAACTGATTGCATGTGAGGCATGCTCCACCGAACCGTAGGACTCATCCAACATGTATTATTTCAGCTCCCAAGTCCACCCTTGAGCCGAGATCCAAACATTAACCATAGATATCTCAACAACCCCCTCATCTTACTCACGGGGATAA
The DNA here is from genome assembly GCA_027924585.1 of Larix kaempferi. NCBI lineage: Eukaryota > Viridiplantae > Streptophyta > Pinopsida > Pinales > Pinaceae > Larix > Larix kaempferi. The sequence continues at coordinate 10,428,520 of BSBM01000206.1, forward strand.
AACATGGGTAAATGGACATTTGAAGTAATTATAACCATGCAATAAGAAACATTAGCCTCAAGCCAATTTCATGCCAATTTCAAATTCAACTTACATATTTTCCTTCATAGACACACAGTGATACTCTTCCCTGCAAGTGTCAAAATTCTACTCCAGGTTTCATGCACAAACCACCATGTAACTGGTCAATTCAAACAATTGGGCTACAATGGAAAACATAGAACTTACAAAACAAAATTTCATCCACCACAAAGAATCCAATTATACTCAGTAGAGAAATCCCATAGTTGTATTCAATAATTGATAGCAGAGAAATGCTCACCTACATTATACAATTCACATTCTACACAGAGTTCTCGGAGTCAAGGTTCTTCACAACAACTGGTAACACCGACTAATGATTACACTCCACCCTCTATCCAACCTTCCTTTCCCATAAATTCCTATCCCTTTTTCCTCAACTTCTCATGGGATATGGGTCCCATGCCTTGGTTTCCTACGTGGTTATCCCAAGAGGACCATGTTTCCCTCATCCAGGAATCACAACTTAATTATAACTAATTAATTTCACCCAAAACTTTAACTAATAATATTTAATTCTTAATCACTCCCCATTTGAGTTTTGCTTAGGAACATGGGTTTTGGAATTTTAACATAAGGGTTAGATTTCTAAACAATTGATCAAGGTAAACAAGCTACATGGGTAACCCTTACCACCTCACCAGCCTTGGTTAATGTTTGGATCTCCTCTTCATCGTTTTTCCTCCTCATACATCTAGCTATAATTTTATATTAACATAATAAACATGCTATGTTTGTAATATCCAGGCCAATGGTATTACAATCCCCTCCCCTTAGAGTTTACATTGTCCTCGATGATTGTCATTGTATGAAAAAAATACATATACACAAATTATTGCGGGAATATTACATTTTTTATATGCACATCTCAAAATAGATGCGAGTACTCTTCTCGCATTATATATTCCATCTCCCAACTAGCCTTCTCAGGGATTTAATGGTTCCCTTAGACTTTTACCTGTCCGGTGACCCTGTTTTTAAGTATCTTGTTTCTGTGATCCAATATGCAAAGTGGCTAAGCCTGTATTTACCCTTCGAGTTCCACCTGAAGAACAAACCAATCAAGCATGTGATTAATATCATAAACATACCTTTCCAGCAATGAAACATGAAATACATTGTGTATTTTGATCATGGGAGGTAGTGCTATCTTGTAAGCTACTGATCCAACTCTGCATAGGACCTAAAATGTCCCACAAAATATGACAGTTAGTTTCTTGCAGTTTCCCAACTGTAATGAAATTTTCCTTCCTTGGACTTTTATGGACACCATGTCCCCGACTTGGAATTCTCTATGAGTTCTTTTTTTATCTGTGTAACTCTTTTCATGGTCTTGTGCCATCTTTAAATTTTGTTTTATCTTTACTACTTGCTGCTCAATATCTTGAAGCATTTTAGGCCCAATTATTAGCCTGTCCACTGGCTTGTCGCAATTGACTGAAAAAATACATTTTATGTCTTATAAAGCTTCAAACAGACTCATTTTCAAAGTTTCTTGGTAACCATTATTATAAGCGAATTCAACAAATCAAAAGTATTCTTCCCATTTTCTTGGTTTGTCCATGACATACATCCTGGGCATGTCTTCAATAATTTGATTTACACGTTTGGTTTGTCCATCCATTTGGGGATGATAAGTTGTGCTAAAGTTAAGCTTAGTCCCAAACTCCTTAAACAAGCCTTTCCAAAAATTAGAGGTGATTTTCATATGTTGATCCAACACAATGACTTTAGGAATGTCTTGTAACCTAGCAATTTCTTTCATGTGTATTTCTACAATTTTGGTTTCCTTGAAAGTCTATTGAACTCGAATAAAATGGGATGATTTGGTTAACTTATCTAACACTACCATGATAGAATCATGCTACCTCGTGGTTCTCAGAATACTTGTAATAAAATCAATAGTTACTATGCCTCATTTCCATTCTGGAATAGGTAAAGGATGAATCAAACCGGCTAGGTATTGATGCTCTACCTTGACTCTTTGGCACTCTAAACAATGCGAAATGTAATTATCCACTTCATTTTTCATGTCTGGCTAATAATAACTTTTATTTACTATAGTTAGAGTTTTCTGATCTTATCTGGAATTCCCTGCATATGGTACACTATGCATTTCATTCATTATTATTTTCGTCAACCCTTCATTATCAGGTACATAAATTCTATCTTTAAAGTGAAGAATACCATCCTCTGTCAATGCATAATCACAGAAATTTAATGATTTATTGCTTTCTTGCAATGATGCTATCACATGTAGATAACTTTTGTCACTCTTCAATGCTTCTTGCAATCTGATTTTTAATTCATAATTCCAAGTATTGATGGTTAAAACATGCATCAGTTGACCCCTTCTGCTGAGTGCATCTGCTACATGATTTTCTTTTCCTTTTAAATACTTGATTTTGAAATTGAAATCACTTAATAATTCAACTCATCTTGCTTGCTGGGCATTTAGATGAGGTTGATCAAATAAATATTTTAAACTATTGTGGTCAGTTCTCAACTCAAACTTACTTCCTGGAAGGTAGTGCCTCCACATGCAAAGTGTGTGAACAATAGATGCTAGCTCCAAGTCATGGGTAGCATAGTTTTTCTCGTTCTCTTTTAACTATCATGACTCATAGCAACACATGTCCTTCCTGCATTAGAACTCCACCTAGTCCTTCAAGTGATGGATCGGTACATACCAAATACTCTTTATCTGGGTCTAAAATTTTCAATATAGGTGCACATGTGAGCAATTTCTTTATAAGTTTGAAACTGCACTCACATTTATGACTCTAGATGAAAGGTACACCTTTATTTTGTAAATATGTAATTGGATGGGTTATTCACGAAAAGTATTTTATAAACTTTGTATAATAAACTGCCAATCCCATGAATGATCTTACCTCAGAAACACTAAGGGGAGTAGGCCATTCCATAATAGCCTTTACTTTAACTAGTTCCATTTCCACACCTTCTTCGAAGATGATATGGCCCAAGTATAACAACTGTCTCTAGTAGAAGGTGCATTTACTGAGCATAGCATACAACTGATTTTCTCTCAATATTTGCAAAGTAATCATGAGATTTCCTTCATGCTCCTCCTCAATTTTGTAATATATAAGTATATAATCAATAAATACTACAATGAACTTATCCAAAAACTCCCTGAATACACCATTCATTAAGCACATGAATGTAGTTGGGGCATTCGTCAATCCAAATGGAAGCACTGTGTACTCATAATGCCCATATATGGTTCTAAAAGTGGTTTTACTGATGTCTTCATCTTTAATGCATATTTGGTGATATCCAGATCTCAAATCTATCTTAGAAAATATTCGTGCACCCATCAACTGATCGAAGAGAACATCAATTCTTGGTATAGGGTAATTGTTCTTAATTGTTTCCTTGTATAACTGCCTATAGCCCACACACAATCTAAGTGTGCCATCCTTCTTTCTTGCAAAAAGAGTTGGAGCACCACAAGGTGATACACTAGGTTGTATATACCCCTTCTTAAGTAATTCCTCAAGTTGCATTTGCAATACTTTTAATTGTGGAGTACCCATTCTATATGGATCTTTTGATGTTGGTACAACTCCAAGAACAAAATCGATTGTGAATTCAATATATCTCTTGGGTGGTAACCCAGGAAATTCTTGAAATACATGTTTAAATTATTTCAACACTGGATATTCATCCAAAAATGATTCTTTGTCATTAGGAAACTCTTCTACATGAATCACATACAGTTGGAACCCTTTTCTGATGCACTTCTTCATTTGTAAGGTTTAAATATGTCTTAAGGATATAGGTCTCAGAATGTCTTTTATTTGTATATTACTACTACCATCATCATTCAAACATGTAATAAATTTATTGTGGAATTCCAACACAGCAAGGTGTTTCTATAACCAATCCATTCCGATCAGCACATCACAGGATCCAAGAGGAATGATGTCCAAATATTCAATATCGATCATAGAAGATTGATGACCATCCTGGCTATTATCCAATGTTGCATATATGCGAGGAACACTTATAGCAATATCACCAACAATATAAGCTTCTTGCATATTATACACACCAGTCCCTTTATTTCTCCTCTCAAGACATTTGTTTATGAGATTGTCACCACCACATCCCCAACATTTCCCTTGGCTTGATTTATTTTTCCCCAAAGATTCAACCACCATGGATTCTCCTTTCGGTATCGGTGGTTTGGAAAAAGTGTAAATGTCCTTCTTGATACGATCAAGAGGCTTAAACCCCTACTTCCTCTGATCGTGTTTCACTTTCATCTACCTTTCCAAACCTTTTTCACCTACTGCCTATTTTTCCTTGCTCATACAAGCATCTAGATTTCCCGAAACAATCTTTCAGAGTGTGAGGTTCATCATAAGTCAATCTATCTCTATAGTACATAGGAAATCCATTGATAAAGCGTTGTACTTTCACCTTTTCATCCTTAATAAATTCAACATATCCCATCAGCTCCAAGAATCTCTTTTCGTAGTCCTCCATGGACATATATTCCAATTTGTGTTCAAAGAATTCCTGTACTTTTTTATCATAAAATTGTTGTGATAGATATTCTTTCTTAAAATGTCTTTGGAATCTCCTCCAAGAAATTTTATTCTCATCTAAAATTTCAACTTGTTTGATATTCCTCCACCATTTATAAGCCTTTCCTTGCAAATTATATATTGCAATCTACTTCTTGGTTTTCTGAGTAATTATGAAATTGTAAATACTTATCCATATCCATAAGCCATAATTATGCAACGTCACCTGACTTCTCTCCATCAAAGGTGAGAGGTTTTAATTTTTTGAGTTCACCTTCAAACATCACATCATGCTTTCTCTTTCGTTGCTTTCTAGGATAATTATCTTGCTGGTTGTTCTTACTTCCATGAGGAATTTCATTGGACTTACAGTGGGTATATAATTTCTTCCTATTGTCATCTTTTCCTTGAGAAAACAAATACCTTTCAGGGATGTCTCTATTCATGGACTCTTCTTCTTTTTCCACATTAGAAGTTACTTTTTGAATTTGATTTTGTAATTGAACCAAACTTTGCATTAGATGTTGATTGATTTGGTTATGTTGTTCCAAACTTAGCAAAATTTTGTTGTTCCCAATTGTAAATCTTTCAAAGTTTGTATTATATCCATGGTCCCTATCCCACTTTGGTTACCATTGGATTTTTTATCTTGTAATTCCTTACCGAATTCTTCAGCAAAATTAGACAATATGGGATCCACTTCCATCTCTTGGATTATGTTTGCATGTCTTCACTAACATCCTGCAATTTAAATGGCTGAAATTCCTATGTAACACTAGCAATATATAACCAGCAATTATTATTAGTCCCCAAAAGAATTTCATCATGCATTTTTATATATCTATATACTTCATTTCTATACAAAAACATTCATTTTAAGAAATTAAATTTGACTCCAAAGGTTGGAGAGCTGCAATCTTCTCTCTGATACCAATTTGTAACGCATCCTTATGTTACACCGAATTAAAAGAAAAACACACCAATTTTTTCGTGTGTGCGTAAATTAATTACATACATAAATACCATATGTGCACTTTTGCGAAAGTATAAGCCTTTAATGAGACCCATAATTTGTCCATATTTATTTAGAAAATTATTAAATGCATACTACATATCTACCAAACATAGATTAAAAATAACTTGAACTTTATTTACAAAATATATTATTTAAAAACCACTCGAGCTACAAGACTATGAAGCATAATTTAAACATTAATTCAAAACAAGTTTTCTAACTTACTAATCCCAAGTTTGGTTAAATTTAGAAATAATAATAACACTTCTATCCATTTCTATAAATTCCCTTATAAGTGGAGACTTAAATTTCATAAATGTTCTTATATATAAATTTCATTTATTAAAACTTGAAACAACATTCCAACTTTAATTACCAAAGCACATTCCTAATACATAAATTGTAATGATAATTTTCCTTATCAAACCAACCCATGGTTTTACTTACAACTTAACAATTTCAATTCTTGAAATGTAAATGAAAATGACACCTATACTAAACCCATAGTATTTGTAAACCATATAAACCAATTCAGCACATGGTTTATAAATACACAATACCATTCAAGACATGCATAGTAGATAAGCAGACCCATGGTATTTGTGATTAAAACAACAAATTCATATCGTGGTTTTTAAATGAACCACACCATTTTTATCCTCTTTCGCAATTTTTGCAATAATTCTAATCAAACAAATCAATAACAACAAGGGCATTTTCAGCCACGGGTAAAGATTCCAAAATATTTAATTGAAATTTTTAAAATTTCCGAGAATTTATCAAGTAAATTGCTACATGAAACTAATAACAAATTCTATTGAATTTGGAATTTATGCCTTTATTAGAGGACAATATTAAAATTGGGAAATTACCACTAATTCCGGAAATTACTAAACCATTAACTACAAAAAGCTAATATCAAATTTCATTCAAATTTGGAAATTAAACTCTTAACAACTAATTTCTCAATAAATATATGGAGAAATACACAGAAACTTTCTATTCAAATCCATAAAATCTAATTCCCAAATTTTCCCAACCATGCATCATCTTAATAAATGTGCATAAGATAAATTTATAGGTAAATTTATAAAATCTAGGTGATTAAAAACAAGCTTGAAGTGAATTTATTGCAACTGGGTAAAGGGGAAACAAACTAGGGTGAATTTATGCTTACCCAAAAATCATTAATTCCTAGAATTTATTTACACATAATTTATATTTTTATGCACATAAATGGCATAAACATGAATTTCCATAATACTCTTATAGAAAATTAACATATACCCACATATGCATTTATAAACCTTGAAAATTTTCACCATTAATTTCTCCTAACTATGAGTTAACACTATAATTTGCATAGAAATAAAATTCTATGGAATACTTATCTAAAGATTTCTCTTAAGATAGGCAACTGACTACGTGTGGGGAACGCTCCACCCAACTGTAGGACTCATCCATCCTGTATTATTTGAGCTCACAAGTCCAACCCAGAGACTAGATCCAAACATTGACCATAGATATCTCACCAACCCCCTCAGCTTATTCATAGGGATAAAACATGGGTAACTGACAATTTAAGTAATTATAACCAAACAACAAGAAACATTAGCTTCAATCCAATTTCATGCCAATTTCACATTCAACCTACATAGTTTCCTTCACAGACACACAATGATACTCTTCACTGCAAGTGTGAGAACTCTACTCGAGGTTTCATGCACAAACCGCCATGTAACTAGTCAATACAAACAATTGGACTACAATGGAAAACAAAAAACTTACAAAACATAATTTAACCCACAACAAAGAATCCAATTATACTCAGTAGAGAAATCCCATAGTTGTATTCAATAATTGACAATAGATAAATGCTCACCTGCATTATACAATTGACATTCTGCACATATTTCTCAAATGCAGGGTTCTTCATAACAACTGGTACCACCGGCTAATGGTTATACTCCACCCTATGTCCATCCTTCCTTCCCATGAATTCACAAATTGTTTTCCTCAATTGCTTATGGGAGATGGGTTTCATTATGTGGGTTCCTATGTGGTTGTCCCAAGAGGACCATGCTTCCCTCATCCATGCCTAATCACAACTTAATTAAAACTATTTAAGTTCACCCAAAAATTTAACTAATAATATTTAATTGTTAATCACTCCCCATTTGAGTTTGGATTAGGAATATGGGTTTTTGGAATTTTAACATAAGGTTTAGATTTCTAAACATCTGATCAAGGTAAACAGATCAAGGTAAACAAGGTACATGGGTAAACCTTACCCCCTCACCAAAATCGATTAATGTTTGGATCTCCTCTTCAGTGTTTTTCCTCGTCACGCATATAGCTATAGTTTTAAATTAAAATAATAAACATGTTACGTTTTTAATATCCCGATCACGGGTATTACAGCCCCTAAATATGTTTTTCAAGGAATTGTTTTGAAAACCCCGCCAAAATTCACAAGAATTGGACTTTTGGGGGTATTTTTTTGACAACCTCCCACCAAAAAAAAGGTCATGAAAATTTATCATTTGGAGGTGGTTTTTTAACAACCGCCTCTAAAAATTCAATTATCATGATGATGATAATGACAATGATGATGACACAAACAACAATAATGACAATGGTGACTATGATGATGACAATGATGATGATGACAATGATAATGATGATGATGATGATGATGGTGATGATGACAACAATGAATACAAAACTGATGATGATAATTATGATGATGTTATTATGTGATAATGATGATGGTGATGATGATGGTGATGATGATGGCAATGATGATGAGGAGGATGAGGATAAGGATGCTAATGATGACAATGCCAATGATAATGTCGATCATCATGATGATGACAATATGATTATATGATGGTGATGATGAAAATTAGTATGATTATATGATGACAACAATGATGATGATGAAAATACTCGACAGGTGCCCTTAAGGTCCACAGTCATTTTAGGGGCCTTTCATACACCCCCTCTTAAATAGAACTTCGATAAAGTGGTCTCTTGAGCCTTGATATGTGTTAAATTATTGAGGAAAACCTGAAGATGTGAATGACGACAATAATTGATAAATGAATTAAGGAATAAAATTATATGAGTGGAGTGGGATAATTGATTGATTACATCTTGCTTAATGATTAGCCTTGATTGATCAAGTAAAAAGTGCAGTGGGACAGTTACAATCCTAGCTCTACGACTTGGGAGGATGCAACTGAGATGCATCATATCTTTCCGCATTTATTGTGAACTTCCAGATGAAGTTCTAAATAATTAGGGGTGTATGTAGTACCCCTAGACTACTGCAAACCTTGAGGCACCTATTGAGTGACCCGACTGATCGAAACATTAGTAAAATGACCCCTTGATGCTATGTGGAGTTGGATAGTTGGATTAAATGAATAAATGCATGTTGCTTAATGATTAGCTTGATTATGAAAAATGTGTTACATGTGTATGCAAATGATGCTTAAACGACCAACTGTATGATCAATTATGTGATGAGAACAAAATAAGTACATATTGACGAAACACCTTGTTAATTAGAAGAATGTATGATGTTATGAATAAAATATAAATGCTTAACGAAGTAGCATATTAATGAATCAAATTATGATAATTGAGGACAGTACTACTAAGATATGTTTGTGAGAAATGTCCCTAGCAACAGGTGAAATGGTTCACCAACAGACACACAAAGGACTTGAAGGGTCATAGAGTATGGATAAATCACACACGGGGAGAGCGACGACGATGTCGACTTCTAACGGAATACCACGCTTGAGCAGATAAGCATTGATCCACTTTCTCAAGAGGAAAGTGTGAGGGAATACGTGGTGGGCCACGATGGAGCTGGTCATGTATGATTTGGGGGGGCGCGCAGTGAGAACGGACTCATTCCTCAATGCCATTAGTCCCTAATAGCGTGTAGATGGAGGATGTAAGGTAATGGCTCCTAAAATCCCTACATGAAGTTCCCGCAAGTCAAAACGAAAGGATGATGGCAGAAGGTCCCGATGATGCGGTACCCTGCTGAGAACGGAAAGAGTGGATGCAAGGACCCAACGATGTGGTACCTTGCCGAGGAATGGAAACTACAGATGATTGGACCCGATGGAGTGGTGCGATGTCGAGGAAATGAAATTAAGGAACAAGGTGTCCCAACGGTGCGGCACCGAGACCTAGTGAAAATGACTGGTAAACTTAACTGCATAAAAACATAGAAGTTTGCACCTAGAACATTACTTAGAAATGCATTTGAGTACTTTAGGCATTTGCGCATAAGCGATTACTTTGGCATTTAAATAATATTAAGTGTTATTTAGGAATTTGCACATGAAAGGATATTTTTGATTATTTAAAAATATTATAAATATTTATTTAGGAGCAAAATGGAATCCTAGGCATGGACACCTAGTCAACCACACCTACACCACATATCTAGGAGTTAAATGAAATATCTGGGGGACAAATATGAGCAAACTTAGGAATGTTGGCGCATCTCCTAGAAAAGATGACACTTGGATGGGTGAGTTGTTTTTATTTAGAATTTAAATAAAATAAATAATTATGCATGAAGCAACATGTGCCACATGAGATTTTCCTTTATAAGGAAGGCATTGGGAATGGGTAAAGGACCCAGACCCTGGATGACTATCGTAATTTACCTCATGACTTGCTGCTATTGAGGGTTTGGTTGGAAATCTTGGTGGGGGGGAATCCCAAGCTGGGTTTCTTGATTATTGTGTGTGAGCTCTACAACCCAAAGCTCGGGGGAGGCCATGCAACTGAAAGGATGATCATATGGTTGGGTGGCGAAGCTAACAGTTGCTTCACCTATGGTTAAACGAGCTTTGCTGGAGGGATCCTATGGAACACGCGGACGGCAGTGGACAAGATGGTGACAGGTTATGGTTTGTTTTAATTTGCTAAGTTATTCATTTATTTATTTTATTTATCTAGTCATTATGCTTTCTAATCTCTTTTGTATCAAGTGGTTGAGTTTCAAGTTTAGTTCAGGATAAGCCTAAAGGAAGGGCGCTACAACAATGATGATGATGAGAATATCAATGATGATGATAATGACAATGATGTAGTCCTTAACAATTTCTTTGAGGAGTCATGGTTATGCCTGAGGTTCTATACTACTACACATGCCATCGATATTAAATATTTAGTCTATGCATGGGTTGTAGGAACCATTTTAAGTTTTGGAGTAACATGAATGTGTATTTGGTATTGTTCCATTGCTTGGGGCCACAAACGTATTCTTATACCCAACACTTTCTTATAAGGATCATGGGCCATGACTGTACTAATGACAGTGATGATGCCATTGACAATGATGAAAATGATTATGACTATACTAATCATTGCGATGATGATGATAACAATGATGATGATCATCATCATCATCATGGAAATCATCATCATCATCATCATCATTGTATCCATCATCATCGTTTCCATCATCGTCATCATCATCATCATTGTCATCTATTCCATCATCATCATCTTTATCATCTAGGTCATCATCGTCGTCATTATTGTCGTTGTCATTGTTTTCATTTCCATCATCATCGTCATCATCATTCATTTCATTATCATTGTCCACTTTTATTGGAAGTATCGTTCATCTCTTGCATTTTACACTACATTATGAGAGGTTGATAGCATTAATAAAAAATAATCTCACAAAGATATAATAAAAACTAGATTCAGTATTGAAAAAAGGTTAAAAACATATTGCAATATAATGTCTATAATGGTGGTAATTACGATCTCTAAGAAGATATGTGGTTGCTACACATATTTACAAAATGCCATAACAATTACATTTGATAAAAATGTCAAAACCCTAAGTGATCTAGTAAGAACCCTAGCTTGAATTTTTGGTTGATTCAAGTCTATGGGGTGGAATCACGGGGGGTTCACTAGCGGGGCAATATCATATCACGTCCATTCATATTGGGGGTTTGAATACTCTTAAAAACCTCAAAAATATATTTCTATGTATTAAGGGGTCAAGGGGGGTTTTTAATTTGACATAGTAATATAAATATTGGGGGTCATTTTAATTGGGTGGGATGAGGAATAACCTCTAAATCGTGGGATGTATTCATACCTTCAAATCATGGGCTCAATTCATACTCAAATAAAACTTATGGACCCTCCATTTTTATTTGATATTGCTTATAATGATCCTAAGTTTTGCATAAATATGATAATAATGTACCAATGATAATATCGATGGAAGTCTCTTTGGATTACTAGCCTTGAGAAATCCTCATTTAATAGCTTATTTAGGCTTGGTTTGAATTGATGTTATATTGTTTTTCATCTTTAAGTTAAGATATGTAGCTAATTGGGAGTTCGAGAGTTGAACAATTGTATTGTATTTTTTGTAGGCATTTGAGTAAAAGATCTAAATCTTCATTTTTTAAGTTGGGGTTTAGGTGGGTATTGAGATTCAATCACCTTGCTCCATGAAAACCAAGAAATGTGAGATCAATCTTTCTTGTCTCACTGGAACTAAGGTGTTTGTTTTTATAGAAAGGTAAGGGAGTCCATCCATGAAAGGGTTTCAAAATTGAATTTTTATGGAGTTTAATTTATTAAGCTTATAGAAAACACATGATCTCTATATGGATATAATTGTATTTACATAATCTAAAATTGTTAGATTGGTAGGCTATGGTGTGAAACATTTGAAATTCTCATCTTTTCTAAAAATTGCACTAACTAGTGGACTATGAGTCTTTTACATTCCTTGTTATGTTAATCTCTTCACTGGGTTTCATTTTACACATTTTTCCTTCCCCAGTAGTATTTCGTTGGGTCTTCCACTATCCAACGCTACAGATTGATCAGTCGCCTTTGCAATCCTAGTGGGATCATTATTAACATTATACTATTATTTTATTTAGCATAGTTTGCTTATACTAATATGTGTTAGGGCTTCTATTTTTACAACTTGATAATATGATATAAAGGGGGTATTAAAAATGGGTTGAGAAAATGGATACCTACAATATTTGGTGAATCTAGGGGTTTTCTTAATTGGAAAGGCATATTGGGAGGGGGGATCAACAATACAATTTTAGGAGGCATTTTCCAATATTTAGTGAAAATAGGGATATTCTTTAATATCATACGAACGATCGTGCTATGTAACAAGTTCATTGAGTGAACCCCCCGTGGGTGGAATTACGGTATTGGAATAGGGTGCCACATGGTGACACATGGTGCCTTATCTTACATACCATTCATGTCTTGTGATTTTTATTTACATTAGATATATAATCATTACCTACCCATAAATAGCCAGTACATTTTATCTATATTCAAAACCAAAAAAAAGGAAGCACAATAAATTGAAAAATAAAAAAAACAAATCCCAAAATTTGCACAGTCACCAAATTTTATGAAAACCTCCTAGCTAGTTTCATTTTCAAGGAATAAGGTAGCAAGTTCGATAGTTTACGGATTGAAGTAGATTGATGGAGGGAAACTATTTTAATTTTCAAGATGCAATAATGTGTGAGTGCTAAATTCCATAGAAAAAAGAATTTATTTATGGAAAGAGGGTTTTGGTTAGGAAAGAGCCTTCCATAGAAAAAAGGTAAGGGACATACCTTCCATAGTCATTGTCACGATTATCATCATCATCATATTCATCGTCACCATGATCATTATCATTATCATCATTTCCATGATCGTTATCATCATCATTGTTGTCATCATTATCATATCAAGTACATCATCTTCATCAACATCATCGTCATCACCAACATCAACATCATTGTTATCATCATCAACATAATTGTCAACATCATAATCATCATTCTTGTCATTTTCATTTTCATCATCATCATCATCGTCATTATCAACATCCTCATTCTCATCATAATATAATCACATCATTGTCATTCTCATCATCCTTTTTGTCATCATGATCATCATCATCATCGCCATTATCGTTCTTGATTTGTCCATGGTTCCATAAACCAATAAACCAACCATGGTTTGATATTTATAGGATATGTAAACCATTAATGGTTCTCATAACCTAAATAATGTTCCATGGTTAACTTTAATGTATGACGTGTACTCCATGTGTAGGGCCCACACATAATTACTTTACATTACAAGCACAATATGGCAGTCTTTTCAATATTTGTAACATTGATGATGGTTCTTGTGACCTAGACCATGACTTGTGAAATAAATTTAGGGTCTAACGCTATATTAATTTTCTATGGGCTTGTTCATCCATGCATGTTAACCTAGACTATAACATAATACCTACATATGGAACCTTTAGCCTACATGTGAGATATGCCCACCATTTTGAGGAGAGGCACATTAGAGATGGTTTGTGAGACCCATGACATCCTAAAGGTAAAATCCAATGTTTTAGTTCATATTTAAATTTTTTGAACACCATGCCATTTTTCAAGGTCAAAATACAATTCCGTTTGTGGTGCACGAGTGATGCGCAAGGCCTTGAAACATCATATAATCTCTATAGAGGTAATATTTTCTACAAGAGGGATATGCTGGTAATTTTGAGATATGTAACACCAATAATGGATCTCTTCGACCAAACCATGGTTTAGGGTTAAAATTCATGGCCTAAGTTCATAGCAATTTCTTATGGGTTCATGGACCATTACAATTCCATAGACCATCACATACAATATAGTCTAGATTGACTTCCTACAAATATCTTGGGATCTATATCCATCACAAGTTAATTAATTGGAACTTCAACATCGAGAAAAGGATCAATTGAAGAAATAAATCTTATTTTGGTATTGAAAACAATTGTAAGTCATAAAAAATTGTGATGTGGAATAAAAATAAATTCCTCTTTGAAACTCTCATCACTCACATTCTCTTGTATGGGTGTGAAGTTTGAGGTTGAAAACTCTCAAGAGAATCTTGGAGAAGAATTGAGAAAATCCATAAGCATTTTATAACTTACAATATTCAAATTAAAATCAATACCCCTTATCATATTCTCCTCATTGTAGTGGTTTTTTCCACATTGAGAGCATAACTATGACTAGGTAGCTAATGTACAAGAAAAAATTAAATAACTTGGGAGACCAGAGACTTTAAAAAATTGCTTTAAATTCTAGTCAAAACCATAGAAGGTTCAAGTGAGGTTGGGATAAAGATGCCATGTCTTGGTTAAATATGTGGGGGATTGATGAAAAATGTCACTTTGCGAAATATAGATGATATTAAAAATATTACTACTTCGAAGTTCAAGGAGAAGATGTGGTGCGATGAAAATTTAGAGGATAAAATAAAATTAAGATATGACAAGGATGTCATTAACCGTAATATTTAATATAAAAATTATCTCCATGTTTTAACTAGCATAAAGGAGAAAATCCACATAGCTAAAATAAGAATGAACTCTGATGAGCTGCACAGTGAAATGGGGCATTGGAAATTTCCTAAAACTCTATGGGATGAAAGGATTTTCATCATCTTTGTAAGACTATGAGTGTTGAGGATGAAAAAGACTTCCTCTTAGATCTCCCTATATCTACCCACATAAGATATCAATTTCAATTTTTTTGTTATAATACAAGCTTACCTAACCAAGTTCTATCTCATCAAAATTATAGTAATATAGGTACACTCATCTCCAAGCTCTTTGAGCACATAAATAAAGCTCTAAAACAAGCCAAGTAGTTCCTTACTTTTATTTTTTAAGGTCTGATGGAACAAAATTGATATAAGTGGACATTAAATATCATCATCATTATACAAAAAGTCAAATAATAATAATTAGAATTTGTAAATTATTATAATTATAATAAATATAGTTATATGTCATTCTTATTATTTTTTCATCTTAATTTGTTATATAAAAATAATATTTCATTACTCATTATTAATTATCTTTTAAATATTATTAAAAATATAAATTAATAATGGTTAATTATCTTTTAAATAATATTAAAAAATATAAATTAATAAATTAAATAATATTTAAATAAATAAATTGAATCCTAACTCTTAAAAAAAAACCTCAATGTATTTTTTTCCCATATCTATTAGATTGGTGACTAACAAATAATTTTAGCATTTTTTTTTTACATTTGTTAGATGGATAACTTTTCAACCAACTTCCTATATTTGCCATACTTCTAAACAATAAGCTTAACCATTATTTTACATATTTCATATTTTAAAATTGTGAATAAAATTATATATTAAATTGGTGGCTTTTCAAAGCAATGCAATAAGGTTAATCCTTATTTTACATATATCATATTTAAAAATTAGGAATCATAATTATATATTAAATTGGTGACTTTTCAAAGAAATGATTATTTTTATGTTTTTTTTCCACTAAAAAATGTAACTTTTTTAGCCCAACATCAACTTCGTTTTTGACCTATTTTAAACAATAAGGTTAACCATTATTTATATATATTCTATTATTTAAAAATGATGAACTATAAATAACCAAAATGTCTTAATGCCTGATATCATATTTTTATGTTTTAAAATAAAGTTAATCATTATTAGTCCCTCCCTAGAGACTATATGTTCAGCTTTGTAGTATTAATTTACTCCATACAAAAATATTTTTAAAACTTGACTATACTTTATCTAATGTTGAATGATTTTTTTATTCACTTGTATTTATTTAATAAAATAAGGTAACAAGTATGCATCTTTTATTGGTGGAAAGTGCTTGAAAAGACTATTTTTATCATTGTCACGAATTAAGATAAATAAAAATAGAACATAACTTTAATCTTCCTAGTGTAATATCTAAATATTTGTTTTCTAGTGGACTTACACACATTCTTACACACATTCTTACAGGTTGACAAGTCTTACAAGAGGTTAGGTGACACGCATCCATGGACAAGTTGAGAGACATTCAAAACACACTAGAAGCCTTGAATTCTTAAATCATTTCAAGTATGTTTACAAAAAGGGCACACATATCCGAGAGATGATTAAGTCTCATAAGAAGAAGCTTGACAAAAAATTGAAACATGTTAGCGTTAGGGTATGGAGAAAGGTTTAGATTGTGTAGTTCAATGTTGGAGAGATATATCCATCACGGAATGCAGAAGCAATGAATACTTCTGGGGATGCTGTAATGGGAAGAGAGGAGGTCAAGCACTATTGGGAAGCTGCAGGGCCGGATTTGAATATTCCCCTTTTTTTAAACTTGTACAGCTTCCCAAGTTCCTCTGGTGAAAGGAATCTCCTTCTGTTGCATTTAATTTTATGACTTGCCCCTTTCTGCATTATAAGGTTTGATTGTACTTTAAATTTCTATAAATAATAATGTACAACGTATATTGCATGATATACTCACAGATGGTTCCTCTTCAAAAACATTACCCATGATAACGGGGATTGTGGTAGGTGTGGTTCCAATGGTAGTGGAATGTTTGTTTTCTATGCGGCGAAAATTGAAATCTGCGATTTCACAGAGGTGAGTAACCTGTGCTTGGAATGAAGGTAGAATCTGCAGTTTTCGTTTTTGTTTCCCATGACCAAATTATGCAATTTTCGTTTTCGTTTTCGTTCTTGTTTGGTGGATCATTTTGATTTTCTTTTGTTACAAAATATGGTCAATCTTTCATGAATTTATTGAGATGGATCAACTGAAAGTTTTAAAACTTGCTATTCTGGAATGCACATTGGTAGTTTCATTGCTTTCAAAGTCTTGTATACCATTAGGGCTGGAAAAAATTATCAATTCCATTCTCACAAATATCGATTTCTTCTCAAGCGGACAAGATGCCATTGGACTTGGAATCTGGAGAATCAAATGAAAGAAAGATATATTTATGCAAGGCATCAAAAATATGGCACAGAACGTTGATCATTGCAGCCAAGACATTCGCCAGGCTGCCACGTCTGATACCCTCACGCCGCTATGGTCTTTACTGAAAGATCCATTTATATCCTTATGAATAAAACGCAGATCTTTTGGATTGACGGAACTAGAACTTCCATGGGAACTGGAACTTCCCAGAGAGATTTCATTAGACGTCGAAATAGATATACCAGACAAGACTATTGCTTAGATTCACCGAAAATTATATACAATGCTTCCCCACACTGGATATAAATCAAATGTCCAGGAAGTGCATTTTATAGAGATGGAGGATATTAATGAAATGATGAAACGCCTCGCTGGAATGCCTTGTGAAAAGTGTCACGATATTCCAGCAAAATCCTCCTCACACCAACTCTAAAATTCGCCATAAATCCTGTTCAATTTAGATTTGCATAGCTTCGAACAAAAAGTTAAAGTTAAATAATTTAATGCCCGTGATTTTAAAAATATACCATATTCGATGGTGATCAATATCCAGTAAGGAACGTCTAAAGTATCGTCACACCGTCACCATACCCTAAGCTGCATCATGCTCTTTTGCATGCATAGTTGAAGTTATGGGACAAATTTTATCAGTATCGTGCATTGGCATTTATTTGTCTATTGTAGACAAGGATAAAGTTGGTTTAATTAGCCCATAAATTACTGTTATATATATATATTATCTAATCCATTCCTTAATGCCACACTGTAATAAAGCTAACCTAATCATCATGGATTTTATATTTATCGTGACTCAATTGAATGTTGAGGAGATCAATGCTGTCCTAAAATATTCCTTGGTCCATTTAATTACGCATAGATTCCAATAAAATGATAATTAATTTATAGCCCGGGAGTTTAAAATATATTCGAACGTGCAGTCAGGAACGTGTAAATTACCGTCACCTACTACAGTCCTAATCTACATCAACATCATTACCGGGAAAGGTGGAGTTATGTCGAATACCATAAATCAATGTTCGGATCTTAAACTGTACATTCACATCTTATCGGTCTCGTACATGGCATGAGCTGTACGATAAAGCTAATTGATTCACACAAAAATTAGGGTTTCATAAATACACCTGCATAAGGTTAAATTATTCATGAAAACACCATGCCACACGGTGATATTTTTGCAAATATTGTTGACGTTTAGGGTTCAGAGACACTAATTAATTTAGTGGTTAATCTTTTTTTGGTTAACTTAATTCATCATTATCACCTTTTTCCCCACTCAACTTTAGCATGTTATTTATCTAATTATATTCTTTTTTAGGTGTGATCAATCCAAAATGATGTGTGTAATTAAGTTCCAAGTTGTCTAGTCTTAGTATATTTAAGGCAAATTGGTGTGTTGGTTTCTTTGGTTACGGGGCTTTTGAGTTAGTGGATAATGGTAAGCAAGTGTGTTTCTTAGTGAGTCAATGGTAATGGTCTTAGTATGGAGTGGTTGGGGCTATTTTGGGTTGATGGTTCAAGTGATAATCGGTTAGGTATTAGGAGGTTCATCGTAGTGGGTTAGTGATCCATGTTTGACTTAAATTTAGGGGGTTAGGGTATTAAGAATTTAATGGTTTAATACTTAAATCTGATAAATGAATTAGGAGGTTAGCAAGTTGAGGGTTAGGATCCAATGAGATAATGGGTTAGAAATTTGAGGTTAGTGTTGTATGTAAATTGATCCTAATGACTAGGGATGGTCACCAACATACTACGATAAATAGGACACTCATATTAAGATTCTTCAAACAAACAATGCAGACATCAGGGAGATGTTTTATTACTCACACAAGTAAGTAAAGGTCAAACAAGCAATTAGGAAAATAAAATGGAAGAAAGAGGAACCGGAGGAACCTACTTCCGAAGTTCGATCCTCGCAAATCCTACTTTCCAACTCCAATCCACTTCAGCCTAAACAACTTGAAACATGCAACAAGTACCACTAACCCTCTTCACAAGCCTTATGGTAGCAACAGAAATATCAACCAAAGCAAGAACATGTAATAATCACCACTACAGTTAATAATGCACTTAAAGGACTAACACATTTCAATCTACCAACAAGGTACATATCAAATGTTACACATGTATCTAGGGGAGGGAATGATCATAAATTTCTGTTGAGATGCAACAAGTTCAATAACATAAATGTTACCTTCCTGGTGCTATGGAACCTTTTGAATCCAGTAACTAGGTTCCTCTTCGTTTTGAAGATTCACATGCAATCCCTCTTCCACACACTTGATATTCCACGGATGTATAAGGTAGAAGTCATATGAAATGGATGACTTCAACAAATTAGGAAAGCAGTGTGCAGGTATAGGGGTCACTAAGGGGGAATTCAGTGAATTGACTCAAGAAATGTAGAAGAAGTTTTTTTGCATAACAATAATATGAGTGTCCTCCCTTTTCTTGGCTCCTCCTATCCATTTTCAATGAGAATTTAGGATAGTTAGAGAGGCTTCTAATTAGTTTGGTAAGTTAGAGCTGAGACCAACCACCCTATATTAACTTCAAAAACTTCCCAAATTTCAAGAAATTTTATATTTTTTGGTGATTTTCAAGGTTGTGTAGAGGATGATCAGGCCGATGTAGGAAAATATATTTCAGTTTCTGAATCCCGTAACACCCAAATGATTATCATATAGGGCTGTTGGATCATCTCAATATGTAGCCCTCTTTCTGCTCACAAGTTTTTAGGATTGGGATCATTTTCATGGAATAAAAAGTGTGTATAAATTGAATTGTAGAGTGAAATAGATCTACAATATTTGTTGATAGATCTATCATTTAGTGTTTTCCACATATCATTTTATTATTTGGTGAGAAATAAGGTGTACATAATCTTCAATAAGTGCCATTACTATTTATAAAAAAAAAAATAGAAGCTTAATAAGATCGAGTTAATTAAGATGGTGTATGGATTTAAAAGAATTTTATTAAGGCTTGTCTTCATAGTTTTATTCAAAAATTTATATTTGTAAAATCCTATATGTATATGTATAGAGAGAGTTTTAGATTTTTTTCATTGAAAGAAAACAAACTCTGTGATTGAAGGATGGGTTGGGTGCAGTTGTGTGTCTAATCTTGTTATGCCACTTTCATTAATTTTGTGTAGAAGGAATTTTGTGTGCATATACAATTTCTGTAGCCATGGCATTATGTGGCCACAACGTAAATATCAGCTATGAACTGGCTCGCAAACATTTCATATTTTATATTGTAGTTGTCATGGGATATACTTATTCTTGCAACCAATGCTCATTCTCTGCTTTCAATTATTGTATAAGAAAGAGTCAACAACTTCATTGGTTTCAATTCATTTCTTCAGATACTTACAACATCTAAATTAGCTTCCATCATGTCACATGAAAAACTAAATTCATTGACTTAGGAAGAATTTTCAT
Source organism: Larix kaempferi (assembly GCA_027924585.1). Lineage (NCBI taxonomy): Eukaryota > Viridiplantae > Streptophyta > Pinopsida > Pinales > Pinaceae > Larix > Larix kaempferi. The sequence goes on from BSBM01000206.1 coordinate 10,449,481, forward strand.
ATTATGGTTGCATCCCTACTTCATATACTATTTAGTTTGACATAGTGATCTTATAATAGAATAGAATAGAATATGCATTTCTTGCAAGGCATATGCAAGTATCTTCTCACAATGTTGAGTATTTGTTTTAAATTTTCTTTGATGCTTATTTGATTTTTCCCCTTTAGCTTTAATTGGATCCATTTGAAGAAGCAATGGTCGTTGAAAAGAATGGAGACCTCCATTGAGGAACTGTAGAGGAAAGAGAGGTGATAACATGTTTCATGTTTGATTCATCTTTCTTAATTAGATATTAATTCTTTCAATTATCTTTCTTAATTATGTCAGAATGCAGTTTGTACAATGTAGAGTTTGTTATTAAATGATCACAAGTGATTTTTAAATTTTTTTAAGGAGAATTGAATCATTGAACTAGTGGAAACCTTGTATGGGTGCAACTTTCATTTTCTCTAGTCGATAACTATATAGTTCAAATTTTTGAAGACTAGTTTTTGAAACTTTTAACATCACAACCTATGGCTATATACCATGATTTTGAAATAGACCAATGTTTTCTTTGTAGTCAACCTATTTACCTATGTTATGGGATCTACCTTGGAGGCAAGTTGGATCTACACATCCAGATCTGGCAGATCTGCTTGGATGCACATACCAAATTTGGAGAATGGTAAAATTCCCTAAGGAAACATATCCTGGAAAATGAATTTCCTAGCACACACAATGGAAAAAATATAATTTAAAGAAAAAGGATAATTCCCACTTATGTATACTTGTTGAAGCAATAAAAAGGATAATTACCTTATCCCTTCATCAAAATAGTCACAAGTATGTTGTTGTTCTGTGTATAAATGGACTATATCTGATTATCCTTTCAACTAACTCATCGAATCTCATAAATGTTGTTGTTTTGCACACAAATGCTCTTGTGATTGTTATAGAATCTTATTATCCTCTCAACTCGTTTATAGATTGAATCTCAACTATCAGCTTATTGTGTCTTTAAACAAAGAATATGCATACAAATTGTTCTTTTGTGCATAAAATATGTAGCTATTATGTTATCTATTGTGAACCTAAACTGAGAATATGCAAACAATTTATTGTGTTATGTGCATACAAATTGTTGTATCTTTTATGTCTAATAGCTAATATAAAACATAATAAAATATCAAATATTTTTCAAGTAAAATGTCTTAGGTCAACGAGTCTACCCGTAATTTTCAATAGTACAAAGTCCTTACTAACACCTTGCCAACTATATTGCCTAACTAGCTGCTAAAGGAAAGTTATAACTCAAAATGAAGTTGTAATCAAAACATTTTAGTAGGCCAATCCACAAAAGAAGCCCTCTTTACAGAGTCTTCATATCTATCCCAAGGGGCTAACTGAACCTGTTGTTGGATATTTACCTAGTTTCGTGTTGGCAGGTACCCAATTCAAATCAACTAAATTAAGTATACTAGTCTATACATAATTACAAGAGATTTCATATTCAAATGTGGGCATCATCCTATTTAATTGATTATAAAAGAGACTCCCATATGCCATCTAAATGATTAGATTAGAGTTACAATTACACAATCCAGGAACTAAGCTAAGGGAAATACCAAGAGACCTTTTACAGTCTTGAAAAGCAAAACACAATCGTTGGAGTTGAGTTTATTTAAGCAGCTTAGGATTTCTAGCATATTATCAGCCTCCATAGATAGGACATTTCATGGTGGATATGATCTAGCCATAAAAATATTACAACCATCATCCAACATAAAATTAAACTAACCAAAAATCCAAAAGGATTCACTTTTAACATGCAGGACAATGCTTATGGGATGGATTTGGATTCACTTTTAGCATGCAGGACAATACTTCTCGGATGGCTTTGGATTCACTTTTAACATGCAAGACAATACTTTTGGGCTGGTAAAGCTTTCGACAATATTTGTGCCTTGTGAACCCGTTTTTATGACAAAGAAGAGAGCCATTCTGGCCTATAAATCCTAGAGGCATTAAAAATACAAAATTCCCGTGAAATTCATTAAAAACATACTTAAAAGCATACGATTTTTTACTTCGTTCTTCTAGTCCTCCAAATTCAGAGTCATTGTAGGAAAAAAATTGCTATGAGACAATAACCGAAATTGAAATCCTACCACGTTCTTTATTCTAAACACATTGATAACCCATGCACTAATGTAACAATGCAAAAATAACAAGTGGGATTCACAGAACTTTGAACAGAATCACAATCCTAATCCCACAGATTATAAAAAATAATCCATTTATGAAATAAAGGATGAGATTGTAAACAACTAATACCGAATTATGAACCCATTGTTATATATAATAAGCTAAGATAAGATTATTATCATCACCATCATTGCTAGGAGGAGGAAGCTTCTCTGTTGCTAAGAACCCATTTTGCTCGCTTAGAAGAAAACAACAAAGCTATGGGTTTGATGCAATCAAGAGTTCTCCAACTTGCAGAGAGCTTAAATTGAAAATGAGAAAGAGGAAACGTACAAAATAGTTTGTTTCATGAAAGACGAAACGTGAGCACATCTTCCAACTAACTTGGGAGGAGGTATACATAGACCGTGTTTTCCACCATTTCATGCTCATATTTAGAAACCCAATTAACAATTCCACAATAAATAAAATTTTACAAAGTCAAGGGATTTTGGGGACCTACTCCCGAGCACAATCTAGAAAACAAGTGGCGACCAATTTTTTATGTGGCATTGAATTGCTACTTTACAGTCCATAAAAAAAAAGTAATTTCTGCCTCCCTCAGTGGAGACTGAGGAGTATTTGTTTCTGTGTGTTTTTCATGCTTGTGTTTTGGTCTGTCATGATTTTATTGTTTGTGGTAGGTGTTTCTGGCCTATTGGTGCCACTCTCTGTTCACAATCCCTGGTGTGGAAAGGGCTTTATTGATGTATGCTGCACAGAGACAAAAAAAATTGGTGACCTATGAAAAAAAAATCTAAGCACGTGATATATATTAGTGGAGGATTCCACTAGGGCTGAGATGTGATGGCCATTGACTAAAATGGACTATTTATATCCCTAGCTAAATCATGATATCATTGTATTGTTCCACTACAGAGAAGTATGATGACAATTCACTTAATTGAACTGTGCATAGCTTTGCCATTGTTCCATAGGATTCAGGATATATGATTAAAGTGTGGGAATAATGGTATCCTACTATATGTCCATTCTCATGTTTTTGGATATCAGTTGTTCATGTTTTTGGATATCAAATGTTCTTTGTATCGATTCATTTAGAATACTTTTTTCCATTTTAATTTATTCGTGATATAACCATACACTTATCGCCAATTTCGTTCTCTTCCCAGTAATGGATCTGGGCTTTCTGGCAAGGATAATTTTAAGGACTTGTACTTGTTTAAAAGTGTATAAACCTTGGCGAGTCTTACCAATTCTTAAAATGTCAACTATAAAATATTTGATAGTATTTTTCTAAAAGTATTTCAATTTCTAAGGATTTTATATAGTTTATATAATAATTTGGTGAATTTTAGAGTGAAAAAATTTTAGCCCATCAAAATTGGGCAAAATGGGGCTTCAAAAAATGCAAATTGGCGAATCGTTTTTTGGAAAAAAAACTTGGAAAAATAGCCCATGGGATAAATTTCACCCCTAAAATTATCCTTGCAGTTTCTGGTATCCATGGATTCATACGAATTGAATTCTACTCAATTCTACTTTAGCAAACCACCTTAATCATAGTGCACACTTTTTTGGTTGCAGAGGGACACAACAATCAACATTTTATAGTAGTTTTACTCTACATGTCCTCTACATGTGGAAATGACTTTTTAAGTGTTTCTGGTTGCAGAGGGACACATCAATCAACATTTTATAATAGTTTTACTCTACATGTTCTCTACATGCGGAAATGACTTTTTAAGTGGGAGTATTATTGGTACATATTATTGACTGGAGAATTTAAACCAAATGTTCAAAGCATTTTATTGAAAAACTGTGACGGTTACTCTCGAATGTTAAGCTAATTTGATGGAAAAATTCCATGACGAGGAACAACAAATTCCATTGTTGGTACATATGATGAATTCAAGTTCATTTCATGATGTGAATCATATCATTTCAATGGATTGATAAAGTTGCTTTAAACAAAAAAATGTTTTTAAAATATATTTTCTTTTAATTTTTTAAATAGTGATAGATATTGTTTTGGTTTTTTATTATAATTATGATTAAAAAGTTAAACTACTTTTCTTTATCATTTAAGAATTCAACTTTTTCAAAATATAATTTAATATTTAGAGAATTCATCCTTTTCAAAATATAACTTAATATTTAGATATAGTTATAATTGAAAATTTATCAATAATTATTTAAGATGGTCAAATTTTATCTATAGAAGATGATACTTTTTACTTGTAAACTATTGCTTTGTATATTACAACTTTTTCTGTTTTAATGTGAATATTTCAATCCAATTACCATAATAAAATATAATTTCTTCCATTGAAAAATTATTTCAATATATTTATATATCTAATTTTAATAAATAATTTTTCAATAAATTTTACTATTGAAAGGATAATTTTATGAATTAAGTTTAATATTTAAGTTTTGAGGTTCTATATATATATTTTATTTCATTTTTTAAATTTTATATAATTAATCACAATTATGGTTAGTTAGGTTAATATTTTATTACTTGAGAGCTAGATAGAAATATATACTCAAAATACAAAGAATTACATTGTATAAAGTTTGCATTGGTTGGTCTATCTCATGGGAAACCAAACCATTTTAAATAAAAGAGTTTGTATTGCATCATCGTAGCAGTTAATAGTTTGAAATGATCCCATATGTAACCTTTTCCAAGATGTTCAAATTTGCATCCAATGTTTGAAGCTACTCTCGAAGTTCATTTAGTTGGAGCATTGTTGGGGAGGTTGAGATTGGTTTCCCCCTATGAGACTACACATTTTTTTCCACTTCTTGTCACCCTTCGTGCCCCCTTTTGGTTCTCCTAGTGATTAAAACATAGAAGTGAACCAAAGAACCTTTGTTTCTCTCTTTTTTAATCTTGTTAGGACAATACCAATGTCAATTGAAGCCATTTGGGACAATTAAGAAAGCCTCAAACTTACTATCTATAACATCCCTCAAAATTAGACCCCTATTGTTATTTCTCTTATAATTATAAATTTTGTAAATGGCCATGGTGAGGAGCTCAAGGCCAAGGCCCCATCAGTAGACCTCGAGTTAGTATTATGTAAACCCACCCATGAGCCTAAAGGTAACAACTAAGGAGCCATGTGTTGGTTGACCGTATCATGACTTATCATATTTAATTAGGAAGGATAGGAATATAAGTTCATCCTAGTGGGATTATTATTCACCTTAAATATCTAGCTAAGATACTATGGTCTAAGTTATCCTAATCCTATTATGAGTAAGCCATAAAGATGGATCTTATATATATATATGTGTGTGTATAGTGGGGGATATCATATATATATTTATAAATATATAAAATTATAGTTGAGGTCATTATTAAATGATTATGATATATATGGAAATGACTGTGTCTTATAGCGTTATGAAAGGCAAATAAATAGTTATGATAACTATTTATTATATATATGTGTGTCTTAAAATATAGAGGCTAAGGGTTGGTGTGAGATGTGTCTTTTTGACAACACTTTTTATAACCCATAATCTATTAACCAATGAGAAATTAAGTGTATTAACGAAGAAATACTAAGTTTTACATATTATGAGCGACAATAATAGATTATACATATAGTCATAAAGAGAGGAGGATTTTAATTTATGGAAAGAAAATTGTATATGTGTGGGGATAAATATATATATCTATATGGTCTTAACTAATTTACATGCATAAATATATGCAACCTAAACTATATATATTTAAAAAGATAAGCTAAAGGAAGACTATAATAACATATAGCGTTATATTGGAACCCAACTTAATGCATAATTTATCCATAAGAAAATTGTAGAATAGAATCAATAAAAGATAAAATTCTATCTATACCTTAGGTCCTTTTAAACACTTAAAAGAAATGGAATTTTATATGTATTCTACTTAAATAAATAATATATGTATACATATTTTCACTAGGGTTATGTTTTTAATTACATTGCACATATTTGAATATATACATGTAGTAGATATACTAATGGAATAAAGGCCACTCCGCCATTACTACCATAGTGGAGAACGTGTGCTCCTCGTCACATGAGATACCCCATGACCGGAACCACTCCATGATGGGGAGACAGTGGAGATTTTAGTGGGAGCCGGTTTTTGGAGTGGAGTATCGAAAATCCGATCCGCGCCACTTGTTCCTCGGTTGGAAATGTTAGGTGCATGAGTTACCAGGTGTCTTTTTTTGTTTGAGAGTGTTGGGGGAAGGTCGATCCTTCTTAAGGGGGATCTCTCTCTCACTGAAGGGGAGAAAAGGTGAGTGGAAATAGTTTCGATGAAAAAAATATTGAAGGGGTATTCCTCTAGCGTTATGATAATTCGTAGACTAGGTTTCTGCACATAAAGCCTGCATGGAGTTTCACTATCTCTGGAAAGAATACTTGGCGCAAGGAGAAGAGAAGTCATGCGATTTCTGAAAAAGGTTGAAGAGAAATTGGTCAAATGGTCGAATGTGAACCTAGGGAGGAAAAGCAACGCCAATGGGAATAAAATTGACAGAATGTAAGTTCAGCTAAGTATTTGTGTGGAGTTTTCCCTATTTTCTCTTCCTGACAGCATTTAGGTAAACGAATTCCATTTATAATTTCATCACTTCGTGGAATATAGATTTTTAGATTTTGCGTGAAGTAGAAAGACAAGCTTATCTTGCATTATTGAATTCCGAAATCGACCCTTGGTGAGCTGCATCAGATCTGTTGTTTAGGTCTAGTTGTATGTTTGTCTTCTGTCTTAGATAATTTTTTTTTCTTTTTTTCTTTTTATCATTTTTAATTTAGGTATCCCGTGGAAGTATTTGAAGACGGGTATAGTTTCCTGTCGAAGGCTAGTTTTTATGCTGCATTTTAGCTGGGTGACCTCATACCTAAACCTATAGTTAGGCGATCTCATACAAGAATAAAGTACATATGCGTTAATCGAATTTGAGTATTTTGGTTGTCGGTACCATGTATAGACTTGCTACCCCGAGTACATAGATATTGGTAAAGGATATATGTGTGCCAAAACCGTTGGGTGAGGTTTTCTCACCATTACCTTCTTAGACCAATAACTGCCCAAAGAAAATTTGGACCTTGGATATGTTTATGCTAACCTCCTGATTTAGCTTGAACTATAGTTATATTATCTATGCTGCCAGTAAGTAAGTAGGAACTCGGTTCTCTGCATTTATACATATGCTGCCACATTCCTTCCGATTACAATGAGTTCGTATTTTCTTATGTGTTAAACTGACTGATCGGAATAATGTTAGATCCCTATTCTACTGATAATTTATGTTGTATGATGAAATCTTAGAAGGGAACGACTCCTTCTGATTTAGTAATTACTTATACTTGTTCATTAATGAGCATTTCATCCTTAGTATTGCGATAATTGCAATTGCTGGCTGATGTTTGGTTATCTTAAGAAGAGATTTCCGTTTTCTATTATCTCTGCATATATCCATGACTATAGCTTAGATTGCAGTATGTTCGACACCTTAAGTTTTTAGAACAAGTATCTCAGCTAAAATCGTATGAGACTTGTAACTAGTTACACTATTATATTTGTCCTTTTTCTCAGATCGATATCAGTTGATGTATAAGCTGTTTTCATTTAGTAGGATCTTTTCACACTGCCATCCATATGGTGCAATCCTTGTAGGTTTGATAGAAATTTTAGGCAGCCGTTTGATTATTCTCGGATAACACATTTTCTTGGAGAACCTACTGTAATCTCTGTTAAACTAAAATTGATTTCAGTTATAAGACTTCGTATTAAAAACTTAGATTGTTGTAAAACCTTGTTTGCATCCTGGCCAGAGATGTTAGACAAATAAGTTGCGCTCCGATCATCTAGTTAAGTTTCAGTTATCTGTTTACATAGTTTTCATCGCTGAGTTGAGTGAGTCACGTTGAGTTTGGTGAGCACACTTCGTTGTTTACGAGGTTGCATGTAATTCGTTTTTCCTTTATTAATAAACAATCTGTCAGTGAGTGGAAATGTGTTAACTCCAAATCTGTTCTGTTCATTTGCTGCTCTCTGTCATTTCGTTTTCTGTTCTGTTCCTCTGTTTCTTTTCTGCAGATTAATTTCTTCATGGTATCAGATGGTATCAGAGCAGGCTGAAGATCCAGCCTCTGTCCAGCTTGCCTAATTGCAAAACGTTTTAGGCTGAAGATCCAGCCTCTGTCCAGCAAAACGTTTTCCAGCAAGCTCTGTAAGAATTGCAAATCTGTTTTTCTTTCTCTGCAATTCGTTTTTCCAAAATACCAAGTAGATTCTATTTCTTAAAGCAGAAAATCTGTTAAAGGAGCCGCCAGTATATATTTTTTGAGCAGAAAATGGCTAGTATGAGCAACCAAGCTCTCATGCAAGCACCTGTTTTGAACGGGTTGAATCATAGCACTTGGGTATCCAAGATGAAAGTTTTTCTGAGCTGTCATGAATGCTTAGAGATTGTTGAAGAAGGAGTTACCTTGCTGAAAGCTGAAGATCGAGATGCATTGGATCGTGATGAGAGACGCACTTACACAGAAGTGGTCAAGAAAAATACAAAAGCCTTATGGCTTATCTTCCAGGGGGTGGATGAGTCCATATTTCCGAAAATTGAAGGCGAGAGCACCGCCAAAGGAGCCTGGGATACTCTCATGAACATCTATCAAGGAACCGATAAAGTGAAGACCGTCAAGTTGCAAACATTGCGACGGAACTTTGAAACACTATCTATGAAAGATACAGAGACAGTCGACCAATTTATGACGAGTGTAAAGCACCTCGTCCATCAAATGCGAAGTCAAGGTGAAGAAATTCGCGATCAGAAAATTGTGGAGAAGGTATTGCGAATCCTTCCTGAAAAATTTAATATGGTTGTTGTTGCAATCGAGGAATCAAAGGATCTGACTACGTTTACCGTAGATCAGCTGATGGGCTCTCTTTTATCTCATGAGGCGAGATTGCAGAGAGAAAACACTTCGTTGGAATCAGCTTTCCAAACGCAAGCCACCATAAGCAGAGGTCGAGGCCGTGGTGGAAGAAGCAGAGGACGAGGACGAGGCTGGCAAGGCAGATCCCAGCCGCAGAATGCCAGTAGGTCACATGCCGACCCAGATCAGTCACATGCAAGATCTTTCTATGACAGAGGTCGAGGCAGAGGTCGCACTCAGGAATGGGTCGACAAATCAGAAATTCAGTGCCGTTACTGTAAGAAGTTTGGACACAACAAGTATGAATGTTATAGATCCAAGTTCAATGCAAATCGAGAGCATGGAACCGCACATGTTGCAGCGGAAGAGAAAGTGCAAGAAACCATGTTTTACTCCTGCCATGCGACTGCAGAACCAACCGATTCAGATGTGTGGTTGCTTGACAGTGGATGCAGCAATCATATGACAGGTAACAAAGATCTATTTTCCTTTTTTGATAGTTCTGTCAAAAATAAAGTAAAGCTGGGGGATGATCATTTGGTGAATGTTCAAGGAATAGGTACCATTTCTGTACTCTCTAAGAATAATGAAAAGAAATGCATCCGAGAGGTGTATTATGTCCAAGGTCTTAAGCATAATTTGATTAGTGTAGGCCAGCTCTCTCAGCATGGTTATGTTGTAGTGTTTAAAGGGACTGTCTGCACCATAAGTGATAAGCCTCCCAGTACTCGAGTCATAGCTCAAATCAAAATGACCTCGAACCGCATGTATCCTATCATACTGAAAAATGCCAAAATCCTTGAGTCTTATTCTGTTATGAAACCCGATGAGTCATCGTTGTGGCATCAACGATACGGTCATTTGTCTTTTGATTATCTCAGTCAACTGTCAAAGAAATCTATGGTCATTGGTCTCCCTGAATTAGAAATCCAGCACCAAGTATGTGAAAGCTGTGTTTTAGGAAAGCATCACAGAGAAGTTTTTCCTCCTACTGCTACCTTTAGAGCTAAATCTCCTTTAGAACTTGTTCACACTGATCTATGTGGACCCATGCAAATAGAGTCGATAGGAGGAAGTTTTTATGTGCTAACATTCATTGATGATTACAGCAGAATGACTTGGGTTTACTTCATTAGAAACAAATCTGAGACATTCTCCAGGTTCAAAGAATTTAAGGCCATGACAGAGAAGCAAAGCGGGCACTATGTGAAAGTGCTGAGATCAGATGGTGGAGGCGAGTATGACTCAAATCAATTCACTCAGTATTGCAAAGCAAATGGAATTCAGAGGCAGTTCACTTGTAGATACACTCCGCAGCAGAACGGAGTCGCAGAGCGGAAAAACCGCACCATGTTAAACATGGCAAGGAGTATGATGAATGGTAAGAATCTTCCCAACAAATATTGGGGAGAAGCTGTTGCATGTTCTGTGCATATTCTGAATCGTGCACCTACAAAGAGTCTGAAAGATAAAAGTCCATTTGAGGCATGGACTGGTAAGAAACCGGATATATCTCATTTCCGTGTTTTTGGGTGTGTTGCATACGCCCATGTTCCTGATGACCTTCGGAAGAAGTTGGATAATAAAAGTGAGAAATGCATTTTTGTTGGGTACAGTGAACAGTCAAAAGCATATCGACTGTATAACCCAATAACAGAGAAGTTTATTATTAGCAGAGATGTTAAGTTCCAAGAAGACAGAGCTTGGGATGACAAGGTCACAAGCAGCTTTGTTCCATTAGCTGATACAAATGAACCAGTGATAGAAGAACAGCAAATTCCACCAAGTACTCCAGATTCTGTGCCAAGAAGACTAGCAGCACAAGATCCAACTAGTGATTCAGATCAAACCATTGCCTCCTTGCAAAGGAAAAAGACAAGAAGTCTCCATGATTTGTATGAGCATACTCAACCATTAGATTTGGATGCACTTTATGCATTCATAACATATCAACCAGAAACATATGCAGAAGCAGCCAAAGAAGAAGCATGGATAAATGCCATGGATGAAGAGATTGAAGTCATTGAGAAAAATGACACTTGGGATCTTGTTGATCTCCCTGAAGGAAAGAAAAGCATAGGTGTAAAATGGGTGTACAGATCCAAGTTCAATGAAAAAGGAGAATTTCAGAAGCACAAGGCCAGATTAGTTGCAAAAGGGTATGTACAGCAGCATGGAATTGACTATGAGGAAACATATGCCCCTGTAGCCAAACTTGATACAGTTCGAGCAGTATTGGCTGTTGCAGCAGAGAATAGATGGCCTGTTTATCAAATGGACGTGAAGTCAGCGTTTCTAAATGGCATCCTGAATGAAGAGGTATATGTTGATCAACCTCCTGGTTATGAGATCAGTGGCAGAGAACAGATGGTGTATAAGTTGAAGAAAGCATTGTATGGCTTAAAGCAGGCTCCTCGATCATGGTACAGTCGCATTGATGCATATCTCATCAAAAATGGCTTCATCAGAAGCAAAAATGAGCCAACCTTATATATCAAGAAGGATCAACATGGTAAGATGTTAATTATTTGCTTATATGTAGATGATATGATTTACACTGGCAATTTGGAAATTGATGAATTCAAAGCTGTTATGGAAAAAGAGTTTGAGATGACTGATCTCGGTTTAATGAAGTATTTCCTTGGTATTGAAGTAAGTCAGTTAGAATCAGGCATGTTTATCAGTCAGTCAAAGTATGCATCAGATTTGTTGAAAAGGTTCAAAATGCTTGAATGTAAGGCTGCAGCTACTCCTATTGTTTTAGGCACCAAGTTGAGCAAAAATGATCAAGGAAAGTCCATTGATCAAACTCTGTATAAAAGGCTAGTGGGCAGTCTTATGTACCTCACCGCCACTAGACCAGACATAATGTTTGCGGTAAGTCTTATCTCTAGATTCATGGAGTCACCCAAGGACTCTCATTGGCAAACTGGCAAAAGAATTTTGCGGTATGTGGCTGGAACAGTTGATCATGGTTTATGGTATCCTTCAGATTCAGAAAGTTCTTTAGTTGGTTTTACTGACAGTGATTTTGCCGGAAGCATCGATGACAGGAAAAGCACTTCCGGTTATGCATTCAAATATGGATCAAGTCTGATCTCTTGGGCATCAAGAAAACAACCAGTTGTTACATTGTCTTCCACAGAAGCCGAATATGTTGCAGCAACTTCCGCAGCATGTCAAGCTGTTTGGCTAAGAAGGTTAATGAGTGATTTATCACCAAAGAAATTGGAGCCAACTCCAATATATTGTGACAACAGTTCTGCAATTACATTGTCCAAGAATCAAGTCTTCAACAAAAAGAGCAAGCACATTGATATCCGTTATCATTTTATTCGAGAATTGGTAAATGAAGATGTAATCACTGTAAAATTTTGTAAATCAGCAGATCAGCAAGCTGATATCTTCACAAAGCCTTTGGGCACAGAAACATTTGTATCACTCAGATCTAAGCTGAGTATTGTTAGTGTTGATGACCGTCCAGCTCCAACTTAAGGGAGTGTGTTAGACAAATAAGTTGCGCTCCGATCATCTAGTTAAGTTTCAGTTATCTGTTTACATAGTTTTCATCGCTGAGTTGAGTTGAGTGAGTCACGTTGAGTTTGGTGAGCACACTTCATTGTTTACGAGGTTGCATGTAATTCGTTTTTCCTTTATTAATAAACAATCTGTCAGTGAGTGGAAATGTGTTAACTCCAAATCTGTTCTGTTCATTTGCTGCTCTCTGTCATTTCGTTTTCTGTTCTGTTCCTCTGTTTCTTTTCTGTAGATTAATTTCTTCAAGAGAGAGAGATATGATACCTCCTGGTAAAAGCTAACATGTTAGCCTTAGTAAAGTTTATTATTTAAAATTCTTAAGATGACTTACAATTATTTGGTTCGATTTATTACTTAAAATCGAACCTGTCTATTCGTGTTGGACCCAGTCAAGAGCATATCTATTCGCCCAAGGATCCATGTCTCTTTCTCTGTGTTCGAAAATACATCAATCATAATTTATCAATCATAATTTATCAATCGGAATACATCAATCATAATTTATCAATCGGAATACATCAATCAATTACATCAGCGAGAACCAACATACATCAACCAAAATACATCAAATCATAATACATCAATCAAAATACATCAAAATAGAATACATCAACCAGAACAGGTCAACCAGAACACATCAATCGGAATACATCAACGAGAAGCAAAATACATTAACTAAAATACATCGAATAGAATACATGAACCACAATGCCTCAACCATAACACATCAATTGAAATACATCAATGAAAAGAAAAATACGTCAACCGGAATACATCAAACATAATACATCAATCAAAATACATCAATCAGAGTACATCAATAATAATACACTAGTATAGATCCAAATCCTAGACTCTATCAAGCATCGAGAGGGATCAAATCTCCCAAGGTGCAAACCTCTCCTTGAATAACTCCTTGAGTGCAATACGTGATCCACGTAATCCTAAGCCCTAAAGTCTATAGTTTAAGTCTCATATTTACTTCTTACTTTGTATTATTCTTTTTTGTTTACTTTGTATTATTTTGTTACTCGACAAACACTCTAAAATCTCATATTTACTTTTTACTTTGTATTAAAAGTAAAAAGTAAAGTCTCTAGTTTAAGTCTCATATTTACTTTTTTACTTTGTATTAAAAGTAAAAAGTAAAGTCTATAGTTTAAGTCTCATATTTACTTTTTACTTTGAATTATTCTTTTTTGTCTTTTTTGTTTATGACAGACATAATATTTATCACCTAATCCTAAGCTCTATAGTCTCTAGTTTAAGTCTCATATTTTCTTTTTACTTTGTATTATTATTTTTTGTTTATGGCCGACATAATATTTATTACTTTTTACTTTGTATTATTCTTTTTTGTTTACTTTGTATTATTTCGTTACTAGACAAACACTCGACAAACTAGACAAACACTCACATGTTACAAGATCTCCCTCATACTGGGCTGTAGAGCGCCTCTCAGCGCAATCAATCAGAATACATCAACCATACATCGATCATCAAATATCAATCAATGACAACCAATCAATCATAAACAATAACCAATGATAACTGTACTTACATTAATCATACATATATCACCCATCAATCACCAATGGCAACCAAGAGCAACCAATAATTTTCATACATAAAGTAATGACAATATCATACATGTATCAACCATTAATCAACCAACATCAATCATTAACAACTAATAATATCAAACAACATAATAAACCATTCAAACATCATACATCGACCATAGCAATCTCATGTAAACACTCAACACATACACAAACATACATCTTGCCTGCATACATACTCCATAGTCACCTCAAACAACCAAACATCCTGCCACCAAAACCTTCTAATATTCGGGAATAAAATAATTACTAGCTATACAACACACCATCATACACTCATACCATACACCATACTCACTATTACCATGTATTATTTCTATAAATACGTCCAGTTGTCTACATGCATATTATAATTCTTCAATCATTCATATATCATATTAGCATTAATCATATATACATCATATTAGTCATATAACTCAAATATCCTATATTTTATACACTCATATAATTATCTTGTTATACCATAATATCCATACACTTACAATAGTATAATACTTAATCCAATGCTATCATATTAGGTAGGCATTATAACATATATATTAACATAATACTTCTTATCACACTATACTTTCTAATACTCCCAAATACTTTCAAACACTTCCAAACACTTTCCATCATTCCCAAATACTCTCAAAACACTTCCAAATAGTTTCAAACATTTCCAAATGCTTTACACTTACTTCATTACGTATGTTCACATCGATACATATAATATATACACAATATCATATACATATAATACTAATAATTATAAAATTAAGAGAATGTGAACCATTAAGGACAAGTGGCTCATTTCCTCCAAAAATAGGCAGGAGTTACATCCCCACAAATAAACTAAATAAAGTAGAAGAGATTATGAATCATCAAATACAAGTGGCTCATTTCCTCCAAAAATAGACAAGGAGTAACTCACATATATTGAAAATAAAATAAAAATAATAAAAATTAAATAAAAATGAAAATGGAACCATTATTAAGACAAGTGGCCTATTTCCCCAAAATAAACAAGAAGTTACTCATCAATGTAACCACCACCATCCAAGTGGCATAAATAATCGTACAAAAGCATACCATAAATAGAAAATCCAAAATCCATATAAGGTATAAATTCCACTTAATAAATCATAAGAATAAAACTATATCATCTTAATAACTTAGCATTAAATTAATATTGATAATGATACATAGTACATATAATTATAATGACAATTATTTACTTTTCAATTAATAATCATAATGTACTAGTAAATAAATCATACCGCAAGAAGCATTTCAATATTAACAATTCAATGAGCAGTAAACGAGGCAGTGCACAATGAGCAAGCATCGACCAATCAAGTCACTAAACTATAAAAGAGGCAACGCACAAGCATCAACCAATCAAGTCACTGAATAGTAAAATAGGCAATGCATAAGCATCGACCAATCAAGTCACTATAACAATAAGAAGTTGGTGTCCTTACCTTTATTTGAATTGGGACGAGTCGGGCTTTTGGTTTGGGGGCTCTGATGGCTAGGTTTAGGGTTTGTAAGATACTATGTTTTTTTTTTCAAGAATGGTGTGATTTTGTTGGTGGAGGCTGACTAATTCTGGAAACAAACACTTGGAGTCCAGTTGGCCCCTTGGGGCCAACCTAGTACCAGTCAAGCTAAAAAAGTGGGAAGTTAATATCGGTTTGTTGTCATTTTTGGTTGGAATCTATCCGTCATCATCAGCTAGTTTCTGCGGATTGTTATGAGTACTTTTACCTCGGCTATTTTGGTGGGGCAATTGGGCTTACACTATTTGGTGGGCACTAGGTCTTCGGATTGATCTTCTATCTTTTCACCTCTATTATTTTGGCAGTGTAGCCTGCTTTACTCTTTTTTGTGGGCTCCAGGTGTCGCGGTCCTCTAACGGGCAGTTGCCAGTAATTTTATTGGGGGTGGTGTATTGATGGGACTACAGGGGTCTCCAGCTAGTAATCCACTCACTACTGCTGGAGATATTGCATAGGAGGTCTGGACTCATTCATTAGTGCCGGATGAGTTTAGAAGTAGGCAGAATAAACCACATTCCTCTTATGCCTAGCCTAGTAGATTTAAGGGGGAGAAGGCCCGGAAGAGACGGTCTAACAAAACCCTGAAAGTGAGGGAGGGCCTGGACTGTTATACCATACCTGTTGAAACTAACCTAGATAGGATTAAAATGTTGAACTCTCGGGATGTTGTTAGGTGAATTGAGTTTATTGGGGGTGACCAGCTCGAGTTGGTGGAATGGGTTCGGAAGAACTGGTATCCACTCTGTGGGGATATGCCTAGGGTAATGCAACTATTAAATGGGTGGGTAATGTTCATTTTTTCGAAGTCGGAGCATGTAGGTTTGGTTCTTAAGAGATTCTAGTGCTTCAAAGATGGGTCTTTCTGTCTAAAGAAGTGGCATTTTTCTTTCGATTCGTTGAAGGAGAAGTAACAATTTTTCCATTTATGGCTCCTTATACCTGGTTTGTCGATAGAGCTCTGGACAAAGAACATTCTTATTGGTATTGCTAATTCAGTAGGTCGATTTGTTCGGATTCATAATAGCTCTTTATTTGGGTATGATAGGAGGTCGACAAAAGTGATGGTGGAGTTTGAAATGGCCCTAGGTCTTCTGGCAGAAATTGAGCTTCAGTGGGGAGATAGGGTGTGGCGACATCGTCTTGACTATTTTAGAATTCCTTTTCTGTGTCATTTTTTCCTACAGACAGGGCATATTCATTCTCATTGTCCGGAACTTCGGTCTACCACTCCATTGAGGTCGACGCCAAACAATACTGCTACTAAAGAACAATTACAATTGAATCGTACTGGGGATACCCTGGAGCTTAATGGAATTCTAGGTAAGTTGTCTCCCAGACTTGGTTCACCTATACCTGTTATTCCAGAAGATGAATTAGCATGTATTCGGGATGCTGAGGCTATTCTTGATAGAAAATTAGCGTCGAGCGACACTATTTTGAATTTAGGTGATGTTGGGTTTTTGGATTCTAAAGATGGTCATTTTTCTGGGAAGTCTCGGGCTTGTAGGGGTCTTTTTGGGGCTTCAAATGTTTCTGGGGGGATATTGAAACCATTGACCTAGCTTCTGGATGTACTCTGAGTAAGGTTTCAGATGTTGGGTTGACTAGGGTTTCTGAAGGTGCTCCAACTACTTTGCCCTATGTGCCCTCTGGAAATTCTGTGGGGGGTAAGGATATTGTTGAATCTGGGCCTTATACTGGTGATGATACCATTATCTTAGGGGAGGCGGGTTATAAGACCTCTTTCAAGTTGGATATCCTTTCTACGCTTCCTATTTTCTCTAAAAACCCCTCTTCTAATCCTAGGGTTCAATCTTGTATTAACGCTTGTTTTCAGAATGTTACTCTTAGAAAGCCCAAGAGGAAAGGTAGGAAAGAGCGGGGGGTTGATGATGATTCTGCTTTAGAGTCTGTTTTTATCTTAGAGCATTTAAGGGCGAGTTTGGAGAATAATGAAGTGCACCTTTCGCCTGAGATTGCTGGTTCTTCTGAGGGTAACAATACTATTTCAGATGGTGGTGGTTTGGGGAATTCTGTTACTGGGCGCCTTGGAGCAAATTCCCCCTGTGATTTGGTTTCCTAATGTCTATTTGTACTCTTAATATCAGAGAGTTGGGGTTGTCTATGCGAGCTAGGGTCCTCTCCAACCTTATTGCTACTACTCACCCGAATATTTTACTTTTGCAGGAAACTATGTGTGTTGACAATATTGCTATCTCAAAAATTGCTGGTATTCTATCTGGGTGGGAAATTTCGGCTATTAGCTTGGATGGGCTGTCTAGTGAGTTATTGGTTTCTTGGGACCCTCTGTTTTATTCATTTTTTGTCTGTAGGACCCAGTGGGGTTTATTGATGGAAGGATTTTGTAAACTGAATGATTTGCATCTCAATATATTAAATTGTTATGCTCCTTATAAAAATCAGGAAGCTTTCTAGATTGGTCTGCAATCATCTAGGATATTGAGGATGGAGAATATCATTGTGGCGGGTGATCTTAACTTTACCAGATTAGCACAAGATATTTGGGGTACTAAAGCAAAGATGGATGTTCTTACAGACTTCTTCACTGATTTTATTTTAAATAATGACTTAATTGATGTTGTCACAGGGGTGAACACTCCTACCTGGACTAACGGCAGAAGCGGGTAGGATGGTATCCATAAGAGATTGGATAAATTCTTGGTACATGCATCTCTATTACATTCCTATGGTAGATATAGAACGCGGGTTGGGAAGAATAAGATATCTGATCATTGGCCTGTTTTCTTTCAATTAGAAGACTGTGTGTTCCTGCAGAAATTTCCATTTAAATTTGATTGTTTGTGGTTGAGCCAAGATGTCTTTTTGCAATTTGCTAAGGAGGGCTGGTTGAATCTAAGTAACAATCATGAGCTTAATCCGGTGGACAGTTTCTTCCAGAAAATGCAAAAGTTTAAGCAAAAAGTAACCAGTTGTATTCATTTGAGGAAGCAATTGGACAGACAGAAACTAATGATGGTGGAGGAACAATTACATGAACTTTACACACATAACTTGGAAAGGCCTTTGGATAGTAAGAATTTTGAATTACTTAAAAAATTGGAGGAGGAGAAGGCTGATATTTATCTAAGGAAGAAAAGGAATGGAGAATGAAGAGTAGATCACTTTGGGTTAATTTTGGGGATAGCAATACAAGGTTCTTTCACACCTTTGCTTCAACTATAAGGAACAACAATACTATCTGGAAGTTATCTAATGAGGATGGGAATGAAGTCTCAGGTCAACAAGAACTTCGGGAGTTGGCATTGAAACATTTCAACAATATTTACTCTGTGGATTTGTGTTGTGATCTTGATTCACATCTCCAGGTGATCAAACACTATCCTAGATTCTTTAACACTGATGATGCATATGAGTTATGTCAAGAAGTTACTCTGGAGGAGGTGGAGAGGACTCTTAAAAATTTTGCTAAGGAAAAAAGTCATGGGCCAGATGGCTGGACTGTGGAACTTCTTTTACATTTCTTTGATATAATGGGTGATGATATTGTCACGATGGTGGAGTATACTCGGAAGGAGGGATATATGTCTGGTGCTTTAAACTCTACATTCATAACTTTAATCCCTTAAAGTGAATGACCCGAAGCATTTTGGTGATTTCAGGCTGATTGCTCTGTGCAATTTGGCCTATAAGATTGTTTCAAAGATCATTGCTGGGAGGCTAAAACCAGTCCTCTTAAAATATATTTTAAAAGAATAGTTTGGTTTCTTACAGGACCGACAAATTCATGATGTTGTGAATATTACACAGGAAGTATTACATTCTATCAAATGCAGGAAGAAGAAAGCTATTCTTCTAAAAATGGACTTAGAAAAGGCATATGATAGAGTTAATTGGGATTTTCTCTGGTTAGTTTTGATACAAATTGGTGTTCCAGCTCTGGCTATTAGATGGATCATGACTTGTGTTGATACTATGAACATTGTTGTGTTAGTGAATGGTGCTCCTACCTCATTTTTTAGCTGCTCCAAAGGCATCCGACAGGGGTGCTCACTGTCTCCACTGCTTTTTCTTTCAGTGATTGAGGGACTTAATAGAATGATTATTCAGGCAAAATCAAATGGTAAGATTAGTGGTATCAAAATCACTAAGGACCTATATATCACACGTCCTGTTTGTGGATGATGTTCTAATAGCTAGGTTGGATACTTTATTGGAATGGAGGCACTTTCGTGATATTATTTCAGTATTTTGTAAAGCCTCTGGAATGAGTGTAAGCCTGAATAAATCCTGCTTATATGGGAATCTTATTGAAGAAGATCATATTCTAGGATTTTAGTCATTGTTGCCATATAAGTTTTGTTGCTGATGGATTTACCTATCTTGGGTTTCATCTTAAGCCTAATGGATACTTGATAAAAGACTGGGATTGGCTGCTCAAAAAGTTTGAAAATGGGATTTCCAACTGGACTTATCGTTTGCTGTCAATTGGAGGTAAACTTACCTTGGTCAAGTCAGCTTTGATGGGTACTCCGGTGTATTGGTTTTCTTTATTGCCTATTCCTTGCTCTGTGATCAATTCTCTGAGAAGGCTTATGTTCAATTTCTTATGGATGGGTGGTCTCAACAAGTCCAGTCTTGTGATGATTGGTTGGGAGAAAATTTCTCCACCATATGATGCTAGGGGTTGGGGCATAAAGGATTTGTCAGTGTTCAGTGAGGCTTTGCAGTTAAAGAGCTTGTGGCATGCTATTTTTGGCAATACACTCTGGTCGAGAATTATCCATTAGAAATATATTAAGACAGAGATCTCTCATTGGTTAAGGACTCCAAATAAGAAAGTGAGGGGGGTCTCACCAATTTGGAATGGCTTCATGAAAGTTTACAAATGGTTGGATTTTGAATTATGTTGGAAAGTTGGCACCGGGGCAAAAGTTGCTATTGGCATTGATCCCATATTAGGTTTGAAAGATTCATATAGATTATCATCCAATCTTTTGAATAAGCTCAAAACATCTGGTTATTATACTATGAATTCTATTGCAAATTACTACAAGACTGGTTATTGGAGTTCGTATGTTGATCTTCAGCTATCTCCAAATCTTGCTCTAGAATGGAAACATTATACTCAGGGTCTTAATGCTGCTGGTATCCGTCTTAATTCTGAAGATGATAAGGTCATTTGGGGAGGGAATGAAGCTACTGATATTGTAACTGCTATTACTGCCTACAGTTGTATGATTAAAAGGAGGTGTATCTTTCCAAGACATTGGTGGTAGGGAAAAATATGGCAGTGGCATCTGCCACTTAAACTGAAATGTTTCTTTTGGTTTGTATTATAGGGCAGGTTGAAGACTTGGGAGAATCTCACATCAATGGGGTGGATAAGCCCCAGTTAGTGCATTTTGTGCAGAAGTAATGTTGAAACAACTATGCATCTATTTATGGAGTGTTCCTTTACATTGGAACTTTGGGGGAAAATATATCATAGCTTTGATATTAATGCTAGATGGGGAGGTCAAAATATTGCTACCTCTCTGCAACAATGGATGCTGAATTGTAAAGTTCATAAGACTCTACCTATTTTCATTTACTGGGTGGTTTGGGGGATAAGGAATAAGGCTATATTTGAGGATTCCAGACCACATCTGAAAAAATCATCTAATAATGTTATTAGTCATTATTTGAACTTTCAAAAGGTAGTGAAACCTCGGGCCCACAGAGACCTTGGGAATTTTGATTTTGTGGTTACTGATCCTGTACTATTTTTTTATGGTGCTTCCAATATGGGTGTTTGTCGCGTTGGTGGTGTCATATGCATCAATCAGGAGCACTATTACACAATTAAGATGAAGTGTGGACGAGGTACAAATATGAAGGCAGAAATTTTGGCTTTATGGTGTGTTGCAAAAGTGGCTAACATATTTGGGTTGGTGAATGTAAAGATATTTGGTGACTCTCGAGTTACCATCAAGTGGGCTAGGGGGGAGTATACTCTTAATGTATTAAAGCTGACTGGTTGGTGTGATAGAATGAAGGAAGAACTTCATAAGTTGGGGGTGGTCACATTGGAACATATCTTTAGAGAATACAACACACAGGCTGATCTACTTTCAAAACAGGCTTTTGGGAGGAATTTTGTGAGAATCAGTTGACTGATTCTGGCAGCTGTTATTTCATGGGATGATTTTGCTAAGTTATGCCAAGGGCATTATTATGTCTGTTTTTTGGCTTATAATGTATATATCTCTTTGAAGTTTCTGAAATACTCTCATTTTTTGGAGGTAGAAGAAAGGACAGTATTTATACTGATATCATGTACTATTTGATTGAAAAATGAATATCAATAGTATGCTTTTTTTCACAGGAAAAAAAAGTCACTATGGCAATAAAAGAAGCAATGCATAAGCATCGACCAATCAAATCATTGAACAATAAAAGAGGTAATGCAAGGTGAACATGCATCGACCAATCAATCTATTGAACAAATAAATATGCAATATTAATTAATTCTAAAGCATACAAAAAATTGATCTCTGAAGTGAGGCTTCTTATTATTCCATTAACATAAGGGAGGTTAAAATTCTTTCACAAAATCCATTTATAAATTCCCAATGCACATAAATATGAAATTGCGAGTCTCTATTAGGCCCAACAGCCGCAGAGTTAGAACCATAGCTCTGATACAACCAGTAATGTCCCTCCGGGATATCAAAGGGTCTTAGGGACATATCATTTTCTCTCTAGGGATAATTAGAATATTTTATCACAATGGAATAATATTAATAAATATTTAATTTTATTTTCTACAATTTAATTATGACAAAATATCGATATATCCAAATATTTTAAAATAAAATTCATAAGTGATCAAGAAAATTGAACAAGGTTTGGAAAGATTATCCAACACTATATAACATCATTATGCATCAATCACAAACCTTAAAACATGTTACTTTCACCTAAAAATGTCATTTTCACTTAATCATGTTTAACTACTAATTAGTGTACTAATTGCGACCCTTAGTGACACTTAGTGCATAATGGATGGTACTTAACATAACTTCATTTGTTTATCACATAATCATAATTTATAAATAAAAATGACTAATTAACACCTAATATCATGTAAATAAGGCCTAATTGTCATTTCCAATTAATTAAACAAAACAATTACGAAAATGACTCCACAAGACTAGTTAACTAGTATTTAACACAAAGAGCTAGTCTTGCACGTATTCAACACACAAACATTCCAATGAAACAAAAATTGAACCTATATCCATTATACATTTATTTACGCATGCACATACATCCAAATAAAGGTGTATTTTTAGATCATTCCAATTGCACATAAGGTGATATTTTCCATCAATTCCAATGAAACTAGTTAATATTCACCACAAGGAATTGAGTCTAAATAATTGAACCAAAATGTAATGCATCCATAAGTAAATGATAACACCTAATAATTAGCCACCTATATCACAATAACATGTTAGACACAAAGCACATTGTTGTAGCATTCTGTTTTTACGAAAACATTGATTTCAATCCACAACTAGTTACCAATTTTCACTGCAATGTACCTAGTTTCCAATTTAACTTTCCAAATTCCAAATAAATAGAAATATATGACTAATGTATCGCATGGAAAACATATCATGGGTCACCTACATTCATATGGATGTAGCTTTCCTCCCATATGCATTCCATTAAATATTTCACAAAACTAGATAATTCTACTCATCTGAATTGACTAGTAATTCTAGGAATCGCTAGAATAATTAAATTCATAGCTCATAGAATCATTCAAATTACATTCTAGATCTAAATAAAATGTTTCATAAGTCATAATATAGGTATTTCTAGTTCAAAAATTTCATCAAACACTTCCTATGCAAAGTCACAAATCTACTCAAAACAATTCCATTGAAGGAGCTAGAAATTGGAAATTGATCTAGAATTTCAGTAGACATTTACCAAAAACTATCAAGAAGATTTAACCTCAAATTATCACACAAATTTAAAGCTTATTTATAAGACATAAGAATAAAAAGAATACTCGGACATTTTTACAAACACTTCATGTGCCAAGTCTCCAAACTACGCAAACCAATCCAATCGAAGAACTAGTTTTCGAATAAAAGGTGGAAGCATAAAAGAGAAGTGCCTTAAACCATTCCAAGGCTATTGAGCCGTAAAAATACACATTATATAATGAAAAAGAGAAGAAATATAATTTCTACAGAAAAGGCTCCAAAGAATCATTTCCTCAAACAATTTGTGCCCAAAATCCCAAAAACTAGTTTCCAATTCTTTCACAAAATTTACTTGCATAAATAGGTTGAATTCCATGAGAGATTTATTCCACAATTAGCTCATACATTTCATCAAACATTTCATGTGAGTCCGTAAATAAATCAGATCAGATCCAAATAAATTAAATAAACATGAGATAAAACACTTATCTTGCAAAATACACAACTGAAATCCATTGTGCCACATTCCACCCAACCATAAACACAATGCAAGCCAAAACTCACTTTGAAATGGTCACCCCCAAGCCGAAACCATGATGCCACAAGAAAGGGCGCACTCAACCAAAAATTCTCTCAATAAAACAATCCAACGAAAACCCAATGGAAAGTGTAGCCTCTACATCCACTCGAGGACAATTCCAGTGGCTCTGGGACAACAGTCCAACCACAACCCAATGGCAAGTAGCTGTGAAGAACCTGCAATAATTAATTAATGCAAATACATGAGATATCAGAAATAATAGAACTCAAAATCACTTTTATATTGATCACATGCCACTTCGAGGGGGCAACCTCCTTTGAGAAAGTTCAATACAATTAACTTCACGGTGCCTTCATAGGCCTCAAAACACACTTATATACTAAGTCTAGGCACCAATACTATGAGTCAAAACCATGGGCCAATACAAACTATGGATAAACAAAACTATGGGCGACTTACAAAGCATATGCATCAATAACAATAACACAAACTATGGATCAACAAATACTACGGGATGACTTACAAAGAATATGCGTCCAACAACAATATACTAACAAAGTAAAGACATGGGTTCCTAGCATCCCCTCTCCCTTAGAAAAATCTTTGTCCTCAAAGCTTTAGATGTGGAAATTGATGCAGAATCTGAAGGAGTGGGTCCCCTGTAGCATCCTCGGGTTGCATTCTGGGCCATTGGCGCCTTTAGAGTTTCAGAGAAGATTGCATAGAAGGCTATAGATGAAGAAGAACCATATCAGCGACATGAAAAGTGTGTGCAGAACAGTGCTGAGCAGCTTGTTGTTTTAGTCGAATTCTAGCCATGTGAAGATTGTCCTGCAGAATGAGAAGAAGTTGATCACGGTTTTGAAGAATTGACTCAATTGCTTGAACTGGGGAGCTGCTGACGGTGTATGGAAGAAGAACTGGCGGTGCCTGTCCAGAGACTGCTTCATATGGTGTCCTTTTAGATGTGGTACTATACCACTGGAGTGCTTCTAGAAAATCCATAGAAATAGTTGTCCAAATTTGTGTAGGGATGGGAAAGGGTTCGAGCGGTCCCGAAAGGAGTGTCGTTTCACCCTTGTTGACCTGGAAAGTATCACAGTCAACCACCATCCGTTGAATTGTCATTTTCAGTCCCTACCAAAAGAAGTTACATTGTTCCTGGTCATACGTTTTGAGGAACCCAAAGTGCCCTGCTGATGAAGAAGCATGGAGTTCATAGAAGAGATAGCCCCGTTGAACAGATTGCAACCAATTTGGAACAAGCAGAGAAATAGCTGTAAGAGAAACCGGGTCATCAAACATGCGAGAAGGAGCATCTGCCACCATATTGTCCTTACCCTTCTGGTAAGTGGTCGCATAGTCATAACCCATGAGTTGGATAACCCATTTTAGGTGTGCTGGGGAGGAGACCCGTTGTTCTACGAAATTTTCCAAACTCTGGAGATCAGTCTTGATGCATAAATCATTCCCCAATAGGGATGGCTGCCACTTCTGTACAGCATGAAAAATAGCAATCATGTCCAGCTGAGATGTAGGTGTGGCTAAATGCTTACCAGAAAGGTCTTGTGAAGGCGGCAAGCCCACTGGTGCAACAAAGACATCTGCATATCTATCCAAGGAAGTAGTGGAGACCATTTGTGGGTGCATCTGAAGGGAATGGAGCCGAGCAATGACACCATGTGAATTTTTATTAAGGATCTTTTCTAGGCGATGTGAATTGATGGTGCAGAGAGACCCTAGTTGTAAGCCCATAAATTTTTGTTATGTCCCATTGACTGAAAACTGCATCCAAAGTTTAGCAAAATCCCATAAGATGGGGCCAAGTGTGCATAACCATTGAACACCCAAAACCACATCACATCCACCTAAGGACAAGGAAAACATGTCAGAGCGCAGGTTATAATCTTCCATAGAGATACGCACATTGTGACACCTCCCCTTGGAAGGTAAAGTGCCCCCATTGGCAACCATGACTTCAAAGTTGTAGCAAGGATGGACAAAACAATCAACCTGTTTGGGAATCCGAGGGTCAATGAAGTTATGAGTGCTACCAGAATCAATGAGTATGGTAAGAGGGAGTTGCTTGAAGTATCCCCTAACCCGCATTGTTTGTGAGGTGGTGACGCCTGTTACAGCATGGAGAGAGATCTCGGGTGGGTCATCCTGAGATGGGGTGTCAACAAGCGGGTGTTGAATGTCGACCTACTCCTCGACTATATCTGGGGCTTCTTCACCAAGTTCAGAGGTAGGCAGAGAATCCACATCCAAGAGATAGAGCTTTTGTTGAACACATCTATGTCCCTGAGTGAATTTCTCATCACAATTATAACAAAGCCCTTTTTCTCGGCGTGCCTACATCTTTGTTTTAGACAAATGCTTGATAGGATTTGGTCGAGGAGCAGGCATGATGGGAGGTTGTTGGGAACCCATGTTTCTGAAGGGAACAAAGGTGGGTTTGGAGTTTTGTTGAGCTACGATCTTGTCCTCTTCCAACTTAGCCAACCCTAGGACTTCCATCATTGTGTTGGGACAGAACATTTTGACCTCTGAGTGGATTTCATCCTTGAGACCACTGATAAAACAACTCCTGTAGAATTCATCAAACAATCCTTCTGTGTGATTGGCCAGTTTCTCAAATTTTGTCTGATACTCTCTCGTGGTGCCAATTTGGTGAAGTTTGGTGAGTGCTCTCGTGAAGTCATCAAAAGCACTAGGACCAAATTGTGGCAAAAGGAGTTGGCAAAAATCTGTCCAGTTTGGCTCGGGATGAGCTTTGATGTACCAATGGTACCATTGAAGGGATTCATGTTCCAAATGAAAGGATGGAAGTGGAACTTTATAGACGTCAAAAGTATTATGCAGACTGAAATATTGTTTTGCTCAGTATATCCATCCAGTCGGATCAGTACCATTGAAGCGAGAAAAATCAAGCTTTGGCCCACGAAAATTGTTGGAAGAAGAGAACCTAGTGGCTGCAAAAGATTTTGGCTGTCGATTATTGTTCATGGCTGAATGCTGAAGATGGAGGCTGAGAAATTTTTCATCCAGATCTTGAAGTTTGGTTTGGATGGCTGCAAGTGCTTCCTCCATGGTGTGTGATCCTGCACGGGTGACAACCATAACTAGGGTTTTTCTTTTTTGTGGAATGGGTAGATGGGTAATTGGGGTTTG
The DNA here is from genome assembly GCA_027924585.1 of Larix kaempferi. Lineage (NCBI taxonomy): Eukaryota > Viridiplantae > Streptophyta > Pinopsida > Pinales > Pinaceae > Larix > Larix kaempferi. The sequence continues at coordinate 10,476,995 of BSBM01000206.1, forward strand.
ACTAGATTTTGGACACTGTCGAAAGGACAGGAAAGTAAAAAAGGGGGATTTCAGAAGCGGGGTGATAGAATGAGAAAATTGGCAGAGAGGGACAAAGAAGCAGAATTAGAAAAGGAACTCTATGGTAAAATTTCAAGGCGATCGGGTGAAAATCGAAGAAGTTATGGAAAACCCTAAAAATAGACAAATGTGAGATTTCGGGTGTTGGGAAGTGGAATTTGGGATAGGGTCCTCAGGAATGAAATATGTAGAATGGGATTGGAGGGGTGTCAGAGAAGTTTCAAGGGAAACAATGTTAAAACAAGGGAGATATGGCGGAAAAACATAATTTTATACTCCTTTTTTTTTTAAGAAATGGATCTGCAATAGTGCGAAAGGGATCGGCAATAGAGGGATCTGAAATGGCACTGAATAGACCGAAAATGGTTGGATCTGGAATGGCTATCAGAATAGATCTGGAACAGCTTTCATAATGGATCTGAAATGGCTGGATATGAAACGGCTCGGAATGGATCTGAAACAACATAGAAGTGATCGACAACAATTCAATTGAAAATAGATATGGACCCAGGTATGTTTGGCTTCCTAACAGTTCAGGTGTTTCACTCGGCCACCAATGTTGTCTGACAGCTTGTGTATTGAGGAAGTACCCCTCACTCCACGGCTCAGGTAAAACTGATAACCGCTTTGCCACAAACGACAGGTCTTAGTTTACCTCATGGGTGGGAACTAGTCAATCAAGTAGGGGTCATTGCCCTTTTTGCTAGCAGGTCCTCTCAATGGGCCAGCTACTTTGGGGTTCCTCTGGTACTCCTCACAATGAATTTTAGGGCTTATGCCCAAGTACTTCCCACAGTTAAGCGGATAGGGATTATTCCCATATTCGAAATTGCAACAGATGCAAAAAAAAAAATTGGCTGAAATTCCACCCAACGAGCCCAAGAAAGTGCTCTGATACCAGATATGAAGAACCTGCAATAATTAATTAATGCAAATACACGAGATATCAGAAATAACAGAACTCAGAATCACTTTTATATTGATCACATGCCACTTCGAGGGGGAAAACTCCTTTGAGCAAGCTCAATACAATTAACTTCATAGGCCTCAACACACACTTATATACTAAGTCTAGGTGATAATACTATGAGTCAAAACCATGGGCCAATACAAACTATGGATCAACAAAAATATGGGTGACTTACAAAGCATATGCACCAACAACAATAACACAAACTATGGATCAACAAATACTACGGAACGACTTACAAAGCATATGCATCCAAAAACAATATACTAACAAAGTAAAGACATGGGTTCCTAATAGTAGCACTTCCAATGCAGGGAAATTCCAGTGGCTCCAGGACCAAATATTTAGAAATATATCAGTCCAACCTTAACTCCAATGGCAAGTGGATTCCACATCACTTCCAATATAGGATCTCCATATGAAATTCCAGGACAATTTTTTTAGGAGAAATAATTCCAACCTCAAATCCAATGGCAAGTGGATTCCACATCACTTCTAATCCAGGATCTCCAGAGGCAATTCCAGGAAAAAATGGTGGGAATTCCATAGTAACTCAACTTGGTCACAGGCTTAGCAAGGGAACAATTTATAGCAAGCATCTCATACCAAGAATAGCTAAAATCAAACCACAAGTGCCAAACACAAGCACAAGAGAAAAAACATGAACCAACACACAAGTGTGACTAGCCAACACAATAAAATTGAATTCCTTCATGAGAAATTCGAATTGGGAGAGAGAGGGATATAAAAATGATATTTACATTCCAAAAATAGCAAATAGGAGTTACACATCATGAGGCTACACCAAGAGACACACCAACCCAACTCAAGAAGGTGCACTAGGAGAGAGAGAGAGAGAGAGAGAGAGAGAGAGAGAGAGAGTCTGACACTAATCAAAATTATTCTTGGAATAAAAGAAACCAAATTGCAACATAACACATGAGGGTACACAGCCAAGAGAGTCCACCAAGTCCACAAGAAGGGTGTATAACATCAACATAGACACAAACACAATGGTAACACTTTTCCCGCAACCCCTTGCTCATAACACCATGGTTCCTCATACTCTCTTTTGTGGCATCGGTCAATCCGGTTTTTTTATTTTATTAATTAATTAATAATGTCCAACATAATAATAATAATGTGTAAACCATAGTCCTGACACCTCATGCCACATCACAACACAAATAATAACCACAACATATGTCCAGGGGTTAAACCAGAGGGTATTACAATGAAAAAGGTGACAATAGACTTTTTAAAGGGATTCCTAAAAATGTTTTTACTAGGAAAATATCAGCTTTACAGTAATAAATGTGCTAGGAAAGGATGTAATTTTTTTGCTATGCATGTTGCTGAAAATGCTGATGATAAAACTAAACCTAGATTGGAAGATTTTCCTCTTTTACAAGAATTTAAAGATTTTTTTCCAGAGGAGATACATGGATTACCTCCAAGGAGGGATATTGACTTTACCATTGATTTGGTACCGGGAGCAGTGCCTGCTTCTAAAGTTACATATAGAATGAATACACCAGAGTTAGTAGAATTAAAGATGCAATTGCAAGATTTGTTAGATAAAAAGTATATAAGATTGTTTGTGTCCCCATGGGGAGCACCGGTAGTGTTTGTTAAAAATAAATATGGCACATTAATACTTTGTATAGATTATAGACAATTAAATAAGATGATTATTAAAAATAGATACCCACTCCCCCGTATAGATGATATGTTTGATCAAGTATGGGGAGCTACGATATTCTCAAAAATTGAGTTAAGGTCTAGTTACCATCAGGTAAGAATTAAAGATGAAGATGTACATAAAACAACATTTCAAACACGGTACGGGAATGACGAGTTCATGGTTGTACCATTCCGTTTGACCAATTCTCTAGCCACCTTCATGTGTTTAATGAATAGTGTTCTTCATAAATACATAAACAAGTTTGTAGTAGTATTTATTGATGATATATTGATATACTCTAAAAATGAACAAGAACATGAAGAACATTTAAAATGGGTCTTATAAAGCTTAAAAAAATAAAAACTTTATGCAAAGTTTACTAAATGTGGTTTCATTCAAGATAAAATCCAATATTGAGGTCATGTAATATCTTAAGAAGGAATTTCTATATGCTGATGTATATGTAACTTCGGAATGTATTTCATCTGTGTATTTTATATATATTTATTGTACCCTTATAAGAGATGTGTTATTCCTCTATAACGAAGTGTCGTCATGTGGATTGACAAGTGTTGCAAGTGTGTGTACTTGTCGATGGGTTATTAGACCACCATGTGTGGGGTCGGCCCTGAAATATATATTATAATGTGGATGTACCTAGCTAGACAAGTCGGCCCCATAAGGTCACTGGGCAAACAGGTTAGTATAAATAGAGATCAGGTGATCTCTATTTAGATCATTTGGAAAAGTACATCTCTCTCACTCAGAAAGTGGCGCACTAGTGAGGAGGAGGATCATCTGCTACTAGGAGACTATCTCAGTGTATTTTGGTTGTACTTTGGTTGAGCCATTTCTCTCTCTATCTCTGAGGAAGTTGTGGGGTTTTTCACCTTAGGGTTTTCCCCATGGAAACTCTGTGTCTCTTGTCTCTTATGCTTTTGATTCTTGTGATGCTTGTCATACTTATTGTGATTGTCATGCATTGATATACTGTATATGTTATTCTCTCAGTAAAGATCCTAGAGTATTGTGAATTAATGCTCAAAATTTAACATGGTATAAGAGCTAACCTGAGAAGAAGACATTTTCCAGTGAGGGAAACTTGAGTTTCTTGTTTATTGGGTTTCTCTCCACCGATTTTGGAAAAGAAGTATAGTAGATTGAATCTACTCATCAAGGCGCATCTATCTATCCAATCAGAATTCAATTCTGAGCATTTTCAGATTTGGCCCTAAAAATTAGGGTTTCCATAAAAATAGGAATTTTTGAAATTTGACGACATAGATGGAAGCTCCTTGCAAAAATCGAATTTTAGAGCTTTGGATCGAGATTTTGGGCTGGGTAGATCTCCGGGAAACTCAAACCCTAATTTAGGGCTCTCCCTAGTGAACCCAAGAGGACAAAAAGACAAATCTGAAGGGTAAAGCTTTGCTGATCTCAAATTCTGAATGCACCAGGCTGATGAGCTCATCAAGGCGCATCTTTCTATCCTTTCATAAATTTGAAATTCACATTTTGAATTTTTAGGGTTTTTTCGACAAACCCTAATCCAGGACCAGATCCAGTTTTCAGCATTTCAAGTGGTAAGACCTAAATCTTTTCTATTTCCATTTGAAGTACTCTTTAAGATGTCTCACCACACCAAGCTTGAGGATAAGCTTGAAGGGGCTGATAACTTCCGAGCTTGGAAGTATAGGATTTGGTTAATCCTGGAAGAGAATGAGTTGGACTCATATATAAAAGAAGACATCCCTATCCCAGAGGATGAAGAGGCTAAAGTATTGCATAAGAAGAACTTGGTCAAGGCAAAGAGAATCATTGCTGATTCTATCAAAGACCATCTCATACCCCATGTGTCTTCTCTAAAGACACCCAAAGAGATGTTTGACTCTTTGACCAAGCTATTTGAAGGGAAGAACATAAATCGGAAGATGACCCTGCGGAACCAATTGAAAGGGGTAAAGTTTCAGAATGGAGAAACCATTCAATATTATTTTTCAAGAGTCTCCCAGATCAAGGAACAACTAGAAGCATTGGATGAAATGATAGAGAATGGTGAAGTTGTCATGACCACTCTGAATGGCTTACCTAGGTCATGGGACTCCTTCATTCAAGGAATCTTTGCAAGAAAGAAGTTGATTTACTTCAGCAGACTACAGGAAGAATGCTCACAAGAAGAAGCAAGGCTTGTGGCATGAGAAGAAAAGATGGGGAATAAAGATCAAGCTCTCACAGCTCACACCTAGAAAGGGAGTTCCAAAAGAGAGCCATCTCACTCCAAGAAATCTTCACATCACTTCAAAGAAAGAAGAATATGCTTCACCTGTAATGAGAAAGGACATATTGCCATAAATTGTCCCAAGAACAAGAAGGACAAAAAAAACTCCAACAAGAAGAAGAAGGGTAGCAAAAGAAGGTTTCATGCTCATGCTGCCGAGGATGATGAACCACACAAGAAGAAGGCTAGGGCAGAAAGTGATGATAACTCATCAAGTGAAGAAGAGTATGTTCTGATATCTGCTCTCACTGGTACCATCTCCCATGGTTGTGATGATTGGATGATTGATATCGGGGCTTCCAAACACATGATTGGGTTTATGGAATCTTTTGTGAATCTATCTAAACATGAATCACCCCATAAGGTGAAACTTGGGGATCATTATCAATACCCAATCAAAGGAAGTGGTGAAGCCTCCTACAACCTAGATTCTGGAAAATCTTTGAAGATGAAAGAAGTTCTTTATGTACCTGGGCTCAAGAAGAACTTCCTCTCCATCTCTGCATTGGATGCAAAAGGCATGAGGGTTGCATTTGTGGATGGCCAAGTCCTAATGTGACCAAAGGGAAAGAACATAGATGATGCAGTAGTGATTGGAGAGCAAGAGGGAGGTTTGTATAAATTGAAGGGACAACCTGAACATGCCATGGTACATGAATCCATGGAGCCAAGTGAACTTTGGCATAGAAGACTTGCTCATATGCACTATAGGGCACTTCCAATTGCAAGCAAGGCTCTAGAGGGTCTTCCTGAAATCAAGACCAAACATGAAGGCGTTTGCAAAAGATGTGCAAAAGGTAAGAACATTAAGAAGGCTTTCCCAAGCAGTGAAAGCAAGGCAAAAGACATCTTGGAAATCATCCACTCAGATGTATGTGGTCCTATGTCATCCAGTTCTCTAAGTGGGTATGTTTACTATGTCTCATTTATTGATGACTTCTCCAGGAAGACTTGGGTATACTTCTTGAAGAACAAAGATGAGGTGTTTGATAAGTTTAAGGAATTCAAAACCTTGATGGAGATTCAAAATGACAAAAAGATCAAAACATTCAGATCCGACAATGGTGGAGAATTCACCTTAGGTGACTTCAAGAAGCTTTGTAGTGATTTAGGGATTAAGAGGGAGTTGACTGCTCCTTACAATCCACAACAGAATGGAGTTGCAGAAAGGAATAACAGAACAATCATGGAAGCAGCAAGAGCAATGCTCCATGACCAGGATGTACCTATGCATCTATGGGCAGAAGCAGCTAGAATAGCTGTATATGTGCATAACAGAACACCCCACAAGATATTGGAAAACAAGACACCAGAAGAGGTCTTTTCTGGTAAGAAACCTGAAGTCGGCCATCTCAGAATATTTGGTTGTCCAGTATTCACTCATGTCCCAAAGGAAAAGAGGACCAAACTAGATCCTTCAGGAAAGAAGGGTATCTTTGTGGGTTACAGTGAAAGCTCGAAGGCTTACAGAATATACTTTCCAAGGTTCAAGAAGATTGATGTCAGCAGGGATGTGACATTTGATGAAAACTCAGCATTCATCAAATCAAGGAAGGCACCGATCAAAGTTTATGAAGAACCTAAGGAAACTAGATTTCAAGACACTACCATGACTGAAGCAGTTCCAAAAGTTGTTCGTGAGCTTGAATATCCGCAAGAACTTGTAGATCCACCCCATGAGGATAACTCTCACAAGAGGAAACCTGCATGGGCTAGAGAGATCATTCAAGATGCAAAAAGATTGGGCATTCTAGAAGAGGAACACAGAGCAAAGAAGAGAACCAGATCACATACCAGCTATGTCGCTTTACTCTATGACATTATGATCAAAGAGCCTTCCAGTTATGAAGAAGCAGCGAAAAAGAAAGAATGGAAGGATGCCATGGTTGAGCAATATCAATCAATAATGAAGAATGATGTTTGAGATGTTGCTCCAAGACCTAAAGAGAAGTCTGTTGTGACTTCCAAATGGATTTACAAAATCAAACATGCTGCAGATGGCAGTGTGGAGAAATACAAGGTAAGATTCGTAGCTCGTGGCTTCTCTCAGAAAGAGGGAATAGATTATGAAGAAACTTTTGCACCTGTAGCCAGGTATACTTCCATCAGAACAGTACTTGCCCTGGCTGCAACGATGAAATGGAAAATACACCAGATGGATGTCAAGACTACTTTCTTGAATGGTGTAGTTGAAAAGGAAGTATATGTGGAGCAGCCACTCAGTTTCGAAATACATGACAGGGAGTCATATGTGTGCAGATTAAAGAAAGTCTTGTATGGCTTGAAACAAGCTCCCAGAACCTGGTATGGTAGGATCGACAGTTTCCTATCTAGTTTGGGCTTTACCAAGAGTAAAGCGGATTCCAACCTTTACTACAAGGTTGAAGAAGAGAATCCCGTGGTTCTACTCCTGTATGTGGATGACTTATTTGTAACAGGAGATGATAGATTGATTGCAGATACTAAGAGGAAGCTTGCTGCTGAGTTCGATATGAAAGATTTGGGAATGATGCATTATTTCCTAGGTATGGAGGTGTGGCAGAGTGCAGGTGGGATCTTCCTTGGTCAAGGGAAGTACATAGTAGATATCCTAAAGAAATTCAGGATGATGGATTGCAAGGCCATGGCCACACCTATGGCATCGAATTTGAAGCTTCTATGCGATGCTTCATCTGAGCCGGTTGATGTCTCTATGTATTGTCAGATGATTGGGTCCTTGATGTACCTAACGAACACGAGACCGGACATTTGCTTTGCTGTGAACACATTGAGCTAGTTCCTGATGGATCCGGGGAGTGTTCACCTGGTTGCTGTAAAGCATGTTCTAAGGTACCTAAAGGGTACAGTGGATTATGGGCTCAAGTATGGAACGAATCAAATGTTTAACTTGCAGGGTTATGTTGATTCAGATTGGGATGGCAGTGCTGCAGATAGGAAGAGCACATCTGGGTGCTGCTTCAGTATGGGATTAGGTGTGATCTCTTGGTTTAGCAGGAAGCAGTCCTGTGTAGCACTGAGTACAGCTAAGGCAGAGTATGTTACAGCCTGTGCAGTTAGTTGTGAGGCAGTATGGCTACGGAAGCTACTGTCTGAGTTATTTGATCTCCCGTTGGATGCTACTGGTATCTTCTGTGATAACCAGAGTTTTGTGAAGCTGTCCCAGAATCCAGTGTTTCATGACAGGTCGAAACACATAGAGATCAAATATCACTATATCAGGGATATGGTGTAGAGAGGAGCTGTGAAGCTCCTGTATGTTGCGACGAACGAGCAGATTGCAGATGTGTTGACGAAGCCACTAGCTAGGGTGAAGTTTGAGTACTTCAGGGAGAGGCTTGGTGTTCTTCAGATCGAGGACACTTCAAGGAAGAACTGATGGACACATTTGCTGAAGCCATTCCAAGCATGTTGGAAGGAGGATCCTTCACATGGCCGTGGATGTAAGCGCTGAATGATGAGCATTAGGATGATGTTCTAGTTTCTGCTTTGTATGATCAGTTGGATCATTTATATGTATGTACGCATCATGTTGGATGCTGGATATGATCAGTTGGATCATTTATATGTATGTACGCATCATGTTGGATGTTGGATATGATCGGTTGGATCATTTGTACGTATATGTATCATGTTGGATGCTTGGACCATGTATCTGTATATGTATCAGGTGGATACATTGTATGATTAGGTAGATCATGTATATTGATATGTATCAGGTATGATCAGGTAGATCATGTATGTTGATGGATACATTGTGTGGATCATGTATCTATGTATCAGATGGATACACTGTGTATGATGATATGTATCAGGCAAATACTTGGTGTGCATTAGATGAATGCATTACATGATCAGGGTGATCGTGGATGACGAGCTTCTCCAGATGACATGTAGCAGGATGTTGCAGTGATGATGATCAGGATGATCATGTGTACATCAGGATGATGTATGATGAGTATCAAATGATACTTTGTGGCCCTGGATCAGGTTGTGCAGATGAGCATGTCTGGGAGATCCTATAGGTCAAATTTGCATACCCATAACATCCTGGGATGCTCTTTCGAGACATTGCTCTAGGAGGACACGTAATTTGTGCCCTAGGAGATCTTCAGGTAGGAGTTGTGTATCCATAACATACTGAGATGCTCTTGCAAGGTTTTTTCCTATGGCATGTAATTTGCTCCTGGCAGATCTGGACAGGATGAAAAAGGCCTCAGATGCTTCAGCCAGGTTTTGCCATGACCACATGTAATTTGCTCCTGGGAGATCTGGACAGGATGAAAAAGGCCTCAGATGCTTCAGCCAGGTTTTGTGGTAGACCACATGTAATGTGCTCATGGGAGATCCGACAGGTAGAGCTGTGTGCTCGTAACAGCCTGGGATGCTTCAGCCAGATTTTGTGGTGAGATCACATGTAATGTGCTCCTGGGAGATCCGACAGGTAGAGATGTGTGCTCATAACAGCTTGGGATGCTTCTGCCAGGTTTTGTGATGGGTCACATGTAGTGTGCTCCTGGGAGATCCTACAGGTAGAGTTGTGTGCTCGTAATAGCCTGGGATGTTGCAGCCAGGTTTTGTGACGCACGTAATAAGTCCTAAGAATTCCACAGTATGGCCAGTGATGATGAAGACCTACAGGTGGTGGGCCTACATCCAGTATGAAAAAGGATTGGCTCTGTAGAAATTCCTATGACGAGTAGATTTAGAGATTGGTTGAGATAGTAGCAGCAGTGACGATGATGATGACGATGATCTTGAGAAGAAGACTTGTCCAGCAGATCTGTGTCGAGAAATACCTTCCTAGTTAAGAGGGAGTGTTGATGTATATGTAACTTCGGAATGTATTTCATCTGTGTATTTTATATATATTTATTGTACCCTTATAAGAGATGTGTTATTCCTCTATAACGAAGTGTCGTCATGTGGATTGACAAGTGTCGCAAGTGTGTGTACTTTCCGATGGGTTATTAGACCACCATGTGTGGGGTTGGCCCTGAAATATATATTATAATGTGGATGTACCTAGCTAGACAAGTCGGCCCCATAAGGTCACTGGGCAAACAGGTTAGTATAAATAGAGATCAGGTGATCTCTATTTAGATCATTCAGAAAAGTACATCTCTCTCACTCAGAAAGTGGCGCACTAGTGAGGAGGAGGATCATTTGCTACTAGGAGACTATCTCAGTGTATTTTGGTTGTACTTTGGTTGAGCCATTGCTCTCTCTATCTCTGAGGAAGTTGTGGGGTTTTTCACCTTAGGGTTTTCCCCACGGAAACTCTGTGTCTCTTGTCTCTTATGCTTTTGATTCTTGTGATGCTTGTCATACTTATTGTGATTGTCATGCATTGATATACTGTATATGTTATTCTCTCAGTAAAGATCCTAGAGTATTGTGAATTAATGCTCAAAATTTAACACTATAGACACTGATAAAATTAAGGCAATTATAGATTGAACATTTCCTAAGGATGTAACTGGGATTAGATCCTTTATGGGAATCATGGGTTACTATCACGGGCTCATTGAGGGGTTCTCCATAATTTCTTACCCAATAAATTCACTTCAAAAGAAAGGAACAAAATTTGCATGGTCTAATAAATGTCAAGAAATTTTTGAAAAAATCAAACACTTTCTTACAACTGCACGTATTCTAAGAATAGCGAATCCATACAAGGACTTTTTCGTATGTACAGATACCTGCTTAGAGGGATTAGGTGGCGTATTACTGCAAGATGATTATGTAATAAGTTATGAATCAAGAAAACTTAAGGAACATGAAAGGAACTATGCAACACATGACCTAGAATTAGTTGTTATAATACATGAATTAGTTGTTATAATACATGCTTTAAGAATGTGGAGACACTGCTTAATTGGAAGAAAATTTACCTTAAAGTCTAATAACATAAGTTTAAAATACTTGTTTGACCAACAAAATCTAAATGCTCTCCAACCAAGGTGGTTATCTTTCTTAAGAACATACAATTTTGAGATCAAACATATTAAAGGCAAAGAGAATAAAGTGGTGGATGCCTTGAGTTGGAATGCCATGCCACATTGTTCAACCACTTTTAGCAGTTATAAAACAAATATTGAAGACTTAATTAAGGATGGATCTGTGAATGATGAAAAATACTTTAAAATTAAGGAACAATTAGATAAAGATATAAATGGACATGAATCCACAACTTATTCTATAAGCTCAGAGGACTTGCTAGTCTATAAAAGTCAATTATATATACCTAATTATGGAGAAGTTAAGCAATTAATCTTGAATGAGTTACATAAGAAACTATATTCTTGACACCGAGGATATCAAAAGATAATAACAATGTTAAGAAAAAATTATTATTGGCCTAATATGAAGAATGGCGCTGCAAATTACCTAGCTAGATGTATTGAATGTCAACAAGTTAAAATTGAACATCAACATCAATCTGGGTTACTTCAACCCTTACCTATCCCAGAATGGAAATGGGATTTAATAAGCATGGAATTTATAACGTGATTACCTAAAAATTCTAAACAACATGATTCAATTATGGTAGTTATTGATAAATTGAGTAAAGATGCACATTTTATACCTGTGAAATCTACTTTTAAAGCAATAAATATAGCTCATATTTTTATGAAGGAGATTTTTCATTTGCATGGAATTTTTAAAGTTGTGACATCTAATAGAGATGCAAATTTTACAAATAATTTTTTGAAGTGTTTATTTAAATGTTTAGATACTTAGCTAAATTTTAGTATTGCTTACCATCCTCAGGCGGATGGGAAAATTGAAATAACTAGCAAAATTTTAGAAGATATGTTGCAGATGTATGTAATGGACAAGTGAGGTAAGTGGGAGGACTATTTACATTTAGTATATTTTTCTTATAATAATGGATATCAATATTCCCTAAAAATGAGTCCATTCGAAGTATTGTATGTTTAGAAATGCCACACTCCTATGTCATGGGATAACCTTGTTGATAGGATTGTTCTAGGACCTGATATGTTGAAGGAAATGGAGCATGTTTTCAAACAAGTGCAACAAAATTTAAGGGTTGCTCAAGATCAACAGAAAAGTTATGCATATCTTAAAAGAACTCCGAAAGAATTCAATATCAGATATCATGTGTATCTAAAGGTAAAACCAAAGAAGAATACCTTAAGCTTGGGAAGGTGTTCCAAGCTAGCACCAAGGTATTGTAGACCCTTTGAAGCGTTAGCAGAGATAGGGATGGTTTCCTATCAGCTTGCACTTCCCCCTTCTATAAAAGTACACAATGTATTTCATGTTTCTTTATTAAAAAGATATGTACATGATGCTACTCATATAATTGATTGGAATATGATCCAGGTAGAACCTGAGGGTGAGTTCTAGACAGATCCTTTGCGCATCCTAGATAGTAAGGAACTTATGCTATGGAATCAATCCATCACTCAAATAAAAGTGCAATGGAAGCACTTTAGCCCTGAGGAGGCTACATGGGAAATGGAGAATCGAATGCGAGAGGCATATCCTTCCATGTTCCAGAATGAACAAGAAATCTCTAATTAAAGAACAACGAGAACGGTGTAAAAAATAGTGGGGGGGGAATGTGATACCCCCAAGAAATTTCTATTTATTTTGATTAAGTATTATTTGAAAAATAGTTATTATTTGTAAAAGAGTTCTAAAACTCAAAAATACTCACTTGTGGTGTGAGTGGATATTTTGCACAACAATTATTATTTTTATTATTAATAAAGAAGAAAGACACTTGGAGCAATTAGTTGAGAGAGGGGACACCACCATGAGACAAAGAACAAGTGTAAATCAAACAAGAGATATTATGTCAATCAAATCCAATCTAAAATTTCAACCACCTGACAAGATCCTAAATCATAGAGATCAAAGTATTGATTGAGATCTACCATCTCAAACTCTTTCTTCATTGATGCCTTGAATTCATCTATTGACAGATTACTTGTAAAAATCACATCATCGACATATTAAAAAACTATCAACATGTCCATGTTGATCTACCTTTGTGTAAAGTGTTGGTTCATTGTTGCTTCTGCTAAAACCATTGCTAATCAGATAAGAATCAATTATGCAATACCAAGCCCTTGGAGCTTCCTTGATCCCATATGGAGCTTTCTTCAACCTATAAACCTTCACTTCATGTTATTTTATTTCATACCCTTGTGGTTGCTTCACATAAAATTCTTCTTCAAGAATATCAATCAATAATGTTGACTTGACATCCATCCGATACAATTTCCACTCGTTCTAAGCTATTATTGCTAAGAATTCTCTCACTATGTCCAATCTAGCCACTAGTGCAAAAATTTCTCTGAAATCAATTTGTGGTTGTTGCGAGGAATCTTTTGTTGCTAACCTTTCCTTGTACCTATCAATCTCACATTTTTCATTAAGTGTTTCCTTATATACCCACTTCACACCAATAGGTTTCTTATCTTTATGCAAGTAAACAAGATCCCATGTTCCATTTCTTTTAATGGAATCTATCTCTTCATCCATAGCTTTTACCCAATGCTCTTCTTTTACTGCCTCTTCAAAAAAAATAGGTTGACTCGCAATAAAATAAAAACTGGTATTTACATCCAATTCATCATAAATATCTTCTAATATTCTAGTCTCTCTACAACTGTGATCATATTCATTACCTGATTGTGGACTAGGAGTATAACGATTTGTTGATCTTGAGGTTTCACCTTGAACTGAATTTATTAGTGTCCTTATTGTAGTACTTATTGCTGGTGACGATGCTATTGGACCCTGCTATCCAATATGATCTTCTTCTTCTTCATCTTATGGTTGGGGCATTGCAGCTCCCACAACTTTATCTATGGTTCCATCCCATGACTCTTCCCCTTTGAATAACACATCTCTGTTGATGATAACCTTTTAGGTCATAGGTTTATACAGCTTGTAATATTTAGAGTTTTCAACGTATCCAAGAAAGATACATTTCACACTCCTGTCATCTAGTTTTTTTCTTAGTTGTTTAGGTACATGAGCATAAGAAATATTGTTACAACGTAATTTTCCACCTTATGAGCATCAGCACTCTTTGGCCTATAGGATCCATTTCACTGACTCAGATCCACTTTATATCATTCAGACACTATTTTTCCCTTGTGTGGTAGCTGCATCATTACAATGGGCATAACCACGAGTTGCATCACTATAGCCCATGGGTAGCATGTAAAATGGTAAAAATCACTATTTTATTACTTTTTACTCCCAAAAAGAGGTCATAGGGTGACCTTTGGCCCTCCATTTGCCCCGAAACATCTCGATGTGTCCTTTCACTTACCTTTGGGAGGACTATATATTGAGCACATATGGCTTATGGATGAGAGAGGAGAAAGAAGAGCAAGAAAACTCTAGCGGATTTTTTCCCTATCTTGAGTCTACACTCATTTAACCTTGTAGTTGTGAACCCCTTATGTTCACCTTCCAAACTCCTATCATAGTTTGAGTTTTCCATTCCATGGAGGATTGAAGTGGTGGAGGCGCAAGTGGATTGACCCAGATCTTGGTTCATATTGGTTGCCAGCAAGAGGTCATATCACATTGTACTTCTTGTTGTTTATTAATAGAAATACTCATATTGTCATCCATTAATGTTGTGAATGTTCTTTATACTTCATTGGGTTGAATTTACTTATAATATCATGGACCATTTCTATTTATGATGTTATGCATTGGTATTCAAGACTAATTTGCAGATTCGAGTGCATGGATTGAAAGCTCCAACGGGGATCTACATCAAACATTTGGATCGAGGTTGGTTACATTCTTCATGATATTAACATTGTCATTTATATAGCATAGTACTGAGAATTGAGTTAATTTCTGGTAGTCAGCTGTCTGTTGTGGTCTACCCCAAGCCATAGTGAGTTTTCTCCAAAACAGAAATGGCGACTCCGCTAGGGAAAACATCCATTTTTAGGGATTTTTGAGCATTAGTCCTTAATCAGAGTTGTTGTTTGTCGAAGCTCTGTGTCACTGATTGGCCGTTGAGATACACTATAGAAAACTGGTTTTTTCTGAGCCATTGGACTCTTTATTTGCCCATTTTCCTTTCCTTACCTGTGGGTGAGCTTAGCTCTGCCCGTGTACACCCGCCTCTGTTTACTCTACTACTCGCGGGTACCCGCAGGTTTTCCTTCGACAGTAGTGTACAACTACGGCTTTGGTTGATTTATGACTTTTCGTTGTTGCTGGGTTGGCTTTGGATGATCCTGAGTCCTTTTTGGCATGTGTCTTGACCATTCCATGCCTTGGTTGTGACCAAAACTCTTCTTTTCTTTTGGTTGAGCCTTGTTGGTTTTTTACCCATCTTTGGATTTAGCCTTGTTGGTTTTTTCCTTTTGATCTCATTCCTTTGGCTGAGTCTTACTGTTTGGTATCTGTTGAGTTGTCTTAGTGATCTCCTTGGCATATCATTAACTAGATAGTAGGATTTTGCTTGCATTTTTCATTTCCTTATATTGAAAAATACAAAAAATACATATAGTTTTGCATTTTCCTTTTGTTTATAAGAGAAAATACAAAAAAAAAAATTGCTTTTATGTACTGCTTCTTGCATTGAGTGCCTGCTACCTTAATTTAGGTTCTTCTTATGCATTGAAAATATAAAAGGATTGCAATTTTATTTCGAAACCGTTGGATTGATTTCGCATGTTAGTGACATTGTTTTATTGGATAGCTGAGTCGAGGATTTGACGATTTTGCATACTTTTGAGTCATATACATCCCTAGTTTCATAACCATATTCCTTGAGTAACCACAACCATTAAAATTAACGCTTAATCTTAAAATTGATTAGACTGATTTTATTTATAGGGTACACCAACTAGCATAGGTTTAGATTCTTGGAATAGATCATTGTGAGTTAACAATCCAAGACTACTAGAAGAAACATTAGGTGTCTGAACAGGTAGTGGAGGAATCCATGGTATACATCGGTGTTCTCAGGAAGCTTTACTCAAACCAGATTTAAGCATTAGGTCACGGGAGGTTGGTTGAGGAAATATCCCTCTAATACCGGCTAAACGTGGGAGATATTTCCAGGATTTGTTCGTATCTGGGGACTCTTGGGGGATTTAACCCTCATTGAGTTTCGGGCTCAGCTACCCTGCCCATATGACAGATCCCACCTACGACTGTCCCCCTGAGCATTGGTTATATTGCGGTGACCATAGTTGCCTTACCTAGGTATCACATAGGGTACTTGCAATGGTTATGTTGTTTTTGTCCTGAGTTAGATAGGGGTCGGACAACACAGTTGTCATTGTATAGGGACTTGACCCTGTGCACGTAGTGAAGTCTAGGGGCCGTTATAACTGATTTTGTTACCTCTGGCTATAGTTTGGGAGTCTCAAGCCTCTCCTAGGCAAGACATACCAGCTCTAGTGTCGGGAGCTCATTTAGCCACTCTGTTTGTCTGCTCTTGGTTGTAGTTTCTCTAGGTGTGTGCTTTTGATTTATTTTTTTTTATCGATAGTTGGCATTTAGGGGATGTTTGTATTTTATATTCTCTTTGTAGATATCGTGGCGTGGAGTCCTACTCTCTGTCGATCCCATCAGTTGGATGGTTTTTAGCCTGCTAAACTTTCATGCCTCGTTGCTAGAGGATGTCGGAAGGCTCCCTCCGAGTCTTCAGATTCTTACAAGACTTACATCCTAGACATCATGACCGCTGCACACTCTGACACGAGATAAATCCCTATGAGTCCATTGGGTATATTTTAGCACACTTCAGACACCCTTACTCCTCATGAGGCGTGGGGGGGTTATCCACCTGAGACCCAACCTAGTTTGTTTGGGCCAGATCCACCCGAGGACGACCCGCTCGATCCTTTGTTTCCACATAATTATTTAGATGGGATTCCAGAGGTCCATGATGATTCAGACCCTACAATCTCATATGGTATGCCGAATTACACCACAGTTGATCCTTCCACTGCTTTTGGTAGTCATGCTGGCACCATTCATGGTGTTAGCAACACTACACTCACTGGGGGAAATACCCTCGCTGGGAGCACCACGTTGTCCACTCACACACATAGTATGGGGACTGGTCATATTCCTCCTAACAATGATAATGTTGGAAGACAACCACCGCCTAGGGCTACCCAACCTGATAGGAACACTATTCGCAACACGACTCTCCATCCACCACCTAATACACATGTCGCTACCCGTCAACCCAGGACCACTTTTGCGAATGTTAATGCTCCTCCTAACCACGGGGGTGGACATATACCGCATACTTTCGCGTCCACTACCGCTACTAGTAATAGTAATGTAGTAGGTGGGAATATATCTTATCCTCATGGTCATAACGCCACCATTCCTGCTACTAGTAACAACAATGTTGGGTTTGGGAATATATCTCATGCTTATGGTCACCACACGACTGCTCACGCTACTCCTAATGCTGGGGGTGGGAACATACCTCACCATTATGGTCATTAAAACTCGGTTCCCGCTACGAATAGTACATATATTCCCCATACTTATGGTGGAAATCCTTACTACAACACAGTCGGTGTTGGCCACTAGTACAACCCACCTCAATATGGTGCCCAAAATACCTATATACCTGCTTACTCTCTTATGGGTTAGGTCATAGGAGGTTACCAACCTTACGGCCATGGTCAAGCTTATGGTGCATCAGGTCCTCATTATCAGCAGTTTAATGCTCATGGTCAAGCTTTTAGTCCACCTTATAATTCGGTTCCATTTAACCAACCTTTTATGGGAGCCTATAATCAAGCTTTCCAGCCATAGCTCCCATTCATTGCATGTTTGAATCTTCCAGATATTTCGAAGCTCATGAATGATCTGGTGTGTCATGACCCTAATTGGCCCCCGGTCCCTACCAAGCTCCCTTCAAACATTCCTAAGTTTGAGGGGAAAGGTGGTGAGGACCCGAGTGATCATGTCACAACGTTTCACCTTTGGTGGTCCTCCAACTCATTGAATCACGATTCCATTAGATTACGACTATTTCAATGCACCCTCACGGGGGCAGCTGCGAAGTGGTATGTTGAGTTGCCTGGGAACACTTATAGGGTATTCAATGAGATTGCTTTGGTTTTCTTGGACCATTTCCAGTTGTCGGTTCGCTATGATACTGGTACTGGAATTCTGTCTACCTTCCATTAGAATAAGGCCACACATATTTCTAACCACGTTCAAGAGTGGCGTCGGTGGAAGAGATTAGTGAAAGCCAACATTCCTCCAGAGTTTCTGTTGGAATGGTTCCTCAAGTCTTTACTCCCATATATTGCTAAGGATGTTTCGATGTCCGGTATCATGACTAAGGAACAAGCCATCTTAAAAGTCCAGCAGTTGGATTTACTATATTCTCAGTCTGGCATTTTGTATGACATCATTCCTGACGCACACGAACACGACATGAGCCCAATTCAGTTCCTGGACCACATGCCGATGGCATCGTGGGATCCTCAAGGACTCGCCCTGTAGATTTGGTGTCTAATCAAATGCAAAATTTGTCACTAAACCAGTCTACTCCTGGACAGGTTCACACCTTGTCCACTTCCACCTTGTCGTCTGATGTACACAATGTGCAATCAATGAAACCGTCACGTAACCAGCAACCTGGTGGTAAGAAAAGGGGAGAAACAAACGTAGGGGTGGAAACAACGGGAATAACAATAATAGCAATCGAAATACCCCTC
Organism: Larix kaempferi; assembly: GCA_027924585.1. Taxonomy (NCBI): domain Eukaryota; kingdom Viridiplantae; phylum Streptophyta; class Pinopsida; order Pinales; family Pinaceae; genus Larix; species Larix kaempferi. The sequence continues at coordinate 10,495,702 of BSBM01000206.1, forward strand.
GTAAGGAGAATGCCAACCCTCCTCGGGAAGGAAAAAATGCTGGTGAGGACCATAAACCTAGGCGTAAGGTGAAGTTTCCTTGCAAGCTCTGTGGGGAAGACCATCTTACTCACTTATGTCCTCGAATTGAAGAAGCATTGAAGCATTTGGAATACAGCCCAGCTATGTTAAAGGATCCCCTTCCTCATCATCAAAACATGGCTTCGCATGCTCCCACCACTGGTTATGGAGCTACTGAAATGGCAATGTCTTCTTCCAATACTAGTGGTTATGGATGTGTGAATATGGTTCAATCAAAGGTTAGTGTTGCTACTCACCAACGTGATTATGGTGCACCACAACCTAATATGGGGACTGAGCCTCCCCCTCCTCCTGACAATTCCTTGCATATCGAGAAGCCCTCTAATATGTCGCAGATACCGAAATGTGTTCTTAAGCGCTCTAGGCATAATCCTAATGCTCGAGCCACCCATAACTACTCCATCGTGGAAGATTTGGGCCAAACTCCGTGCGCCATGTCGGCTCTTGAAGTTTTGCAGGACTGTCCTTCTCAAAAGCATGCTCTTGTGAGTGCATTCGGAGTTTAGGATGGGGGAAGTCCCATTGTTATCAAGTTCGACACTACTAATGTTCAACCTCGCTTACTTTACCACGTGGCTTTTCAAATCTAGGTGGCTTGCCTTCCGAATTTTGTCAAACGTACGATGATTGACGAAGGTGCTTCCGTGTCGGTAATGTCATTAACTTGTTGGAAATCTCTCAGCTCTCCTCCTCTACTTGCATCTAGAACCACGCTCATTGCATTCGACGGTCGGTCATTTAAGCTGCATGGAATTATCCCTTCCCTTGTTGTCTGCCTGGGAGGTAAATCTGTGCCTATTGAAGTCGAGGTGGTTGATGCGCCCATCGACTACAACCTTTTACTGGGTCAGAATTGGATGTACGTTATGAAGGCTGTCGCATCTACTGTATTCAAATTTATCTTCTTTCCTCACAAAGGCAAGATTGTGACCATCGATCAGCTGGATTTCGTTCATCCCCCTTCCACAACATCCACGGGATCCATAGTCCCGCAGGTTACTGATTCTTAGCCGACAACTAGGAACATGGGTGTTGGTATGTACCCTTCATTGATGGGAACTTATGATTTTCCTGCACCTGTGAATTTTATTGGAACCATTTCTAACGATGCATCTCCTCCTATGCATAATATGTCATTCCGGACTTCCTATTTTGGTGATCCATGGACTTTACCGTTCACCAATTCCACGTCTGGAGACATTATGCGCATCGGGATGTCTATGCCACTATCTGTAGCTGAGCTTTCTTACCAGCATATTCGACAAGCCACTGCAAAACCAGATCTCTCTTCTTCTCAGACAGTCAAGGAAGATCCCATTATGCTGCCAATTTGGGAAGCCAACTTGTCTTGTTCACACGACTTCCTTGATGATACTTTTCCTTCAGATGAAGCTATTATGGAGGCCATGTGTTGTAGTGAGAGGCCCTGGGAGGATATGCACCATCGATCTTATTTTCTTCCCAACCTCGAGCTCGCCAAATAGGAAGAGTTTAGGATGACTCTAGCAAAGATGGTTGGTCACCCTGTGGCTCTTTTAGGGTCGCATGATATTTTTGCAGAGGGCAATATGGCTAATATTTCCCCAACTACATCGATCAACATCTCTCATACTCCTAAAAAGGTCGAGAATGTTTACATCTGTGACAATTGCACTCCTGAGGAGGTTGTTATTTACACTGGATTGTTTACAGAACTCTGAGAAGCTTTCGCCTGGTCATATGAGGAGATGCCAAGAATAGACCCCCGCATTGTTGAACATGGGATTAGAATGTATCCCAACACTAAACCAGTTTGTCAATGCTTACGTGCTATGAACCCTAGGAAGGCAGCCGCTATTAAGGCGGAGGTTGAGAAACTGCTCAAAGCCAGTTTCATCTACCCTGTTCCCCTTACCGAATGGGTGTCAAACACCGTTCCTGTGGATAAGAAGCAGGGAACAATCTGTGTATGCACCAATTTTAGAGATTCGAACCATGCATGTCTGAAAGACAACTTCCCCATGCCATTCATCGATCAGATCTTGGATTCTTGTGTAGGAAGTGAGATTTTTTCATTCATGGATGACTTTTCAAGGTGTAACCAGATTCAAATCAAACCCAAGGACCAACATAAGACAACTTTCATTTGTCCTTGGGGAATGTTTGCATATCAGAAAATGCCCTTCAGCCTTAAAAATGCCGGAGCTACATTTCAGCATGCCATGACCTACACCTTTCACGATCTTAAAAATATTATGGAGGTTTTCTTGGATGATCTTGCCGGCCATTCTCGCAAAGGAGTGGACCAACCCAAGCACCTCCGCATGATTCTCAAACGATGTTAACGCTACAAAATTCAATTGAATCCCAATAAATGCATCTTTGCTGTAAGGACCGGTCACCTTCTGGGATTCATAGTTTCAAAAGAGGGTATTAGAGTCGATCCTCTTAAAGTTGAGGCAATACTTCAGTTTCCTCCTCCGCACAACCTGTTACAACTTCAGAGCCTCCAAGGGAGAGCCACTTTTCTATGTCATTTCATAGTCAATTATGCTAATCTTACCAAAGGTTTCATGCTCTTATTGAAGAAAGACACACCCTTTATCTGGGATGAGCAAGCCCAGCAGTCTTTCGACGCACTTAAGAAGCTCCTGTGCTTAGTCCACCAAACTTCACACGATATTTTATCCTTTATGTGGCCGCGTCTCAAGAGACGATTGGCATGGTCTTGGTTCAGATTGATGATGCACTTGTCAAGCATGTCATCTATTACCTCAGTCGAAATCTATTAGATGTTGAATTGAGATATACTCATGTGGAAAAGTTGGCACTCGCAACTGTTCATTCAGTCTAGCAGTTATGACATTACATTTTGCTTAGAACAACCACAGTTGTAGCGCATATCAATCCATTTCAGTTCGTGCTATCACAACGTCTTATAGGGGGAAGTACAATAAATGGATTGTGATCCTTCAGGAGTTTGATCTCAATTTTTCTTCGGTGAAATCGGTAGTGTCCGCTCTGCTGCAACACCTACCATCTCATCACCCATGCCCTGGTGACGATGTCTCAGGAAGCCATCGGGTCTCACTAGGCCCTTGTCTGCAAGCAAACAGTCAAACATTAATACATGATACTACCCCCAAAAATATTTTTGCATTTACATCTATAATAAAAAATCCATAAAAATTTAATACACAAAAAACCTAAAAAGAGTACTCACCAATGTCTTCGAATGCTGCATCTAGTGGGAGCGGCATGTCTCGATCCTACCGGAAGTCTATCCCTGCATAGGGGTAGTCATCTATCTCTATGACCTATCAATCCCACTAGTGCAAGAACTCCTTTGTATATGGTGATTCCTGACGGCCACCACCCAGTCGCGTCAAGACCTTATCCCACTAGGTCATGGCTGGGTCATGGAGACTATGGGGAGGGACCTCAACCCTCGGACTGAGCCCCGGAACCCACTCGAAGAAGAAGCTGCACAAAATACTGCCATGTCCGAAGTTTTTCGCCTCCCCCGCTTGCACTCTGTCAGATGGGTCTTCATGGACCCCAGTAGCGTAGTACACCAGTCAAATATCATAGGTTGCATACACTATGATGCCTAGAACATAACTAGCTTGGATGCCCGGTGAAGAGCTTTTGAACCAGTAATCCGCACTAAAGTTTCCACGACAACCTTCATGCTCAGGTTGACTATGGCTCGGATGGGCACCTGACTCCCCACTGCCCGAGTATTTGGAACACAATACCTCTCTATGTAGTTCCAATACCTCTCTATGTAGTTAGGGATGGTGATCCCACCACCCACAGCTCGAGACCGAAGGCTTTCCACCTCATCTCAACGGAACAAACCTGTAATGAAGTAGATATCTTCCACTTCCAGTGTAAGTATTTGCCTGTCTAGGTTGAAGTTCTGTGCATCAACATCCCAATAGTCTATCAAACGACGGAGCAATAGGTTTTGGGACCTCAAACCCCTATGCTCCAAAATTTGTATAAACCACACGCTTGTAGCACTTGATGTGCACGTAGATCATTACGAACAGCCTCATCCACTAGGTCATGTTCTCTCTCTCTCCACTCTAGAACCATCCTGAAAAGAGAAAAACCCAAGGATTTAGTCATTTTTGCTTTAAAAACTAGCTTCACGGCCGTACCCAGAGACAGTTGTGCTCATAGAGGTGGGTACCCGCGGTCAACATGTGCGTTGACTGCGCGTACCCAGCCCTACCCGCGACCCGCATAGTTATAGCCCGCGGGTAACGCCGTAACCATGTAGGGCATGGCCAAACAAAAATTTTAACCAAGGAAAACTGAAATAAAAACATTGAAATGGAAGATGGGGATGAGATTACCAACCTGCTCCTGATAGTTCGATGATTGGACGCCTGTAGCTCTCGGAATCAGCAACTGAACTTTGAGGTGAAAACTAACCACAGAACTCCAAATGGGTGAATAGTAAAAATGAATTATAAATTGTAAATTTTTGTTACTATTTATAATTTTCAAGACCCACTTGTCTATAGTTTTCGCCATTATACGCTATTTTGGACTAATATAACATCTTGGAGTAGCATTTTTTACCAGATCTCTTTGGCGGAAGTTGTTTCCAAGCATTTCACACCTACGACAGCTACGTTTCACACCTGGCATATAGGTTAGATTCCATTTTCACACACATTATGCATTTGACCTTTTGACCACTTTCATAAACCCTAGGTGCGACCCCGCTTCTTAATTGACACGAAACCTTCACACTATTATAGAAGTGTCGTTATGTGGCGGAAGGGCCTTTCCGAACATGGGTACCCTAGTTAGAACCTCTTTTTGCATTCTGGTGCCCATGTCGTTGTTTGTCCTTAGGATTGGGAGTCCTTTGTAGTTACGCCATGACGTTGCGATAAAGACTCATACTCTACTTTGTCTTATGTTGGCCATCTCCCATAAGGAATCCCCTCAGTTATATCATCTTGTGATTGCATTGCATCATCCTGCTTACCGCTTGAGCCTTGTGCCAGCTCCCGCTCACTTAGTTGATTAGCTTGGTGCCTGAGCACTTTTCCCTATCGAGCCTTGCAAAGCTTCCATTTATCCTTCACAACTTGATGACCTTTTGACCTTGAGGGAACACACCCCCCGAGTGTCCACATCCCACATGCACTTCCTTGCATTGATCATAGGTATGTTCCACTACTTGGGACTAGTTTGCTCGCTATTTGACATTCGTTCCCTCACTTGTTGTACTATAAGAAATTTTATTATTTTTCAAGCTTTTCCAAATATGAAAAAGACCAAAAAAAATCAAATATTCCAAAAATTTGGACGGGATTATGGTTACTACTTCTAGTTGGCACCTGTTGTGTTTCCTTTGAATAGAGCATTCATTCCACTACATACATTATGAGTCGGGACTATAGTTGGACCTTAGGAGCTGTACTTGTTTCTCAGTTTACTCCACCGATTGGTTAAGCTTCTAGTCATTATGGAGCCCTTTCTGGTGCCTCCTGCATCACACAGTCTATATCGAGTCTATGCTGCCTAAGTCTATCCATCTGCTCATGCTCTTGTTCAAAGGAAGTCTTGAAACCAGATTTGGCCACTCCTCAGATCTCTTGACTATTGCATGTCGGTCATCCTTATTGAGTTAGTCCATTTCACCTGAGATCTTCCAAATATTTCAGCGTAGCTGGTACCTCGTGCTAGATGATGGGGGATGCCTTAATTCCCTCCTTCCAACGAGTCCCGTTCCGTCGACCTCAACTCATTTATTCTGGAATTTGAGGCTTAGAGTTTGGTTGAGTACCTTGAGGCTTGCAGTCATTAGTGGCAGGTTCTCTCGCCATCGACAGTTTTGGGAATACATCAATGTCCCCTGATCGATGGACTCATCCTAGTGTTCAACCTCAACTCATCTATTCACACTCCCATGATTGTGCCATGTGCCTTGATGCCCATTTTCATTATTGGTGGGTTATCTCGAGTCTATTAATAGTATAAATCATTGACTGATAATCAGACGATGTCACATCAGGTTCAACCTCAACTCCTTTATTCACTTGATGGGACTTGCCTGGTCGAAGACTTGTGTAGAATACCCCAGGCGATAGTGTCATTCAGTATGCTACTTATGACTATGACTTTACATCTGAGATATCACCTCTCAGATATCAGTAGTTTGTACCTCCAGTTTGCACCAGTTGTTTCCTTTTCAGTAGGAGACCATATCTTACCGTAGAGGGATCATGGCTATGATCACTTATGACATGTATTCATTATGTACTGCCTATACATGGCCATTGTATCATATTTTTATACCACCGACATGTATTCATGGATACTATTGTATTATGACGAGTGAACTGCTCCTTCCACTTATGTCTCCATCACTCCACTTCTTAGATCTTTTTATAATGTATTTTGGCCATCGTAGTATCAGTCTCTGACCTCACACATTAGGGGGCATCTGTTACAATGTAATTTTCCACCTTGTGAGCATTAGCACTCTTTGGCCTATAGGATCCATTTCACTGACTCAGATCCACTTTATATCCTTCAGACACTATTTTTCCCTATTTTTTCCCTTGTATGCTACCTGCATCATTACAGTGGGAGTACCCGTGAGTTGCATCACTATAGCCTGCGGGTAGCATGTAAAATGGTAAAAATCACTAGTTTATTACTTTTTACTCCCAATAGGCGGTCATAGGGTGACCTTTGGCCCTTCATTTTCCCCGAAACGTCTCGATGTGTCCTTTCACTTACCTTTGGGAGGACTATATATTGAGCACATATGGCTTATGGACGGGAGAAGAGAAAGAAGAGCAAGAGAACTCTAGCAAAGTTTTTCCCTATCTTGAGTCTACACTCATTGATCCTTGTAGTCGTGAACCCCTTATGTTCACCTTCCAAACTCCTATCATAGTTTGAGTTTTCCATTCCATGGGGATTGAAGTGGTGGAGGCACAAGTGGATTGACCCAGATCTTGGTTCAGATTGGTTGCTGGCAAGAGGTCATATCACATTGTACTTCTTGTTGTTTATTAATAGAAATACTCATATTCTCGTCCATTAATGTTGTGAATGTTGTTTATACTTCATTGGGTTGCATTTACTTATAATATCATGGACCATTGCTATTGATGATGTTAATGTCGTTTATATATTATATATGTTTGTTATGCATTGGTTGTCAAGACTAATTTGTAGATTCGAGTGCATGGATTGAAAGCTCCAACGGAGATTTACATCAAATGTTTGGATCGAGGTTGGTTACATTCTTCATGATCTTAGCATTGTCATTTATATAGCATAGTACTGAGAATTGAGTTAATTTCTGGTAGTCATCTATCTGTTGTGGTCTACCCCAAGCCATAGTGAATTTTCTCCAAAACAAACACAACCAAATATTCTGAAATGAGAAACACTACAAGGTGTACTTGTCCATGCTTCTTGTGGTACTATGTTCTTCACAATTTTTGTGGGAGATCTTTTTAGCACATGAACAATGCAAGCCACTACCACTCCCCAAAAATCATGAGACAAGTTTCTCCCTTCATCATGCTCCTTGCCATATTTAAGGTGGTTTTTTTCTTGTGTTTTGCTACACCATTATACTGAGGTGTATTTCTTGTAGTGAATCACCTCTTGATTCCATGATATTTTCAATAATCATGAAATTCATTTGAGTCATACTCTCCCTCTCTATCTGATATTAGTACTTTAAGTTGATGACCACTCTATTTTTCAACCAAATCCTTAAATTCCTTAAACTTGCCAAAATTTTCCGACTTCTGATGAAGGAAATATACCCATGCTTTTCTATTGAAGTCGTCAATGACTATAAGAAAATAATAACTTCCACCAAGTGACCGATTTTGCATTGGACCACATAGATCAATATGAACTAGTTCTAGGGGTGCATGTGCCCTTCGAGACATACCTTTAGGGAAGCTATCCATGTGCTTCTTTGCAAGAATGAAGCACTCACATGTGATTGTTGGCTCCTTAATCGAGGGAAATCCTTTAACCATATCTTTTTGATGTAATAGTTTCATACCAACAAAATGAAGATGTCCAAATTTGAAATGCCATAACCAAAAATCATCCATGCATGTTGCTTTTTGGGAAAAAGAGCTTACCTGCTTGCTGCAATTCATGACTAGAAGATACATTATGTTCCTAGTTACTTGTACCTTGATGATCAACTTCCTACTTGGGGGGTTGTCATATATGGCATAGTCTTATCCTTCAAAGACAAGTATGTATTTTATTTTTGTGAGTTTCCCTATGGTAAGCAAATTATGCTTCAATCGTGGAGCATACTATACATCTGTAATAATCTTTTGTTGGCCTTATATGGTCAATATGTTGACCACTCCTTTTCCAACTACCGGAACTATCTCATTGATGCCAACTTTAACCTCTGTCTTTACTAATTCATCTATGTCCAAAACTAGACTTCTATCACCAGTCATATGGTTGCTACAACTACTATCTAAAAGCCAAAGACCCTTTGGGATTTCGTGTGTAGCAAGACATGTAAGAAATAACAATACTTCTTTGTTCTCAGAGGTATTAGTCACATTTGCATTATGTTCTTCCTGGTCATCCTTTTTATTTTTACATTTATTAGCAGAATGGCCAAATTTATTGCAATAATAACACTTAACATTAGATTTTTCATACCTCTTTTTTTTTATAGTTCCCGATTTCATGAACTTTATATTGATCTTCCTTGCCATCTCTTTTTCTTGCTTTTCCTCTTCCTCTGATCCAAAAATGATAGGATCTACTAACACTTGAATTTGCATGTGAATTCTTGAACCAATTAACTTATAAAAAGGATTTAAATAATAAGTTTATGAAAGTCTTAAAGAACTGAAAAACATGAATAACACAAGATATGCAAACCATAAAAATGAAGACACCATATGATAACGGAGTTCGTCCCTAATGGACTATGTCTCTGGGTCCAGCTCCAATAAGGACCGATCTTATTAGTCTTCAACAAATGCTTGAATAGGTACAAAATTCCTTCTTCGAACTGCTACAAAGCGACTTAGGCTTCAACAATGAAATCCTCTCACTCTCCAAAATCTCCCAAGAGTGGCTAAAAAGCCTCTTACAAATGAGCATAAGCTTACAAGTCTTCAAAGGCACTTTGGCATCATATCATTTCAACTTCAATACATTTTCCAATACCTTCAATGCCTTCCCATGGCAAATTACAATGGTTTATATAGCCCCAAAATCCATATCTTATCCCCAAATTGAGTGAGATTTACAAATATTTGATGCCCAAATTTAATGGGATAAATATACATTAAAAATGGATAAAAATATGGTAAATCTCCTTAAATATAAATTTTTGTTTAAAAAATAAGCAAAAATACAAAATATAATATATATATGGTTAAATAAAAACCATATAATAGTTTGAACTTGGTTTAAAATAGGCCAAAAGTGGAGTGCACCCTTTCGGGGGTTAAATCTGATCCAAATTCTAACTTAAAAACAATATATACCATATCCCATCAAATATGTAGCCTTGGTGCAATGGTTAAGGCATTGGCCGAGGGGGAGGAGTTCACGGGTGCAAACTATTAGGATATTCTCATCATATTGTCATGCAGTCATGCATATCATGCATGTAATGCATATCATGCAGTCATGCAAATCATGCATATCATGCAATTTTTCATGCCTCCCAGTCATCAGTGAGGTGTCCTCCAGCACCCAGTCCCTAGTTTGCTAGCCCTGAGAGCTTCTTTCCACTCATTTTTATCCCTCCTAGTCAATGATGCGCCCACCTTTCACCTACCACTTGTGAAAGGTGCCCTTCTTCACCTACCAATCAGTTACACTTCAGTTAGTTGAGTTATTTGTGGATATCTCCTTGATTTGAGGATTGATTAACTGTTAACTAACTGAAACACTCCGTTGGACCCCCAGAGAGACTAGATTTCCTATTTTGACTCTAGTTAGCTCCCCATGCGCCCTCCACTGAGCCTCCTTCCCTACATTAGTGCTCCCATGCGCCAGTTACACCTACCACACTCAGTGACACCTGGTTGACCGTTACTAGTGCATTGATGACTTCACTCATCTGATGATGAGGACTCCTAGTGGAGCCAAGCTATTCCATGTAGCATATTCGAATGACCTCCTTGGTTAATTTGAATTATTCAGTCATTGTGACTGCACATTGTATTGTATTCTACTTCTAACTTCAATAGAGCACTGCTGCTATTCTCTTGCACAATTTACACATTATTCTTTATGCATATGTTGTAATTGATTTACTTGTTCAATCAGATCTGATGTGCTTAGATTTCACATTGTATCAGAGCCATGGCAAGGACAAGATTTCTTTTCTGCAGGGATTATTCATGAAGATTGAGTGAATTTGCTCACAAAAAGATTGTAGCAATGGCATGCAAAATCTCATGTGTATTCGCTCTTGGTCATGCAATACCAAAAATTCTCTTCCAATCCACACCAGAAGCCGAGAATATTCCACATAATTCCTGGATTTGAATCATTGGATCTTCAAGCTTGCTTGATCGTCTTATGCCGGGTGTGAAGTGACTTGAAAAGTGTGGATTGTTTGACCTTACTGTTCTTGTTTTCTTGTGATTTGCAGGTTATTCACTCTTTCTATTGCATTCACTCCTCTTGAAAGATGGAGACTTCTTCATCAAATCTCCTCACTCCTTTCAACTATTTTCAGTGGAAGGCTGATATGGAGATAATGCTTCATTCTAAAGGTTTCTACATGAGCCTAGAAGTCGAAGATACATCAGTAGTAGAGAAGGAAAAATATTTCAATAAGCTTGATGAAGCTTATTTTTTCCTTTGTCTCAGCATCTCTAAGGATCTTCTTTTCCATCTCAGTGGATTGACTACTCCGAAAGAGGTATGGGAGAAATTTGCCACACTCTTTGGCAAGAAGGATGATATGAGATCTTATTAGCTAGAGAATGAGTTGATTGCCCTCAATCCTGAAAATTTCGAGACCATCAATGAATTCTTCACTAAGTTTAAAACCTTAGTTATGCTATTGAGGCAATGTGTAGTGGAAAAATAATATAAACAATTGATCCTATCTATTCTTTCGAAACTTGGGAAAGATTATTCAGTTTTTGTTTCAACCTTCAATACAAGAAATCTCATAATTCATAATTGGACAATGCCTACCTTAAGTGCCTTCATTGAATCCGTGACGAAGGAGCATGATAAACTCACTCAAATGGGGACCATATGCTCCAAAGATCAAGCATTATTTGTTGGAGGATTCAAAGATACGAATGGAAAAGGGAAGAAAAAGAAAGAGAATCCAAAGTCTGATCCGTCCAAGCAAAGAGAGAAGACAAAGCAATCAGATGATCCATCCGGTTCAAGAAACAAGCAAAAAGGGAAAGAGGGAAAAGAGAAATCTAAATGTTCTTATTGTAGAAAGGGATATCATCTAGAAATATCATGCATGAAGAATACCATAGATCATATTACCCTTCTCTTAGAGAAAAACAACATAACCCTTCCTGATGGTGCAAGGAAGAAGGAGAAAAATGATCATCTCGAGAGAGGTCATGCACTCATGGCAACTATTTCGATTTCCACAACTCTACTCATTGATTATGGAGCTTCGAACCACATGGCTGCAAATAAATATTCTCTGTCATCTTTTGATCCCAACAACACCATCTCCATCCACATGGTAGATGACTCTCAGATCTCTTCAAAGGGCAAAGGAACCATTCATTTAGAGCATGGCAGTTTTCACAATGTTCTCTATGTACCTTCCTTAGATTCGAATATTATTTCCATTTATCAGATGAAACACACTGGTTCAGAAAAGAAAGTTGTATTCTTCCCTAACAAAGTTGAAATTTATGATACTCAAAGTGGAAAAGTTATTGTGGTAGGAAAAGCCAATCATGCTTCAAAAGCATATAAATTTTCACACTTTTTTCCGCATGACAAGCCCACCACTCTTCTAAATCATGGAAATGAGGTTAGTAGGATATGGTATGAGAGTTTTGGAAAACTAAATTATAAATATTTGTAGCTCCTACAGAAAAATTCCATGGTTGATGGTCTTCCGACTATCAAATCCTAGAAGGGAATACTCAAAGGTTGCATCATTGGGAGGCACCCCGAGCACAAGTTTGACCGAGGCAAAGCTATCAGAGCTTCTTGAATTTTGCGGATGATACATTCTTATATCGGTGGTCCATTGCCACATACCTCCATGAATGGATCAAGGTATTTTCTAACATTTATCGATGACTTCTCTATATTTACATGGGTATTCTATCTCAAAAACAAGTCAGAAGTGCTAGGAAAATTCAAGATTTTCAAGACTTCCGTTGATATTGCTACCGAGAGAAAGATCAAAGCTCTTAGATCTAATAATGGAGGTGAATATATCAAATTAGAGCTGCTGCAACTTTGTGCTGAAAGCGACATTCAGATCCAGCACACAATTCCCTACACACCTTAGCAGAACGGTGTAGCGGAAAGGAAGAACCAATCACTGAAAGAGATGGCGACCTGTATGATTGAATCAAAAGGTTTGAATGAAATTATTTGGGATGAGGCCATGAATTTTTTTGCATACATTCAAAATAGAGTTCCACATTCATCTTTGATTGATATTACTCCTTTTGAAGCCTACACCAGTCACAAACTTGATGTGTCCAATTTCAAGGTTTTTGGCTCAACCGCTTGGGCTAGAATTCCTACTGAAAAGAGAAAATATTTGGATGCACAAAGTGTTGAATGCATCCTATTGGGAGATTCTGAAGAATCAAAGGCCTAAAAACTCATGGATATCAGATCCAAAAATATATTCATTGAGCGAAGAGTCAAATTTGAAGAACCGCTTCAAAATCTAGAACTAGTCAAGGAAGAAACTGTTGATTTACCACCTCTACAAGATGAAGATTTCGGAGAAGATGATGAAAGTTATGGTTATGATATTTCTGATATTTTATCAGACTTTTATGAACATGAAATATTAGGTTCAGAAGCTGATCTAGATTTGCCCCAACACTTGCCAAAGTGGGCCCAAAATACACTCAATTCTGTTGGTCCAAACATTGGAAATCCTGCCAATCAAAGGAGAACTCGAGCAGACTTTCAATGAGCAGGTATGGTTCTTTCATGCTCTGATCCTTTTCTGTCTGAGAAATTTTTTTTGATGATAGGTTCAGATCCAAAATCATATTATCATGCCCACTGAGATCCAAGATGGCAAACCGCCATGGATGAAGAGTACAGTTCTCTTCAAAAGAATGCTACATGGGAGCTAGTTTCTCTTCCACGTGGGAGGAAATTAGTCCAATGTAAATGGGTCTATCGCACAAAGGTTGTTGTTGATGGCTCAACCTACAAATACAAATCTCGGTTGGTTGCAAAAGGTTTCTCCCAAGTCCAAGGAGTGTACTACACTGAGAACTTTGCACTGGTTGCAAAGATGGATTCTATCCATCTCGTTTTGGCCATTGTCGCATCCAAGCACTGGGAAGTGCAACATATGGATGTGAAGAGGGAATTCCTTCATGGATATCTAAATGAAGAGATTTGTATGACGCAACCAGAAATATATATATCAGATCCAACATTAGTGTGTAGATTGAAGAAGTCATTGTATGGCTTAAAACAGGTCCCAAGAGCTTGGTACGCAAAGATGGACTTCTTCCTTCTTTCACATAATTTTGAAAGGTCCAAATCAGATCCAAATGTTTACCTATAGAAAATTGAAGGTAATTTGCTGATTATAGATCTTTATGTTGATTATCTTTTAATAACTTGAAGCACTCTTGCTTCAATCGACAAGTTAAAAACTGCTTTAAATCTAGCTTTTGACATGAGCGGTTTGGGCTTGCTAAAGCAATTTCTGGGGCTTGAGATTGCTCAAAATTTTGATGGGATCACCATATCTCAGAAAAAATATGTTTCAAACCTGTTAAACAAATTCAATATGTCAGATTGTAAGGCAACCGCATTCCCATTCCTCTCAGGAATTAGTCTTGAGGAGGGAAATTCTACATTGCTTGCAGATTCTACATTGTACTGATAGTTGATTGGTAGCCTTCTCTACTTGAAATACTCAAGGCCTGATATATCTTATTCCATAAGTGATGTATCAATATATATGCAGCAGCCCCATGAGCTCCATTAAAAGGAACTTTCACTATGTGCAGGGTACTAGACATTTTGGCATACACTATGCTGTAGATTCCGAGCTAGATTTGGTTGGGTACATTGATTCAGATTGGGTGGGTGATAGTATTGATCGGAAGTCCACTTCTGGTTTTGTTTTCATGATTGGAACTGGGACTATTTTTTGGTTAAGCAAAAAGCAGGAAGTCATTGCCTTATCTTCAGTAGAGGCAGAGTATCGAGGAGTAGTCAATGCTTGCATTTAGGCAGTTTGGTTGCAGGGTATTTTGACAGAGTTTCATATTGGTAGTACTACTTTGACTGTCATCTTTTGTGACAATCAAAGTGCTATCAAGATATTGATGAATCCAGTTCAGAGACAAAGGACCAAGCACATCGATATCCACATGCACTACATCCGAGAGCTTGTGTAGGACAGAACCATTGTTTTTCAATATTGCCCTACCGACGAGCAAATTGCATACATCTTCACCAAGAGCTTCACTGAGAAGAAGTTCTCTTACCTCCGTTCACTATTGGGGGTGGTTTCCATCATGGTGGAGATAGATTAGATCCTTCTATGTTCAGCTTGAGGGGGGACTTTCTTCCCATTGGGTTTTCCCTCTTTCCTCACTTAGATTTATTTCTATCATTTTTGGATTATTGTATTGGGGTGACCTTTGGTCTAGTTACCAGGGCCCTATATTTTATTTTTTACTACATAATATAGCTTGAGAGGGAGTGTTTTTTACTATATTCTCATCATGTTTTCATGCAATCGTGCATATCATGCATATCATGCATATCATGCAGTCATGCAAATCATGCATATCATGCATATCATGCAATTTTGCATGCCTCCTAGTCAATAGTCAGGTGTCCTCCAGCACCCAGTCCCCAGTTTGCTAGCCTCGAGATCTTCTTTCCACTCATTTTTAGCCCTCCTAGTTAGTGATGTGCCCACCTTTCACCTACTACTTGTGAAAGACGCCCTTCTTCACCTACCGCTCAGTTACACTTCAGTTAGTTGAGTTATGTGTGGATCTCTCCTTGATTTGAGGATTGATTGACTGTTAACTAACTGAAACACTCTGTTGGACCCCCAGTGAGACTAGATTTCCTATTTTGACTCCAGTCAGCTACCCAGGCACCCTCCACTGAGCCTCCTTCCCTACATTAGTGCTCCCATGCGCCAGTTACACCTACCACACTCAATTAGACTCAGTTTGACACCTGGTTGACCGTTACTAGTGCATTGATGACTTCACTAATCTGATGATGAGGACTCCTAATGGAGCCAAGCTATTCCATTCAGCATATTCGAATGACCTCCTTGGTTAATTCAAATTATTCAGTCATTGTGACTGCACATTGTATTGTATTCTACTTATGTGTTCAATAGAGCACTGCTGCAATTCTCTTGCATAGTTTACACATATTATTCTTTATGCATCTGTTGTAACTGATTTACTTGTTCAATTATATCTGTTGTGCTTAAATTTCACACAAACTAGCAGACCTCTCCCCTTAGTGCATTTTTGTTGGCATTAATGTATTGTGGTGTTATGTTGTTAGCTCGGAGGTGGTGGTTGGTCACGTGGCATAGCAAGTGGCATAACAAATGGGTCTAAGGGCTTAGCCCTCGGCCTTCCCCTTTTTCAAAATAGAAACATTTACAACTTTAAATAGTAGTAAAGAACTATATGGATAAGAAACAAATGGTAGAGTGGATGGTTAGGCGGATTTGGTGGAGGTTTAGGTGGAGAGGAGGTCGAGGGTTCGATCCTCCCTGACTCCAATTATTTTGGTAAACTTTGCAACTAACTTCCAACATGGCTGCCACATGGTAGGCCCTGGTTGGTCCACTTCAACCTTCCATATCACCACTTGTCTTCCATGTCACCTCCACGTGGCCTCCTGTAGAGCTTCCACGTCACCACTCTACTAAATGTACCTGCCAATTGTATATGCCATGTGGCGCTCTGTGGTGGTTCCACGTTGGTTCCATACAAGCCACGTGTCACCCTTATAGTGGTGCCACATGGAACACATTTTTCCCAACTTTACATGTTTTGCTGAAAGTTCAGAACATGATATCTTTCACGTCTGTAGTCTGTTTTGCACGAAACAGACATTTTCATAAATATCTCATCGAGCTCTATGCAGCTGGAAAATTTTGTTCACATTTTGAAGACTTTAATTTTGATTGATCTCGGAGATCCTTGTGGATCAAATGGATCATCCTTTGCCTATTGAGAATGAGACCTGTGCTTTGAAATCTTTCTTTAAGTATGATTCCTCATTCCTAAGGATTATAGATTCATATGATAGCATTGATCCTGTCAACTTGTCTACACACAAAGTGCTTACATATTTTGCTTCCTCAATGGCTACAACTTTCAAATCAAATTTACTTTGTAGTGTTCTTAGAACCCTTTCAACTACCCTTTGATATTCAATATTTTCACCATAGATATTTAGCTGATTAACTATCACCATGAATTGGGTCATAAAAGAATCCACTATGTCTAATTCTTTCATCTTCAGATCTTCAAAATCTCTTCTTAAGTTTTGAAGTTTAGCAATTTGTACCTTACCAGTGCCCTGGTAACTAATCACCAAGGTTTCCCATTCTCCATCGGTGTGTAATGAAGCCAATACCTTTGGAAATACATTGGTATCCAATGCATTCATTATATGATGCAATGCTTTCACATCCTTCTTCGTGTGAATCCTTAGGATATGGTTTTCACCATTTGATAGGGCTTGTTTAGCTGCTTCATTTGCTGGTTCAAAGTAACCATGCACAACATATTTCCACACATTTTCTGATCTTAGATAGACCACCATCCTTGTAGCCCATATATCATAGTCATCTTTCCTGTAAAATGAGAAATTTGTGACTAATTGTAGCTACAAAGCCATTTAGACACTACAAAATCTTTTAGTGGCTCTTTCAAAAAAAATCTCTCTAAATTTCAATAAATTCTCTTTAAAAGAAACTCCACTCCACCCCTCAAAGTTTTTATAAGTTTTTATATAAAAAAGCGTTTGACAAAAAGTTAAAAAAAACCCTCAATTCAACCAAACTTCTTTTTAAAAAATAACATAAGTACATGAACCTAACCCAAATTTCAACCACCACATGAGGAGGAGACTTTTTTTTTTAATATTATAATAATATCTCATAAAACTCAATACTCATAAGCCATAATATCAAGAAACTTTTGCAAAAGCTTTAAGACGCATGGGATTTCAAACTTGCATTTCCGCTCCTCTCATAGAGGCTTCCGCACGATGATTCAAAATATTATTACTCCTTGTGGGGGAGTGATAAATTCCAAAATATCTTTATTGATAAAGAGAAGATCTAATTGATGCAAATATAATGAAAGTATGAAAGTGTATTTCAATACTTATTGAAAAAGCTAAAATTCAAATTTAGTTTATATATGTTTTATGTTTTTGTATGCTTTATTAATTGAATTGAATTTTTTTTTAACATGGAAAATAGTTATATCTTTATATTAAAAATATATGAGAAAGTGTTAAATACAATTCACCACATGGAAATAGCCAAATCTATCCATCAAATTCAAAGGCCAAGATGCCACAAACAATAACTGAATCACAACATCCATATGAACCAACAAAACCCAAGGGAAAAGACAAACCACAAGAGGCAAACCCACCCATCTTATGGAGTAGATAGCCCAAAAACTGTATGCCGCAAAAATATAAATGAAAGGACGACAACAAAAAATACAGCCGCTATAAGCCGACAACAACCAAAAAAGACCCAGGCTACCAACAAGAGGACGCTGAAAGTGGGACACTCCCACAAGAAGAGAGAAACGAGTGGGACCAGTACTCAAAATGGATACATCCACCAACCGCCAACAAAGCCCATCTAGAAAGTAAATCTGCCTGCACGTTGTGTTCACGATAAATATGGGAGATGGACAGGTTCCTAAAATCTTTTAAAAGCGAAACCACCATATCCATCCAAGGGGTAAGCGCCAATGAGTGTAGTGAGCAACGACCACACGCCCAATCAATAATCGACAAAGAATCCCCAACAATTTGCATAAAAGGAATGGATTTCCACTTGGCAAAGAATAGGGTCATCCATAAGGCAAGAAGTTCACTGCGTGTATTGGATCCCATACCACCATTCATCCAAATATAAAAAACTTGGTTCTGATATAAAACTAAAACATAAGTTAATTATCCTTTCTAACAAAATAAGCCACCACATCAACATATTAACAATTATAGTATACACATATCAATGATCCTAAGCACAAACTTATTATGAAACTTCAATGATGTAATTGTTTTCTCATTCATATAATTCAATGCTTTCATGCAACCAACAATGGTAATATCGATATAGTTCACAATCCATATCATTATACACTATTCATCTTGCATTTTAAACTCAATCTAAATGTAATTATTGGATCATACCTATGTTCATTTATTCACTTTGTCATCCAATACCATTTCAGTTGATCTCCAATATGTAATTATTGATCATACCTATGTTTATTCATTCATCCCATAATCATGATAATTTAGCTATATTGAACAAACAAATACATTCAATTATAAAATTTATTATTTTTCTAAAACATATAAATAACAAGAACATTGTATAAAATGAACAACTATCTCAAATAAATTTTCTTGAGTCAACTAAATGATGTAGTTGTAACTTTGTCATCCAATACTATTTCAGCTGAAAGATCACCCCAAACTTAAAAATGTATCCACTAGAAAGGAAAAAAAAAACTTATCAATGATTTTCTAACTCATAACCATACTCAACAATAAGGTAAGCAACGTGAGTCTTCTTCCCACAAAATATAAAGTAAGGTAAGCAACGTGAGTCTTCTTCCCCACAAAATATAAAGTTTGGCCTCGGTTATTTATGTGCATAACTTAATATTAAAACTCCACTATAAAAAAAAAGCTCTCTATATATATTAGGAAGTTGAAATTCTTGGATTTCAATGAATTTCAACGCACATATGCTTAAATTATTGAGCTCTTGGCTCGGGTTAGATAAAGGTGTACATTATGTATATAAAGATATAGTAGTATGATTTGAGTATAAATACGGATGTGAATATGATTTGATATGGAAAAAAGTAATAAAAATATTTAGTACTAATCAAATACGGAAGTAGCTTGTTTATATATAATATTTTTAATCAAATATTCACAAATATATCATAAATAACCTCGAATATGGAAGTGTGGGAGACGGCAACTACTTATTTATAGTTATTTTAATAAGTAAGCATGAAATTGAATGGTATTTTTGTTTTATAGTGTTTAAATAATTAATATTTTTATTTCTTCCTTTAAATTGGTTTTCAAAATTTAGTTATTTTAATAAGTAAGCATGGAATTGAATGATATTTTTGTTTTATAGTGTTTAAATAATTAATATTTTTATTTATTCCTTTAAATTGGTTTTCAAAATTTTATTCTCCACTAATAATCTATATCCGTATTACACCTACACCGAATATTCAACGAATCCAAATTTAATCCAAATTTCAGTACACAAAGTACCAATACCACTAAATTATGCTACTATGCATAAGGATAGAGAGAGATATCAACTTTCAAAGAGAAATTCAACGCTTATATAAATAAAGCTTAAAAAACCCCAAAACGTCTTAAAAAACTCCAAAACGTCTTTGTGAAGGTTAAGAGCCCTCGACCCCATTAAGGTCCAAAGCATACATAAGTGAAGAAGGAGATCCAAATCTCCGAGAGGAGTCACCCATGTTTTCTAACAATTAATGATGGATAGAAGGGTTGAACCTCCAAGAGGAGTCTCCCTTCTTTTTTCTGCACATAAGACAAAAAACTGTGAAGAACATCTTACACTTCCAGTTTTCATTTCATGGGCTAAATGGAGAATGAGGAATAAATGTATATTTGAGGAACAGGTGGCAAATATTGATGGGGTGATTTCTACATCTCTACACCTTTATCTGCCATATAAACAGGTGAAGGAAAAATACACAAAAAGGATAGTGGGAGATTTTATTCTTACTTTCAATGATCCTATTATCTTTTTTGATGGTGCAACAGCCTTGGGACATTGTGCTGCAGGGGAAAAGATTTTTCTTAATGAAGACCATTACTACACATTCAAACTCAGATGTGGGTTGGGCACAAATATGAAGGCTGAGCTATTAGCATTGTGGAATTCTGTGAGAATGGCTAAACTGTTCGGTTTCCCAAGAATAAAATTGTTTGGAGATTCCAGAGTTATGATAAAATGGGCCTTAGGGGGAATATAAATTGGATTCCATAACATTATCTCATTGGTGCAGTAGAACGAGGGATGAGCTGAAAATTTTTATGGATATTGATATCAAGCACATCTACAGGGATCACAATCATGCAGTAGATGTTTTATCCAAACAAGCATTGGCAAGTGAAGATGGCCATCTTGTGTGGGAAGAATATTTTGAAGAGGAGATTCTAAACAATGGATCTCTTTTTTTCCTGAACTAGTTTTGTTTCCTACTTACATTATTAGATAGAATGTGGCAAAAGATAGATGAAGAGTTATAGTTATGTTATTTTGATATCATTGAGCAGATGTAATGTAATATTGGATGGTTATATCTAGACCAATAGTATTCAGGAAAGGAATGTATTGTGATCTGAGTCATCTTTGACTGATCCATCATTGTACTTTTTTTTCAATTATGAATATAAATAGTATGCTTTTTTCCACTGTAAAAAAAACTAGCTCTGTTTTACATCATTGGATTGTAATAAATAATCAAGATAGATTACTTTACGCTTCTACGTAGATTTGATTCATTCGCTTCTTTATGCTAATGATGGGATCTAAATGTACTCAATGAAAGGTTAAAACTTAGAGTCATACTTACTAACTTAGGATGATAAGTAAGCGTTCTCAACTCGTCTATTTTCTATACTTGTAGGTACCATGATGACACCCAGTTATCGTTAGAATTCTCAAGGATTCTCAAGCCTTCAACACCTCCCCTAGTGGATATCGTTGCTCCTCATTTACTTGTTTTGAAATTTCAGTCTCCTAGGTTTAATTTCTTTATTTTGTCATTTGAATTTACATTATACATTACCATGTTTTTATTCACACATGGTTAGGCTTAGGAAATCATAACAATACTTACAGCATTCACTAGTGCATCTTTGGCCTTGAACTCCTTGCTAGGAACTATGACATAACTACAATTACATTTTTGTATTTCGGTTGCAAAATGAATATGGGTAAAGGGGGATATTACAAGGGTGTAATATTATTTTGGTCATGAAAACAATTGTAAGTCATCAAAACTTGTGATGTGAGATGAAAATAAATTCCTCTCTGAAACTCTTGTCACTCGCATTCTCCTGTATGGGTGTGAAGTTTGGGGTTGCAAACTCTCTAGAGAATCTTGGAAAATGATTAAACAAATCCAGAAGCATTTTATAACTTACAATCTTAAAATTAAAAGCAATACACTATATCATATTATCTCCATTGAAGTGGTTTTTTCCCCCATTGAGAGCATAGCTATGACTAGGTACCTAATGTACAAGAAATAAATAAATAACTTGGGAGACTAGAGACTTTAAAAAAGTATTTAAATTCCATTCAAAACCACCTAATGCTCAAATGAGGTTGTCACAAAGATGCCATTTCTTAGTTAAAGATGTGGGGGATTGACGAAAATGTCACTTTGCAAAATATAGATGATATTAAAATTATTATTACTTCAAGGGTCAAAGAGAAGATGCAATGCAATGAAAATTTAGAGGATAAAAGAAAATTAAGATATTACAAAGTGGTCATTAACCCTAATCTTTAATATAAAAATTATCTCTATGTTTTAACTAACCTAAAGAAGAAAATCCACATAGCTAAAATAAGAATGAACTCTCATGACCTGCATAGTGAAATCGAGCATTGGATCTTTACTAAAACTCTATCGGCTAAAAGGATTTTCATCATCTTTGTAAGACTATGAGTGTTGAGGATGAAAAGTTCTTCCTCTTAGATCGTTGTACCTCTACCCACATAAGATTTGAATTTCAAACTTTTCATTACAATACAAACCTACATAACTTTCTATCTCATCAAAATTATAGTAATTTAGGAACACTCATCTCCAAGATTTTTGAGCACATAAATAAAACTCTAAAGAAATCCAAGTAGTTCCCTACTTGTATTTATTTAGGTCTGATGGAACAAAATTGGTATAAGTGGACACTAACTATCATCATCACTATAAAAAAAGGAAAATGAAATAATAATAATTAGAATTTGTATATTATAATTATAATAAATATAGTTATATGCCATTATTAATTTTGTTTTTCATCTTAATTTGTTATATAAAAATAATATCCTACTTCTTGCCTTTTTTATAGAGAAAAAAAAACTTGTATTTATGAAAAAAAAACAATTGCATTCTTTATATGCTTTTTTGAAAAAACATGTACATTCAGAGTCATCTAAAAACTAGTCCATATAAACTTTTCAAAAGGAAAACTCATACTATGAGTTGTTACACAGTTGTAAATATAGAAAAAAATGGGATATTTCCTGTAACATGATTTTGATATAAACAAAAGTATTTATTCCATCAAAATAACTATCTACAGTTATCGAGCTTCACATCCTTGACCCAAAAAGAAACAATTCATTTCACAGCCAAAACTGTCTTTCTCTATTAAAGAGATCCAAAAAAATTCTAACTTTTCAACTAAAAACCATATCAGTCTTATTCCACACAGATTAGTCTTGAAACACAGATTCACAAAACAGAGCATGATAATATCCATTTGTTATCTCGTTTTGAATTTCTATAATATTTCAAACAGCAACATGCATAGAAGTACCATATTTTATGGGTTCATCATCCATTGAGTTACGCTCCCTAAAAACATGCTCAATAGTTACTTGTCCAAACATAGATTTGAGTTTTAAAGTCTCCTCCAGAAGGGGTCCCAACAACAATTTTTGAATATGATTTTTCTCATTTACCCACTTCACTACAATTTTAGAATGACTGAATATCTAAATGTTCCAACATCTTTTTCCGCTGCCAAACAAAGTAATAATCTTAGAGCACTAATCTCTCCAAAATTATTTGATCCATTACCAAGATTAGCTTTGAATTTGAGACAATGCTTTTTAAAAATATAAAGCAAACCCCCAACACCACAAACCCAAGGCTCCCCTTGTGCTAAGCCATCAAAATAATCTTACAAACTATTAAAATAAATTTCTTCATTTAACACATGCCTAACTCTTATGTTCTTTTTGTCCCGAGGAAAAAAACTAAGGATACCCAAGCTTTGTGAAGCACATTGAAAAGGAGGAATATGTTTATCCTCAAAACAAGAGGCATTTATCGCTAACCATATTCCCCAAGTAGTAATTAGAGGAAGGGTTCTATAATCTTCATAAGATGGATTGGAAAACCATAATTTTAAACAATCCTCAACTGTATCCCCATGCCAAAGAAATAAAATTTGTATTCTCATCTCAATCTCTTTACAGACTACTATAGAATAGGGACAACTAACAAACTGATGAAATTTTGATTCTTCTGCATCCTTACATAAGTAACATCTCCCAGGACCATAATGACTTTTCCATTGAAGGAAATCCCAAGTCAATGTATTGTTCTTAAGTAAACACCACATAAACATCTTTTCTTTTGTAGGACAATTTAACCTCCAGACTGCCTTCCACCACCAACAAATTACAGTTAACCCTTCATCCCAAATCAAATAATTATATCATGTCTTTGGAGTATAAACCCCTCAGGGAGAAAAGCACCAAGCCATTGTATCGTGAATATTATGAATTCGGACATTACTAAAAGATAGATTTGATAAAAAGACTTTCCATATTCTACTATCTACCCATGAAAACCAAAATGTTCAGCAGCTAACCAACCTTGTCCAAAAAGTGAAAAAAATTGTTATATAGAATAGAATTTAGAGTATAGTATCATTTGTAACTTAGAAGGTGAATCATGTCATCTGGAATTTTATGGCCATGATCACTTCCCACCCTAGGATCTTTTCCATATCATACATTGGAGCAATTTCCCACCTTCTATATTAACCCTGGGCCAATCAGATCAAAAGAAAGAACAATAGACTTCAAGCTTAAAGAGTTGTTTTGAATTGATTTATTCATGTTGCGTATCTAATCCACAATTGAGAGGGGGGGAATATATTTTTGAAACACAATTTTTACCCATAAACCAGATCCCTTGATCAAATGCGAAATATTTTTGGTTGCCAGTGCTTTTGCAAACAAAAGTGGAATTTTGAAACCATATCCTCCCAAGAATTTAGGCAAAGCTAGATATATCTAATTGATCCATCCTATGCCCTGCTGCTCCAATCTCCCTGCCCACAAGAACATATAACAAATATTTCCAATTTTTTCAAGAACTCCATCTGGTATCCATGTATTCATCCAGTATACTGGAATCGCTTCTAGGATAGCCTTCACCAAATCCATTCTTCCTCTTTTGAATATTCATTTGTGACTCTAATTTGATATACGATTCTCACATTTGGAAATTAACCAATCCCAATCCCTAGTGAGATGTGAATTCATCTTTAAAATATATCCCAAATACTTTAATCCACCATCAAAAGAAGTAACGGAGGAAGGAAACATAGTTTTGATCAAATCCACCTCCTGATCCTAAAAACCATTACCAAAGAGAGAATATTTTCCATTGTTTACCTCCATTCTTGAAGCTGAAAAGAAAAGACGTAGAATATCAAGCAAATTCATCAAGTCCCACCTTGATCCATCAGCAGAAATTCTCCAATTTGAGATACAACTCTCACATTTCGAAATTAACCAATCCCAATCCCTAGTGAGATCTTAATTCATCTTTAAATGATAGCACAAATACTTTAATCCACCATCAAAAGAAGTAAAAGAGAAAGGAAACATACTTTTTTATAAAATCCAGATCCTGATCCTGAAAACCATTACTAGAGAGAGAATATTTTCCATTGTTTACCTCCATTCCCGAGGCTGAAAAGAAAAGACATATAATATCATGAAACTTCATCAAGTCCCGCCTTGAGCTATCAGTAAATATTAGGATATCATCTACAAATAGTATATGAGATAAACTCAAATTGTCCCCAAAGCATATATCTTTGAAAGCACTAGATTGTTTGGCCTCCAACATTTCCCTACCAAAACCTTCTACAACAATAAGAAACAAAAAGGGAGCTAAAGGGAAACCTTGCCTTAATACTTGGCTAGGCCTAAAAAAGGAAATTGCAGAACCATTAATTAAAATAGCAAAGGATATTGAAGATAAACATACCATCACCCAAGATATGAAAGGCACATCAAAACCCATCGTAAAAAGAATAATCCTTAAGTACATGCAAGTGATCCTGACATAGGCCTTTGATAGGTTTTCTGGTTTTTATTGACTGCATACCCTCCTGAGAAATACCAATCACCTCATGTATCTGTCTTCTCAAAAGGAAACCAAACCACTCTTTAGAAATGACCTTACTCAACACATTTTTAATCTTGGTTGAAATGTTTTCTTCAATAATCTTATATATGCAATTGCACAAAGAAATTGGCCAAAAATACTCGAAGCTAGCTAGAGAATCAGACTTCAAAATAACTACAATAAAGATTGAATTGAAAATAGCTAAAAATTTACCACTTCTTCTAGATTCTTCAATAACCTGTAATAAGTCCTGAGCCAAAACATCAAAAAGACCAAGAAAGAATTCCACTGGGAACCCATCAAGTCCTAGACTTTTGTCATTTTTAAACAGTTGCAAATTTTCTTTTAGATCATTTAAAGATACCTCCTCCATCAACATTTTATTATCTTCCTCATAAATATATGAAGGAAAAAATTGTGTTATCTTCACCACATCAGCTAGAGGAACATTATCATCCACCTAGAAAAGTGACTCAAAATTATTTATACTAGCATTTGATATTTCCTCAAATCCTTCAGCCTCATCCCCAAAATCTGAGGAAATCTTCCATAATGTTTGAGTTTTTTCTATGGTTTTCATAATGGTGGAAGAATCTCCATTTTACAACCAAAGCGCTTTTCTTTTTAATCCTAGTTCAATTTCTTTGTCGGCCAAAATCTTCCTTCTCTTTTGTTCCATGGATACCATTGCAGCCTTTGATTCCTCCTATAGGTAACCAAAACCATCTTCATCATACATATCACCCAAATCCAATTATATATGTTTTAGAATTCTATCATCCTACAATTTCTTGTTTATAGGCCACTTAATTGAAACCTATTTAGCACTTTTTAAATTATTTGCAAAATGGTAGGAGGTTGAAACTAAAGAAGAATCATCAAAAGGAACCCGACTTTCTTGTAATAATTTTACAAAATATTCATCAGACAGTCAATTTGAATTGAACTTGAACGGACATGGAGGTTTCTTACTTACACCGGCTATTTCAAGAAAGACAGGAAGATGGTTTGAATCGCTAGCAACCTGTATCCATTGCAGTCCCTTGCACGAAGTTGAGGGACCTTTTAGATGCAATCTTAGTTTCTTGAAATGCACAAAATTTTAGTGAAACCAAAAGGCTCAAGCGTTTCTTTGAACTAAGCATGGGCGGACCCAAGCTTGCCATGTCATTTAACACGCAGGACAGGAAACGAAAACGCTCAAGCGTTATGGAAATACATAACATTCTAGCGTTATGTGTTTCTATAATGCTCGAGCATTATAGAAACACATGACGTTATAGCGTTATGTATTTCTATAATGTTGAAGAGTTATAGAAACACATAACGCTCTAGCTTTATGTATTTCTATAATGCTCGAACATTAAAGAAATAAATAAGCTCTAGCATTATGTTTAATGTCTATACACAAAGCATTATTCTTGAAACCTTATTTAATAATTCCTTACCAAGAAAATATTTCCTCTATTTCCCTATCCCTCCTTATCTTCAACGGTTTTGGGCTTCATGTTGTATGGGTTAGGAGGTTAACTAGGGATTTGGTGTCAGGTGTTAAGGGCTTAGAGTTAAAGGGATAAAGGAGTTTAGGTGTTTAGTGACTATGGGGCTGGAGGGCTAAGGAGCTAAGAGGTTATCGGGTTTAAATTCGGGGTTAGTGGTTAGTGGTTGAGGCATTAAAGGTAAACAGGTAAAGGGGTCAAGCTGTTAGGGGTTAAGGGAATTAGGGGTTAAGGATGGCTCTAGGTTCAGGGGGTTAGGGATTGAGAGGATAGATATTAAGGGCTTAAGTGTTTGTGGATCAAGTAGGGATTAGGTGTTAGGTGTTAAGTGATTAGAGATAAAGGGGTTTAGGGGTTAGGGGCTTTAGGGCTTAAGTGATTGAGGACACCAATGTTAGGGGATTAGGGTTCACGAGGTTAAGCATTAAAGGTGAAGGGTTTAATTGTTAAGGGCTTAGGGGATTAGGGGCTTAGTGGTTAAATACATAAGGGTTAGGGGATTGGTGGTTATTTAAGAGGTGAGGCCTTTAGGGGTTAGCGGATTTATGGGATAAGGGATTTATGGCTCTAGGGTCAAGATGTTAGGTTTGATTTGGTTAAGGGTTAAGTGTCAAGGGGTTAAAGTATCAAAGTATAGGCAGTTAAGGGCTTAATGGCTTCTAGGAGATGAGGGATTAGGAATTTATAGGGATTTATGGGTTTTGAGGTTTAGGGATTTATGGGTTTTGGATTTAGGGATTATGGGTTCTAGGGTTAGCGAGTTAACTAGGACTTAGGGGTTATGGGTTAAAATTTTAGAGGTAAAGGAAAAAAGTGGTTAGCAAGTTTAAAGATTTATGGGTTAGGGATTTAAGCAGTGTTTGATGAGAAATCCACTCGAACGGACGTGAGTTGGATCTCCCTAGCTCAATGTGAGTCTAGAACAAATAGAACAGACTACAAATGGATTTCCTAGATCTACTTAAGGATCAAGTGCTATATGTCTTACCTTTTACTTTGCAATCCTTTCTCTTGAATGTTGCTCCACGTCCAACAGTCATCAGATCTCAGCTGCAAGACCTGTTAAGACACAAAGAACAACACAAAATGAGTAAAGAGAATCTATACAATAAGAGATCTAAGTAAACAGTTAAGTAGGTAAACTACTCAATGTCATCACATGATAACAATATTGGTGGAAAGCATTTGTATTACTATAAATAGGAAAATACATAGTAGAGACATAGAACTACAACCAAGGCTTAACGCTGTAGCCCTTCTCCATCCAAGCCATTTGCCATATCCTCCCAAGGAAGTATGAGTCTCCCAATAGATGAGTAGAGATCTCTCAAGGATGATTTCACCAACATGTTGACACTATAGACTTCCTCCCTTTGGAGAGGGGTAGAGCTTCACTTATATAGGACTAAGTGGATAGGGTATGGATAGGGTAGGTTGAGATATGGTAGGAGAGAGATAGGGGATTCTTCCAAAAGGTTAGGAACTGAAGGCTAGCTCCCCCAACAATTTAGGGATAGGGATCAAAGTCAACAGCCTTCGAGAATGAGCTCGAAGAAGCTATTTTTTCCATTTAACTGACTTCGTCGCACTCTGTAATGGAGCAAGGTGCGAAGTCACAAGTTGCATGAGTGCAGCCTGCGACGACCTTTCAAAACCTAGCAGAAGCACAATGATGTCCCTTATAGGTAAATGACTTAGCCAATTGAACTTCAGGGATGTATACACTGAATCTAATGGTGGTAAGATTTTAGGTGTAACAGAATGCCTCCCAAAGCATGAAGCTGTTTAAAGATTGGACAAGTGAAATGCTTTGAGAAAAAGAATGGAAAAATGGACTTGTCGGATGAAGGATGCTGCTGTAGTACAACTGACTCTGAACTGACAATTTCATATGATGTACAACATGGCTGCCGACCAATACAATGCAGATCCATGGTAGTAATGATCAACTGAACACAATCATGGCTACTTGATCCGGATCTTGGGAGCTGAGAACCGGAAGGCTTGAATGCCAAGAGAGGAGGAGATTAAGCATGCAAATCTGTCATAAAATTCACATGAAAACCCTAATATTGCATAAGAATAAGCATGAACAAAAACACGTGAAGTGAATGGGAGGTGAGGCTCAAAGAGGAGCCCCACCTCTAAAACTAATTACCAATAACTCACTCAGATCTAAATAATCTCACAATGAACAATAGAAAATATGAGAGAAACCAAATGAGTAACTTCATATCATGAGAAGGCTTGCTAGGCCTTTATATAGCATTATTACAATGTGTTTTGAGGCTATACCATGGGCCAAAACTATGTGCTACTAAATACCATGGATGAGAGAGGGTGGCCTCTCTATTTAATACTTTTATGGCTTATACATCCGAATTTAGACCATATGCCCCCTAAAATTCGGATCATTCCTCCCCCCTTAGAAAATGATGGTCCCCATCATTTCATGCTAAAAAGAGACCCATGATTACACTGTGCTAGCTACCAATGAAGAGAAGGGTTTTGTGTGGTTGACCCGTAACCTGGGTTTTGTGAGGTTGACCCATAACCGTGGGTTTTGCAAGGGTGACCCATAACCATGATGGCAATGACAAGCTTGATTCCAATGAAGAGAAGAGTTTTGTGTGGTTGACTCAAAACCATGGGTTTTGTGTGGTTGACCCATAACCGTGGGTTTTATGTGGTTGACCCATAACCATGGTGGCAATGACAAGCTTGTTTCCACTGAAGAGAAGGGTTTTGTGTGGTTAACCCATAACCGTGGGTTTTGTGTGGTTGACCCACAACCATGATTACAATACATAACTATGGGTTTTGTGTGGTTGACCCATAACCATAGGTTTTTTGTCGTTAACCCATAACCATGGGTTTTGTGTGGTTGACCCATAACCATGATTACATTAAGATTTTTAAAAAATCGAAAATTCATGATCTTTGGTGCAGTTGATGTCTTGCTGCAAATCCATTCATAGCTTCTGATGCATGTACTGAAATTGAATTCCATTGAAGACCCATTTGATATCTCGAAGAGACCTTTCCATCCATATAACATACTTGCTCTGGGGTGGCCCAAAGATTGAGAAAATGTTTGTTGAAGCTCAAGAGACGTGCGCACATTATTTTGCAGACATCTGTTGCTTCAATCGATGATATCTCTCAAACAAAAAAGCCAAATAAAAAACCGTGAAATACCCATTTTAGCTAATAAAAAGATCTTTCTAATGAGCTATGGTAGAGCCTCTGAAACGTTATATGGAGTCTGTAGCACTTGTTTAAAGTGTTTGTACATTCGGCCGCATTGTGTACAAACATGTGTTACTTCAAACAAGCATATCTCACAAACCAGGAAACGAAATGAAATTCCATGAAATACCCATTTTAACAGACGGAAAGAGCTTTCTAATGAGCTATGGTGGAGCCTCTGAGACATTCTATAGATTTAGTAGTACTTGTTTAAATTTGTTGTACGTCCGGCCGCATTATGCACAAACATATGCTACTTCAAACAAGCATATCTCACAAACTGGGAAACAAAATGAAATTCCGTGAAATACCCATTTGAGCTGACAGAAATACCTTTCCGATGAGCTATGGTAGAGCCTCTGAAACCTCCTGGGCAGTCCATGGAACCTGTTCAAATTTTGCTGAATGTAAGAGTGTTGAGTATAGAGATGCCAAGGGTTTGTAGAGAAGCATGGGTTGTTGTAGAGGTTGTGGAACCTCCGTTGAACCCGCATAATCCTTCAAAATATTGTCCCAATGAAGAGCATACCCACTCTGATACCACTGATCCGGATCTTGGGAGCTGAGAACCGGAAGGCTTGAATGCCGAGAGAGGAGGAGATTAAGCATGCAAATCTGTCATAAAATTCACATGAAAACCCTAATATTGCATAAGAATAAGCATGAACAAAAACACGTGAAGTGAATGGGAGGTGAGGCTCAAAGAGGAGCCCCACCTCTAAAACTAATTACCAATAACTCACTCAGATCTAAATAATCTCACAATGAACAATAGAAAATATGAGAGAAACCAAATGAGTAACTTCATATCATGAGAAGGCTTGCTAGGCCTTTATATAGCATTATTACAATGTGTTTTGAGGCTATACCATGGGCCAAAACTATGTGCTACTAAATACCATGGATGAGAGAGGGTGGCCTCTCTATTTAATACTTTTATGGCTTATACATCCGAATTTAGACCATATGCCCCCTAAAATTCGGATCACTACTAGACATAAGCATAGATCCATGATGAGATGGTAACACAGCCACACCAATACAAATGTGAATCCATGTAATATGACTCAATACAAACTCCATCGCAACATGGGTAAAACATAACTCCCCAGGGTCTTCAAGCTGAACCCGTAATGGTACGAATCTATCCATGTGATTACAAATGTCTTGACATTGAACATGGTAGAAACCACTTGATTATCGGTCATTGATGTATACCGTTAACAAGTGCGAGGGAAATCACCACTAATGTCAATGATCCCTAAGGTATCACAGTACATATCATCGAGCACGAATTAATGAGTTGAAGTCGAATGCAAGATGAAATATTTCGATCAAGAGTCAATGATGTGAAATCATGTCGAAAGCGAGGTAACCTGCCATTGAGGCATGTAGGGCCAAGGTACTTGGTTGGTTTCTAGATTCAATCCTTGGATGATGTGTTGAAGTCGACAAGGATGAATCCATCGAAGGAGGGCCATGATGAATCCCCCATCATCGACACGAAACACGACAAAGGATGTGTCGAGTGGATCGGATGGTACAATCATATGTGAGACTAACTTAGAGTAGACCGACATGATTAAAGGTGTACTGATTGCAAATAGATGAATAGTGAAAATATTCTTGAACATGGGCATGGCATGACTTGGCAGTATTGACATGACGCGTATGACACAAATTCCTGATGCAACTGATGAAGAACTAAAGAAGACTCCAATGGTCCTTTTTCATAAAGTTAGCCTCATCGCTCGATAAAGGGTAAAACAACGTGGGAGAGGACTCTTCCAGTCATGATTGGCTGGAGTATGCCTTTTTCGTAACTAGTGCCCCCTGGTACGAAAAGCGGTAAACTATCACCAGGAAGACGGCCATTCAAATTCTTTTACAAGCATGAACGCGACAAGTTTGCATGGCAATCTTTTCATATTTTGAGATCTTGAAAAGAGCTTAAAGATAGACTACGGGGGGTTCCTTTTTCGTAGGAGTTTAACAAGCCCGGAAAAGTGATAAATCATAACTCGGTAACGTATTCTCATAGTTTCAAGAGAACGAGAAAGAACAAAGAGTAAGCTCATAATCATTAAATAATTACAATCTAATGAAATAGAAAGATGAACGACAAAATACACAAGGGGTGTTCATACCTGAGATGACCCTTCCAATGCGAAAATGGCATAGAAAGACCCTTCACAACTCCTGCACACTCGGAAATTAGGTCAAATAGTCAACCGAACGTTCAAAAATAATAAAATCGATCCAAACTATAGAAAATGGCATAACGACATCAAATATTTGAAAAAGGAATATTCCATTTTGTTTATAAATAGAAATAAAAATCAAATATAGTCACCATTGTTCTATTTTCCAAATTTGGGAGGAGTAGTGCCATTTGGATCCAAATCTTCACTCGTTGATTCTGGGAGCTACGAGCAGCCGTTTCACTTGCCGTCAGGAGCAGGTAACCCTAAACTTCATCCAACATGATTGTAGTGGTTTACATTTTTGAATTTCAGTCATTTTTTGGGGTTTTAGCTTGATTTGGGAAGGGCCATTGCGCCCTCGGCTCATCGCATTTTTCCCTTTCGGGAACTGTGACGAGACTGAGTCATCGCTAGGGTATCACAACTAGACTGCGACGATATCGCTCTGTTTGTAAAAATGAGGTGCGACGACGGTGACGTCTATCCCCAAACTCAAGCTAAGCTCAAAAGAAGGACTCTTAGTGATTGAAGTAAGTTCTAACATTGTTAAAACTCTGCTATTGATAGGTTCCAAGCATTCAAAATGGTTTTGGAATGGTGGGAAAGGGAGCATGAAATAGATGGCATGCATGCTCCAAATGATCCAGAATGCATAGAAGCATTGAGGAACTGTGGGCTCCTCAAGTTCTTTCGCATCCAGGGGATGAGATCCCAAATTCCACTATTGACTCATATGCTCCGATGTTGGGACACGGCCCAACAGTACTTTGTGATCGATGAACACGAGCTTACCATAGATGTCGAGGACATCTACTTTCTGACCAGATTGTTCCGAAGAGGGGACAATGTGCTACTTACAGGATCACGCGGGAGTGATTGGACCGTGGATGATATGATCCAATAGCATTGTAATCCCAACACCCGTGCATATAGTGGGAAGATTCCCATCAAATATGTATAGGAACATCCATTATGCTCCATATTATTCACCATTACGAGGATGGTAGGGAGCCAAGCTCCTCACTTAACCACCAGGGCACAGATGCTTTATGCGGAGGACTGCATGTCTCTGAAGATCTTTAACTAGTACGAGGGAGTCCTCGCAAACATGCGAGCTCAGCTCACAAAGTGTCAATGGAGAGAGCTCAAACAGCTTAGCTATGGATCGATAGTGATCTCATTCTTACTAGAACGGGTTCCCCTTTTGCATCCTCAGGTACCACTGGAGGATAGGGATCCTATAGATCCTCACATGGCTAGGTGGACTGATGTGATGGCCTGACATGGTGGGGGACCCATTATTGGATACCCTCCTGAGTTCTTCACCTGGATGGAGGGCCAACTATTGATGGTGGAGGACTTCCCCTATAGTGGTATGGACTTTAGAGATGATCCTGACTTGCCGCTGCCAGAAGGAGCAACATGGGAAGACCTCGGTAAGAAAAAATGAACCCTTGTAATTTTTAAGTTTATTGCATTTATGATTTTTTTGATATAGTGCTGATAGGTGAACAACATGTGTGTGCAGATGTGGGGCCTGTACGACTAGTGCGGACCTCTCTTCTTGCTAGGAGAGAGGAGAGGGAGCGGTTGTTGGTTCGGCTGTGCACGCCGCCATCGCAGAGATGGATAGAGTCTATGCCAACCTGAATGGGTTGACGCTAGATGTTCCTAAGCCAAAGGTAGATGAGGTGCCATGGCCCATGCAGGTACACACGATTGGAGCGACTGTGTGCTTCAACGCACTAGTCCGCAGGGTTGCAAGAGCAGTAGATTGTTTCCACACTCAGAAGGCTCGAGCTGTTAGACCACCTAGGGTTGTACGAGCCAGGCAATAGGCCATATGTTGTTACTATGTGTGTATTGAGAGCTTAGAAGCCTCACATTTTTGTACCACTGAAAGCTACGAGGCTTCATATTTTGTAGAGACTCACTGAAAGCCGTGGTGCTTCAGACTTTTGTACTAGCACTACCTTTTGAGATTATATATATATACATACATTCCAACGATTTATACATTATGTGTTTCAAATGAGTGAATGATGTTGTCTTGCTTATGTGTTTTCTTATAAAATGAATTAATTACATGTTATGTCTACTTTTAACAGTTCATGAAATATGCTTATGTATGTGCAATGTACCAATCTAAGATGAAATTGGCCATAAAGTCAGCAACTGTGTTAACATCTCATGGAATGTGTAGGTACTAGATGGACTCGAAGGACCTTTCCAGAAGATAGACTCGTCGATATAGATGGAGTAAAAAGGGGTCACGGATGGCGTAAACTCGGTTAAGATGAGAGACCACTAGTTGAGGGTCCAAATGGATGACAACGTGGTCCATACCCAAAGAAATGGCGTCAGTTAGGGTTCCAATGACTGCTTGATATTCTGCAGCATTGTTAGTCGTGAAACCTAGACACATTCCCCCTGAGCTAATGAGCTCACCAGTAGGTGAATAGAGTACCCAGGCTACCGAAGCAAGGTTACAGGTATGCCGGCTGGCACCATCCGCGAATTCCTAGCACGTTTCCATCTGCACATGCAGACAGAACATGGTATAAGAAACGAAACAAGACCTAAAACACGCAAGAAATCAAAGCGTCACATCACACAAAAAAACACACACATGCCATGTATAGTATATACAAAAGTACTTATGCGTGAAAGACTCAAGCATAGTACCTCTTCAGGTAAATCCCATTGCAGGGTTCACCCAAAGATATCCCATCATAATATTCAAGCTCGTAAGCTCCCTTCTCTAGGACGCGTTTCACTATATAAGGTCCATGCCACATGGACTCAAACTTTCCTACCCCCATCTTATCATGTTTTTTGTTGTAAGTGAGGACCAAATCCCCTTCGCTATAAACGCGAGGTTCTACCGACTTGTCATACCGCGCTTTGATGCGTTCCTTATGGGCCTCGTTGGCAAGAGAGGCATCTCGGCGAGTCTCATCAAGCTTAGCTAGGTAGAGGAAGTGTTCTTCCTCGGTAGTAGTGTTTGAGAGAAGTTTGATGGCGAGCTTGAGAGATGGGATCTCGCACTCTATAGGAAGGACCACCTCCAATCTATACACTAGTTGAAAAGGAGTGATTCTAGTGGCGGTTTTAATGGAAGTCCTATAATCCCAAAGTGCAGAGAAGAGCATGTTGTGCCAATTTTCCTTGTGCGTACCTACCATTCGTTGGACCATGGCTTTCAAGACCTTGTTGATGGCCTCGACCTGTCCATTCAACTGTGGATAGTATGGTGTTGATTTTTCATGGCGAAAACCCAATCTGTCGCTCAACTCGTCAACCATATGGTTCATGAAGTGGGAATCATGGTCGGTAACTATTGCTTGAGGAACTCCAAACCACGCTATTACATGGTTGAACATGAAGAGTGTGGTGGTCTTGTCGTCGTTCGTGTATGGAGGCATTGCCTTGGCCCACTTTGTAAAGTAGTTCACAACTACAATGATGTAACTATGTCCCCCGGCTGAGGTAAGCTTACAATGCACAAAATCGATGCCCCATTTAGCAAAGGGGCCAACAACAATAACTAGGTGTAATGGGGTAGGGTGGGTACACTTCTTAGTATGAAAATGCTGATATGGAGGACAATTTTTTATAGCCTCGATACAATATTTAAAGATAGTCGGCCAAAAATATCCTGTGTGCAAAATCTTCTGGGCTATAGCCATCCCAGAGAGGTGACCACCACATGCCCCTGCGTGGCAGTCATTCAAAACGTGTTCATCCTGATCATGAGTCAGACAATGTCGAAGGATAGAGTCGATACCACGAAGGTACAAAGTATCACTGATGATCGGATAATACTTTGCATGGTGGCGTATACGACGACGGTCGTCGTGAGTCAATTCGGGAATGAATCATTAGGTTTGGAGATACAATGTGATATCTCCATACCATAGATCAGACGTACTGATAAGAAACAATGACTCGTCTGGAAAGGAGTCATTGGGATCAGACTATACATCAGTATGGGGCAGGTCGCAAATAAGATCAGCAAACACCAAAGACTTCTTAGACTTAGCCTTTTCGAAAAGAAGATCAAATTCTTGTAGTATCACGATCCAGCGTGAATACTTTCCCCCAAGCACCTGATGTGTCAGAACGTGGTACATGGGGTTCAAATCAGCAATGATGGTGGTGGTGTGAAGCAAAATATAGTGTCGAAACTTCTGCATGGCTATGACAGCCGCGAGAGTGAGCTTCTCAACATGTGAATATTGAGTTTCAGTGTTAGTGAGACCTTTACTGGCATAGTATATCACATGTTCCTCGACATCCTGGTATTCCTTGTTGATGTATATGTAACTTCGGAATTTATTTCACATATATGTATATTGTATTCCTATAGAGATGTTATTATTCCTCTATGTGGAAGTGGTTGTATTCCTATAGAGATGTTATTATTCCTCTATACGGAAGTGTCGTCATTTATATTGTAAGTGTCGTAACTTATACTTGATGGGTTATTGGACCACCTTGTTGGGGTTGGCCCTGTATAAGTCATGTGGGTCAAAGGGTTATTAGACCACCCTATTGGGGGTCGGCCATGTGGGTCAAAGGGTTATTAGACCACCCTGGTGGGGGTCGGCCCAATCAACATTATGTTAAGTGGTTAAGTTGAGGCCGACCTAGTTGAGTAAAGGTCAAGTCAAGTTAGTGTATAAATAGAGAGTGTGTCTCTCTCATTTTATACATTCTATTTTCTCACTCACACTTTGGAGAGTGGCGCACTTGTGGAGGAGGAGGCTCTGCTACTAGGAGAAGACTATCTCTTGTATTCTGGTTGTATCATTGCTCTATCTATCTCTGAGGAAGTTATTGGGGTTTTTCACCTTTATGGTTTTCCCCAAGTAAACTCTGTGTCTCCTATGTGCTTGCATTATTGTGTCCATGATTGATATGCTGTAGATTTGTTGTACATGTTGTTCTCTCAGTTAAGATCCTAGATCAGATTGAAGTAAATTCTAAAAATTTAACATGGTATCAGAGCTAGCCTGAAAGAAGGCAGGATATGGCATGTATGACACTTGTTGCACTTACGATGCTAGGGCTTGATATAGCAAAAACTAGTCATCGTAGCACTTTCGCTATAAATCCATTTTGGCAAAGTTTTCGGATCGAAAAATTTTACAGGTCGAAGATCAGATCCCCATGTACCTTGTGTCCAAAGGAAAACCTCTAATTCGTTGTACTTTGTGATTTATGATCTGTACAATATAGGGTTTCTACCTCTTCCAGATCTGAGTCAAAATCAGGTGACCTTGGGAAAAAGGTCATAACTTGGGCTAGGAAGCTCCAAATGAAATGTTGTAAAAAGTGATAGGTAGCACACAGACTGTACTATCTTAGGAAACATTTTCAAAGGTCTAAGTTGAACCAGTGACACGTGGCACTCTATACAAGTTCGCTCTCCTGTATTATCCCATAAACAGGTCACGTTGTGACACTTGGCATAACTCTCTCTCAAAGAATCCAATTGAAGTCAGACCTATCGAGATGGAAATATAACAGGTTGGTATATGTCAAGAAAATTTTTCAAACCCTGTGGATCAAAAAGTTTGGAGTTACACCAGAAACAATCAGGTACATATTTCTGTCAAATCAGAATTATTTTTGAGCACCTTCATTCATGGCTTCTGGAATTTAGGGCTTCGGAGAAAGTTGGAATTTTTGTAATAGGAGACCACGGATGAATGCTAATCATCAAAATCAAAATTTAGAGAACAAGATCAGAATTTTTGGTTGGGCAGAAAGCCGAGCTTGATCAGACCCTAGTTCGGGACTTTGATCAGAAAAGTGGAAAATTAGGGCTTCTGCAAAAATGGGAATTTTTGAAATCTGTGACCATGGCTAGAAGCTCCTCATAAAAATAGAAGATTAGAGCTTTGGATCAAACCTTTTGATTGGGAAGAAGAGTGGGCTTCATCAAACCCCAGTTCGGGGTCACGTCCCGTGAATCCGAAAATTTCAAAGGCAAAATTGAGGAGTGAAACTTTGCAGTTTTCAAATTCTGAATATACCAACTTGATCAGCTCATCAAGGTGCATATTTCTATCTTTTCGAAAGTTTGAAATTCAAAGTTTGAATTTTTGGGGTTTCTCTGACAAACCCTAATATAGCTCTAGATCTAGTTCTTGCAAATCAAGTGGATTGGTTTAATCCTAGAAGAGGATGGATTGGTCACCTGCATAAGTGAAGAAGTTCCTGTTTTAGAGGGAGATGAGGCTAAGGCCTTAGATAAGAAGATTACAAGCAATCTCGACAGGTATGACTCATCCAGGTATGTCTCGATATTTGTTCATGATTAAGTTTATGATATGTTTGTCTTCATGTTATTACGGTTAAAACAATCTTGATTTTAGACTTGTCGTATCACCTTAACAAGATTATGAATGCATTCATTAGGGTGTTGACACTTATGATTGTACTAATGCATTATGGTGTTGTATGAGGTTTATGTTGTCCCCTAAGATGAAAGGTACACCAAGAAAGACAAATCATGTTCTAGTTCAAGATCATGATGACATGAATACAAAGATTCATCCATTGTCATGGATCACATAGAAGATCCATTTACGAGGTATGTATAACTTGGTTCTATAATGGTTAACCTATGAGATATGTAGGTTACTAGCACAAGTCACTGAAGAGAACCAGAAGACATTATGCGGGTATGTTAAACATAACTAGCTAGCATGCTAATCCAAGTATGTTTTTTCCTATATCAAGCTAGAATCCTACCTTGTGTTAGGATCTTATACTTTTGTGTTGTTGATAATGATTATTCATGAAGTCATAGGTTTGAATAGTCATGGTTGTATGCATATTATGTTTCTTACCATAATTGATGATATGACTAACAAGAAGAATCATGAAGGTATAGGTTTGAGTAATCATGGGTTTTATGCATATTATATCTCTTATCTTGATTGATGATTTAACCAACCAGAAGAGTCCTATGATCAAATAAGAATATGTATGAATAAAAGAAGACTTCCTTGAAACCTTGAATAATAATGTTTATTATCTGTGTTTGAATTGATCCTGACTATACATGCTTGAGATTATTGTGTTTTTATAATATTAAACTAATGAATGTTTGATTATGTATGAGACCTAGAGGATAACACAATGATGATACTAACAAGCATGCATAGGGATCGAGAATGAATATAAGTTCAAGGACAAGTAATCCAAGAAGCAAAGATCAAGAGGGATTACACTCCAGTGGTTTATGCAAGGATGCAGATATTCAGAGGGAGTTGACCATCTCTCTACATTCCACAACAGAAAGGTGTAAAAGAAGCTACTTCAGATTAGGACTCCAATAGCTCCTACAAGGAAGCGAAGACTTAGAGAGAGTCCACCCAATGAACAAACAAAGA
Organism: Larix kaempferi; assembly: GCA_027924585.1. Taxonomy (NCBI): domain Eukaryota; kingdom Viridiplantae; phylum Streptophyta; class Pinopsida; order Pinales; family Pinaceae; genus Larix; species Larix kaempferi. The sequence continues at coordinate 10,535,814 of BSBM01000206.1, forward strand.
TAAGTATTTTAAATTTCTTGCATATTTGTTTGTTTAAATAAAATTGTTCAATGATGTATATGCTCATATTCGTAGACTTAGGATATGTATTGTGCATATTAGAATGATTGCATTAATGAACAGTATACTACTAATATGCATGTGATGGGTAAGTGGCCTATGGCACTGTACAACATTCCATTGCTACTTATCTAGAATGAAACCTCTTTGCTGACATGTTGGGAGTTGTGCACACTCTTAACAATGTTCTGGTAAAGATTGGAAGGCATCTAGAAAGTTACGGAATATGGATAAATGTTGTATTGAAGCATTGGCTAAGATAATTGCATGACTGTATGACATATTTCTTTATGTGTAAAAATTTGTCTGAAAGTTATGAGATGTTTCTAATCATGCAATTTAACTTGTTTTGTAGGAAAGATCGTATACCTTCACCTACAAAAGAAGGACTACAACATGTGTTCAAGCAACAAAATAATCTATTGAAGATATTGAAGTTCCCAGGATACGGGAAGAATGCCATGATCCGTCGATCATGAAGAACGATGTTTGGGATGTAGTCCCAAGAGCTAAAGGGAAGTCTGTTGTGACTTCCAAATGGAACTATCAGATCAAGCATGCTGCAGATGGAAGCATAGAGAAATATAAAAGTGATGAAATAGAAGATACACCAGGTGGATTTCAAGACAACTTTCTTGAATGGTGTAGTCATATATGTGTGCAGAACTTGGTAGGATAGACAGCGTTCTATCCAGATTGGGCTTTACCGAGAGTAAAGCAGATTCCAACCTTTACTACAAGGTTGAGGAAGGCAATCCAATGATACTACTTTTGTATATGGATGACCTGTTTATTACAGATGAATATAGATTGATTGCTGACACATAGCGGAAGCTTGCTACCGAGTTCGAGTTGAAGAACTTGGGGATGATGCACTATTTGTTTTTGGCATGGAGGTGTGGCAGATTGCAAATGGAATCTTCCTTGGACAAGGGATGTATGCAGTAGAGATCTTGAAGAGGTTCGGGATGATGGACTACAAGGCTATGGCCACACCTATGGCATCGAACCTGAAGCTTCTGTGTGATGCTTCATCTAAGCCGGTTGATATCATTATGTATCGTCAGATCATTGGGTCCTTGATGTACCTGACAAACACGAGACCAGATATTTTCTTTGCGGTGAACACATTGAGCCAGTTCCTGATGGATCCGAGGAGTGTTCACCTGGTTTTTGTAAAGCATATTCTAAGGTACCTTAAGGGTACAGTGGATTATAGGCTCAAGTATGAAGAAAATCAAAAGTTTAACCTGTAGGGTTATGTTGATTCAGATTGGGCTGGCAGTGCTGCGGATAGGAAGAGCACATCTGGTTGCTGCTTCAGTATGGGATCTGGTGTGATCTCTTGGTTTAGCAGGAAGCAGTTCTGCGTAGCACTGAGTACATCTAAGGCAGAGTATGTTGCAGCCTGTTCAGCTAGTTGTGAGGCAGTATGGCTACGGAAACTACTGTCTGAGTTATTTGATCTCCCATTGGATGCTACTGGTATAACCAGAGTTGTGTGAAGTTGTCCTAGAACCCAGTGTTTCATGACAAGTCGAAACACATAGAGATCAAATATCACTATATCAGGGATATGGTGCAGAGAGGAGCTGTGAAGCTCCTGTACATTGCGATGGATGAGTAGATTGCAGATGTGCTGACGAAACCATTAGCCGGAGTGAAGTTCAAGTACTTCAGAGAGAGGCTTGGTGTTCTTCAGATTGATGACACTTCAAGGAAGAAGTGATGGACACATTTGCAGAGGCCATTCCAAGCATGCTGGAAGGAGGATCCTTCACATGGCTGTGGATGTAAGCACTAGATGATGAGCATCAGAACGATGCTCCAGTTACTGCTCTGTATATGCATCAGGATGATGCTGGATATGATCAGTTGGATCATTTATATGTATATGTATGTATGCATCATGTTGGATGCTGGATATGATCATTTGGATCATTTATGTATGTACGCATCATGTTGGATGTTGGATATGATTGGTTGGATCATTTGTATGTATTTTGTATATGCATCATGTTGGATGCTTGGACCATGTATTTGTATATGTATCAGGTGGATACATTCTATGATCAGGTGGATCATGTATGGTGATATGTATCATGTATTTGTATTTGTATCAGGTGGATCATGTATGATGATAGGTATCATGTAGATACTTGGTATGCATCAGGTAGATGCATTGTATGATCGGGATGATCATGGATGACGAGCTTCAGGATGTTGCTCCAGATGACATGCAGTAGGATGTTGCAGAGATGATGATCAGGATGATCATGTGTACATCAGGATGATGTATGGTGAGTATCAGGAAGATACTTTGTGGTTGTGGATCAGGTTGTGCAGATGAGCATGTATGGGAGATCCTATAGGTCGGAGTTGTGTACTCATAACAGCTTGGGATGCTCTTTCAAGACATTGCTCTGGCAGGACATGCAATTTGTGCCCTGGGAGATCTTCAGGTCAAAGTTGTGTACCCGTAACATCCTGAGATGCTCTTGCGAGGTTTTGTCCTATGGTATGTAATTTGCTCCTGAGAGATCTGGACAGGATGAAAAAGGCCTCAGATGCTTCAGCCAGGTTTTTCCATGACCACATGTAATTTGATCCTTGGAGATCTGGACAGGATGAAAAAGGCCTCGGATGCTTCAGCCAGGTTTTGTGGTGAGATCACATGTAATGTGCTCCTGAGAGATCCAACAGGTAGAGTTGTGTGCTCGTAACAGCCTGGGATGCTTCAGCCAGGTTTTGTGATGGGTCACATGTAATGTGCTCCTGGAAGATCTGACAGGTAGAGCTGTGTGCTCGTAATAGCCTGGGATGCTGCAGCCAGGTTTTGTGACGCACGTAATAAGTCCTGAGGATTCCACAATATGGCCAGTGATGACGAAGACCTGCAGGTGGTGGGCCTACATCCAGTATGAAAAAGGACTGGCTCTGTAGAACTTCCTATGATGAGTAGATTCAGAGATTGATTGAGATAGAAGTAGCAGTGATGATGATGATGACTCGATGATGATTATCCAGTGATGATGATCCAGAGAAGATGACTTGTGCTAGAAGACCTGTGTCGAGAAATACATTCCTAGTTAAGAGGGAGTGTTGATGTATATGTAACTTCAGAATGTATTTCACATATATGTATATTGTATTCCTATAGATATGTTATTATTCCTCTATGTGGAAGTGGTTGTATTCCTATAGAGATGTTATTATTCCTTTATACGGAAGTGTCGTCATTTATATTGTAAGTGTCGTAACTTATACTTGATGGGTTATTAGACCACCTTGTTGGGACCGGCCTTGTATAAGTCATGTGGGTCAAAGGGTTATTAGACCACACTATTGGGGGTCGACTCAGTCAGCATTATGTTAAGTGGTTAAGTTGAGGCCGACCTAGTTGAGTAAAGGTCAAGTCAAGTTAGTGTATAAATAGAGAGTGTGTCTCTCTCATTTTATACATTCTATTTTCTCACTCACACTTTGGAGAGTGGCGCACTTGTGGAGGAGGAGGCTCTGCTGCTAGGAGAAGACTATCTCTTGTATTCTGGTTGTATCATTGCTCTATCTATCTCTGAGGAGGTTATTGGGGTTTTTCACCTTTATGGTTTTCCCCAAGTAAACTCTGTGTCTCCTGTGTGCTTGCATTATTGTGTCCATGATTGATATGCTGTAGATTTGCTGTACATGTTGTTCTCTCAGTTAATATCCTAGATCAGATTGAAGTAAATTCTGAAAAATTTAACATTCCTGAACCAAAACCATGGTGATAGTGGTGTCGGAAGAAGCGAGATATAGAATGTAATCTCAATAGTAATTCGGTGGCTGGATCACAGGGGCATGCATGATGGCATGATTCAAACTATCAAAAGATCGTTGAGCCTAGTCATTCCAAATGAATGGGACGTCCTTTTTCATTAATCTCATGTAACCTTGCCTCTTCTGCACGAAATTAAAAACGAAGCGTCGTAGGTAAGTTGCTTTGCTTTGCAGACTCTGAAGTTCCGTAATATTGGTTGGAGGTGGAAGAGCGACGACGGCTTCCACCTTCTAGGGATCAATACGGATCCCATCTTTTGAGACGATAAAGCCTAAGAGGCATCTGGACTCGACACAAAAAATGATTTTAAGAGGATTTAGGTGGATGTTATACCGCCTACATCTGAGGAAAACGGCTGTCAGATGATCAAAGTGGAACTCCCGCTGCTTCGAATGGGTAGGGAGATTGTCCATGTAGGGTTCCACAAAGTCCTTTACATCATGGAAGGCGTACGACATGGCCCGGTGTAATATGGTGCCAACGTTTTTAAGGCCAAATGGAAGTTTGCGGTATGCAAATGTTCCCCAAGGGCAGATGAATGCAGTTTTGTGTTGATCGACCGGGTGGATCTCAATTTGGTTGTATCCGGAAAAGCCATCCATGAATGAGAAAATGACACTTCCAGCACAATTGTCGATGATCTGGTCGATGAAGGGAGTCGGGTAGTTGTCCTTGGTATAATCTTTGTTGAGGTCTCGATAATCGACATAGACACGGATGGTCCCCTACTTTTTGTTCACAGGGACGACGTTTGAGACCCATTCTGTCAATGGGACAGGGTAAATGAAATCGGCTTTCAAAAGTTTCTCAATCTCTGCCTTGATGGCCACAGTCTTCCGAGGGTGTACTGGTAGCAACTTTTGGCGGACAGGTTTGACATCGGGATAGGTTTTAATCTCATGTAAAACAATGGAGGGGTCTATCCTAGGCATCTCCTCGTAAGTCCAAGCGAATACGTCTCGAAATCGCTTAAACAAGGCCATAGTGATGATGATTTCTTCAGGGGAACACTTCTGGCCTAACTGAATGTGTTCCACTACACCAGGTTTAACCAAGATATCGATCAAAGTGGTAGGCTCAATGTTGGCTAAGTTGCCTTCATAATTTGTTTGACATGCGAGTATCAAATACTGAGAGCCAGAAAGGACATCCAGTGTAGAGATGGCGCGAATGTTGTTCTCTAGAGTAGCCAAAATGGGAAGGGAAGACGAATGATGATGGAGGTCTTCCCATGGAGGATCATCCACACTCATGATTTCCATGATGGACTCATCAAAATGAAAAGTCTGTAGGAAGGGATCGGATGATGTCCGCTGCAGAGAACCATAGGTGGAGGTCACGGCTAAGTGATCCTCTGGGGCTAATTGGATAGCCTCGTACATAAGTTCGGCAGGTAACAAAGGCATAATGTGTCCAATCCGGTGTGCGGTGGATTCATTAGGTACAAGCCATGAATCAGTAGAGTTGGGAATGGACAAAATCTACGAGGAGATCATGTTCACTGTGGCAACATGGTTTGGGGGATCCGAAGTAGGAAAGACTCCCATAAGGGATGAATCCTTAAGGAGGACAACCCCCACACTCTCATACTTCTGCGAAGATTGTCCAATGGAAGGAATGTTATCACCTAGGTGAGAAGTGGTGTCAGCTGAGCAAAAATCCAGTTGGTCGACCATGACAATTCAGCCTTGATGGGGGGATTGCACTATGCGGAAGAATGATGAGGCAACCGCAGTCATGGCGTAAAACCAATTACGACCAAGAAGAATGTTATAATCTAATGGGGTAGTGACCACTTCCACGTTAAGGGTTACGGTCTTTCCCCCCAGTTCAACTAATAAGGCTTGTAACAGCCCATGAGGTTGAAAGCCACATTCGTCAAAGGATCTCAAAGTGGTAGGAGAATGATTCAACTTGGGAGAGCTAATGGCTCTCCAACATGAGATTGACATGACTGAAGTGGAGGCGCCCTCGTCAAAAATGGAACGATGGATTGTCTTCCCAGTGATGTTTGTGGCAATTTGAAATGCCAATTGATGGGAGAGCCTCAGTTTGAAGAATTCTAGCCGAAACATGATGGTATTCTATGAATCTGGGTCAACTCCACCGATGGCAACAAGGAGAGTCTGACGCTGATTTGGACAGTTTTGCAAGACTTCGAGCGTCGACATAGCACAAGGAGATTCTGCTAGGTCCTCTACAATGTTGTAGTTTTGAGTAGCTTGAGAATTGGGATTAAAAACTGATTTTCTAATCGTGCTCTTGGGTGGACGCAACACTAACTCAAGGGAAGGATTCTCAATGGTGAGAGGCGCAGCTGGTACAGTGACATCGGGCATCAAAGTGGAAGATTTTTCAGTATTACTTCCAACGGGTTCTTTGGCTGGAACGAAGTCATACGATCGAGAATGGGTGTTCAGGTTGATAGTCTCATTACGTACCATGAGAACACATGCGGTGGTGAATGCTTCTCCTTGGGAAGAAGAAGTGTGAGCGATTGATTGCTGATTTTGAGCAGGGAAAGGATCGTTGAGAACTGCGGGTGTGGGATTTCCCTTAAGAAACTTTTGAACTTAGTCTCTATGCGAGCACTCCTTAGAAAAATGATCATCACCACACAGTAGACAAGGAAACTTTAACTTCCTTTTCTGTTTGGTATCATCAGGGGTGCTCTTTTGTTCCTACTGGGTGGAAGATTTCTTACATTTCCCCTTGTTTTTCTTCTTACCACCAGACTTCTGAGGTGAAGCTAATGAAACAGAATTCACCTCTTCAGTAACAGTAGGGGTGGATGATTTGGCGGTGTTGAGACTAGCCTGTGTTGGTGATGGGGACGAACCCTAGGGGTTCGAAGAACCAACAGTGTGAGGAGGAGGCTGGGTGTGAAGGGATCCAATGATGCCATCGGCTTGGGGTCCCTTGGGTGGTTTCGCGGGGTTGTTAGCATCGTGGGGTGCACAAGGAAGAATATCAAACAATGTTCCGGATTGAGTATAAACTAAGTCTAGCACATGGACATGAGCAATGGCTTGTTCTTCAGTGACAGCACCTCCCATGCAATCATATCATGCTATGGTAGGGATGAGGGACTTCGTAAACCAGTCTGCTAGGAGTTGATCTAGAATTGGAGCTTTAATGAGATGACATCTCCTTCGCCATTCATGTATATGATCTGAAATGTGAGTAGCAGTATTCTGACGGAGCGAGGTTAAAAGCTCGGTACCAGTTTCATACCATATAGGTAGCTGGAAGTGAGTCAAAAAATTCATGGCAACAGAACCAAAATCAGGAAAAGAGTGGGGTGGTAATTTGATATACCACTTGGCAGCTGAACCGGTGAGAGTCCTTTGAAACAATCTAAGACAGATCTTCACCCGGCTTACTATCACGTGGTTTTTGGGATCTTCACCCAGCTTACCATCAAATTTTGGGATATCTGACAGAAGTTTCACCAGAATAGGTGGCCAATTAGTTCTGTGGTAGATGGGGTTGTTGGTCAAACGAGATAGATCAAGTAGGTTCAAAGTAGCAAAAAATGGCAGTTGTAGATTAGGCTGCGAATATTGATAGTACGGATAAGGCGTGTAAGGACTAGTATGACCATAAGGTGTACCAGGAGGAAAATGGCCATAGGGAAACGGGCCGCCTGGACCAAAAGGAGGTCTGCCGCCATAGTAAGGTGGTCGACTACCATAATAGGGTGGCCCATTACTGTAAGGTGGGGGCCCTCCTCCCCTGCCGGGAGGAGGTGGGTCGCTTCCGAAAGGTGGGGGTCCACCACCACTGCCAGGGTAGGATGGTTCGCCACCGCCTCCACCAAGATAGGATGGGCCTCCACCACCTCCACTGAGAAGGGGTGGTGGACCACCTCCACCGTTGGTAGGGTAAGGGCCTCCTCTGCCACCTCCACCATAGTAGGGTGGTGGTCCATCACCACCGCCACCGAGATAAGAAGGTCCTCCACCACCACCACCATTAGGAGGTGGTGGTGGTCCTCGACCACCACCACTAGGGGGAGGTGGGCCATGATGACCGAAATGAGGTGGTCCTCCACTAGAAGGTAGAGGTTCGCCTCCTCCAGACCTATGTGGTGGCCCGCTGCCTCCAATGGGAGGTGGAGGGACTGTAAGTGGGGGTCCATGTTGTAAAACATTTTGCTTTCCCCATAGAGTGTAAGGATTGCCAGGGTAGGGTACCCCGTAGAGTGCATTTCTGGGATTAAGTTGACCCAACATAGGGTCAGGATGACCTGGATACACTTGACTCGATGGAGGTTGAATTACGTTGGATGGTCCTCTGACATGGGATAGTCCCATAGTGGAAGGTCCAGGAGGTAGGGAATTACCGTGAAAGGTCCGATGGGAACTCCAACTACAGTATTACGGTTAAGAGACGTGGGTTTCCCCCCAGCAACAACTTGGTAACCACTGGGTAAAGGTTGACCCAACATGGGTTGTTGATTATTCACCGTAGGATTAACATTACTTGTAAAAATTTTTGAAGGGGGTAAAGAGTATCCCCCCCTCGAAGTTTGGGGTGGGGGAGGAACAGGTAACGTAACCGCAGTGGTCGTAGGTGTGTTGGACTGTTGCTGTTCAACAGGTTGGGCAGTAGGAAGTACTGAACCGATCTCTTGTCTAGGAGATGGATGTGTAGGAATGGATGGTTGACCAGTTTCAGAAGTGGTCCTGTGTTGTGTGGATGATTCCAGTGACTCGAAAGATAAAGAGCGACCTGGGATTGGTCAGTAATCGAACCTTATTTGAAAGTTTCGATTTCTAAATTTATCACCCATAGCACCTAAATGAGCCAATTACTCGCGATAAGGTGCTAAGCGATTGTCAGGACTAGCCCAACTAGGTGGGGGTGCAACGGAGAAATGGGCCACTAGGTGACTGGTAGAAGATGTCCAATAAGCTGCTGAAGGACCAACAGCCACTGTGAGGTCGTCCTGGGGTTGATTTATCCATTCCAATGACCTAGGCTCTCCCGACGCAATGGGAGGAAAGTCTTGTGAAGTGGGTAGTTGTGCTTTTTCACCCTATGAGAGGTGAGAGGCAGGTGAATCGGGAGGAGTATGAGGAAACAATAGTCCTCCAACATTCAAAGTGGGGTTTTCCACTTCATGTGACCCGACCCTGGCATGTGGATCCATCCTTACCCTAGAAACTACCTCCTGATTAACGGGATATTCGGGTGGTAAGTTTTTAATTCTACGAGACCTTCTCCAAGGAAAGTTAGCTAGAGTGACTGAAATAAAAGTTTCTCCTAAGGCAAGCTAAAAGAAAAGCAAACCAGACAAAACCCTACACAAACCAAGGCCACAAGCAAACTTATGTTATAAGAGTGGATTCAACGGTCTGGAACCTCACAGGATTGTCAAGGCTTCGCAACTCACGATATACCACAGGGTCCAACATTATGATGTGACAAGGAGGATTGGGACTGTACCCTTGCCTGCATACCCGATTACTTGGACGGTACATGCGTAGTAGCTCCCCGAGTGTTGTTATCGATGTATTTATCCACCAAGACGGCCAAAAGGTTAACTCAGTTGGTTTCAGGAATCCTAAGGGTGTCTCTCGATATACGCAAGGTACGTGGGAGCTCAAATCCATAGTGGTGTTGTCTAATGCACAATAGTTCGGCAAGAGACCTTTCGATATACTACCGAGTACATGACACACCCTTCGATATACGCCAATTACTCAATGTGACTTGGTGGGTACGTGAAGGATCTTGATATACCGATAAGTATGTGGAAGACTATAATACCCCCAGGATACAGTGCTGGAAAATAACGATAGCTTCCACGCTTAACGACGCCGGAACACGTCTCTAACTTACACACACGTTTATAAATATTTTACCCTAGTTCTACCATTAATTTTATCTGGACGGTTAGGTGAATGCATGAGGTGAGTACATAATTGGAAACATAATGCAGGCCCTAACTACATGCAAAAAGTATGCTTTTCTTTCGATGAATGCTACCTATGGGAAGGAGAAGTTTTATTTTTCTTTCCAACAATTTTAGCAAAAACGATGCAATGTAACACAATCCCAAATCTACGAAAAGTGATAATAAATTTTTGATTTCTAAATTCATCACCCATAGCACCTAAATGAGCCAATTACTCACGATAAGGTGCTAAGAGATTGTCAGGACTAGCCCAACTAGGTGGGGGTGCAACGGAGAAATGGGCCACTAGGTGACCGGTAGAAGATGTCCAATAAGCTGCTGAAGGACCAACAGCCACTGTGAGGTCGTCCTGGGGTTGATTTATCCATTCCAATGACCTAGGCTCTCCCGACGCAATGGGAGGAAAGTCTTGTGAAGTGGGTAGTTGTGCTTTTTCACCCTATGAGAGGTGAGAGGCAGGTGAATCGGGAGGAGTATGAGGAAACAATAGTCCTCCAACATTCAAAGTAGGGTTTTCCACTTCATGTGACCCGACCCTGGCATGTGGATCCATCCTTACCCTAGAAACTACCTCCTGATTAAGGGGATATTCAGGTGGTAAGTTTTTAATTCTACGAGACCTTCTCCAAGGAAAGTTAGCCAGAGTGACTGAAATAAAAGCTTCTCCTAAGGCAAGCTAAAAGAAAAGCAGACCAGACAAAACCCTACACAAACCAAGCCCACAAGCAAACTTATGTTATAAGAGTGGATTCAACGGTCTGGAACCTCACAGGATTGTCAAGGCTTCGCAACTCACGATATACCATAGGGTCCAACATTATGACGTGACAAGGAGGATTGGGACTATACCCTTGCCTGCATACCCGATTACTTGGACGGTACGTGCGTAGTAGCTCCTCGAGTGTTGTTATCGGTGTATTTATCTGCCAAGACGGCCAAAAGGTTAACTCAGTTGGTTTCAGGAATCCTAAGGGTGTCTCTCGATATACGCAAGGTACGTGGGAGCTCAAATCCATAGTGGTGTTGTCTAATGCACAACCGTTCGGCAAGAGACCTTTCGATATACTACCAAGTACATGACACACCCTTCGATATACACCAAGTACTTAATGTGACTTGGTGGGTACGTGAAGGAGCTTGATATACCGATAAGTACGTGGAAGACTACAATACCCCCAGGATACAGTGCTGGAAAATAACGACAGCTTCCACGCTTAACGACGCCGGAACACGTCTCTAACTTACACACACGTTTATAAATATTTTACCCTAGTTATACCATTAATTTTATCTGGACGGTTAGGTGAATGATTGAGGTGAGTACATAATCGGAAACATAATGTAGGCCCTAACTACATGCAAAAAGTATGCTTTTCTTTCGATGAATGCTACCTATGGGAAGGAGAAGTTTTATTTTTCTTTCCAACAATTTTACCAAAAAGGATGCAATGTAACACAATCCCAAATCTACGAAAAGTGATAATGAAATATTTTTTCCTTTTTAGAGAAACATAAAAACACAACACTACTAAACCAAATCAAAACATGTTTTTCTCTTTTTCTTTTATCTTTTCAAAACAAAAATGATGTTAAGTAATGAAAAGAGAGGATTTCTAAGCAGAGTGTGAAAACTTTTCACTTTCACTACGATGGTCTAAAAGCATAAAAATCAAAAGATACAATGCAACTCTCCAAGCATGGGACTACTTTTGTAAAATTAGAAGCCTATCCGAATTTTTTCATGAAAAATGAGCAACTCATAATTCATGAAAAACAAAAATAATGCAATTTTCTTTCAACTTTTCCAAAAGATTCATAAATAAGACATTCCAATGCATATGCAATTCTTCAAATGCTCTTGAAAAACAATGGAAGCGAAGTACTTTTGATCTTTCAATGAGTGCATCAAAATGACAATTTGATAACAACTATGCTTTTAAACATGGTTACTTGAATTGAAAAAATGACTTGCAACACTCTAACAGCTCATAAAATTCTCAAGAGAAAGCAAGCACTCAATGAACTAAAAATACATTCAAACACTCAAAGTCAAACAGAAACAAGCAGCACTAAAGCAAGAAATACTCACAAATAAAAAGCAAAATGAGGTCTGGAACTGATCCAATGCACTTGATCAGATCAGGCTAGGAGAGGAGGGAATGCAAGGGTGAGTGGATGTAGGTGGGGGAGACCAAGGTGTCCACCACTACCAAAATCTCAGACTTGTCCAAGATGGAACCCAAAAAAACTCCAACGAAACCAAACAACTCAATCACACAAAGCAAAAGGGATCTCTGACTGGATCATACAGTGCAGAGGGAATCTGCATACAAACCACACTCAAAATAGAAGAGGAGAAAAGGTGCCTGTATGGAAAAAAGAGAAGATTGACACACTCTATGCTTGTACATAGTGCAACGTCGCGGTCCACCAATGCGGGGAATGTGACGGTGTCGCAGAAGGACAGTGACAGGGTTGCAATGACAAGCCAACAGACAAAGAACAGAGACCAAGAATGACACAATGTCACTCTGTGTATATCACCCAAGTGCGATAGGCGAGATCTAAGTTCAAAGATGAGTCAAATATCCAAGTAAAGAGCAATAAACAGGTTTGGTAATGGGAATGCAGATCCAAAGGAAGTTGATCAGAGTCTTCAAAATGAAGATCTGATGGTGAAACCAACTTAAGAAGAAAATGACAAATAAAAAGGCTTGGCAAGAAATCAACTAAAAATATCATTCAACTTGACAATTAGAAAGCAATGTCATCCTCAGTATGGTCGCCAAATTTGTTTGACGAAAAATCCACTCGAGCGGACGCGAGTCGAATCTCCCTAGCTCAATGTGAGTCTAGAACAAATAGAATAGACTACAAATGGATTTCCTAGATCTACTTAAGGATCAAGTGCTAGATGTCTTACCTTTTACTTCGCAATCCTTTCTCTTGAATGTTGCTCCACGTCTAGCAGTTGTCAGATCTCAGCTGCAAGACCTGTTAAGACACAAAGAAAAACACAAAACGAGTAAAGAGCATCTATACAATAAGAGATATTAGTAAACATTTAAGCAGGTAAACTACTCAATATCATCACATGATAACAATATTGGTGGAAAGCATTTGTATCACTATAAATAGGGAAATACATAGTAGAGACATAGAACTACAACCAAGGTTTAACGTTGCAGCCCTTCTCCATCCAAGACATTTGCCATATCCTCCCAAGGAAGTATGAGTCTCCCAATAGATGAGTAGAGATCTCTTAAGGATGATTTCACCAGCATGTAGACACTATAGACTTACTCCCTTTGGAGAGGGGTAGAGCTTCACTTATATAGGACTAAGTCGATAGGGTATGGATAGGGTAGGTTGAGATATGGTAGGAGAGAGATAGGGGATCCTTCCAAGAGGTTAGGAACTGAAGGCCAGCTCCCCCAACAGGTCAGGGATAGGGATCCAAGTCAGCAACCTTCTAGAATGACCTTGAAGAAGCTATTTTTTCCATTTAACTAACTTCGTCGCACCCTGTAATGGAGCAAGGTGCGACGTCGCAGGTTGCATGAGTGCAGCCTGCGGCGACCTCTCAAAACCTAGCAAAAGCACAATGATGTCCCTTCTAGGTAAATGACTTAGACAATGGAACTTCAGGGATATATACACTGAATCTAATGGTGGTAAGATTTTAGGTGTAACAAACAAATAGGGGGTTAAGGGGTTTTATGGGTTATGGGATTTAGGGGTTAAGGAATTTAGGGCTCAATGGTTAGGGGGATAGGGTATAAGGGGTTAGGGGGATAGGGTTTAAGGGGTTAAGAGTTAAGGACCAAGTAGTTAAAGGTTTAATTGTTTCTGGGGGTTAAAGGCTTAAGGATTTAGGGATTTAGAGATTTGAGCTTTAAGTATTATGTGTTAGGTTGTTTAGGGGTTAAGGGTGGACTAGGTCTTAAGGGTTAGGGGTTGTGGGATTAGAGGTAATGTGGTTAAGGGGTTTAATGGGTTAAGGGATTTAGTGCTATAGGGTTAGGTTCTTAGGGTTTATGAGGTTAGGAATTAATGATGAAGGGGTTAAAGGGTTAAAGGCTTATAAGGGGTAAATTAGAGCTTAGAGGCTAATGCACAAGTCCAAGAGATAATTCCAAATTCAAGAGAGGAGCAATCAATCCCAAGGGAGAGAGATCAAACAAACATAGATCTCTCATTCAAACAAAGAGAGCACATGCAAACGTAGAGTGCACAAGAAAATGCAGGTTGCATTGGCACAAGGGAGGTCGCACATGCAAACGTAGTGTAGAGGTAAACAATTATTTTAACTCTATAGGGTAAACTAGATCTTAGAGGCTAATGGTTAAAGGATTAGAGGTAAATAATTAAAGGAATTAAGGGGTTTAGGGGTTGGGGGCTTTAGGGGTAAAGGGATTTAGATCTCTGGGGTTAAGGGGTTAGGTTTTAAGTGGTTAGGAATTAAGGGCTTAGGTGCTATAGTGTTAAGGGCTTATAAGGGGTTAAAGTCTTAAGGTATTATAGGATAAGGACTATGAGGATGGGGGATAAACGGTTAATTAAGGGACTAGGGATTTAAAGATTATGATATTTATAAGTTAAGGGATTTAGGGATCGACTATTAGTGGGGTAAGGTATAAAATGTTAGGATTAAGTGTCAAGGAGTTAAAGTATTAAGGGATTATGTGTTAAGGCATTAGGCGCTTAGGTGTTTAGGGATTTAGGTTGTTTGAGCCTTATGACTTATGGGTTTAGGAATTTAATTTTCTCCCTCCTCATTCCTCTCTCAACCTCCATAAGTTTATATGTCCCTTCCTCCCCCCCTTGTATCCCCTCTCTCTCTCACACCCTTTATCTCCATTCAACACTTAACACATAGTTTATGTAGTTTATAATGCTAGAGAATTTTGTAACTCCAAAACGCTAGAGCATTTTTGTTGACACCAAGCGCGGGAATAAAAATTTGAATTTAAACACAACACGCGAGTGTTTCTTAGCACCTAAAACATGCCTCCTCATGTACCCGCGTGTCATCGACAGTCCTATGTGGTTGGTTCGGACTTACCAAGCCTGTGCTATGGACTTACATACACAACCATTTTTGATGAAATTTTAGGTATATATAGAATTTTTTATGCATATTCCAAATATGTAAAAAAAAAATCAAATATTAATTTTTTTATATTTTTTTCCTAATTTTCTTGTATCATCACTTCTTAAATCAAAAAACATGTTGTTAGTGTTTATTCCGTAACTTTTTCATTTCACAACCATTTTTAAAAAAATTGTATGATGCAGTAGTAGACACCTACCTCTACGCTCTATAAAAAATCCAAGTCAAAATGATTGCATTTAGACCTTCAAATGTTGCACCCACATTTGACATCCCATTCTCGAGGTTTGGTCAATTAGATAATTAAAAAAAAATTAAACATTTAATTTTGGAAAAATAGTTTTGCACTAGTGCTACGTGCTCTCTACATGTCTACCCATTTTTGTACCCTGAAACCATCATTTAGGCACTCAAAGGCCGCACCGACAAAAACATATACCTTATCATTTTCCAAAATAATAAAAAATGATTGTTAGAAAATATGAAATTTGACATAGTTATGTAAATTTTCAATACATAAAACTTATATATTCAGAAATGTGATTCAATTTTCTACATTTCATTTTTTTTACTCAATGCAAGATATCTTGTGTAAGTATCTTAAAAAATCCAAGTAAGTTGAGGGATTCTTGATTTTACAATTTTATATTGCATCTAACGCACCAAAAGTGACCCTCATTAGCTTGCACTCACCCTTTCCTAAAACAATTATGTGACTCCATCAAAGCTTCTGAGACAAAAAACCAATCCAAATGCTTGGAAACTCTATCATTACCAGTTCTCTTATTCATCAAAGTAGATTTCAAATTTACTTGTAACCTAACCTCCATCCTCTATTTTCTTCATAAAAAATTATGAAAGGAAATCCCCCTAAGAAGAGGGCCCCATACCTCAAACAAGCCCAAGGAAAAATTTAAATCACCACCCATAATTAGATTCTGTAAATTAATACAAGTTTTGGAGAACATATGGTTCCAATACTTTTCTCTATCACTATACAGGCCGTAAATATTCACAAACAAAAAATGCATATCCAAATCATAAAAAATGAGTGATAACCCTACCCAGGATCAAAATCTCTGTCATCTAAAAAAACAATTTGTCCCTCCTCCACCTAGTAATTAAACCTCGAGATCGTCATCTGAGCATCAACAAAATAAAAATCTCGTTGAGTAAACATTTTATTTAATTCCATAACAAACTAGCACCACCACTTATAATCTCCTGAAGAAAAACAACATCTGGATTCTGAGTATCAATTAACCTATGTAAAGATATCTGGACTCTGAGTATCGATTAACCTGCGTAAAGATAGTTTTTTGCAGAAATATATAATTTCTTGATATTTGGTTAGTAATTGTTAATTTTCTACTAGATATTATTAAAAAGATATAATGATAGTTAATTATCTTTTAAATAGTAAATGATGATAGTTAATTATCTTTTAAATAGTATTAGAAAATTATATAACTCAATAAATTAATAAATATAAATAAATAATTTGAACCCCGAATCCTTTAAAAAAAACTCTATCTATTTTTCTCTTATGCCTATCTATTTTTTTCTTATTCCTTTATTTGTACGTATTCTTTTTCTTATAGAGTAGATTGGTGACTTTTTCAAATAATTTTTTTTTTTAATGTATTTTTATTAGTATGTATTTTTTTTCATATAGTGGTGACTTTTCAAACAAATGATAATGATTATTACTATTTTTTAATGTTGTATTGAAAACTGCTCACTCACCTTTTTTGTTTGCTTACTTCTAAACAAACACCATAAGTGTCAATGTCCATGACAAGAGAATTAAGAATTTAGCTAGAGCGTGAACAAATAGAACCAGTCTGCTTGTTTTATGAAAAGTGTTAGAAAATTGTGGGATATTAGGCTTTGCTTGCAAGCAGTGCGGTCTGAAACTAGTGCTAATTTATATGGCGTTATAACGTAAGTCCTACATGGTCACCCTAGTTAATTCTTACAATAGCAATTGGTATTTGTTTTTGGGTTCATGGACTCGATCTTAGGTTATCAATGTGTTGAGGGACATTAGTTTAAAGTTATCACGGGTAATATGCAATTGACAATATTCACAGGATTCATGAAATTGTATGGTTAATTGACAATATTCATAGGATTCATGAAATTGTATGGTTAATTGACAATATTCATAGGATTCATGAAATTGTATGGTTAAGAGGCCTAGCCTTTAGGTTGGTTTGATTAGGACATCTCTTGCCCCCAAAATGTAGTTCCTTGGCACCTTGGTTGTCAATACCTCTTCTTGGTTTGTAGGCTTCAAAAAACTAAATTGCATTCATTAGTAATGGTCACCTATGTCTTTGGATAAGGGAAGTTGGAACATGGCCAACTCCATATATACCCTGATTTTTCATTGTGAAACCAAAAAGTGATTTTCTTTTAGCTTTGATTACGGATTCTCTAGTATGAACTGAAACAAGTTGAATTTGTAACTCTCCAATAGCTCTAACACACAATTTAATTCACTCTTGAATATAATACATGCATAGATTTTTATATATAAGGTATTAGTGAATTTGGTTTGTGTAGGATGGTCATTGCAAAGTCTTCACTTTCTTGGGAAATGACTAGACGCTAACTATATAAACATTCACCCCACCATTAAAACAAATCAGACACATTTCAAATGATGCCAATCAAATGCCACAAATAACATATTTACTTGGAATTTGTATGATAGAAATTAAGAGAATCGCAAAATCTCACCAAGAAAGAGGATTATTCTTTAATGGATGATTCATCTCCAACAAGGGTTTGTCGTCACAAATTGGCATGAAGAGAAAGACTCAATAATCCTTCTATGTGGGCGAAGAAGTGGACCTTCACACTACTTGGTTATGAGATTGCAAGATCAACTCATTACGGAATCAGATTTTGAGGAATTGTCATAGGTTTGTTGTTGAATATGTACGTTAAAGTAAGTTATCGAGGTCACTTCATTCTCCAGCTAAGCAAGGAGAATCATCTTATAAAAATTGAATAGAATCTAATCAATGAAAGCCACATAGAAAAATAGATTAGTTAGAGGTCTCATTCAAAATGTCATGTAAGGGAGATAATTTCCAATCGAGGTTGTTTCACCATACCACAAAGGTTATTAAGGGTTGATTTTTTTTCCCAAAACATGGACTTATCGAATGAAATATCCCGCCATGACCAGGGGAATTACATTAATTCTGGATATAAATAATAATATTACCTAATAATGTTGATCATGCCAGCCTGGAGATGAAGAAATATGCCCAACCGAGATTGAAAACACATGTCGTAACAATTCGCTAAAGTCATATCGATAAAGGAAATTGCTATCAGTCTACCAAGTTCACCAAACTACCAACAGATTCTATTTCAATCAACTTTCGAATTCCAAAAGATTTTTTTTTATCACACTCTACAGCTCAATACTACTATGAATAGAACAATCTTTAGCTCATTATGAATTTGTTGAAATGTTGCAATTTCAAAGAGAACATTACCGTTTTAGAGCCACATTCTGCTCAGAAATCTACGACAGAGATCATTCAATTTTGAACAAGATCGCAGAGAGCACGTTAACAATCAACAAAATATGAGATATGCTAGATTGACACCTCAAAAAGAATCCAGATTGTAATCAAGATCCCGAGGCTGAAAATTATGAGCTTTTGATCGTTGAAATCAGATGTGGGATCGTCTACTCAGTCAAGTGCTAAGAATATGATACATCCGATAATGTAACATATACCTTAAAGCTATTTTGTTAAAAAATGGTACATGGAGTCCACATAACTTTCAACATCCCCAAACAAAGCTTTCAACATTCCAAAGAAAGATGCCAAAAGTGTCATCTTCTAAAACTAGACTTGGCGGTTTTAAAATATACTGTATCTGAACAATGTTCTCATCACTGTTATGTTCTACAAAATCCTCCCTATGCTTTATGTTTACACCAGCATTGGAAAGGAACATATTCCTTTAACCCCAAATATCATGTCCCTCTTAGGGGTTTCTCAAAATCCCCGACCTCGTCTTTGTCTGCATCTAGTGTATTCCCTCTAGGTCAATATGATTCATGGAATACCTTGAAAACATTTAGGAAGGGTGCAATTGCTAATAGATAGAGGTTCACTATAGGGATCTTTAAATTTCAAGGTATTACCGAGTGCAGAACACCATTGCAACTTTATTTCTTAGACAAGCTTTAGATTCATCATCAAACTTTAATGGAGTTTGGCATGGAACTACTTTTATGAACCATCTTATTCACTCATTATTTTTCAATGGTTTCACTTGGTACTACAGTCTCAGGATTTTTATTCTAACTATTGGGGTCATGATGCATCAACATTTTCATTTCATTCCCACCATAAAAAAGTCTACAGGATCCAGGGAATGAAATGAATATGTTGATCATGTGCGCAGTTGAGATGTATAACCTCCGAACATTATGATGAACCCTCAACCCTGTGCATGTAGATGAAAGGTAGGACGACCAATCAAAAATATATGTTTCTCTCACACATATATAAAATCCTGTGCATAAGAGAAGAATAAACTCTTGCACACAAGAGGAATTAAAGGGCTGCATGCAAAAGGCTGCAAATCCAAACAAATATCCATAGAGTCTTCTATAAGTTCATTATTTTGTGAAGAGTAGTCTGCGTGAGAAAATTTTGGTTAAAAGCTGCAATCATGGCTGAGACCAACTTCTTAAATTCATCCAAAATCAGAAAGTATTTATCAAAATCCATGGGATTCGCAGCTCGATAATGAGGATTGGCTCGATCATTTATCATGTGGCCTGTGTTGTCCATAGTATAGGTAGTGGTCATGAGGGTAGACCTGGTAGCATCGAGGCTCCAATCGAGATGCATGACTTTCACCAAAGCCACAACCCCTACTGCATGAAGAGAGGCCATAGACGTCCCAGAAGCTAGTTTGTAGTCATATTTTAATGTAGAATCTGAATTTGACAACCAGGTTGCAAGTATGTTCACGCAGGGTGCAATTACGTCATGTTTCATAATACAAGGACTCAACGTATTTGGCCCTCTCCCGGATAAAGATGTTAAGACTGAGACGGCTTCGATCTCAGCTTAGTTATTCCAAATTTTATGCGAGCTTGCTCATCCTTACGATAGTGAGATCTCAATATATTAAACATGTCATTCAATTTCCTATCAGATATATACCACGGGTGCTTTTCTAATTTCAGTCCATAAATCTTCTTGACGTTATTGATAGATTTCTGTTCAAACTGAGTGAGCTATTCGAAACACATATTCTTGAGTTCTCTTTTCACCGTGGCATTTGACACAGTACCTGGACAGAGCCTTATTCAATGCCAAGGATATATGGAGCAGCGTATAATCTAGTTTCAAAATTTGCGGCAGACAGATGTCAAACAAATTCCCTACTTCAAATTTCAAGGCACAAATTTAAGATTTAAGCATAGTTTCACTTTGCAAAATGCAAAATGCATATACACCGACAAAATAACATGTCCAAAATGACAACAATATGTCATAGACATAATAATAGAATTAACTATTATTTTACATATATCATATTTAAAAATTATGAATAATAATTACATATTAAATTGGTGACTTTTTAATTTTCTTATATGTTCGATGAATAAATTTTTAACAGAACACTAACTTTGTTTTGGCCTACTTTAAACGATAAGGTTAACCATTATTTTATATATATCCTAATTAAAAATGATAAACTAGAAGTAACTACTTTAAATGATAAGGTTAACCATTATTTTATATATATCATATTTAAAAAAGATGAATTATAAGTAACTAGAATGTTTAATGCATACCATCTCACTTTTAAGTTATAATATATTTCTCTTTCTAATTGTAAATTTTGTAGAAATTATTAAATCATTAATAAAAAATCATTAAACTATAGAATGCTATTTTGGTTTATAAGTCTCACAATTTTTACATTTTATAAAATCATTTATAAATAAGATTTTAAATCTATGTAAATTCAAAATTATTTATATAAAATATCTAATAAAGTATAAGTAAAAGGTAAATTTGAATATTTAAATATGTAATTCAAATTTGTTTATTGAATTAAATTTAGATAAATAGAAAAAAAAAAATTGAGAGCGGTTGACTGCTTGCGCTAGGGTTCTGGATAGTCGTGTGCTAGTTCTGAAGATGGTCATTCTTCCCGTGAGGCTGCCATCCGCTGGCCTTCGCCAGCCTGGTGCTTTCCATGCAGGAGAATGGCGGCCAGCTATCTCTCAGTATCTCGCGACTCCTGTTCAACTCTAGCCGGGAGAGTTCCTTCGATCCCGGTTTCGTTCGAATGGGGAAAGATTGTCGGCGGCCTCCCGCCCTTGATTGTTCAGGAAATACTAGCTCCCTCCATTGCATTGGTAGAGGAATCTTTGGTGGAAGCAAGGAATTTCGCAGAGTCATCTCTGGTTTGTCGCTTCAATGGGTTCTGGCCTCGCCTAGTCGAAATCCATAAGTGGATTTTTGAGGTATGGAAACCCCTTTTTCTGAGGAAATTTCTATTTACCCCTTTGCGCGGGGATTTTTTGATGTGGATTTCGATTCTGCTGAGGAAAAACATATCATTATAGATTCAGGTTTGTGGTTTTGGGGAAGTGCAAGGCTCTTTATGAAACCCTATAGCCCTCTTTTTGACCCAACCACTGATTAGATCTCATCTGCTCCAGTTTGGGTTCGGCTTCCAAATTTTCCCTTGCATCTCTAGAACTCTACCTCACTTGAAGCTATTGGCAATGCGTTGGGATCCTTCTATGATCGAAGTCCGGAAACAAAGGATTGTACATAAAAACTACCTTTGCTCGCATATGTGTGGAAATGGATTTCAGCAATGGCTTTCCTACTGAGATCCATTTGACCAGTAAGGAATATGCGTGGGTGCAAAAGCTAGATTATGAAAATGTGATGTTGAGATGCAAATATTGCTTTGCAACTGGACATCTTGTCAAAGATTTTCCAAAATCCTCTTAGATCCGCAAATCCAAAAGGTTTCATCGCAAATCTACTTGGTGGGTTGGAGAAAACCCTGAGCATTATACAGTAAGCATAAATGAAGATCTATCATAAGAGGCACCATCACAAGATGAGGAATCTCCTTCGGCTAAAAAAGAGGACACTCTAGAAGAACAAAGGACCCCCGCCATCGATAAGAATCCACCTGCAGCTTCACGGGATAGTGCAATCCAACAAATGGACCTGAAAACTCCAGCTCCACAGGATACACCCGAATATGTAGTGCCCATTCTCGAAGCTTATGTTGAGCCTTCAGATTGGAATAAAGTCGAAAAAAGAAAAAAAGGAGCTTCACCCCCTTTGAAGCCAAAATAAAACTCAATCTCTCCAAGAAAAACAAGAAGCCGTCAAACTTCAAATCGTTAATCTCTGGATTGCTTCAAGATTTGTATGTAAGAAGTAGGACAACAACAATTTTGGTCTTGATAGTAGTAGATGTAGCCCATAAATCCTCCTTGGGCAGTATGTAAATGAGATATAGTCTCCATAGATTAGGAAAGTATCAAGATAAGTATAGACTAGTTGAAGATGAACAAGGATTCATGGACGTAGTCCTCTCTTGGGATCAATCTGTCTTCAGAACTTTGTAACCTTTGTTTCTCTTTTCTTTTTTTTTAATAAAGCTTCTTAACCGTTTTTGTTAAAAAAAAGAAAATAGATAAATAAAAGGAAATGTTTTTAATATTTTTATTTAGATAAATAGAATTCAAAATAAATTTAGAATTAATATATATATATATATATATATATATAGATATGATGATGATGATGATGATGATTAACATCCAGTGAGACAAACTTTGGTCTATTGAACATTAAGAAGGTTATTACTTCGTTTGCTTTAAATTTTTGTTCCTATGCTCAAAAAGCTTGGTAAGAAACTTTCCAATCTCTCTATACTTTTGGAAAATTAGGAGGTTAGGAAGGTTTGTATTATAACAGATACTATAAAACTCATATCTAATGTGGGTGTAAGCAGGGCACTCTAAGAGAAAGTGATTTTCATACTCAATGCTCAAAGACTGACAAAGATGACAAACCCTTTCCGCCCATGGAGTTTTGGGAATAGACCAATTGCATGTTTCGCTATGAAGCTAATGCGAGTTTGTTCTAATCTTGGCGATATTAATTTTCTTATTTGAACTAGTTACTATTGAGAGATATTTCTGATCTTCCAAATTAGGGTTAATGATCTCCTTATAGTATCTTAATTCTCTTAACCGCTAAATTTTCCTCGCACCACAATTTCTCTTTAAACTTAAAGGTAATAATATTTTTGACATTATCGATATTCTGTAAAGTGTCATTTTCATCAATACCCCAATGGTCTAACCAAGCCATCGTATCTTTACACGAACTCCGCTTGAGGCCTAGTTGGTTTTGACTTGAATTTAAAGCAGTTTTAGGAAGTCTCTTATTTCCCATGTTATTTATCTTGTACTTTTACATTAGGTACCTAGTCATAGCCATGCTCTCGATAGGGAAAGACCCACTTCTATGAGTAGAATAGGATAAGGTGTATTGCTTTTAATTTTGAGGTTGTAAGTTATACACCGCTTCTGGATTTGCTCAATCATTCTCGAAGATTCTCTAGAAATGTTGCACCCTCATACTTCACAACCGTATAAGATAACATGGGTGACGAGAGTTTCAAAGAGGAACTTTTTTTTATCCCACATGACCAGGTTGACTGATTTACAATTATTTTCAAGACCAAAATAAGCTTCCCATCCTTGATTAATCATTTTCTCAATGTTATGGTTCCAATTGAGCTTGTGATAAATATCAATTTAGCTTGTGATGAATATATAATTTTTTTCATTCATTTCAAATAGATTCAAATTCCATTTAATGTAATTTTTTAAAATTTTAATAATTTCACTTACTAATATTGTTTTTAAATTAACATTTCCATTTTATTAAAATTTTATTTGGAAAATTTTAAATATTCAACTCACATTTATAATTAAAAAATATTAATATATTATTTTATTATTATATTTTTTTAAGTTAGTGTTCAAAAAAATTCAAAACATTATATTAAAAAGTATTAAAATTATATATTAAAGAGTTAAATTTGTATATATAAAAAAAGTGTTGTGGAGTTTGTTAATCCAATTTTTAATATATATTTTATAAAAAATAATTTACATTAAAACATATTTAGTAAATCACATTTTTAATATATTTTCAATTTTTACAATTTATATTTTTTTATTAATCATATTATTTAACATATTTTTTCATTAACATTTTTGTTCTTCATTCCATTGATTTTTATGATGTGTTTCTTATTTAATAAGAAATAATCCTATAATAGCTATATTAATATGTACACGTGAATCCTAGAGTTTGTTTAAAGGTTTAGATTGGCATACTTGAATGAAAAACTCATGTATTATGTTATGAATATTTGATGAGGAGACATTACATAATTTTAAGTCTTTTATTATTTAAAAGTCTAAAAGAATATCTTTGCTTTAGTTCCGATATATTTTGGTGTGTTATGGATAAAACAAATATTTAAAGAGTTTTTATTCATCAATTTATTTTAAAAAGGTTTTGAAGATTTTAATTTATTTTATTTATCAATTCATTTTAGAAAGATTTGAAGATTTCAATTTACATTATAACATCTTTAATATTTTATTAGTAATTGCTAATACCTATATCTTTTCATATTTCTTTCACTTTTTTTAAAAACTTAAATAACAAGTGTCACTTCTCTTAAATTTCTTTTTAAACTATGTAAAAATAATATATTCTTACAAATATCAAATGTTTTGAATAATTACTTTAATTCTTAAACTTTCTGTATGTTTAATCACTAAATTAAAACATCTCTAACAAACAAAAATGATCACTTATTTTAATGATTTTTTTTAAACAATCTTTAAATATAGTTATTTATTCACAAATTTACATGGTGTATTCACTCTAAATAATTATAATCACTTTTTAATTTATTTTTTGAACACTTTTTAATTTATTTATTTTTAACATAGTATATAATTTTACAATTATATATAATTAGCTTTTATTAATATTAATTAAAGTTTTTTTCTTAATTATTTTTATATTTAAATTCTTAGTAAAATTTTATCCAAAATTAAAATTAAAAAAATCACCATTTTCAAATTTTTTAATTAATAATAATTCAAATTGTACAAAATTAACACTAAACTTTGATTACATTTGGGTTTTATTATATTTCAAAAACTAACACAACCTACTTATGTTTATATGTTCATCATATCTTAAGTATAAATGGAATCATCTTCTTAATGTCTTGAAATATGTATATGTTGAGGGATGTATGTTTTAATACCATTAAGGAGTGAAAGTGATTAAACTTATATTAACATATACAAAAACCCTAAATTAGGAGATTCTAATCTCTTTGTTATTTTATATCATAAGAAATGAAATGATAAAACTTATATTAATACAAAAGAATTTAAGTTATGAAAATATATTTTTTTTACTATTTTATCTAGGGAAACTTGATGCCAAATGTTCATTGTGAACAAAAACTTATCACTTTATTTAATACTAGCATATATTTAAAAATAATTATAAACATGTTAGGACAATCTATTTTCTTCACTATTTTATATCTTGTGAAACTTGATACCAAGATTTTCATTGTGAACAAAAACTTATCACTTAAATACTTAATACTAGCGTATCTTTAAAGATAATTATAATATTTATATCTTTCCATTGTTGAAAAAGGTTTATGAATATCTTTATTTTATATCTTATGAAACTTGATGCCAAGACTTTCATTGTGAACAAAAACTTATCACTTAAATACTTAATACTAGCATATATTTAAAGATATTTATAATATTTATAGCTTTTAATTGTTGAAAAAGGTTTATGAATATCTTTAAGTAAAGGGGTGGTCAACATGTTAAAATGGACATAAGGTTGGAGAAATTATAAAAAAGTTGGAAATCAACAAATTATAGTTTTTCAGGGGAGGCAGGTGTGGGAGGGGTCATTTATGACCTAGGAGGAAATATTATCAAAACCTATGCATGGGGCCTCAAAAAGCGATCAAACAATTATGTTAAGTGGGTTTCTTTGACGCAAGGAATGGAGTGCATGCATGAACTTCACATTGAATATTTTATGTTATTTGGATACTTCTGGATAGTTATCCAAGCCATGAATGATTTGCAAAGTTCTAAGGAGGAAAAGAATGGTTTTCAAAAAAGAATCACTATTTTTTTTCCCAGAACCTCTAAGATTTGCTTCTTCCACATTAAAAGGTTCCACAATGTGAAGGTAGATCAAATGGTTAACAATAGAACTAGGCTTAAGGAAGGGGATTTATCGCTTAATGAATCCCCCCCCCATTGTAAAATGGTGTCTTTCGAAACTTGAATTAATGGATGCTCTACCCAAGAGTGGGTAGTTAAATGATATAGATCGTCGTCTTTTATGTGGCATGCCAGATGGATGGATTGCGCTTCAAGCTGGCATGGGAGGGTCTTGTCTCACCTTTCCTTCATTTATTTCACATTCTCTCATTAGTGTTGAGCATTTAGGAAAGTAGCACGAAGATTTCTAGGGATTAATGGTGAACCCTTCATCCTTTTTGGTGCTAGAGGATATATGGGACCTACAAATGTTATTTTCCTATTTGCGATGTTCTCAAAACCCTACTTATAGTGAGGATTTGTCGGTTCAAAGGATATTGTTATGGTTTGGATTTGACTTGCTTTGAAACTCGCTTAGAGGACGTTGAGACCAGTTACAGAGTTCAGATCGGTGAAGTTGAAGAGCTGAAGAAATGCATCTCTGAAATGGAGCAAGTCCTAACTGCAAAATTGGATGGGGTGTGCAGAATTATGGTGGAGCTACGCCCGATTATCCAGTACTAAAGCATGAGTTATGTCGAGCGCCATGAGAACTGTTTTGTCCACTTAAAGGAGACTCTAGAAGCAATGCAAGCTAATGCCAATGGCCTATACCCGTGGAACTACAAGCCATAAAGAGAACATGCAGAGGCCTCCCCCATGAACAAAGCTTCTGTTTCGTAGCCATAAATAGATGAAGTCATTACACAGCAATGAAACTTTATTCTCTATTTATATTTAAATTTACAGATGTTTTTATATTATCTACAATACAAAAAATGAATTAATAATAACAATTCCACAATATAAAAAATGAATAAACATTATTATTTATAAATTTTAAGAATAATCTATGATCTCAAAGGCAAAAATAGAATTATAAATTAAGATGTGTAAAGTAACTCCATAATTTTAGCTTGTTGTAGAGTATTCTTTCTTTACTCAACCATATTATATATTTTTTTATGAACAAAATGTTTGATGTGTTAACGTTGTCCTTAAAAAGACAAGATATACAAATTATCAAAGATGCAAAACAATGGTGTCAATATGGGATAAGAGGGAGTACCTTTCATTGAATTGGACAATTCATAAATTCTTTTATCTTTTGACTTTAATCAATCAACAATTAAAGAAGTACGAATATATATATATATATATATATATTCGTATTAATTTATTATATATATATATATATATAATGAATTAATACGAATAGATATATATATATATATATATATATATATAATGAATTAATGTCAAAGTTGAATAAAAAGAAAAAAATATAAAAACAAAAATGCACTCAAAAGAAAACAACATTAATATTTAAAATAACTAAATGTTAAAATAACCAAATGTCAAAGTTTATATAAAAAAGACACACAAACAAAAATGTAGTTGCATTAGTACCTATAATGCAGTAGGAATCCAGATAAATATTATTTATTAAATATTTTACTAAATTAATTTGCAAAACTTTGAATAAGAAAACGTAGGGATAATAAATTGTTATTAGCGAACGACACACTCATCTCTAACTTTGGAGGGATATACGCAATCCAAATTAATCGGGTAGAAAGGTGTTCGAAGGTTATGTTCCAAACTTCGAAGGCAATTTTAGGTTTTTTTTGCTTTGGATGTTCAACCTATCACTTCCGGTGTATAACTTTCACGAATCCAAATTCCCCGAAAATCAAATTCCAAACTGTAGCGGTTGCGAAATTAACGCAGCGGTCGAAAAATAAATTTCAAACTGTGGCGGTTGAGAAATTAACGCAGCGGTCGATTTAAGACACGTGCATTTGCGGGAGACGTGCATTAATTTGACACTTCAAAGTACTAGCCACGATCAATTCATCCTCTAGACCATAGGATTGGTAAAAGTGATTGATAATAGACGTGCATTTGCGGGAGGGATTGAAAAGAAATATGGCACTGTTTTTTCCATCACAGACCATTGTTGATAATGTATCCATGCTTAATGTGTTTTGCTTAGATTATCTAGGTATCCCTAGTATTTGGTTAGGTCGGTGTTGGTACAAATTTTTTTTATAAGATATTTATTTCCACTTTGGCATTATTAAGGCACTAAAATCATCTTTTTATCCTCTTTATCCTCTAATACATTAGTTTTTGTCCTTCGAACGTAGCCTTAAGAGTTAACCCTACTATCTAAACCTTGGCAATGGTGCCTCTAAGATGCCTTAATTGTTAAAATGCAATAGATAAATATATTTAATGGATTTTTTAATAAATTAAATTGCAAACTTTGAATGACATGGACGTAGATTCCATCAATTCCACTAATATGATCTCATGATTCTATAGAAATTAATTATTCATTGATCCAATTAGTAGTTTTTGTTTTATCATGTTGATTTGCAACTTGCATCTTGGATCCATTCAAGGACACGCGTCCAATTGTTCCCAGGGGCATAATAGTCAGATTGTGCAGTAAAAATGAGTTCCATGTGCTCCTAGAAATGTGTTTTGGAAAGGCTACAGTGATCACACACTCCAAGGGTAGAGTTTCTGAAAATAAACCATGAATGAAAAAAATTGCATTGACTCTTATTGAGAAAAGCACTAGTTCCCATGATTATTGAATGAAATAATATAAAAGCCATGGACTCATAGGATAGGAACACCCCATTCTGTAATGAGATATTACAAACAAGATGTAATTTATTTCTCATTGATCCAAGTCACAATTTTCATTTTATGGTCACTTGCATCTCGAATCTAAGGGCCATTTAAGGACACATGGCCAATTAATCTTGAGGGTATGAAAACCAAAATGTGTATAAAAGGGCATTCTATAAGCTCCTACAAGTGCGTTTGAGAATGTATTAGAAGCTAAACACAATGTATACACACTCCCATGGAATACATTTTCAATTTTGACCTTTGATAAGAACTATGTGTTAGTTCAATTATTTTAGGGTAAGACTATTTATAATCCAATGGTAGTTAAGTGTTATCATATTTGGGATGTTGAGGTGGTTACTTTTTGTAATTTTTGTATAAAAGGTCATACCATATTTAAATTATTGGGTCATTCAGTGCATAGGGAAGTCAATGGGTGCATTTTATGATTGATTTATTATTTGAAAGTGTGAGGATGGGAAAGTGACACACAAATTAGTTAAACTATTAAGAAGGAAATTGTTATCATTGGTTGGTGCATGTCAAGGGTATATGAATAATAGAAAAATATATAAATGAGAAGAATGAGGAGATTGGTATGGTTATTGGAGAGTTGAATACTATGTGAAAAATAATTCGAAAAAAAGATGAGTTAAAGGGATACATATGAGAGGAGAGGCCAAGAAAAAAAGCAACTTGAATATGCCATACACCAACAATAATATTATGTATTACATGTAAGCATGCCTTTATTGTTTTTACCATAACGTTTGATCCAGAATTCAGATTTTGATGCTCCTTATATCGTTGGAAAGGTATTTCTGAGCTCTACAACTTTTATGTTTTAGATTTTCTATTATTAATAACTTTTTTTCTTTTATTTTTAAAATAAAAGTATGAATATGTTTACCCATAGAATAAAATGCATCCACGTTTTTGTTACATAAGAACATACCTTCACTGTTTTTTCCATAAATTTTGATTGGGAAATTAGATTTTGATTCTACTTATATAGGTGGAAAGGTATTTCTTAAATATACAAACCTCTCTCTCTCTCTCTCTCTCTCAACCCCTAACTACCAATATCTCTCCCTCCCTCCCCAATATATATATAAACCCCTAACCACCAATATTTATCTTTCTATCTCCCTCTCTGTCTCTAAACCTCTAACCCCCAATCTCTCTCTGTGTAAACCCCTAACCTCCAATATCTCTCTCTCTCTAAACCACTAACCCCCAATATCTCTCACTCTCTATCTCTGAACTCCTAACCCCTAATATCTCTCTCTCTCTATACCCTTCACCTCCAATATCTCTCTCTCTCTCTCTCTAAACCCCTAAACCTCCAACTATTTCTCTCTCTAAACCCCTAACCACCAATCTCTTTCTCTCTCTAAACCCCTAAACCCCAATATATCTCTCTCTAAACCCCTAACTACCAATCTCTCTCTCTCAAATGCTAACCACCAATATCTTTGTCTCTCTCTAAACCCCTAACCTCCAATCGCCCTCTCTCTCTCTAAACCCCTAACCCTTATCCCTCAATATCTCTCTAAACACCTAACCTCCATTATCTCTCTCTATAAACCCCTAACCCATAATCTATCTCTCTCTATTTAAACCCCTAACATCCAATCTCTCTCTCTCTCTCTCTCTCTCTTTCTCTAAACCCCTAACCGCCAATCTCTCTTTGTTTCTTTGTCTCTCATTCCTTAAACCCATAACACCCAATCTCTATCTTTATAAATCCCTAACCTCCAATTTCTCTCTCTCTCTCTCTCTAAACCCCTAACTACCAATATCTCTCCCTCTCTCTTTCTCTCTCTCTCTCTCTCCAAACCCATAACCCCCAATCTCTTTCTCTCTCTCTCAACCCCTAACTACCAATATCTCTCCCTCCCTCCCTCTCCCTCCATCCCTCTGCAATATCTATCTCTCTCTAAACCCCTAACTAGCAATCACTCTCTTTCTATCTCCATCTCTCTCTAAACCCCTAACCCCCAAAATCTCTCTCTAGAAAACCCTAACCTCTAATCTCTCTCTCTCTCTCTCTCTAAACCCATAAACCCTAATATCTCTATCTTTCTCTAAAATACTAACCCCAAATATCTCTCTCTATAAACCCTTGACCTCCAATCTCTCTCTCTCTCAAAACCCCTAAACCTCTAGTCTCTTTCTCTCTCTAAACCCCTAACCACAAATATCTCTTTCTCTAAACTCATAAGTCCCAATCTCTCTCTTTGTAAACCCTAACATCAAATCTCTCTCTCACTTGCTCTCTCTCTCTCTCTCTTTAAATCCCTAATCCCTAATATCTCTCTCTATAAATCCCTAACCCACATTCTTTCGCTCTCAACCCCGAACCTCTCTCTCTCTCTCTATCTATCTATCTAAACCCCTAACCCCCAATATCTCTCTATAAACCCCTAACATTCAATCTCTCTCTCTCTCTAGCTAAACCCATAACCCCTAACTTCCCCCAATATCTCTCTCTATCTAAACCCCTAACTTGCAATCTCTCTCTCTATTTGTTTCTCTCTATGGAGTATTCTTATCCTTGATTATCTTTCCCAAGAAGAGGATAAAGGGAACAACAAGATCAAGTCCCAATCAAATATGAAGAACACATTTCTAGATAATATGAGGATTGAGTACATAAACTCCATCATTCACTACACCAAGGCCCATGAAATATTTGGGCTTGAATGGGAATGAATGGTGACTAAACCATAGTTTTGTACATCAATTGAAAAATCGCTTGGATATTTATTTTGTAACTATCACATAGCCCTTGACTTGGGAAACTTAGTCATAGATGGCATATGAAATTTGGTTCATGGCACATGTTTATGGTTTTTTTTATTTGGTGTTACATCCCTTAGGCATTTGTAGACCTTGTGGCACATTATCATGGGGATGATCAAATGTTTGGAACAACCAAAAGCAAAGGTATCAAAATGCAACTTTTGGAAATCACGAGGCCATAGTGGCATTGATATTTTTTTTATGTATTGAATCACTCCAACACTTGCCACTCATCCTCTCTGTATTGAGGATTCACATTGGCACTTAACATTGCATGTGGATACTAGAAGTGGACTTAACTGTTATTAACATGTGATTCCCTTTTGGAGGTCACAAGTTTGAAACCAAAGGGAGTATGGTATGTAACCTTCATAGACTAGTACACACCCTTATATATTTTCTTAATGATATTTGGATTTATTTTTCTACTAAACTAGTACTTTTTATGTTTAAAACCAATGTAATATAATTTACTTGCATTATACCTAAATTGATTGGACTATATAGGCACAAAATCTAATAAGCCACCACAAGACCCTACCATGTCTTGAGTTTCAAGAATAACTATGAGTTCCACTAGTTTTGAAAGGGATGGAAACTTTTTAGAAATTTTAGATGCAAACATAGCATAAGAATTTGGGGACCCAAGTCTAGATCAAATGGTAAAATAACATGTTAGTAACATGATTAATTCACTTTTGGAAAAAAAATTAGTGCTTTCATAAGCTCAAATTATAAATGGATTTTAAAATATACAAAATTAAAACAAACAAGAAAGTTGTTGGGTTTTCAAGATTATATACACACAAAGACACATGAGAATATATTAAAATAACTATCTTCATTTGGAAAATCAAGAAAACCCGATATCTGAACTACGCATAGGGAAACTACAACTCGTGTTGTCATGTCGGGGACTTCAAGAAGACAAATTGTGACAATGATGTAAAAATATCTTCATGTTTCAAGAAGAACACTCTAGAGGGATACTAAATGCGAGCATTGTATAGATGAGAAAAATGAATATGCTTGTTGGGATCTTATTTGCAGGAATCCCTATTGAGGTAGACTTTCAAAAGTTTGTAGAGATAAAATTGTAGAGTTTCAGGAAACCCATTTTCATGCTATACAAAATAAAAAGCAGTTTTGTGATGGAACTTATCTAGAGGAATGTATGATGAGCATTGTAAAAACATTATAAATATGAAGCAATTTAAACTGTTTTAGGTATTTCAAGAAAGAAATCAAGCTGCAAATATTTCCTTTAACAAGTTTCATAAATTGGAATCGTGGCACATTGGGACAAACATAATCTATGACACTTGTTGTTGTGAGTACCACATTTAATTATAGCTCTATTATGACACATTCATATATTTCTTCAAAATAAAATGGAAATATGATGCTCCTCCTCCCAAAGTCTATGAATTTATTTCAATGATATAATGCATAAGGAATCCTCAAGATGTGATTTTTAATAAATTATGTGTAGGTAGAATAATATGCCCTAAATGTGGTAATCAAACATTGTTCTACATGAATTTTCCTATGGATCGTGCACACACTATATTTCCATATATCACGGTCACAAGGAGGTTATATGAGTAAAGTTACTGCAAACTCGTCCTCTTTTATTACATTTTACTAAGAAAAACCATTATTCTAGAAATCGTCGAATGAAACAATATTTGATCCATGAAAATTGCTTATCAAGGTACAAACAAGGTGAGAAATGTCAAGCTTCAAAATTTAAGAAGAATTTTTGAAACCCACAAGATTCAGATTCAGATTCTATGGATCATTTTATGACGTAGGTCATGAGAATTGTCAATAAACTATATGCACACTGAGAAGACCTTCAAGAACAAAAGGTTGTCGAGAAGGTACTTAGAAGCCTTCCTATCAAGTTTGATATGGTACTTACTTCCATATAATAAACCAAAATTATATCCCAGTTATCAGTATATGAACTCATAAGGTCTCTATCATCACACATACCAAAGTCAACCATAGTAATGAAACCCTAGAGAATGCATTTCAGACTTAGGCCTCCATTAGCATAGGTCGAGGTCAATGACATAGAAGTAGAGGCAAGTGAGGAAGAGATGATTCTAAAATGGGAGAAAGGTTAGTCCCAAAACATTCACAACAACCACAAGATTACTCTCAAAACCAAAGGGGGAGAATCTAAAGGACTGACAAGTCAAAAATCCAGTGCTTTTAATGCAAGAAGTTTGGCCTCTACAAAAGTGAATGCAAAAGGAAGTAAGTAGATATGAACAAGGGAAAAGAAAATGGAATCAATGATGATGAATGTACGTCTAAATTAGTGTTCCTTTCATGTCACAACATAGAATAAACCAACAACAAATATATTTGTTTTCTATATAGTCGCTACAACAATCATATGCTAGGTAAGAAAGATTTGTTTTCAAGTTTCAATAGCTCTATCGCATCTGAAATAAAATTAAGAGATGATTATCAAGTAAAATCCCTAGGAAAGGTATAGTTTCTATTTTGGACTAGTAAGAGTAAAAGAAGGATATTTGTGATGTTTACTATGTACCTAGTCTTAAACATAATATGATGAGTGTAGGGCACATGATTCAACATGGTTACGAGGTCACATTTAAAGGCACCACATGTACAATCTTTGACAAGCCACCAAGTAAGAGACTCATATCACAACTACAAATGACAAAAATAGAATGTTTCCCTTAAAGTTAAGAATTCTTAAACTATCATAGTCATATCCACATAATGTCTCAAGCACATGTGAGACATGGTTTTGGCACCTTAGTTATGGTCATTTACCCTTCAGTAGTCTCATCCTTTTACAGAAGAAGTCCATGGTCAAGGGCTTACCCATTATAAATGCACATGACAACTCTTCTAAGAACTGTATCTTATCCAAACATCAATGTGAATCGTAACTTTACAACTTCTTCATAAAGAGAAAAGGAACACCTTGAATTGGTGCATACAAATTTTTCTCGCCCTTTGCAAATCCAATTAATAGGAGGAATCTTTTATTTCTAACATTCATTGATCATTTTAGCAGGTAAGTCTAGGTGTATTTTGTGAAGAATAAATCAGATACATTTGAAAATTTCTAAAATTTCAAAGCCATGGAAGAGAAACACAGTGGAAAGTACTTCATGGTACTCAAATCATATGGATGGGGTGAATATGAATCCAAATAATTCAAATAATTATGCAATCAACAAGGGATTGAAAGGAAATTCACCACAAGGTACACTCCATAATAGAATGGAGTAGCTTGAAGAAAAAATAGAACAATCATGAATATTGATAGTAGTTTGATCAAGGCTAAAAATATATCCACGAATACTGAGAATAAGTTATATCTTGGTCATTTTATATTATGAATCGGTGACCATTCAATAATATGAAAAACAAAGTCCCTCAAGAATCCTAGAGTGGCTTGAAGTCTAGTGTATCTCATTTCAAAGTTTTTGTCTATGTAGATTATATTCATGTTCCTACATAGTTGACGAGGAAACTTGATAACAATGAAAAATACATTTTATTGGATATGATGAACAATCCAAATGTTATAGGTTGTATAACCCTATCACCAAGAAGTTTATTGGGGGAAGAGATGTTAGAATCCTAGAAGATAAATCTTGGGAGGATCGAGCAAATGAAATAGTTGGAAGTTAGAATCCTTTTCTACAGGAAGATAAATGGGTAGAATCTACAGGACAACAAGCCCTTCACCCTAGATATCCAAGGATACAAGTACAAAGACAAGGAGAACAAATAGTGCACACTCCTTCTTTTATTTGTTCCACGCAAAGGAGTTTTTCATGACTAGAGTTGTCAATGGGGGATAAAACCTTACCATAGTTCTTCATAAGCTTCCTATATTCATCAAAATGTCCTCAAAGTAAACCAGCAAAAAATCATGAATATATGGCCTAAATTTTATTTATGGGTATTTTAAAAGTACAGAGGGAATTATAGAGTCCAAAGGGAAATACCAAAACTCATAATGGCCTTCATGTGTCCAAAAGGTTGTCTTTGTGATATTGACCTCCTTCATTCTAATTCGATCGTACCTTGAGAGAAGGTCAAGTTTGGTGAAAAATGTTTCCACATGGATCTCATCCAAAAGATCATCAATGACTAGGATGGTAAATTTATCTTTCATGGTCAACTTATTAAGGGAAATAAAAGTAGGATACATGTGCCAATTTCCTTATTTCTTTAAAACAACGACCACTAGGGAAGAATATGGGATAGTGCTTGGATGAATGACTCCTACCTCTAGTACCTCTAGAATGATATTTCCAAGTTTATTATTTTGTGCAAATGAGTGTCATAAATGGCATACATTTGGTGTTTGACTTTCCGAAATCAAGGGAATACCATGATCATGCTATTATCTAGATGCGGAGTAAAGCCTTTGGTGTCTCAAAGACCTGTTGATGTTTTTCCAAAACCCTTTGCAAGTCTCGATGGATTTCAGGTGTGGTGCTATCTATATCATAGATGGCATGGAAGTGAGTAATAATTCCAAAGTGGCCTTTCTTCAATAATTTTTACATCCATTGATAACTTATGATTTCAGGGGATCTTTCCTGAATCCCTTTGACGACGTTAGTATGACAGTCTTTAGTAAAGATAAAGTAATTCCTTAACACATCGCACTGGTATTCTTAAGCCAATCACCGGTGAATAAAGATGTGGGTGCTACCACTGTCAACCAAAACTACCACTTTGTTATTCTTAATGTAACCCAAAAGTTTCAAGGTTTGTGGGGATGAGATATTAAATAAAGTATGAAGAGAGATGAGTGGTTATTCTTGATGGAATTCAGGTTCCACTTGTTCATGCATGGGAGGACATTGGTTAGTGACCTCAAACTTTGGGGTATATTCCATAATGATTTATTTAGAATGAATAAGAGTAATCATACCAATTTAAAATAAATTGTGTTCTTTACATTTATGACCTAGAGCATATTTTTCATCAAAATTATAGCAATGTCCCCATATTTAACAGTTAGCCACTTCTGATGGAGACAATATTTGTACTTTCAAGGGAGGAGATTGAATTGTGATTCAGGAATTTACTTGTGCAGGGCATGAGAGAGAAATGAAAAAGGGTTTATTAGTTTGTGTGTTGATCATTGTCTCTACTTCTAGAACCATCTTCGATGCCTGCAAGTAGATAGCAGGATGTTTCATTATCACTTGTTCTTTAATTGCTTCGTTCATGCCACTATTTAAACATTCTTTATAGAAAAAATCAGTTAATTTCTCTTCATGGATGGATAATTGCTCAAAGGCTAAGATAAATTCTACAATTGAGTATGTTTGGTGTAACTTGGTAAGCTTCCCCAAAAAGTGAGTATCTTTCTTGTAATGGGTATGGATATATTTAAAAAATATACTCTATTTGATGAATTTCCCATAGGATTTTTCATACCACTACCATCATTCTAGATCTAGGTACAAGATTCCCAACTTAATTTTGATCATGTCATCAATAAAGTCATTAAGGGAAAAGTAATGTTCCATTTGGGTGATCCATCCTAATGAGTTAGAACCATCATATTTTTTCAAGTCCACATTAGAAAAATAGTTTCAGGTGTTGTTATCCATGGAGAGTGGTTTATGGATGTGAGGATCTGGAGGGTTTTGGTCATGGATAAATAGTTTTGAGTGAGATGGTTCTTCGTGGTCTGGATCACTTTCTTATATATTCCAAGGTATTTTTTTATGAGGTGATATCCAAGATAGTATATGATCAAGTTTTTGATCCAAGTTATAGTCTATGTTTCTTATTTCCTCTGGAAGTTTATGAATCTCTCCCATATATCGATCATCATTGTACTATATTTTAGCATGAATATTATTGTATTGTTCATCGAGTGCATCGATATTTGCAACATTTGAGTGAGTATTCATGTTTTCTAGGGCCTTGAAATGTGTTTTATAAGAAGGAGGATTTTCCACCATGGGATGGTTGGTGGAGAGTAAGGTTTATAGGGTCTTGATGATGAGAGAGTGTCAACTGATATATATCTTTGATATATGTGCAAGGTCCAACAATAGTACTCGAACCAATATCTTAGGAAACTAACTAATGAGGCTAGACAATGCCCTTATCCATACTACTTGACTACCTAGGTACTTGAGAGAGATCTCCCTGAGTGTTGTTCTCGATGTACTATAACTACAAGGGGATCAATTAGTTTATCTAAGGCTAGTTCCAGGTACACCTATGGTAATTTTGATATGGATATGTGGAAGTGAAATCCTATATACAATTGTTGTATACTGTGGTGTTATTCAAAGGGGTACCAACAGAGTTTACAAGGGTCAAAATAATGTGTCTTAAGTACCCTTGTATTTTCTATGTGCATGCTTCCCCAACCATAGTTTTACCTATTAAATGATATATCTATATGTTATTTAAATATGCTAGCAAACATCTCTAAAAAGATGAAAATTGAGCCTGATAACTCTAGAAATAGCTCTACAATAATTGGAATATAACCCTCGAAAGATCTATACAAGAGCACAACTACCTTCCATTCTTAGAAATTATCATCGCAAAGAAATAAAAAGGTTATCTTACATTAGGTATATAGAAAGAAAACCCACATAAATAAATACTTGCATATTCATTCTCATCACCATCCCTCTTAGAAGCTCAGCATATTAAAAACGCTATCCATCATAGCACTCATATTTGCAAATGCTGAGAATCTTGATGAAGAAATATTAAAACACCTTTCAAGGGTCCTCTAGAGAAATGGTTACAAACTAACAGACTCATTAGGAATTCCTTTAGGAAGCAACAAGATGCATCAATAAGAAACTAGGAGAAGGAAATGGAAAGTAAAAGAATAGCGATCCTCCCATACATACAAGGGATTATTGATAAGATAGCCAAGGTTCTAAGAAACAAGAAAATCAAAAATTATTTCTCCCGCTAAAATTCTCGAGAAAATTTCTTTATAAAACCAAAGATTCCACTAATCTGATGATGAATAAAGGTGTTTACTCAATTCATTGTTCATGTGGAGAAGTATTCGTTGGATAAATTGGTCATTTGATAAAATTTAGGAAAAAATATAACACCATGCAAACATCACATATAATAGGGATAAGAAATCGATAGTGGTTGAGCATTCTTAAAAAATAGCCACTAAGTGTGTGTAAAATGCGGAGGTGATTTCAATGGAGGAACAGTACAATAAAAGACCCATGTGATAAGCAGTGAAGATAGATAAACATCTACGTAATTTGAACAGAGACAATGGGTTAATCCTAACCAATTCATGGAATCCTTTGATTCATACCCCAAGGAATAACATATTGAACTACGTGTGACTGGTTTCTTATTAAATATTTATTGGTCAATATTTTCTCATAACTCAATGAGATTCACATTCTCCTAATGATGGACTTGGCCATGTAGTCTAAAACGAGTAGAGAAAAGAAGAAAAAAAAACATGCTTTCCATTCAATTTCCAACAATGGAATATAACTTACTTTTCAAGGTATGCTAAAATTTTAGAAACAAGCACAACTCCTTGTAAAACCTTGTTTGGAGGTGGTCAGGAAGCTTCTATAACTATGAAATGTTCACACTTATGAGACTAAAGGTTTTCTCTTTAATTGTATGATATGTCTACTTTGCAACGTCATAGGTTTTACTAAATTCCGATGTGCCAAGAAAAAAATAGGGTAATCTTCCCAAGACTTGTTGTTTTCATCCTTCTTAGAAGATATAACTTGTAAGGACTTCACGTGTCCAATTTTCTAGGTACAAACCTAAAAATATTATCCAAAATAATTTGGTATGTCTCCTTTCCTACATAATTGGTTGCACTTAATTTGGAGTTTTAAAACTTCATATATAATAATTTTTCCCATATCATTTTTTCAAGGCTAGTTTTCAGGCCATTCAAAATGTATAACTTACAAAAAGTGTATCTTTGAAAAAGAAGCAACCTAGAAGCTGAAATTATGACACAAGTTACCTCCCTATGTCCTTTATATACCCTTTGATTTTCATACCTTGAAAATTCAATAGAAAAAAATAAAAAATATTAAAAATATAAAATAAAATAAAAAATAGAGAAGAAATTCCAAAATGACTTGTTTGAAAGAGCCAAACCCTAGGAAAAAATACCTTGACCTTCATAGAGATATCTCCAAAATTATAGCGACTCAGAAACTAAAAATTGGACACAATCTACCTCCATATCTCTTTGGTGTACATTGCCAATTTCAAATACTAACACTGCTAATTTTTTATCTTAATGCGGAATTATAGTACTACTTGAAATCAATGAATAATCAAAAGCATAATAATTCACATGAGAAATTGTATTTACCCTAAGGAAACCCTATAATACTTGAGGGACAAAGCCCCAGTAAAATATCCCTTAGAATATTGATAGATAACAGAGAATGTCTTTACAGTTAGAAGATTACATGAAGCACCCCTGGTGCATTATCAGAGAGAAATACCAATCACCACTACTGAAATCACAGAGCAAGAGAGAATATGGAAGAATAGGCCTTAGAATAATATCTTGCACAAACCAATTCATTGATTTTGGTCACATGCACAAAGAAAGCAAATTTCCTGCAAGAGAGAAGAGAATTCACTCTCACATTGAATTCATCAACCCTACATAACATATATATACCATACTTCTCATGCTTTGGATTCTATTTTTATATTCCAACTTTAAGATGAACTCACCCTTTTTCTACATTCTAGATTACTTAATTAAGTGGCTAACTCAAGTGTCATCATGCAAGTGTCGTAATTTAAGTGTTGTAACTCAAGGGTCGCAAATCAAGTGTTGTAACTCAAGTGATGTATTTTAGTTGAACTTAAGTGTTGACATGCAAAACACTTTAGCTACCTAGATATTTTGTATTAACATTTAGTTAACTCTTTTAACTAAAGTCCTTGTTGACAAAATCACTGAAGTGAAGAATTTGATTTCTCCTTTAATTAACTAAATTCTTTCTGGTTAACATCACTGAAGTTTAACAATTCAAGTTCTCTCTTATTTAAGTTAATTATTTATCATTAATGAAGTGAGAAAATTGATTTCTCTCTTATCTTATCACATATTATCTTTATCTCTTGTCTTATCTGCATAGTCTACATGTGACGACTTTAATTTATCTATCATATCAAATATAATAAGGAGATTTTTCCAATGATGTGAACAAAATTAGTTAACTCTTTTACCTAAAGTCCTTGATAACATCACTGAAGTGAACAATTTGATTTCTCCTTTAATTAACTAAATTCTTTCTGGTTAACATCACTGAATTTTAACAATTTGAGTTCTCTCTTATTTAAGTGAAGTCTTTATCATTCAATCAAGTGTGAAAATCGATTTATCTCTTATCTTATCACATATTATCTTTATCTCTTGTCTTATCTACATGGTCTAGATGTCACGACTTTAATTTATCTATCATATCAAATATACTAAGGAGATTTTTCCAATTATGTGAACATCTTGTTCTATTATAGTTCCAAGTGGTCATACGTTAAAGTAATTAACTCCAGAGGTAGCCAGTCTCTAGAGGGGACTTCATAGCAAAGCATTACCTCAACACATGAGGATCCATATTGACACACAAGACCTTAGTCCTAACAAACAAGGCTATACATCACCATCACTTTGACATACAAAGCACTTGCCTCAACACATGATACTTATTCATTATTTATTCCAACTCAAGATTCTTCTCCAAGTTTCATGAGTCCAAATCAGGATCCTATAAGGCACTACCTCGACAAACGAGGCTCAATCTTGGCACACAAGATTGACTTGGAGAATGACTCATGTTTCTCTAACTTTAACAAAGCAATTTGGACTCAACAAGTTGTAGTGTAAAGCCTGATATGACTCATTTGAAATAGATAATCCCTAGAAAAATATTCCTTTTGGCATAAGAAAGAGATACAATACCACTTGTAATATGATTAAACCTAGAAATTCAAAGAAAATATAAAAAATACAAGAGGGAATATATAAAATAGATGGAAATGTTCACTTGTCTCTTCAAGGGGGAAACCTCAAAGAAAAAAAGGTCCAAATACAATGACAATTCTTGACTCAACATTACATATCTTACTACTCTATATATAGTGCTTCAATAGACAAAGTCCTAACTACTTATGGTCCTACTATTAATGAGGTTCAACCACCTAGGGGACTTTATTTAATAAATATTCCCCCTTATATATATATATATATATATGGACCTACCCTAACCACCCTACTTTATCAATGTACACGACCATACGGCCCATTAGATAGTTAGTGGATAGTGACTTAGTATAAAAGGGCATGATAATAGATTTGTGTGTCTCCATCTATTCGTATTCACTATACAATTTGTTTTCCAAATGGGAGAGGAAATAAAAAGTTACACCAAAAATAAAATACTTATGAAAACATGAAACATGCATGCTCAAATACCTATGTATTTTAGAGATGTGATATATGTACAAATAAAAATCAATAAAAAAATAGAAGGCAATACTTTTTTCTCTTAAACATGTCTTTAAAACTTGCATACAAATCTCTACAAGTGTGTGTAATTTCATTGGCAATGAATTTGTGGTTCATATTGAAAAGCATGCTTGAAAATATCCTTAAGAATAGAGAGGTGAGAAAAAGGATTTGTTTTTGTTTATGCATCTTGAACCACCAAGTTTATTATTCCAAAGCTAATATCAATTCATCCAACTCATCCAACATGTAGATGAAAAGAGATAGTCCTTCCAAGTTCTATTGAATTTACATGACAACACACACTTTATTAATGCAAACACACTAAAAACATGAAGACACTAAAAATGTACACATGTTTTGATTCTATATTCTTATTTAAGTCTCTTGATCACAATACATTTCAATAAAATACTAAGACAGTAGTTCTCAATCTTTGATGATGGCCAAATCCCTGTAAACCATCTATGCTCTCATGTCATGGTCTTAGGACATATTTGTGCTGCTTGAGCCTAACGAGCTCTATTTAGGGCTTGAATATGTTTTATCTCCCTACCAACGAATGTTTTGGTATGATGTATGTTGTCTCTCTACCATCACTATGATAAAGGCCTTGAGATCCATCCAATGTGTATGAAATATATTAATTGCACTGATATCCAACTCCCAAGGAAAACCCCCCCTACTAAGTGTTCATGTCAATGTACCTAAGTTTTATTCATGGTGCTTGACCTCTAGAATGTTCAATTAGGGATTAACACCCTTGTTAACTAGCACTCTCGAACATATGGCTTGGTCCATACCCATTTTTAGAGCATAAAACATACCCATGAAACCTATATCCCACTCAAAGGCATTCAAAGAACATCTATAAAATATTTTACTCATGGGATATTAAGAGGAACCATTCAAGGATCTTACTTCTAAGAAGATTCAATTATATCTTGAGGAAATTTGCTTCCTTGCTTGACGATGTTCGAGGCCTTTTGATCCATCCTTAGTTTTCAAAATCTCTTAATTGCATCCATATCCATCTTTGATTCCAAATATCCATAAGAGAGAGTTTTGTTGCATTTTTTAGGTCCTTTTCATGGTGATTGAGCCTCATAAGTGGAATTTAGGATAGAAGGCTCGTTATTATCCTTATGAAGTTGGATAAACCTACAGACACATTCATAGTGAACAACTAACCTATTGATGACACATAATACCCTTGGAGGTGATTGTTAACCAATATAGATTAGATGTGGAGGTTTTTGGGATTTTGAATGGTGCTTGATCTTGAGAATATCCATTTATGGATTGAGGATAATGCTTCTCCCCAACCAATTTCAAGGGAATGGGGATGTGTTTCACTACCATGACTATGGTTAATTCCTCGAGATCCATCCATGGTGTGTGAAACATATTAATAGGACCTATATCGAACTCATAGGGAAAATAATCCTTATTGAGGTCTCATGTGCTATGTCTAGGGTTTATCTAGGGCACAACTTGAGAAAGTTCATTGAGATATAAAATCCCTTGTTTACTCTCTTGACCATGTAGTATGCTTCAAACCTATTTCTAGTGCAAAACAATATACCCACAACACTTATATCCACCTTGAGGGCCTACATAGAAAATTAAAAATTATGGTAAAAACAATATTTTTCTAATTACTATTATTTTTCTAATAGTAGAATGCATGACATCAAATACAACTAGCAAATTCACCATGTATACAAAAACCATGGGCCATAAATCACTAACAACAAACATTAGTAGTGATTAATGTTTTTGGTTAGTGATTTATGGTCCATGGTTTTGAAATCCCATGGTAAATTTTCCCATGGTATTTTGATGCCATGCATTATATTTATAATTTTGTGTCTATGTACCAAATGATTTTTTTATTGTTGTTTTGCTCTTAATAAATTATATCTATGTTGTGATATAAGTAAATATATTTTTTAGGTAAGTTATTTTTTATAACAAAAAAACTATTAATTCAAATACCTCGATCGATATTTTAGCTCGATTGAGATATATACCTCAATGAAGATATTTGAATTAATAATTATTTTTCCTGTATTTGAATTCATATAGTTTTTAATGGTTAAAAGCTCGATTGAGAGCTTTTCGCAATCGAGATTTTGTTTAACCATGCTTTAACCCTCGATCGAGATGTTTTTAAAACATGCACAAATGCTCGATTGAGGGATTTAAAATAGGCTTTTAGCCCCCTTTTTTAACTTTGTTTTTTCAAGCCCTTTTTGCGAGACCTAAACCCTAGCCTAGGATTCACACTAGATGGTGGACTTCATACCAATGGATCCATCAATGAATCGTCTATACATTGACATATAATTTACAAGTTTATGAGCTCATGTGATATTTTTTTATTTTCTTTGGAAACTTACACTCACAAAACCATGTCAACAGCTTCGATAAATCAACAACATAAAATTATAAAACAAAAATAAATTCAAAAAATACATACGCCCCATACCAACGCGTGCTCTTCAAAAATGTATTTTTTTATTTTTCTATTTTTGTAACCAGTAAACAAAAATTT
The DNA here is from genome assembly GCA_027924585.1 of Larix kaempferi. Classification (NCBI taxonomy): domain Eukaryota; kingdom Viridiplantae; phylum Streptophyta; class Pinopsida; order Pinales; family Pinaceae; genus Larix; species Larix kaempferi. Next base: position 10,580,703 of record BSBM01000206.1, read on the forward strand.
ATGCCACTTGTAAACTTTTGTTGAAATTCACAAGAACACACCTATCATTAAATGCAATTTTGGCATATTAAATCATTTTTTAGAAATATTTGTGGAAAGAAAACATAATTCTCTACAATTTGTTTTTTGTTGCGCATCGGAATTCACTAGTTATATATGAGTTTTGAGGGCTTCGATTTAATGAATGTGTAAAAAAATTAATTTTCGCCATCACTTTGGGCCAAAACGTGTTACCCATCTTCATGGATTCACCATATCACCTCTCCTTTTTCTTTAAATACTTCTCCGCCATATTACTCTACTCGACATTAATTCTCTACCCTATCTGTTATCAACTTTTCAACTCCTATCTGTGTCCTTGCACAAAGTTGAGGAACCTTTTAGATGCAATCCTAGTTTCACAAAACCCATAAGATTTTAGTAAAACAAAAATGCTCAAGTTTTTATTTGAACTATGCATGGGAGGGCATGAGCCTGTTATGTCTTTTGACATGCATGATAGATAGGAAACAAAAATGAAAGCGTGTTTTTTAACTAAAAAACGCTCATATTTTTTTAACTACAAAATGCTCTAGCATTTTCTAACTACAAAATGCTCTAGAGTTTTGTATCTACAAAATGCTCTAGTGTTTTGTATCTACAAAACTCTCTAGTGTTTTGTAACTATTAAATGCTCTAGCATTTTGTATATACAGAATTCTCTATCATTTTGTAATTCTCTATCATATTATATTACGTATTAAGTTTCCTTTACGTTTTCTTTATCCCCCCCTCCCTAACTCCCTCTTCTCCTCCATATCTCCGTCATTTATCTCTATGTACCTACCAATCCCTCCCTCCATAATTCTCTCTCCCCCTCCATATATCCCCCCTTTCTCTCTATGTCCCTCCCTCCCTCCCTCCCTCTCCCTCTCCCTCTCTCTTTATATATATGTCCTCCCCCATCCACTCCTCTCTCTCATATCTACATACATTGCTTTCCCTCTCTCCCCCTCCCTTCCTCTCTGTCTCCCCCACCATCTCTCTCCATAACTCTCTTTTTATATCCCTCCCTCCATAACTCTCTCTCCCTCTCCTTCCCCCCCCCCCCTCTCTCTCTATTTTTCCCTCCCTATAACCCCCCCCCACTCCCTCGCTCCATCCCTCTCTCTCTCCCTACCTCTATCCCCTCCGTATATCCACCCATTTTTCTCTATGTGCCAACCCCTCCCTGCCTTTACATATCTCTCTCTATGTGTCCCCCCCATCCATCCCCCCTCTCTCATATCTACATACATCTCTTTCCCTCTCTCTTCCCAACCATCTCTCTCCATAACTCTCTCTTTTAATACCTCCCTCCCTAACTGTCTCTCTCTCCCTCCCTTCCCCTCTATCTCCCATGATCCCTACAACTCTATCCCTCACTCTCTCCTTCCCTATTCCTCCCACCTCCATCCATCTATACAATCTCTCCATACATCTTTTTACCTTTCTCCCCCTTCCTCCCTCTCTCTCTCCCCCTTCAAGGGATAATTAGGGATCAATTTATGTTTATAGCATAGGATTTTATGGTTAGGAGATTTAGGGGTTAAGGAATTAAGGGATCAATTTATGTTTAGAGCGTAGAATTTTATGGGTTAGGATATTTAGGGGTTAAGGAATTTAGGGCTCAATTGTTAAGGGGATAAGGTTTAAAAGGTTAGGGGTTGAGGACTAAGCAGTTAAAGATTTAATTATTTAGGGGTTTAAAAGGGATTAGAGATTTAGGGCTTTAAGTATATGGGTTAGGTTGTTTAGTGGTTAGGGGTGGAATAGGTCACTAGTGGTTAGGGGTTGTGGGATTCGAGGTAATGTGGGTAAGGCGTTTAGGGGTTATGGGATTTAAGGGTTAATGGATTTAGTGCTATGGTGTCATGGGGTTAGGGTTTATGAGGCTAGGAATTAAGGGTGCATGGGTTAAAGGGTTAAAGGATAATAAAGGGTAATATAGAGATTAGAGGTTAATGCACAAGCGCAAGTGAGAGTTCCCAAGCTGAGAGAGGAGTGATCAAGCCTAAGGGGAATCTCTTAAGCAAATGTAGATCTCTCATGCAAACAGAGAGCACACATGCAAATGTAGAGTGCATAGGAAAAGGTAGGCTGCACTTTCACAATGGAGGTTGCACATGCAAATAGAGATTAGAGGCAAACAATTATTTTACCTCTAGGGGGTAAAATAGAGCTTAAAGGCTAATGGTTAAAGGATTAGAGGTAAACAATTAAAGGACTTAATGGCTTTAGGGGTTAGGGATTTAGGTGTAAATGTATTTAGGGATCTGTGGTTAGAGGGTTAGGTTCTAAGAGGTTAGGAATTAAGGGCTTAAGTGTTATACTGTTAAGGTATTATAAGGGGTTAAGGGATTAGGAAAATATGGGTAAGAACTAAGGGGATGGGAGCCTTAAGGGGTTTATTAAGGGACTAAGGATTTATGGATTAGGACTTTTATAGGTTAAGGGATTTAGGGATTGATTGTTCATGGGGTAAGGTATAAAAGGTTAGGGTTAAGTTTTGATGGGTTAAAGTGGTAAGGATTGTATGTTAAGGGCTTAGGTTCTTAGGAGCTAATGAATTAGGGGTTTAGTGCTTTAGGGGGTTTGGGCCTTAGGGATTATGGGTTTAGTCCTTTGATTTCCTCCCTCCTCATTCCTCTCTCCTCATCCTTCGATTTATGTCCCTTTCCACCGACTCTCGTATCCCCTCTCTCTATCTCACCCCCATTACCTCCATCCATTACTTAGCATATAGTTCCCCCCCTCTCATATTCCCTCTCTCTCTCTCTCAACCCCCTTATTCCATCCATTAAATAGCACATAGTTATGTTCTCCATAACGCTAGAGCATTTTGTAAACAAGAAATCCTAGAGAGTTTTGTAACTAAGAAATGCTAGAGGTTTTGTAAATAATAAACTCTCACACATTTTGTAGAGCAAAAATGCTAGAGTATTTATGTTGTCACCAAAGGAAAGAATAAAAATTTAAATGTAACGTTAATCTGTGAGTGTTACTTAATTCCGAAAACATGCCTCCTCACGCACCCGCATGTCATCCACAGTCCTATGTGTTTGTTTCAGAGTTACCAACCATGTGCTATGGAATATGGTAAGCCATAGCTAATTGGTCATTTCCTCCATTTTCTCAATATGCTTGTATTTTTCCTCTTTAAAATATGATAGACACAATCATTTTGGATAAAATTTTAAACAAAGATAGCATTTTTTCTACATATTCCAAATATGTAAGAAAAAATAAATATTATTTTTTTTCTATTTTTTTCCTAATTTTCTTGTATCGTGACTCCTTAACTCAAAAAAAACATTGTTAGTGTTTCTTCCATAGCTTTTTTCATTTCCCAAGCATTTAAAAATAAATTGTATGTTGCAGTACTAGACACGGACCTCTACATGCTATAAAAAATCAATTTCATAATCATTTCATTAAGACCTTCAAAAGCTACACCCACACTTGACGTACCGTTTTCAAGGTTTGATTACTTAGATAATTAAAAAAAAAAAAAAACAATTTAATTTTGGAAAAATAGTGTTGCACTAGTGCTACTTGTTCTCTACATGTCTACCAATTTTTGTAGCATGAAACAATCATTTAGGCAGTCAAAGTCCGCACCCACAAAGACATATACCTTATTATTTGCAAAAAAAATAAAATGTGTGTTAGAAAAGATGAAACTTGGAATAGTTATGAAAATTTTCAATACATAAAATTTATATATTCAGAAATGTGATTCAATTTCCTACATTTCATGTTTTTTACTCAATGCAATATATTCTGTGTGAGTATCTCAAAAAATCCATGTAAGTTGAGCGACGCCTTATTTTTCAGTTGTCTATTGCATCTAACACACCAAAAGTGACCCTAATTAGCTTGCACTTTCCCATACCTTACCTCTGCATTCCATGTTTCCCCTATCCTACCGCATACTCTCTTCCCCCTCTTAGTCCACCTCCTCCTCATCCATATCCTTTATTCCCCTTCCCCATCTCCTTATTACTTATACCTCTCCAACCTTACCCAACATCATCCCTCTATCTAATACCACTACCTCCCCAAACCACCCTTGATCACACATTGTAGACACTCTCATTCAACCACCCCCTCCCACTCAATATTGTCTCCTCTTCATCCATTCCTTCCTTATTCAACCCTTTAAACTCATCTTATATCCATAAATTCCCTCTTCACCCTCACCACCTCTCCATTCCTACAACCCATACAATCCTATCGTTTCTATCACACTCCTTTGCTCTTGTTTCATCTTCATCCCTATGTCCCTTTACATCATAGTTTACCTCCTTTTCCCATTTCCTATCCTCCCTACCCACTGTTAATTACCCTTTTCCACCCTTATTCATTTACATTACCCTGTACTCCTAATCCTCCTTACTTCCATCTCTTAATATTCTCATCACCTATCCATTTCTACCCCTTGTTGATCATCACCACCTCTATTCCATATTATCACATGCTCTTCCTAGCATGACTCCCCGTTCTACTACCTATCCACCCCCTACACCTCCTCTATTTACTCATTTTGTTTCACCACTGCTACCCCTACTCTCTCACCGATCAATCCATACATCCTTTTGGTTCCTTTTCCATCTCTTTCTCCCTCCATCTCTCCATATTTTATGGCCTCCAATATCCCATCATCCCAACCCCTATTTTTCCACTTTTCTATTTAATCCTCTCTTCACCTAGTCATTTATTCCTTAATATAGTTGACCCTATGATTTATCTTATCCAATCCTACCCTGTCCAAGCTTAACCTTTCATAACCTTGTTGGTGTACATTCTTATTTTTATTATTTTCCCCTCTTTTGGGGGACAAGGGCACTCCTACTATAGGTATCCCCCCTTTTAGGACCAAGGACACTCATAACTAGAGTAATCCCAAATTTTCAAGGACACAAGTGCTCTTAACTGGAATAATTCCCCCTTTTTAGGAAGAATGGAACCCTCACTATAGTTTGTCTACTTTTCTAGGGATCCTACTACAATTCTTCCCTTATTTAGGATGAGTGCACCCTACTTTACTATGTTGGGATATTTAGACTTTAGTTAACTCATGAATGACCTAGTTAACTATGTATTTCAAGTTCTATGTCCAATTAACATTGGTTGCTCATATATGATTGATTTAATTACTTCACATGACTATTTTGGACTAGTTAACGCTAATTGCACATGCATATCCTAGTTAAATGCCTAATAAATTCTCACTTGGATATTATGGGATTGCTAACTCATGCATGACTTAGTTATCTGCCTCACATGGGCACACTTGACTATTATGAGCTACTTAACTCTAGAGCAGTCATGCATCGCCTATTTAACTACCTCACATGGGCCCACTTGGTTATTATAGTCTAGTTAAACACTAGATCGCTCATGTATAGGTCAAGATAACAACCTCACAAGGGTGCACTTACCTATTAAGGGAAATTTCTCTTGAGTTTTCACTATCTCTTATGCTTGCGCATGTAATGTAGCCTAGCTTGGTTTCCTATATATGAAGGTTTGCATCTCATTGACCAAGGATTATTTAATTCATATATCCTATTGATCATTCAATTTGTTGATAAAGATTACGTTGATGCACAATCATGAGCTCCTTTAAAGAAACTTTAGTTGCCACATAAAATTGAAAAAATAGTAATCGCCAACTTCAAGAGGCAATTAGAGGTACTTGCATAACAAATTTTAAGATGATGTAAAAAGAAAAAATATAGTAAATTGAATAAGCTTTCATAATATCTAAATTTTACTTTTAGAAAATTTGTGTAGTTTATAAAATTTGTTTTTCTAAAACTGGATTTTAAAAATTTCAGCACAATATAACATACATGACTATACTATATGAGTTAATTGATTGTATTTTTGAATAAATTCTTTTACATATGTAGAGTACATCTTGTACTAGTGCAACACTATTTTCCGAAATTATTCATGTCAGGTCCCTTCCCATCGATCCAACGCAAGGGAGAGAACATGACACTAATAACTAGGCTTCTTCTACTTCCCAGCCCCATGATCATTAATAAAATTCATAGCAAGTAAAAATACATATGAAGATGTGTAAATGAAAGAAACATAGTGGAAATAAAATTCTACTACACATCTAGCATTCATTCAACATATTCATAATAGTCATCAAATAAAGAAATTGCAGAATTAACAAAAGAGAGTACTTATCTTGAAATAAAGTAGTCCTGAGTAACTTGCTATGCAACTCCAACATTTCACCCAACCATAGGCCAGTTGTGCTCCTCAATCTCTCAACACAACTGCCACCCCCCTTCTGGGCATGATTTCTACAAGGAAAAAGGGAACAACAGACTCACACATAGCCAAATATAAACCAAAAATTAGCCAAGCCAATCTACAGTTGGGTTTATCAGGCTGCCAAGGAAATGGAAGGGAATGAATTGCTAAGCTAGTGAGCTCAACCACAGAGCTATTGGTACATCTACAAGGTTTAACTAGATTGGTACCCACAATACCTACACACCCAACACAAGTAAGTATTCCCTTCACTGCTACACAGTCCCTCGGGCCATACCTTCCCTTCTAGTGCTCTTCAGGGTGTGCATAGAAAAGTATCCAAGGCCCTTAGATCTTTATGTGAGGTTACCCTCTTCACTAGGTTTATCACATCAATTCTAATCCTCTTCCACTCTTAGTTTATTACTCACAATTTCAAACCAAAACAGGGATGCACATAATAGCAAAACACAAGTGCAGGGCATGAAGAAAAACGTTTTGACTGTGGGATGCCCAAAATGGGGTTTCCATGAGTTTCCAAAATCATGGGCACCCAAAAATGAACTGTTAGAGGGCAAATCAACCCTCGGAGATAAAAAACGATTTTCACAACATGTTTATGGGCATTCAAGGGGCATAAACGACCTCTATAAACCCAAAAATCCTGACTCTCTTCCTCCCATCCAGTATGCAACACAAAACGACTTCCCAACTGTGGAAAATGATGGAAAACATGAAGGAAAAAGGCCCAGCTAGCTTAGACTGTGTGAGGGAGAAAAGACCATGGGTGAATAATGGTTCGGGAAGCAGTTTTGTGGGTGTTTTCTTTCATAAGGAACCAAAAACGATTTTCCAAATCGATGGCTTTCCCATACACAAAATTGGGTAGCCATACCTCTCCATTCCCAATACATTAATTACCTCAACCAACTCTTGGAAGAATTAAATGATTGGGTGCATAAGTCGAAATGGGTAGTTGAGGGTTTATGGGTTCTCTCACTGACACTTGGATTAACACTATTGAATCATGGGTTTGAATATTTTCCCTCCATATCCCTTGTAAAAATCATGTCCCCATACTCTTGTTGCATTGCATAGCTAATTGTTGGTATTTCATTAAAATGCATATTTACATGATGTTGTAATTTCTATTGTGCCTTGCTAGCATGAGAACCATATGCATCGATTTTCAATTGCCGATACATAAAAGGCTAAATCGATGGAGGGCCCTTGGCCTTGAGCTCCTCACCACGATTTAATAACGATATTTACATCATTTACAATTTTAATGCAATAGGGTCAAAATTGGGATATTACAATTCCTAATGTTTTCATTTTTATGATTTATGAAAGCTAGAAATCCCTGAAAAAATGGTGTTGTGTGCGCGTGTAGGACTTTATGGGCATAACTTAATGAAATTTTGAATTTTTTTATATGAGTGTATATATATCTCTTTATTCTAGTGCACTATATAATTTGTTTGAGAAATGGTGAATACAGTCAAAAGTTACAGCAGAAACAAAAAAGCTTGTATTTGGAATTTTGATATCCGGTGACACAAAAAGTGGACCCAACTTCATGCACCCACCGATAATTATATGGCTTCTTTCTTTACTTGAATTATCTTCTCTTCTATGGATTGTTATTTATACACGTGACATGCCAAGTTTTCCACCATCATGTCAACAAAGCATAGATTAGGTTATTGAAATATTGTGTTCTAAACCACACTTTGAAAAAAAAAATTTAGCATCAACACGAGACATTAAAAACTTTCAGTGAAATGTTTATTCAAATTATCTACAAGTTTCTTATGATATTGAACTTTTTTATCAAAATTATGTTCAAGATGATAGATAGATATTACCATTAAAAAACTTTAGTGTGGCAGTTCCATAACCAAATGATGTCCCCACCGCTATACAAAAGTTTAAACAACTTTTTAAAAAATCTAAAAAAGCAAACAAATGTTAAAATAAATATTTAATTCTTATTAAATTAAGATTTAAAGGTTTATTACCCTCATTAAATGAGTGCTCCAAGCCATGCCAATTTACCTCTTCTCGGTTATGGTTTAACCAAAGGCGATCCTGAAAGAAATAAGAAATATCCAACACCAATAGATACGGAAAGGATCCTCAGATAAGAATAAATGGGCCTTAATCATCTGGGAGAATCTATGTAAGCCTAAAATGATCAAAGGTTTGGGGATGAGGGACCCAAAAAAGAATAGTGAGGTGTTAAGGGCCAAAATATGGTGGAATTGGGTAACCCACAGCTCAAATCCATGGGAAAAACGTTGGCATGCTAGATATGCCCAAGACAGACCAAAGCAAGATCTAATACACTTCAATCAAGAAAAAGTTGGATCTCATATCTGGAAAATTTCTCTTCACAATAGACAGATAATCCAAGATCAGACATTGTTGTCAATGAAGCTTTGAGGACAAGGCTTCCCTTAAGGGGAAGGCAATGTAACAATAAAACAATAAAATAATATTAATATTAATTTATTATTAATTAAAGACTATTTAAGTCAATAGTCAAGCCTTTTTACGAAAAGGTGCATGACGGGTTTATATAAACCCCAAACCTATGTAACTATTAATCATCTATCATACATTCATTTTTACATTACTACTTAGCCATTTATGACTTTCTTATGTTACTTGTACTGGTTATTTACTTAGTAAGGAACTCTTGTTCCTTCATTGATTCCCTCGTAAGTAGGGCCATATTTTTGGAGACGGGACTTTCAAAAGTCAAACAATATTGGAAAGTGGTTACTGGGGAAGACAAGTACTGTAGCTGGAATCTATAGGAATGGTGGTCTCAAAGAACCCTGAAAGATGAATGGCCCAGAATACAGGAAGACTTTCAAGAAAGGTGTATCAAAGCTCAGGGTGGGCAAGAAAAACTTCATTGGGGATATAGGACAAAAGGAGTTTTTAATATCAAAGAGGCCTATCAGATATGGACAAGGAAATAGGAGATATAGTCACAGGAAGTTTGGAAAAAATTATGGAAGAACAACCATTGGCCCAAAGTGGCCATTTTTCTATGGCTAGTGGTGCACAAAATTGTCATCGGAGAAAACCTCAAGAAGCAGGGACTGATTGGTCCATCTCAATGCACCTTATGTGTTGTTGTGGAAGAGACAATAGATCACCTATTGGATGGATGCCCCTTTGCATCCTCTCTCTGGGACAAAGGGGAGGAAATCTTTAGATGATCGAATAGAATTAGAGGGCATCCGAATCACTCAGTCTGCGAATGAGACATGAAGGAATTCCAAAATCCCATCATTAATCATATCTGGACCCTATTCCCCAAGTTCCTGCTTTGGGGAATGTGGCTGGAATGCAATAAATAAATCTTTTAGGATAAAAGTTCAACCTTTGAGATAGTTTGGGCCAAAATTACTCTCCAAATGCAGGAATTAATCAGGATTGGCAATTGGAACGAAAAGGACCGAGACATGGATCACGCAGACAAAAGAATCCTCACTACTTGGGGAATTTCATGGTCAGATCCGACTCCTTCCTTAAGACCCCCCAACTCAAATTCTCATTCTAGCCCTACTCAATGGTCTCCCCCCCAGTGGGTTTTCAAGATGAATTTCGACAATGCTTCCAAAGTGAATCTGGGGTCTGCAGGTTTCAGAGGGGTCATTAGGGACCACGAGGGACATATCCTAAGCATTTTCCTAGGACACATAGGAAAGAACACCAACAATGTGGCTAAGTTGGATGGGATGATATATGGTCTAAATTTGGTGGCAAGAGAAGGTTGGGAACCTGTCATAGTGGAGGGGGTCATCATCCATATGGAAAAAAAACTATAGAACAGGAAAATGATATCTAAGGTGGCGGCTAGTTGATGGTTGGAATTTAGGATCGAAAAAATCCATTTAGCTCTCACTAGGCCCCACGCATGGACTTTTTACCATGTTAAGCGAGAAGGTAGTAGTGTGGCGAATTACGTGGCAAATGCGGGTGAAAAGGAGAAGTGTCGTGGAAGGGATGGACATGTGGATTCTTTGAGGATCGGGAATGGTTAAACTAGTGTGCATAGTTGGCGTGTGAGGACAGCTGGATATCAGATGGGGATGGTAGTGACATGTACAATCCCCATGCGAGGACTGCAGCAAACCATGTTCCCAGAGCGGCGGACACATGGAATAATGACAACCCTCCTCTCTCTGGCATCGGGGAATTTTACTGGAGGTGTATGCCATTGAATGCAACCCTTAGCTCCTGTGTGAACCAAGAAGAGGGAACGGTACATCCTGGTACGAGGCATGCATATGGTTGTCCTTGAGATGACGCGAAAGAATGATGGGAAAGAAGGTTGAATCCTACAATTTAATGGGAATGTTAATGATCTAATATGGGCAATTATGAGGTTGGCGGATGGAAAGACTACATATGCAGAAGGAAATGCCTAGTATTTTCGCATAACGTCTTGGTTTCTCATTACTCTGGAATACTGGTGGGCTATAAACGTCGTGTTGCAGAGGTCATCTAAGAAAGCCGCCCTTGTGGATGAGTGCAATGGAAACCGGAGGGAAGCAAGCTAGGAGGAGGCAAAAGGGAAAGAAGGAAGAAACGATTCCCAAAGTTACCTGTGAACAAAAGCGGGTTAGCCAAGCCACGCATTTCTTCCGTGAGAGAATTTGCAGGTTGTCCATAGGGAAATTGAGTAGATTGAGAAGAATCTATGGGAACAAGTCAAGGCACCCAAGATGGAGGAGCCAACAGAATGGGTGCAGGATCCTGGCACCACATTCAACAGAATGTTTGCCTATGATCGGGTTCTTGTCACTTACTGGGTGGTAAAGGGGCTGTTAGCCCACATCTTGATCAAGCGAGCAAACAAAGATGCTAGCGATGAGGAACTAATTTGAGCTTGGAAGGAGCACAATATGGACTATAGACTGATGCATCAAAAAATTGATATGATTGCAAGCAAAATGGTAATTCAATTTCTTCCCCCATCTGGTTCTCGGCCGAGCAAAGCGATATCCAAATGGGATTAATGTGACGTTGGGGCTAGCCATGGGCTAGCACGACAAAAAGAGCACCTGCGACCACTACTAAGGGATGATCAGGACACGGCCATGGAAGCCCGATCTCTCAGTCCAAGCATCTAATGGGTGTGAACTCTCTAGCGCAGGTAGGACTAGGTGAGGTGTAGGTGTCTTTGCTCATGGTCTGTATTTAGTTTTTTTGGTCTAGGGTCATATGGTTTCGGAGATGTGTCATTTGTCGGCACTTAGTCTCTTTCTTGTCTTAGTTTTTAGCTGTTTGTGTTAAAAGTCGATGTTGGATGAATGGGTTTTGATCAAAGGCTTGAATTTTTGTAAGGTGACTTCTTTTTGTTTAGTTAGAAAGAAGTATGAGGATAATAGCAATATGTGTTGGTCATGTCATTATGCTATTCAAAGGCCAAGTAGATGTATAGTGATGGATGCCATGTGATCTTTTTTTGCTGTAATATTTAATTTCCTTAATTAAAAAAATATTTAAAGATTTATTTTTCATTAATTCAAAAGTTTAATTTTCATTGTCCATTATATTTTTTAAGTCTTCTATCATCCAACTCCAATTAATTTTCAAACATTTATAGGTCGACCAATTTTTTTTTATCTCATTTGATTGTTGATTATGCCATTCGAACCTGCAATCGGCATGGCAAAACGATGGGAAAAAACAAACGAGTCATATGTTTAAATTACTTTATTTTGTTCTTCTCTATTAAAGAGTAATTTAAACATGCTAAGATTTAGATAAGTTTTCAAATTATTTTTCTGTGAAAATTGGTATATTTATTATATATTAAAATTGTATTTATGTAATATGAAGTGTAACATTCAGACTAGTGTAACATTCAGTTTGAGTGAAAAAATTTTCCATACAAATTTTTTCCATTCACGTGTGGAAGAAGATTCTCCTTGATATTTTGTTAGAGATATATGGTGTTTTTGAGAAGAACTAGAACAATTATGTACTATTTGATTCTTTTGAATAGCAATAATATGCTTTTTTCTGCTGAAAAAAACAACACATTCAAATTAAAGTAGATCAAAGGCCGTGCCATCTATCATATAAATTCAAAATAATATTTGATTCCTTTGAAAATAATATTTGATTCCTTTGAATAGCAATAATATGCTTTTTTCATTCAGACCATGTGCTTTTTTATGCTGAAAAAATAACAAAACATTCAGACCAGAGTAGATCAAGGGACGTGCATTTGCACGTGCCATATAAAGTGAAAACAAATATGGCACTGTTTTCTCCATATGTCACTGGTTTCTCTATCACGGACCATTGTCCATTTCAGATGTTTGGGAGTAGAAGAGACGTGCATTTGCGGGAGAAATTGAAAAGAAATATGGCATGGTTTTTCCCATGTGTGCAATTTTAGGTTTTTTTGCTTTGGATGTTCAACCTATCAATTTTAGGTTATTTCGCATGTTGTTTTTTTTGCTTTGTATGTGCAACTTTGACGAATCCAAATTCCACGAAAAGAAATTCCAAACTGTAGCGGTTGCGAAATTAACGCAGCGGTCGAAAAAGAAATTCCAAACTGTGGGGTTTGCGAAATTATCGCAGCGGTCGATTTAAGATGCTTCGGAGTAGAAGATACGTGCATTTGCGGGAGACTGTCTTTTCCATCACAACTGTAACTCTATAAATATATGCGGTGGTACTCGCCAGGAAGTCGGACATGCAAGAAGAGAGAAGCAGAGCATCGTATTGAAGAGAAAAATGGATTCAGAGGAGAACTTGCTCGTGAATCTAGCTGCCACAGCAGATGCAGCTAGAGTAACGATACTCCTTTTGATCATCGTATTGTTCTTGAAATATCGTTTGAAAACGAAGAGATCAAGGAATCCAGAGCCGCGGCCTCCGGGGCCATCTCCATGGCCCATAATCGGGAATCTGCATATGTTGGGAGAGTTGCCTCACCGTGCTCTGAAAGACCTTGCACAAAAATATGGTCCCATTATGTTTCTGCGCTTGGGCTCCATCCCTACACTGGTGGTTTCGGCTCCTGAGATGGCCAAACATTTTCTTAAAACTCATGATCTCATCTTTGCCAGCCGACCCTTAATGGCCGCTGGAAAATACATGGCCTACAATTTCAAGGACGTTGCGTTAGCCCCGTATGGAGATTACTGGAGGCAGATGAGAAAAATATTCGTCTTAGAATTGCTCACTGCCAAACGAATCGAGTCCTTCCAGTCGGGGCGAGACGAGGAGCTATCTGCAATGATTCACTCCATTTGGAATGAAAGCGAGAACGGGGCGAAGGCTGTCAACCTGAGCAAGGCGTTGTCGTCTCTCATGACAAATATAATATGCAGAATGCTCATGGGCAGAAAATGTTCGACGGACGTGCCCGATAATTTGGCGACCTATAAGAGATTGGGGAAAATGGTGCGGGATTTGTCGCCTTTATCCGGAGCTTTTGATATTGGAGATTTCATTCCTTGTTTGGCTTGGTTAGATTTGGGGGGAATCAGAAGGCGCATGAAGAAAATGCACCAAGAATTCGATTCCTTGACGGAGAAAATTATCGATGAACACATTGTAAACGAGCGAGCAAACGGCCAGCACGGGAACGATCTTGTAGACGTGCTGCTCGACATCTCTGAGAGGGCGGCCGATGCAACGGACAAAAAATTAAGCAGCAGGAACGACATAAAGGTCCTCATTCTCGACATGTTGATTGGCGGAATTGAATCGTCAACAGTTACTCTGGAATGGGCAATGTCGGAGATTTTGATGAATCCTGCTGTGATGAAGACATTGCAGGAAGAGCTCGAGTCGGCTGTCGGCAAAGGTGGCCGAGTAAAGCCGTCTGATCTGCCAAGTCTGGAGTATCTGCAATGCGTGGTGAAGGAAACGCTAAGATTGCATCCGCCTGGTCCACTGCTGGTTCCCCACGAGTCAAGGGAGACGTGCATTGTGGCGGGATACAAGATCCCTGCTAAAACGAGGCTTATAGTCAATGCGTGGGCGATGGCGACAGATCCGGGTGTATGGGGAGAGGACGTTTTGGCCTTCAAGCCGGAGAGGTTTATGCAGGTGGGTGGCAAACACAGAAATATAGATGTGAAAGGTCACGACTTTGAACTCATTCCCTTCGGATCTGGCAGGAGAGGGTGCCCTGGGACGGCTTTGGCTCTTGAATCTGTTAGCCTTGCACTTTCACGTCTGCTGCATTGCTTCGACTGGAGTTTGGAGTGTAAGGATGGAGTCCAGGAGGAACTGAATATGAGTGAATCGTTTGGTCTAACGATGTCACGGCGCTTTGATCTCTTTGCTGTTCCAGCCGTGAGGTCGCAGGCAGGAGTTTGAAGGTTAATGTATGGTAACATTTCATGAATTCATAGGTGAAAATAGCTTGTTGGGATATAGATCCTATGGTTCTCAACTCCATCAACTATAGTATCCACAATGATAAGGTTGGTTGGTTATTATACTTATATAGCCCTTCTCTCAGTAAGGTTAACGCCCGCCTCCTTGGTGCCTACCTCCTTAGTCCTTGATAAGCAAGGAAGGATAAGATTTGTTGGTTATTATACTTATATAGCCCTTCTCTCAATAAGGTTAACGCCCACCTTCTTGGTGCCTATCTCCTTAGTCCTTGATAAGCAAGGAAGGAAGGGTAGTGAGAAGATTGTTTGGTTATTATATTTATAGGCATGTGTTTATATTTTATAAATTGAGAAGATTGTTTGGTTATTATATTTATAGGCATGTGTTTATATTTTATAATTTATGGTGAATTAAGAAATTTATGGAAGGAAGATGACACACATGATTATGGATTTTATTTTAAATTTGAAATAAATTATTACAATTATATATAGTTTTTTAGTATACTAATTGATGTTAGAATAATATCTAGCCATGTAATTAATATTATGGTTGTGGTTATTCAAAATAAAAATAATAATAAAAGATATAAAAGATAACTTGAAACTTATGCATGGATAAAAGTTGAATTGCTTTGTTTATGGGGTATTCTAAAGGTGGGCATGTGATGTGGTTTAAGTTCATTGAAAATTTTTGGAGATTCTTTAGTTATAATGAACTGGATAACATATACAAAAGGATGAATCCATAGTCTCAAAAGAAGAACAAGAGCAAAATCTCATCTAGAGCAGGCTAAATTACATTAGAAAAGAACATCATAGATCCATAATGGGTGAGTGAGTCCTCAATGTTGAACATTGTAACTTCTAAGAATATTATATTTGTACATTATTATTCCGGAGATGTTTCATCCCTCCGGGGTAACCCTATTATGTATCGAGAGATGATTATTCCTCCGATGGCTTGTGGTAACTAGGGTTATTAGACCCACCATGTGGGGGTCGGCCCTGATCTTATATTTTAGGGGTTATTAGACTTCTACAGGAGAGGCCGGCCCCATTAGTGATTTTGGTCTGTCGAGAACTAGTATAAATAGAGGAGGTGAGCTCCTCATTAGACACACTTGTACAACTCAGAAAAGTAGCACACTTGTCTAGGAGGTCTGCTAAGGAGATAGAGAAGGAGGGAGCAAATCTTGTATTTTGGTTGATCATCTTATTGAGGAAAGCTTTGCTGGGTTTTCTACCCCATGAGGGTTTCCCAGGGTAAACTCTGTGTCTATCTTGTGATTATGTTTCTTTCAGTGATCTTGCTAGTCTATTTGGTTTAAACTTAACATGGTATCAGAGCTAGCCTGAATAGGACATCTTTCACAAGGTAAGAATATCTTTCTCTCTCTCTCCGGTGAAATTTAGGGTTTCAGCAAAAAGTTGGTATTGTTAAATTCTGATTACATGGCTGGATAGCCCTTCTCAAACCAATCTTTTGATCCCTAGATCGAACTTTTTGGTTGGGTAGAACTCCGGGAAAGTCAAACCCTAGTTTTACCAAAAGTGTGATAAACCAAAAATTGGTTTCAGCAAAAAGTTGGTATTGTTAAATTTTGATTACATGGCTGGATAGCCCTTCTCAAAACCAATATTTTGAGCCCTAGATCAAACTTTTTGGTTGGGTAGAACTCCGGGAAAGTCAAACCTTAGTTTTACTAAAAGTGCAATAAACCAGAAATTCTGTCCGAGGATCCAGAAAAGTAAAAAGGTTGAAGTTCCCAGGTAAGTACTATTCTGTATCTTGTCTCTTGGACTCCCCCAAGAGAAGATGGCTCCAAGCACTAAGCTTGAAGACAAGTTAGAAGTTATAGAGAATTTCTGGGCATGGAAATACAGAATTGGTCTCATTCTTGAAGAGAATGACATTGCTCAGTACATCAAAGATGAAGTTGCAGAACCTGAAGGAGATGAAGCCAAAGAGAAGCATAGAAAGGATTTGATTAGGGCAAAGAGAATCATAGCTGATTCCATTAAGGACCACTTGATTCCCCAAGTGGTTTCCAAGAAAACTCCAAAAGAGATGTATGATGTCCTAGGAAGGATGTATGAGGAAAAGAACATCAATAGGAAGATGAATCTAAGAACTCAGTTGAAGAGTACCAAGATGAACAAAGCGGAATCCATTCAAGACTACTTCTCAAGGGTCTCCCAAATCAAGGAGCAACTAGATGCCATTGGTGATACTCTTGATGAAGATGAACTTGTGATGACTGCTCTAGATGGTCTCACTAGACCTTGGGAGTCATTTATACAAACTTTGTGTGCCAGAAAAGAAAGTATGAAGTTTGATATAGTATGGGAGGATTGTGTTCAAGAAGAGGCTAGGGTAGCCAATAGAGAAGCACTCCTCAAGGAGGATGAACAAGCCTTGACTACTCACACCAAAAGAAGAAGAATGGGTAACTTCAAGAAAGTTGACCACAAAGGATCTCAACACTTCTCTAGATCTAAAAAGAGAAGAGGACCCAATCCAGTAAGATATCTTTCCATAGTCCAGTGCTACAGTTGTCATAAACTAGGACACATCTCTAGATTTTGTTCTTCACAAAAGAAGAAGATTTTCCACAAAAGACACCATGCACATATGGCAAAAGATGATAGTGAAGAAGAAGAAGAAGAAGAAGAAGAGGAAAGGCCTTGAAAGAAAAGATATAAAGTAAAGAAAGAAGATCCAGAAGAATATGTCCTATTCTTTGCACTCTCTGGATCTGTATCTCCTGGAGAAGATACATGGCTCATTGACAGTGGTGCTTCTAAGCACATGACAGGTCAAAGAAAGACTTTCTCAAATCTTGAAGAAAGGTCTTCTACACAAAAGGTATCTCTAGGAGATGACTACCAATATCCCATCAAAGGAATTGGTGAAGCAAGCTACAAGCTAGATTCTGGAACTCCGTTGAAGATGAAAGAGATCTTATATGTTCCAGGTTTGAAGAAGAACTTACTATCTATCTCAGCACTAGATAAGAAAGGTTTTAGAGTTGCCTTCATAGATGGCCAAGTAATTATGTGGCCCAAAGGAAAATCTATTGAAGATGCAGTTGTTATTGGTGAAGAAGAAGGAGGTCTCTATAAACTCAAGGGACATTCAAAAGTTGCCCTTGCTCATGAAACCTCTAGCCCCAGTGAGCTATGGCATATAAGATTAGCTCACATTAATTATAAAGCCCTACCCTATGTAAGCAAGGTGGTCATAGGACTACCAGACTTGAAGATTGATCATAATGGCTCATGTAAAGGATGTGAAAAGGAGAAGAATATCAAGAACCCTTTTCCAAAGAGTGAAACAAAGTCTAAGAACATTTTGGAGCTAATACACTCAGATGTATGTGGACCAATGCCCATCACTTCTATAAGTGGTTTTGAATACTATCTCTCATTCATTGATGACTATTCAAGGAAGACTTGGATATACTTCCTAAAAGGAAAGAATGAAGTCTTTGGAAAATTCAAAGAGTTTAAGGCCTTAATAGAAAATCTCTCAGAAAAGAAAATCAAGATTCTTAGAACATATAATGGGGGAGAATACACTTCAAAGGACTTTGAAGACTTTTGTAAGGAAGCTAGAATCAAGAGGGAACTAACCACTCCCTACAATCCCCAACAAAATGGAGTAGCTCAAAGAAAGAATAGAACCATCATGGAAGCTGTAAAGACTATGATTCATGATCAAGATCTTCCCATGTGGTTATGGGATGAGGTAGCTAGAACAGCAGTTTATGTGCAGAATAGATTATCACATAGTGCTCTTGAATTCAAAACTCCAGAAGAAGTGTTCTCAGGAAAGAAGCTTGAGGTAAGTCATCTCAAAATATTTGGTTGTCCTGTGTACATACACATTCCAAAATAAAAGAGAACCAAGTTGGATCCTTCTGGTAAGAAGGAAATATTTGTTGGATATTGTGAATCATCCAAAGCCTTCAGAATTTACATACCAGGTTTTCATCATATGGAAATAAGTAGGGATGTAACATTTGATGAAGAAGCAGCTCTCAAGAAATCCAGGAAGTGTCAACTAGAAGAAATCTATGAAGAAGATACACCTTCTAGAATCACAGACGCTGTGCACATTCCTGAAGATGATACACTAGAGGTCCATGACATGATAGAACCACAAGAACCCCCCATTACAAACTTATCTAGGAAAAGAAGGCTAGCATGGGCTAGAGACATTATTCAAGGAGCTGAAAGATATGGAGCTCCTGAAGGTTCCATTAGAGAAAGAAAGAAACCAAGGCTAGTATCCAACTATGTAGCCTTGATGTGTGATCTTGTGGATCAACAACCTACTAGCTATGAAGAGGCAGCTCAGAAGAAAGAATGGGTAGAAGCAATGACAGAAGAATATCACTCAATAATGAAAAATGATGTTTGGGATATAGTTCCCAAACGAAAAGATAAAAGTGTGGTTTCTTCCAAATGGATTTTTAAAATAAAACATGCTGCAGACGGTAGCATTGAAAAATATAAGGCAAGGTTTGTAGCTCGAGGTTTCTCTCGGAAAGAGGGAATTGACTATGAAGAAACTTTTGCACCAGTTGCTAGGTATACTTCAATTAGAACTATCATAGCACTTGCATCTATGATGAAGTGGAAATTACACCAAATGGATGTTAAGACAGCTTTTCTGAATGGTGTAATTGAAGAAGAAGTGTACATAGAGCAACCACAAGGTTTCGAAATTAATGACAGAAGAACTCATGTATGCAAACTGAAAAAGGCATTATATGGATTAAAGCAAGCTCCTAGAGCTTGGTACGGAAGGATTGACAATTTCTTAACAAGCATGGGCTTTACCAAGAGCAAAGCTGACCCTAATCTTTATCTCAAGGTAATGGATGATGAACCAGTTATACTACTGTTATATGTAGATGATCTGTTTCTAACTGGAAATGAGAAACAGATTATTGAATGCAAGAAGAAGCTTTCTTCATTAATGGATGATGAACCAGTTATACTACTGTTATATGTAGATGATCTGTTTCTAACTGGAAATGAGAAACAGATTATTGAATGCAAGAAGAAGCTTTCTTCAGAATTCGAGATGAAAGATCTCGGATTAATGCACTACTTCTTAGGTCTAGAAGTATGGAAAGAACCAAAAGGAATCTTTCTAAATCAAGGTAAGTATGCTGTGGAGGTTCTCAAAAAATTTGATATGTTGGAGTGTAAAGCCATGGCCACTCCCATGGACTCCAACTTGAAGTTATTAGTTAATGACTCATCGGAATTAGTGGACATAACTCTATATAGACAAATTATCGAGTCTTTGATGTATTTAACAAATACTAGGCCAGATATATGCTTTGCTGTAAATACCCTGAGTCAGTATCTAGTAGAACCTAGAAAGGTTCACTTGATAGCTGCAAAGCATGTAATGAGGTATCTAAAGGGTACTTTAGATTTTGGTCTATATTATCTTGGAAATCATGAACTCAGATTGCATGGTTACTCAGACTCTGATTGGGCAGGAAGTATCTCAGACAGAAAGAGTACATTAGGTGGATGTTATGGCCTTGGATCTGCCATGATCTCATGGTTCAGTAAGAAACAGTCTAGTGTGGCTCTCAGTACTGCTGAAGCAGAATACATAGCTTCCTGCTCTGCTAGCTGTGAAGCAGTATGGCTTCGGAAACTATTATCTGGTGTGTTTGACTTAGAGATGGATCCCACTGTGATCATGTGTGATAATCAAAGTTGTATCAAAATGACAGAGAATCCTATATTCCATGATAAGTGAAAACACATAGTGATCCTATACTTTTATATACGAGACATGGTGCAGAGAGGATCTATCAAACTCGAGTATGTGAGTACTGAAGAACAAGTTGTTGATATATTAACCAAACCCCTGTCTCGTGTGAAATTTGAATATTTTCGAGACAAGCTTGGTATAGCTCTAAATGATCCTCATCGAAAGGGGGAGTAGTATCATCATAGATGATGAAGATACCCGCTTACCACTTCTAGATATTTATACTTATTTAGATTTAGATTTTCTTTTTACACTCAAAATACTTGTATTATTCTTTCTTTTATTTTGATGATATATGTACTGATGTGGATATATGTTTTGATGATATATGTACTGATGTGGATATATGTTTTGATGATATCTGTATTGATGAGGATATATGTTTTGATGATATATGTATTTACATGTTTTGATGATGAGGATACATGATGCCTTGATGTATTGATGATGATACATGTTTTGATGAGTATACTTGTGTACTTGTATGGATGAGGATACTTGTATTGACAAGAGGATTGTATCATCCGTGGACTTTAGTCCTAAAGTGAGCCGCAGACAGATGTCTCCGAGAGTAAGAGGATTGTATCATTCGTAGACTTTCGTCCTAAAGTGATCCGCAGACAAATGTCTCCGAGAGTAAGAGGATTGTATCATCCATGGACTTTAGTCCTAAAGTGAGCCGTAGACAAGATGTCTCCAAGAACAAAATCCTGAATGAACAGGTAAGGGGATTGGATCGTCCTCGGACTTTGGTCCTGTGAATTGAACCATAGACAATATGTCTCCAAGAACAAAATCCTGAATGAACAGGTAAGGGGATTGGATCATCCTCGGACTTTGGTCCCGTGAATTGAGCCGTAGACAAGATGTCTCCGAGAACAAAATCCTGAATGAACAGGTAAGGGGTTTGGATCATCCTCAGACTTTGGTCCTGTGAATTGAGCCTAGACAAGATGTCTCCGAGAACAAAATCCTAAATGAACAGGTAAGGGGATTGGATCATCCTCGGACTTTGGTCCTGTGAATTGAGCCGTAGACAAGATGTCTCCGAGAACAAAATCTTGAATGAACAGGTAAGGGTATTGGATCGTCCTCGGACTTTGGTCCTGTGAATTGAGCCGTAGACAAGATGTCTCCGAGAAAAAAATCCTAAATGAACAGGTAAGGGGATTGGATCGTCCTCGGACTTTGGTCCTGTGAATTGAGTCGTAGACAAGATGTCTCCGAGAATAAAATCCTAAATGAACAGGTAAAGGGATTGGATTGTCCTCGGACTTTGGTCCTTTGAATTGAGCCGTAGACATAAGGTCTCTGAGAATTGAATGATAGGACTGGATCATCCCTGGACTTCGTTTCAAAAGGTACATTATAGGAATGGATCGTCCTTGGACTTCGGTTCCAAAGGTACATGATAGGACTGGATCGTCCCTGGACCTCAGTTCAAAAGGTACATGGTAGGACTGGATCGTCCTTAGACCTCGGTTCAAAAAGGTACATGACAGGATTGCATCATCCATGGACCTATGTCCTAAAAGGAGCAATAATGATCATCCTGTAATATGATCATATGTATCGCAAGGTATATGATGCTGATGATCGTATGATGAGGATACTGATGACGATGCTGACGCTGATGACGATGCTGATGCTGATGATGGTATGATGACGATGCTGATGATGATGTTGATGCTGTTGATGATGCTGATGATCGTATGATGACGATGCTGATGATCGTACGATGACGATGCTGATGATCATGCGATGATGATGATGATGATGTTAATGTTCCAGTAACTGATTGAGTTACTGATGATGATGTATTGAAGAAAGCTTCTGATGATTTATAGATGTATCATGTATGATGTAGTCGATGACTCCTTGCTCCTGCAGACATTGTTATAATATCCTTCTCATTAAGGGGGAGTGTTGAATATTGTAACTTCTAAGAATATTATATTTGTACATTATTATTCCGGAGATGTTTCATCCCTCCGAGGTAACCCTATTATGTATCCGGACATGATTATTCCTCCGATGGCTTGTGGTGACTAGGGTTATTAGACCCACCATGTGGGGGTCGGCCCTGATCTTATATTTTAGGGGTTATTAGACTTCTCCAAGAGAGGTTGGCCCCATTAGTGATTTTGGTCTATCGGGAACTAGTATAAATAGAGGAGGTGAGCTCCTCATTAGACACACTTGTACAACTCAGAAAAGTAGCGCACTTGTCTGGGAGGTCTGCTAAGGAGATAGAGGAGGGAGCACATCTTGTATTTTGGTTGATCATCTTATTGAGGAAAGCTTTGCTGGGTTTTCTACCCCATGAGGGTTTCCCAGGGTAAATTCCGTGTCTATCTTGTGATTATGTTTCTTTCAGTGATCTTGCTAGTCTATTTGGTTTAAACTTAACACTCAATCCATTTTTCCCAACAAAGACAACCAACTTCACCGTCAAGTGCTTCTTTGGATAAAGCCTCTACAACATCATTATAATCATGGTAGATGTGATCGATAGAAAGATCAACAAACCAGGACATCATGAAAGTAATCCTATCACACCAATGGCTTAGTTAAATGTTGTTAAGCTGAAATAGCTTCTTATGAGATGCTCGCATGATATGTCTTTTGCTATAGCAATATAGTGACACGAATGATCCGGTCTTTCCGATTTGCTTTTGTATTTTTTGATTTCTTCATGAAATAACATTAGTACTACTTTTTTTCTTTGTGAAAAAAAAATAAGGGACACTTCTTTACTAGAAGAAAGCATTTGATAACAACTAGCTGAGACATAGACAATTGGGTGATAACAACTACACATAGAGAACAGGTAACATATTTAATTTGCTTGCGACACTTAACATGGCACTTAACTTGAATTTGAATAGTTATATAATAAGATTTTTAATTATTGAAAAGTGTTTATGAATATCTAAATAAATCAATCATTAAGCATACATGAGTATATAGTATGAGGAATTAAAAATAATAAAAATAAAAATAAATTTTAATTACAAATATATATTGATATTATTGTTATTACTATTACTATTTGGATTTCTTTAAATTTTATTTATTGATTATGTAAAATAATTTATTTTGTAAATCAAAATTTATGAGATTAAATAAATTCATATATATATACATATATATTGATATTAAGTTTAATGTTTTTTTTTATAAATCTTATAACAAATCTATGTTTGTGATGTTACATCTTATATATAGAGATTTGCATTGCTCTTTGGATGTAGTGTAGGTGAGTGAAGGGAAGCATGTAATAAGAGAAGATATATAAATATAGTTTATTTAATTTATATTTAAAATTTAAAAATATTTATTTAATTTAATATTTGGAATTTAAAAAATATATATTTATAAAATTATTTAAATAAATGAAAAAACATTATAACATACATTAAAAAAATATAATAAATTCTTTTCTTAAAAGTCAGCATTCGTTTGTCATGTGATCCATAAAATTTAGGCTCAACTAATTATAGTTTATACCATGATATGACAAACTCCGTAGGGAGTGGCATATGTTATGTTTTGACAGAAAATATGGAAGGATTGTGAAGAGGAACATGCGTCAAGTTAAGGTTTTTTTATTTTTTTATTAAAATTAAATAATTTCTTATTTTTTATAAATCTTATTAAAAGCAGGTAAAAATAGTAACATGATAAAAGTTATTCAACTAGAAAACAACAAATATATATTTGTCATGTTATCCAATTAGAAAACAACAAATATATATTTTCGATTTTTAAAAATTATGTTTTAATATTTAAAATATTTAAGTTAATATATTATTTTTAAAAAACTTTATACAACGATAACAAAATTTATAGGTTTTTTTTTCAATCATGAAAAATAACATACTTAATATTAAAAATAGTATATAAAAATTACAAACCAATGGCAAAAACCATCCAAACTAAAAATACATCCAATACTAAAAGATACATCCAACTTCCAGAAACCTAAGACAACCCGTCTACCAGAAGCAAACAGTTCATTACAACACAATGATTATGACTAGTTATCACCGATATTCCACAATATCACCGCTGCATAATAAAAAAAACGAGTGCCACAAAAAACAAGAAGCCACTCCCATCCTAGCCATCGATCGCTATATCTTCGCGGCTTATAAAAAAAAAATCAACTCATCTTTATGATTGTTTACAATAAAATTAAAAAACTTCAAATCATAGTTTCAATTAAAATAAGAAATATGATCTTTATGTTTGTTTACATTTTTTAAACAAAATTGAAACATCAAATCATAATTTTGATTAAAAGAGAAAATATAGAGAATTAGTGTAGGTGAAAACAAAATGAATTATTAATTGTAAACATAAATCATTATGAGGAAGAAAGTGTTATTTTTAGTTTTTATTATTTAAATTTATTATCATTTATTTTTAGATAAAAAATTAATTTTAAAGTTTGCTTTAGAAGATTATTTTTATTTTTATTATTTAAATTTATTATCGTTTGCTTTTAAAAGCTTTCTTATATTTTTGTTAAGGATTTTTTGCGGTGGAGGAGCTAGCCATTCACGATTCACCGAATAGAAGAGCATTAAAACTTACATACCTAAGGACATCCAAAAGGCATCGGTAAAAGTGATATGACAACGCATAGGTTGCTTAAATCTGATCCAGTGGTAGAACTCACATGACAACTTAGCCTGCTCTACAATATTTAATGCTATGTCAACAACATTGTGGGTCTTGAGATCCAACGGCCCACAACGCTGATGTTGTAGCATTAAACGGCCTGCAGCACTTTAGATATTGATTGATATTGAAGTGACAGAGAAAAAAACTGAATGGATGACTCAATGGGACATAAGACACATGGCACATATTTGTATTTCTCTTAATTTTGTTTTTTTATTATGACAATTTGGTTTAAAACCAGGTAATATTTGACATATCAATATGCTCATCCAATCAGAAAATAGAAATATATAATTCAAAAATTCAAAATTAATTTTTAATTTTACAATATTTAATTTAATATAAAAATATTTACAAAACTTTATAAAATTATAGAAAAAATTGATCGCCATTGGCATGATTAATAAGAATTAGTTGGCATTCACAAATTATATGAACAATCTGCACATCAATGTATATTCAAGGTATCACCACATTTTTACTTTTCATAAACTAATATGTCTTTACTCAACCATTACTATTGGAAATAACAAAACAAAGAGATTTTTTATTAATCATTATCATATAAACAAACAAACAAACAAAAAATTACTTGGTTTGTTGATGTTATACTACAAAAGAATAAGATGCACACAACATCATAGATGCAAAAGCAATGCTGTCAATATGGAATAAGGAATCTTACAATTCATGATTTTGTTTTTGTTTTGATCTTAACATTCAATTAATTAACAATTAAGAAAAAAAACAAAGCAAAATTTCATTAATATCTAAAAATAATTAAAACCAAATACCAAAGTTTATATTAAATGAAAACAAAAAAAATAAAAACAAAAATGTAATTAGGGAAAATAACAAAACAAACTTTCAATAATAGCTATAAAAAAATTAACCACGTGTCAAATTTTACATTAAATAAAGATTAAAAAATATATATAAAAACAAAAATGCAATCAAAGAAAAACAATAAAACTAAATTTCAATAAAACTAAAAATAATAAACTAAGTGTCAAAGTTGATATTATATAAAGATAAAAAAGAAAAAAAAAAGAAAAATGTTGTAAAATATCCAAATCAAAGAACCTAAAAAAAATAATTGACATTATATAACAATAAAACTAAATTTCAATAAATTAAGTGTCAAAGTTAATATTATATAAAGATAAAAAATAAAAATGTTGTAAAATATCTAAATCAAAGAACCTAAAACAATAGTTGACATTATATAAAAATAAGAAAGGCAAAAAAAAATGTTGTAACATCCAAAACAAGGAACCTTAAAAAAACTAAAACTAAATATGCATATCTAAAATTATTTAAAATCATCATTCAACGTTTACAATAAATAAAGAAAGACACAAAAACAAGATGCACTAACATCCAAAAGAGAGAACCATAAAAAATAATTAAATGCAAAATGCATATTTAAAAGACAAATTTATTATAAATAAGAGCTTGATGTGCATTTAAGTGGAAAAGAAACATACGGAGGTACTTACTTTAAGGTAGGTAGGTTATATATAATATGCATATAGAAGTTTGTTTAGTTTAAAAATTCTAAAGATTATATTTAAAATAATAATTATAAAAAATAAGTAAATGCAAATATATATATATGTGTGTGTGTATGTGTGTAAAAAACATTTTTTTTTGTAAATAAGAAGTGCATTTAAGTGAATAAGAGACATGTAAAGCTACAAGATAATTAAGTTATATATAATAATATATTCATTAGTGAGTTTAGTTTAATTTTTTTTAAAGATTGTATGCATATATAAACTAAACATGTTGTCTAACATAATTAGACTAATAAGTTTAAGGTTAGTATGTAATAAATTTATAGAAAACATGTAGTGCCCTGGTTTTTCAGCAGAGCACTGGGTAGGATTTAGGAGTTAATTTTACTATGTATTAAACTTTACTGAGGTGTAAGAAAGTAAAGTTTCCAATATGACCTCTATTTCTATTAAATGGTATTTAGTTTACTGTTCTGTACTTAAAATTTCTGTATATATATAAAGAAATTAAACTAACATATCATTATTTCTTGCAAAAATTGGTTTCAGCATAAGATTTTGTTTCACCGTAATAAAACAGTAAAGAGCACAGTATATGCAGGGTTCAGAGTAAGTCTCAGCATAATAATCAAATGAAACAAATAACAAGGAAAGTACCTGATGCTGATGCTAGTCGACTGTAGGTTGCAGCAGGTTATGATTTCATTCTCTTAGTCAGCCAAAACGATGTTTCCACCCTACCGATCAGCTATTATCTTGCTGACCCTAGGAAATCAACGGATTTCCTAGCCCCCGAGCCCATAAACTGATAATCCTGAGAGCAGAATTCCATTGGTTTCTTTTTATCATTCCATGGTAATAATTTGCTGAGTTAACCCCCTCCTCAGACTTTCTTTGAGTTTCCCACCTCCTCAACGCTCCGAGTTAACCCCCCCTCCTCGGCATTCCTCCTTTTTTTTTCACAAAAATACTAAGCCTTTCCTCCTCCAAAACCAACCCCCTTACTACTATGCAAAAACTTCCCTTTTATAGAAATCCTTTCCTCCATAAATTCATAACTCCTTTTCACTCCACCGCCCCCAAAATCCTCTCTCGAGCCCCTCAAACATTAATTCCCTTCCTTTGGTATTTAATGTTATTAATGTTATTAATAAAATATTATATAAATAGTTGACCCTATTACGTCTAACTTGGAAATGGAAATAACCACACTTAATCATTTATTAATCCATATTTAACCTTTACCTATTTTGCCATTGTTATACATGAATGGTAATATTATTAAAATAACATTAATTAAATAATAATATTTAATTGAATTACCACAAAGTAACCGTAAATGGTGAATTTAATAAAAGTGTCTTTTAAACTATTTGTTTATCACAATGTTTACCAACAAGTAATACATAGCTTTAATTGATTTGTTTACACACCTTAGATAACTTTATATTCATTATCTGAGTTCGATCAATGCATGATTAGCATAATTACTCACGACAACTAATACATTTATTCAACATGTTAAGTGTTTATTTATCGATACTAATGTACAGGTGCAAGGTGTGCATGCGTGGCCAGCGTATGCACAGATCATAAATGTACTATAGACAAACCCCATCCCGCCTATGCATACTTGCTAACTATTAGTAGTATTTACCCTCATGTAGAAGAACAAGCATAATATATATATACGGTACAATTACTTTAACATCCTCAGTTATTTAACAGTTAAGTCTTTACGATTTCACATCATTACCTTTATCTTTATATTAGTTTAATCAATCATGTACAAGGAAGGGTACCTACTACCACTAACTCAGAATCAAGGAATACCCAACCCTCAACAGTGCTATCATATCCTCCCATCCTAACCTACTGCCACATCCTCCCTGTCCTTCCTCTGCTAGTATAAGAGTGGATGTCGGACTCAACGACCTGACCACATAGAACTTGAGAGTGATAGCGTCGGCTGAACAGAAAGCGGACCTATCCTCTCCTAGCAGGCATCCGACCATCGTCATCACACATACATGGGGAGCGTGTCTCAGCACGGCCCTCCCACGATCTCGGGTATCATAGGAACATAGGGTGGGAAACACATCCATCCCTCTCAACATACCGGGCCTACGCCCTTATCAATTCATACTTTGCTGCTATCGGGATTATCAGTTTGTGTTATCGTAACATCACTCTTGGCTGCCAAGGTTTACTGTACGAGCATGTTCTTTTGCCAATGTGTCAGATCAAGTAACTGGCTATCCCATAGTCCTCGTGTCCTGTAGGTTAGTATTTCGCAAATACACATTTTATAACAAGTATTTCCATTTGATCACCCATTGATCCATATCATCAGCATCATTTTATTTCACATCACCATTGCATCACAGATATGCATGGAATATAACAGTTCTATCAATTTCATCATAGGAGGCATCCACGTGCAACACCATATATTTCACATTTCATCAGTGGAAACGCTTAAACATATATTTTCATCATAAAAACAATGAACCTCATGCTAATCATAACTTAATAACTGCATGAATATAGTAACATCATAACCGTGGTATCAGCATGAAAATAGTAACATTCTAAACATAGTAGAAACATATCATCATGTCTAACATGCCAAAATATAGTTCACTCTGTCTAGCTGAGTCCAACAGATAATAAGCAAATAAAATGAAAGGTGTCTAACTCGTAAACACCTGGTCAAATATGGGGCGTTACATACACCCACCCTTCAGGAAACTTCGTCCCGAAGTTATGGTCATAATAATGCAGGAAAATCTTGACTCATAGTTTATGCAATTCCACAAATGGCGGGTCCTGGCCATACATGTCCTACTTAGCTTTTAATCTTGACCCATATGCCGATATTATCTTTTAATTTTACTTCTCTTATCTTGTGATATGTGTTCTAATATTTAAAGAACATTTTTTAGATTAATCCTTTTGTTGGGCCTCAATGTTATGGCTAGAATGCCTCAATGTTATAATCATGTTCTATCCACCTTAGTATCCTATTTCATACCCTGTTCAATATTCTTTAAGTTACATCATCCAGATAAGTTTATCCATCACAAAACGGAGTTTACCGAAGCTTTTATTGATCCAATTTGGCGTGGAATAGTCAACAATTTTAAATTGGGATCATTTGAACTCATAATTTGTATTCACTCAATGTGCAACTACCAAGGACTCTTGAGGTTTGCATACCTCTTTAGGGAAGAAGATTCATGTCCTCAAAATCGTAAGGTCATATATTATTGATTCCGTATCGGTAATAAACAATAACAAAAGTGTCGTAACATCGTTAAACTAGGGGAACTATCATCGTTTATAAGGTTTTCATGGCTATTTCTTATCAAAACGTAATTGTCACCATGTTTATTTATTATTCTCTCCTTTTAAACTAATATAACCTATGGAGAAACCATTCCTGCTTCAATTCCTTAAGAATTTCGTAGCTAGTCTTGTTCCCATCCTTACTATTACAAAGGTAATTACTAGTATTTATCCTGGTATGCCATTGTATTTGTATATCACCACTCTTCCTACTCACACAAGCAACCTTTATGTGCTTTGTAAAGACCTTAGTCTAATCCTACAAGTTGAACGAAAACATCAATGCGTAATATGTTCAATCATATTAGGGTTTCATAACATCCGTTTTAATTGAGTTAAGTTTGAGGACTATGTTGAGATTCTTAGGACTCTCTTATTATTAACCAAGATTATCACTATACTGGGTATGTTTAATCCGAAATTCCTCAAACCCTTGTTGCACCGTTACCCCAATATTTAACTTTTCATTCTAAAGTCATGTATCCCTTTAAGAAAATAGTTTTTTTTTTTTTTTTTTTATAAGCTTTATATGCAACCTCCTTGTTTAAGTGCATGGTGTTTCCCAACTGGGATTCAAAAGGATACCTAGTCCTTGTATCGAGGAAATTTATTTCCATCCCTTATCTTATCTAAACAATATGTAATGTATTTTCTAAGTCTCTCTCTAACTCTGAGATTCATAACATTTCATATCTTATCCTTTCCCAACTAAAATACTTGTATATTATTACATTTATTTATATTTTTAATGAAAATTCTATTTGTAACCATAATTATGAGGTGTTCATGAGTTTTCACTTTAATTGGTACGTTATACCAAGTTATCTATATACACACACATTGACGTTTGTGTAATCTATTGTGGGGACCTAGGAACTCACAATTTAACACCACTCCATGTTTATTTACCGTATTCTCTTATTCCGTATAAGCAAAGTTTAGATGTGGTCGGCCTAACAAATGACACCTTTACATAACCACGAACATGTCAATTACTTAACATGTACAACCATTCAATAAAACTAAATTATGTTACTTAGCGTTGCAACTGATGCATTCTACGAAATTCATTAATAGGTTTAAAACACTAGTTTTCCCTTCTTAATTGATATATAAAAATTTCCACTCCTTTATACTCATTTGAATTATTCTAGATGGTTGTAGATGTTAACTTTTAAGTTGATCTTTTACGTAAGTGAATG
The DNA here is from genome assembly GCA_027924585.1 of Larix kaempferi. Lineage (NCBI taxonomy): Eukaryota > Viridiplantae > Streptophyta > Pinopsida > Pinales > Pinaceae > Larix > Larix kaempferi. The sequence continues at coordinate 10,611,949 of BSBM01000206.1, forward strand.
TCTTAGAATTTTAGCCTATATTTCTTTTATCATAAGACTGTCAACCTAGTCTTAAAGTAAACTAAATGGGGTTTGTATATGAAACGCTAAATTTTTTTAAGTTTATAAAATTTTGGAAGCCACTGTCATCATAAGTACCCCACCCTCGTACCAAAATTTAAACTGAATTTAGAGAAGACATATAAGAAAATAAAGGAATTCATTTCTACCCTGTCATTCATCATTTTTTATTTTTTATTTTTTTTACGAGGAAACCTAATGCAGTGCTCCTTAATGCCTATATTTATAATGCCCATACTTATACTTATGTGCAAGGAACAGTTTTGTTAGGATGAACGTGTTTGATATTTATGGTCGTTTTCCTTAACGATTTTGTCATGTAGTGAAATTAGCGTCTTAGCATTCAGCTTGCCATGCTCGTTTTAGCGATTCCTTGCTTTCAGATTAAGACTATATTCAGGTGAACTTGCATCGTCTCATTACTTATTATTAAACCATATTTATGTAAACTTACAACATCAAATCTTGTTATAAATCTATATTTAAATATTATTCTTTTATAATAATAGAGTAAAAATTATTTTACTTTTAAAATTACACTCAGAAATTACTCAATGATTATTTGTAATATTTAAAATATTACATTAAACATAAAATAATAAATTCCCATCAATCTAACCAAATTATAAAATTCCTAAATATGATTCATAAGATATGTCGGTCTTTTAGGCTATACTTGCCTGCATTCATACGTACATTTTCATTATTTGGAAACACATTAATATATATATATATATATATATTTTTGAAAATATTTTTTTTTTGTAAAAAAAAATTATACAATAAAGATGAATGCATTTTATTGGTCTATACAAAAATTGAGGTATGGTTTGTTTACACAACATTACAAAACTCATTATTGACATTACTTAGTTAGAACTCCTCATCCTTCTTTTATTATAAATTTGATTATGTATAACTTCTACATAGTTTTGTAGACATAATTATTTCTTGAAAGATGTACCAAAATCCTTACTAATGAAAACATCTCCCCTTTATTTTTTTTTGCTCATCTATTTCTAACTTAGTTTTTTTTTTTTTTTTTATATTTTAATTAATTTTTAACTATTCCATTTTTTTTTTTTCATACTATTATTTTATTTATTCATTTACTATATTTCTTTTCTTCTCCCACCTCTTTTTTTTTTTTTTTTGGTTATCATTATATAATTATACCTACATTTTATTTTATTTTATGTGGGATGTTTAAGTATAATAAATACTTAGACAATTTGATTAAACACGTGAATTTATAATACCCTAGATCTTCACCAACCCACTTAACCCATTCTTCATTTATTTATTTCTATATGTATATATTTATTCATTTATTTCTTTTCCAAATTTTAAATATTTATATATATATATTAAATTTAAATATTTTAAATTTCTCCTTAAATATAAATTATAATTTAAATTTTATATGTGAAAATTTGAGTATAACTTCTCCCACAATTAAATTAATTTAAATTAAATTAATTAATAATAAATAATAATAAAAATATAAATTAAATATTAACTTTTCATTCTTAGCAACAATTAAATTAAATTGAATTAAATAAACAAAAATAAATTAAATTAAATTAAAGTAGTTAGATTAAATTAATTAATTAAAAGATATTAATAAAATTAAATTAATATTTAACGGCATTAAATTAAATTAATAAGGTTAAATTAATATTTAAAGACATTAATTTAAATTTTTTTTTTTTAAACAATACAAAATACAAAAAAAAGACCTCCCGCCATAGATTTGACGCGACGGAAGGTGATTTGACGTGACAAGGACGATCGAACGGCTCCTATGCATTCCGCGTCGGCAACCTGCTCGAACGATAACGGTGGCTGGTGGTCGCGGAAGGAAAACCGCCATGACACGTGGCTAACCCCTACTCATCCGCATATCAATAAGGCGGTATGGTAAACCACCCATGGGCGACGCGGAAACCGCCTTACGTCAACTTTTCTCTATTTAAGGAGGAGGACTAGGTTTTATTTCTTTGCATTGGGTAGACCGCGTTGGCCCTTGGGCTCGGCAGCTGGTGGCGTGATTGCTCTTGGCCCTCAGTGCTGAGCTTGGGCTCTCGGCTCTTGGGTCCCCATGCTTGTATTGTAAGCTATCGCTGCTGGGCGCCTGGGCTGGACCTGTTATAACAAGGAAGGCACTGCGCTTGTGCTTGGTGTTTGGGCTGTAGTGGCGGGCTTTTACATTAGAGTTTGGCACTAGTGCGCTGGGCACTTGGACTTGGTCATAAGCTGGCTTTGATTTGCAGACTGGGGTTTCGTTATTTGGAGATTGGATGCTACTGTTGCAGGTCCCAATAATTTTTTTTTTTTATAGGGAGCAAAAGAAAGGACAAAGCTTTCGGCGTTGGCCGCTTGGGCGGTAGCTTCATGCCTGGTGGTCACCATTTGACCTTCGACCTGGCGGATGGCTTGCAGGGATGAGCTCGGGCTGTGAACGTGTGTGTGGGCTCGACCCTTTGGACTTAGCCCTTGGTCGCATTGATATGCGCTCAGTTGACGAGTGTTAGGGATGGGCCCGATTATCCTTCGAGGTAATGCGCTTGGCGCTTGGACTGTCTGGGCGTTCCACGGCTGTGGTGGGAAGTTAGGGGAAGCTCTTTGGGGCCCGAACAAACCCCCCCCCCTTATTATTATTTTTTTTTTCAAGGACGGCCACCATAAACTGCACAAATTGGGAGTCGGTGCTGAAGTCCACCGTTTGCACATTCCAGGGATTGCTCTGCGGATTCCCCAGACTTGCAGCTGGTTGCGTGATTATGGGGCTCGTTTCATATGTGAACTTGTTGCTCCTGAGGATGCCAATGAGTTATTAGACTGTGAGTGACTGTATGCCCTCTTCGACGGCTATTGTATAGATTGTTCCATACCTATATTTTGACAGTATTTTGTCAAGAATAGAAGCTTTAATCTATGTCTTATGGTTATTTCTTGTACAGCAATTGATTGGATCGGGTTTGGTTTAATGGTTCAGGGTGATAAAATTTTTGGGCTAGATTTCCCTTGGTTTCAAAGGCGAATTTTATGCCTGATTCGGGTCTTCATTTCCATTATTATTTTTTTTGTCATTTCTCTTTTGTGTTTTCCAAACCCCTGCTCGTGCTTTTGGTCGAAATTGGAGGTTGGACATAATTCAGGGTTTTATTAGAATTCGAGCAAAGGTTTTGCTTTTTGTAGAAAACTTTTCCAGAATTGATTAGAATGAACTATTTTACATGACACTTAAGGAGCGTGTGGAGGCAGCAACATGTTGTTGGGCATCATTCATTTACAAATGTGGAAAAATTATGATCCAGACATTGGAGTGAATGATTCAGATGTATGCAGAGTGACCTATAAGCCACCAATACAAAATTATCACCCTTTCCCGCATGTTTACTTGGGAGCACTTTATGGTTTACTGGGCATGAAAGCTGTATTAGTGGACGACTTGCAGCGTTCAGAACCGGATATATTGGCCCAGTGAAGATACCTAAGATGACGTCTTTGGAGATTGGAGTATTTATTGGAGGCAAGATACTGTACACCATATACATGTTTGTACTTCCCTCATTTCGGCCATCACAATGTGTATCTGTGCGCAGTTCTCTATATAGTTTCACAACTTGTCCTTGGGCGGACATTAGCTTTGCTATTCCAGGTAGCTCACATCGATACTCGTCGAGAAGTATTGACACAGTTTTTTTTTTTAGATAATATGAGCTTATATGTAATGATAGTATTTACATTGTGCCTTTATAGTGGCTAGAAATATTTTTGGATCGGTGGAAAATATGGTTTATTTCAAAATAAATAAACTATGATTTTTTTTTTTTTTTTTGTATTGACTCGTCATTGTGACAAAATTATATTGGAGTTAATGTTTGTTATTATTATTATTATTTTTTTTTATTTAATTATTTAAATTAAAAATATTAACAATCATTAAAAATTATATATATATAATTCAAATTTTATGAAAAATCATATAATTTTATAAAAAAAAATTATAATCATTTACCATCATCTAGAATTATAACAATAAATTTATTTGGAACAGGGAAATATAAGGACCTAAACACATAACATTGTTAATTTTGGAAAACAATTTAGAGTAAGCAGCGTCCCAATTCTTCAAAGGTGGTGAATGTTAAGAGTTTTTTTTTTTTTTTTTCTTAAACATAATTCTCTGAATTCAATTTAAAATAATGATTGTCATGGCCTCCTTAAATATGAAATTTTATGTTTGTTCTCTTATGCCAAATATGCAATGTCTTCTTGTTTTCTTTATAAAATTTACAGAATTCTTACTCTACGGCTATATATATATATGTAACTCACTATCTCTGATTTCTATGTTTGTGCAGATAAACTACTGTTACATAAATCAGGAAGGAAGGTTTGGAGAAGCTTGAACATTGATTTCAAATTTCTGCATGGAGTTCTACCTAGATTTACAGATATTTTGCTTAGGGATGCTTAGTTTCTATTTGCGGTAGGCCATTAGGTTCAAGAGTTCGAACCAGACTTTGATACCATCTGTAGTGCCCTGGTTTTTCAGCAGAGCACCGGGTAGGATTTCGGAGTTAATTTTACTATGTATTAAACTTTACTGAGGTGTAAGAAAGTAAAGTTTCCAATATGACCTCTATTTCTATTAAATGGTATTTAGTTTACTGTTCTGTACTTAAAATTTCTGTATATATATAAAGAAATTAAACTAACATATCATTATTTCTTGCAAAAATTGGTTTCAGCATAAGATTTTGTTTCACCGTAATAAAACAGTAAAGAGCACAGTATATGCAGGGTTCAGAGTAAGTCTCAGCATAATAATCAAATGAAACAAATAACAAGGAAAGTACCTGATGCTGATGCTAGTCGACTGTAGGTTGCAGCAGGTTATGATTTCATTCTCTTAGTCAGCCAAAACGATGTTTCCACCCTACCGATCAGCGATTATCTTGCTGACCCTAGGAAATCAACGGATTTCCTAGCCCCCGAGCCCACAAACTGATAATCCTGAGAGCAGAATTCCATTGGTTTCTTTTCATCATTCCATGGTAATAATTTGCTGAGTTAACCCCCTCCTCAGACTTTCTTTGAGTTTCCCACCTCCTCAACGCTCCGAGTTAACCCCCCCTCCTCGGCATTCCTCCTTTTTTTTTCACAAAAATACTAAGCCTTTCCTCCTCCAAAACCAACCCCCTTACTACTATGCAAAAACTTCCCTTTTATAGAAATCCTTTCCTCCATAAATTCATAACTCCTTTTCACTCCACCGCCCCCAAAATCCTCTCTCGAGCCCCTCAAACATTAATTCCCTTCCTTTGGTATTTAATGTTATTAATGTTATTAATAAAATATTATATAAATAGTTGACCCTATTACGTCTAACTTGGAAATGGAAATAACCACACTTAATCATTTATTAATCCATATTTAACCTTTACCTATTTTGCCATTGTTATACATGAATGGTAATATTATTAAAATAACATTAATTAAATAATAATATTTAATTGAATTACCACAAAGTAACCGTAAATGGTGAATTTAATAAAAGTGTCTTTTAAACTATTTGTTTACCACAATGTTTACCAACAAGTAATACATAGCTTTAATTGATTTGTTTACACACCTTAGATAACTTTATATTCATTATCTGAGTTCGATCAATGCATGATTAGCATAATTACTCACGACAACTAATACATTTATTCAACATGTTAAGTGTTTATTTATCGATACTAATGTACAGGTGCAAGGTGTGCATGCGTGGCCAGCGTATGCACAGATCATAAATGTACTATAGACAAACCCCATCCCGCCTATGCATACTTGCTAACTATTAGTAGTATTTACCCTCATGTAGAAGAACAAGCATAATATATATATACGGTACAATTACTTTAACATCCTCAGTTATTTAACAGTTAAGTCTTTACGATTTCACATCATTACCTTTATCTTTATATTAGTTTAATCAATCATGTACAAGGAAGGGTACCTACTACCACTAACTCAGAATCAAGGAATACCCAACCCTCAACAGTGCTATCATATCCTCCCATCCTAACCTACTGCCACATCCTCCCTATCCTTCCTCTGCTAGTATAAGAGTGGATGTCGGACTCAACGACCGGACCACATAGAACTTGAGAGCGATAGCGTCGGCTGAACAGAAAGCGGACCTATCCTCTCCTAGCAGGCATCCGACCATCGTCATCACACATACATGGGGAGCGTGTCTCAGCACGGCCCTCCCACGATCTCGGGTATCATAGGAACATAGGGTGGGAAACACATCCATCCCTCTCAACATACCGGGCCTACGCCCTTATCAATTCATACTTTGCTGCTATCGGGATTATCAGTTTGTGTTATCGTAACATCATTCTTGGCTGCCAAGGTTTACTGTACGAACATGTTCTTTTGCCAATGTGTCAGATCAAGTAACTGGCTATCCCATCGTCCTCGTGTCCTGTAGGTTAGTATTTCGCAAATACACATTTTATAACAAGTATTTCCATTTGATCACCCATTGATCCATATCATCAGCATCATTTTATTTCACATCACCATTGCATCACAGATATGCACGGAATATAACAGTTCTATCAATTTCATCATAGGAGGCATCCACGTGCAACACCATATATTTCACATTTCATCAGTGGAAACGCTTAAACATATATTTTCATCATAAAAACAATGAACCTCATGCTAATCATAACTTAATAACTGCATGAATATAGTAACATCATAACCGTGGTATCAGCATGAAAATAGTAACATTCTAAACATAGTAGCAACATATCATCATGTCTAACATGCCAAAATATAGTTCACTCTGTCTAGCTGAGTCCAACAGATAATAAGCAAATAAAATGAAAGGTGTCTAACTCGTAAACACCTGGTCAAATATGGGGCGTTACAAAACATAATTAATATAGCCAAACTATGTCATAAAATTATAATAATTTTTTTATACATATTTATAAAAATGGCATAAGGAAGAACTACATAAGATTGACTAACTCTAACCAACATTCTTTTCTATTTGAAGTTATCAATCACAACAAACTAATCTTGGAAGCTAAGTATAAAATCCTCACGTGATGTGATTTCTTAAGTATAAGGATATTTTTCTTAGTATGGGATCTCATTTAATTGCTAATACATTAAAATGGTTCATTGCAAAGCCAAATGTATAGGGATTAATTGCAAATCCATGAAAATGTTCAAAGTGATGTTTCCTCAGCATTAAAATATAAGAGTCCATTTGATAAACAAGAAAGATTAATATAAAAGACTTATCAATAACCAAGACTAACATGGTGGTTACCTTTGGCATAAGAGTCCATTTGATAAACAAGAAAGATTAATATAAAAGACTTATCAATAACCAAGACTAAATGGTGGCTACCTTTGGCACCCGGATGCGAGGCTTGAAAAAGTGGAGTGGATGATAGTAGCCAACATTTGTTGATTGGCCATGCTCACACAACTAGTACATACAGAGTTGCCAACCACCATAGTGCCTACATTTTAGGGTCAAATCTCAATCGTGCTTCTTTATGAAGCTCTAAATATTTAGGCTAGTTTATCCTTTCCTTTCCGTGGCTTTATGATCTTTTTCTAGTGCTTCACTTTTTCCTATTTCCTATCAATAGTCCTCCACAAGTTTCTAATCTTAACCTAATGTTCATGATTTGTCTCCAAAAGGTATGGGATACTTATGGTATTTTATATAATGTTTGCCCAATAAATTGCAATAATAGGTCAATTCAATGTTTATTTTATTGAATCGCCTATGCAAGGCCATATGAAAGATTTTCCATAATTATTATGTTTTGCTTAGATTATCTAGATATCTCTACAATTTTTTTATGTCGGTGTTGGTGCAACATTTCTTTTATAAGATATTTATTTCCACTTTGACATTGTTAAGGTGCTAAAATCGTATTTGTATCCTCTAATATATTAGTTTTTATCCTTAAAATGTATACTTTAGTGTCATCCCTACTATGAAAACACCTTCATGAAATTTTGATCTAATCTAAAAAATATGAGATGTCGAATTCTGGCCACCTAGCTATGAGGTGGAATCATGGAATCAAACTCTTACTCTAAAGCCAAAGTGGTATATTCAATAGTGATTGACATAACAATGGTTGATGCAATGATGGCAGATGTTATGGTGATGGATTCTACATTGCTAGTTGCTACGGTGGTAGATGTCATGATGGTAGCTACAACACTAGTAGGAGACATCATAGAAAGGGAAATAGTAAATATATGTATAATATGACTGAAAGGATCAACCATGACCTTTTAAAGAATGGTGGTGATTATAAAATATAGAATCTTGTTGGAAATGATTAAAAACGGTTTTGATCTAGTTTGAGGCATAAACTCACCATTATAACAAAAACAACCATGTTAATGGATAAATTTAACTTATTCAATAAATGGGTAATGGTGATAAAAATTCCAATATCAAGGGTTTCACTCAAGTAGGATGGAAGACTAGAAGGCATACAATATGGATGAGGTGGACGTGTATGTATCCCAAATGGAGCTTGGAAACATAAGGTATGAAACTAGTTGAAATTGTTTAAAAAAACAATAAATTTAACGATATAGTATATCTATCATATTGTCATTAAACAATTTTTTTTTTTTACAATACCAACATATGTCCCATGCCAACAAAATACGAAATTCCCAAAGCTATAAGAAATAGATGTGTCTCGACTAGTAATGTAAGTTGGTTATTAACAACACCTATCATGTATTGCAAATAACATGATCTGGTCCAATGAGAGTGGAATACAACAAAAATAATTACTCAACTTAAACAACATATACTTGATTGCATGCCATGGTAGTAGGAGATGTAACACTAAAGGAGATAGGTATAAACCTTTCCATGTATTATAAATTTGAAAGCTAAAAATAAATAAAGTATATAAAAGTACAAAGTAAACTATGGGTTATAAAAACTAAATGATGGTTTTGCTTGATTGCGATGTTGCATGATAAAAAAGCTATTGTCCAAGATGGTCCTAAATGATAACAATAACACAAACTCAAACCCAAATAAAGAAAATTACTCATAACAATGAAACAACCTTAAAATATTTTTCATATATTTCAAGCATCATATTACCCATTTCCTATAGGTTTAACATAATAAACGTTGGGAAAATGTGACCATAAGACCCCTTAGTGAATTTAAAACCAAGTAAACAAGAAAAAAGGGAAAATGGAAACATTTGGAATTGGGAAAATTTATTCTCACCCCCTTCTATGGAATTTGCAAGGATAAGTTTTGTAATCATCTCTTGAATCCAAACCCACATGGCATTGCCTCCTCATTTTTATACAAATATAAACTATAGGGGTGGTAATATAAACACAATTTATGTTGCTCGTTAAGAACCCAATTCACAAGCTAGCTTTGAAAGCACAAAATGGAAAATGAATGTCCTCATATGGTTAAGAAATCCATTGCAAACTTTTTGTATTATTTTGCATTCCCATTCAATGTTATTGATGCCCTTGTTCACAATCTTTGATTGATGTAGTGGTTGTCGTAGGTATGTGTTTCAAATCTCTACATGTGAGAGATATTTCCCAAGTTAAATATAGATTCTAGACTGGTGTTAGGATTTTTCCCTTAAAAGACTGTCTTGGTGCGTCTCTCTAAAAAATGTCATGAAATTAGTCAACCTTAGAAATTATCCGATATGGAAAAATATGAAATTTATTTTTATGGTGATTCCAAGTTGATTAGTGTCTTATCTAAGGGATATTTTGTTGAAAAAATCCTTAAAGATAGGGGTTCAATTGTGAATCATATTTAAACCTGCAAGATAATAGGGTTAGGAAGCATACAACCACACTCTCAACACCTTATTATGGAAGAAATAGTGTCCTTCTACAAAAAGTAACTTCAATCTAGAACATATTTGCAATGTTGCATAAAATCCAATTATATATGATAAAAAAATATTCCATAATAAAACCATCCAAAAATTTACCACAAAGAAACTTAAAACCTAAGTAATGAGTAAAAAATACAAACATTTATTAAATATTGGTCCCAATACATAACATGATTCATATACAAAATTGATGATACTTAAAGAGGACAAATCATCGCAATATTTAGCCTCTTTTCTTGTAGGAATAAATAGTAGAACACATATAAAATTATAGTATAAAATATGAAATACAATTGTTATCAATATTGAACAACACCAAGGGTACTCCATGGCCCTAAAGGAAACATGGAAATAATATTCACATGGAGGCTAGGGAAAATGGTGAATAGAAAAGAAGACATACATACACTACTTATAGATCATGATACTTCATTCCCCACAACACCTTGCAAAAACCTATATGAATTAAGTAGAGGAAAATACCTCCTTCAATTCCCTTGAAAGCACTGTTTTCATGTAATCATTGTCAAAATTAAGGTAGCAAACATGCTAGGAAAACATTCCAAGGTGTCATCGGTGATAAAAGATAAAAGAGAAAGTTGGGAATTTGATTTTTCCTTACTAGAATGGATAGTTGCACCAAAATTTTCACCATGGGTAATACCCTCCAAAGATATTAATAAACACTCTCTTAATGATATTGGGAAAAAACATGGTAGGAAAATAGAATCTGAAATAAATGGAATGCAAGGTGGATACCAAAGACTTGAAGGAGGAAATTATAACACATCTATGAAGCATTCTCATCCGATATTATCCTCCCTGGGAGGAGGATAAAGGGAACAATAGGATCAAGTCATGATCAAATGTGAAGAACATATTTCTAGAGAACATGATGATTGAGTCCATAGAATTCATCATTCACTACACTTAGGCCCATGAAATATTTGGGAATTGTTGGAGGAGTCTAGTCGATGAGTCGACTAGGTCCTTTGCCAACTATGGTCGGCCCGAAGCCGTCAGTCTGTTAGTTGACCGACCGGTAGTTGTAACTAAATAACTGCATGTAATTTGTGTAAATAGGATGTAGAGATGACATTGGAATATATCTCTGCACTAGTATTGTACTCTGCTTTGGTCCTATTAATATCAAGCTTGTTGCTACTTTTCCATTTACTCTCATATATGGTTCTACGATGTGTGTCTGCATGTGACTCTTTCTCTATATTAGTATAATGTACGACTAGTAACCGATGCAATCCCCTAGACTACAACATTGGTTCTGTTGTTGGTAGTACACATCCTTAAGAAATGAGAAAGATGCATGAATGCTAATAGAGAGATAAATTTGAGAGTGGTGGGACAAGAAATTAACGAACTATATCCAGAATTATGCAAGACGAAACAAGCTAGCGTTAGCACAAGCAAGGAAGAAGTTCTTCACTGATGCCCATGAGAATGTTTAGAATTTGTTCCTCATGAAATAAAGAAATTCTTGATAGTCGTTCATGACCAGATTGGATGCCAAAAGTGAAAATTTGTTGATGTGAAATATCCTTAACTGCGGAATAAATTTTTTTTTGAATGGTTTGAAAAAACCTGTGAAGAATATTTTGAGGAATAAGCCATTGAGGACAGAGTGTCTGCTGATAAAACCTGATGCAATTTTTATACTGACTTCCACAAAAAAAAATTATGAACTATCCCCAGCATATTATATAATTTTTTATAGATAACGACGCCATCCACATTGTCAAACCCCAACCACCATTGGAGGAAAACACGACGACGAATTGGGAAAATGAACAAAAATAGTGTGAATGGTTTGTGGCCGAATGACAATGCGAATTCTTTTTGAACAAATGACGACCATTGCTGACCTCAAATCCGTCGATCAATAAGATTCAGGTCGGAAAGGGGGGGGGTACTTAACGATGTGTTTTGAATAAAGATTATGGAGGCTATTTGATTGAAGAATGAAGTCTTGTAAGAAGTTGAGTCCGCTACGATGAAATAAATGTCCATTCGTCCATAAGAAAGCAACAGATATCCAAAAACTAGAGAGAGAAAAAAGATACAGATTACGAGAGCAATTGAGGGAGATTTCCATCCCGTTACATCATAAGAGAGGCTTGAGAAAGTCAGAAGAGATGCTCAAGTGGCCAAAATTCCTACATGAGTCGAGGGAGAGTAGACCAGTTGAAGAAAAAGGTGAGTCGCCGATATCTGAAGATCGATCCAACATAATGATTTTGACTCCCTAGAAAATGTGCATAACAATTCCAGATGCTACAAATATCATTAGTTCTGTACGTATGATCATGAGGACTAGACCGACTATTAGACAGATCGTCGAGTATGACATGGGATTACAACTAGGAAACACTAGTATTTGGAACCAACTAGACCAATGTGGCAAAATTGTAGACCAATTGATGATCTAGCGACCAGAGCGAGGTAATTGGATTACCTTCACACCTGATTTTGGGAGACATTCTTTCAATTTATTTGATTCATAACACATCAAGGTACCCCTTTCCAGAAACATTGTTTATTGAACCTTCTAACTCGATGAAGTCCTGACCGGATAAAGAAGAAGCTGTAGATGAGATACGTTTGTCTTGGTAGCAGTTTCATTCATCAGAATTCATTAGTAGTCATTTAATAGTAAGTTCTTTCAATAATCAGTCAGTCAGTTCAAAATATCATAGAAGTAGAAATATGGATGTACATCTTCTAGTCAATACTCCTATTTTCGAAGGAGATGGAGATCTTAAAAAGCATTGGTTTGTGTGTGAGGCCCTATGGAAAGATAACCTAATTGATGATGAAAATCAACAAATTGCATAGTTTGTAGGAGGACTCAGAAATCGTGCACTCACATCGTACATGAGTTTTTGGAGGAAGGTCCAAAAACAAAAAACCAGATCAAAGACACTTTTCTAGACCACTTCAAGGTCGACGATTCAATGCACCTGGTAGGACATCACTTCAAGCAAATCAAGCAAAGAGTGGAAGAATTTGTTCGAGAATATGATAGAAGATTCAAAGACCTCCTAAGCCAAATGCCCGCCAAAATTGACGCTACTGTAGTCATTCAATTATTTGTGGATGGTCTTGTTGAAAGAATCGGAACTCCGTTGTTGATGCAAAACTACACAACCTATGAAGACACCCTGAAGATAGCATTTTGAATTGAATCAAACTCAAATCATTCTAGTCACACCATCGACCGAGAATTGCAAGACAGAATTGAGCGGATGGAGAAGTCGATGCAGCATTTGACTCTGCAACACAATGACCTATGGTGCAGTAAATGGTCTAATGAAGGGAATACTAAGGATACTTATCCCTATGATGCTGGAAGAACCTATCAAAATAATTATAACGTTCAACAAATACAAATGAGAATGCCAGAAGAACAACTGAATATCTTTCCTGAAGAAAGGAAACCATAAAATATCCAAACAATGCACACGCCATATTTCTGTGATATATGTGAAATATTTGATCCCCACACGACGACAGACTACCCATACAATGCTGATAATGTCAAGCCAAAGTGGTGTGGAATTTGTTGGACGACACGGGACTCGACTGCCGAGTGCATAAAGAATCTAAAAGCTAAAGCAAATCATTACACCGTCTATCAGATGCAGACATTCGATCAACGAGGATGGGATAATTGCAATACCGACCATCACAATTATGGAAATAACCGACAATAAGTTTACAATGGTCGAGGAAAAAACTACAATAATCGAGCATACCGACCACTAGGATAGACGGGACCACACTGCTATGTATGCTTCAGTGAAGAACATTTAAGTCCTAACTGTCCGTGGAAGGACAAGACCAACTTAAAATTTGGTACAAAGTGTGGAGTTGGGGATCACAATATTTAATAGTACCCCATTATGTTAGACACCCTTAACAAAAGAAAAATTGTTAATATTTTATCGTGTCTTGAAAAATGAAGTGTGTAACACTAAAAATATGCATGCAATTACACGACAAGGCACAAATACTGTGGGAGATAACCCTCATGTCACTCGACTAAAAAATACATAGGAATATTATCCTAACCCGACGAAGAAAAAATATATATTCAAAAATGCCTTGAAAATATTCTCATAAATAACATCTCATGAAACTAAAGAAAAAATTAAAAGTAAAATGCTTCATGACTTACTTCATTTATTAACAAAAGAATACACTGTGGCAAAGTTAATCGAAGTAATGCATCTTATCATAGATAATGGCCAAAATGAAAAAAAATAATAAAACACTTTGCAATCTGAATCACAAAGACAAATCCGGCATGGATCCTCTTGTTGACCTGGAAGTTGACGGGTTTCGAATTTTACAAGTCGTCCTCGATTTTGGATCACAAGCAAACATCATGAATAGATCGACATGGGAAATAATTGGTCGACCATGAATTGAATAATTAGGGATGTATCTCAAATTAGTCTACCAGGGACTGATTTAAGCCATTGCCGTATGGCAGAATGTCAAAAATTCAATCATGGGTATGAGCACCCATATCGACTTCGAAATCATTGATCCAAGAGAAGGAGCCAAATATTTTCCAGTATTAGTTGGACGACCATGGGGACGTAAAATGAAAGCTTCCATTTCACTGGAGAAAGAATGGTTTAAGCTTAAAGGAGATGGGAAAAAAGTAATAGTACCTATCAATCCATCTGAAGGTAAAACCTGGGAAGAACATGATGATCATGATGAAGACATTCGTCATCTATATCAAATAGTTCACAACAATGAATATTTCATCGAACCTAATAATCATGGAGAACTGTGTTTGGGGGCCCCCTTGTCTATTGGATACAACTCTGACTCAAAATTATACGATTGAAAAATTGAGAGCTATGAAGCACAAGCTTGGGAATGCTAGTCTATTGAAGTCATACCTAGAAAAATAACATGACAATGTTTTATTATATCTGTCGTTCCAAAAATATTTGAAAATAAAATGAGAGAGTATCTGACTATGATTCCAACGAAGAAGAAACCAACGAGTATTTCACCACTCTTCTATAAAGAACGAGAATCTATGTTTGTGCATATTGAATAAGTATCTAAAAATGTTGGTGAACAAGGCCGACTCTAGAATTTGGTTGAAACATTCACTATACAAGCCTCAAGATGGTGGGATATGCATCAATATCATGTACGAAACTTGGAAAAATGCTTCTACAAACTTTATTGAATGGTTTCAAGGGAAAAAGCTTACACAAAAAATTATAATACCTAAATTCACGCAAGGTCAATACCTAGTCCGACATATCAATCTATGCGAAAGTGAATGGAAACGAGCTGGATGCCAAGATGAAAGACTATACCCTCATCTTTTTCCAAATATATCACTTGAAGATCTACCCAAAAAATGGTATAATATGGAAGAAGCTTGAGGAGGCACATTCAACTAGAAAGAACTTAAAGAAAACTTCATCAAATATTTTTCTTTCACCCCAGAAGAAGAAAATATACGAGAAGTAGCTGACCAAATTAAAAATTTCACCCAACCGTCGAACGGGACTACTACATTGACTGGGACTGGATGAATTCAGCCGACCTACAATAATATCACTACAAGAGAAATACATCGATCAACATGACTTGAGATTGAAAATGATAAAACGCTAGACAAGAGTTTCATTGGAAAATACAACATCCTCAATTTCAAAAGCCTATAAATACATCGATGAACATCAATATAGAAGGGAAAGAAGAACCATAATGACTTACTGCAAGCAAATTCCCCCATGATTTTATATAATTTAAAGAAGGGGAGCGAAATATTAATGAAGAAAGCAGCAGAATGGATGGACAAGAAAATCAAAATTTTGTAAAGACATTGATGAACATCAATATAGAAGGGAAAGAAGAACCAGAACGGTTGACTGAAAGCGACTTCCCCCAGTATTTTACAGAATTTAGAGAATGGGAGTGAAATATTAATGAATAAAGAACCGGAATGGATGGATGCGAAAATCAAATTAAAATAAGTCGACATATCGAATGATGACTGACCAAATCTAGCAAAAATTAGAGATTATTGGTTTGATCAACAAATAGATGACATTACCAACCTACTGAAAGAATACCAATATGTTTTCGCATGAGACTACAATAATCTAAAAGGACTTGTCCAAGAAATGGGGGAGATGAATATTGACATCAAGACAGATGCCAAACTGGTCAAGAAATGGATGTATAAGTTAGCACACAAATATAAGGATGTAGTAAAAAAAGAGATCGAGAATATGCTCATTGCAAGAAGTTGATCATTCTGGATGGGCTCCCTATGGTCATCTAGCCAAAGAAGCATGACCCTACAAAATTAAGAATATGTGTTGACTTCATAGAATTGAATAAAGTCATGCTAACCGATCCATTTCCCACACCATTTGCGGATGAAATTAGTAATGAAGTTGTAGGACATGAATGTTATTCTTTCATTGATGGATTTTCAGGCTATAATCAAGTGCCTATTGCAAAATAATACCAGCACAAAATGACATTTGTCTACAAATTTCAGATCCTTCGCCTATAAATTCATGCCATTTTGACTCAAGAATGCACCAACAATATTTTCCAGGATAGTGCTAAAATCATTTCAAGAGTATATATATAAAACAATGGAAGTTTACTTCAAGGATTGGAAATATATTCACTATTAAAAGATCACATCCAGTATCTTTGACTTATGTTAGAACGCTTCCGTCAAATTAAACTATCGTTGAACATTAGAAAGTGCATCTTTGCCACTCCCATTGGTATCTTTCTTGGACATATTGTATGTAAAGAAGGCATTAAAGTCGATTATGCCAAGCTTAAAGTCATTCTTGATTTGAAACCTCCAACAAATCCAAAGCAAGTTTGCATACTTCTTGGTCATATAGGTTATTACCGAAAGTTCATTAGGCATTACTTTGATATGACTTATCCTTTGGAGGAATTACTGAAAGAAAATTAGGACTTCATATGGTTGGAATAATATGTATGGTCATTTGACCGACTTAAAAGAAAACTCATCGAGGCACCAATATTGAGGTTCTTGAATTGGTCGATTCAATTCCATGTTCATATCGACGCATCAAGCATTTTAGTTGGGAAAATTCTTACCCAACTAGTAGAACACATAATGGACCACCTGAACCCATAATGCTAGTCGCAAACTAAACAAGGATGAGAGAAACTATTCTACGACAGAACGAGAAGCTTTGGGCATGGTTTTTTCACTCCAAAATACAAGCATTACCTTCTAGCTAATCCATTTAAATTTTGTACAAATCATCAAGCATTAAAGTATCTAGTCAATAAACCCCTGCACCATGGTCGACTATGCAGATGGTTACTCTTCTTTCAAGAGTTTGAGTTTGAAATAATTGTCCAACCGGGGAAAAATAATGTCGGACACAACCACCTATCCTGAGTTAAAACATGAGAAGATATTGATGGTATCGATGATGAATTTCTCGATGGCCATCTCTTTCGTGTTGAAGGCATCCCAACAAGATTCCAAGATATAGCAGAATTACTTGAAAAAGGTCAAGCCCCTACTAGGATTTCGGAAAAGAAATGAAAGGTACGTGCGATAAAAGACGCACCTTATACTTTAATAAATGGATTATTGATAAACTTGGAACCGACGATGTACTAAGACGATGTGTACTTGAGCACGAGCAACAAGATATTATTCATGAAGCTCATAGTGGACTTGTTGGAGGAAACTATCATTCTGACAAAAGTACACGAAAAATTCTTCAGTATGTCTTATGGTGTCCCACATTGCATAAAGATTGCAGAAATCATGTAAATAAATGCGACAAATTCCAAAGACTAGGATGACCTCTACCAAAGAATGAAATGCCATTGACACCTATTAATTCTAGTCTAACATTTTAAATATGGGAAATTGACTTCATTGAACCATTCCTTGTACATAGATGACGGACAGGAGCTAGATATATTATCATCGGAGTCGAATATGTTACTAAATGGGCAGAAGCTGAAGCTGTCGAAGCATGTTCCAGTGAAGTATCTACAAAGTTCATATATGAGAATATTGTCACGAGTTTTGGTTTCCCACTCACTCTTATTAGTGAGAAAGGGACACACTTTCATAATAAGACGATATCAATACCACTAAAGGAATTTATGATTGATCACCAGAAGAGTTCTTCATATCATCCACAGTCGAATGGAGCGATCAAATCATTTAACATTAACTAAAGTTTTAACGAAGCTTTGTAGTACTGAGAAAGATGATTGGGATGATATGATACCAACTCTTTTATGGGAATACAAGACATCATATAAATGATCGATTGGCTAGATGCCATTTAAATTGGTCTATGGGAAAGAAGTAGTCATTCCATTACACTTCAAGTAGTAGGCACCAATTATTGCAGATATACTCCACTTGGATATTGTTAAAGCTACAAAAAATAGAAAATTTGACTTATCCAAGCTAGAAGATGATCTAGATGGATATAAGTTGCAACCCACCTATTCCACTGACTCAAAATAGTTTTTCATCTCGGCAGTTTTCTTGTAATTTTTCTATATTTTTTCGAGTCCCAAACTTCTGGGGCCATTTTGAGGCCCTAAACGACGTTTTTTGGAGATTCGAGTGAGAAAATGGTTTCTAGTGGCATACATTCCCCCCATTAGAAAATTGTATATCTCAGATATACCTTTCCAACGGTCTACGAGCACCCCAAACAAAGATCGTATGCACAAGTTATGACCCAAGGAAGTTGACTATTGACTAACCACCTTGGGGCCACAAACTTTATGATGGTTCATCTTCTATGGTTAGGTTTTTGGATTTTTAGGGTTCTTACCCTCATGATTATGATCAATAGGCTCTTTCAGCCTCTTCTTGTATTCATCGTGTCACGAATGAGCATAGCTGCCACATCTCTTCTTAGAGATATAGCTACCACCATTCTAGCTTCCTTTAGTTTACAATTTGTTCTATTTCATGCATTTAATAGAATTTGAGTTTACTGTATCACTATGTTTTTTGCCATATATCTATGTATGTGAATATATATATGCTCTTTCATTTCATTCTCACATAAATCCGGATCAGTGGTATCAGAGCGTTCTGCTCTTGTGATTTCTCAGTGCATGTCCCTGACGAGATCTAAATATATAGAGTTGGGTTTCGAACTAGTTGAGCTTAGGAAAAAACATTCTCGTCGACCCAAGAAGGATCCCATGGTGGGAGAAGAAAAGAGATTGACAAAGCAGGAGATCCTATTAAGTTGTTGCTTGAGGAAGCCATCGCGTGAAAGAGGAATGAGATGATGGATAATTTCACACAGATCCTTCGAAGGATGCCGATGCCAACGGATGCACCTTCAACGAGGAAACATTTCAGGGGTGAAATTATTTTCAAGATACAAGTTAACATTGAAATTATCCTATTTGAAGTAAATATAGATGCATATGCTTTAGATAAATGGTTGAATCTATTAGAGGGTTACTTCTTTGTTCAAACTTTTTCTGATAGCGAAAATATCACATTCGCGCTCCTTAAGTCCCTTCCCCATATGAAACATTGGTGGGACAGGTACTGTGAGAGGCATGCAAGAGACGAGTCTGAGCTATTCAGGACAGACCCCACTTGGGCATCTTTTGTCAATTCTATCAAGGAATAATTCTACCCTATCGAAAACTATGATGACTAGATGGACGACCTTGCATTAGGAGAGGGACCAAACAGTCCCAAAGTTTACCAACATGTTCCATACCCTGTGCTCCAAGTTGGGTATTCGAGACTTTGAATGACACTTGGGCCTAAAGTACCATATTGGCCTGCATAGGTACATTTTAATAGAGATGGATTTTCTGGACATATCCTCACTAGGAGAAGCTTATAGATACACCGTCAATATCAAGCATAATTTTAAGCAAAAGAATAAGCATGATTTTGGGTCAGCAAATCAGTAGCAGAAGCCTGGAAAAGGTGGCCCCAACTCACAAGGAAAAGGACAGAGAAAGGATGGCCAAAGCACCGACAACCAGCCCAAGACAGAGGCAAAGAAGGGTAATGGGAAATCAAAGAAGGAAAGTGGAAAGTGGTGTGAATTCCACAAGATCCCTTGGCACAAAACTGATGAGTGTCGCTCAAAACAGTCCTTGTTCACCGAGACAAAATCCCCAGATGCAGAATCTAACTTAGAACTTGATGGAGAGACAGAAAATGGAAATCATATCATTGAGACGAAACCTAGTTCCACCATCGCAACTACAAAGATTCAACCTGAAGAGTCAGAAGAGCCAGAGGAATGGGAGTGCCTCTTCCATTCAAAATTGTGGGTGCAAGGAACTCCACTACACTTCATTGTCAATAGTGGTAGCCAGAAAAACCTCATCTCGGTCGAGGTCGTAAAAATATTGAAGCTTCCGACGGTTCCACATCGCCATACATACAACATTGGTTGGATGAGCCAGGGATGATACATCCGCGTTATTCAATAGCACCGCCTTTCCTACGGGATCAAGCCCTTCAAAGATGAGGTAATGTGTGATGTTTCCCCTCTTGAAGTTTGTGATGTTCTTTTAGGACAACCATATATGTGGAAACATCATGTTGTGTATGAGTCTAGACCTCGTAGTTTCTCTATTACTTTGGGAAAGAAGCTCTACAGGATACCATAGACACTTTCCACCATTGTAGTGTCCCTCATCACAACTAAGAAGTGGAGGAAAGTATTCTCCAAAATAGGGAAATTCGTTCTCTTCATGGTTCGTTCTGAAGGTGAATGAAATATTACAGCAACATCCAACACCTCCATGCAAAACCCCTCTACACAGCAGAAATAGGCGGACAAGATCATGGAATCCTACAAATACATCTTCACCACACCCACCGGGGTGCCAATACATTATGTGGTCAAGAATTCCATTGATTTGATACCTGGTGCGCCTTTACCTAACGGGCCAGTATATAGGTGTTCCCTCATGGAAAATGAAGAAATCAAATGCCAGATTCAAGAATTGATCCAAAAGGGCCATATCTGACCTAGCTCCTCGCCTTGTGGATCCGAATTGTGTTGGTAGAGAAGAAATACAGGACATGGCGACTCTGTATTGATTATTGAGCTCTAAACAATATCACAGTCCGGAATCGTATCCTATTCCTTGTATCGATGACCTTCTTGACTAGCTCAAGGGTGCCAAATATTTCAACAAGATTGATTTGAAGTCTGTCTATCATCAAGTGCTAATTGAGAAGACCTATGTTTGGAAGACTTCCTTCAAATATCAGGAAGGCCTTTTTGAGTGCTTGTTCATGCATTTTGGCTTGACTAATGATCCAAAAAATTTCACAAGGATTATGGATGATATCCTATGACCATTCACTAACTCTTTTATGGTCGTATTTATCGATGATATTCTCATCTACAATAGAACATGAGAAGAGCATCTGCAGCATATCCACCAAGTCCTGAGCACCTTGTGCCAACACAAGTTATATGCTAATCTAGAGAATTTCTCATTTGGCATGAAGAGGGTTCAATATCTGGGATAGATCATGGACGAACATGGAGTTCATGTGGATCAAGCCAAGATCCAGGCCATACATGATTTTCCAATCTCGACAACTCTCACAGAGCTTCATAGCTTCCTAGGACTTGCCAACTTCTATCACAGATTTGTGTTGGGATTCTCTAATATTGCTTGGTTCCTTACCCGGGTAACCAATGGTGTATCTAAGGCCAATTTCAGCTGGTCCAAGCCACAACAACAAGTATTTGAGGATCTAAAGAAATGCTTATGTTCAACACCTGTCCTTGCCTTACCAGATCTAGAACAACCCTTTAAGATTGAAACATATGCTTCAAACTATGTTGTTGGTGCAGTTCTCACTCAACATGGTCATCATATCACAATGATATACTTTTAGATACAGTACACAAGTACCCCACCTACGAAAAGAAAATGTATTCAATTTTCCAATATTGCCGCCAATGGAATCATTACATCCTTGGAAAATATACCATCATCCACACTTATGACAAGCCCCTGCAGTTCATGCAAACCCAAGGGAAGTTACAAAATGACCACCACTAGAATTGGTCCACTTACTTGCAACAATTCCACCTGAATATTAAATATAAGAAGGGCGGCACCAACCGAGTCATTGATTTCCTTAGTCGACCTCTGCTATACCTCAATATCACACCTAACAACCTCTCCATGGTAAAAACAATATCTTTCTAATTACTATTATTTTTCTAATAGTAGAATGCATGACATCAAATACAACTAACAAAATCACCATGTATACCAAAACCATGGGCCATAAATCACTAACAACAAACATTAGTAGCGATTAATGTTTTTTGTTAGTGATTTCTGGTCCATGGTTTTGAAATCCCATGGTATTTTGATGCCATGCATTATATTTATAATTTTGTGTCTATGTCCCAAATGATTTTTTTATTGCTTTTTTGCTCTTAATAAATTATATCTATGTTGTCATATAACTAAATATATTTTTTAGGTAAGTTAATTTTTATAACAAAAAAACTATTAATTCAAATATCTCCATCGATATTTTAGATCGATTGAGATATATACCTCAATGAAGATATTTGAATTAATAATTATTTTTCCTATATTTGAATTCATATAGTTTTTCATGGTTAAAAGCTCGATCGAGAGCTTTTCTCAATTGAGATTTGATTTAAACGTGCTTTAACCCTCGATCGAGATGATTTTAAAATGTGGACAAATGCTCGATCAAGGGATTTAAAATAGGCTTTTAACCCCCTTTTTAAACTTTGTTTTTTCAAGCCCTTTTTGCGAGACCTAAACCCTAGCCTAGGATGCACATTAGATGGTGGACTTCATACCAATGGATCCATCAACGAATCATCTATACATTGACATATAATTTACAAGTTTATGAGCTCATATGATATTTTTTTATTTTCTTTGGAAACTTACACTCACAAAACCATGTCAACAGCTTCGATAAGTCAACAACAAAAAGTTACAAAACAAAAAAATTTCAAAAAATACATACGCCCCATACCAACGCGTGCTCTTCAAAGGGTTTTTTTTTTTCTTTCTATTTTTGTAACCAGTAAAAAAAAGTTTACGCCACTTGTAAACTTTTGTTGAAATTCACAAGAACACACCTATCATTAAATGCAATTTTGGCATATTAAATCATTTTTTAAAAATATTTGTGGAAAGACAACATAATTCTCTACAATTTGTTTTTTGTTGCGCATCAGAATTCACTAGTTATATATGAGTTATGAGGGCTTCGATTTAATGAATGTGTAAAAAAATTAATTTTTGCCATCACTTTTGGCCAAAACGTGTTACCCATCTTCATGGATTCACCATATCACCTCTCGTTTTTCTTTAAATACTTCTCCGCCATATTACTCTACTCAACATTAATTCTCTACCCTATCTGTTATCAACTTTTCAACTCCTATCCGGGTCCTTGCACGAAGTTGAGGAACCTTTTAGATGCAATCCTAGTTTCACAAAACCCATAAGAGTTTAGTAAAACAAAAATGCTCAAGTGTTTATTTGAACTATGCATGGGATGGCCTAAGCCTACTATGTCTTTTGACATGCATGATAGATAGGAAACAAAAATGAAAGCGTGTTTTTTAACTACAAAATGCTCTAGCATTTTTTAACTACAAAATGCTCTAGCATTTTCTAACTACAAAAAGCTCTAGAGTTTTGTATCTACAAAATGCTCTAGTGTTTTGTATCTACAAAACTCTCTAGTGTTTTGTAACTATTAAATGCTCTAGCATTTTGTATATACAAAATTCTCTATCATTTTGTAATTCTCTATCATATTATATTACATATTAAGTTTCCTTTACCTTTTCTTTATCCCCCCCTCCCTAACTCCCTCTTCCCCTCCATATCTCCCTCATTTATCTCTATGTACCTACCAATCCCTCCCTCCATAATTCTCTCTCCCTCTCCATATCTCCCCCCTTTCTCTCTATGTCTCTACCCTCCCTCCCTCCCGCTCTCTCTCTCTCTATTTATATATATGTCCTCCCCCATCCACTCCTCTCTCTCATATCTACATACATCACTTTCCCTCTCTCCCCCTCCCTTCCTGTCTGTCTCCCCCACCATCTCTCTCCATAACTCTCTTTTTATATCCCTCCCTCCATAACTCTCTCTCCCTCTACCCCCCCTCCCTCCCTCCCTCTCCCCCCCCCTCCCTCCCTCTCTCTCTCTCTCTCTATGTTTCCCCCCCTATACCCCCCCCCCCCGCCCCACTCCCTCCCTCCATCCCTCTCTCTCTCCCTCTTCACTCTCTCCCTCTCTCTATGCCCTCCATATATCCCCCCATTTGTCTCTATGTGCCAACCCCTCCCTACCTTTACATATCTCTCTCTATGTGTCCCCCCCATCCATCCCCCTCTGTCATATCTACATACATCTCTTTCCCTCTCTCCTCCCTCCCTCTCTCTTCCCAACCATCTCTCTCCATAACTCTCTCTTTTAATACCTCCCTCCCTAACTCTCTCTCTCTCCCTCCCTTCCCCTCTATCTCCCACGATCCCTACAACTCCATCCCTCACTCTCTCCTTCCCTATACCTCCCACCTCCATCCATCTATATCATCTCTCCATACATCTCTTTCCATTTCTCCCCCTTCCTCCCTCTCTCTCTCCCCCTTCAAGGGATAATTACGGATCAATTTATGTTTAGAGCATAGGATTTTATGGGTTAGGAGATTTAGGGGTTAAGGAATTTAGGGCTCATTTGTTAGGGGGATAAGGTTTAAAAGGTTAGGGGTTGAGGCCTAAGTAGTTAAAGCTTTAATTGTTTAGGGGTTTTAAGGGATTAGGGATTTAGGGCTTTAAGTTTATGTGCTAGGTTGTTTAGTGGTTAGGGGTGGAATAGGTCACTAGTGGTTAGGGGTTGTGGGATTAGAGGTAATGTGGGTAAGGCATTTAGGGGTTATGGGATTTAGGGGTTAATGGATTTAGTGCTATGGGGTCAGGGGGTTAGGGTTTATGAGGCTAGGAATTAAGGGTCCATGGGTTAAAGGGTTAAAGGATTATAAAGGGTAATCTAGAGATTAGAGGTTAATGCACAAGCCCAAGTGAGAGTGCCCAATCCAAGAGAGGAGTGATCAATCCTAAGGGGAATATCTTAAGCAAATGTAGATCTCTCATGCAAACAGAGAGCAAACATGCAAATGTAGAGTGCACACAAAAAGGTAGGATGCACTTTCACAATGGAGGTCACACATGCAAACATAGATTAGAGGTAAACAATTATTTTACCTCTAGGGGGTAAAATAGAGGTTAAAGGCTAATGGTTAAAGGATTAGAGGTAAACAATTAAAGGACTTAATGGGTTTAGGGGTTAGGGCTTTATGCGTCAATGTATTTAGGGATTTGTGGTTAGAGGGTTAGGTTCTAAGAGGTTAGGAATTAAGGGCTTAAGTGTTATACTATTAAGGTCTTATAAGGGGTTAAGGGATTACGGAAATATGGGTAAGAACTAAGGGGATGGGAGCCTTAAGGGGTTAATTAAGGGACTAACGATTTATGGATTAGGAATTTTATAGGTTAAGGGATTTAGGGATCGAATTTTCATGGAGTAAGGTATAAAAGGTTAGGGTTAAGTTTTGATGGGTTAAAGTGGTAAGGATTGTATGTTAAGGGCTTAGGTTCTTAGGAGCTAATGAATTAGGGGTTTAGTGCTTTAGGGGATTTTGGCCTTAGGGATTGTGGGTTTAGTCCTTTAATTTCCTCCCTCCTCATTCCTCTCTCCTCATCCCTCGATTTATGTCTCTTTTCACCGACTCTCATATCCCCTCTCTTTATCTCACCCCCATTACCTCCATCCATTACTTAGCATATAGTCCCCCCCCTCTCATATTCCCTCTCTCTCTCTCAACCCCCTTATTCCATCCATTAAATAGCACATAGTTATGTTCTCCATAACGTTAGAGCATTTTGTAAACAAGAAATGCTAGAGAGTTTTGTAACTAAGAAATGCTAGAGGTTTTGTGAATAATAAACTCTCACACATTTTGTAGAGCAAAAATGCTAGAGTATTTATGTTGACTCCAAAGGAAAGAATACAAATTTAAATGTAAAGTTAATGTGTGAGTGTTCCTTAATTCCTAAAACATGCCTCCTCATGCACCCGCATGTCATCCACAATCCTATGTGTTTGGTTCGGAGTTACCAACCATGTGCTATGGAATATGGTAAGCCATAACTAATTGGGCATTTCCTCCATTTTCTCATATGCTTCTATTTTTCCACTCTTTAAAATATGATAGACATAATCATTATGGATAAAATTTTAAACAAAGCATTTTTTTTGCATATTCCAAATATGTAAGAAAAATTAAATATTAATTTTTTTCTATTTTTTTCCTAATTTTCTTGTATCGTAACTCCTTAACTCAAAAAAAACATTGTTAGTGTTTCTTCCATAACTTTTTTCATTTCCCAAGCATTTAAAAAAAAATGTATGTTGCAATACTAGACACGGACCTCTACATGCTATAAAAAATCAATTTCACAATCATTTCATTAAGACCTTCAAAAGCTATACCCACGCTTGACATACCGTTTTCAAGGTTTGATTACTTGGATAATTAAAAAAATAAACAATTTAAATTTGGAAAAATAGTGTTGCACTAGTGCTACTTGTTCTCTACATGTCTACCAATTTTTGTAGCATGAAACGATCATTTAGGCACTTAAAGTTTGCACCCACAAAGACATATGCCTTATTATTTGCAAAAAAAATAAAATGTGACTGTTAGAAAAGATGAAACTTGGCATAGTTATGAAAATTTTCAATACATAAAATTTATATATTCATAAATGTGATTTAATTTCCTACATTTCATGTTTTTTACTCAATGCAATATATACTATGTGAGTATCTCAAAAAATCCATGTAATTCGAGAGATGCCTTATTTTTCAGTTGTCTACTGCATCTAACACACCAAAAGTGACCCTCATTAACTTGCACTCACCCATACCTTACCTTTGCATTCCATATTTCCCCTATCCTATCGCATACTCTCTTCCCTCTCTTAGTCCACACTCCTCATCCAAATCCTTTATTACCCTTCCCCCTCTCCTTATTACTTATACCTCTCCAACCTTACCCAACATCATCCCTCTATCTAATCCCACTACCTCCCCAAACCACCCTTGATCACACATTCTAGACACTCTCATGCAGCTACCCCCTCCCACTCAATCTTGTCTCCTCTTCATCCATTCCTTCCTTATTCAACCCTTTAAACTCATCATATATCCATAAATTCCATGTTCACCCTCGCCACCTCTCCATTCCTACAACCCATACAATCCTATCCTTTCTATCGCACTCCTTTGCTCTTGTTTCATCTTCATCCCTATGTCCCTTTACATCATAGTTTACCTCCTTTTCCCATTTCCTATCCTCCCTACCCACTGTTAATTACCCTTTTCCACCCTTATTCATTTACATTACCCTCTACCCTTAATCCTCCTTACTTCCATCTCTTAATACTCTCATCACCTATCCATTCCTACCCCTTGTTGATCATCACCACCTCTATTCCATATTATCCCATGCTCTTCCTAGCATGACTCCCCGTTCTACTACTTATCCACCCCCTACACCTCCTCTCTTTCTTCATTTTTTTTCACCACTGCTACCCCTACTCTCTCACCGATCAATCCATACATCCTTTTGGTTCCTTTTCCATCTCTTTCTCCCTCCATCTATCCATATTTTATGGCCTCCAATATCCCATCATCCCAACCCCTATTTTTCCACTTTTCTATTTAATCCTCTCTTCACCTAGTCATTTATTACTTAATATAGTTGACCCTATGATTTATCTTATCCAATCCTGCCCTATCCAAGCTTAACCTTTCATAACCTTGTTGGTGTACATTCTTATTTTTATTATTTTTCCCTCTTTTGGGGGACAAGGGCACTCCTACTAAAGGTATCCCCCCTTTTAGGGCCAAGGACACTCGTAACTAGAGTAATCCCAAATTTTCAAGGACACAAGTGCTCCTGACTAGAATAATTCCCCCTTTTTAGGAAGGATGGAACCCTAACTATAGTTTGTCTACTTTTCTAGGGATCCTACTACAATTTTGCCCTTATTTAGTATGAGTGCACCCTACTTGACTATGTTGGGATATTTAGACTTTAGTTAACTCATGAATGACCTAGTTAACTATGTATTTCAAGTTCTAGGTCCAATTAACATTGGTTGCTCATATATGATTGACTTAATTACTTCACATGGCTAATTTGGACTAGTTAACGCTAATTGCACATGCATATCCTAGTTAAATGCCTAATATATCCTCACTTGGATATTATGGGATTGCTAACTCATGCATGACTTAGTTATCTGCCTCACATGGGCACACTTGACTATTATGAGCTAGTTAACTCTAGAGCACTCACGCACAACCTATTTAACTACCTCACATGGGCACACCTGGTTATTATAGTCTAGTTAAACACTAGATCACTCATGTATAGGTCAAGATAACAACCTCACAAGGGTGCACTTACCTATTAAGGGAAATTTCTCTTGATTTTTCACTATCTCTTATGCTTGCGCATGTAATCTAGCCTAGCTTGGTTTCCTATATATGAATATTTGCATCTCATTGACCAAGGATTATTTAATTCATATATCCTATTGATCATTCAATTTGTTGATAAAGATTACATTGATGCACAATAATGAGCTCCTTTAAAGACACTTTAGTTGCCACATAAAACTGAAAAAACAGTAATTGCCAACTTCAAGAGGCAATTAGAGGTGCTTGCATAACAAATTTTAAGATGATGCAAAAAGAAAAAATATAGTAAATTGAATAAGCTTTCATAATATCTAAATTTTATTTCGAGAAAATTTGTGTAGTTTATAAAATTTGTTTTTCTAAAACTAGATTTTAAAATTTTCAGCACAATATAACATACATGACTATACTATATGAATTAATTGATAGTATTTTTGAATAAATGCTTTTACATATGTAGAGTACATCTTGTACTAGTGCAACACTATTTTCTGAAATTATTCATGTCAGCTCCCCTCCCATCGATCCAACGCAAGGGAGAGAACATGACACTAATAACTAGGCTTCTTCTACTTCCCAGCCCCATGATTATTAACAAAATTCATAGCAAGTAAAAATACATATGAAGATGTGTAAATGAAAGAAACATGGTGGAAATAAAATTCTACTACACATCTAGCATTCATTCAACATATTCATAATAGTCATCAAATAAAGAAATTGCAAAATTAACACAAGAGAGTACTTATCTTGAAATAAAGTAGTCTTGAGCAACTGGCTATGCAACTCCAACATTTCACCCAACCATAGGCTAGTTGTGCTCCTCAATCTCTCAACACAACTGCCACCCCCCGAGCTGGGCATGATTTCTACAAGGAAAAAGGGAACAACAAACTCACACATAGCCAAATATACACCAAAAATCAACCAAGCCAATCTACAGCTGGGTTTATCAGGCTGCTAAGGAAATGGAAGGGAATGAATTGCTAGGCTGGTGATCTCAACCACAGAGTTGTTGGTACCTCTACAAGATTTAACTAGATTGGTACCCACAATACCTACACACCCAACAAAAGTAAGTATTCCCTTCATTGCTACACAGTCCCTCGGGCCATACCTTCCCTTCTAGTGCTCTTCAGGGTGTGCATAGAAAAGTAGTCAAGGCCCTTTGATCTTTCTGTGAGGTTACCCTCTTCACTAGGTTTATCACATCAATTCTAATCCTCTTCCACTCTTAGTTTATTACTCACAATTTCAAACCAAAATAGGGATGCACATAATAGCAAAACACAAGTGTTGGACATGAAGAAAAACGTTTTGATTGTGGGATGCCCAAAATGGGGTTTCCACGAGTTTCCAAAATCATGGGCACCCAAAAATGAACTGTTAGAGGGTGAATCAACCTTCGGAGATAAAAATCGATTTCACAACACATTTATGGGCATTCAAGGGGCATAAATGACCTCTATAAACCCCCAAATCCTGACTCTCTTCCTCCCATCCAGTATGCAACACAAAAAGACTTCCCAACTATGGAAAATGATGGAAAACATGAAGGAAAACGCCCCAGCTAGCTCAGACTGCGTGAGGGAGAAAAGACCATGGGTGAATAATGGTTGGGGAAGTAGTTTTGTGGGTGTTTTCTTTCCTAAGAAACCAAAAATGATTTTCCAAATTGATGGCTTTCCCATACACAAAATTGGCCAGCCATACCTCTCCATTCCCAATGCATTAACTACCTCAACCAACTCTTGGAAGAATTAAATGATTGGGTGCATAAGTCAAAATGGGTAGTTGAGGGTTTATGGGTTCTCTCACTGACACTTGGATTAACAGTTTTGGATCATGGGTTTGAATATTTTCCCTCCATATCCCTTGTAAAAATCATGTCCTCATACTCTTGTTTCATTGCATAGCTAATTGTTGGTATTTCATTAAAATGCATATTTACATGATGTTGTAATTTCTATTGTGCCTTGCTAGCACGAGAACCATATGCATCGATTTTCAATTGCCGATACATAAAATGCTAAATGGATGGAGGGCCCTTGGCCTTGAGCTCCTCACCACGATTTAATAACGATATTTACATCATTTACAATTTTAATGCAATAGGGTCAAAATCGGGATATTACAATTCTTGGTGTTTTCATTTTTATGACTTATTAAAACTAGAAATCCCTGAAAAAATGATGTTGTGTGTGCGTGTAGGACTTTATGGGAATAACTTAATGAAATTTTGAATTTTTTTATATGAGTGTATAGATATCTCTTTATTCTAGTGCACTATCTAATTTGAGAAATGGTGAATAAAGTCAAAAGTTACAGCAAAAACAACAAAGCTTGTATTTGGAATTTTGATATCCGGTGACACAAAAAGTGGACCCAACTTCATGCACCCACTGATAATTATATGGCTTCTTTGTTTACTTGAATTCTCTTCTCTTCTATGGATTGTTATTTATACACGTAACACGCCATGTTTTCCACCATCATGTCAACAAAGCATAGATTAGGTTATTGAAATATTGTGTTCTGAACCACACTTTGAAAAAAAAAAGTTTACCATCAACATGAGACATTAAAAAATTTCATTGAAATGTTTATTCAAATTATCTACAAGTTTCTTACGATATTGAATTTTTTTATCAAAATTATGTTCAAGATGATAGATAGATATTACCATTAAAAACCTTTAGTGTGGAAGTTCCACAACCAAATGATGTCCCCACTGCTATACAAAAGTTTAAACAAGTTTTTAAAAAATCTAAAAAAGCAAACAAATGTTAAAATAAATATTTAATTCTTATTAAATTAAGATTGAAAGGTTTATTAGCCTCATTAAATCAGTGCTCCAAGCCACGCCAATTTACCTCTTCTCGATTATGGTTTACCCAAAGGCGATCCTGAAAGAAATAAGAAATATCGAACACCAATAGCTATGGAAAGGATCCTCAAATAAGAATAAATGGGCCTTAATCATCTAGGAGAATCTATGTAAGCCTAAAATGATCAAAGGTTTGGGGATAAGGGACCCAAAAAAGAATAGTGAGGTGTTAGGGGCCAAAATATGGCGGATTTGGGTAACCCACACCTCAAAGACATGGGAAAAACATTGGCATGCTAGATATGCCCAAGACAGACCAAAGCAGGATCTAATATGCTTCAATCAAGAAAACGTTGTATCTCATATCTGGAAAATTTCTCTTCATAGTAGACAGATAATCCAACATAACAATTTTTGGGAAATTAGAGATGGGGAAGCAACAAACTTTGGTTAGGATTCATGGCAGCAGATGCCAAATCTCTCCATGCAAGTTGATGCCCTGGTAAGTAGGGCCATATTTTTGGAGACATGACTTTCAAAAGTTAAACAATATTGGAAAGTGGTTACCGGGGAAGACAAGTTCTGTAGCTAGAATCTACAAAAATGGTGGTCTCAAAGAACGCTGGAAGATGAATGGCCTAGAATATAGGAAGACATTCAAGAAAGGTGTATCAGAGCTCAGGGTGGGCCAGAAAAAATTCATTGGGGATATAGGACAAAAGGAGTTTTTAATATCAAAGAGGCCTATGAGATATGGACAAGGAAATAGGAGATCCAGTCGCAGGAAGTCTGGAAAAAAAATGGAAGAACAACCATTGGCCCAAAGTGGCCATTTTTCTATGGCTAGTGGTGCGCAAAATTGTCATCGGAGAAAACCTCAAGAAGCAGGGACTGATTGGTCCATCTCAATGCACCTTATGTGTTGTTGTGGAAGAGACAATAGATCACCTATTGGATGGATGCCCCTTTGCATCCTCTCTCTGGGACAAAGGGGAGGAAATATTCAGATGATCGAATAGAATTAGAGGGAATCCGGATCACTCAATCAGCGAATGAGACACGAAGGAATTCCAAAATCCCATCATTAATCGTATTTGGACCCTATTCCCTGGTTTCCTACTTTGGATAATGTGGCTGGAATGCAATAAATAAATCTTTCAAGATAAAAGTTCAACCTTTGAGATGGGTTGGGCCAAAATTACTCTCCAAATCCAGGAATTAATCAAGATTGGCAATTGGAACGAAAAGGACCGAGACATGGATCATGTAGACAAAAGAATCCTCACTACTTGGGGAATTTCATGGTCAGATCCGACTCCTTCCTTAAGACCGCCCAACTCAAATTCCCATTCTAGCCCTGCTCGATGGTCTCCCCCCAGTGGGTATTCAAGATGAATTTCGACAACGCTTCCAAAGGGAATATGGGGTCTACAGGTTTCAAAGGGGTCATTAGGGACCACGAGGGACATATCCTAAGCATTTTTCTAGGACACATAGGAAAGAACACCAACAACGTGGCTAAGTTGGATGGGACGATATACGGTCTAAATTTGGTGGCAAGAGAAGGTTGGGAACCTATCATAATGGAGGGGGACTCAAAAGTCATCATCCATATGGAAAAAAAACTATAGAACAAGAAAATGATATCTAAGGTGGTGGCCAGTTGATGGCTGGGATTCAGGATCGAAAAAATCCATTTAGCTCTCACTAGGCCCCATGCATGGACTTTTTCCCATGTTGAGCGAGTAGGTAGTAGTGTGCCGATTTACGTGGCAAATGTGGGTGAGAAGGAGAAGTGTTGTGGAAGGGATTGATAGGTGGCTTCTTTGAGGATCGGGAATGGTTAACCTAGTGTGCATATTTGGCGCATGAGGATAGCTAGCTATTAGATGGGGATGGCAGTGACATGTACAATCCCCATGTGAGGACTGCAGCAAACCATGTTCCCAGAGCAGCGGACACCCGGAATAATGACAACCCTCCTCTCTCTGGCATTGGGGAATTTTACTAGAGGTGTATGCCATTGAATGCAACCCTTAGCTCCTATGTGAACCATGAAGAGAGAATGGTACATCCTGGTACGAGGCATGCATATGGATGTCCTTGAGATGACGTGAAAGAATGATGAGAAAGAAGGTTGAATCCTGCAATTTAATAGGAATGTTAATGATCTAATATGGGCAAGTATGAGGTTGGCAGATGAAAAGACTACATATGCAAAAGGAAATGCCTAGTATTTTCGCATAACGTCCTGGTTTCTCATTACTATGGAATACTGGTGGGATATAAACGTCATGTTGCAGAGGTCATCT
Organism: Larix kaempferi; assembly: GCA_027924585.1. Lineage (NCBI taxonomy): Eukaryota > Viridiplantae > Streptophyta > Pinopsida > Pinales > Pinaceae > Larix > Larix kaempferi. The sequence goes on from BSBM01000206.1 coordinate 10,645,719, forward strand.
AAGAAAGCCCCCCCTTGTGTATGAGTGCAATCGAAACCCAAGGGAAGCAAGCTAGGAGGAGGGAAAAGGGTAAGAAGGAAGAAACAATTCCCAAAGTTACCCATGAACAGCAGCAGGTTAGCCAAGCCACGCATTTCTTCCGTGAGAGAATTTGCAGGTTGTCCACGGGGAAATTGAGTAGATTGAGAAGAATCTATTGGAACAAATCAAGGTGCCCAAGATGGAGGAGCCAACAGAATGGGTGCAGGATCCTGGCACCACATTCAGCAGAATGTTTGCCTATTATCGGGTTCTTGTTACTTACTGGGTGGTAAAGGGGCTAACATCGAGCGAGCAAACAAAGATGCTAGCGATGAGGAATTGATTCGAGCTTGGAAGGAGCACAATATGGACTATAGACTGATGCATCGAAAAATTGATATGATTGCAAGCAAAATGGTAATTCAATTTCTTTCCCCATCTGGTTCTCGGCTGAGCAAAGCGATATCCAAATGGGAATAATGGGACGTTGGGGCTAGCCACGGGCTAGCACGACAAAAAGGGCACCTGCGATCACTACTGAGGGATGATCAAGACATGGCCGTGAAATCCCGATCTCTCAGTCCAAGCATCTGATGGGTGTGAACTCTCTAGCGGAGGTAGGACTAGGTGAGGTGTAGGTGTCTTTGCTCATGGTCTGTATTTAGTTTTTTTGGTCTAAGGTCATATGGTTTCGGAGATGTGTCATTTGTTAGCAGTTAGTCTCTTTCTTGTCTTAGTTTTTGGCTGTATGTGTTAAAAGTCGATGTTGGATGAATGGGTTTTGATCAGAGGCTTGAATTTTTGTAAGGTGACTTCTTTTTGTTCAGTTAGAAAGACGTAACAGGATTATAGCAATATGTGTTGGTCATGTCATTGTGTTATTCAAAGGCCAAGTAGATGTATAGTGATGGATGTCATGTAATTTTTTTTGCTGTAATATAATTTCCTTAATTAAAAAAAATATTTAAAGATTTATTTTTCATTAATTCAAAAGTTTAATTTTCATTGTTTCAAAAAAAATTAAAGGACCATTATATTTTTTAAGTCTTATATCATCCAATTCCAATTAATTTTCAAGCATTTATAGGTCAACCAATTTTTTTCTCTCTCATTTGATTGTTGATTATGCCATTTGAACCTGCAATCGGCATGGCAGAACGATGGGAAAGAACAAACAAGTCATATGTTTAAATTACTTTATTTTCTTCTTCTCTATTAAAGAGTAATTTAAACATGCTAAGATTTAGATAAGTTTTCAAATTATTTTTGTGTGAAAATTGGTATATTTATTATATTAAAAGTGTATTTATGTAATATGAAGTGTAACATTCACACTAGTGTAACATTCAGTTTGATCTGATCACGTGTGGAAGAATATTCTCCTTGATATTTTGTTAGAGATATATTGTGTTTTTTATAAGAACTAGAACAATTATGTACTATTTGGTTCTTTTGAATAGCAATAATATGCTTTTTTCTGCTGAAAAAACAACACATTCAAACTAAAGTAGATCAAGGGACCTTCCACCTACTATATAAATTGAAAACAATATTTGATTCCTTTGAATTACAATAATATGTTTTTTCTATTGAAAAAAAAAACAAAACATTCAGACCAGAGTAGATCAAGGTACGTGCACATGCCATATAAATTGAAAACAAATATTGCATTGTTTTCTCCATCAGTACTGACCATTGTTGATAAGGTATCCATATCATGAAATAAATATGTCACTATTTTCTCTATCACGGACCATTGTCCATTTCAGATGTTTGGGAGTAGAAGAGACGTGCATTTGCGGGAGAGATTGAAAAGAAATATGACACGGTTTTTCCCATTTGTGCAATTTTAGGTTTTTTTGCTTTAGATGTTCAACCTATCAATTTTAGGTTATTTCGCATGTTGTTTTTTTTGCTTTGGATGTGCAACTTTGACGAATCCAAATTCCACGAAAAGAAATTCCAAACTGTAGCAGTTGCGAAATTAATGCAGCGGTCGAAAAAGAAATTCCAAACTGTGGGGGTTGCGAAATTATCGCAGTTGTCGATTTAAGATGCGTCGGAGTAGAAGATACGTGCATTTGGGGGAGATTGTTTTTTCCATCACAACTGTAACTCTATTAATATATGCGGTGGTACTCCGCAGGAAGTCGAACATGTAAGAAGAGAGAAACAGAGCATCGTATTGAAGAGAAAAATGGATTCAGAGAAGAACTTGCTCGTGAATCTAGCTGCCACAGCAGATGCAACTAGAGTAACGATACTCCTTTTGATCATCGTATTGTTCTTGAAATATCATTTGAAAATGAAGAGATCAAGGAATCCAGAGCCGCAGCCTCCGGGGCCATCTCCATGGCCCATAATCGGGAATCTGCATATGTTGGGAGAGTTTCCTCACCATGCTCTGAAAGACCTTGCACAAAAATATGGTCCCATTATGTTTCTACGCTTGGGATCCATCCCTACAGTGGTGGTTTCGGCTCCTGAGATGGCCAAACATTTTCTCAAAACTCATGATCTCATCTTTGCCAGCCGACCCTTAATGGCCGTTGGAAAATACATGGCCTACAACTTCAAGGACATTACGTTAGCCTCGTATGGAGATTACTGGAGGCAGATGAGAAAAACATTCATCTTAGAATTGCTCACTGCCAAAAGAATCGAGTCCTTCCAGTCGGGGCGAGACAAGGAGCTATCTGCAATGATTCACTCCATTTGGAATGAAAGCGAGAATGGGGCGAAGGCTGTCAACCTGAGCAAGGTGTTGTCATCTCTCATGACAAATATAATATGCATAATGATGATGGGAAGAAAATGTTTGACGGATGTGCTCGATAATTTGGCGACCTATAAAAGATTGGGGAAAATGGTGCAGGATTGTCGCCTTTATTCGGCGCTTTTGACATTGGCGATTAAATTTTCTTGTAAATGTTTCTCATACCTTCGCTGCTAGCAATTGTCTGAGGCCTGACATCCCTCAACAACTACTAGTTTTGGAAGACCCTACAATCCAGCTTTTCACTGAGCTTCGGTTCTTTGGAAGAGTAAATTTGCTTGCTTGAAATCTCTAGGGAAATTTTTATTGTGTGGACAATTTTTATTTTTGTTGAGTCTAGAACGCCATAGGATTGTTTGATTCTATTTTTCAAAAATGTTTTTAAAACACATCCTTTTATCAAAATTTCTTCAAAGTGGCTACTCTCCTGACCTGCCAGTCACGGCGGCAACGAGGTGAGTTCATCAGGAGCACAAGGGACCCCATCACCACAATATTTTATAATTCAGTGAAAGATTCGCCAAATTTTTACAATGTTTTATAATTTAGTGAAATATTCGGCAAATTTTTACAATATTTTATAATTCAGTGAAATATTCGCCAAGATTTTACAATATCTTATAATTTAGTGAAAGATTCGCCAAGATTTTACAATATCATATAATAAAATGAAAGATTCGCCAAAAAATTGTATATACATATTATATTATTGATAAAATCGCCTTTAAATTTTCCTATATATCGGGGAGATTCGCCAATTTTTTATACATATAAATTTGGGGGGTGTTCTTAAAATCATCCCTGCTTAGACTGCATGAGGGAGAAAAGACCATGGGTGAATAATGGATGGGGAAGCAATTTTGTGGGTGTTTTCTTTCCTATGGAACCAAAACCGATTTTCCAAATTGATGGCTTTCCCATGCACAAAATTGGGCAGCCATACCTCTCCATTCCCAATGCATTAACTACCTCAACCAACTCTTGGAAGAATTAAATGATTGGGTGCATAAGTCGAAATGGGTAGTTGAGGGTTTATGGGTTCTCTCAATGACACTTGGATTAACACTATTGTATCATGGGTTTGAATATTTTCCCTCCATATCCCTTGTAAAAATCATGTCCCCATGCTCTTGTTGCATTGCATAGCTAATTGTTGGTATTTCATTAAAATGCATATTTACATGATGTTGTAATTTTTATTGTGCCTTGCTAGCACGAGAACCATATGCATCGATTTTCAATTGTCGATACATAAAATGCTCAATCGATGGAGGGCCTTGGCCTTGAGCTCCTCACCACGATTTAATAACGATATTTACATCATTTACAATTTTAATGCAATAGGGTCAAAATCGGGATATTACAATTCCTAATGTTTTCATTTTTATGATTTATTAAAGCTAGAAATCCCTAAAAAAATAATGTTGTGTGCGCATGTAGGACTTTATGGGCATAACTTAATGAAATTTTGAATTTTTTTATATGAGTGTATAGATATCTCTTTATTCTAGTGCACCATATCATTTGTTTGAGAAATGGTGATTACAGTCAAAAGTTACAGCAAAAACAACAAAGCTTGTATTTGGAATTTTGATATCCAGTGACACAAAAAGTGGACCCAACTTCATGCACCCACCAATAATTATATGTCTTCTTTCTTTACTTGAATTCTCTTCTCTTCTATGGATTGTTATTTATACACGTGACACGCCAGGTTTTCCACCATCATGTCAAAAAAGCATAGATTAGGTTATTGAAATATTGTGTTATGAACCACACTTTGAAAAAAAAACGTTTACCATCAACACGAGACATTAAAAACTTTCATTGAAATGTTTATTCAAATTATCTACAAGTTTCTGACGATATTGAATTTTTTTATCAAAATTATGTTCAAGATGATAGATAGATATTACCATTAAAAACCTTTAGTGTGGCAGTTCCATAACCAAATGATGTCCCCGGCGCTATACAAAAGTTTAAACAAGTTTTTAAAAAATCTAAAAAAGCAAACAAATGTTAAAATAAATATTTAATTCTTATTAAATTAAGATTTATAGGTTTATTACCCTCATTAAATCAGTGCTCCAAGCCATGCCAATTTACCTCTTCTCGGTTATGGTTTACCCAAAGGCGATCCTGAAAGAAATAAGAAATATCCAACATCAATAGCTATGAAAAGGATCCTCAGATAAGAATAAATGGGCCTTAATCATCTGGGAGAATCTATGTAAGCCTAAAATGATCAAAGGTTTGGGGATGAGGGACCCAAAAAAGAATAGTGAGGTGTTAGGGGCAAAAATATGCTGGAATTGGGTAACCCACACCTCAAAGCCATGGGAAAAACGTTGGCATGCTAGATATGCCCAAGACAACACAAAGCAGGATCTAATACGCTTCAATCAAGAAAATGTTGGATCTCATATCTGGAAAATTTCTCTTCACAGTAGACAGATAATCCAAGATCACAATTTTTGGGAAATTAGAGATGGGGAAGCAATTGACATTGGTTAGGATTCATGGCAGCAGATGCCAAATCTCTCCATGCAAGTTCATTCGCTGGTAAGTAGGGCCATATTTTTGGAGACAGGACTTTCAAAAGTCAAACAATATTGGAAAGTAGTTACCGGGGAAGACAAGTTCTATAGCTGGAATCTACAGGAATGGTGGTCTCAAAGAACCCTGAAAGATGAATGGCTGAGAATACAGGAAGACATTCAAGAAAGGTGTATCAGAGCTCAGGGTGGGCCAGAAAAACTTCATTGGGGATATAGGACAAAAGGAGTTTTTAATATCAAAGAGGCCTATGAGATATGGACAAGGAAATAGGAGATCCAATCGCAGGAAGTCTAGAAAAAAATATGGAAGAACAACCATTGGCCCAAAGTGGCCATTTTTCTATGGCTAGTGGTGCACAAAATTGTCATCGGAAAAAAACTCAAGAAACAGGGACTGATTGGTCCATCTCAATGCACCTTATGTGTTGTTGTGGAAGAGACAATAGATCACCTATTGGATGGATGCCCCTTTGCATCCTCTCTCTTGGACAAAGGGGAGGAAATCTTCAGATGATCGAATAGAATTAGAGGGCATCCGGATCACTCTGTTAGCGAATGAGACATGAAGGAATTCCAAAATCCCATCATTAATCGTATCTGGACCCTATTCCTTGGGTTCCTGCTTTGGGGAATGTGCCTGGAATGCAATAAATATATCTTTCAAGATAAAAGTTCAACCTTTGAGATGGTTTGGGCCAAAATTACTCTCCAAATCCAAGAATTAATCAGGATTGGCAATTGGAACGAAAAGGACCGAGACATGGATCACGCAGAAAAAAGAATCCTCACTACTTGGGGAATTTCATGGTCAAACCCGACTCCTTCCTCAAGAACCCCCAACTCAAATTCCCATTCTAGCCCTGCTCGACGGCCTCCCCCCAGTGGGTATTCAAGATGAATTTCGACAACGCTTCCATACGGAATCTGTGGTCTGCAGGTTTCAGAGGGGTCATTAGGGACCACGAGGGACATATCCTAAGCATTTTCCTAGGACGGATAGGAAAGAACACCAACAACGTGGCTAAGTTGGATGGGATGATATACGGTCTAAATTTGGTGGCAAGAGAAGGCTGGGAACCTGTCATAGTGGAGGGGGACTCAAAAGTCATCATCCATATGGCAAAAAAACTGTAGAACAGGAAAATGATATCTTAGGTGGCGGCTAGTTGATGGCTGGAATTCAGGATCGAAAAAATCCATTTAGCTCTCACTAGGCCCCATGCATGGACTTTTTCCCATGTTAAGCAAGAAGGTAGTAGTGTGGCGATTTACGTGGCAAATGGGGGTGAAAAGGAGAAGTGTAGTGGAAGGGATGGACAGGTGGCTTCTTTGAGGATCGGGAATGGTTAACCTAGTGTGCATAGTTAGCGCGTGAGGACAGCTAGCTATCAGACAGGGATGGCAGTGACATGTACAATCCCCATGCGAGGACTACAGCAAACCATGTTCCCAGAGCGGCGGACACCCAAAATAATGGCAACCCTCCTCTCTCCTGCATCGAGGAATTTTACTGGAGTGTATGCCATTGAATGCAACCCTTAGCCCTTGTGTGAACCATGAAGAGAGAATGGTACATCCTGGTACGAGGCATGCATATGGCTGTCCTTGAGATGATGCGAAGGAATGATGAGAAAGAAGGTTGAATCCTGCAATTTAACGGGAATGTTAATGATCTAATATGTGCAATTATGAGGTTGGCAGATGGAAAGACTACATATGTGAAAGAAAATGCCTAGTATTTTCGCATAACGTCCTGGTTTCTCATTACTCTGGAATACTGGTGGGCTATAAACATCGTGTTGCAGATGTCATCTAAGAAAGCACCCCCTTGTGGATGAGTGCAATGGAAACCAGAGGGAAGCAAGCAAGGAGGAGGGAAAAGGGTAAGTAGGAAGAAACGATTCCCAAAGTTACCTGTGAACAGCAGTGGGTTAGCCAAGCCACGCATTTCTTCCATGAGAGAATTTGCAGGTTGTCCACGAGGAAATTGAGTAGATTGAGAAGAATCTATGGGAACGAATCAAGGCGCCCAGATGGAGGAGCCAACAGAATGGGTGCAGGATCTTGGCACCACATTCAGCAGAATGTTTGCCTATGATCGGGTTCTTTTCACTTATTGGGTGGTAAAGGGGTTGTTAGCCCACATCTTGATCGAGTGAGCAAACAAAGACGCTAGCGATGAGGAACTGATTCAATCATGGAAGGAGCACAATATGGACTGTAAACTGATGCATCGAAAAATTGATATGATTGCAAGCAAAATGGTAATTCAATTTCTTCCCCCATCTGGTTCTCGACCGAGCAAAGCGATATCCAAATGGGAGTAATGCGACGTTGGGGCTAGCCATGGGATAGCATGACAAAAAGGGCACCTGCGATCACTACTGAGGGATGATCAGGGGATGGTCGTGGAAGCCCGATCTCTTAGTCCAAGCATCTGATGGGTGCGAACTCTCTAGCGGAGGTAGGACTAGGTGAGGTGTAGGTGTCTTTGCTCATGGTCTGTATTTAGTTTTTTTGGTCTAGGGTCATATGGTTTTGGAGATGTGTCATTTGTCGACAGTTAGTCTCTTTCTTGTCTTAGTTTTTAGCTGTCTATGTTAAAAGTTGATGTTGGATGAATGGGTTTTGATCAAAGGCTTGAATTTTTGTAAGGTGACTTCTTTTTGTTCAATTAGAAAGAAGTAACGGGATTATAGCAATATAGGTTGGTCGTGTCATTGTGCTATTCAAAGGCCAAGTAGATGTATAGTGATGGATGTCATGTAATATTTTTTTGCAGTAATATAATTTCCTTAATTAAAAAAAATATTTAAAGATTTATTTTTCATTAATTCAAAAGTTTAATTTACATTGTTTCAAAAAAAATTAAAGGACCATTATATTTTTTAAGTCTTAATTTTCAAACATTTATAGGTCGACCAATTTTTTTTATCTCATTTGATTGTTGATTATGCCATTCGGTCATATGTTTAAATTACTTTATTTTGTTTTCTCTATTAAAGAGTAATTTAAACATGCTAACATTTAGATAAGTTTTCAAATTATTTTTGTGTGAAAATTGGTATATTTATTATATTAAAATTGTATTTATGTAATATGAAGTGTAAACTAGTGTAACATTCAGTTTGAGTGAAAAATTTTTGTATATAAAAGTTATATTGATCTGATCAATATGTCTGCAAGAAGATTCTCCTTGATATTTTGTTAGAGATATATGGTGTTTTTTAGAAGAAATAGAACAATCATGTCGGAGATCTTGATGAATCCTGCTGTGATGAAGACATTGCAGGAAGAGCTCGAGTCGGCTGTCGGCAAAGGTGGCCGAGTAAAGCCGTCTGATCTGCCAAGTCTGGAGTATCTGCAATGCGTGGTGAAGGAAACGCTAAGATTGCATCCGCCTGGTCCACTGCTGGTTCCCCACGAGTCAAGGGAGACGTGCATTGTGGCGGGATACAAGATCCCTGCTAAAACGAGGCTTATAGTCAATGCGTGGGCGATGGCGACAGATCCGGGTGTATGGGAGAGGACGTTTTGGCCTTCAAGCCGGAGAGGTTTATGCAGGTGGGTGGCAGACACAGAAATATAGATGTGAAAGGTCACGACTTTGAACTCATTCCCTTCGGATTTGGCAGGAGAGGGTGCCCTGGGACGGCTTTGGCTCTTGAATCTGTTAGCCTTGCACTTTCACGTCTGCTGCATTGCTTCGACTGGAGTTTGGAGTGTAAAGATGGAGTCCAGGAGGAACTGAATATGAGTAAATCGTTTGGTCTAACAATGTCACGACGCTTTGATCTCTTTGCTGTTCCAGCCGTGAGGTCGTACGCAGGAGTTTGAAGGTTAATGTATGGTAACATTTCTGCATTTATACCAAGGCCTAGCCACTTGTCTTGCATCCGATTCGCTTTGTTTTGTCTGTAAATTTGTCCAGTTTGTCATGAATTCATGGGTCAGAATAGCTTGTTGGGATATAGATATAGCAATAGATGTGGTTCTCAACTCCATCAACTATAGTATCCACAGTGATCTCATCAACTAGTATCCTCAATGGTAAGGTTTGTTGGTTATTATACTCATAGTGAGAAGGTTGATTGGTTATTATATTTATAGGCATGTGTTTATATTTCACAATAATTTATGTGTTTATATTTTATAATTTATGGTGAATTAATATTTAGTCATGTAATTTTTTTTATTTTTTTTTCAATGGAGGTTGATTTTGTATGAGGATGAAACAAGTATACTATCTAAATAAATTGTGGTAGTTCAAGTGGTTGAGTTGAAATTGGTTGTAAATGGTTCGTATGAGGATGAAACAAGTGTACTATCCAGATAAATTGGGGTAGCTCAAGTGGTTAAGTTGAAATTGGTTGTAAATGGCACGTCACCATTGATGTTTTGTAAAAAAAATTGTTTTTAACACATTCCATACTAAAAGTTACAAAGACATTACTACTAACTCTTGTTTAAATAATTATATTTCACTATAATTTAATATTTAAAAATCTTTTATCTCGAATGGAACTAAGTACTTCAAATTCGAAGAGAGAGTATAAATGGAGACAAAGAAACAAAAAGATTTAAGCTCTTCAATTTTTGAAAATATTTGATTATGTTCTCATTTGATTAAAAGTTAATATTTTAATTCATTTTATGTTGGTTGGTTACGGATTTTATACAAAGCCGAAGCTTTTCTTTTCATTTCTATGGTTTAATTTTTTATTATTTTTTATTAATGGTGATGTAAATATAAAATTTAAATTATAAATGAAAACTAATTATTATCCAAACTTATTTGTGAAATTGAAGAAAAAAAATTGTAGAATAAGAAAGATAATATGTCAATGAAAATAAAAAATATTAGATGGAAAGAATTTAGATATTTCATATTACTGATTATTTAAATTAAATAATAATAATAAATAAATATTATATAACAATTCAACATATAATTAATAATATTACATAGTATCTAGTTAGTTTGTGATTTTTAAAAAAATTCATAAAGTTATTAAAGAGATTAATTAAATTGATATAACTGTAATTCATCTTTATAAATATGCAATAAAATATCTTAAAATTTTCCACAAATTTTTTCAATAATTGAAAAGAAATTAATACTTAGCAGAAAGGTTTTCTAAAAATAAACATTGCTAGAAGTAAACATCCCAAAGCAGTATTATAGTATTATATCTGTAATAATTTAATCTCAAACATCCAGGCCATTTATATTATGTAAGGAAATTAAAATATATGTAGGCCGGAAAATTTGTTGTGTAATACCATAAAATCCAGCAGTTATTAATTTATGCATAAATGAGAGCGAAACATGGAGGTGCCATAAATCCAGCATAGATTAATTTATGCATGAATCGGAATGAAGCACTTATTAATTTATGCATAAATGAGAGTGAAACATGGAGGTGCCATAAATCTAGCATAGATTAATTTATTTATGCATAAATCGGAGCGAAACATGAATTTATGCTGATCTACTCTAATGAAGCCAAACACCAAAATGATAAGATCATGCTAATATAAAAAAAAAAATATAACAACTGTGAAAAACGTCCAACCCCCTAAGACAAAGCAAGTGGGCATGAAAACTCTTGAGAAGCGCAGTGCAACAAAAATAGTGAAGTGGGAAACTGTGAACTCTCGGAAGATATGACTGAACTCTCGGAAGATATTAAAATAAGAAATATGATCTTTATGTTTGTTTACATTTTTTAAACAAAATTGAAGCATCAAATCATAATTTTGATTAAAAGAGAAAATATAAAGAATTAGTGTAGGTGAAAACAAAATGAATTATTAGTTGTAAACATAAATCATTATGCGAAAGAAAGTGTTATTTTTAGTTTTTATTATTTAAATTTATTATCATTTATTTTTGGATAAAAAATTATTTTTAAAGTTTGTTTTAAGAAATTATTTTCATTTTTGTTATTTAAATTTATTATCGTTTGCTTTTAAAAGCTTTCGTATATTTTTGTTAAGGATTTTTTGCGGTGGAGGAGCTAGCCATTCACGATTCACCGAATAGAAGAGCATTAAAACTTACATACCTAAGGATATCCAAAAGGCATAGGTAAAAGTGATATGACAACGCATAGGTGGCTTAAATCTCATCCAGTAGTAGAACTCACATGACAACTTAGCCTGCTCTTGAGATCCAACGGCCCACAACGTTGATGTTGTAGCATTAAACGGCTTGCAGCACCTTAGATATTGATTGATATTGACGTGACAGAGAAAAAAACGAAATGGATGACTCAATGGGACATAGGACACATGGCACATATTTGTATTTCTCTTAATTTTGTTTTTTTATTATGACAATTTGGTTTAAAACCAGGTAATATTTGACATATCAATATGCTCATCCAATCATAAAATAGAAATATATATTTCAAAAATTCAAAATTAATTTTTAATTTTACAATATTTAATTTAATATAAAAATATTTACAAAACTTTATAAAATTATAGAAAAAATTAATTGCCATTGGCATGCATAATAAGAATTAGTTGGCATTCACAAATTATATGAACAATCCGCACATCAATGTATATTCAAGGTATCACCACATTTTTACTTTTCATAAACTAATATGTCTTTTCTCAACCATTACTATTGGAAATAACAAAAACAAAGAGATTTTTTATTAATCATTATCATATAAACAAACAAACAAACAAAAAATTACTTGGTTTGTTGATGTTATACTACAAAAGAATAAGATGCACACAACATCATAGATGCAAAAGAAATGCCATCAATATGGAATAAGGAATCTTACAATTCATGATTTTTTTTTTTTTTTATCTTAACATTCAATTAATTAACAATTAAGAAAAAAAATAAAGCAAAATTTCATTAATATCTAAAAATAATTAAAATCAAATACCAAAGTTTATATTAAATGAAAACAAAAAAATAAAACAAAAATGTAATTAGGGAAAATAACAAAACAAACTTTCAATAATAGTTATAAAAAAATTAACCACGTGTCAAATTTTACATTAAATAAAGATTAAAAAATATATATAAAAACAAAAATGCAATCAAAGAAAAACAATAAAATTAAATTTCAATAAAATTAAAAATAATAAGCTAAGTGTCAAAGTTGATATTATATAAAGATAAAAAAGAAAAAAAAAAGAAAAATGTTGTAAAATATCCAAATCAAACAACCTAAAAAAAATAATTGACATTATATAACAATAAAACTAAAAATAATAAATTAAGTGTTAAAGTTAATATTATATAATGATAAAAAATAAAAATTTTGTAAAATATCTAAATCAAAGAACCTAAAAAAATAGTTGACATTATATAAAAATAAGAAAGGCAAAAAAAAATGTTGTAACATCCAAAGCAAAGAACCTTAAAAAAAACTAAAACTAAATATGTATATCTAAAATTATTTAAAATTATCATTCAACGTTTACAATAAATAAAGAAAGACACAAAAACAAGATGCACTAACATCCAAAAAAGAGAACCATAAAAAATAATTAAATGCAAAATGCATATTTAAAAGACAAATTTATTACAAATAAGAGCTTGATGTGCATTTAAGCGGAAAAGAAACATACGGAGGTACTTACTTTAAGGTAGGTAGGTTATATATAATATGTATATAGAAGTTTGTTTAGTTTAAAAATTCTAAAGATTATATGTAAAATAATAATTATAAAAAATAAGTAAATGCAAATATATATATATATATATATATATATATATGTGTGTGTGTGTGTGTGTGTGTGTGTGTGTGTGTGTGTGTAAAAAACATTTTTTTTGTAAATAAGAAGTACATTTAAGTGAAGAAGAGACATGTAAAGCTACAAGATAATTAAGTTATATATAATAATATATTCCTTAGTGAGTTTAGTTTAAATTTTTTTAAAGATTGTATGCATATATAAACTAAGCATGTTGTCTAACATAATTAGACTAATATATGTAATAAATTTATAGAAAACATAATTAATATAGCCAAACTATGTTATAAAATCATAATAATTTTTTTATACATATTTATAAAAATGGCATAAGGAAGAACTACATAAAATTGACTAACTCTAACCAACATTCTTTTCTATTTGAAGTTATCAATCACAACAAACTAATCTTGGAAGCTAAGTATAAAATCCTCACGTGATGTGATTTCTTACTTATAAGGATATTTTTCTTAGTATGGGATCTCATGCAATTGCTAAATCATTAAAATAGTTCATTGCAAATCCAAATGTATATGGATTAATTGCAAATCCATGAAAATGTTCAAAGTGATGTTTCCTCAGCATTAAAACATAAGAGTCCATTTGATAAACAAGAAAGATTAATATAAAAGACTTATCAATAACCAAGACTAACATGGTGGTTACCTTTGGCATAAGAGTCCATTTGATAAACAAGAAAGATTAATATAAAAGACTTATCAATAACCAAGACTAAATGGTGGTTACCTTTGGCACCCAGATGCAAGGCTTGAAAAAGTGGAGTGGATGATAGTAGCCAACATTTGTTGATTGGCCATGCTCACACAGCTAGTACATACAGAGTTGCCAACCACCATAGTGCCTACTTTTTAGGGTCAAATCTCAATCGTGCTTCTTTACAAAGCTCTAAATATTTAGGCTAGTTTATCCTTTCCTTTCCATGGCTTTATGATCTTTTTCTAGTGCTTCACTTTTTCCTATTTCCTATCAATAGCCCTCCACAAGTTTCTAATCTTAACCTAATGTTCATGATTTGTCTCCAAAAGGTATGGGATACTTATGGTATTTTATATAATGTTTTCCCAATAAATTGCAATAATAGGTCAATTCAATGTTTATTTTATTGAATCGCCTATGCAAGGCCATATGAAAGATTTTCCATAATTATTATGTTTTGCTTAGATTATCTAGATATCTCTACAATTTGTTTATGTCGGTGTTGATGCAACATTTCTTTTATAAGATATTTATTTCCACTTTGACATTGTTAAGGTGCTAAAATCATATTTGTATCCTCTAATATATTAGTTTTTATCCTTAAAATGTATACTTTAGTGTCATCCCTACTATGAAAACACCTTCATGAAATTTTGATCTAATCTAAAAAATCTGAGATGTCGAATTCTGGCCACCTAGCTATGAGGTGGAATCATGGAATCAAAATCTTACTCTAAAGCCAAAGTGGTATATTCAATAGTGATTGACATAACAATGGTTGATGCAATGATGGCAGATGCTATGGTGATGGATTCTATATTGCTAGTTGCTACGGTGGTAGATCTCATGATGGTAGCTACAACACTAGTAGGAGACATCATGGAAAGGGAAATAGTAAAATATATGTATAATATGACTAAAAGGATCAACCATGACCTTTTAAAGAATGGTGGTAATTATAAAATATAGAATCTTGTTGGAAATGATTAAAAACGGTTTTGATCTAGTTTGAGGCATAAACTTACCATTATAACAAAGACAACCATGTTAATGGATAAATTTAACGTGTTCAATAAATCCAGGTAATGGTGATAAAAAATCCAATATCAAAGGTTTCACTCAAGTAGGATGGAAGACTAGAAGGCATACAATATGGATGAGGTGGACGTGTATGTATCCCAAATGGAGCTTGGAAACATAATGTATGAAACTAGTTGAAATTGTTTAAAACAACAATAAATTTAACGATATAGTATATCTATCATATTGTCATTAAACAATTTTTTTTTTTTACAATACCAACATATGGCCCATGCCAACAAAATACGAAATTCCCAAAGCTATAAGAAATAGATGTATCTCGACTAGTAATGTAAGTTGTTTATTAACAACACCTATCATGTATTGCAAATAACAAGATCTGGTCCAATGAGAGTGGAATACAACAAAAATAATTACTCAACTTAAACAAAATATACTTGATTGCATGCCATGGTAGTAGGAGATGTAATACTAAAGGAGATAGGTATAAACCTTTCAATGTATTATAAATTTGAAAGCTAAAAATAAATAAAGTATATAAAAGTACAAAGTAAACTATGGGTTATAAAAACTAAATGATGGTTTTGCTTGATTGCAATGTTGCATGATAAAAAATCTATTGTCCAAGATGGTCCTAAATGATAACAATAACACAAACTCAAACCCAAATAAAGAAAATTACTCATAACAACGAACCAACCTTAAAATATTTTTCATATATTTCAAGCATGATATTACCCATTTCCTATAGGTTTAACATAATAAACGTTGGGAAAACGTGATCACAAGACCCCTTAGTGAATTTAAAACCAAGTAAACAAGAAAAAAGGGAAAATGGAAACATTTGGAATTGGGAAAATTTATCCTAATACACCTTTGTCACCACCTTCTATGGAATTTGCAAGGATAAGTTTTGTAATCATCTCTCGAATCCAAACCCACATGGCATTGCCTCCTCATCATTAAGAACCCAATTCACAAGCTAGCTTTGAAAGCACAAAATAGAAAATGAATGTCCACATATGGTTAATAAATCCATTGCAAACTTTTTGTATTATTTTGCATTCCCGTTCAATGTTATTGATGCCCTTGTTCACAATCTTTGATTGATGCAGTGGTTGGCGTAGGTATGTGTTTCAAATCTCTACATGTGAGAGGTATTGCCCAAGTTAAATATAGATTCTAGACTGGTGTTAGGATTTTTCCCTTAAAAGACTGTCTCGGTGCGTCTCTCTAAAAAATGTCATGAAATTAGTCAACCTTAGAAATTATCCGATATGGAAAAATATGAAATTTCTTTTTATGGTGATTCCAAGTTGATTAGTGCCTTATCTAAGGGATATTTTGTTGAAAAAATCCTTAAAGATAGGGGTTCAATTGTGAATCATATTTAAACCAGCAAGATAATAGGGTTAGGAAGCGTACAACCACACTCTCAACACCCTATTATGGAAGAAATAGTGTCCTTCTACAAAAAGTAACTTCAATCTAGAACATATTTGCAATGTTGCATACAATCCAATTATATATGATAAAAAAATATTCCATAATAAAACCATCCAAAAAATTTACCACAAAGAAACTTAAAACCTAAGTAATTAGTAAAAAAGACAAACATTTATTAAATATTCGTCCCAATACATAACATAATTCATATACAAAATTGATGATACTTAAAGAGGGCAAATCATCACAATATTTAGCCTCTTTTCTTGTAGGAATAAATAGTATAACACATATAAAATTATAGTATAAAATATGAGATACAATTGTTATCAATATTGAACAACACCAAGGGTACTCCTTGGCCCTAAAGGAAACATGGAAATAATATTCACATGGAGGCTAGGGAAAATGGTCAATAGAAAAGAAGACATACATACACTACTTATAGATCGTGATACTTCATTCCCCACAAGACCTTGTAAAAACCTATATGAATTAAGTAGAGGAAAATACCTACTTCAATTCCCTCGAAAGGACCGTGTTCATGTAATCATTGTCAAACTTAAGGTAGCAAACAAGCTAGGAAAACATTCCAAGGTGTCATCAATGATAAAATATAAAAGAGAAAGTTGGGAATTTGATTTTTCCTTACTTGCACCAAAATTTTCACCATGGGTAATACCCTCCAAAGATATTAATAAACACTCTCTTAATGATATTGGGAAAAAACATGGTAGGAAAATAGAATCTGAAATAAATGGAATGCAAGGTGGATACCAAAGACTTGAAGGAGGAAATTATAACACATCTATGAAGCATTCTCATCCGATATTATCCTCCCTGGGAGGAGGATAAAGGGAACAATAGGATCAAGTCATGATCAAATGTGAAGAACATATTTCTAGAGAACACGATGATTGAGTCCATAGAATTCATCATTCACTACGCTTAGGCCCATGAAATATTTGGGAATTGTTGGAGGAGTCTAGTCGACGAGTCGACTAGGTCCTCTACCAACTATGGTCGGCCCAAAGCCGTTAGTCGGTTAGTTGACCGACCGATAGTTGTAACTAAATAACTGTATGTAACCTGTGTAAATAGGATGTAGAGATGACATTGGAATATATCTCTGTACTAGTATTGTACTCTGCTTTGGTCCTATTAATATCAAGCTTGTTGTTGCTATCCCATTTACTCTCATATATAGTTCTATGATGTGTGTATGCATGTGACTCTTTCTCTATATTAGTATAATGTACGACTAGTAACTGATGCAATCCCCTAGACTAAAACATTGGTTCTGTTGTCGGTAGTACACATCCTTAAGAAATGAGAAAGATGCATGAATGCTAATAGAGAGAGAAATTTGAGAGTGGTGGGACAAGAAATTAGCGAACTATATACATAATTATGCAAGACAAAACAAGCTAGCATTAGCAAAATCAAGGAAGAAGTTCTTCACCGATGCCCATGAGAATGTTTAGAGTTTGTTCCTCATGAAATAAAGAAATTCCTAATAGTTGTTCATGACTAGATTGGATGCCCAAAGTGAAAATTTGTTGATGTGAAATATCCTTAACTGCGGAAGAAAAAATTTGTTTGAATGGTTCAAAAAAACCTGTGAAGAATATTTTGAGGAACAAGCCATTGAGGACAGAGTGTCCGCTGATAAAACCTGACACAATTTTTATACTGACTTCCACAAAAAAAAATTATGAACTATCCCCAGCCTGCTATATAATTTTTTCATCGAGAACGACGCCAGCCACATCGTCAAACCCCAACCACCCATGGAGTAACATGCGACGACAAATTGGGAAAATGAACAAAAAGAGTGTGAACGGTTCGTGGCCGAATGACAATGCGAATACTTTTTGAACAAATGACGACCATTGCTGACCTAAAATCCGTCAATCAATAAGATTCTGGTCGAAAATGGGGGGGGGTACTTAACGATGTGTTCAGAATAAATAATATGGAGGCTAGTTGATGGAAGAATGAAGTCTTGTAAGAAGTCGAGTCCGCTACGATGAAATAAATGTCCAGTCGTCCATAAGAAAGCAACAGATATCCAAAAACTAGAGAGAGAAAAAAGATACAGATTACAAGAGCAATTGAGGGAGATTTCCATCCTGTTACATCATAAGAGAGGCTTGAGGAAGTCAGAAGAGATGGCTAAGTGGCCAAAATTCCTACATGAGTCAAGGGCGAGTAGACCAGTTGAAGAAAAAGGTGAGTCACCAATATCTGAAGATCGATCAAACATAATGATTTTGACCCCCCAGAAAATGTGCATAACAATTCTAGATGCTACAAATATCATTAGTTCTGTACGTATGATCATGACAACCAGACCGACTATTAGATAGATCGTCGAGTATGACATGGGATTACAACTAGGAAACACTAGTATTTGGAACCAACTAGACCGATGTGGCAAAATTGTAGACAGATTGATGATCTAGCGACCAGAGCGAGGTAATTGGATTACCTTCACACCTGATTTTGGGAGACATTCTTTCAATTTATTGTATTCATAACACATCAAGGTACCCCTTTCCAGAAACATTGTTTATTAAACCTGCTAAATCGATGGAGTCTCGACCGGATAAAGAAGAATCTGTGGATGAGATACGTTTGTCTTGGCAGCAGTTTCATTCATCAGAATTCATCAGTAGTCATTTAATAGTAAGTTCTTACAATAATCAGTCGATCAGTTCAAAATATCATAGAAGTAGAAATATGGATGTACATCTTCTAGTCAATACTCCTATTTTCGAAGGAGATGGAGTGTCACCTACCCAAATTCCTGAACATTATTACTTTTTTGCAAAAATACTTTATGTTAAATTTAATTACAAGTTTGTAATCATGATCGGTTTTGATCATGGATGAATGTAATTATTGAATATTATTATTTAAATAAATTAATTAGGAGACAAACACTCAAGAAGACTGTTGAATAAGTGTTCACTGACCCACTAGGAGGAATGGAAGCTGTTGGAAGGTATGGGACACATGGCAGCAGTTACATCACACCACTAACTATTGGTTATGGGACAAATTCCCCTAAAATAGGGCATTATCCCCCAGGTGGAGGGAGTGAGCAGGAAGCTCTTTTAATGACCCAATAACAATTGAAAAGGCCCAGGCAGCCTATAAAGGCAAATTCGAATTGGGCAGGCAGCCCTTAATCAATATTTTTGCAGAATATTTTCCTCTTGTAAATCAGGTGATTTCAAGAGAGATTCGAATAAGGGAGGTTAGTGGTGATTGGAAAACTGAGTTTTTCTTATTATTGAGGAGAAACAGAGTTGTAGGAGCAAGTATTTTGGACTGCTACCTATTGAAGAATTAGAATATTACTGCTACAACAAGAAGAAGTCCTAATTCCTGAAGCTTCTTCCTCCTGGTGGTTCAACGAACAGGCTCGGGGGTCCTAAGACAGTATTGACTGTTTTCAGGAGTTTGGTTGGGTGGAACAGTCTTCCTGAGTTGTTTGTTGCCCTACAGGATTTATCCGGGTTCTACAAATTTCTTACTTATTCTCAGTAAATAATTTATGTTATGTTTAAATAGTATTTTCTGTGTTTCTGTTTTTGAAAGAAAAACTAATCCTAGAATTGTTCTAAGTCTAAATGTTTAAGTTTAATGTTGAAGATGAATTGATAAACCAATACCTCCATTTTTTCCACATGCTGTTTAGAAGCATCGTACTCTAGTAGAGATAAACAAATTAAAGATATATTAAAAGATAGGCAATTGCCATTTTGAATTCGATAGATAAATATAGTAAGTCTTATGTTCATTGTTTTCTGACCTATGATGAATAGATGAAAAAGGTTCTAGATGATAGTTATTTATATACATATGAATCTTTCCTTTATCCCAATGAAACTAATCAATGTTAAATTTCCTGTACATTTTTCTCGTATTATATATAAGGTTATAATATGCACAGGAAGTAGAAAAATACAATCTGCATATTGTTTTATGGACTGCTGAATTTAAATAAAAACATTCCTTATGTCAAACTGGAAACACAATAAGTTTCACACAGGTATCATAATTTTCTACACTTTATCCACACACTATTCCATCGTAAATACTCTATCATTATTTATGTGTTCAGAAATTTAAAATAGACAGAATTACTTTTATACAGACTTCATAATTTTGCACAATATGCACACAGTAATTTCTTATCTAATTCTATAATGCTTTTTGTACAAAGTTAAACATGAGAAGAACTTTGTATTTACCATTATCACCATTTTTCATCATCCATATAAACTGTAGTAATGTTCTTTTCTATTTTTTGAGTTTCCATATCAAAACCCTAGTTAGGTTCGTTTCTTTTCATCATTTAATAAAAAAATACTACACTCTTTACAAATCTTGGTTTGAGACCTACTCGGCTAAGCCTTCTTTGCAAACAGAAGCACAATTTAGGTTTAACCCTACCTATCCTTTTGTTAAACGAAACAAAGATCTTTCATTTAAACTTTATACTCTTTTGTTTCCAGTTTTCAAACAAATGAGAAAATCATCATCATTCTACAGTATCGAGGCGAACGTTACAAGTCATCTACACAAAACTTTTTAGCACATCATTTATTTATTTATTTTATTCCGATGAAAGTTTCATGACTTCATAGTTCATACAAAGTCTAGTATGTAATCATGGAGAGAGAAAAAGCATTAATATACAGAAGACGAGCCTTGGCTCTAATTCTTCTCTCAACCGTCGAAACCATCAAATCGTGGTTCCCAAACAAGGTTTACAAACTGTTTTTACAGTAAAAAATAATCAACAAGTGTTTCCCGTGTTTCTTCAGCCAAAGAGCCCAAACACTTAAAGCATCAATGAGCTACATTTCAAATCGACAACATTAAAGCAAAGAACAAGTATTACAGTTTATCAACCAAGCTTCAAAGGTTCTCATCATCATCACCAACGGAGCTATAGTAGAGATGAGCAAGGCAGTTCCTCTTCATTGAAAAAATATATCAACCACAGACGAAGAACCACAGATGAAGAAGCGCTATGAGGGTATGGAAGACTCGAAGCTTACCGGCATAGAAGCACACGATTGTATTGCCGAGCCCTGGTTCAAAATAGCCTTTCAACCCTGCAAACTGACACATTAAAACTAAGTTAGAAGTCTAGAAAGTTGAAAGATCGATTCTTGTTTTACAAATCAACAATATTACTAACTTTCTCCAAGTGCTTACCTTCTTATGAAATGGCCAAGCCGTGGTGTGCTCCAGGAAGACGACGAAGAAAAACAACGGGAGAACTATACCTCATGATAGGTTAAGAATAACGTCTTCAACCTTGCAAAGGGCATAAAAGCCATCAACACTCGACACACCTGAACCAGAGACAGTGATCACGACCAGTAACACCTTACAGGGTTCAAAGATTACAGTATTTCATCAGAGTGGTAGGTCTCAGGGTCGAAACCCTGCACTGCATTTCTGCTATGATTTCGGCAGCCTGTCATCCACAGGCCGAAAACAATGGTAACACTAAACTACATTTTTCCATGTTCATAAACCAAACATCAACTCAAAACCTAGGGTTACAATCCGATGACTCTTTTTCATCGCCATCAATGATCACTAAAACGCCAGCGCGTCCACATCGAGGTAAGCAACATAAACATTTATTGCCAACGTCCGGTCCTAGTCTGTAAAACGCCATCCTGGCACTCGGAGGAGCAAACTGGGTCGTTACATAGGGTTTGAACTATAAACAATGACGCGTTTCAGTGGTAACCTCATCTACGTGGATCGTTGTTAATCACTGGTGGCAAGACCAAAGTACCAAGCTTTTAATGCTTTTGGATACGTAATCTCCACAATAGCTCGAGACTCTTGTCATCTTAATTGATTCAACAACCTGTCACATATAGATTTTAATGCCCACTCTGCATTACCTTCAGACATTGCCACTATGGCATGCGGTGGAGCAAGCATGATGAACACTTGACGTAGGACCCTTACACATCAACAAGTATGGAGGTATCCACGTCTACGTGGATTCCTGGAGTTACAACTCAGCAGTAATACAGTACCGAAACTTTAATTGTAATATCCTTCCATGATCTTTACCTAGCTCGAGACCGGTGCCAAATTGATTAGCCAGCGACCTGCCAAATCCATTTTAATGCCTGTCAGTACCTCGATGTGATAACAAACATTGCATGATTCATTTGTTAGCATAGTAATATTTAACAAATGTTGTAATTGTAATAGTAGTAACAACGTATATGCATATGTAAGGTTATAAATCCTAATGTTTGCACTTATTACTATCGCTTTCATATATTTCAATGTTTGTATTAAATTGCAAACACTTCGTATAGTAAAGATTATGATCCCAATATTGTATATATTGCAAACCTCTCTGATATATGTTTAATATGACATTAAATCGAAAATAAGTATAGTCACAGTATTATTTGCATGAGACTTGGGATATGATGTAGGTCGTTATAAATAGGATAACAAATATGTATAGTCGAAAGCTTAATTGCACTATAATTTTTTACATTTAGTTATTTTTATATTGTTGATTCTTTTTATCTATTCATATTGTTGATTATTCACATAATTGTTATATGGTGATCAAATAAGAATTCCATTATACCATAAGTTTGAATGGTATAGAGATAATTAGGAATTTGGATTTACAAAGACCTAGTACAGTTACCCAATCACATATATTGAATATTATTGGTTACAAGAACTTACAAGCTCAAAACCTTTACATACATTTTGGTACTATCATTCTAAATGACGATGACAAGATAGCCATCATTACAAACAACTAGAACAATGACGACAATAGTAACAATGCTGTTAATAAGATACTTGTTCGACAGTTAACTTGGGTTGAGTTTACTCAGTCATAAGATGAACCTTGGAAGCAAAGGAGTAAGCATGCGAGTCATACCTGTATGTCTTTATGGTTGCAACAATCTCTAGACTTGCTATTTTTATTTACGACGTTAATTTGAAATTTATATGAAACTGGAATTTATTGCAATTATGAAACTCCTTACCTGTCATATGCACATCGAATAGGTCTAATGCATTAGCATTGCAGCTAAGTAAGCTTCGGTATCTCTTATAGGGCTCCTTTGGACAGCAAAGAAGCAAACCGTCAGTATCGTCTCAAAGAAAAGTACCATATCATATTTCTTCTCATTATTACATCACTCATACATTTCATTGCATTAAAAAGTGTCGCATCAAAGGTCTGATCTAACCATGCATTTGATTATCTTAATGATAGATGTTACGAATGTAATTAAGTTGTCACTGTTGCATTAGTTTAATCAGAAATATATTTGTGTTTAGTACAAGCAGTTGTTTAGGTAACGTTGTTACATTCAACAATTATTATTTTTCGAAATTATAAATTATCATAAATTAAGCTATTATTGCCTTTAACAAAAAATTTTAAATTTTCCGAAATTATGGGATGTTACATGTGGTATCAGAGCACAGATTCAAACTCTAGCCCTGATTTAGGTCCAAACACGCAGTAGAAATTTTTATATACAATAGAAAAAAAAAATTGTACTAACTTGAAAATTTTATTATTATGTTCTCTTCAGAAATTATTTTCAGTTACAGGTATGGAGAACTCAACTGAACATTTAAGTGACAGATTTCAGCCTAACAGTCACAGTTCAAGACAGCACTATGTAGAGGAAGGTCACGGGGAAATAAATAACAGTTCGACGGAACTGTTACGTGCCTTTCAAGATTTAAAAGTAGAAATCAAATCTGTGAAACTAGATAATGAAAGGATTCTGCAAGAGAAGAACAACTGAATCAAGTGCTGTTTGAACACATCCAAACAGAGGAATAAGAGAAAAATGATGAGAATATTTCCAAGGTAGAGGACATGCCTCACACTGATAAAAATCAGGACATCAAATACAGTAAAGTAAAAGATAGTTCAACCTCATCTAGAGATGCTATTGCAGAACGTAAAAAGAAATGTAACTACACCAATGACAGCAGTGAAGAAGATTCCAAACCAAGAAAAAAAAATAAAAAAGAATATGAACATATTTCTGGAGAATTCAAGAAGATAAGACCTCCAACTTTCAATGAAGAAACTGAGAAAGGCAAGACAGCTAAAGCTTGGCTGTCAGGGATGAAGAAATACTTCCATATCTACAACTATTCAGAGTTCCTAAAAGCAAAAATGGCTATATACAACTTAACCGGAAAAGCGGATATCTGGTGGCAGGATGTCAAAAGGGTAAAGGGCATCAAAGATAAAGATGTAAGTTGGAGTGCTTTCAAACGATATTTCAAAAAGAAGTATCTATCTGAACAGTACTACGGAGAAAAATCTAAAGAGTTCTATGATTTGAAGCTGGCAGGTATGAACATGAAGGAATTAAACAGTAAGTTTCTGAACTTATTGAGATATGTACTCTACTTCATAGAAGAAAAACCAAAAATTCAAAGGTACTTAAGTTGTTTACCTTTCAACATTAAAGACAAAATTGAGTATGACAGTCCTAAAACATTAGAGGAGGCTATGAGGAAGGTAGTTTTCTGTTATGATACAAATCAGAAGAGAGAGGGTATGTCTAATTGGAAAAATCAGAAGCCCAACAATTTTGAACAGAAGAAGAAAAATTTCAGATTCAGTGGGAATTCTGGATTCCAAAGGAAGAATTTTTAGAATCGAAATTCCCAAGGAAATAATTCCAGAAATAATTCACAGCAGAATTCTACAGCACTAAAAAATGCATCTAATACTGTCAAGACCAGTGAGCCAAAGACACATATTAAATGTTTTGAATGTCAGGGTCCTCATTACGCATCAGAATGTCCCTTACGGAAGAGGAAAGCAAACAACATCAACTCTATTCAGACTGAACCTACTGTTGGAGACGTAGCAAGGGAGATGCCAAGAATTAATGTAGCACTTGACAATAGGCAAGTAGATCATCAAATCTCCATGGTGGAGATTGAAGGTATGATACATGACCATCTTGTTACTGTTTTAATTGACCCAAGTGCCGGTTTAAGTTATATATCACCAGATGTAGAAATTCTTAAACTTAAAATTGAAAAGTTTAATAAATCATGGCTAGTTAGACTAGCAACTGGAACAAAGAGGAAAGTGTCAGATTTTATAGAAAACTGTGTTTTATCCATGAACCATTTGCAAACACAAATCAAGCTGAATATTTTACCTTTAGGTTCGTATGATATTATTGTTGGGATGGACTGGTTGGAAGCCCATCATGTCATCCTAGACCGTTATGGAAAAAGTTTTACATGCTTAAATGATGAAGGGAAAACTGTAGAAATAAAAGGCATTCCAAGGAAGGTAACCCTTAGACAAATTTCAGCCATGCAAGTTCAGAGAGCAGTTAGGAAGGGATGCCAAATGTTTGCAGTAATAAATGATGAGGTTATGGGTAAAGAGGACAAACTGAAATTAGAAGACATACCTGTCCTTAAGGATTTTAAAGATGTATTTCCTGAGGAGATTCCAGGATTACCACCCAAAAGAGATTTAGATTTTACTATAGAGCTAATACCACGAGCAGTACCAAATTCAAAAGCTCTGTACCGAATGAATATACTGGAGTTAAACGAATTAAAATCTCAGTCGAAGGAACTTATTGACAAGAAGTATATTAGACCAAGTGTGTCTCCCTGGGGATCACCTATCATCTTCGTTAAGAAGAAAGATGGAACATTAAGACTGTGCATAGATTATCGCCAGCTTAATAAGATGACGATCAAGAATAGATATCCGTTGCCCTGCATAGATGATCTATTTGATTAGCTGCAAGGAGCAACAGTATTTTCGAAGATTGATCTAAGATCACGGTATCATCAAGTAAGGGTTAAAGATGAATATATTTTCAAAATAGCTTTCCGAACTCGGTATGGACATTACGGGTTCGTAGTCATGCCGTTTGGCTTAACTAATGCCCTGGCTGTATTTATGTGTTTGATGAATAATATTTTACATAAGTACTTAGACAAGTTTGTTGTTGTCTTTATAGACGATATTTTAGTGTACTCAAAAAGCAAAGAAGAGCATGATGAACATTTATGGATTATCTTACAAGTATTAAGAGATCATTAATTATATGCCAAATTGAGTAATGTGACTTCCACAAAGACAAAATTCAGTATCTAAGACACATAATTTCAGCAGAAGGAATCTCGGTTGACCCCAACAAGATAAGGGCCATTAATGACTGGTCGGTTCCCAAAGATGTGTCGGATGTAAGATCATTTATGGGAATTATGGGGTATTATAGAAATTTTATAGAGAATTTCTCAAAAATTGCCAACCCCATAACTTCCTTGTAGAAGAAAGGGAAGAAATTTGTTTGGGATCAGAAATGTGCTGAGAGTTTTAAGAAATTAAAGGAACTATTGACGACAGTTATTAGCAGTTATGTACATGAAAATAATTACTCTACATATGATTTAGAGTTATTAGCAGTTATTCATGCCTTAAAAATGTGGCGTCATCACTTTATTGGCAGAAAGTTTACATTATTAATAGATAACATGGGTTTGAAATATTTATTGGATCAGACAAACCTGAACGCTAGACAAGCTAGATGGTTGACATTCTTAAGTGAGTATGATTTCGAAATTTAGCATATCAAAGGGAAGGAGAATATAGTGGCAGATGCCTTAAGTCGTAAGGCAAAACTAAATTTCATTTAAGCAATTAGTAATTATTCAACCGATTTGGAAAATCAGATTCTGGAAAAAGGTGAAACAGATGAAGAATACATAAAAATGAAGGAAAAGATAGCCAATAACAGTTTTGAAAATTGTATGACAGATTTCAGAATTAAGGAAAATGGTCTATTACTATATAAAAATAGATTGTATGTACCAAATATACCAGAAATAAAATTTCTGATATTAAATGAGATGCATAAAAATCACTATTCTGGTCATCCAGGATATCAAAAGACCATCACTATGCTGTGAAAAGAATACTATTGGCCCAAAATGAAAGATGAAGTAGCAGAATACACCGCAAAATGCTTGGATTGTCAAAAAGTGAAGGTTGAACATCAAAATCCTGCTGGATTGTTGCAACCACTACCAATACCAAGCTGGAAATGGGAAGTGATCAGCATAGATTTCATTACTGGATTACCTAAAAATAAAAAACAACATGATTCTATCATGGTGGTGGTGGACAAACTTAGCAAGGCAGCACATTTCATACCAGTGAAGACCACACATAAAGCACTAGACATTGCAGAGATTTTTATGAAACAGAATTTTAGACTACATGGAATACCAAAGGTAATAATTTCAGATCGTGACTCAAAGTTTACAGGAAACTTCTAGAGATCATTGTTTAAGGGATTGAATACAACTCTAAATTTCAGTACAGCATTTCATCCACACGGATGGACATACAGAAAGGGTAAATCAAGTGTTAGAAGATTTATTAAGAATGTATGTTAAGGATCAGCCTGGTAAGTGGGAAGATTATCTGCACTTAGCAGAATTTGCTTATAATAATCATTATCATGCTTCAGCCAGACTTAGTCCTTTTGAAATTCTTTATGGTAGGAAATGTAATACACCTATTTCGTGGATTGATCCAGTCAATAGAGTTTTTTTAGGACCTGGATTATTGCAAAAATTAGAACTAATTGTGAAACAGGTGCAAGGACATTTAAAAGCTGCCCAAGATAGGCAGAAAAGTCAAGCAGATTAGAAAAGATCTCATAAAGAGTTCCAGGTGGGAGAACATGTGTTTCTCAAGGTAAGACCGAAAAAGGGTTCACTGAAATTGGGGAGCTGTGCCAAGTTGGCACCCAGGTATTGTGGTCCTTTTGAAATATTATCTAGGGTTGGAGCAGTGGCATACCAACTGGACTTACCACCTAACCTGAAAATACATAATGTTTTTCATATATTGTTTTTAAAGAAATATGTGCACGATACTACTCATGTTGTAAACTGGAATGATGTATAGGTGGGTCAAGATAGATATTTTCTGGTAGAACCGGATTATATCCTCGGAAGGAGGGAAACTATTCTGCAGAATCGCAACATTGGGCAAGTGAAGGTGCAATGGAAGCAACTTAGCCCAAAAGAGGCAACCTAGGAGTTGGAGAGTAGTATGCAGGCAGCATACCCAACTCTATTTCAGGAACACTCAAGGAGTGACTAGCCAACATCGAGGACGATGTTGAGACTTAAGGGGGGGTGTATGTCCCCTACCCAAATTCCTGAACATTATTATTTATGTGCAAAAATACTTTATGTTAAATTTAATTACAAGTTTGTAATTATGATCAGCTTTGATCATGGATGAATGTAATTACTGAATATTATTATTTAAATAAATTAATTAGGAGACAAACACTCAAGAGGACTCTTGAATGAGTGTTCACTGACCCACTAGGAGGAATGGAAGCTGTTGGAAGGTATGGGACACATGGCAGCAGTTACATCACACCACTAACTATTGGTTATGGGACAACTTCCCCTAAAATAGGGCATTATCCCCTAGGTGGAGGGAGTGAGCAGGAAGCTCATTTAATGACCCAGTAACAATTTAAAAGGCCTAGGCAGCCTATAAAGGCAAATTCGAATTGGGCAGGAAGCCCTTAATCAATATTTCTGCAGAATATATTCCTCTTGTAAATCAGGTGATTTCAAGAGAGATTCGAATAAGGGAGGTTAGTGGTGATTGGAAAATTGAGTTTTGCTTATTATTGAGGAGAAACAGAGTTGTAGGAGCAAGTCTTTTGGACTACTACCTATTGAAGAATTAGAAGATTATTACTACAACAAGAAGAAGTCCTAATTCATGAAGCTTCTTCCTCCTGGTGGTTCAGCGAACAGGCTCAGGGATCCTAAAGCAGTATTGACTGTTTTCAGGAGTTTGGTTGGGTGGGTCAGTCTTCCTGAGTTTTTTTTTGCCCTACAGGATTTATCCAGGTTCTACAAATTTCTTACTTATTCTTAGTAAATAATTTTTGTTATGTTTAAACAGTATTTTCTGTGTTTCTGTTTTTGAAAGAAAAACTAATCCTAGAATGGTTCTAAGTCTGAATGTTGAAGTTTAATGTTGAAGATGAATTGATAAACCAATACCTCCATTTTTTCCACATGCTGTTTAGAAGCATCATACTCTAGTAGAGATTCGCAAATTAAAGATAGATTAAAAGATAGGCGATTTCCATTTTGAATTCGACAGATAAATATAGTAAGTCTTATGTTCATTGTTTTCTGACCTATGATGAATAGATGAAAAAGGTTCTAGATAATAGTTATTTATATACATATGAATCTTTCCTTTATCCCAATGAAATTAATCAATGTTAAATTTCCTGTACATTTTTCTCGTATTATATATAATGTTATAATATGCACAGGAAGTAGAAAAATACAATCTGCATATTGTTTTATGGACTGCTAAATTTAAATAAAAACATTCTTTATGTCAAACTGGAAACACAATAAGTTTCACACAGGTATCATAATTTTCTACACTTCATCCACACACCATTCCATCGTAAATACTCTATCATTATTTACGTGTTTAGAAATTTAAAATAGACAGAATTGCTTTTATACAGACTTCATAATTTTGCACAATATGACACAGTAATTTCTTATCTAATTCTATAATGCTTTTTGTACAAAGTTAAACATGAGAAGAACGTTGTATTTACCATTATCACCATTTTTCATCATCCATATAAACTGTAGTATTTTTCTTTTCTATTTTCTGAGTTTCCACATCAAAACCCAAGTTAGATTCATTTCTTTTCTTCATTTAATAAAAAAATACTACACTCTTTACAAATCTTGGTTTGAGCCCTACTCGGCTAAGCCCTCTTTGCAAACCGAAGCACGATTTAGGTTTAACCCTACTTATCCTTTTGTTAAACGAAACAAAGATCTTTCATTTCAACTTTATACTCTTTTGTTTCCAGTTTTCAAACAAATGAGAAAATCATCATCATTCTACAGTATCGAGATGAACGTTACAAGTCATCTACACATCATTTATTTGTTTTTTTTATTCCGATGAAAGTTTCATGACTTTACAGTTCATACAAATTCTAGTATGTAATCATGGAGAGAGAAAAAGAATTAATATACAGAAGACGAACCTCGGCTCTAATTCTTCTCTCAACCTTCGAAACCATCAAATCATGGTTCCCAAACAAGGTTTACAAATTGTTGTTACAGTAAAAAATAATCAACAAGTGTTGCCCGTGTTTCTTCAGCCAAAGATCCCAAACACTTAAAGCATCGATGAGCTACATTTCAAATCGACAACATTAAAGCAAAGAACAAGTATTACAGTTTATCAAACAAGCTTCAAAGGTTCTCATCAACATCACCAACGAAGCTATAGTAGAGCTGAGCAAGGTAGTTCCTCTTCGTTGAAAAACTATATCAACCACAGACGAAGAAGCACTATGAGGGTATCGAAGAACCGAAGCTTACCAGTGTAGAAGCACACGATTGTATTGCCGATCCCTGGTTCGAAATAACCTTTCAACTGTGCAAACTGACACATTAAAACTAAGTTAGAAGTCTAGAAAGTTGAAAGATCGATTGTTGTTTTACAAATCAACAATATCACTAACTTACTCCAAGTGCTTACCTTCTTATCAAATGGCCAAGTCGTGGTGTGATCTAGGTAGACAACGAAGAAAAATGATGGGAGAACTATACCTCATGACAGGTTAAGAATAACGTCTTCAACCTTGCGAAGGGAATAAAAGCCATCAACACTCAACACACTCGAACCAGAGACAGTGATCACGACCAGTAACACCTTACAGGGTTCAAAGACTACAGTATTTCATCATAGTGGTAGGTCTTAGGGTCGAAACCATGCACTGCATTTCTGCTATGATTTCGGCATCCTGTCGGCCACAGATCGAAAACAATTGTAACACTAAACTACATTTTTCCAAGTTCATAAACCAAACATCAACTCAAAACCTAGGGTTACAATCCGACGGCTCTTTTTCATCGCCATCAATGATCACTAAAACGCCAGCGTGTTCCACATCAAGGTGAGCAACATAAACATTTATTGCCAACGTCCAGTGCTAGTCTGTAAAATGCCATCCTAGCACTCGGAGGAGAAAATTGGATCGTTACATAGGGTTTGAACTATAAACAACGATGGGTTTCAGTGGTAACCTCATCTATGTGGATCGTTGGTAATCACTGGTGGAAAGACCAAAGTACCAAGATTTTAATGCTTTTGGATACGTAATATCCACAACAGCTTGAGACTCTTGTCAACTTAATTGATTCAACAACCTATCACATAGAGATTTTAATGCCCACTCTGCATTACCTTCAGACATTGCCACTATGGCAGTCGGTGGAGCAAGCACGATCAACACTTGACGCAAGACCCTTACACATCAACAAGTATGGAGGTATCCACATCTACGTGGATTCCTGGAGTTACAACTCAGCAGTAATATAGTACCAAAACTTTAATTGTAATATCCTTCCGTGATCTTTACCTAGCTCGAGACCGGTGCCAAATTGATGAGCCAGCAACCTGCCAAATCCATTTTAATGCCTGGCAGTACCTCGATGTGATAACAAACATTGCATGATTCATTTTTTAGCATAGTAATATTTAAGAAATTTCGTAATTGTAATAGTAGTAACAACGTATATGCATATGTAAGGTTTTAAATCCTAATGTTTGCACTTATTACAATCGCTTTCAGATATTTCAATGTTTGTATTAAATTGCAAACACTTCGTATAGTAAATATTATGATCCCAATATTGTATAAATTGCAAACCTCTCCGATATATGTTTAATATGACATTAAATCGAAAATAAGTATAGTCACACTATTATTTGCATGAGACTTGGGATATGATGTAGGTCGTTATAAATAGGATAACAAATATGTATAGTCCAAAGCTTAATTGCACTATAATTTTTTACATTTAGTTATTTTTATATTGTTTATTCTTTTTATCTATTCATATTGTTGATTATTCACATAATTTTTATATGGTGATCAAATAAGAATTCCATTATACCATAAGTTTGAATGGTATAGAGATAATTAGGAATTTGGATTTACAAAGACCTAGTACAGTTACCCAATCACATATATTGAATATTATTGGTTACAAGAACTTACAAGCTCAAAACCTTTACATACATTTTGGTACTATCATTCTAAATGATGATGACAAGACAACCATCATTACAACTAGCTAGAACAATGACGACAATAGTAACAATGATGTTAATAAGATACTTGTTCGACAGTTAACTTGGGTTGAGTTTACTCACTCATAAGATGAACCTTGTAAAGCAAAGGAGTAAGCATGCAAGTCATACCTGTATGTCTTTATGGTTGCAACAATCTCTAGACATGCTATTTTTATTTACGACGTTAATTTGAACTTTATACGAAACTTGAATTTATTACAATTATGAAACTCCTTACCTGTCATCTGCACATCGAATAGGTCTAATGCATTAGCATTGCAGCTAAGTAAGCTTCGGGATCCCTCATAGGGCTCCCTTGGATAGCAAAGAAGCAAACCATCAATATCGTCTCAAAGAAAAGTACCATATCATATTTCTAACTTAGCATCTCATTATTACATCACTCATACATTTCATTGCATTAAAAAGTGTTGCATCAATGGTTTGATCTAACCATGCATTTGACTATCTTAATGATAGATTTTACGAATGTAATTAAGTTGTCACTGTCGCATTAGTTTAATCAGAAGTATATTTGTGTTTAGTACAAGCAACTGTTTAGTTAACGTTGTTACATTCAACAATTATTATTTTTCAAAATTATAAATTATCATAAATTAAGCTATTATTGTCTTTAACAAAAAATTTTAAATTTTACGAAATTATGGGATGTTACATGGAGATCTTAAAAAGCAGTGGTTTGTGTGTGAGGCCCTATGGAAAGATAACCTAATTGATGATGAAAATCAACAAATTGCATATTCTTTAGGAGGACTCAGAAATCGTGCACTCACATGGTACATGAATTTTTGGAGGAAGGTCCAAAAACAAAAAACTAGATCAAAGACACTTTTCTAGACCACTTCAAGGTTGATGATTCAATGCACCTGGAAGGACATCACTTGAAGCAGATCAAGCAAAGAGTGGGAGAATTTTTTTGAGAATATGATAGAAGATTCAAATATCTCCTAAGACAAATGCCCGCCAAAATCAACGCTGCTGTAGTCATTCAATTATTTGTGGATGGTCTTGCTGAAAGAATCAGAACTCCATTGTTGATGCAAAACTACACAACCTATGAAGACACCCTAAAGATAGCATTTTGAATTGAATCAAACTCAAATCATTCTAGTCGCACCATTGACCGAGAATTGCAAGACAGAATTGAGCAGATGGAGAAGTCGATGCAACATTTGACTTTGCAACATAATGACCTATGGTGCAGTAAATGCTCTAATGAAGGGAATACTAAGGATACTTATCCCTATGATTCTGGAAGAACCTATCAAAATAATTATAATGTTCAACAAATACAAATGAGAATTCCAGAAGAACAACTGAATATCTTTCCTGAAGAAAGGAAGCCATAAAATATCCAAACAATGCACACGCCATATTTCTGTGATATATGTGAAATATTTGAGCCCCACATGACGATAGAGTACCCATACAATGCTGATAATGTCAAGCCAAAGTGGTGTGGAATTTGTTGGACGACATAGGACTTGACTACCGAGTGCATAAAGAATCTAAAAGCTAAAGCAAATCATTACACCGTCTATTAGACACAGGCAGTCGATCAACGAGGACGGGATAATCGCAATACCGACCATCGCAATTATGGAAATAACCAACGATAAGTTTACAATGGTCGAGGAAAAAGCTACAATAATCGAGCATACCGACCACTAGGACGGACATGACCACACTTCTATGTATGCTTCAGTGAAGAACATTTAAATCCCAAATGTCCGTGGAAGGACAAGACCGAC
The DNA here is from genome assembly GCA_027924585.1 of Larix kaempferi. Classification (NCBI taxonomy): domain Eukaryota; kingdom Viridiplantae; phylum Streptophyta; class Pinopsida; order Pinales; family Pinaceae; genus Larix; species Larix kaempferi. The sequence goes on from BSBM01000206.1 coordinate 10,680,045, forward strand.
TTAAAATTTTGTACAAAGTGTGGAGTCGGGGATCAAAATATTTAATAGTACCCCATTATGTTAGACACCCTTAATAAAAGAAAAATTGTTAATATTTTATCGTGTCTCGAAAAATGAAGTGTCTAACACTAAAAATATGCATGTAATTACACGACAAGGCACAAATACTGCGGGAGATAACCCTCATGTCACTCGACTGCAAAATACATAGGAATATTATCCTAACCCGGCGAAGCAAAAATATATATTCAAAAATGCCCTAGAAATATTCTCATAAATAACATCTCAGGAAACTAAATAAGAAATGAAAAGTAAAATGCTTCATGACTTACTTCATTTACTAACAAAAGAATAAGTTGTGGCAAAGTTAATCGAAGTAATGCATCTTATCATAGATAGTGGCCAAAATTAATAAAACACTTTGCAGTCTGAATCATAAAGACAAATCCGGCATGGATCCTCTTGTTGACCTAGAAGTTGACGGGTTTCGAATTTTACAAGTCATCCTGGATTTTGGATCACAAGAAAACATCATGAACAGATCGGCATGGGAAATAATTGGTCGACCATGACTTGAATAATTAGGGATGTATCTCAAATTAGTCGACCAAGGACTGATTGAACCCATTTCCATATGGTAGAATGTAAAAAATTCAATCATGGGTATGAGCACCCATATTGACCTCGAAATCATTGATCCAAGAGAAGAAGCCAAATATTTTCCAACATTAGTTGGACGACCGTGGGGACGTAAAATGAAAGATTCCATTTCACTGGAGAAAGAATGGATTAAGCTTAAAGGAGATGGGAAAAAAGTAATAGTACCTATCAATCCATCTAAAGGTTAAACCTGGGAAGAACATGATGATCATGATGAAGACATTCATCATCTATATCAAATAGTTCACAACAATGAATATTTCGTCGAACCTAATAATCATGGAGAACTGTGTTTGGGGGCCCCCTTGTCTATTGGATACAACTTTGACTCAAAATTATACGATTGGAAAATTGAGAACTATGAAGCACAAGCTCGGGAATGCTAGTCTATTGAAGTCATACCTAGAAAAATAACATGACAATATTTTATTGTATTTGTCGTTCCAAAAATATTTGAAAAGAAAATGAGAGAGTATCCGACTATGATTCCAACGAAGAAGGAACCGACGAGTATTCCACCACTCCGCTATAGAGAACGAGAATCTATGTATGTCCATATTGAATAAGTATCTAAAAATGTTGGTGAACAAGGCCGACTCTAGACATTGGTTGAAGCATTCACTATACAGGCCACAAGATGGTGGGATACGCATCAATATCGTCTACAAACTTGGAATAATGCCTCTACAAACTTTATTGAATAGTTTCGAGGGAAAAATCTTACATAAAAAATTATAATGCCTAAATTCACGCAAGGTTAATACCTAGTCCGACATATCAATCTATGCGAAAGTGAATGGAAACGAGCTGGATACCGAGATGAAAGACTATACCCTCATCTTTTTCCAAATATATCACTTGAAGATCTACCCAAAAAAAGGTATAATATGGAAGAAGCTTGAGGAGACACATTCAACTAGAAAGAACTTAAAGAAAACTTCATCAAATATTTTTCTTTCACCCCAGAAGAAGAAAATATATGAGAAGTAGTTGACCAAATTAAAATTTTCACCCAACCGTCAAACAGGACTACTACATTGACTGCAACAGGATGAATTGAGCCGACCTACAATAATTTCACTACAAGAGAAATATGTCGATCAACATGACTTGAGCTTGAAAATGATAAAACGCTAGACAAGAGTTTCAATGGAAAATACAACATCCTTAAGTTCAAAAGCCTATAAATACATCGATGAACATCAATATAGAAGGGAAAGAAGAACCATAATGACTTACTGCAAGTGAATTCCCCCATGATTTTATATAATTTAAAGAAGGGGAGCGAAATATTAATGAATAAAGCACCAGAGTGGATGGACACGAAAATCAAAATTCTATACAGACATTGATGAACATCAATATAGAAGGGAAAGAAGAACCAGAACAGTTGACTGAAAGCGACTTCCCCCAGTATTTTACAGAATTTAGAGAATGGGAGTGAAATATTAATGAATAAAGAACTGGAATGGATGGATGCGAAAATCAAATTAAAAGAATTCGACATATCGAATGATGACTGACCAAATCTAGCAAAAATTAGAGATTATTAGTTTGATCAACAAATAGATGACATTACCAACCTACTGAAAGAATACCAATATATTTTCGCATGAGACTACAATAATCTAAAAGGACTTGTCCAAGAAATGGGGGAGATGAATATTGACATCAAGACATATGCCAAACTGGTCAAGAAATGGATGTATAAGTTGGCATACAAATATAAGGATATAGTAAAAAAAGAGATCGAGAATATGCTCGTTGCAAGAATTATCTATCCAGTTGATCATTCTGGATGGGCTATCCCTATGGTCATCTAGCCAAAGAAGCATGAACTTGTTAAGATTTAATATGATAAGATAGAAAATAGCAGCATTACATTCCATTTAACAATAATAGCATATACAGGATCACTGAAGAAATAACAAGCACATCATAAACACAAGAGACAGAGATTTATCCTGGGAAACCCTCATGGGGTAGAAAACCTAGCAAAGCTTCCTCAATATAGATGACCAGCAATATACAAAGATGATCTCCTCCTCCACAATAGCAGACCTCTCCTCCACAAGTGTGCTATCCTCAAGTGAGTGAGTGTGTATAATGAGGAACACACCTCCTCTATTTATACACTACTCTGATATGTATTTTACACAAGTACATGTAGGCTCGTATTTAACCATTAGGTTAAATACCCCATTGTAACTGACTGGGCCGACCCCCACATGGTGGGTCTAATAACCCTTTGACCCATATAACACATACAGGGCCGACCCCCACTAGGGAAGTCTAATAACCCAAGTTACCACATTCCGACGGAGGAATAAACATCTCCGGATATACAATAAGATCTTCACGGAGGAATGAAACATCTCCGGAATAATAAAGTACAAATATAATATTATTTGAAGTTACAATATCTCAACACTCCCCCTTAACGAGAAGGATATTATAACAGCATCTGCATGAGCAAGGAGTCATCAACATCATACATGATACATCTATAAATCATTGGAAGCTTTCTCAACATCATCAGTAACTCAAGCAGTTACTGGAACATCTTCAATACTGGAACATCAACATCTTCAGTACTGAGTCTTTATCTTCTGCAGCACTCGAACAACTACAGCAACATCAACATCTGGATCCTCACGATCATCAGCATCATCATCAGCATCACGATCATCAGCATCGTCATCACATGATCATCAGCATCGTCATCACATGATCATCAGCATCGTCATCACAAGATCATCAGCATCGTCATCACATGATCAGCAGCATCGTCATCTAGATCATCACGATCAGCAGCATCGTCATCTAGATCATCACGATCAGTAGCATCGTCATCTAGATCATCACGATCAGCAGCATCGTCATCTAGATCATCACGATCAATATCATCGTCATCTAGATCATCACGATCAACAACATCGTCAGCTAGATCATCACGATCAACAACATCATCAATACAAGTATAAATATCATTAATACAAGTATCCTCATCAATACAAGTATACACATCATCAATACAAGTATCCTCATCAATACAAGTATACACATCATCAATACAAGTATCCTCATCAATACAAGTATACACATCAGCAATACAAGTATCCTCATCAATACAAGTATACATATCATCAATACAAGTATCCTCATCAATACAAGTATCCTCATCAATACAAGTATACATATCATCAATACAAGTATCCTCATCAATACAAGTATACGCAATAGCAGCATACCCTGCAACACACAAGATCCAATTACGGGATGATCAATCCCTCTCACTTTAGGACATAGGTCCAAGGATGATACAATCCTGATCCGCTTACGGGATGATCAGTCCCTCTCAGTTTAAGACAACTCTCATGTCTATGGATGATGCAATCCAGATCAAATTACAGGATGATCAATCCTTATCACTTTAAGACACCTCACCATGTCTAGGGACGAGGCAATCCCAATCTATTTACAGGATGATTAGTCCTTATCACTTTAAGACATCTCACCATGTCTAGGGACGAGGCAATCCCAATCTATTTACAGGATGATTAGTCCTTATCACTTTAAGACATCTCACCATGTCTAGGGACGAGGCAATCCCAATCTATTTACAGCATGATTAGTCCACTCAATCCCATTTAGGACTATCCTTCCTTTCGAATTACTGGATTTACTGTGCAAGGATGATTTAATCCATTCAATTCATTTAAGACTATCCTTCCTTTCGAAATTACTGGATTTACTGTCCAAGGATGATTTAATCCACTCAATTCATTTAGGACTATCCTTCCTTTCGGAATTACTAGATTTACTGTCCAAGGATGATTTAATCCACTCAATTCATTTAGGACTATCCTTCCTTTCGGAATTACTGGATTTATTGTCCAAGGATGATTTAATCCACTCAATTCATTTAGGACTATCCTTCCTTTCGGAATTACTAGATTTACTGTCCAAGGATGATTTAATCCACTCAATTCATTTAGGACTATCCTTCCTTTCGGAATTACTGGATTTACTGTCCAAGGATGATTTAATCCACTCAATTCATTTAGGACTATCCTTCCTTTCAGAATTACTGGATTTACTGTCCAAGGATGACTCAATCCTCAACCGTACATTTAGGACCATGTCCAAGGATGACTTAATCCTCCACCGTACATTTAGGACCACGTCCAAGGATGACTTAATCCTCAACCGTACATTTAGGACCACGTCCAAGGATGACTTAATCCTCCACCATACATTTAGGACCACATCCAAGAATGACTGAATCCTCAACCGTACATTTAGGACCACGTCCAAGGATGACTTAATCCTCAACCGTACATTTAGGACCACGTCCAAGGATGACTTAATCCTCCATCGTACATTTAGGACCATGTCCAAGGATGACTTAATCCTCAACCGTCCACCAAGGACTTCATTCTCGAAGACATATGTCTACGGCTCTTCTTTCGGACTGAAGTCCAGGGATGATCCAATCCCCTCACATGTTCACCAAGAACTTCATTCACAAAGACATACGTCTACGGCTCTTCTTTCGGACTGAATTCCAGGGATGATCCAATCCCCTCACATGTTCACCAAGAACTTCATTCACGAAGACATACGTCTACGGCTCTTCTTTCGGACTGAAGTCCAGGGATGATCCAATCCCCTCACATGTTCACCAAGAACTTCATTCTCGAAGACATATGTCTACGGCTCTTCTTTCGGACTAAAGTCCAGGGATGATCCAATCCCCTCACATGTTCACCAACAACTTCATTCTCGAAGACATATGTCTACGACTCTTGTTTCGGACTGAAGTCCAGGGATGATCCAATCCCCTCACATGTTCACCAAGAACTTCATTCTCGAAGACATACGTCTACGGCTCTTCTTTCAGACTGAATTCCAGGGATGATCCAATCCCCTCACATGTTAACCAAGAACTTCATTCTCGAAGACATACGTCTACGGCTCTTCTTTCGGACTGAAGTCCAGGGATGATCCAATCCTCTCATGTCCACTAAGGACTTCATTTTCGAAGACATACATCTACGGCTCTCTTTAGAACAAGTGTTCAAGGATGATACAATCCCTCTTCTTTCTCGGAGACACTTGTCTACGACTCACTTTAGAACTTGTGTTCAAGGATGATGCAATCCTCACATGTATTCTCATCAATTACTATCGATCCTGGGAACCCATACAGAACCTGATTCACACTTCTTCTTTAATTACACCTTTAAGAGAATGGTCTTATCTAGCCACTTGGAGCAAACATCTCATCATGATTCTCTTCTTCTTTCTAAGAGAATCTTCTAGCCACAAGCCTTCTATAGTGTGTTTGATTTGAAAATCTTTTTTGTTTTGTTTTGTTTAACATCCATCACTTGTTCAGTGTTCATCATTCATCATGATCTTTCCTACAAATCAAAATTAAGTACATGATTAGTAATACTTCATAATCATCAAATCATATTGACATGATAACCTATTATGCATACAGATATCATTTACATAGTTATGCAACTATTTTGACCAATACTTTGGCACAACACTTTCCCATATCCTGTATGCATACAGTGGCTATCTAGATGCCTTCCATCTCTACCAGAACATACTATCGAGAGTGTGCACAGCTCTCAGCATGTCAGCAAAGAGGTTTCATTATAGACAAGCAACAACGGAATGTTTGTCCAACTTACCAATCATATGCATATTAGTAGTATACTGTTCAATGCTCTATGAATGTTTAAACTCAGCATGATACAAATATGCATACAAGCAATATCATTTACTATTTCAAATAACAACTCAAATACTTATCTTTTATGTTTGTGTGGTTGCCTCCTGCTTGATCTTCTATATGTCTTTTGAACTTGTATTCATTCTGTACCACTGTGCATGCTCAAGTGTGCACTAGTGTCATCCTCATGATCTCATACACAAACATACATTCATTAGTATATTATAAACATTATCAAAACATCTAAATAGTCTTGAATATGTATAGTCACGATCATAAATAATAAACATTAGTATTCAAGATTTCAGGGAAGACTTCTTGTACTCATGCATATCATCAATCAAGATAAAAGACATAATATGCATAATCCCTTGATTACTAACTTTATGAATAAGAATATCTAATCATGCCAAGTATACTTATATAAGGGATCCCATTACAAGGTAAGATTCTAACATGACATAGGAGAACATACCTGGATTAGTATACCTGCTTAGTTATGTACAACATACCTAAACAATCTCTTCAATGATTTAGAGATCCTGAGCTAGAACCTGCATGTCTCATAGGTTAAGCATAATATAACAAAGTCATACATACCTCGTAAGTAGAACAAAGATTATGGATGAGTCTTTGTCTTCATGATGTCATGGTCATGGAACTTGATTTGTCTTTTGTGATGTACCTGTATCTTGTTAGCAGACAACATCAACCTCACACAACACCATAATGCATTAGTACAATCATATAGCCCTAATCAATGAATGTCTTCGATCATTCACATGCATTCATACTGTTACTAGGGTGATAAGACAATTCTAACATTAATCAAGATTGTACTAATAAATAACATGAAGACAAAACACATTATGAACTTAATCAAGAATCAGATTTCAAGACATACCTGAACTTCCTTAAGTCATACCTTTCGAGACTTCTTCTTAGCCTCAACTCCCCCTGAAACTTGATCTGGAGCTTGATTAGAGTTTGCTGGAGAAACCCTAAAAATTCAATCTTTGACTTTCACACTTCCGAATGAATGGAAGGATGTGTCTTGCTGGGCTGATCAAACTAGCATACTTCAATTTTGAAATCTCCAAAATTTGACCCCTCAAAATTGCCTTTGAAACTTCTGGATCTTCTTGACAGGATCCCGAACTAGGGTTTGATGAAGCCCACCCTTCTGCTGATTGAGAAGGTTTCATCCAAGGCTCTAAACTCTTATTTTTCTGAGGAGCTTCTAGCCGTGGTTACAGACTTCAAAAATTCCAACTTTTGTTGAAGCCCTAATTTTCCATCTTTCCGATCAAAATCCCGAGCTAGGGTTTAATCAAGCCCGGTCTTCTACCCAACCAAAAAATTCGATCTTGGTCTCTAAATTTCAATTTTTCTGAGTAGCAATCAGCCGTGGATTCCGATTCCAAGAATTCTAACTTTCTCCGAAACCCTAAATTCTGGAAGCCATGAATAAAGGTGCTCCAAAAATAATTATGTTTTGACAGAAATATGTACCTGATTGTTTCTTCTATAAGTCCAAAATTTTCGCTCCACAGGATATGAAAACGTTTTCTGCAGTAGCCTAACCTATCATCTTTCCATCCTGATAGGTCTGACCTCAATTGGATTTTCTGAGAGAGAGTTATGCCAAATGTCGCAACGTGACCTGTTTTGGGATAATATAGGAGAGAGAACTTGTACGGAGTGCCACGTGTCACTGTTTGAAATTCGGCCTCTGAAATAGGTCTTACCTCAATTGGACTCTCTGAGAGAGAGTTATTCCAAGTGTCGTAACATGACCTGTTTATGGGATAAAACAGGAGAGTGAACTTGTACGGCGTACCACGTGTCACTGGTTCATCTTCGGCCTCTGAAAACGTTTCCTGAGATAGTACAGTCTGTGTACTACCTGTCACTTTTTACGAAATTTCATTTGGAGCTTCCTATCCCAAGTTATGACCTTTTTTCCTAGGTCACCTAATTTTGACTGAGATCTGGAAGAGGCAGAAACCCTAACTTGTACTGAACATAACTTACAAAGTACAATGAATCTGAGGGTGCCCTTTGGACACAAGGTACCTGGGGATATTATACTCGACCTGTAAACTTTTCAAACCCTGAACCTTCGCATAAATGGATTTATAGCGAAAGTTTCACGATGACTGGTTTTTTCTATGTAAAACCCTAATCTTCAAATTGTCGTAAGTAAAGCAAGTGTCGTAAGTGCCATACCTTGCCTTCCTTCAGTTTAGCTCTGATACCATGTTAAGATTTAATATGATAAGATAGAAAATAGAAGCATTACATTCCATTTAACAATAATAGCATATACAGCATCACTGAAGAAATAACAAGCACAACATAAACACAAGAGACAGAGATTTATCCTGGGAAACCCTCATGGGGTAGAAAACCCAGCAAAGCTTCCTCAATATAGATGACCAGCAATATACAAAGATGATCTCCTCCTCCACAATAGCAGACCTCTCCTTCACAAGTGTGCTATCCTCAAGTGAGTGAGTGTGTATAATGAGGAACACACCTCCTCTATTTATACACTACTCTGATATGTATTTTACACAAGTACATGTAGGCTCGTATTTAACCATTAGGTTAAATACCCCATTATAACTAACTGGGCCGACCCCCACATGGTGGGTCTAATAACCCTTTGACCCATATAACACATACAGGGCCGACCCCCACTAGGGAAGTCTAATAACCCAAGTTACCACATTCCAACGGAGGAATAAACATCTCCGGATATACAATAAGATCTTCACGAAGGAATGAAACATCTCCGGAATAATAAAGTACAAATATAATATTCTTTGAAGTTACAATATCTCAACAGAACCTACAAAATTAAGAATATGTGTCGACTTCATAGGATTGAATAAAGTCATGCTCACCGATCCATTTCCCACACCATTTGCAGATGAAATTAGTAATGAAGTTGTAGGACATGAATGTTATTCTTTCATTGATGGATTTTCAGGCTATAATCAAGTGCCTATTGCAAAATAATGCCAGCACAAAATGACATTTGTCTACGAATTTCAGATCCTTCGCCTATAAATTCATGCCATTTCGACTCAAGAATGCACCAACAATATTTTCCAGGATAGTGCTAAAATTATTTCAAGAGTATATATATAAAATAATGGCAGTTTACTTCGAGGATTGGACAATATATTCACTATTAAAAGATCACATCCAGGATCTTCGACTTATGTTAGAACGCTTCCATCAAATTCAACTATCGTTGAACATTAGAAAGTGCAACTTTGCCACTCCCATTGGTATCTTTCTTGGACATATTGTATGTAAAGAAGCCATTAAAGTCGATTATGCCAAGATTAAAGTCATTCTCGATTTGAAACCTCCAAAAAATCCAAAGCAAGTTCGCATACTTCTTGGTCATATAGGTTATTACCGAAAGTTCATTAGGCATTACTCTGATATGACTTATCCTTTGGAGGAATTACTAAAAGAAAATCAGGACTTCATATGGTCAGAAGAATGTGTAGGGTCGTTTGATCGACTTAAAAGAAAAATCATCGAGGCACCAATATTGAGGTTCTTGAATTGGTCGATTCAATTCCATGTTCATATCGACGCATCAAGCATTTTAGTTGGGAAAATTATTACCCAACTAGTAGAATACATAATGGACCACCCGAACGCATAATGCTAGTCGCAAACTAAACAAGGATGAGAGAAACTATTCTACGACAGAATGAGAAGCTTTGGGCATGGTTTTTTCACTTCAAAATACAAGCATTACTTCTAGCTAATCCATTTAAATTTTATACAAATCATCAAGCATTAAAGTATCTAGTCAATAAACCCCTGCACCATGGTCAACTATGCAGATGGTTACTCTTCTTTCAAGAGTTTGAGTTTGAAATAATTGTTCGAAAGGGGAAAAATAATGTCGGAGCCAACCACCTATCCTGAGTTAAAACATGAGAAGATATTGATGGTATCGATGATGAATTTCTCAATGGCCATCTCTTTCATGTTGAAGCCATCCCAACAAGATTCTAGGATATAGCAGAATTAGTTGAAAAAGGTCAAGCCCCTACTAGGATTTCGGAAAAGAAATGAAAGGTACGTGCGATAAACGTTGCACCTTATACTTTAATAAATGGATTATTGGTAAACTTGGAACTGACGATGTACTGAGACGATGTGTACTTGAGCACGAGCAACAAGATATTATTCATGAATCTCATCGTGGACCTGCTGGAGCAAACGATCATTTTGACAAAACTACATGAAAAATTCTTTAGTATGTCATATGGTGGCCCACATTGCATAAAGATTGCAGAAATCATGTAAATAAATGAGAAAAATTCCAAAGACTAGGATGACTTCTACCAAAGAATGAAATGCCATTGATACCTATCAATCCTAGTCTAACATTTTAAATATGGTAAATTGACTTCATTGAACCATTCCCTGTACCTAGACGACAGACAGGAGCTAGATATATTATCATCAGAGTCAAATATGTTACTAAATGGGCAGAAGCTGAAGCTGTCGAAGCATGTTCCAGTGAAGTATCTACAAAGTTCATACATGAGAATACTGTCGCAAGTTTTGGTTTCCCACTCACTCTTATCAGTGAGAAAGGGACACACTTTCATAATAAGATGATATCAATACTACTAAAGGAATTTATGATTGAGCACCAGAAGAGTTCTTCATATCATCCATAGTCAAATGGAGCGATCAAATCATTTAACATTAACTAAAGGTTTAACAAAGCTTTGTAGTATTGAGAAAGATGATTGGGATGATATGATACCAGCTATTTTATGGGAATACAAGACATCATATAAACAATCGATTGGCTAGATGCCATTTAAACTGGTCTATGGGAAATAAGTAGTCATTCCATTACACTTCAAGCAGCAGGCACCAATTATTGCAGATATACTCCACTTGGATATTGTTAAAGCTACAAAAAATAGAAAATTTGACTTATCCAAGTTAGAAGATGATCCAGATGGATATAAGTTCCAACCCACCTATTCCACTGACTCAAAACATTTTTTCATCTTGACAGTTTTCTTGTAATTTTTCTATATTTTTTTGAGTCCCAAACTTCTGGGGCCATTTTGAGGCCCTAAATGACGTTTTTTGGAGATTCGGGTGAGCAAATGGTTTCTAGTGGTAGACATTCCCCCCCATTAGAAAATTGTATATCTCAGATATAACTTTCCAATGGTCTACGAGCACCCCAAACAGAGATCGTATGCACAAGTTATGACCCGAGCAAGTTGACTATTCACTAACCACCTTGGGGCCACAAACTTTATGATGGTTCATCTTCTAGGGTTAGGTTTTTGGATTTTTAGGGTTCTTACCCTCATGATTATGATAAATAGGCTCTTTCAGCCTCTTCTTGTATTCATCTTGTCATGAATGAGCGTAGCTGCCACATCTCTTCTCAGAGATATAGCTACCACCATTCTAGCTTCCTTTAGTTTACAGTTTGTTCTATTTCATTCATTTAATAGAATCTGAGTTTACTGTATCACTATGTTTCTTGCCATATATCTGTGTATGTGAATATATATATGCTCTTTCATTTCATTCTCACATAAATCAGGATCAGTGGTATCAGAGCCTTCTGCTCTTGTGATTTCTCAATGCACATGTCCTCGACGAGATCTGAATATATAGAGTTGGGTTTCGAACTAGTTGAGCTCAGGGAAAAATATCCTCGTCGACCCAAGCAGGATCCCATGGTGGGAGAAGAAAAGAGATATGACAGAGCAGGAGATCCTATTAAGTTGTTGCTCGAGGAAGCCCTCACGTGAAAGAGGAACGAGATGATGGATAATTTCACACAAATCCTTCGAAGGATGCCGATGCCAGCGGATGCACCTTCAACGAGGAACCATTTAAGCGGTGTGATTCCTTTCAAGATACAAGTTAACATTGAAATTATCCTATTTGAAGTAAATATAGATGCATATGCTTTAGAGAAATGGTTGAATCTATTAGAGGGTTACTTCTTTGTTCAAAATTTTTCTGATAGAGAAAATATCACATTCGCGCTCCTTAATTCCCTTCCCCATATGAAACATTGGTGGGATGGGTACTGCGAGAGGCATGCAAGAGACGAGTCTGAGCTATTCAGGACAGACCCCACTTGGGCATCTTTTGTTAATTCTATCAAGGAATAATTCTACCCTATCGAAAACTATGATGACCGGTACACCAGATGGATGACCTTGCATTAGGAGAGGGACCAAACAGTCCCAGAGTTTACCAACATGTTCCATACCTTGTGCTCCAAGCTGGGTATTCGAGACTTTGAACGACACTTGGTCCTAAAGTACTGCAGTGGCCTGCATAGGTACATTTTAACAGAGATGGATTTTCTAGACATATCCTCACTAGGAGAAGCTTATAGATACGCCGTCAATATCGAGCATAAGTTTAAGCAAAAGAATAAGCATAATTTTGGGTCTGCAAATCAGAAGCATAAGCCTGGAAAAGGTGGCCCCAACTCACAAGGAAAAGGACAAAGCAAGGATGGCCAAAGTGCCAACAACCAGCCCAAGACAGAGGCAAAGAAGGGTAATGGGAAATCAAAGAAGGAAACTGGAAAGTGGTGTGAATTCCACAAGATCCCTTGGCACAAAACTGATGAGTGTTGCTCAAAACAATCCTTGGTCACCGAGACAAAATCCCCAGATCTAGACTCTAACTTAGAACCTGATGAAGAGATAGAAAATGGAAATCATATCATTGAGATGAAACCTAGTTCCACCATCACAACTACAAAGATTCAACCAGAAGGGTCAAAAGAGCCAAAGGAAGGGGAGTGCCTCTTCCATTCACAATTGTGGGTGCAAGGAACTCCGCTACACTTCATTGTTGATAGTGGTAGCTAGAAAAACCTCATCTCGACCAAGGTCGTAAAAATATTGAAGCTTCTGACGGTTCCACATTGCCATACATACAACATTGGTTGGATGAGCCAGGGATGATACATCCGCATTAGTCAATAGAACCGCCTTTCCTACGGGATCAAACCCTTCAAAGATGAGGTAATGTGTGATGTTTCCCCTCTTGAAGTTTGTGATGTTCTTTTAGGACAACCATATATGTGGAAACATCATGTTGTGTATGAGTCTAGACCTCGTAGTTTCATTATTACTTTGGGAAAGAAGCTCTACAGGATACCATAGACACTTTCCACCACTGCAGTGTCCTTCATCACAACTAAGAAGTGGAGTAAAGTATTCTCCCAAACAGGGAAATTCGTCCTCTTCATGGTTCGTTCTGAAGGTGAATGAAATATTACAGTAACATCCAACACCTCCATGTAAAACCCCTCTACGCAGCAGAAATAGGTGGACAAGATCATGGAATCCTACAAATACATCTTCACCACACCCGTCGGGGTGCCAATACATTGTGTGGTCAAGCATTCCATTGATTTGATACCTGGTGCGCCTTTACCTAACGGGACAGTATATAGGTGTTCCCTTAGGTAAAATGAAGAAATCAAATGCCAGATTCAAGAATTGATCCAAAAGGGGCATATTTGACCTAGCTCCTCGTCTTGTGGATCCAAATTGTGTTGGTAGAGAAGAAAGATGGGACATGGAGACTCTGTATTGATTATTGAGCTCTAAACAATATCACAGTCCGGAATCGTATCCCATTCCTTGTATCGATGACCTTCTTGACTAGCTCAAGGGTGCCAAATATTTCAACAAGATTGATTTGAAGTCTATCTATCATCAAGTGCCAATTGAGAAGACTGATGTTTGGAATACTTCCTTCAAATATCAGGAAGGCCTTTTTGAGTGCTTGGTCATGCTTTTCGGCTTGAATAATGATCCAAAAAATTTCACGAGGATTATGGATGATATCCTACGACCATTCACTAACTCTTTTATGGTCATATATCAGGATGATATTCTCATCTACAACAGAACATGGGAAGAGCATTTGCAGCATATCCACCAAGTCCTTAGCACCTTGAGCCAATACAAGTTGTATGCTAATTTAGAGAAGTTCTCATTTGGCATGAAGAGGGTTCAATATCTGTGATAGATCGTGGACAAACATGGAGTTCATGTGGATCAAGCCAAGATCCAGGCCATACATGATTTTCCAATCCCGACAACTCTCACAGAGCTTCGTAGCTTCCTACGACTTGCCAACTTCTATCACAAATTTGTGTTGGGATTCTCTAATATTAGTTGGTTCCTTACCCGGGTAACCAATGGGGTATCTAAGGCCAAGTTCAGCTGGTCCAAGCCACAACAACAAGTATTTGAGGATCTAAAGAAATGCTTATGTTCAACACCTGTCCTTGCCATACCGGATCTAGAACAACCCTTCAAGATTGAAATATATGCTTCAAACTATGTTGTTGGTGCAGTTCTCACTCAACATGGTCATCATATCACAATGATATACTTTTAGATACAGTACACAAGTACCCCCACCTACGAAAAGAAAATGTATTCAATTTTCCAATCTTGCCGCCAATGGAAGCATTACATCCTTGGAAAATATACCATCATCCACACTGATGACAAACCCCTGCAGTTCATGCAAACCCAAGGGAAGTTACAAAATGACCGCCACCAGAATTGGTCCACTTACTGCAACAATTCCACCTGAATATTGAATAAAAGAAGGGCAGCACCAACCGAGTCGTTGATTTCCTTAGTCGACCTCTGTTATACCTCAATATCGCACCTAACAACCTCTCCATGGTAAAAACAATATTTTTCTAATAGTAGAATGCATGCCATCAAATACAACTAGCAAATTCACCATGTAGACACCAAAACCATGGACCATAAATCACTAACAACAAACATTAGTAGTGACTAATGTTTTTGGTTAGTGATTTATGGTCCATGGTTTTGAAATCCCATGGTAAATTTTCCCATGGTATTTCGATGCCATGCATTATATTTATAATTTTGTGTCTATGTCCCAAATAATTTTTTTATTGTTTTTTTGCTCTGAATAAATAATATCTATGTTGTCATATAAGTAAATATATATTTTTAGGTAAGTTATTTTTTATAACAAAAAAACTGTTAATTCAAATACCTCCATCGATATTTTAGCTCGATTGAGATATATACTTCAATGAAGATAATTGAATTAATAATTATTTTTCCTGTATTTGAATTCATATAGTTTTTAATGGTTAAAAGCTCGATCAAGAGATTTTCTCAATCGAGATTTTGTTTAAACGCGCTTTAACCCTCGATGGAGATGTTTTTAAAACATGCATAAATGCTCAATCGAGGGATTTAAAATAGGCTTTTAGCCCCCTTTTTTAAATTTGTTTTTTCAAACCCTTTTTGTGAGACATAAACCCTATCCTAGGATGCACATTAGATGATGGAATTCATACCAATGGATCCATCAACGAATTGTCTATACATTGACATATAATTTACAAGTTTATGAGCTCATATGATATTTTTTTATTTTCTTTGGAAACTTACACTCACAAAACCATGTCAACAGCTTTGATAAATCAACAACATAACATTACAAAACAAAAAAATTTCAAAAAATACATACACCTCATACCAATGCGTGCTCTTCAAAAAGGTATTTTTTTTATTTTTCTATTTTTGTAACCAGTAAAAAAAAGTTTACGCCACTTGTAAACTTTTGTTGAAATTCGCAAGAACACACCTATCATTAAATGCAATTTTGGCATATTAAATCATTTTTTAAAAATATTTGTGGAAAGACAACATAATTCTCTACAATTTGTTTTTTGTTGCGTATCAGAATTCACTAGTTATATATGAGTTTTGAGGGCTTCGATTTAATGAATGTGTAAAAAAATTAATTTTTCACCATCACTTTTGGCCAAAACGTGTTACCCATCTTCATGGATTCACCATATCACCTCTCCTTTTTCTTTAAGTACTTCTCCGCCATATTACTCTACTCGACATTAATTCTCTACCTTATCTGTTATCAACTTTTCAACTCATATCCGGGTCCTTGCATGAAGTTGAGGAACCTTTTAGATGCAATCCTAGTTTCACAAAACCCATAAGAGTTTAGTAAAGCAAAAATGCTCAAGTGTTTATTTGAACTATGCATGGGAGGGCCTGAGCTTGCTATGTCTTTTGACATGCATGATAGATAGGAAACAAAAATGAAAGCGTGTTTTTTAACTACAAAACGCTCAAGTTTTTTAAACAACAAAATGCTCTAGCATTTTCTAACTACAAAATGCTCTAGAGTTTTGTATCTACAAAATGCTCTAGTGTTTTGTATCTACAAAACTCTCTAGTGTTTTGTAACTATTAAATGCTCTAGCATTTTGTATATAAAAAATTCTCTATCATTTTGTAATTCTCCATCATATTATATTACATATTAAGTTTCCTTTACCTTTTGTTTATCCCCCCCTCCCTAACTCCCTCTTCCCCTCCATATCTCCCTCATTTATCTCTATGTACCTACCAATCCCTCCCTCCATAATTCTCTCTCCCCCTCCATATCTCCCCCCTTTCTCTCTATGTCTCTACCCTCCCTCTCTCTCTCTCTTTATATATATGTCCTCCCCCATCCACTCCTCTCTCTCATATCTACATACATCGCTTTCCCTCTCTCCCCCTCCCTTCCTCTCTGTCTCCCCCACCATCTCTCTCCATAACTCTCTTTGTATATCCCTCGCTCCATAACTCTCTCTCCCTCTCCCTCCCCCCCCCCCCGTCTCTCTCTATCTCTCTCTCTATGTTTCCCTCCCTATACCCCCGTTCCCACTCCCTCCCTCCATCCCTCTCTCTCTCCCTCTTCACTCTCTCCCTCTCTCTATCCCCTCCATATATCCTCCCATTTGTCTCTATGTGCCAACCCCTCCCTGCCTTTACATCTCTCTCTCTATGTGTCCCCCCCATCCATCCCCCTCTCTCATATCTACATACATCTCTTTCCCTCTCTCCTCCCTCCCTCTCTCTTCCCAACCATCTCTCTCCATAACTCTCTCTTTTAATACCTCCCTCCCTAAATCTCTCTCTCTCCCTCCCTTCCCCTCTGTCTCCCACGATCCCTATAACTCCATCCCTCACTCTCTCTTTCCCTATCCCTCCCACCTCCATCCATCTATATAATATATCCATACATGTCTTTCCATTTCTCCCCCTTCCTCCCTCTCTCTCTCCCCCTTCAAGGGATAATTAGGGATCAATTTATGTTTAGAGCATAGGATTTTATGGGTTAGGAGATTTAGGGGTTAAGGAATTTAGGGCTCATTTGTTAGAGGGATAAGATTTAAAAGGTTAGGGATTGAGGCCTAAGTAGTTAAAGCTTTAATTGTTTAGGGGTTTTAAGGGATTAGGTATTTAGGGCTTTAAGCTTATGGGTTAGGTTGTTTAGTGGTTAGGGGTGGAATAGGTCACTAGTGGTTAGAGGTTGTGGGATTAGAGGTAATGTGGGTAAGGCATTTAGGGGTTATGGGATTTAGGGGTTAATAGATTTAGTGCTATGGGGTCAGGGGGTTAGGGTTTATGAGGCTAGGAATTAAGGGTGCATGGGTTAAAGGGTTAAAGGCTTATAAAGGGTAATCTAGAGATTAGAGGTTAATGAACAAGCCCAAGTGAGAGTGCCCGAGCCGAGAGAGGAGTGATCAAGCCTAAGGGGAATATCTTAAGCAAATGTAGATCTCTCATGCAAATAGAGAGCACACATGCAAATGTAGAGTGCACACGAAAAGGTAAGATGCACTTTCACAATGGAGGTCGCACATGCAAACAGAGATTAGAGGTAAACAATTATTTTACCTCTAGGGGGTAAAATAGAGCTTAAAGGCTAATGGTTAAAGGATTAGAGGTAAACAATTAAAGGACTTAATGGGTTTAGGGGTTAGGGCTTTAGGCATCAATGTATTTAGGGAGCTGTGGTTAGAGGGTTAGGTTCTAAGAGGTTAGGAATTAAGGGCTTAAGTGTTATACTGTTAAGGTCTTATAAGGGGTTAAGGGATTAGGGAAATATGGGTAAGAACTAAGGGGATGGGAGCCTTAAGGGGTTAATTAAGGGACTAAGGATTTATGGATTAGGACTTTTATAGGTTAATGGATTTAGGGATCGAATTTTCATGGAGTAAGGTATAAAAGGTTAGGGTTAAGTTTTAATGGTTAAAGTGGTAAGGATTGTATGTTAAGGGCTTAGGTTCTTAGGAGCTAATGAATTAGGGGTTTAGTGCTTTAGGGGGTTTGGGACTTAGGGATTATGGGTTTAGTCCTTTAATTTACTCCCTCCTCATTCCTCTCTCCTCGTCCCTCGATTTATGTCCCTTTTTACCAACTCTCATATCCCCTCTCTCTGTCTCACCCCCATTACCTCCATCCATTACTTACCATATAGTCCGCCTCCTCTCATATTCCCTCTCTCTCTCTCAACCCCCTTATTCCATCCATTAAATAGCACATAGTTATGTTCTCCATAACGCTAGAGAATTTTATAAACAAGAAATGCTAGAGAGTTTTGTAACTAAGAAATGCTAGAGGTTTTGTAAATAATAAACTCTCACACATTTTGTAGAGAAAAAATGCTAGAGTATTTATGTTGACACCAAAGTATAGAATAAAAATTTAAATGTAAAGTTAATGTGTGAGTGTTCCTTAATTCGTAAAACATGCCTCCTCATGCACCCGCATGTCATCCACAGTCCTATGTGTTTGGTTTGGAGTTACTAACCATGTGCTATGGAATATGGTAAGCCATAGCTAATTGGGCATTTCCTCCATTTTCTCAATATGCTTGTATTTTTCCACTCTTTAAAATATGATAGATACAATCATTTTGGATAAAATTTTAAACAAAGATAACATTTTTTCTGCATATTCCAAATATATAATAAAAATTAAATATTAATTTTTTTTCTATTTTTTTCCTAATTTTCTTGTATCATGACTCCTTAACTCAAAAAAAACATTGTTAGTGTTTCTTCCATAACTTTTTTCAGTTCCCAAGCATTTAAAAAAAAAATGTATTTTGCAATACTAGAGACGGACCTCTACATGATATAAAAAATCAATTTCATAATCATTTCATTAAGACCTTCAAAAGCTACACCCACACTTGATGTACCGTTTTCAAGGTTTGATTACTTAGATAATTAAAAAATAAAAAATAAACAATTTAATTTTGGAAAAATACTGTTGCACTAGTTCTACTTGTTCTCTACATGTCTACCAATTTTTGTAGCATGAAACAATCATTTAGGCACTCAAAGTCTGTAGCAACAAAGACATATTCCTTATTATTTGCAAAAAAAATAAAATGTGACTGTTAGAAAAGATGAAACTTGGCATAGTTATGAAAAATTTCAATACATAAAATTTATGTATTAAAAAATGTGATTTAATTTCCTACATTTCATGTTTTTTACTCAATGCAATATATTCTATGTGAGTATCTCAAAAAATCCATGTAAGTTGAGAGATGCCTTATTTTTCAGTTGTCTATTGCATCTAACACGCCAAAAGTGACCCTCATTAGCTTGCACTCACCCATACCTTACCTCTGCATTCCATGTTTCCCCTATCCTACCGTGTACTCTCTTCCTTCTCTTAGTCCATACTCATCCTCATCCAAATTCTTTATCCCCCTTCCCCCTCTCCTTATTACTTATACCTCTCCAACCTTACCCAACATCATCCCTCTATCTAATCCCACTACCTCCCCAAACCACCCTTGATCACACATTGTAGACACTCTCATTCAACCACCCCCCTCCCACTCAATCTTGTCTCCTCTTCATCCATTCCTTCCTTATTCAACCCTTTAAACTCATCTTATATCCATAAATTACCTCTTCACCCTCACCACCTCTCCATTCCTACAACCCATATAATCCTATCCTTTATATCGCACTCCTTTGATCTTGTTTCATCTTCATCCCTATGTCAATTTACATCATAGTTTACCTTCTTTTTCCCATTTCCTATCCTCTCTACCCACTGTTAATTACCCTTTTCCACCCTTATTCATTTACATTACCCTCTACCCCTAATCTTCCTTACTTCCATCTCTTAATACTCTCATCACCTATCCATTCCTACCCATTGTTGATCATCACCACCTCTATTCCATATTATCCCATGCTCTTCCTAGCATGACTTCCTGTTCTACTACCTATCCACCCCCTACACCTCCTCTCTTTCCTCATTTCTTTTCACCACTGCTACCCCTACTCTCTCACCGATCAATCCATACATCCTTTTGGTTCCTTTTCCATCTCTTTCTCCCTCCATCTCTCCATATTTTATGGCCTCCAATATCCCATCATCCCAACCCCTATTTTTCCACTTTTCTATTTAATCCTCTCTTCACCTAGTCATTTATTCCTTAATATAGTTGACCCTATGATTTATCTTATCCAATCCTACCCTATCCAAGCTTAACCTTTCATAACCTTGTTGGTGTACATTCTTATTTTTATTATTTTTCCCTCTTTTGGGGGACAAGGGCACTCCTACTATAGGTATCCCCCCTTTTAGGGCCAAGGACACTCATAACTAGAATAATCCCAAATTTTCAAGGACACAAGTGCTCCTAACTGGAATAATTCCCCCTTTTTAGGAAGGATGGAACCCTCACTATAGTTTGTCTACTTTTCTAGGGATCCTACTACAATTCTACCCTTATTTAGGATGAGTGCACCCTACTTTACTATGTTGGGATATTTAGACTTTAGTTAACTCATGAATGACCTAGTTAACTATGTATTTCAAGTTCTAGGTCCAATTAACATTGGTTGCTCATATATGATTGATTTAATTACTTCGCATGGCTATTTTGGACTAGTTAACGCTAATTGCACATGCATATCCTAGTTAAATGCCTAATAAATCCTCACTTGGATATTATGGGATTGCTAACTCATGCATGACTTAGTTATCTACCTCACAGGGGCACACTTGACTATTATGAGCTAGTTAACTCTAGAGCACTCATGCATAGCCTATTTAACTACCTCACATGGGCACACTTGGTTATTATAGTCTAGTTAAACACTAGATCACTCATGTATAGGTCAATATAACAACCTCACAAGGGTGCACTTACCTATTAAGGGAAATTTCTCTTAAGTTTTCACTATCTCTTATGCTTGCGCATGTAATGTAGCCTAGCTTGGTTTCCTATATATGAAGGTTTGCATCTCATTGGCCAAGGATTATTTAATTCATATATCCTATTGATCATTCAATTTGTTGATAAAGATTACGTTGATGCACAATCATGAGCTCCTTTAAAGACACTTTAGTTGCCACATAAAACTGAAAAAACAGTAATCGCCAACTTCAAGAGGCAATTAGAGGTACTTGCATAACAAATTTTAAGATGATGTAAAAAGAAAAAATATAGTAAATTGAATAAGCTTTCATAATATCTAAATTTTACTTCTAGAAAATTTGTGTAGTTTATAAAATTTGTTTTTCTAAAACTGGATTTTAAGATTTTTAGCACAATATAACATACATGACTATACTATATGAATTAATTGATTGTATTTTTGAATAAATGCTTTTACATATGTAGAGTACATCTTCTACTAGTGCAACACTATTTTCCAAAATTATTCATGTCAGGTCCCCTCCCATCCATCCAATGCAAGGGAGAGAACATGACACTAATAACTAGGCTTCTTCTACTTCTCAGCCCCATGATCATTAACAAAATTCATAGCAAGTAAAAATACATATGAAGATGTGTAAATGAAAGAAACATGGTGGAAGTAAAATTCTACTACACATCTAGCATTCATTCAACATATTCATAATAGTCATTAAATAAAGAAATTCCAGAATTAAAAAAAGAGAGTACTTATCTTGAAATAAAGTAGTCCCGAGAAACTGGCTATGCAACTCCAACATTTCACCCAACCATAGGCCAGTTGTGCTGCTCAATCTCTCAACACAACTACCACCCCCGAGTTGGGCATGATTTCTACAAGGAAAAAGGGAACAACAGACTCACACATAGCCAAATATACACCAAAAATCAGCCAAGCCAATCTACAGCTGGGTTTATCAGGCTGCTAAGGAAATGGAAGGGAATGAATTGCTAAGCTAGTGAGCTCAACCATAGAGCTATTGGTACCTATGCAAGATTTAACTAGATTGGTGCCCACAATACCTACACACCCAACACAAGTAAGTATTCCCTTCACTGCTACACAGTCCCTCGGGCCATACCTTCCCTTCTAGTGCTCTTTAGGGTGTGCATAGAAAAGTATCCAAGGCCCTTTGATCTTTCTGTGAGGTTACCCTCTTAACTAGGTTTATCACGTCAATTCTAATACTCTTCCACTCTTAGTTTATTACTCACAATTTAAAACCAAAACATGGATGCACATAATAGCAAAACACAAGTGCTGGGCATGAAGAAAAACGTTTTGACTGTGGGATGCCCAAAATGGGGTTTCCATGAGTTTCCAAAATCATGGGCACCCAAAAATGACCTATTAGAGGGGGAATCAACCCTCGGAGATAAAAATCAATTTCACAACACGTTTATGGGCATTCAGGGGGCATAAACAACCTCTGTAAACCCCCAAATCTTGACTCTCTTCCTCCCATCCAGTATGCAACACAAAACGACTTCCCAACTGTGGAAAATGATGGAAAACATGAAGGAAAATGCCCCAGCTAGCTCATACTGCGTGAGGGAGAAAAGACCATGGGTGAATAATGGTTGGGGAAGCAATTTTGTGGGTGTTTTCTTTCCTAAGGAACCAAAAACAATTTTCCAAATTGATGGCTTTCCCATACACAAAATTGGGCAGCCATACCTCTCCATTCCCAATGCATTAACTACCTAGACCAACTCTTGGAAGAATTAAATGATTGGGTGCATAAGTCGAAATGGGTAGTGGAGGGTTTATGGGTTCTCTCACTAACACTTGGATTAACACTATTGGATCATGGGTTTGAATATTTTCCCTCCATATCCCTTGTAAAAATCATGTCCCCATACTCTTGTTGCATTGCATAGCTAATTGTTGGTATTTCATTAAAATGCATATTTACATGATGTTGTAATTTCTATTGTGCCTTGCTAGCACGAGAACCATTTGCATTGATTTTCAATTGCTAATATATGAAATGCTAAATCGATGGAAGACCCTTGGCCTTGAGCTCCTCACCACGATTTAATAATGATATTTACATCATTTACAATTTTAATGCAATTGGGTCAAAATCGGGATATTACAATTCCTGATGTTTTCATTTTTATGATTTATTAAAGCTAGAAATCCCTAAAAAAATGATGTTGTGTGCGCATGTAGGACTTTATGGGCATAACTTAATGAAATTTTGAATTTTTTTATATGAGTGTCTAGATATCTCTTTATTCTAGTGCACTATATAATTTGTTTGAGAAATGGTGATTACAGTCAAAAGTTACAGCAAAAACAACAAAGCTTGTATTTGGAATTTTGATATCAAGTGACACAAAAAGTGGACCCAACTTCATGCACCCACCGATAATTATATGTCTTCTTTCTTTACTTGAATTCTCTTCTCTTCTATGGATTGTTATTTATACACGTGACACGCCAGGTTTTCCACCATCATGTCAAAAAAACATAGATTAGGTTATTGAAATATTGTGTTATGAACCACACTTTGAAAAAAAAAGTTTACCATCAACACGAGACATTAAAAACTTTCATTGAAATGTTTATTCAAATTATCTACAAGTTTCTTACGATATTGAATTTTTTTATCAAAATATGTTCAAGATGATAGATAGATATTACCATTAAAAACCTTTAGTGTGGCAATTCCATAACCAAATGATGTCCCCAGTGCTATACAAAAGTTTAAACAACTTTTTAAAAAATCTAAAAAAGCAAACAAATGTTAAAATAAATATTTAATTCTTATTAAATTAAGATTTATAGGTTTATTACCCTCATTAAATCAGTGCTCCAAGCCATGCCAATTTACCTCTTCTCGTTTATGGTTTACCCAAAGGAAATCCTGAAAGAAATAAGAAATATCCAACATCAATAGCTATGAAAAGGATCCTCAGATAAGAATAAATGGGCCTTAATCATCTGGGAGAATCTATGTAAGCCTAAAATGATCAAAGGTTTGGGGATGAGGGACCCAAAAAAGAATAGTGAGGTGTTAGGGGCAAAAATATGCTAGAATTGGGTAACCCACACCTCAAAGCCATGGGAAAAATGTTGGCACACTAGATATGCCCAAGACAGCCCAAAGCAGGATCTAATACGCTTCAATCAAGAAAACGTTGGATCTCATATCTGGAAAATTTCTCTTCACAGTAGACAGATAATCCAAGATCACAATTTCTGGGAAATTAGAGATGGGGAAGCAACTGACATTGGTTAGGATTCATGGCAGCTGATGCCAAATCTCTCCATGCAAGTTGATGCCCTGGTAAGTAGGGCCATATTTTTGGAGACAGGACTTTCAAAAGTCAAACAATATTGGAAAGTAGTTACCGGGGAAGACAAGTTCTGTAGCTGGAATCTACAGGAATGGTGGTCTCAAAAAGCCCTGAAAGATGAATGGCCGAGAATACAGGAAGATATTCAAGAAAGGTGTATCAGAGCTCAGGGTGGGCCAGAAAAAATTCATTGGGGATATAGGACAAAAGGAGTTTTTAATATCAAAGAGGCCTATGAGATATGGACAAGGAAATAGGAGATCCAGTCGTAGGAAGTCTAGAAAAAAATATGGAAGAACAACCATTGGCCCAAAGTGGCCATTTTCTATGGCTAGTGGTGCACAAAATTGTCATCGGAAAAAACCTCAAGAAACAGGGACTGATTGGTCCATCTCAATGCACCTTATGTGTTGTTGTGGAAGAGACAATAGATCACCTATTGGATGGATGCCCCTTTGCATCCTCTCTCTTGGACAAAGGGGAGGAAATATTCAGATGATCGAATAGAATTAGAGGGCGTCCAGATCACTCTATCAACGAATGAGACATGAAGCAATTCCAAAATCCCATCATTAATCGTATCTGGAACCTATTCCTCGGGTTCCTGCTTTGGGGAATGTGGCTGGAATGCAATAAATAAATCTTTCAAGATAAAAGTTCAACCTTTGAGATGGTTTGGGCCAAAATTACTCTCCAAATCCAGGAATTAATCAGGATTGGCAATTGGAATGAAAAGGACCGAGACATGGATCACGCAGAAAAAAGAATCCTCAATACTTGGGGAATTTCATGGTCAGACCCGACTCCTTCCTCAAGAACCCCCAATTCAAATTCCCATTCTAGCCCTGCTCGATGGTCTCCCCCCAGTGGGTATTCAAGATGAATTTCGACAACGCTTCCATAGGGAATCTGTGGTCTGCAAGTTTCAGAGGGGTCATTAGGGACCATGAGGGACATATCCTAAGCATTTTCCTAGGACAGATAGGAAAGAACACCAACAACGTGGCTAAGTTGGATGGGATGATATACGGTCTAAATTTGGTGGCAAGAGAAGGTTGGGAACCTGTCATAGTGGAGGGGGACTCAAAAGTCATCATCCATATGGCAAAAAAACTGTAGAACAGGAAAATGATATCTAAGGTGGCGGCTAGTTGATGGCTAGAATTCAGGATCGAAAAAATCCATTTAGCTCTCACTAGGCCCCATGCATGGACTTTTTCCCATGTTAAGCGAGAAGGTAGTAGTGTGGCGATTTACGTGGCAAATGGGGGTGAAAAGGAGAAGTGTAGTGGAAGGGATGGACAGGTGGCTTCTTTGAGGATTGGGAATGGTTAACCTAGTGTGCATAGTTAGCGCGTGAGGACAACTAGCTATCAGACGGGGATGGCAGTGACATGTACAATCCCCATGCGAGGACTACAGCAAACCATGTTCCCAGAGCGGTGGACACCCGAAATAATGGCAACCCTCCTCTCTCCTGCATCGAGGAATTTTACTGGAGTGTATGCCATTAAATGCAACCCTTAGCCCTTGTGTGAACCATGAAGAGAGAATGGTACATCCTGGTACGAGGCATGCATATGGCTATCCTTGAGATGACGTGAAAGAATGATGAGAAAGAAGGTTGAATCCTGCAATTTAACGGGAATGTTAATGATCTAATATGGGCAATTATGAGGTTGGCAGATGGAAAGACTACATATGTGAAATAAAATCCCTAGTATTTTCGCATAACGTCCTGGTTTCTCATTACTCTGGAATACTGGTGGGCTATAAACGTCGTGTTGCAGATGTCATCTAAGAAAGCACCCCCTTGTGGATGAGTGCAATGGAAACCAGAGGGAAGCAAGCAAGGAGGAGGGAAAAGGGTAAGTAGGAAGAAATGATTCCCAAAGTTACCCGTGAACAGCAGTGGGTTAGCCAAGCCACGCATTTCTTCCATGAGAGAATTTGCAGGTTGTCCACGGGGAAATTGAGTAGATTGAGAAGAATTTATGGGAACGAATCAAGGCTCCCAGATGGAGGAGCCAACGGAATGGGTGCAGGATCTTGGCACCACATTCAACAAAATGTTTGCCTATGATCGGGTTCTTGTCACTTATTGGGTGGTAAAGGGGCTGTTAGCCCACATCTTGATCGAGCGAGCAAACAAAGACACTAGCGATGAGGAACTGATTCAATCATGGAAGGAGCACAATATGGACTGTAGACTGATGCATCAAAAAATTGATATGATTGCAAGCAAAATGGTAATTCAATTTCTTCCCCCATCTGGTTCTCGGCCGAGCAAAGCGATATCCAAATGGGAGTAATGCGACGTTGGGGCTAGCCATGGGCTAGCATGACAAAAAGGGAACCTACGATCACTACTAAGGGATGATCAGGACATGGTCATGGAAGCCCGATCTCTTAGTCCAAGCATCTGATGGGTGCAAAACTCTCTAGCGGAGGTAGGACTAGGTGAGGTGTAGGTGTCTTTGCTCATGGTCTGTATTTAGTTTTTTTGGTCTAGGGTCATATGCTTTTGGAGATGTGTCATTTGTCGAGAGTTAGTCTCTTTCTTGTCTTAGTTTTTAGCTGTCTATGTTAAAAGTTGATGTTGGATGAATGGGTTTTGATCAAAGGCTTGAATTTTTGTAAGGTGACTTCTTTTTGTTCAGTTAGAAAGAAGTAACAGGATTATAGCAATATAGGTTGGTCGTGTCATTGTGCTATTCAAAGGTCAAGTAGATGTATAGTGATGGATGTCATGTAATATTTTTTTGCAGTAATATAATTTCCTTAATTAAAAAAAATATTTAAAGATTTATTTTTCATTAATTCAAAAGTTTAATTTACATTGTTTCAAAAAAAATTAAAGGACCATTATATTTTTTAAGTCTTAATTTTCAAACATTTATAGGTCAACCAATTTTTTTTATCTCATTTGATTGTTGATTATGCCATTCGAACCTGCGATCGGCATGGCAGAACGATGGGAAAGAACAAACGAATCATATGTTTAAATTACTTTATTTTGTTTTCTCTATTAAAGAGTAATTTAAACATGCTAACATTTAGATAAGTTTTCAAATTATTTTTGTGTAAAAATTGGTATATTTATTATATTAAAATTGTATTTATGTAGTATGAAGTGTAAACTAGTGTAACATTTAGTTTGAGTGAAAAAATTTTGTATATAAAAGTTATATTGATCTGATTAGGTGTGGAAGAAGATTCTCCTTGATATTTTGTTAGAGATATATGGTGTTTTTTAGAAGAAATAGAGCAATCATGTATTATTTAATTCTTTTGAATAACAATAATATGCTTTTTTTGCTGAAAAAAGCAAAATAGCAATAATATGCTTTTTTCTGTTGAAAAAAACAATACATTCAGACTAAGTAGATCAAGAGACGTGCCAGCTACCATATAAATTGAAAACAAAACAATATTTGATTCCTTTAAATAGCAATAATATGCTTTTTACTAAGAAAAAAAACAAAACATTCAGACCAGAGTGGATCAAGGGACGTGCATTTGCACGGCCATATAAATTGAAAACAAATATGGCACTGTTTTCTCCATCAGTACCGACCATTGTTAGCCTTGCATAAATTGAAAACAAATATGGCTCTTGAATCTGTTAGCCTTGCACTTTCACGTCTGCTGCATTGCTTCGACTGGAGTTTGGAGTGTAAAGATGGAGTCCAGGAGGAACTGAATATGAGTGAATCGTTTGGTCTAACAATGTCATGACACTTTGATCTCTTTGCTGTTCCAGCCGTGAGGTCGTATGCAGGAGTTTGAAGGTTAATGTATGGTAACATTTCTGCATTTATACCAATACCTAGCCACTTGTCTTTCATCCGATTCGCTTTGTTTTGTCTGTAAATTTGTCCAGTTTGTCATGAATTCATGGGTCAGAATAGCTTGTTGGGATATAGATATAGCAATAGATGTGGTTCTCAACTCCATCAACTATAGTATCCACAGTGATTTCATCAACTAGTATCCTCAATGGTAAGGTTTGTTGGTTATTATACTCATACTGAGAAGGTTGATTGGTTATTATATTTATAGGCATGTGTTTATATTTCACAATAATTTATGTGTTTATATTTTATAATTTATGGTGAATTAATATTTAGTCATGTAATTTTTTCTTTTTTTGATTTTCAATGGAGGTTGATTTCATATGAGGATGAAACAAGTGTACTATCTAGATAAATTGGGGTAGCTCAATTGGTTGAGTTGAAATTGGTTGTAAATGGTTTGTATGAGGATGAAACAAGTGTACTATCCAGATAAATTGGGGTAGCTCAAGTGGTTAAGTTGAAATTGGTTGTAAATGGCACGTCACCTGTTCGATTTCCCCCAAACTCTATTGCTATCGATTCTCCTAAACAAAAATAAACGAGGTGGCAATGTCCCCAACATTGATGTTTTGTAAAAAAAATAATTGTTTTTAACACATTCCATACTAAAAGTTACAAAGACATTACTACTAACTCTTGTTTAAATAATTATATTTTTTCACTATAATTTAATATTTAAAAATCATTTATCTCGAATGGAACTAAGTACTTCAAATTCGAAGAGAAAGTATAAATGGAGACAAAGAAACAAAAAGATTTAAGCTCTTCAATTTTTGAAAATATTTGATTATGTTCTCATTTGATTAAAAGTTAATATTTTAATTCATTTTATGTTGGTTGGTTACGGATTTTATACAAAGCCGAAGCTTTTCTTTTCATTTCTATGGTTTAATTTTTTATTATTTTTTTAGTAATGGTGATGTAAATATAAAATTTAAATTATAAATGAAAACTAATTATTATCCAAACTTATTTGTGAAATTGAAGAAAAAAAATTGTAAAATAAGAAAGATAATATGTCAATGAAAATAAAAAAGATTAGATGGAAAGAATTCAGATATTTCATATTGCTGATTATTTAATATAAATAATAATAATAATAATAATACTAAATAAATATTATATAACAATTCAACATATAATTAATAATATTACATAGTATCTAGTTAGTTTGTGATTTTTAAAAAAAATCATAAAGTTATTAAAGAGATTAATTAAATTGATATAACAGTAATTCATCTTTATAAATATGCAATAAAATATCTTAAAATTTTCCACAATTTTTTTCAATAATTGAAAAGAAATTAATACTTAGCAAAAAGGTTTTCTAAAAATAAACATTGCTGGAAGTAAACATCCCAGAGCAGTATTATAGTATTATATCTGTAATAATTTGATCTCAAACATCCAGGCCATTTATATTATGTAAGGAAATTAAAATATATGTAGGCCAGAAAATTTGTTGTGTAATACCATAAGATCCAGCAGTTATTAATTTATGCATAAATGAGAGCGAAACATGGAGGTGCCATAAATCCAGCATAGATTAATTTATGCATGAATCGGAACGAAGCAGTTATTAATTTATGCATAAATGAGAGAGAAACATGGAGGTGCCATAAATCCAGCATAGATTAATTTATTTATGCATAAATCAGAGCGAAACATGAATTTATGCTGGTCTACTCTAATGAAGCCAAACACCAAAATGATAAGATCATGCTAATATAAAAAAAATATATAGCAACTGTGAAAAACGTCCAACCACCTAAGACAAAGCAAGTGGGCATGAAAACTATTGAGAAGCGCAGTGCAACAAAAATAGTGAAGTGGGAAACTGTGAACTCTCGGAAGATATTAAAATAAGAAATATGATCTTTATGTTTGTTTACATTTTTTAAACAAAATTGAAACATCAATCATAATTTTGATTAAAAGAGAAAATATAAAGAATTAGTGTAGGTGAAAACAAAATGAATTAATGATGACAAAAACTTATCACCAATGTCAGGCTGAGCTGAGCTCGATTGTGGCTGGGCACGCACGTTGGATAGGGTTTCAGGCGTAGCTATGGCCTCCTCTGGGGGCGAGGATCCCCTTCCTCCCCCCCTTATTGCTGAGATGGACGTGTTTCGGAGGCTCGTTGCTGGCGGTGGGAAGAGGAAGCTCCTCCCCTGGTCCCAAAATTCATCAAAAAACTTGTAGATATTCCTAAAATCACCTTGCCAGAGACAACTACGGTAAAGATTGCTCTTGCTCTGTCTAAAAGAGGTCTGGTTGGCCAATTTATGGGGCTTTGGACTTCAGCAAAGACCACCAATGACTGGATTCAAAGAAATTGGAAGTCGCATCTAAAACGAGTCACCTGCTACCCCCTGAGCAGTGGATACTTTCTCTTTGAATTTATAAATAAGGAAGATAAAGACCTCATCTTCAGGAACGGCCCATACTTTATGGGTTCATAGGGACTGTATCTTAATCGCTGGACCTCAGACTTTGATCCCTCGGTGGATCTGCCTAAGGAGGTGCCAGTCTGGGTTAGGCTTCCCAATCTTCCAGTCCACTGCTGGAATTTTGAAGCATTGCAGATGATCGAAAATGGAATAAGAAAGTTCGTTGATAAGGCAGACAACAAGACCATCTATAACTGTACCAGGATTTGTGTTGAAGTGAACCTCGAAGAAGGGCTACCAGAGGCAGTGAAGCTAAAGGTGGGCACCTGGACTCACTACCAGAAAGTGGACTACGAACATCTTCCGTTTAAATGTAGACTCTGCCAAGAGCACGAGCATTTTCAGAGGAATTGCCCAAAAAACCAAACCCTAGATAAGGAAGAAAATGAAGGATGGCAAAAGGTTAAGAGAAACAAACCAGGCTCAAAAGACAAAGATACAAGACCTGATCAATCGCAGAATCAGCCTCAAGCGAATGTGAATCCTTCGAAGGAGCCCTTGGTAAAAGATACAGCTCCACCAAAGGAACCGGAGAAGGAATGTATAGAGATAGCACCTCACTCAACGTCTTCTTCTGAAAATCCATCCAAGAACAAGAATGACTCGATAGCAAAAGAAGCTTTGAAATCGGATGAAGAAAATATCAATATAGGCTCTGAAACTGGAGTTGAATCCGACGGGGGGGGCACTGAGACCAGCAGTTTGGTTGGAACACCTGAAAGGACTCCAAGAGGAAGGAAGCCAGACCGGAAAAAAAGGGAGGAGAAATCGTATAGAGATGTAACAGCAGGAGTCCAGCAAACCATCCCGGACATGATGGAAACCAGATCCTCAAAGAAAGGCAGGGCTCTGAAAGGAGCCATCCCCCCCTCCTCCTAATCCTAATGCAGTTCATCTCTTGGAATTGCAGAGGGATGGGAAGCAAGTCCAAAGAATAAGCAATCAAAGATCTAGTCAGAATGAATTCCCCAGAGATCCTTCTGATCCAGGAGACGAAGATGGAGGAGCCTGAGACCATTCAGGCTAGCAAAAAGTTTTGGAAAAAAGGAGAAGGAAGAGCAGTCAGCTCCAGGGGAGCCTCAGGAGGGATAGCCACCTTCTGGAACTCCTCCACACTATATCTGCTCGAGGATTATGGTACCACCCATTGGATTTTCACAAAATTGCAGCACCGAGACTCGGGGCAGCAGATCAGCCTTTTCAACATCTATGCCCTGGTCCTCCTGTCAGAAAAAGAGAATGCTGGGACTCGTTGAACTTGTTCCTTACAGCAAACCAACATGACAACCTGGTGCTCGCTGGAGATATGAATGTCACCCTGGCACTCTGAAAAAAGAAAGGAGGCTCCCCCGTAAGATATCCGGCGTGGGAGTGGGTAGAAGATATCATTTCAGGCTGGGATCTGGAAGATATCAAACCCAGCAAAGGCAAATTCATGTGGACAAATAAAAGAGTTGGTCCGGGACATATTGCTGCTCGCCTAGATCGTTTTCTGGTTCACTTGTCCTTCCTAACGCTTGGCCTATTTGCCAACTCTGAAATCCTTCAGGCCTGCATCTCTGACCACAAGCCTATCTCTCTTTCTCTGACCACTGGAGAAAAGATGGGTCCCATTCCTTTTTGATTCATCCCCCTCTGGGTCTCCATGGAAGGATTCCTAGAGCTGGTTTCAGAAACTTGGCGAAAGGCAGTCTCTGGTTCACCGTTCTTCATTTGGGAAGAGAAATTGAGAAGATTGAAAGTTGCTTTGAAATCCTGGGCAAAGACCCAGCCCTCCCCAATCTCTGAAAGATTGCAAGCCCAACGAGCTCTAGGAAATCACCAGCTACTCATGGAGGAGTCCACGATCACCTCGGAGCTGCTAAATGAGGAAATCAACCTTCAAAAGGCTCTTCATTCAATGCTGAGAAGAGAAGAGCAGTACTGGCGAATTAAATCACGCTGTCTTTGGCTTCAAGAGGGCGATAAAAATACCACTTTTTTCCATAAGCAGGCTGAAGCTCGAAAGAACCACAATAACATTAGAGAAATTCACTTCCATGACCACTCGATTAGCAATTTTGAGGAGATTAAGACTGCGGCCCACACTTTCTTTAAAGATCTGTTCATTGAAAAAATGAACACGCCCCCTCTATTGGATCGATACCCCCTTTCTGAGATCCCCACGCTGATCAATGAGGAAGACAATCGCAGGTTGATGGCTCCAATTTCGACTGAGGAGATAAGAAAAGCTATTCACGGAATGAACCCTGACAAAGCTCCAGGGCCTGATGGCTTCACGGCAAGATTCTTCACAGCATGTTGGGACATCATTCAGAAGGATTTGGTCAAAATGGTGAAGAAATCCCAGAATTGCAGCAAAATCGGAGGGAGCACAAACTCCTCTTTTCTAGCGTTAATTCCTAAAGAAAAAGGCGCCCAAAATTTTTCTAGATTCATGCCCATCTCGCTCTGCAACACGGGGTATAAAATCATCACCAAAGTTATTGCAAACAACTTAAAAAAAATCCTCCCAATGATCATTCCGGAGAATCAGGGGGGCTTCATACAAGGCAGACAAATCCAGGACAACATCATCCTGGTCCAAGAGGCAATCCATTCAAGTTGTCAACGGAAAGAAAAAAGGTATGATAGTCAAGCTAGACCTTGCTAATGCTTTTGACAGAGTTCGTTTAAAATTTCTGTTTGTTGTTATGGAAAAAATGGGATTCCATCCCCAGTTAGTCAACTAGATCAAAGCCTGCATCTCAGGGCCCTGGATCGCCCCCTTGGTGAACGGGAGACCGGCCAACTTCTTCCATGCATCCAGGGGCCTAAGGCAGGGTTGCCTATTATCCCCCCTGCTCTATGTAATTCAAGCCTCGGTCCTCAGCTTCCAGCTTGACAAGAGAACCCAACAGCAATCTCTAATGGGGCTTTCAATCTCACGTAGAGTGAAGAGAATGAACCATGCCCAGTTCACTGACGATACCCTTCTCATGGGCTGGGCAAATCTCTCCATGGCCAGATCCTTCAAAAATGAGTTGGATGTCTACACAGAGGCATCTGGAAGTGAAATCAGTTTGAGGAAAAGCAAAATCTATAGCTGGAATTGCCCCCCTATCGAAATGACAGAGATTTCCAGAACGTTGAACATGGACAGAACCTCCAGGTGGGACTCCATAAAATACCTCGGAATTCTTCTTGTGAAAGACGCCCCTAGAAAGAGCCTTTGGATGCCCCTGTTGGAAAAACTCAAGAGCAAAATAATGTGGTGGGGGACCTCTTGGCTGAACAAAGCTGGTAAACTTGTTCTCATAAACTCTGTTCTAGCATCCCTTCCAGTTTACCAAGCCTTGCTCATGTTAGCCCCAAAAGGAATAGTGCTAGAAATTGACAAGCTTTTGAAAAAATTCCTCTGGGAAGGGGGAAGGAATGATGGAAGGAAAATGCACTTAGTAAGCTGGAATAAAATCAAAGCCCCAAAATGGGAAGGAGGGCTGCAAATCAGAGATGTGGCCACTCAGAATTTAGCCATGGGAGGAAAGATTCTGTGGAAAATGATCAGGGGGGAAAACACTTGGAGCTCCAAAGCGTTGAGAACAAAGTACTTCAGAGGTCACAAAGAGAGGTGCCTGGACCACCCCTCAAGGACTAGGAAAGGCTCCCCAATCCTCTCTCTCTGTCTTAAGTCCCTGAATATGATCTCTTCCAACCTTACTTGGATTCCGGGAAATGGCACCAAAATAAAGTTTTGGGAAGACTCTATTCTAGGACAGCCTCCTCTAAAAGTCTTGGAAGGATTGGAGAACATTAAAAACTGGCTTCACTCAAACAACAAATTCTCCCTTTGGGATCTTTCCAGGTGGGGTCCGGATGACTCTTGGATCAAGTGGGACCTGGGGCCTGTCCCGCAACCTCTTGTTTTTGAAGCTCGCTCTCTCCTAGATGCTCTCCAAGGTCTCTCCCCCACATCTTCTAAGCTGAAGGATAAAAGAGGATGGGGCTCCTCCTCTGGTAGGTACTCTGCTACTGCTGGTTACACAGCCCTTAAAGCAATTCCTTGGGCTGCTCTGGATCCCATGGTTTAGAGGAATTTGTGGCTTCACCCCTCTCTTCCCAAAATCGATCTGTTTTGTTGGTCTCTTTTGCACAATAGCATTTTAACCTGGGATATTCTCCTAAAAAGAGGTTGGGAGGGGCCCTCTAGATGCCCTCTTTGTGCTAGCCATGAAGAAAACTCGATTCATCTGTTTTTACAGTGCCCTTTTGCTATTGATCTCTGGAACATTCTTCTTGCTCAGCTGAACCTGTCTCTCCCCCCTTCCATCTTCTCCCTGTTTGCTTATTGGTCCGATTTAGCTCCCTTTCCCCTCTCTAGATTGAAGCTGATTAAAATGTGTTGGATGTGGGTTCCTAAAATCTTCTGCTGGAAAGTATGGCTAGAACGTAACAACAGAATATTTCAGGAAAAAGCAGGTACTCCGGCCCAAGTTGCAACCAAAGTGAAGGCATTGATTGGAGAGCTGGTTACTTCAAATCCAAAATTATCTAATGAATCCACCCCATACTATAAGGAGCACAGTTGGTTCCATGAGCTAGACCGATCAATTCTCACTAGAATCAAGCTCTCTACGAAGCATCATGATCCGTGGGAAATCAGGTTAGAAGAGCAGGAGTTTATTAAATGGAGATCCTCTTTGAATTAGCACATTTTGCAGGTGGATGGGGCCTCGAAGGGAAATCCAGGGCCTGCAGGAAGTGGAGGAGTTCTGATAGACAATACCGGGAGGATTATTCTCAACTTCTCCTGGGGGCTGGGCAATAAAACTAACAATGTTGCTGAAATCCTCGCTATCTGGCAGGGTCTTAATCAGGCAAGAATGCTTTCCATTAAGAAGCTCACTATTATAAGTGATTCCCGAATTACCATCCAAGCTCTCATCTTGAAGAAGGCCCCAAATAATATGGAGCTGACCCACTTCTACAGGAAAGTCACATTACAGATGCAAGCTTTTGAAGAATTGAATTTCTTCCATGTCCTCCGGCAACTCAACCATGTAGCAGATCATGAAGCGAATTTGGGAGTCTAGTTGAGCAAAGGAGCCCTCAGTCTAAATGGAACCATCAATCACGTGCCCATTCCTTAGTACAAGCGGTGTTGTCCTTTTCAGATTTGACCAGGAAAGCCATATGAGAAACTCATTTTCATTTAGCATAGCGTTTCCTCCGCTGGCGAGTACCCTGAGGATTTCGAGAAGCACAAAGTGCAGGAGTAAGACAAATATCCACCATACATTGTATCATGTCCATGGTTCTCCATGTACTGGGTCTAATACCAATGGAAATGGCCTCCAATCGGCGTCCTCCAGGAAGACCCATCTCCAGCAAGGTAAATCTACTTCCAGCAAAGGAAATATCAGGAAATCGATGAGAATCCTCCCAAAAATCAGATGAAGTCAAAAGCTCGTGCCTATATCAGATAGCAGTTTCCAAATATCTCCATCAATCATTGCTGTAATTTGCTAAAGGAAACGCTGAGTTTCTCTCAGACCGCGTGCAAAGGAATTGGAAGGGAGTAGATCGAGTCTAGATATGGCATCCAGTTCATCCTCCACTTTATAACTCGCCTCTCTCAAATCCAGGCAGATCTAAACGAGCTCAAGTCTACAGTCAACAAGGTGGAGAGCAAACAAAAATGCAAATTCTCGGAACCAGTAGATGGTAGAGTATGAATCTGGAGCTCAAAGATCTGAGGGACGAAATCTTTGAAGACAAGTTGAAAAGCATAAAGGACATGGCAAATGCTGCAGGAGAAATTGGATACCGGCTGGCATAGCTGGAAACAAAGGTAGCAGAAATGCTCAAGGAAAATGGAAAAGCTCCAAAACCAAAACTCTGAATTACTACATCTCTGATCAGTGTATTTTCTGTTTTTCAAGTTATTCTCTTCAGGTTTAAGTTCTTAAGAATCCTTCTTTCGTTTAGCTCATTCCAGAACTTTTATAAAGGAAGAAAATCATATTTTGCTGAATGTATATCTGGAAATAAGCTTATGATAGATCAGAAATTCTGGATGTAAAGCCTCTGGCAGTTGCTTAGCCAGTTGATAAATATAATAGCTCTATAACCGTTTTAGTAAAAAAAAAAAAAAAAAATATTAGTTGTAAACATAAATCATTATGCGGAAGAAAGTGTTATTTTTAGTTTTTATTATTTAAATTTATTATCATTTATTTTTGGATAAAAAATTATTTTTAAAGTTTGCTTTAGAAGATTATTTTTATTTTTATTATTTAAATTTATTATCGTTTGCTTTTAAAAGCTTTCTTATATTTTTGTTAAAGATTTTTTGCGGTGGAGGAGCTAGCCATTCACGATTCACCGAATAGAAGAGCATTAAAACTTACATACCTAAGGACATCCAAAAGGCATAGGTAAAAGTGATATGACAACGCATAGGTGGCTTAAATCTGATCCAGTAGTAGAACTCACATGACAACTTAGCCTGCTCTACAACATTTAATGCTATGTCAACAACATTGTGGGTCTTGAGATCCAACGGCCCACAACGCTGATGTTGTAGCATTAAACGGCCTGCAGCACCTTAGATATTGATTGATATTGACGTGACAGAGAAAAAAAGGGAATGGATGACTCAATGGGACATAGGACACATGGCACATATTTGTATTTCTCTTAATTTTGTTTTTTTATTATGACAATTTGGTTTAAAACCAGGTAATATTTGACATATCAATATGCTCATCCAATCATAAAATAGAAATATATATTTCAAAAATTCAAAATTAATTTTTAATTTTACAATATTTAATTTAATATAAAAATATTTACAAAACTTTATAAAATTATAGAAAAAATTGATCGCCATTGGCATGCATAATAAGAATTAGTTGGCATTCACAAATTATATGAACAATCCGCACATCAATGTATATCCAAGGTATCACCACATTTTTACTTTTCATAAACTAATATGTCTTTACTCAACCATTACTATTGGAAATAACAAAAACAAAGAGATTTTTTATTAATCATTATCATATAAACAAACAAACAAACAAAAAATTACTTGGTTTGTTGATGTTATACTACAAAAGAATAAGATACACACAACATCATAGATGCAAAAGCAATGCTGTCAATATGGAATAAGGAATCTTACAATTCATGATTTTGTTTTTGTTTTGTTCTTAACATTCAATTAATTAACAATTAAGAAAAAAAACAAAGCAAAATTTCATTAATATCTAAAAATAATTAAAACCAAATACCAAAGTTTATATTAAATGAAAACAAAAAAAAATAAAAACAAAAATGTAATTAGGGAAAATAACAAAACAAACTTTCAATAATAGCTATAAAAAAAATTAACCACGTGTCAAATTTTATATTAAATAAAGATTAAAAAATATATAAAAACAAAAATGCAATCAAAGAAAAACAATAAAATTAAATTTCAATAAAACTAAAAATAATAAACTAAGTGTCAAAGTTGATATTATATAAAGATAAAAAAGAAAAAAAAAAGAAAAATGTTGTAAAATATCCAAATCAAAGAACCTAAAAAAAATAATTGACATTATATAACAATAAAACTAAAAATAATAAATTAAGTGTCAAAGTTAATATTATATAAAGATAAAAAATAAAAATGTTGTAAAATATCTAAATCAAAGAACCTAAAAAAATAGTTGACATTATATAAAAATAAGAAAGGCAAAAAAAAAAATGTTGTAACATCCAAAGCAAAGAACCTTAAAAAAAACTAAAATTAAATATGTATATCTAAAATTATTTAAAATCATCATTCAACGTTTACAATAAATAAAGAAAGACACAAAAACAAGATGCACTAACATCCAAAAAAGAGAACCATAAAAAATAATTAAATGCAAAACGCATATTTAAAAGACAAATTTATTACAAATAAGAGCTTGATGTGCATTTAAGTGGAAAAGAAACATACGGAGGTACTTACTTAAAGGTAGGTAGGTTATATATAATATGTATATAGAAGTTTGTTTAGTTTAAAAATTCTAAAGATTATATGTAAAATAATAATTATAAAAAATAAGTAAATGCAAATATATATATATATATGTGTGCGTGTGTGTGTGTGTAAAAAACATTTTTTTTTGTAAATAAGAAGTACATTTAAGTGAAGAAGAGACATGTAAAGCTACAAGATAATTAAGTTATATATAATAATATATTCATTAGTGAGTTTAGTTTAAATTTTTTTAAAGATTGTATGCATATATAAACTAAGCATGTTGTCTAATATAATTAGACTAATAAGTTTAAGGTTAGTATGTAATAAATTTATAGAAAACATAATTAATATAGCCAAACTATGTTATAAAATCATAATAATTTTTTTATACATATTTATAAAAATGGCATAAGGAAGAACTACATAAGATTGACTAACTCTAACCAACATTCTTTTATATTTGAAGTTATCAATCACAACAAACTAATCTTGGAAGCTAAGTATAAAATCCTCACGTGATGTGATTTCTTACGTATAAGGATATTTTTCTTAGTATGGGATCTCATGCAATTGCTAAATCAGTAAAATAGTTCATTGCAAAGCCAAATGTATAGGGATTAATTGCAAATCCATGAAAATGTTCAAAGTGATGTTTCCTCAGCATTAAAACATAAGAGTCCATTTGATAAACAAGAAAGATTAATATACAAGACTTATCAATAACCAAGACCAACATGGTGGTTACCTTTGGCATAAGACTCCATTTGATAAACAAGAAAGATTAATATAAAAGACTTATCAATAACCAAGACTAAAGGGTGGTTACCTTTGGCACCCAGATGCGAGGCTTGAAAAAGTGGAGTGGATGATAGTAGCCAACGTTTGTTGATTTGCCATGCTCACACAGCTAGTACATACAGAGTTGCCAACCACCATAGTGCCTACTTTTTAGGGTCAAATCTCAATCGTGCTTCTTTACGAAGCTCTAAATATTTAGGCTAGTTTATCCTTTCCTTTCCATGGCTTTATGATATTTTTCTAGTGCTTCACTTTTTCCTATTTCCTATCAATAGCCCTCCACAAGTTTCTAATCTTAACCTAATGTTCATGATTTGTCTCCAAAAGGTATGGGATACTTATGGTATTTTATATAATTTTTTCCCAATAAATTGCAATAATAGGTCAATTCAATGTTTATTTTATTGAATCACCTATGCAAGGCCATATGAAAGATTTTCCATAATTATTATGTTTTGCTTAGATTATCTAGATATCTCTACAATTTGTTTATGTCGGTGTTGATGCAACATTTCTTTTATAAGATATTTATTTCCACTTTGACATTGTTAAGGTGCTAAAATCATATTTGTATCCTCTAATATATTAGTTTTTATCCTTAAAATGTATACTTTAGTGTCATCCCTACTATGAAAACACCTTCATGAAATTTTGATCTAATCTAAAAAATCTGAGATGTCGAATTCTGGCCACCTAGCTATGAGGTGGAATCATGGAATCAAACTCTTACTCTAAATCCAAAGTGGTATATTCAATAGTGATTGACATAACAATGGTTGATGCAATGATGGCAGATGCTATGGTGATGGATTCTATATTGCTAGTTGCTACGGTGGTAGATGTCATCATGGTAGCTACAACACTAGTAGGAGACATCATAGAAAGGGAAATAGTAAATATATGTATAATATGACTAAAAGGATCAACCATGACCTTTTAAGGAATGGTGGTGATTATAAAATATAGAATCTTGTTGGAAATGATTAAAAATGGTTTTGATCTAGTTTGAGGCATAAACTCACCATTATAACAAAAACAACCATGTTAATGGATAAATTTAACTTGTTCAATAAATGGGTAATGGTGATAAAAAATCCAATATCAAGGGTTTCACTCAAGTAGGATGGAAGACTAGAAGGCATACAATATGGATGAGGTGGACGTGTATGTATCCCAAATGGAGCTTGGAAACATAAGGTATGAAACTAGTTGAAATTGTTTAAAACAACAATAAATTTAACGATATAGTATATCTATCATATTGTCATTAAACAATTTTTTTTTTTTACAATACCAACATATGGCCCATGCCAACAAAATACGAAATTCCCAAAGCTATAAGAAATAGATGTATCTCGACTAGTAATGTAAGTTGGTTATTAACAACACCTATCATGTATTGCAAATAACATGATCTGGTCCAATGAGAGTGGAATACAACAAAAATAATTACTCAACTTAAACAAAATATACTTGATTGCATGCCATGGTAGTAGGAGATGTAACACTAAAGGAGATAGGTATAAACCTTTCCATGTATTATAAATTTGAAAGCTAAAAATAAATAAATTATATAAAAGTACAAAGTAAACTATGGGTTATAAAAACTAAATGATGGTTTTGCTTGATTGCGATGTTGCATGATAAAAAAGCTATTGTCCAAGATGGTCCTAAATGATAACAATAACACAAACTCAAACCCAAATAAAGAAAATTACTCATAACAACGAACCAACCTTAACATATTTTTCATATATTTCAAGCATGATATTACCCATTTCCTATAGGTTTAACATAATAAACGTTGGGAAAACGTGATCACAAGACCCCTTAGTGAATTTAAAACCAAGTAAACAGGAAAAAAGGGAAAATGGAAACATTTGGAATTGGGAAAATTTATTCTAATACACCTTTGTCACCACCTTCTATGGAATTTGCAAGGATAAGTTTTGTAATCATCTCTCGAATCCAAACCCACATGGCATTGCCTCCTCATTTTTATACAAATATAAACTATAGGGGTGGTAATATAAATACAATTTATGTTGCTCGTTAAGAACCCAATTCACAAGCTAGCTTTGAAAGCACAAAATGGAAAATGAATGTCCACATATGGTTAAGAAATCCATTGCAAACTTTTTGTATTATTTTGCATTCCCGTTCAATGTTATTGATGCCCTTGTTCACAATCTTTGATTGATGCAGTGGTTGGCGTAGGTATGTGTTTCAAATCTCTACATGTGAGAGATATTGCCCAAGTTAAATATAGATTCTAGACTGGTGTTAGGATTTTTCCCTTAAAAGACTGTCTCGGTGCGTCTCTCTAAAAAATGTCATGAAATTAGTCAACCTTAGAAATTATCCGATATGGAAAAATATGAAATTTCTTTTTATGGTGATTCCAAGTTGATTAGTGCCTTATCTAAGGGATATTTTGTTGAAAAAATCCTTAAAGATAGGGGTCAATTGTGAATCATATTTAAACCAGCAAGATAATAGGGTTAGGAAGCGTACAACCACACTCTCAACACCCTATTATGGAAGAAATAGTGTCCTTCTACAAAAAGTAACTTCAATCTAGAACATATTTGCAATGTTGCATAAAATCCAATTATATATGATAAAAAAATATTCCATAATAAAACCATCCAAAAAATTTACCACAAAGAAACTTAAAACCTAAGTAATTAGTAAAAAAGACAAACATTTATTAAATATTGGTCCCAATACATAACATGATTCATATACAAAATTGATGATACTTAAAGAG
The DNA here is from genome assembly GCA_027924585.1 of Larix kaempferi. Classification (NCBI taxonomy): domain Eukaryota; kingdom Viridiplantae; phylum Streptophyta; class Pinopsida; order Pinales; family Pinaceae; genus Larix; species Larix kaempferi. Next base: position 10,722,775 of record BSBM01000206.1, read on the forward strand.
GACAAATCATCACAATATTTAGCCTCTTTTCTTGTAGGAATAAATAGTATAACACATATAAAATTATAGTATAAAATATGAGATACAATTGTTATCAATATTGAACAACACCAAGGGTACTCCTTGGCCCTAAAGGAAACATGGAAATAATATTCACATGGAGGCTAGGGAAAATGGTCAATAGAAAAGAAGACATACATACACTACTTATAGATCGTGATACTTCATTCCCCACAAGACCTTGTAAAAACCTATATGAATTAAGTAGAGGAAAATACCTACTTCAATTCCCTCGAAAGGACCGTGTTCATGTAATCATTGTCAAACTTAAGGTAGCAAACATGCTAGGAAAACATTCCAAGGTGTCATCAATGATAAAAGATAAAAGAGAAAGTTGGGAATTTGATTTTTCCTTACTTGCACCAAAATTTTCACCATGGGTAATACCCTCCAAAGATATTAATAAACACTCTCTTAATGATATTGGGAAAAAACATGGTAGGAAAATAGAATCTGAAATAAATGGAATGCAAGGTGGATACCAAAGACTTGAAGGAGGAAATTATAACACATCTATGAAGCATTCTCATCCGATATTATCCTCCCTGGGAGGAGGATAAAGGGAACAATAGGATCAAGTCATGATCAAATGTGAAGAACATATTTCTAGAGAACACGATGATTGAGTCCATAGAATTCATCATTCACTACACTTAGGCCCATGAAATATTTGGGAATTGTTGGAGGAGTCTAGTCGACGAGTCAACTAGGTCCTCTACCAACTATGGTCGGCCCGAAGCCGTTAGTCGGTTAGTTGACCGACCAGTAGTTGTAACTGAATAACTGTATGTAACTTGTGTAAATAGGATGTAGAGATGACATTGGAATATATCTCTGCACTAGTATTGTACTCTGCTTTGGTCCTATTAATATCAATCTTGTTGCTGCTATCCCATTTACTCTCATATATGGTTCTATGATGTGTGTATGCATGTGACTCTTTCTCTATATTAGTATAATGTACGACTAGTAACTGATGCAATCCCCTAGACTAAAACATTGGTTCTGTTGTCAGTAGTACACACCCTTAAGAAATGAGAAAGATGCATGAATGCTAATAGAGAGAGAAATTTGAGAGTGGTGGGATAGGAAATTAGCGAACTATATACATAATTATGCAAGACAAAACAAGCTAGCATTAGCAAAATCAAGGAAGAAGTTCTTCACCGATGCCCATGAGAATGTTTAGAGTTTGTTCCTCGTGAAATAAAGAAATTCCTAATAGTTGTTCATGACTAGATTGGATGCCCAAAGTGAAAATTTGTTGATGTGAAATATCCTTAATTGCGGAAGAAAAAATTTGTTTGAATGGTTCAAAAAAACCTGTGAAGAATATTTTGAGGAACAAGCCATTGAGGACAGAGTGTCCGCTGATAAAACCTAACGCAATTTTTATACTGACTTCCACAAAAAAAAATTATGAACTATCTCCAGCCTGCTATATAATTTTTTCATCGAGAACGACGCCAGCCACATCGTCAAACCCCAACCACCCATGGAGGAACACGCGACGACAAATTGGGAAAATGAACAAAAAGAGTGTGAACGGTTCGTGGCCGAATGACAATGCATATACTTTTTAAACAAATGACGACCATTGCTGACCTCAAATCCATCAATCAATAAGATTCGGGTCGGAAATTGGGGGGGTACTTAACGATGTGTTCAGAATAAATAATATGGAGGCTAGTTGATGGAAGAATGAAGTCTTGTAAGAAGTCGAGTCCGCTACGATGAAATAAATGTCTAGTCGTCCATAAGAAAGCAACAGATATCCAAAAACTAGAGAGAGAAAAAAGATACAGATTACGAGAGCAATTGAGGGACATTTCCATCCCGTTACATCATAAGAGAGGCTTGAGGAAGTCAGAAGAGATGGCCAAGTGGCCAAAATTCCTACATGAGTCAAGCGAGAGTAGACCAGTTGAAGAAAAAGGTGAGTCACCAATATCTGAAGATCGATCAAACATAATGATTTTGACCCCCCAGAAAATGTGCATAACAATTCTAGATGCTACAAATATCATTAGTTCTGTACGTATGATCATGATGACTAGACCGACTATTAGACAAATCGTCGAGTATGACATGGGATTACAACTAGGAAACACTAGTATTTGGAACAAACTAGACCAATGTGGCAAAATTGTAGACAGATTGATGATCTAGCGACCAGAGCGAGGTAATTGGATTACCTTCACACCTGATTTTGGGAGACATTCTTTCAATTTATTTTATTCATAACACATCAAGGTACCCCTTTCCAGAAACATTGTTTATTGAACCTGCTAAATTGATGGAGTCTCGACCAGATAAAGAAGAATCTGTAGATGAGATACGTTTGTCTTGGCACCAGTTTCATTCATCAGAATTCATCAGTAGTCATTTAATAGTAAGTTCTTACAATAATCAATCGGTCATTTCAAAATATCATAGAAGTAGAAATATGGATGTACATCTTCTAGTCAATACTCCTATTTTCGAAGGAGATGGAGTGTCACCTACCCAAATTCCTGAACATTATTACTTTTTTGCAAAAATACTTTATGTTAAATTTAATTACAAGTTTGTAATTATGATCAGTTTTGATCATGGATGAATGTAATTACTGAATATTATTATTTAAATAAATTAATTAGGAGACAAACACTCAAGAGGACTATTGAATGAGTGTTCACTGACCCACTAGGAGGAATGGAACCTGTTGGAAGGTATGGGACACATGACAGCAGTTACATCACACCACTAACTGTTGGTTATGGGACGAATTCCCCTAAAATAGGGCATTATCCCCCAGGTGGAGGGAGTGAGCAGGAAGCTCATTTAATGACCCAATAACAATTGAAAAGGCTTAGGCAGCCTATAAAGGCAAATTCGAATTGGGCAGGCATCCCTTAATCAATATTTCTGCAGAATATTTTCCTCTTGTAAATCAGGTGATTTCAAGAGAGATTCGAATAAGGGAGGTTAGTGGTGATTGGAAAACTAAGTTTTGCTTATTATTGAGGAGAAACAGAGTTGTAGGAGCAAGTCTTTTGGACTGCTACCTATTGAAGAATTAGAAGATTACTGCTACAACAAGAAGAAGTCCTAATTCCTGAAGCTTCTTCCTCCTGGTGGTTCAACGAATAGGCTCGGGGGTCCTAAGACAGTATTGACTGTTTTCAGGAGTTTGGTTGGGTGGAACAGTCTTCCTGAGTTGTTTGTTGCCCTACAGGATTTATCCAGGTTCTACAAATTTCTTACTTATTCTCAGTAAATAATTTCTGTTATGTTTAAATAGTATTTTCTGTGTTTCTGTTTTTGAAAGAAAAACTAATCCTAGAATTGTTCTAAGTCTAAATGTTTAAGTTTAATGTTGAAGATGAATTGATAAACCAATACCTCCATTTTTTCCATTTTGAATTTGACAGATAAATATAGTAAGTCTTATGTTCATTGTTTTCTGACCTATGATGAACAGATGAAAAAGGTTCTAGATAACAGTTATTTATATACATATGAATCTTTCCTTTATCCCAATGAAATTAATCAATGTTAAATTTCCTGTACATTTTTCTTGTATTATATATAATGTTATAATATGCACAGGAAGTAGAAAAATACAATCTGCATATTGTTTTATGGACTGCTGAATTTAAATAAAAACATTCCTTATGTCAAACTGGAAACACAATAAGTTTCACACAGGTATCATAATTTTCTACACTTTATCCACACACTATTCCATCATAAATACTCTATCATTATTTATGTGTTTAGAAATTTAAAATAGACAGAATTGCTTTTATACAGACTTCATGATTTTGCACAATATGCACAAAGTAATTTCTTATCTAATTCTATAATGCTTTTTGTACAAAGTTAAACATGAGAAGAACTTTGTATTTACCATTATCACCATTTTTCATCATCCATATAAACTGTAGTATTGTTCTTTTCTATTTTTTGAGTTTCCATATCAAAACCCTAGTTAGGTTCGTTTCTTTTCATCATTTAATAAAAAAATACTACACTCTTTACAAATCTTGGTTTGAGCCCTACTTGGCTAAGCCCTCTTTGCAAACAGAAGCACGATTTAGGTTTAACCCTACCTATCCTTTTGTTAAACGAAACAAAGATCTTTCATTTAAACTTTATACTCTTTTGTTTTCAGTTTTCAAACAAATGAGAAAATCATCATCATTCTATAGTATCAAGACAAGCGTTACAAGTCATCTACACAAAACTTTTTAGCACATCATTTATTTATTTATTTTATTCCGATGAAAGTTTCATGACTTCATAGTTCATACAAATTCTAGTATGTAATCATGGAGAGAGAAAAAGCATTAATATACAGAAGACGAGCCTTGGCTCTAATTCTTCTCTCAACCTTCGAAACCATCAAATCGTGGTTCCCAAACAAGGTTTACAAACTGTTTTTACAGTAAAAAATAATCAACAAGTGTTGCCCGTGTTTCTTTATCCCAAGAGCCCAAACACTTAAAGCATCAATGAGCTACATTTCAAATCGACAACATTAAAGCAAAGAACAAGTATTACAGTTTATCAAACAAGCTTCAAAGGTTCTCATCATCATCACCAACGGCGCTACAGTAGAGCTGAGCAAGGAAGTTCCTCTTCATTGAAAAAATATATCAACCACAGACGAAGAACCACAGATGAAGAAGCGCTATGAGGGTATGGAAGACTCAAAGCTTACAGGCATAGAAGCACACGATTGTATTGCCAAGCCCTGGTTCGAAATAGCCTTTCAACCCTGCAAACTGACACATTAAAACTAAGTTAGAAGTCTAGAAAGTTGAAAGATCGATTCTTGTTTTACAAATCAACAATATTACTAACTTACTCTGAGTGCTTACCTTCTTATCAAATGGCCAAGCCGTGGTGTGCTCCAGGCAGATGACGAAGAAAAACGACGGGAGAACTATACCTCATGATAGGTTAAGAATAACGTCTTCAACCTTGCGAAGGGCATAAAAGCCATCAACACTCAACACACCTGAACCAGAGACAGTGATCACGACCAGTAACACCTTACAGGGTTCAAAGATTACAGTATTTCATCAGAGTGGTAGGTCTCAGGGTCGAAACCCTGCACTGCATTTCTGCTATGATTTCGGCAGCCTGTCATCCACGGGCCGAAAACAATGGTAACACTAAACTACATTTTTCCATGTTCATAAACCAAACATCAACTCAAAACCTAGGGTTACAATCCGATGACTCTTTTTCATCACCATCAGCGATCACTAAAACGCCAGCGTGTTCCACATCGAGGTAAGCAACATAAACATTTATTGCCAACGTCCTGTCCTAGTCTGTAAAATGCCATCCTGGCACTCAGAGGAGCAAACTAGATCGTTACATAGGGTTTGAACTATAAACAATGACGAGTTTCAGTGGTAACCTCATCTACGTGGATCGTTGTTAATCATTGGTGGCAAGACCAAAGTACCAAGCTTTTAATGCTTTTGGATACGTAATCTCCACAACAGCTCGAGACTCTTGTCAACTTAATTGATTCAACAACCTATCACATATAGATTTTAATGCCCACTCTGCATTACCTTCAGACATTGCCACTATGGCATGCGGTGGAGCAAGCAGGATGAACACTTGATGTAGGACCCTTACACATAAACAAGTATGGAGGTATCCACATCTATGTGGATTCCTGGAGTTACAACTCAGCAGTAATACAATACCAAAACTTTAATTGTAATATCCTTCCATGATATTTACCTAGCTCGAGACCGGTGCCAAATTAATGAGCCAGCGACCTGCCAAATCCATTTTAATGCTTGTCAGTACCTCGATGTGATAACAAACATTGCATGATTCATTTGTTAGCATAGTAATATTTAACAAATGTCGTAATTGTAATAGTAGTAACAATGTATATGCATATGTAAGGTTATAAATCCTAATGTTTGCACTTATTACTATCGCTTTCATATATTTCAATGTTTGTATTAAATTGCAAACACTTCGTATAGTAAATATTATCATCCCAATATTGTATATATTGCAAACCTCTCCGATATATGTTTAATATGACATTAAATCGAAAATAAGTATAGCCACAGTATTATTTGCATGAGACTTGGGATATGATGTAGGTCGTTATAAATAGGATAACAAATATGTAGAGTCCAAAGCTTAATTGCACTATAATTTTTTACATTTAGTTATTTTTATATTGTTGATTCTTTTTATCTATTCATATTGTTGATTATTCACATAATTGTTATATGGTGATCAAATAAGAATTCCATTATACCATAAGTTTGAATGGTATAGAGATAATTAGGAATTTGGATTTACAAAGACCTAGTACAGTTACCCAATCACATATATTGAATATTATTGGTTACAAGAACTTACAAGCTCAAAACCTTTACATACATTTTGGTACTATCATTCCAAATGATGATGACAAGACAGCCATCATTACAACCAGCTAGAACAATGACGACAATAGTAACAATGCTGTTAATAAGATACTTGTTCGACAGTTAACTTGGGTTGAGTTTACTCGGTCATAAGATGAACCTTGGAAGCAAAGGAGTAAGCATGCGAGTCATACCTGTACGTCTTTATGGTTGCAACAATCTCTAGACATGCTATTTTTATTTACGACATTAATTTTAAATTTATACGAAACTGGAATTTATTGCAATTATGAAGCTCCTTACCTGTCATATGCACATCGAATAGGTCTAATGCATTAGCATTGCAGATAAGTAAGCTTCGGTATCTCTCATAGGGCTCCTTTGGACAGCAAAGAAGCAAACCGTCAGTATCGTCTCAAAGAAAAGTACCATATCATATTTCTAACCTGGCATCTCATTATTACATCACTCATACATTTCATTGCATTAAAAAATGTCGCATCAAAGGTCTGATCTAACCATGCATTTGATTATCTTAATGATAGATGTTACGAATGTAATTAAGTTGTCACTATTGCATTAGTTTAATCAGAAATATATTTTTGTTTAGTACAAGCAGTTGTTTAGGTAACGTTGTTACATTCAGCAATTATTATTTTTCGAAATTATAAATTATCATAAATTAAGCTATTATTGCCTTTAACAAAAAAATTTAAATTTTACGAAATTATGGGATGTTTCATGTGGTATCAGAGCACAGATTCAAACTCTAGGCCCGATTTAGGTCCAAACACGCAGTAGAAATTTTTATATATAGCAAAAAAAAAAAAAAAATTGTACTAACTTGAAAATTTTATTATTATGTTCTCTTCAGAAATTATTTTCAGTTACAGGTATGGAGAACTCAGCTGAACATTTAAGTGACAGATTTCAGCCTAACAGTCACAGTTCGAGACAGCACTATGTAGAGGAAGGTCATGGGGAAATAAATAACAGTTTGACGGAACTTTTACGTGCCTTTCAAGATTTAAAAGTAGAAATCAGATCTGTGAAACTAGATAATGAAAGGATTCTACAAGCACAAGAACCACTGAATCAAGTGTTGTTTGAACACATCCAAACAGAGGAACAAGAGAAAAATGATGAGGATATTTCCAAGGTAGAGGACATGCCTCACACTAATAAAAATTAGGACATCAAATACAGTAAAGTAAAAGATAGTTCAAACTCATCTAGAGATGCTATTGCAGAACGCAAAAAGAAATGTAACTACACCAATGACAGTAGTGAAGAAGATTCCAAACCAAGAAAAAAAAATAAAAAAGAATATGAACAGATTTCTGGAGAATTCAAGAAGATAAGACCTCCAACTTTCACTGAAGAAACTGAGAAAGGCGAGACAACTAAAGCTTGGCTGTGAGGGATGAAGAAATACTTCCATATCTACAACTATTCAGAGTTCCTAAAAGCAAAAATGGCTATATACAACTTAACCGAAAAAGCGGATATCTGGTGGCAGGATGTCAAAAGGGTAAAGGGCATCAAAGATAAAGATGTAAGCTGGAGTGCTTTCAAACGATATTTCAAAAAGAAGTATCTATCTGAACAGTACTATGGAGAAAAATCTAAAGAGTTCTATGATTTGAAGTTGGGAGGTATGAACATGAAGGAATTAAATAGTAAGTTTCTGAACTTATTGAGATATGTACCCTACTTCATAGAAGAAAAACCAAAAATTCAAAGGTACTTAAGTTGTTTACCTTTCAGCATTAAAGACAAAATTGAGTATGACAGTCCTAAAACATTAGAGGAGGCTATGAGGAAGGTAGTTTTCTGTTATGATACAAATCGGAAGAGAGAGGGTATGTCTAATTGGAAAAATCAGAAGCCCAACAATTTTGAACAGAAGAAGAAAAATTTCAGATTCAGTGGGAATTCTGGATTCCAAAGGAAGAATTTTCAGAATCGAAATTCCCAAGGAAATAATTCCAGAAATAATTCACAGCAGAATTCTATAGCACCGAAAAATGCATCTGATATTGTCAAGACCAGTGAGCCAAAGACACATATTAAATGTTTTGAATGTCAGGGTCCTCATTACGCATCAGAATGTCCCTTACGAAAGAGGAAAGCAAACAACATCAACTCTATTCAGACTAAACCTACTGTTGGAGACGTAGCAAGGGAGATGTCAAGAATTAACGTAGCACTTGACAACAGGCAAGTAGATCATCAAATCTCCATGGTGGAGATTGAAGGTATGATACATGACCATCCTGTTACTGTTTTAATTGACCCAGGTGCTAGTTTAAGTTATATATCACCAGATGTTGTAGAAATTCTTAAACTTAAAACTGAAAAGTTTAATAAATCATGGCTAGTTAGACTAGCAACTGGAACAAAGAGGAAAGTGTCATATTTTATAGAAAACTATGTTTTATCCATGAACCATTTGCAAACACAAATCAAGCTGAATATTTTACCTTTAGGTTCGTATGATATTATTGTTGGGATGGACTGGTTGGAAGCCCATCATGTCATCCTAGACCATTATGGAAAAAGTTTTACATGCTTAAATGATGAAGGGAAAACTGTAGAAATAAAAGGCATTCCAAGGAAGGTAACCCTTAGACAAATTTCAGCCATGCAAGTTCACAGAGCAGTTAGGAAGGGATGCCAAATGTTTGCAGTAATAAATGATGAGGTTATGGGTAAAGAGGACAAACTGAAATTAGAAGACATACCTGTCCTTAAGGATTTTAAAGATGTATTTCCTGAGGAGATTCCAGGATTACCACCCAAAAGAGATTTAGATTTTACTATAGAGCTAATACCAGAAGCAGTACCAAATTCAAAAGCTCCGTACCGAATGAATATACTGGAGTTAAACGAATTAAAATATCAGTCGAAGGAACTTATTGACAAGAAGTATATTAGACCAAGTGTGTCTCGCTGGGGAGCACCTATCATCTTCGTTAAGAAGAAAGATGGAACATTAAGACTGTGCATAGATTATCGCCAGCTTAATAAGATGACGATCAAGAATAGATACCCGTTGCCCTGCATAGATGATCTATTTGATCAGCTGCGAGGAGCAACAATATTTTTGAAGATTGATCTAAGATCAGGGTATCATCAAGGGTTAAAGACGAAGATATTTTCAAAATACCTTTCCGAACTCGGTATGGACATTACGGGTTCGTAGTCATGCCGTTTGGCTTAACTAATGCCCCGACTGTATTTATGTGTTTGATGAATAATATTTTACATAAGTACTTAGACAAGTTTGTTGTTGTGTTTATAGACGATATTTTAGTGTACTCAAAAAGCAAAGAAGAGCATGATGAACATTTATGGATTATCTTACAAGTATTAAGAGATCATCAATTATATGCCAAATTTAGTAAATGTGACTTCCACAAAGACAAAATTCAGTATCTAGGACACATAATTTCAGTAGAAGGAATCTCGGTTGACCCCAACAAGATAAGGGCCATTAATGACTAGCCGGTTCCCAAAGATGTGTCAGATGTAAGATCATTTATGGGCATTATGGAGTATTATAGAAAGTTTATAGAGAATTTCTCAAAAATTGCCAACCCCATAACTTCCTTGCAGAAGAAAGGGAAGAAATTTGTTTGGGATCAGAAATGTGCTAGAGTTTTAAGAAATTAAAGGAACTATTGGCGACAGCACCTGTCTTGAAGATAGTTGACCCCAAAAAAGATTTTGTAGTTTGTACAAACGCATGCAATGATGGACTCGATGGAGTCTTGACACAGGAAGGGCATGCGATAGCATATGAATCTAGAAAGTTGAAAGTACATTAAAATAATTACTCTACATATGATTTAGAGTTATTAGCAATTATTCATGCCTTAAAAGTGTGGCGTCATCACCTTATTGGCAGAAAGTTTACATTATTAATAGATAACATGGGTCTGAAATATTTATTGGATCAGACAAACCTGAACGCTAGACAAGCTAGATGGTTGACATTCTTAAGTGAGTATGATTTCAAAATTTAGCATATCAAAGGGAAGGAGAATAAAGTGGCAGATGCCTTAAGTTGCAAGGCAAAACTAAATTTCATTTCAACAATTAGTAATTATTCAACCGATTTGGAAAATTAGATTCTAGAAAAAGGTGAAACAGATGAAGAATACATAAAAATAAAGGAAAAGATAGACAATAACAGTTTTGAAAATTGTATGACAAATTTCAGAATTAAGGAAAATGGTCTATTACTATATAAAAACAGATTGTATGTACCAAATATACCAGAAATAAAATTTCTGATATTAAATGAGATGCATAAAAGTCACTATTCTGGTCATCCAAGATATCAAAAGACCATCACTATGCTGTGAAAAGAATAATATTGGCCCAGAATGAAAGATGAAGTAGCAGAATACACCGCAAAATGCTTGGATTGTCAAAAAGTGAAGGTTGAACATCAACATCCTGCTGGATTATTGCAACCACTACCAATACCAAGCTGGAAATGGGAAGTGATCAGCATAGATTTCATTACTGGATTACCTAAAAATCAGAAACAACGTGATTATATCATGGTGGTGGTGGAAAAACTTAGCAAGGCAGCACATTTCATACCAGTGAAGACCACACATAAAGCACCAGACATTGCAGAGATTTTTATGAAACAGAATTTTAGACTACATGGAATACCAAAGGTAATAATTTCAGATCGTGACTCAAAGTTTACAGGAAACTTCTAGAGATCATTGTTTAAGGGATTGAATACAACTCTAAATTTCAGTACAGCATTTCATCCACACAGATGGACATACAAAAAGGGTAAATCAAGTGTTAGAAGATTTATTAAGAATGTATGTTAAGGATCAGCCTGTTAAGTGGGAAGATTATCTGCACTTAGCAGAATTTGCTTATAATAATCATTATCATGCTTCAGCCAGACTTAGTCCTTTTGAAATTATTTATGGTAGGAAATGTAATACACCTGTTTCGTGGAATGATCTAGTCAATAGAGTTGTTTTAGGACCTGAATTATTGCAAATTAGAACTAATTGTGAAACAGGTGCAAGGACATTTAAAAGCTTCCCAAGATAGGCAGAAAAGTCAAGCAGATTCAAAAAGAACTCATAAAGAGTTCCAGGTGGGTGAACATGTGTTTCTCAAGGTAAGACCGAAAAAGGGTTCACTGAAATTGGGGAGCTGTGCCAAGTTGGCACCTAGGTATTGTGGTCCTTTTGAAATATTATCTAAGGTTGGAGCAGTGGCATACCAACTGGCCTTACCACCTAACCTGAAAATACATAATGTTTTTCATATATCGTTTTTAAAGAAATATGTGCACGATACTACTCATGTTTTAAACTGGAATGATGTATAGGTGGGACAAGATAGATATTTTCTGGTGGAACCGGATTATATCCTCGGAAGGAGGGAAACTATTCTGCGGAATCGCAGCATTGGGCAAGTGAAGGTGCAATGGAGGCAACTTAGCCCAGAAGAGGCAACCTGGGAGTTGGAGAGTAGTATGCGGGCAGCATACCCAACTCTATTTCAAGAACACTCAAGGAGTGACTAGCCAACATCGAGGATGATGTTGAGACTTAAGGGGGGGTGTATGTCACCTACCCAAATTCCTGAACATTATTAATTATTTGCAAAAATACTTTATGTTAAATTTAATTACAAGTTTGTAATTATGATCAGCTTTGATCATGGATGAATGTAATTACTGAATATTATTATTTAAATAAATTAATTAGGAGACAAACACTCAAGAGGACTATTGAATGAGTGTTCACTGACCCACTAGGAGGAATGGAAGTTGTTGGAAGGTATGGGACACATGGCAGCAGTTACATCACACCACTAACTGTTGGTTATGGGACAACTTCCCCTAAAATAGGGCATTATCCCCCAGGTGGAGGGAGTGAGCAGGAAGCTCATTTAATGACCCAGTAACAATTGAAAAGGCCTAGGCAGCCTATAAAGGCAAATTTGAATTGGGCAGGCATCCCTTAATCAATATTTCTGCAGAATATTTTCCTCTGGTAAATCAGGTGATTTCAAGAGAGATTCGAATAAGGGAGGTTAGTGGTGATTGGAAAATTGAGTTTTGATTATTATTGAGGAGAAACAGAGTTTCAGGAGCAAGTCTTTTGGAATACTACCTATTGAAGAATTAGAAGATTACTACTACAACAAGTAGAAGTCCTAATTCCTGAAGCTTCTTCCTCCTGGTGGTTCAGCGAACAGGCTCGGGGATCCTAAGACAGTATTGACTGTTTTCAGGAGTTTGGTTGGGTGGGACAGTCTTCCTGAGTTGTTTTTTTCCCTACAGGATTTATCTAGGTTCTACAAATTTCTTACTTATTCTTAGTAAATAATTTTTGTTATGTTTAAACAGTATTTTCTGTGTTTCTGTTTTTGAAAGAAAAACTAATCCTAGAATTGTTCTAAGTCTGAATGTTTACGTTTAATGTTGAAGATGAATTGATAAACCAATACCTCCATTTTTTCCACATGCTGTTTAGAAGCATCGTACTCTATTGAGATACGCAAATTAAAGATAGATTAAAAGATAGGCGATTTCGATTTTGAATTCGACAGATAAATATAGTAAGTCTTATGTTCATTGTTTTCTGACCTATGATGAACAGATGAAAAAGGTTCTAGATAACAGTTATTTATATACATATGAATCTTTCCTTTATCCCAATGAAATTAATCAATGTTAAATATCCCGTACATTTTTCTCGTATTATATATAATGTTATAATATGCACAGGAAGTAGAAAAATACAATCGGCATATTGTTTTATGGACTGCTGAATTTAAATAAAAACATTCTTTATGTCAAACTGGAAACACAATAAGTTTCACACAGGTATCATAATTTTCTACACTTCATCCGCACACCGTTCCATTGTAAATACTCTATCATTATTTATGTGTTTAGAAATTTAAAATAGACAGAATTGCTTTTATACAGACTTCATAATTTTGCACAATATGCACACAGTAATTTCTTATCTAATTCTATAATGCTTTTTGTACAAAGTTAAACATTAGAAGAACTTTGTATTTACCATTATCACCATTTTTCATCATCCATATAAACTGTAGTATTTTTCTTTTCTATTTTCTGAGTTTCCATATCAAAACCCAAGTTAGGTTCATTTCTTTTCATCATTTAATAAAAAAATACTACTCTTTACAAATCTTAGTTTGAGCCCTACTCGGCTAAGCCCTCTTTGCAAACTGAATCATGATTTATGTTTAACCCTACTTATCCTTTTGTTAAATGAAACAAAGATCTTTCATTTCAACTTTATACTCTTTTGTTTCCAGTTTTCAAACAAACGAGAAAATCATCATCATTCTACAGTATCGAGATGAACGTTACAAGTCATCTACACAAAACTTTTTAGCACATCATTTATTTGTTTTTTTTATTCCGATGAAAGTTTCATGACTTTACAGTTCATACAAAGTCTAGTATGTAATCATGGAGAGAGAAAAAGAATTAATATACAGAAGACGAGCCTCGGCTCTAATTCTTCTCTCAAACTTCGAAACCATCAAATCATGGTTCCCAAACAAGGTTTACAAACTGTTGTTACAGTAAAAAATAATCAACAAGTGTTGCCCGTGTTTCTTCATCCAAAGAGCCCAAACACTTAAAGCATCGATGAGCTACATTTCAAATCGACAACATTAAAGCAAAGAACAAGTATTACAGTTTATCAAACAAGCTTCAAAAGTTCTCATCAACATCACCAACAGAGCTACAGTAGAGCTGAGCAAGGTAGTTCCTCTTCGTTGAAAAACTATATCAACCACAGACGAAGAAGCACTATGAGGGTATCGAAGAACCGAAGCTTACCGACGTAGAAGCACACGATTGTATTGCCGAGCCCTGGTTCGAAATAACCTTTCAACCCTGCAAACTGACACATTAAAACTAAGTTAGAAGTCTAGAAAGTTGAAAGATCGATTGTCGTTTTACAAATCAATAGTATCACTAACTTACTCCAAGTGCTTACCTTCTTATCAAATGGCCAAGTCGTGGTGTGATCTAGGCAGACGACGAAGAAAAACGACGGCAGAACTATACCTCATGACAGGTTAAGAATAATGTCTTCAACCTTGCGAAGGGCATAAAAGCCATCAACACTCAACACACTCGAACCAGAGACAGCCATCACAACCAGTAACACCTTACAGGGTTCAAATATTACAGTATTTCATCAGAGTGATAGGTATCAGGGTTGAAACCCTTCACTGCATTTCTGCTATGATATCGGCAGCCTGTCGGCCACAGATCGAAAACAATTGTAACACTAAACTACATTTTTCCAAGTTCATAAACCAAACATCAACTCAAAACCTAGGGTTACAATCCGACGGCTCTTTTTCATCGCCATCAACGATCACTAAAACGCTAGCGTGTTCCACATTGAGGTAAGCAACATAAACATTTATTGCCAACGTCCAGTGCTAGTCTGTAAAACGCCATCCTGGCACTCGGAGGAGAAAATTGGATCGTTACATAGGGTTTGAACTATAAACAACGACGGGTTTCAATGGTAACCTCATCTATGTGGATCGTTGGTAATCACTGGTGGCAAGACCAAAGTACCAAGCTTTTAATGCTTTTGGATACGTAATCTCCACAACAGCTCGAGACTCTTGTCAACTTAATTGATTCAACAACCTGTCACATATAGATTTTAATTCCCACTCTGCATTACCTTTAGACATTGCCACTATGGCAGGCAGTGGAGCAAGCACGATCAACACTTGACGCAAGACCCTTACACATCAACAAGTATGGAGGTATCCACATCTACGTGGATTCCTGGAGTTACAACTCGGCGGTAATATAGTACCAAAACTTTAATTGTAATATCCTTTCGTGATCTTTACCTAGCTCGAGACCGGTGCCAAATTGATGAGCCAGCGACCTGCCAAATCCATTTTAATGCCTGGCAGTACCTCGATGTGATAACAAACATTGCATGATTCATTTTTTAGCATAGTAATATTTAAGAAATTTCGTAATTGTAATAGTAGTAACAACGTATATGCATATGTAAGGTTTTAAATCCTAATGTTTGCACTTATTACTATCACTTTTAGATATTTCAATGTTTGTATTAAATTGCAAACACTTCGTATAGTAAATATTATGGTCCCAATATTGTATATATTGCAAACCTCTCCGATATATGTTTAATATGACATTAAATCGAAAATAAGTATAGTCACACTATGATTTGCATGAGACTTGGGATATGATGTAGGTCGTTATAAATAGGATAACAAATATGTATAGTCCAAAGCTTAATTGCACTATATTTTTTACATTTAGTTATTTTTATATTGTTGATTCTTTTTATCTATTCATATTGTTGATTATTCACATAATTTTTATATGGTGATCAAATAAGAATTCCATTATACCATAAGTTTGAATGGTATAGAGATAATTAGGAATTTGGATTTACAAAGACCTAGTACAGTTACCCAATCACATATATTGAATATTATTGCTTACAAGAACTTACAAGCTCAAAACCTTTACATACATTTTGGTACTATCATTCTAAATGACGACGACAAGATAGCCATCATTACAACTAGCTAGAACAATGACGACAATAGTAACAATGATGTTAATAAGATACTTGTTCGACAGTTAAATTGGGTTGAGTTTACTCACTCATAAGATGAACCTTGTAAAGCAAAGGAGTAAGCATGCGAGTCATACTTGTACGTCTTTATGGTTGCAACAATCTCTAGACATGCTATTTTTCTTTATGATGTTAATTTGAACTTTATACGAAACTGGAATTTATTACAATTATGAAACTCCTTACCTGTCATCTGCACATCGAATAGGTCTAATGCATTAGCATTGCAGCTAAGTAAGCTTCAGGATCCCTCATAGGGCTCCCTTGGATAGCAAAGAAGCAAACCGTCAGTATCGTCTCAAAGAAAAGTACCATATCATATTTCTAACTTAGAATCTCATTATTACATCACTCATACATTTCATTGCATTAAAAAGTGTCGCATCAATGGTTTGATCTAACCATGCATTTGACTATCTTAATGATAGATGTTACAAATGTAATTAAGTTGTCACTGTCGCATTAGTTTAATCAGAAGTATATTTGTGTTTAGTACAAGCAGCTGTTTAGTTAACGTTGTTACATTCAACAATTATTATTTTCCAAAATTATAAATTATCATAAATTAAGCTATTATTGTCTTTAACAAAAAAATTTAAATTTTACGAAATTATGGGATGTTACATGGAGATCTTAAAAAGCATTGGTTTGTGTGTGAGGCCCTATGGAAAGATAACCTAATTGATGATGAAAATCAACAAATTGCATAGTTTGTAGGAGGACTCAGAAATCGTGCACTTATATGGTACATGAATTTTTGGAGGAAGGTCCAAAAACAAAAAACCATATCAAAGACACTTTTCTAGACCACTTCAAGGTTGACGATTCAATGCACCTGGAAGGACATCAATTGAAGCAGATCAAGCAAAGAGTGGGAGAATTTGTTTGAGAATATGATAGAAGATTCAAAGATCTCCTAAGACAAATGCCCGCCAAAATCGACGCTGCTGTAGTCATTCAATTATTTGTGGATGGTCTTGCTGAAAGAATCAGAACTCCATTGCTGATGCAAAACTACACAACCTATGAAGACACCCTGAAGATAGCATTTTGAATTGAATCAAACTCAAATCATTCTAGTTGCACCATCGATCGAGAATTGCAAGACAGAATTGAGCAGATGAAGAAGTCGATGCAGCATTTGACTTTGCAACATAATGACCTATGGTGCAGTAAATGCTCTAATGAAGGGAATACTAAGGATACTTATCCCTATGATGCTGGAAGAACCTATCAAAATAGTTATATTGTTCAACAAATACAAATGAGAATTCCAGAAGAACAACTGAATATCTTTCCTGAAGAAAGGAAGCCATAAAATATCCAAACAATGCACACGCCATATTTCTGTGATATATGTGAAATATTTGAGCCCCACACGACGATAGAGTACCCATACAATGCTGATAATGTCAAGACAAAGTGGTGTGGAATTTGTTGGACGACATAGGACTCGATTGCCGAGTGCATAAAGAATGTAAAAGCTAAAGCAAATCATTACACCGTCGATTAGACGCAGACAGTCGATCAACGAGGACGGGATAATCGCAATACTGACCATCACAATTATGGAAATAACCGACGATAAGTTTACAATGGTCGAGGAAAAAACTACAATAATCGAGCATACCGACCACTAGGACGGACATGACCACACTTCTATGTATGCTTCAGTGAAGAACATTTAAGTCCCAAATGTTCGTGGAAGGACAAGACCGACTTAAAATTTTGTACAAAGTGTGGAGTTGGGGATCAAAATATTTAATAGTACCGCATTATGTTAGACACCCTTAATAAAAGAAAAATTGTTAATATTTTATCGTGTCTCGAAAAATGAAGTGTCTAACACTAAAAATATGCATGTAATTACACGACAAGGCACAAATACTGCGGGAGATAACCCTCATGTCACTCGACTGCAAAATACATAGGAAGATTATCCTAACCCGCCGAAGTAAAAATATATATTCAAAAATGCCCTAGAAATATTCTCATAAATAACATCTCAGGAAACTAAAGAAGAAATTAAAAATAAAATGCTTCATGACTTACTTCATTTATTAACAAAAGAATAAGTTGTGGCAAAGTTAATCGAAGTAATGCATCTTATCATAGATAATGGCCAAAATTAATAAAACACTTTGCAGTCTGAATCATAAAGACAAATCCGGCATGGATCCTCTTGTTGACCTGGAAGTTGACAGGTTTCGAATTTTACAAGTCGTCCTCGATTTTGGATCACAAGAAAACATCATGAACAGATCGGCATGGGAAATAATTGGTCGACCATGACTTGAATAATTAGGGATGTATCTCAAATTCGTCGACCAAGGACTGATTGAACCCATTTCCATATGGAAGAATGTAAAACATTCAATCATGGGTATGAGCACCCATATTGACCTCGAAATCATTGATCCAAGAGAAGAAGCCAAATATTTTCCAACATTAGTTGGACGACCATGGGGACGTAAAATGAAAGCTTCCATTTCACTGGAGAAAGAATGGATTAAGCTTAAAGGAGATGGGAAAAAAGTAATAGTACCTATCAATCCATCTAAAGGTTAAACCTGGGAAGAACATGATGATCATGATGAATACATTCATCATCTATATCAAATAGTTCACAACAATGAATATTTCGTCGAACCTAATAATCATGGAGAACTATGTTTGGGGAGCCCCGTGTCTATTGGATACAACTTTGACTCAAAATTATACGATTGGAAAATTGAGAACTATGAAGCACAAGCTCGGGAATGCTAGTCTATTGAAGTCATACCTAGAAAAATAACATGACAATATTTTATTGTATTTGTCATTCCAAAAATATTTGAAAAGAAAATGAGAGAGTATCTGACTATGATTCCAACGAAGAAGGAATCGACGAGTATTCCACCACTCCGCTATAAAGAACGAGAATCTATGTATGTGCATATTGAATAAGTATCTAAAAATGTTGGTGAACAAGGCCGACTCTAGACATTGGTTGAAGCATTCACTATACAGGCCTCAAGATGGTGGGATACACATCAATATCATCTACAAACTTGGAATAATGCTTCTACAAACTTTATTGAATAGTTTCGAGGGAAAAATCTTACATAAAAAATTATAATGCCTAAATTCACGCAAGGTCAATACCTAGTCCGACATATCAATCTATGCGAAAGTGAATGGAAATGAGCTGGATACCGAGATGAAAGACTATACCCTCATCTTTTTCCAAATATATCACTTGAAGATCTACCCAAAAAAAGGTATAATATGGAAGAAACTTGAGGAGACACATTCAACTAGAAAGAACTTAAAGAAAACTTCATCAAATATTTTTCTTTCACCCCAGAAGAAGAAAATATATGAGAAGTAGCTGACCAAATTAAAATTTTCACCCAACCGTCAAACGGGACTACTACATTGACTGCAACCAGATGAATTGAGCCGACCTACAATAATATCACTACAAGAGAAATATTTCGATCAACATGACTTGAGCTTGAAAATGATAAAACGCTAGACAAGAGTTTCAATGGAAAATACAACATCCTCAAGTTCAAAAGCCTATAAATACATCAATGAACATCAATATAGAAGGGAAAGAAGAACCATAATGACTTACTGCAAGCGAATTCCCCCATGATTTTATATAATTTAAAGAAGGGGAGCGAAATATTAATGAATAAAGCACCAGAATGGATGGACACGAAAATCAAAATTCTGTACAGACATTGATGAACATCAATATAGAAGGGAAAGAAGAACCAGAACAGTTGATTGAAAGCGAATTCCCCCAGTATTTTACAGAATTTAGAGAATGGGAGTGAAATATTAATGAATAAAGAACTGGAATGGATGGATGCGAAAATCAAATTAAAAGAAGTCGACATATCGAATGATGACTGACCAAATCTAGCAAAAATTAGAGATTATTGGTTTGATCAACAAATAGATGACATTACCAACCTACTGAAAGAATACCAATATGTTTTCGCATGAGACTACAATAATCTAAAAGGACTTGTCCAAGAAATGGGGGAGATGAATATTGACATCAAGACAGATGCCAAACTGGTCAAGAAATGGATGTATTAGTTGGCATACAAATATAAGGATATAGTAAAAAAAGAGATCGAGAATATGCTCATTGCAAGAATTATCTATCCAGTTGATCATTCTGGATGGGCTATCCCTATGGTCATCTATCCAAAGAAGCATGAACCTACAAAATTAAGAATATGTGTCGACTTCATAGGATTGAATAAAGTCATGCTAACCGATCCATTTCCCACACCATTTGCAGATGAAATTAGTAATGAAGTTGTAGGACATGAATGTTATTCTTTCATTGATGGATTTTCGGGCTATAATCAAGTGCCTATTGCAAAATAATACCAGCACAAAATGACATTTGTCTACGAATTTCAGATCCTTCGCCTATAAATTCATGCCATTTCGACTCAAGAATGCACTAACAATATTTTCCAGGATAGTGCTAAAATTATTTCAAGAGTATATATATAAAACAATGGCAGTTTACTTCGAGGATTGGACAATATATTCACTATTAAAAGATCACATCCAGGATCTTCGACTTATGTTAGAACGCTTCCATCAAATTCAACTATCGTTGAACATTAGAAAGTGCATCTTTGCCACTCCCATTGGTATCTTTCTTGGACATATTGTATGTAAAGAAGGCATTAAAGTTGATTATGCCAAGATTAAAGTCATTCTCGATTTGAAACCTCCAAAAAATCCAAAGCAAGTTCGCATACTTCTTGGTCATATAGGTATCGATGATGAATTTCTCAATGACCATCTCTTTCGTTTTGAAGCCATCCCAACAAGATTCCAGGATATAGCGAAATTAGTTGAAAAAGGTCAAGCCCCTACTAGGATTTCAGAAAAGAAATGAAAGGTATGTGCGATAAACATTGCACCTTATACTTTAATAAATGGATTATTGATAAACTTGGAACCGACGACGTACTGAGACGATGTGTACTTGAGCACGAGCAACAAGATATTATTCATGAATCTCATAGTGGACCTGCTGGAGCAAACGATCATTCTGACAAAACTACACGAAAAATTCTTTAGTATGTCTTATGGTGGCCCACATTGCATAAAGATTGCAGAAATCATGTAAATAAATGCGAAAAATTCCAAAGACTAGGATGACCTCTACCAAAGAATGAAATGCCATTGACACCTATCAATCGTAGTCTAACATTTTAAATATGGGAAATTGACTTCATTGAACCATTCCCTGTACCTAGACGACGGACAGGAGCTAGATATATGATCATCGGAGTCAAATATGTTACTAAATGGGCAGAAGCTGAAGCTGTCGAAGCATGTTCCAGTGAAGTATCTACAAAGTTCATACATGAGAATACTGTCGCAAGTTTTGGTTTCCCACTCACTCTTATCAGTGATAAAGGGACACACTTTCATAATAAGATGATATCGATACTACTAAAGGAATTTCTGATTGAGCACCAGAAGAGTTCTTCATATCATCCATAGTCAAATGGAGCGATCAAATCATTTAACATTAACTAAAGGTTTAACGAAGCTTTGTAGTATTGAGAAAGATGATTGGGATGATATGATACCAGCTATTTTATGGGAATACAAGACATCATATAAACAATCGATTGGCTAGATGCCATTTAAACTGGTCTATGGGAAATAAGTAGTCATTCCATTACACTTCAAGCAGCAGGCACCAATTATTGCAGATATACTCCACTTGGATATTGTTAAAGCTACAAAAAATAGAAAATTTGACTTATCCAAGTTAGAAGATGATCCAGATGGATATAAGTTGCAACCCACCTATTCCACTGACTCAAAACATTTTTTCATCTCGACAGTTTTCTTGTAATTTTTCTATATTTTTTCGAGTCCCAAACTTCTGGGGCCATTTTGAGGCCCTAAACGACGTTTTTTGGAGATTCGGGTGAGCAAATGGTTTCTAGTGGCAGACATTCCCCCCCATTAGAAAATTGTATATCTCAGATATACCTTTCCAACGGTGTAGGAGCACCCCAAACAGAGATCGTATGCACAAGTTATGACCCGAGGAAGTTGACTATTGACTAACCACCTTGGGGCCACAAACTTTATGATGGTTCATCTTCTAGGGTTAGGTTTTTGGATTTTTAGGGTTCTTACCCTCATGATTATGATAAATAGGCTCTTTCAGCCTCTTCTTGTATTCATCTTGTCATGAATGAGCGTAGCTGCCACATCTCTTCTTAGAGATATAGCTACCACCATTCTAGCTTCCTTTAGTTTACAGTTTGTTCTATTTCATTCATTTAATAGAATCTGAGTTTACTGTATCACTATGTTTCTTGCCATATATCTATGTATGTGAATATATATATGCTCTTTCATTTCATTCTCACATAAATCAGGATCAGTGGTATCAGAGCCTTCTGCTCTTGTGATTTCTCAGTGCACATGTCCTCGACGAGATCTAAATATATAGAGTTGGGTTTCGAACTAGTTGAGCTCGAGGAAAAATATCCTCATCAACCCAAGTAGGATCCCATGGTGGGAGAAGAAAAGAGATATGACAGAGAAGGAGATCCTATTAAGTTGTTGCTTGAGGAATCCCTCACATGAAAGAGGAATGAGATGATGGATAATTTCACACAAATCCTTCGAAGGATTCCGATGCCAACGGATGCACCTTCAACGAGGAACCATTTAAGGGGTGCGATTCCTTTCAAGATACAAGTTAACATTGAAATTCTCCTATTTGAAGTAAATATAGATGCATATGCTTTAGAGAAATGGTTGAATCTATTAGAGGGTTACTTCTTTGTTCAAACTTTTTCTGATAGAGAAAATATCACATTCGCACTCCTTAATTCCCTTCCCCATATGAAACTTTGGTGGGACGAGTACTACGAGAGGCATGCAAGAGACGAGTCTGAGCTATTCAGGACAGACGCCACTTGGGCATCTTTTGTCAATTCTATCAAGGAATAATTCTACCCTGTCGAAAACTATGATGACTAGTACACCAGATGGACGACCTTGCGTTAGGAGAGGGACCAAACAGTCCCAGAGTTTACCAACATGTTCCATACCCTGTGCTCCAAGCTGGGTATTCGAGACTTTGAACGAAACTTGGTCCTAAAGTACCGCAGTGTCCTGCATAGGTACATTTTAACAGAGATGGATTTTCTGTACATATCCTCACTAGGAGAAGCTTATAGATACGCCGTCAATATCGAGCATAAGTTTAAGCAAAAGAATAAGCGCGATTTTGGGTCTGCAAATCAGCAGCATAAGACTAGAAAAGGTGGCCCCAACTCACAAGGAAAAGGACAAAGCAAGGATGGCCAAAGTGCCAACAACCAACCCAAGACAGAGGAAAAGAAGGGTAATGGGAAATCAAAGAAGGAAACTAGAAAGTGGTGTGAATTCCACAAGATCCCTTGGCACAAAACTGATGAGTATCGCTCAAAACAATCCTTGTTCACCGAGACAAAATCCCCAGATCTAGACTCTAACTTAGAACCTGATGAAGAGATAGAAAATGGAAATCATATCATTGAGATGAAACCTAGTTCCACCATCGCAACTACAAAGATTCAACTAGAAGAGTCAGAAGATCCAAAGGAAGGGGAGTGCCTCTTCCATTCACAATTGTGGGTGCAAGGAACTCCGCTACACTTCATTGTTGATAGTGGTAGCCAGAAAAACCTCATCTCGACCGAGGTCGTAAAAATATTGAAGCTTCCGACGGTTCCACATCGCCATACATACAACATTGGTTGGATGATCCAGGGATGATACATCCGCGTTAGTCAATAGAATCGCCTTTCCTACAGGATCAAGCCCTTCAAAGATGAGGTAATGTGTGATGTTTCCCCTCTTGAAGTTTGTGATGTTCTTTTAGGACAACCATATATGTGGAAACATCATGTTGTGTATGAGTCTAGACCTCATAGTTTCATTATTACTTTGGGAAAGAAGCTCTACAGGATACCATAGCACTTTCCACCACTACAGTGTCCCTCATCACAACTAAGAATTGGAGTAAAGTATTCTCCCAAACAGGGAAATTCGTCCTCTTCATGGTTCGTTCTGAAGGTGAATGAAATATTACAGTAACATCCAACACCTCCATGTAAAACCCCTCTATGCAGCAGAAATAGGTGGACAAGATCATGGAATCCTACAAATACATCTTCCACACACCCACCGGGGTGCCAATACGTTGTGTGGTCAAGCATTCCATTGATTTGATACCTGGTGTGCCTTTACCTAACGGGCCAGTATATAGGTGTTCCCTCATGGAAAATGAAGAAATCAAATGCCAGATTCAAGAATTGATCCAAAAGGGGCATATTTGACCTAGCTCCTCGCCTTATGGATCCAAATTGTGTTGGTAGAGAAGAAAGATGGGACATGGAGACTCTGTATTGATTATTGAGCTCTAAACAATATCACAGTCCGGAATCGTATCCCATTCCTTGTATCGATGACCTTCTTGACTAGCTCAAGGGTGCCAAATATTTCAACAAGATTGATTTGAAGTCTGTCTATCATCAAGTGCCAATTGAGAAGACTGATGTTTGGAAGACTTCCTTCAAATATCAGGAAGGCCTTTTTGAGTGCTTGGTCATGCCTTTCGGCTTGAATAATGATCCAAAAAATTTCACGAGGATTATGGATGATATCCTACGACCATTCACCAACTGTTTTATGGTCGTATATCTGGATGATATTCTCATCTACAACGGAACATGGGAAGAGCATTTGCAGCATATCCACCAAGTCCTTAGCACCTCGAGCCAATACAAGTTATATGCTAATTTAGAGAAGTTCTCATTTGGCATGAAGAGGGTTCAATATCTGGGATAGATCGTGGACGAACATGGAGTTCATGTGGATCAAGCCAAGATCCAGGCCATACATGATTTTCCAATCCCGACAACTCTCACAGAGCTTCGTAGCTTCCTAGGACTTGCCAACTTCTATCACAGATTTTTGTTGGGATTCTCTAATATTGCTTGGTTCCTTACCCAGGTAACCAATGGGGTATCTAAGGCCAAGTTCAGCTGGTCCAAGCCACAACAACAAGTATTTGAGGATCTAAAGAAATGCTTATGTTCAACACCTGTCCTTGCCTTACCGGATCTAGAACAACCCTTCAAGATTGAAACATATGCTTCAAACTATGTTGTTGGTGCAGTTCTCACTCAACATGGTCATCATATCACAATGATATACTTTTAGATACAGTACACAAGTACCCCACCTACGAAAAGAAAATGTATTCAATTTTCCAATCTTGCCGCCAATGGAAGCATTACATCCTTGGAAAATATACCATCATCCACACTGATGACAAGCCCCTACAGTTCATGCAAACCCAAGGGAATTTACAAAATGACCGCCACCAGAATTGGTCCACTTACTACAACAATTCCACCTGAATATTAAATAAAAGAAGGGCAGCACCAATCGAGTCATTGATTTCCTTAGTCGACCTCTGTTATACCTCAATATTGCACCTAACAACCTCTCCATGCTAAAAACAATATTTTTCTAATTACTATTATTTTTCTAATAATAGAATGCATGACATCAAATACAACTAGCAAATTCACCATGTATACCAAAACCATGGACCATAAATCATTAACAACAAACATTAGTAGTGATTAATGTTTTTGGTTAGTGATTTATGGTCCATGGTTTTGAAATCCCATGGTATTTTGATGCCATGCATTGTATTTATAATTTTGTGTCTATGTCCCAAATGATTTTTTTATTGTTTTTTTGCTCTGAATAAATAATATCTATGTTGTCATATAAGTAAATATATATTTTTAGGTAAGTTATTTTTTATAACAAAAAAACTGTTAATTCAAATACCTCCATCGATATTTTAGCTCGATTGAGATATATACTTCAATGAAGATATTTGAATTAATAATTATTTTTCCTGTATTTGAATTCATATAGTTTTTAATGGTTAAAAGCTCGATCAAGAGATTTTCTCAATCGAGATTTTGTTTAAACGCGCTTTAACCCTCAATCGAGATGTTTTTAAAACGTGCACAAATGCTCAATCGAGGGATTTAAAATAGGCTTTTAGCCCCCTTTTTTAACTTTGTTTTTTCAAACCCTTTTTGTGAGACATAAACCCTATCCTAGGATGCACATTAGATGGTGGAATTCATACCAATGGTTCCATCAACGAATCGTCTATACATTGACATATAATTTACAAGTTTATGAGCTCATATGATATTTTTTTATTTTCTTTGGAAACTTACACTCACAAAACCATGTCAACAGCTTTGATAAATCAACAACATAAAATTACAAAACAAAAAAATTTCAAAAAATACATACACCTCATACCAACGCGTGCTCTTCAAAAAGGTTTTTTTTTTATTTTTCTATTTTTGTAACTAGTAAAAAAAAGTTTACGCCACTTGTAAACTTTTGTTGAAATTCACAAGAACACACCTATCATTAAATGCAATTTTGGCATATTAAATCATTTTTTAAAAATATTTGTGGAAAGACAACATAATTCTCTACAATTTGTTTTTTGTTGCGTATCGGAATTCACTAGTTATATATGAGTTTTGAGGGCTTCGATTTAATGAATGTGTAAAAAAATTAATTTTCGCCATCACTTTTGGCCAAAACGTGTTACCCATCTTCATGGATTCACCATATCACCTCTCCTTTTTCTTTAAGTACTTCTCCGCCATATTACTCTACTCGACATTAATTCTCTACCCTATCTGTTATCAACTTTTCAACTCCTATTCGGGTCCTTGCATGAAGTTGAGGAACCTTTTAGATGCAATCCTAGTTTCACAAAACCCATAAGTGTTTAGTAAAGAAAAAATGCTCAAGTGTTTATTTGAACTATGCATGGGAGGGCCTGAGCTTGCTATGTCTTTTGACATGCATGATAGATAGGAAACAAAAATGAAAGCGTGTTTTTTAACTACAAAACGCTTGAAAGTTTTTTAAACTACAAAATGCTCTAGCATTTTCTAACTACAAAATGCTCTAGAGTTTTGTATCTACAAAATGCTCTAGTGTTTTGTATCTACAAAACTCTCTAGTGTTTTGTAACTATTAAATGCTCTAGCATTTTGTATATACAAAATTCTCTATCATTTTGTAATTCTCCATCATATTATATTACATATTAAGTTTCCTTTACCTTTTCTTTATCCCCCCCTCCCTAACTCCCTCTTCCCCTCCATATCTCCCTCATTTATCTCTATGTACCTACCAATCCCTCCCTCCATAATTCTCTCTCCCCCTCCATATCTCCCCCCTTTCTCTCTTTGTCTCTACCCTCCCTCTCTCTCTCTCTTTATATATATGTCCTCCCCCATCCACTCCTCTCTCTCATATCTACATACATCACTTTCCCTCTCTCCCCCTCCCTTCCTCTCTATCTCCCCCACCATCTCTCTCCATAACTCTCTTTTTATATCCCTCCCTCCATAACTCTCTCTCCCTCTCCCTCCCCCCCCCGTCTCTCTCTATCTCTCTCTCTATGTTTCCCTCCCTATACCCCCCTTCCCACTCCCTCCCTCCATCCCTCTCTCTCTCCCTCTTCACTCTCTCCCTCTCTCTATCCCCTCCATATATCCCCCCATTTGTCTCTATGTGCCAACCCCTCCCTGCCTTTACATATCTCTCTCTATGTGTCCCCCCCATCCATCCCCCTCTCTCATATCTACATACATCTCTTTCCCTCTCTCCTCCCTCCCTCTCTCTTCCCAACCATCTCTCTCCATAACTCTCTCTTTTAATACCTCCCTCCCTAACTCTCTCTCTCTCTCCCTCCCTTCCCCTCTGTCTCCCACAATCCCTACAACTCCATCCCTCACTCTCTCCTTCCCTATCCCTCCCACCTCCATCCATCTATATAATATCTCCATGCATCTCTTTCCATTTCTCCCCCTTCCTCCCTCTCTCTCTCCCCTTTCAAGGGATAATTAGGGATCAATTTATGTTTAGAGCATAGGATTTTATGGGTTAGGAGATTTAGGGGTTAAGGAATTTAGGGCTCATTTGTTAGAGGGATAAGGTTTAAAAGGTTAGGGGTTGAGGCCTAAGTAGTTAAAGCTTTAATTGTTTAGGGGTTTTAAGGGATTAGGGATTTAGGGCTTTAAGCTTATGGGTTAGGTTGTTTAGTGGTTAGGGGTGGAATAGGTCACTAGTGGTTAGAGGTTGTGGGATTAGAGGTAATGTGGGTAAGGAATTTAGGGGTTATGGGATTTAGGGGTTAATGGATTTAGTGCTATGGGGTCAGGGGGTTAGGGTTTATGAGGCTAGGAATTAAGGGTACATGGGTTAAAGGGTTAAAGGATTATAAAGGGTAATCTATAGATTAGAGGTTAATGCACAAGCCCAAGTGAGAGTGCCCAAGCCGAGAGAGGAGTGATCAATCCTACGGGGAATATCTTAAGCAAATGTAGATCTCTCATGCAAACATAGAGCACACATGCAAATGTAGAGTGCACATGAAAAGGTAGGATGCACTTTCACAATGGAGGTCGCACATGCAAACAGAGATTAGAGGTAAACAATTATTTTACCTCTAGGGGGTAAAATAGAGCTTAAAGGCTAATGGTTAAAGGATTAGAGGTAAACAATTAAAGGACTTAATGGGTTTAGGGGTTAGGGCTTTAGGCATCTATGTATTTAGGGATCTGTGGTTAGAGGGTTAGGTTCTAAGAGGTTAGGAATTAAGGGCGTAAGTGTTATACTGTTAAGGTCTTATAAGGGGTTAAGGGATCAAGGAAATATGGGTAAGAACTAAGGGGATGGGAGCCTTAAGGGGTTAATTAAGGGACGAAGGATTTATGGATTAGGACTTTTATAGGTTAAGGGATTTAGGGATCGAATTTTCATGGAGTAAGGTATAAAAGGTTAGGGTTAAGTTTTAATGGGTTAAAGTGGTAAGGATTGTATGTTAAGGGCTTAGGTTCTTAGGAGCTAATGAATTAGGGGTTTAGTGCTTTAGGGGGTTTGGGACTTAGGGATTATGGGTTTAGTCCTTTAATTTCCTCCCTCCTCATTCCTCTCTCCTCATCCCTCAATTTATGTCCCTTTTCGCCAACTCTCATATCCCCTCTCTCTGTCTCACCCCCATTACCTCCATCCATTACTTAGCATATAGTCCGCCCCCTCTCATATTCCCTCTCTCTCTCTCAACCCCCTTATTACATCCATTAAATTGCACATAGTTATGTTCTCCATAACGCTAGAGAATTTTATAAACAAGAAATGCTAGAGAGTTTTGTAACTAAGAAATGCTAGAGGTTTTGTAAATAATAAACTCTCACACATTTTGTAGAGAAAAAATGCTAGAGTATTTATGTTGACACCAAAGTAAAGAATAAAAATTTAAATGTAAAGTTAATGTGTGAGTGTTCCTTAATTCCTAAAACATGCCTCCTCATGCACCCGCATGTCATCCACAGTCCTATGTGTTTGGTTCGGAGTTACCAACCATGTGCTATGGAATATGGTAAGCCATAGCTAATTGGGCATTTCCTCCATTTTCTCAATATGCTTGTATTTTTCCACTCTTTAAAATATGATAGATACAATCATTTTGGATAAAATTTTGAACAAAGATAGCATTTTTTCTGCATATTCCAAATATATAATAAAAATTAAATATTAATTTTTTTCTATTTTTTTCCTAATTTTCTTGTATCATCACTCCTTAACTCAAAAAAAACATTGTTAGTGTTTCTTCCATAACTTTTTTCATTTTCCAAGCATTTTAAAAAAAATGTATGTTGCAATACTAGACACGGACCTCTACATGCTATAAAAAATCAATTTCATAATCATTTCATTAAGACCTTCAAAAGCTACACCCACACTTGATGTACCGTTTTCAAGGTTTGATTACTTAGATAATTAAAAAATAAAAAATAAACAATTTAATTTTGGAAAAATACTGTTGCACTAGTGCTACTTGTTCTCTACATGTCTACCAATTTTTGTAGCATGAAACGATCATTTAGGCACTCAAAGTCTGCAGCCACAAAGACATATACCTTATTATTTGCAAAAAAAATAAAATGTGACTGTTAGAAAAGATGAAACTTGGCATAGTTATGAAAAATTTCAATACATAAAATTTATGTATTAAAAAATGTGATTTAATTTCCTACATTTCATGTTTTTTACTCAATGCAATATATTCTATGTGAGTATCTAAAAAAATCCATGTAAGTTGAGAGATGCCTTATTTTTCAGTTGTCTATTGCATCTAACACGCCAAAAGTGACCCAAATTAGCTTGCACTCACCCATACCTTACCTCTGCATTCCATGTTTCCCCTATCCTACCGTGTACTCTCTTCCTTCTCTTAGTCCACACTCATCCTCATCCAAATTCTTTATCCCCCTTCCCCCTCTCCTTATTACTTATACCTCTCCAACCTTACCCAACATCATCCCTCTATCTAATCCCACTACCTCCCCAAACCACCCTTGATCACACATTGTAGACACTCTCATTCAGCCACCCCCTCCCACTCAATCTTGTCTCCCCTTCATCCATTCCTTCCTTATTCAACCCTTTAAACTCATCTTATATCCATAAACTCCCTCTTCACCCTCACCACCTCTCCATTCCTACAACCCATACAATCCTATCCTTTATATCGCACTCCTTTGATCTTGTTTCATCTTCATCCCTATGTCAATTTACATCATAGTTTACCTCCTTTTCCCATTTCCTATCCTCCCTACCCACTGTTAATTACCCTTTTCCACCCTTATTCATTTACATTACCCTCTACCCCTAATCCTCCTTACTTCCATCTCTTAATACTCTCATCACCTATCCATTCCTACCCCTTGTTGATCATCACCACCTCTATTCCATATTATCCCATGCTCTTCCTAGCATGACTTCCTGTTCTACTACCTATCCACCCCCTACACCTCCTCTCTTTCCTCATTTTTTTTCACCACTACTACCCCTACTCTCTCACCGATCAATCCATACATCCTTTTGGTTCCTTTTCCATCTCTTTCTCCCTCCATCTCTCCATATTTTATGGCCTCCAATATCCCATCATCCCAACCCTATTTTTCCACTTTTCTATTTAATCCTCTCTTCACCTAGTCATTTATTCCTTAATATAGTTGACCCTATGATTTATCTTATCCAATCCTACCCTATCCAAGCTTAACCTTTCATAACCTTGTTGGTGTACATTCTTATTTTTATTATTTTTCCCTCTTTTGGGGGACAAGGGCACTCCTACTATAGGTATCCCCCCTTTTAGGGCCAAGGACACTCGTAACTAGAATAATCCCAAATTTTCAAGGACACAAGTGCTCCTAATTGGAATAATTCCCCCTTTTTAGGAAGCATGGAACGCTCACTATAGTTTGTTTACTTTTCTAGGGATCCTACTACAATTCTACCCTTATTTAGGATGAGTGCACCCTACTTTACTATGTTGGGATATTTAGACTTTAGTTAACTCATGAATGACCTAGTTAACTATGTATTTCAAGTTCTAGGTCCAATTAACATTGGTTGCTCATATATGATTGATTTAATTACTTCACATGGCTATTTTGGACTAGTTAACGCTAATTGCACATGCATATCCTATTTAAATGCCTAATAAATCCTCACTTGGATATTATGGGATTGCTAACTCATGCATGACTTAGTTATCTGCCTCACATGGGCACACTTGACTATTATGAGCTAGTTAACTCTAGAGCACTCATGCATAGCCTATTTAACTACCTCACATGGGCACACTTGGTTATTATAGTCTAGTTAAACACTAGATCACTCATGTATAGGTCAAGATAACAACCTCACAAGGGTGCACTTACCTATTCAGGGAAATTTCTCTTGAGTTTTCACTATCTCTTATGCTTGCGCATGTAATGTAGCCTAGCTTGGTTTCCTATATATGAAGGTTTGCATC
Source organism: Larix kaempferi (assembly GCA_027924585.1). NCBI lineage: Eukaryota > Viridiplantae > Streptophyta > Pinopsida > Pinales > Pinaceae > Larix > Larix kaempferi. The sequence goes on from BSBM01000206.1 coordinate 10,754,913, forward strand.
TCATTGGCCAAGGATTATTTAATTCATATATCCTATTGATCATTCAATGTGTTGATAAAGATTACGTTGATGCACAATCATGAGCTCCTTTAAAGACACTTTAGTTGCCACATAAAACTGAAAAAACAGTAATCGCCAACTTCAAGAGGCAAATAGAGGTACTTGCATAACAAATTTTAAGATGATGTAAAAAGAAAAAATATAGTAAATTGAATAAGCTTTCATAATATCTAAATTTTACTTCTAGAAAATTTGTGTAGTTTATAAAATTTGTTTTTCTAAAACTGGATTTTAAGATTTTCAGCACAATATAACATACATGAATATACTGTATGAATTAATTGATAGTATTTTTGAATAAATGCTTTTACATATGTGGAGTACATCTTGTACTAGTGCAACACTATTTTCCAAAATTATTCATGTCAGGTCCCCTCCCATCCATACAATGCAAGGGAGAGAACATGACACTAATAACTAGGCTTCTTCTACTTCTCAGCCCCATGATCATTAACAAAATTCATAGCAAGTAAAAATACATATGAAGATGTGTAAATGAAAGAAACATGGTGGAAATAAAATTCTACTACACATCTAGCATTCATTCAACATATTCATAATAGTCATTAAATAAAGAAATTCCAGAATTAAAAAAAGAGAGTACTTATCTTGAAATAAAGTAGTCCCGAGCAACTGGCTATGCAACTCCAACATTTCACCCAACCATAGGCCAGTTGTGCTGCTCAATCTCTCAACACAACTGCCACCCCCGAGTTGGGCATGATTTCTACAAGGAAAAAGGGAACAACAGACTCACACATAGCCAAATATACACCAAAAATCAGCCAAGCCAATCTACAGCTGGGTTTATCAGGCTGCTAAGGAAATGGAAGGGAATGAATTGCTAAGCTAGTGAGCTCAACCATAGAGCTATTGGTACCTCTGCAAGATTTAACTAGATTGGTGCCCACAATACCTACACACCCAACACAAGTAAGTATTCCCTTCACTGCTACACAGTCCCTCGAGCCATACCTTCCCTTCTAGTGCTCTTTAGGGTGTGCATAGAAAAGTAGCCAAGGCCCTTTGATCTTTCTGTGAGGTTACCCTCTTCACTAGGTTTATCACGTCAATTCTAATACTCTTCCACTCTTAGTTTATTACTCACAATATAAAACCAAAACATGGATGCACATAATAGCAAAACACAAGTGCTGGGCATGAAGAAAAACGTTTTGACCATGGGATGCCCAAAATGGGGTTTCCATGAGTTTCCAAAATCATGGGCACCCAAAAATGACCTATTAGAGGGGGAATCAACCCTCGGAGATAAAAATCAATTTCACAACACGTTTATGGGCATTCAAGTGGCATAAACGACCTCTATAAACCCCCAAATCCTGACTCTCTTCCTCCCATCCAGTATGCAACACAAAACGACTTCCCAACTGTGGAAAATGATGGAAAACATGAAGGAAAATGCCCCAGCTAGCTCAGACTGCGTGAGGGAGAAAAGACCATGGGTGAATAATGGTTGGGGAAGCAATTTTGTGGGTGTTTTCTTTCCTAAGGAACCAAAAACAATTTTCCAAATTGATGGCTTTCCCATACACAAAATTGGGTAGCCATACCTCTCCATTCCCAATGCATTAACTACCTCAACCAACTATTGGAAGAATTAAATGATTGGGTGCATAAGTCGAAATGGGTAGTGGAGGTTTTATGCGTTCTCTCACTAACACTTGGATTAACACCATTGGATCATGGGTTTGAATATTTTCCCTCCATATCCCTTGTAAAAATCATGTCCCCATACTCTTGTTGCATTGCATAGCTAATTGTTGGTATTTCATTAAAATGCATATTTACATGATGTTGTAATTTCTATTGTGCCTTGCTAGCACGAGAACCATTTGCACCGATTTTCAATTGCTGATATATGAAATGCTAAATCGATGGACGGCCCTTGGCCTTGAGCTCCTCACCACGATTTAATAATGATATTTACATCATTTACAATTTTAATGCAATAGGGTCAAAATCGGGATATTACAATCCCTGATGTTTTCATTTTTATGATTTATTAAAGCTAGAAATCCCTGAAAAAATGATGTTGTGTGCGCATGTAGGACTTTATGGGCATAACTTAATGAAATTTTGAATTTTTTTATATGAGTGTATAGATATCTCTTTATTCTAGTGCACTATATAATTTGTTTGAGAAATGGTGATTACAGTCAAAAGTTACAGCAAAAACAACAAAGCTTGTATTTGGAATTTTGATATCCAGTGACACAAAAAGTGGACCCAACTTCATGCACCCACCGATAATTATATGTCTTCTTTCTTTACTTGAATTCTCTTCTCTTCTATGGATTGTTATTTATACACGTGACACGCCAGGTTTTCCACCATCATGTCAAAAAAGCATAGATTAGGTTATTGAAATATTGTGTTATGAACCACACTTTGAAAAAAAAAGTTTACCATCAATACGAGACATTAAAAACTTTCATTGAAATGTTTATTCAAATTATCTACAAGTTTCTTACGATATTGAATTTTTTTATCAAAATTATGTTCAAGATGATAGATAGATATTACCATTAAAAACCTTTAGTGTGGCAGTTCCATAACCAAATGATGTCCCCAACGCTATACAAAAGCTTAAACAACTTTTTAAAAAATCTAGAAAAGCAAACAAATGTTAAAATAAATATTTAATTCTTATTAAATTAAGATTTATAGGTTTATTACCCTCATTAAATCAGTGCTCCAAGCCATGCCAATTTACCTCTTCTCGGTTATGGTTTACCCAAAGGCGATCCTGAAAGAAATAAGAAAAATCCAACATCAATAGCTATGAAAAGGATCCTCAGATAAGAATAAATGGGCCTTAATCATCTGGGAGAATCTATGTAAGCCTAAAATGATCAAAGGTTTGGGGATGAGGGACCCAAAAAAGAATAGTGAGGTGTTAGGGGCAAAAATATGTTGGAATTGGGTAACCCACACCTCAAAGCCATGGGAAAAACGTTGGCACGCTAGATATGCCCAAGACAACCCAAAGGAGGATCTAATATGCTTCAATCAAGAAAATGTTGGATCTCATATATCTGGAAAATTTCTCTTCACAGTAGACAGATAATCCAAGATCACAATGTCTGGGAAATTAGAGATGGGGAAGCAACTGACATTGGTTAGGATTCATGGCAGCAGATGCCAAATCTCTCCATGCAAGTTGATGCCCTGGTAAGTAGGGCCATATTTTTGGAGACAGGACTTTCAAAAGTCAAACAATATTGGAAAGTAGTTACCAGGGAAGACAAGTTCTGTAGCTGGAATCTACAGGAATGGTGGTCTCAAAGAACCCTGAAAGATGAATGGCCGAGAATACAGGAAGACATTCAAGAAAGGTGTATCAAAGCTCAGGGTGGGCCAGAAAAACTTCATTGGGCATATAGGAAAAAAGGAGTTTTTAATATCAAAGAGGCCTATGAGATATGGACAAGGAAATAGAAGATCCAGTCGCAGGAAGTCTAGAAAAAAATATGGAAGAACAACCATTGGCCCAAAGTGGCCATTTTTCTATGGCTAGTGGTGCACAAAATTGTCATCGGAAAAAACCTCAAGAAACAGGGCTGATTGGTCCATCTCAATGCACCTTATGTGTTGTTGTGGAAGAGACAATAGATCACCTATTGGATGGATGCCCTTTTGCATCCTCTCTCTTGGACAAAGGGGAGGAAATCTTCAGATGATCGAATAGAATTAGAAGGCGTCCACATCACTCTGTCAGCGAATGAGACATGAAGGAATTCCAAAATCCCATCATTAATCTTATCTAGAACCTATTCCTCGGGTTCCTGCTTTGTGGAATGTGGCTGGAATGCAATAAATAAATCTTTCAAGATAAAAGTTCAACCTTTAAGATGGTTTGGGCCAAAATTACTCTCCAAATCCAGGAATTAATCAGGATTGGCAATTGGAACGAAAAGGACCGAGACATGGATCACGCAGAAAAAAGAATCCTCACTACTTGGGGAATTTCATGGTCAGACCCGACTCCTTCCTTAAGAACCCCCAACTCAAATTCCCATTCTAGCCCTGCTCGATGGTCTCCCCCCAGTGGATATTCAAAATGAATTTCGACAATGCTTCCAAAGGGAATCTATGGTCTATAGGTTTCAGAGGGGTCATTAGGGACCACGAGGGACATATCCTAAGCATTTTCCTAGGACAGATAGGAAAGAACACCAACAACGTGGCTAAGTTGGATGGGATGATATACAGTCTAAATTTGGTGGCAAGAGAAGGTTGGGAACCTGTCATAGTGGAGGGGGACTCAAAATTCATCATCCATATGGCAAAAAAACTGTAGAACAAGAAAATGATATCTAAGGTGGCGGCTAGTTGATGGCTGGAATTCAGGATCAAAAAAATCCATTTAGCTCTCACTAGGCCCCATGCATGGACTTTTTCCCATGTTAAGCGAGAAGGTAGTAGTGTGGCGATTTACGTGGCAAATGCGGGTGAAAAGGAGAAGTGTAGTGGAAGGGATGGACAGGTGGCTTCTTTGAGGATCGGGAATGGTTAACCTAGTGTGCATAGTTAGCGCGTGAGGACAGCTAGCTATCAGATGGGGATGGCAGTGACATGTACAATCCCCATGCGAGGACTACATCAAACCATGTTCCCAGAGCGGCGGACACCCAAAATAATGGCAACCCTCCTCTCTCCTGCATCGGGGAATTTTACTGGAGTGTATGCCATTGAATGCAACCCTTAGCCCTTGTGTGAACCATGAAGAGAGAACGGTACATCCTGGTATGAGGCATGCATATGGCTGTCCTTGAGATGACGCGAAAGAATGATGAGAAAGAAGGTTGAATCCTGCAATTTAACGGGAATGTTAATGATCTAATATGGGAAATTATGAGGTTGGCAGATGGAAAGACTACATATGCAAAAGAAAATGCCTAGTATTTTCGCATAACGTCCTGGTTTCTCATTAATCTGGAATACTGGTGGGCTATAAACGTCATGTTGCAGATGTCATCTAAGAAAGCACCCCCTTGTGGATGAGTGCAATGGAAACCAGAGGGAAGCAAGCAAGGAGGAGGGAAAAGGGTAAGTAGGAAGAAACGATTCCCAAAGTTACTCGTGAACAGCAGTGGGTTAGCCAAGCCACGCATTTCTTCCATGAGAGAATTTGCAGGTTGTCCACGGGAAAATTGAGTAGATTGAGAAGAATCTATGGGAACGAATCAAGGCGCCCAGATGGAGGAGCCAATGGAATGGGTGCAGGATCTTGGCATCACATTCAGCAGAATGTTTGCCTATGATCGGTTTCTTGTCACTTATTGGGTGGTAAAGGGGCTGTTAGCCCACATCTTGATCGAGCGAGCAAACAAAGACGCTAGCGATGAGGAACTAATTCAATCTTGGAAGGAGCACAATATGGACTGTAGACTGATGCATCGAAAAATTGATATGATTGCAAGCAAAATGGTAATTCAATTTCTTCCCCCATCTGGTTCTCGGTCGAGCAAAGCGATATCCAAATGGGAGTAATGCGACGTTGGGGCTAGCCAAGGGCTAGCACGACAAAAAGGGCACCTGCGATCACTACTGAGGGATGATGAGGACATGGCCGTGGAAGCCCAATCTCTTAGTCCAAGCATCTGATGAGTGCGAACTCTCTAGCGGAGGTGGGACTAGGTGAGGTGTAGGTGTCTTTGCTCATGGTCTATATTTAGTTTTTTTGGTCTAGGGTCATATGGTTTTGGAGATGTGTCATTTGTTGACAGTTAGTCTCTTGCTTGTCTTAGTTTTTAGCTGTCTATGTTAAAAGTTGATGTTGGATGAATGGGTTTTGATCAAAGGCTTGAATTTTTGTAAGGTGACTTCTTTTTGTTCAGTTAGAAAGAAGTAACAGGATTATATCAATATAGGTTGGTCGTGTCATTGTGCTATTCAAAGGCCAAGTAGATGTATAGTGATGAATGTCATGTAATATTTTTTTGCAGTAATATAATTTCCTTAATTAAAAAAAATATTTAAAGATTTATTTTTCATTAATTCAAAAGTTTAATTTACATTGTTTCAAAAAAAATTAAAGGACCATTATATTTTTTAAGTCTTAATTTTCAAACATTTATAGGTCGACCAATTTTTTTTATCTCATTTGATTGTTGATTATGCCATTCGAACCTGCAATCGGCATGGCATAACGATGGGAAAGAACAAACGAGTCATATGTTTAAATTACTTTATTTTGTTTTCTCTATTAAAGAGTAATTTAAACATGCTAACATTTAGATAAGTTTTCAAATTATTTTTGTGTGAAAATTGGTATATTTATTATATTAAAATTGTATTTATGTAATATGAAGTGTAAACTAGTGTAACATTCAGTTTGAGTGAAAAAAATTTGTATATAAAAGTTATATTGATCTGATTAGGTGTGGAAGAAGATTCTCCTGGATATTTTGTTAGAGATATATGGTGTTTTTTAGAAGAAATAGAACAATCATGTATTATTTAATTCTTTTGAATAACAATAATATGCTTTTTTCTACTGAAAAAAACAAAATAGCAATAATATGCTTTTATCTGTTGAAAAAAACAATACATTCAGACTAAGTAGATCAAGAGACGTGCCAGCTACCATATAAATTGAAAACAAAACAATATTTGATTCCTTTAAATAGCAATAATATGCTTTTTACTGAGAAAAAAACAAAACAAAACAATCAGACCAGAGTGGATCAAGGGACGTGCATTTGCACGGCCATATAAATTGAAAACAAATATGGCACTGTTTTCTCCATCAGTACCGACTATTGTTGATAAGGTATCCATTATCAAAAAATAAATATGTCACTGTTTTCTCTATCACGGTGCAACTTTGACGAATCCAAATTCGACGAAAAGAAATTCCAAACTGTAGCGGTTGCGAAATTAACGCAGCGGTCGAAAAAGAAATTCCAAACTGTGGGGGTTGCGAAATTATCGCAACGGTCGATTTAAGATGCTGAAGATACGTGCATTTGAGGGAGACTGTTTTTTCCATCACAACTGTAACTCTATAAATATATGCGGTGGTACTCGCCAGGAAGTCGGACATGCAAGAAGAGAGAAGCAGAGCATCGTATTGAAGAGAAAAATGGATTCAGAGGAGAACTTGCACGTGAATCTAGCTGCCACAGCAGATGCAGCTAGAGTAACGATACTCCTTTTGATCATCGTATTGTTCTTGAAATATCGTTTGAAAACGAAGAGATCAAGGAATCCAGAGCCGCGGCCTCCGGGGCCATCTCCATGGCCCATAATCGGGAATCTGCATATGTTGGGAGAGTTGCCTCACCGTGCTCTGAAAGACCTTGCACAAAAATATGGTCCCATTATGTTTCTGCGCTTGGGCTCCAGCCCTACAGTGGTGGTTTCGGCTCCTGAGATGGCCAAACATTTTCTCAAAACTCATGATCTCATCTTTGCCAGCCGACCCTTAATGGCCCTTGGAAAATACATGGCCTACAATTTCAAGGACGTCGCGTTCGCCCCGTATGGAGATCACTCGAGGCAGATGAGAAAAATATTCGTCTTAGAATTGCTCACTGCCAAAAGAATCGAGTCCTTCCAGTCGGGGCGAGACGAGGAGCTATCTGCAATGATTCACTCCATTTGGAATGAAAGCGAGAACGGGGCGAAGGCTGTCAACCTGACCAAGGCGTTGTGGTCTCTCATGACAAATATAATATGCAGAATGCTGATGGGCAGAAAATGTTCGACGGACGTGCCCGATAATTTGGCGACCTATAAAAGATTGGGGAAAATGGTGCGGGATTTGTCGCCTTTATCCGGCGCTTTTGACATTGGAGATTTCATTCCTTGTTTGGCTTGGTTAGATTTGGGGGGAATCAGAAGGCGCATGAAGAAAATGCACCAAGAATTCGATTCCTTGACCGAGAAAATTATCGATGAACACATTGTAAACGAGCGAGCAAACGGCCAGCACGGGAACGATGTTGTAGACGTGCTGCTCGACATCTCTGAGAGGGCGGCCGATGCAACGGACAAAAAATTAAGCAGCAGGAACGACATAAAGGCCCTCATTCTCGACATGTTGATGGCCGGAATTGAAACGTCAACAGTTACTCTGGAATGGGCAATGTCGGAGATTTTGATGAATCCTGCTGTGATGAAGACATTGCAGGAAGAACTCGAGTCGGCTGTCGGCAAAGGTGGCCGAGTAAAGCCGTCTGATCTGCCAAGTCTGGAGTATCTGCAATGCGTGGTGAAGGAAACGCTAAGATTGCATCCGCCTGGTCCACTGCTGGTTCCCCACGAGTCAAGGGAGACGTGCATTGTGGCGGGATACAAGATCCCTGCTAAAACGAGGCTTATAGTCAATGCGTGGGCGATGGCGACAGATCCGGGTGTATGGGGAGAGGACATTTTGGCCTTCAAGCCAGAGAGGTTTATGCAGGTGGGTGGCAGACACAGAAATATAGATGTGAAAGGTCACGACTTTGAACTCATTCCCTTCGGATCTGGCAGGAGAGGGTGCCCTGGGACGGCTTTGGCTCTTAAATCTGTTAGCCTTGCACTTTCACGTCTGCTGCATTGCTTCGACTGGAGTTTGGAGTGTAAAGATGGAGTCCAGGAGGAACTGAATATGAGTGAATCGTTTGGTCTAACAATGTCACGACGCTTTGATCTCTTTGCTGTTCCAGCCGTGAGGTCGCACGCAGGAGTTTAAAGGTTAATGTATGGTAACATTTCTGCATTTATACCAATGCCTAGCCACTTGTCTTGCATCCGATTCGCTTTGTTTTGTCTGTAAATTTGTCCAGTTTGTCATGAATTCATGGGTCAGAATAGCTTGTTGGGATATAGATATAGCAATAGATGTGGTTCTCAACTCCATCAACTATAGTATCCACAGTGATTTCATCAACTAGTATCCTCAATGGTAAGGTTTGTTGGTTATTATACTCATAGTGAGAAGGTTGATTGGTTATTATATTTATAGGCATTTGTTTATATTTCACAATAATTTATGTGTTTATATTTTATAATTTATGGTGAATTAATATTTAGTCATAATTTTTTTTTATTTATTTTTTCAATGGAGGTTGATTCCGTATGAGGATGAAACAAGTGTACTATCTAGATAAATTGGGGTAGCTCAAGTGGTTGAGTTGAAATTGGTTGTAAATGGTTCGTATAAGGATGAAACAAGTGTACTATCCAGATAAATTGGGGTAGCTCAAGTGGTTAAGTTGAAATTGGCTTTAAATGGCACGTCACCTGTTCGATTTCCCCCAAACTCTATTGCTATCGATTCTCCTAAACAAAAATAAATGAGGTGGACCCACCTCCCCGACATTTCCGTACTAAAAGTTACAAAGACATTACTACTAACTCTTGTTTAAATAATTATATTTCACTATAATGTAATATTTAAAAATCTTTTATCTCGAATGGAACTAAGTACTTCAAATTCGAAGAGAAAGTATAAATGGAGACAAAGAAACAAAAAGATTTAAGCTCTTCAATTTTTGAAAATATTTGATTATGTTCTCATTTGATTAAAAGTTAATATTTTAATTCATTTTATGTTGGTTGGTTACCGATTTTATACAAAGCCGAAACTTTTTTTTTCATTTATATGGTTTAATTTTTTATTATTTTTTTAGTAATGGTGATGTAAAAATTAAAATTTAAATTATAAATGAAAACTAATTATTATCCAAACTTATTTGTGAAATTGAAGAAAAAAAATTGTAGAATAAGAAAGATAATATGTCAATGAAAATAAAAAAGATTAGATGGAAAGAATTCAGATATTTCATATTATTGATTATTTAAATTAAATAATAATAATAATAATAATAATAAATAAATATTATATAACAATTCAACATATAATTAATAATATTATATAGTATATAGTTAGTTTGTGATTTTTAAAAAAATTCATAAAGTTATTAAAGAGATTAATTAAATTGATATAACAGTAATTCATCTTTATAAGTATGCAATAAAATATCTTAAAATTTTCCACAATTGTTTTCAATAATTGAAAAGAAATTAATACTTAGCAGAAAGGTTTTCTAAAAATAAACATTGCTGGAAGTAAACATCCCAGAGCAGTATTATAGTATTATATATGTAATAATTTGATCTCAAACATCCAGGCCATTTATATTATGTAAGGAAATTAAAATATATGTAGGCGAGAAAATTTGTTGTGTAATACCATAAAATCCAGCAGTTATTAATTTATGCATAAATGAGAGCGAAACATGGAGGTGCCATAAATCCACAATAGATTAATTTATGCATGAATCGGAACGAAGCAGTTATTAATTTATGCATAAATGAGAGCGAAACATGGAGGTGCCATAAATCCAGCATAGATTAATTTATTTATGCATAAATCAGAGCGAAACATGAATTTATGCTGGTCTACTCTAATGAAGCCAAACACCAAAATGATAAGATCATGCTAATATAAAAAAAAAAATATAGCAACTATGAAAAACGTCCAACCCCCTAAGACAAAGCAAGTGGGCATGAAAACTCTTGAGAAGCGCAATGCAGCAAAAATAGTGAAGTGGGAAACTATGAACTCTTGGAAGATATGACTAAATATGTCGAATAAAATCCCTAAGTGATCTATTCTGACCTTCCATCCTTTCCAAGTTTAAGAGAGATGAAGTATTCTGACCTTCCAACCTTCCAAGTTTAAGACAGACAAAGTAAATTTGTCTTTCTTAAACTTAAATACTAAATTGATCAAAATTCAAACATGACTGGAATTTTCTTACAAATTAATTTATTTTATATAAAATTATTCAAAATTATATAAATATATATATATATAAGAGTAAAGTACATCAGATCCCAAAAGCACCTGAAATCTGAATTCATTCTTTCATGATAGTTCAAGTCTTTCATCATACAAATCAAACCTTTGGTGCATACCTCTTCTTGGACTTTCTAAACATTATTTTTTAAGTCGAGTAGATAACATCTATGTTTGACAAAATTACATCTCCTTGCAGAAAAAAAAAAAAACTTCTAACTAGTGCACTAAACCGCTACTTCACTTTAGATTTTTTCTTCTTCAACCGATTAAATATATATTTGGAAAAATCAAAAGCCATCCTTGAATCGTCCTCCAGCAACACATCGTAGACGCTCTCAAAAAAATCATCGTCGACATCATCAACAATAAGATGAAGAGCAGCCTCTCTAGTTACCTCCAACTCATATTGGTTGACCATCTTTGGAAATTCAACAAGTGAATCTTTTGTAAGTAATTCTGCACAAATGAATCTGTCCAACCTCGCGAGAATTAGCTTCACTCGGTAGAGATGGGCGAGGTAGAGATGGGCGAGTTCCACAAACTCTCTGTAATTGGTATGCATATCTTCATCACTCAGTTTGACAGTGTACAGAAACTTGAGAAACACCTTGACATTCAATCTAAATTTCTCAATAAAACACCTTGACAGTTACTCCTCTAAATTTCTCATTAATAATTGCATTGGTTCTCCCCCATATATCCATTTCATCAAACTTTTTACGGAATACGTCTGACCTATTTTCCTGCGGAAATTTAATACCACAATATAAGTAAACAAAGATATAATCACATATCAGAAATTTGTTGCCCTGCACAGATATCAAACCATAATATAACCTGATAACTAAACCAAGATATAATCGCATGTCACAAATTAGCAAGAGGATGACAACAAAATTAATGATAGGTTACCAATAAAACTCACCAAAATCAATCTGTGAGCCATAAACCGAGATCCATCGGAATTGCATGATAGGGTCACTTGATCTATAGTCGATGATGGTGATATTTCGCCAGGAACCAAATTCCAACTCCCTAAGAATGCAACCTCTTCTTCCAATCTTCTAGTTTTCTCTAAACAGTATGTTATCCCTCTTTCCTCTTCTTTTGCCGAGTCCGAAACATAGTATTGCAGCTCTTGCACACAAGCCTGGAATTTCGTATATTCCCTATGTCTGTAAAATTGAAATTTGACGACGTTCTTGTATTTCTAATGCCCTTCATTTTAAGTTTAATGCAAATTTTCCACACTCATTTTTTTGGTGTTGTTATTTGTAAATATTTCAAAATAACAATTTTTACATTTCTCTAAACTTCAACCACAAAATTTTATGGTATAAAAAGTAACAAAAACTCCATAAGCAAACCAATTGGAAAACACACGACTGCTACAGAATGAAAATTCCAGCCTCTAGTTCTAGAATTTTATGGCATGAATTCCCAGACAATGCTCAGGCCGTCATTCCCTTCAGCTTCTGCTTCTTGGCTTTCCAATTTCAGCCATGCCCTCTTTGCGTCTGCGGTTTCATTGGACATGCGGGGGCTAATAATTTTCCAATATCAGCAAAGGATTAATCGGAACAGGAAACCACAGAATGGCCGGGGTATGATGAAGGCCATGAAAGAAAGGGTCCCACTGTCAGAAGCTTAGCAATCCAAACCGAGTCCTTGCTGAGCACGGTGGAAGCCCCAGACATCCAAGAGCCAACTGAGCCAAAGATCTCCGAGGCATCGAAGTTCGAGAGGAATCTGGCGGAAATATGGAGGGAAATACAGGGCACAAAAAACTGGGAAGGGTTGCTTGATCCCATGGACGACATATTGCAAAAGGAGATTATCAAATATGGAGAGTTCTCCCAAGCTAAGGGAAAATTTGTGAATGAAGTTCACACATAAAAAAACAAGCACAAATCACAGATTAAAAATCCACCCGCATCTTTATGGATGAAATATGCTTCTTCAAGCGCGGACATGGGATATTACATGCAGCGTGCATCAATTGCAAATGTAGAAGATGATCACCAAAAAGATTAAAATAGGCAAACCAAACATGACCAATACATGCAGTTTGTCACGCTTGTGCATCAACTACAGTACAAACGGTCTACCTGATGCATCGACCGTAAAAATTCTATCTCTCTGTTAATGTCATCCCATTTGGTGAGTAGGTGACAAACCAAAGGGATAGTGACTAGGTGAGTTGTGACAAGCCAAAGAGATAGGAAGCTCTGTGGTTACCTCAAACAGGTCTGTACAACATTAATAACAGAGCATTAATAATAGATGATGCAGGCTCCCCTGAATTAGGAAGGGATTTTCAAGACGTCATCAACTCATATCCAATCAAAATTTAACAAATTTGTATTATTTAAAAAGTTAATATAAATATTTTTTTTAATTATACATAGACCACCTAAAACTATAGATTGCTAGAAAAATTCATAGATCCTATGAACAAATTAATAGGGGATGTCCGACATATACATGTTCCCCTTTGGCGACATAATAAATCCATCATTATAATAATAAAAAATAAAAATAATAATTTACAAATATATATTGATATTATTCTTGTTTGGATTTTTTAAAAATTTATTTATTGATGTAGCTTGAGTTATTGGGAAAAATAATTTTTACTCTCTCTACCTAGATTTAATTCTTTTAAGTGATATAATCTTTTTGTTAAGTCCTTATATAATTATGGTCATGCTCTGACTCTTCTTAACTACCATTAAATATATATATATATATATATATAAATTTACATTTTATTTAGTATTCTTAATATAAAAAAACTTATAAACTAAATTAACCAAGACTAAATCATTGAAAAAAAAACCATGAAATAATTTGCAGCTTGTTTTTTATTATTCTTAATATAAAGAAACCTCTAACTAAATTAACCAAGACTAGACAATTGAAAAAAAGGAAACCATGAAATATTTATAGGTAGATATTTAAATGGGTAACACGTTATGGCGAGGGGAAGCATGTAATAAAATTATACTTCTTATGGGAGAATGTATATATATAGTTTTTTTAATTTATATTTAAAATTTAAAAACATTTATTTAATTTAATATTTAGAATTTAAAAAATATATATTTGTAAAAATATTTAAATAAATGAAAAATAAAAATTCTTTTATAGTAGTTAAGTTAAAAAAAATATAAAATAATTAATAAATATACTTTTTAAAATAAAATTTAATAAATTCTTATATTAAATGTCATGATTCATTTGTCATGTGATCCATACAAATAAAATTACCATGACATGATAAACTCCAAGCTTCTCAATTGACTTAATAGTCGAAAACAATTAACCTACGTCGGTTGTTGTGCTATACGGTGAACTCATGTGATGTGAACGCGTAGGGAGTTGCATATGTTATGTTTTTGACAGAAAATATGTTATGTTAGTTGTTAGAAAGTAATTAAAAATCAAATCGATCGCTAGGGGTCTTCGCGGGTATAAAAAAAAGAAATCAACTCATCTTTATGTTTGTTACAACAAAATTAAAAAACATCAAATCATGGTTACATAGTTTAAATTAAAAGAGGAAATCTTTATGTTTGTTTACATTTTTAAAATAAAATTGAAAAACATTAAATCATAATTTTGACTAAAAGAGAAAATCTAAAGACTTAATGTAGGTGAAAACAAAATGAACTAGTTTTGAGCCTAATAACTTGGGGAAAAAAATTAAATTAGTTGTAAACATAAATAATTATGTTACTTATTTTAATTTTTTATTATTTAAATTTATTATCATTTATTTTTAGATAAAAAAAATGTAAATTAATTGTTAATATATAATTATGTTGAAGAAGGAGCCTGCAAGGGTGTAGTTCAATTGGCGATTCACTTGATAGGAAGGAAATGTTGTAAATGGAAGTTATGAGCCGACAACTGACGTGGACGAACGTAGCATACAAGAGCCTAAATATTGATTGCCACTTACGTGATAGAGCACTAATGCGATGAGACAAATGACACATGGCACATACTTGTATTTCTCTTAATTTTTAATTTTTTTTATTCTAACAATTTGGTTTAAAACAAAGTAATATTTATCATATCAATATGCTCATCCAATCAAAAAATAGAAATATATATTTCAAATATTTCAAATTATTTTTTAATTTTACAATATTTAATTTAATATAAAAACATTTACAAAAATTTATGAAATTATAGAGAAAGTGTGTAGTGTACAATATATTAATTAAAAGTCAACTTAAGACTCAAAATCGACAAGTATAATAAGAATTATTATTCACAAATTATATGAACAATCCAACAATCCACACGTAAATGTATCTTAAAGGTATTATCACATTTTTACTTATCATAAATTAATATGTCTTTACTCAACCATTATTATTAGAAATAACAAAAACAAAGATATTTTTTATTAATTACTATTGTATAAACAAGAAAAAAGAAAATTACTATCAATATGAGATAAAGAATCTTATAATTCATGATTTTGTTTTTGTTTAGATCTTAAGATTCAATTAATCAACAATCAAGAGAAAAAAAAAAAAAAATCATAAATATCTAAAAATAATTAACTAAATATCAAAGTCTATATTAAATGAAAACAAAAAAAATATAAAAACAAAAATGTAATTAAGGAAAAAAACCAAGCAAATTTTCAATAATATGTATAAAAAAATTAACCACATGTGAGAGTTTTACATTAAATAAAGATTAAAAAAAAACATAAAAACAAAAATGCAATCAAAGAAAAACAACCAAACTAAATTTCAATAAAACTAAAAATAATAAACTAAGGATCAAAGTTTACATTATATAAAGATAAAAAAACAAAAAATTGTAACATCCAAGCAAAGAACCTTAAAAATAAATAGTTGACATTATATAAAAATAAGAAACGCAAAAAAACAAAAAAGGTTGTAACATCCAAGCAAAGAACCTTGGAAAAAAAGTGTAAAGACGTATACTAAAATTATTTAAAATCATCAATCAACGTTTACAATAAATATATAAATAAAGACAAAAAAAAAACAAGATGAACTAACATCCAAAAGAAAAACTAAAAAAAAAATAATTAAATACAAAATGTATATTTAAAAGACAAATTTATTACAAATAAGAGTTTGATATGCATTTAAGTGGAAAGATAGGGAAGTACTCACTTTTAAGGTAGGTAAGTTATATATAATATCCATATAGAAGTTTGTTTAGTTTAAAAATTCTAAATATTATATATAAAACAAGAATTATGAGAAAATAAGTAAATGCAAATATATATATTTAAAAGACAAATTTATTGCAAATAAGAGGTACATTTAAGTGAAGACATATAAAGCTACAAGATAGTTAAGTTATATATAATAATATATTTATTATTGAGTTTAGTTTAAAAATTCTAAAGGTTATATGCACATATAAATTAGGCAGGTTGTCTAACATAGTTAGACTAAGAGATTTAGGGAACTAGTATGTAATAAATTTATAGAAAACATAATTAATAAAACAAAACTATGTTATAAAATCATAATAAGTTTTTTATGTATATTTATAACAATGGCATAAGGAAGAACTCTATAAGATTGGCTAATTCTAATCAACATTCTTTTCTATTTGAAGTTATCAATCACACCAAACTAATCTTGGAAGCTAAGTATAAAATCCCCATGTGATGTGATTTCTTATGTATAAAGGGTCTTTTCTTAATATGGGACCTCATGTAATTGCTAAATCATTAAAATAGTTCATTGCTAAGCTAAATGTTCAAATGTATAGGGATGAATTGCAAATCCATAAAAATGTTCAAAATGATGTTTCCTAATCATTAAAACATAAAAGTCCATTTGATAAACAAGAAAGATTAATATAAAAGACTTACCAGTAATCAAGACTAACATGGTGGTTACCTTTGGAACCCATTATTGTAAGGCTTGAAAAAGTGGAGTGGATGACATTAGCCAACATTTTTTCATTAGCCATGCTCACACACCTAGTACATACAAAGTTGCCAATCACCATGGTGCCTACTTTTTAGGGCCAAATCTCAATCGTGCTTCTTCAGGAAGCTTTAAATATTTAGTCTAGTTTATCATTTTCTTTCCATGGATTTATGATATTTTTCTGGTAGTTCACTTTTTCTCTTTTCCTATCAATAGCCCTCCACAAGTTTCTAATCTTAACCTAATGTTCATGATTTGTAGGCTTCAAAAGTTATGGGATTCTTATGGCATTTTATAGAATTTTTGCCCAATAAATTGCAATAATAGGTCAATTCAATGTTTATTTTATTGAATTGCCTTTGCAAGGCCATAAGAAATTTTTTTCCATACTTATTATGTTTTGCTTAGATTATCTAAGTATCTATACAATTTGTTTATGTCGGTGTTGGTGCAACATTTTTTTTATAAGATATTTCTTTCCACTTTGACATTGTTAAGGTGCTAAAATCGTATTTTTATCCTCTAATATATTAGTTTTTATACTTAAAATGTAACTTGAGTGTCATCCCTACTATGAAAACCCTTGTAATGGTGTCTATGAGATGCTTTAATTGTTATAATGCAATAGAAATCAAGATAAATATAATTTGACGGATTTTTTAATAAATTAAATTGCAAAATTTAAATGCCATGGGTATAGATTACATCAAAGCCTCTAATTATAATATGATCTCATGAGTTGATAGAAATTAATGATTCATCGATCCACTACTTAGTTTTTTTTTTAATGTTGAGTTGCAACTCGCATCTTGGATCCATTTAAGGACACACGACCAATTATTCCTAGGGACATAAAATCCAAATTGTGAAGTAAAAATGAGTTCCATATTCTCTCATAATTGTTTTTTGGAAAGGCTATGGTGAGCATGTTTTCCACACATTCCAAGGGTAAAGTTTAGAAAAATCAACCATGAATGAAAATATGGCATTGCCTCTTATTGAGAAAAACACTAGTTCCCATAATTATTGAATGGAATAATATATAAGCCATGGACTCATAGCATAGGAGAACCCCTAGCTATAATGAGATATCACAAGTAAGATGTAATTTATTTCTCATTAATCCAAGTCACAATTTTCATTTTATGGCCAGTTGCATCTCATATCTGAGGTTGATTTAAGGACACATGGCCAATTGGTCTCGAGGATATGGAACCAAAATGTGTATAAAAGGGAATTTTACAAGCTCCAACAAGTGTGTTTAGGAATTTCTTGGAAGATAAGCACAATGTACATACACTCCCATGGAATACATTTTCAATTTTATCTTTGATAAGAACTGCACGTGTTAGTTCAATTAATTAAGTGTTAGAATATTTATAATCCATTGTTAGTTAAGTGTTATCATATTTGGGATGTTTAGGTGGTGACTTTATGTCATTTTTGTATAAAAGGTCATATAGTGTTTAAATCATAGGGTCAGTAAATGAATCAAGAATATGAATGCATGCCAAAGCATGGGTGCATTATCTGATGATGCAGTATAAAAGATTATTTATTATGTGAAAGAGCGTGAAGATGGGAAAGTGACACACAAATTAGTTAAACTATCAAGCAAGAAATCATTATCATTGGTTGGTACACATCAAATGTATGTGAGTAAAAGACAAATATATAAATGAGAATACTGAGAAGGAGATTGTTTTGGCTATTGGAAATTTGGATACTAAGAGAAAATGGTTTCCCAAAAAGTTGAGTTAAAGGGATACAGATGAGAGGAGAGTACAAGAAAACAAACTACTTGAATATGTCACACACCAACAATGATATCTTCAATAAAAAAATCATAACATCATAACATTCAATTTTGAAATGTACAAAATGTCATAACATAATAATAAATTCCAAAATTTTCAAATGTACATTAAATTAGAAAATGTGGCATCATGTCTATAAGTACATAATGGCAACTCATGCCCAATGTACAAAATCCACATGGTGGAAATGAAAAATGGAAGTAGTCATTCTCCCTTTCCACCCTCAACACTACTATAAGCATCTTGAAAATTAATATTCCACCTCTTTGTCCTTGAGGAACCTCAAGGTTGTCAACGTCAAAGATTAATGTGAATTTCTGGAAACTAGAAATGAAACTACGTTTAATAGTTGTTTTCTAGAATTTCAAATATCAACAAACTTACAAAATAAAACTATAATCCAATAGAGCAAAACTTACCTTATATACAACAAGTATCAAATGTGGTGTCCTCATTTTGGACCGAAGGTTAGCCTTTGTATCTCTAAAAAAGCTACATGCAATTAATTTATGAAAAATTATATGCCTAAAATGAAACCTATATTTGCATGAAAACACCTTCATGAAATTTTGATAGATAACAAAAAAAAATTGAGATGTCAAATTCTGGCCACCTAGCTATGAGGTGGAGTCATGGAATCAACCTCCTACTCTAAATCCAAAATGGTATATTCAATAGTGATTGACATAACAGTGGTTGATGCAATGATGGAAGATGTTATGGTGATAGATTCTACATCGCTAGTTTCTACGGTGGTAGATGTCATGATGGTAGCTACAACACTAGTAGGAGACATCATAGAAAGGGAAATAATAAATATTGGTATCATATGACTAAAAGGGTCAACCATGACCTTTTCAAGAATAGTGGTGGTTATAAAAGATGGAATCTTGTTGGAAACGATTAAAAAAAATTGATCTAGTTAGAGGCATAAACTCACCATTATAACAAAAAAAACCATGTTAATGGATAAATTTAACTTGTTCAATAAATGGGTAATGGTGATAAAAAATACAATATCAAGGGCTTCACTCAAGGAGTATGGAAGACCAGAAGACATACAATATGGATGAGGTGGACGTGTATGTATCACAAATGGAGCTTGGAAACATAAGTTGTGAAACTACTTTAAATTTTTTAAAACAAGAATAAATTTAACGATATAGTCTATCTATCATATTGTCATCAAACAAATTAATTTTTTTTGCAATACCTGCATGTGGCCCATGCCAACAAAATATGGAATTCCCAAAGCTATAAGAAATGGATGTATCTCAGCTAGTAATATAAGTTGGCTATTAAAAACACCTATCATGTACTGCAAATAACATGATCTCGTCCAATGAGAGTGGAATACAACAAAAATAATTCATCAACTTAAACAAAATATACTTGAATTTACTACTTGATTGTATTCCATGGGAATAGGAGATGTAACACTAAAGGAGATAGGTACAAACCTTTCCATGTACTACAAATTTGAAAGCTAAAAGTTAATAAAGTATATAAAAGTACAAAGTAAAGTATGGGTTATAAAAACTAAATAATGGTTGTGCTCAATTCCAATGCTGCATGATAAAAAAGCTATTGTCCAAGATGGTCCTAAATTATAACAATCACACAAAATCAAAACCAAAATAATGAAAATTACTCATAACAATGAAACAACCTTAAACCATTTTCCATATATTTCAAGCATGATATTACTGATTTCCTATAGGTTTAACATATTAAACATTGGGAAAAAATGACCATAACACCCCTTAGTGAATTCAAAACCAACTAAACAATAAAAAAGGGAAAATGGAAACATTTGGAATTGGTAAAATTTCTTCTAATACACCTTTGTCACCCCCTTCTATAGAATTTGCAAGGATACTTTTTCTTATCATCTCTCAAATACAAACCCACATGGCATTTCCTCCTCATTTTTATACAAATATAAACTATAGGGGTGGTAATATAAACACAATTTACGTTGCTCGTTAAGAACCCAATTCACAAGCTAGATTTGAAAGAACAAAATGGAAAATGAATGTCCACATATGGTTAAGAAAGACACTACAAACTTTTGGTATTATTTGGCATTCCCGTTCACTTTTCATGATGCCCTTGTTCACAATATTTGATTGATGCAGTGGTTGTCATAGCTATGTGTTTCAAATCCCTACATGTGAGAGATAGTGCCCAATTTAAGTTTAGATTCTAGACTGGGGTTAGGAATTTTCCCTAAAAAGAGTGTCTTGGTGCGACTCTCTAGAAAATGTCATGAAATTAGTCAACCTTAGAAATTATCCGATATGGAAAAATATGACATATCTTTTTATGGTGTTTCCAAGTTTATTATTGCCTTATCTAAGGGATATGGAGTTGAAAAAATCCTTAGATATGGGGGTTCAATTATGAATCATATTTAAACCATCAAGATAATAGGGTTAGGAAGGGTACAACCACACTCTTAACATCTGATTATGGAAGAAATAATTCCCTTCTACAAAAATTAACTTCAATCTAGAACATATTTGCAATGTTGCATAAAATCCAAGTATATATGATAAAAAAATATTCCATAATAAAACCATCCAATAAAATTACCACAAAGAAACTTAAAACCTAAGTAATGAATAAAAAAGACAAATATTGATTAAATATTGGTCCCAATACATAACATGATTCATATACAAAATTGATGATACTTAAAGAGGATAAAGCATCACAATCTTTAGCCTCTTTTCTTGTAGGAATAAATAGTAGAACACCAATAAAATTATAGGATAAAATATGAGATACAATTGTTATCAATATCCAACAACACCAAGTGTACTCCTTGGCCCTACAGAAAACATGGAAATAATATTCACATGGAGGCTAGGGAGAATGGTCAATAGCTAGGAAGACATAAATACACTACTTATAGATCATGATACTTCATTCCCCATAAGACCTTGCAAAAACCTATATGAATTAAGTAGAGGAAAATACCTACTTAAATTCTCTCGAAAGGACCATGTTCAGGTAATCATTTTCAAACCTAAGGCAGTAGAAACAACGCTAGGAAAACATTCCACGGTGTCATCGATGATAAAATATAAAAGATAAATTTGGGATTTGTATTTGTCCTTACTAGCATGTATTGTTGCACCAAAATTTTCAGCATGGATAATACCCATCAAATATGGTAGGTATAATAGAATCTCAAATTTTTAAGATACTAATAAACACTCTCTTAATGATATTGGGAAAAAACATGGTAGGAAAATAGAATCTGAAAGAAACGAAATGCAAGGTGGATACCAAAGACTTGAAGGAGGACATTATAACACATCTATGGAGCATTCTTATCCAATAGTATCCTCCTTGGGAATAGGGTAAAGGGAATAATAGGATCAAGTCATGATCAAATGTGAAGAACATATTTCAAGAGAACATGAGGATTGAGTCCATAGACTTCACCACTCACTACACTTAGGCCCATGAAATATTTGGTCATTGATGGAGGAGCCTAGACGACGAGTCGACTAGGTCCTCCACCGACTATGGTTGTCCTGAAGCCTTTAGTCGGTTAGTCAACCGATCGATAATTGTAACTGAATAACTGTATGTAACTTGTATAAATAGGTTGTAGAGTCGACATCAGAATATATCTATGCACTGATATTGTACTTTGATTTTGTCCAATTAATATAAATCTTGTTGTCGTTGCCCCATTTACTCTCATATATGGTTATATGATGTGTGTATGCATGTGAATATTTCTCTATATTAGTATAATGTACTACTAGTAACTGATGCAATCCCCTAGAATACAACATTGGTTATGTTGTTGATAGTACACATCCTTCGGAAATGAGAAATATGCATAGATGATAACAGAGAGAGAAATCCGAGAGTGGTGGGACAAGAAAGCAGTGAACTATATACAAAATTATGCACGATGAAACAAGCTGACGTTAGCACAAGCAAGGAAGAAGTTATTCATCGAGGCCCATGAGAAATTTTAGAGTCTGTTCCTCATGAAATAAAGAAATTTGTGATAGTTGTTCATGACCAGATTGGATTCCCAAAGTGAAAATTTGTTGATGCGAAAGATCCTTAACGTCGGAAGAAAATATTTGTTTGAATGGTTTGACAAATTATGTGAAGAATATTGTGAGGAACAAGCCATTGAAGATAGAGTGTCCGCTGATCAAATCCGACGCAATTTTTATACTGACCTCCATGAAAGTTTTTTCTGCTTTGTGCCCAACATGCTGTATAAATTTTTGTTTGACAATGACGACACATTATCGAACCCCGACCACCCTTGGAGGAGCACATGGCGATGAATTGAGAAAATGATAAAAAAGAGTAGGAACGGTTCATGACCAAACAACAGTGGGAATAATTTTTGAATAAATGAAAACCATTGTTGACCTTGAATCCGTCAACCAATAAGAGTCGAGTCAACAATGGGGGGGTTGTTGAAGAGATTTTATGAATAAAGAAGATGGAGGCTATTTGACAAAAGAATGAAGGCCTATAAGAAGTCGAGTCCACTGCGACGAAATAGATTTCCATTCATCCATAAGAAAGCAGTAGATATCCAAAAACTAGAGAGAGAAAAAATATACAGAAAACAAGAGAAATTGAGGGATATTTCCAACCCGTTACATCATAAGAGATGCTTGAAGAAGAGATGGTCGAGCAGCCAAAAATACTACCTGATTTGAGGGAGAGTCGACCAGTTGAAGAATAAGGTGAGTCACTGACATCTGAAGATCAGTCAAATGCAATGGTTTTGACCCCCCATAAAATGTGCATAATAATTCCAGATGCTACAACTCCCATTAGTTATGTACCTATGATCATGACGACCAGACTAACTATTAGACATATCATCGAGTGTGACATGGGATTACAACTAGGAGACATTAGTTTTTGGAACCAACTAGACCAATGTGGTAGAATTGCAGACATATTGATAATATAGTGACCAGAGCGAGGTAATTGGATTACCTTCACTCCTGAGTTTGGGAGATATTCTTTCAATTTATTTTATTCAAAACAAATCAAGGTATCCCCCTTCCAGAAACATTGTTGATTGAACCTACTAACTCGTCGGAGTCTTGAATAGATAAAGAAGAATATTTAGAGGAGATACGCTTGTCTTGGAAGTAGTTGCATTCATCAGAAGTCATCAATAGTCATTTAATAGTAAGCTCTTTAAATAATCAGTCGATCAATTCAAAATATCATAGAAGTAGAAATATGGTTCTACGTCTTCCAGTCAATACTCCTATTTTTTAAGGAGATGGAGATCCTAAAAAGCATTGGTTTGTGCGTGAGGCCCTATGGAAAGTTAACCTAATTGATGATGAAAATCAGCAAATTGCACAATTTGTAGGAGGACTTAGAAATCATGCACTCACATGGTACATGAATGTTTTGGAGGAAGGTCCAAAAAAAAAAAACCATATCAAAGACGCTTTTCTAGACCACTTCAAGGTCGACGATTCAAAGCACTTGGAAGGCCATCACTTGAAGCAGATCAAGCAAAGAGTGGGAGAATTTTTTCGAGAATATGATAGTATATTCAAAGCCTTTCCTAAGCCGAATGCCCTCCAAAATCCACCCTATTGTAGTCATTCAATTCTTTTCGGGCGGTCTAGCTGAAAGAACTAGAACTCTATTATTGATGCACAACTACACAACCTATGAAGACTCCCTAGAGAAAGCATTGTGAATTTAATCAAACTCATATAATTCTAGTTGCACCATCAACCGATAATTGCTAGACATAATTGAGAGGATGGAGAATTCGATGCAGCATTTGAATCTCCAACATAATGACCTATGGTGCATTAAATGCTATAATGAAGGGCATACTAAGGATACTTGTGCCTATGATGCTGAAAGGGCCTATCACAATAATTATAACATTCAATAAAGAGAAATGAGAATTCCAGAAGAACAACTAAATATATTTCTTGAAGAAAGGAAGCCAAAAAATGTCCAAATGATGCAGCTGACATATTTTTGTGATATATATGAAATATTTGAGCCCCACATGATGACAAATTTCCCATACAATGTTGATAATGTCAAGCCAAAGTGGTGTGGAATTTGTCGGACGACACAACACTCAACTGTCGAGTGCATAAAGAATATAAAATCTAAATCAAATCACCACATTGTCTATCAGACGTAAAAAAATGATAAACGAGGACGGGATAATCGCAATACTGACCATCACAATTATGGAAATAACCGACGAGGAGGATACAATGGTTGAGGAAGAAACTACAATAATTGAGCATACCGACCACCAGTTCGAACATGACCACGTTGCCATGTATGATTCAGTGAAGAACATTTAAGTCCGAACTATCAGTGGAAGGAAAGGACTGACTTAAAATTCTATACAAAGTGTGGAGTTGGGGAGCACAATCTTGAAGAGTGCCCCATTATGTTAGATGCCCTTAATAAAATAAAAATTGTTAATATTTTATCGTTTGTCTCTAAAAATGAAGTGTGTAGCACTAAAATTCTGCATGTAATTACACGACAAGGCACAAAGACTGCGGGAGATAACCCTCATGTCACTTGACTGCAAAATACATAGGAAGATTATCCTAACCCGACGAAGCAAAAAGATATATTAAAAAATGCCTCAGAAATATTCTCACAAATAACATCTGATGGAACTAAAGAAGAAAATAAAAGTAAAATGCTTCATAACTTACTTCATTTATTAACAAAATAAGAATATGTGGCAAAGTTAATCGATGTAATGCATCTTATCAGAAATAATGGCCAAAATGAAAAAATTACTAAAAAACTATGGAGTCTGAATCACAAAGACAAAGCCAACATGGATCCTCTTGTTGACTTGGAACTTGACAAGTTTCAAATTTCACAAGTCGTCCTCGATTTTGGACCACAATCAAACTTCATGACTATATCAACATGGAAAATAATTGGTCGACCATGAATTGAATAATCGTGGATATATCTCAAATTAGTCGACCAAGGACTGATTGAACCCATTGGTGTATGGAGAAATGTCAAAACTTCAATCATGGGTATCAACACCCATATCGACTTCAAAATCATTGATCCAAGAAAAGGATCCAAATATTTCCAGCATTAGTCGGACGACTGTGGGGACGTAAAATGAAATAGTCCATTTCACTGGAGAAAGAACGAATTAAGCTTAAAGGAGATGGGAAAAAAGGAATTGTACCTATCAATTCATTTGAAGGTAAAATCTGGGTAGAACCTGATGATCACAATGAAGACATCCATCATTTGTATCAAATATTTCACAACAATGAATATTCCGTCGAACCTAATAATCATGGATAAATGTGATTGGGGACCCCCTTTTCTATTGGATATAAATCTAACTCAGAATTATACGATTGGAAAATTGAGAACTATGGGGCACAAGATCGGGAATGCAGGTCTGTTGAAGTCATACTTAGAAAAACAACACGACAATGTTTTATTGTATCAGGCGTTCCAAAAATATTTGAAAATAAAATCAGAGAGTATCTAACTATGATTCCAATGAATAAGGAACCGACGAGTATTCCACCACTTCTCTATAAAGAACGAGAATATTTTTCTATGCATATTGAAGAAGTATCTAAAAATGTTGGTGAACAAGGCCGACTTCATACTTTGGTTGAAACATTCACTAGACAAGCTACAAGATGGTGGGATACACATCAATCTCATCTACAAACTTTGAAAACTGCTTCTACAAACTTTATTGAATGGTTTGGAGGGAAAAAGATTACATCATAAATTATAATACCTATATTCACGCAAGGTCAAGACCGAGTCCAACATATCGATCTATGGAAAAGTGAATGGAAATGAGATGGATACTTAGATGAAATATTATACCCTCATATTTTTCCAAATACACTTGAAGATATATCCAGCAAATGGTATAATATGGAAGAAGCCGGAGGAGACACATTCAACTGGTAGGAAATTAAAGAAAAATTCATCAAATATTTTTCTTTCACCCCAGAAGAAGAAACATGCAAGAAGAAGTTAACCAAATTAAAAATTTCATCCAACCGTCGGATGAGACTACTACATTGATTACGACCAAATGAATTCAAATGACCTGCAATAATATTACTAGAAGATAAATGTGTCAATCAACATGACTTAAGCCTGAAAATGATAAAACCACTAGGCATGGGTTTTCATTGGAAAAGACAACATCCTCAAGTTCAAAACCCTGTAAATACATTGATGAATATCAGTACAGAAGGGAAAGAAGAACCGGAATGAATGACTACAAGTGACTTACCCCTGGATTTTACAGAATTTAAAGAAGGGGAGTGAAATATTAATGAACAAAGAGCACTGGAATGGATGGATGCGAAAATAAAATTAAAAGAAGTTGACATATCGAATGACGACCAACCAAAGCTAGCAAAAATCAGAGATTATTGGTCTGATCAGAAAATAGCCGACATTAGCAACCTACTGAAACAATACCAAGATTTTTTCGCACGAGACTACAAAGATATAAAAATACATGTCCAATAAATGTGGGACATGAATATTGACATCAATCCAGCTGCCAAACCGGTCAAGAAATGGTCGTATAGTTGGATGTAGTAAAAAAGGAGATCGAGAATATGATCACTGTAGGAATTATCTATCCAGTTGATCAATCGGAATGGGCTATCCCTATGGTCATCTAGCCAAAGAATCACGGCCCTACAAAATTAAGAATATGTTTTGACTTCAGAGGATTGAATAAAGTCACGCTAACCAGTCCATTTCCCACACCATTTTCCGACAAAATTATTAATGAATTCATAGGACACGAATGTTATTCTTTCACTAATGGATTTTTCGTCTATAATCAAGTACCTATTGAAAAATAATACTAGCATAGAACGACATTTGTCTGCAAATTCAGATCCTTCGCCTATAATTTCATGCCATTTGGACTTAAGAATGCACAAGCAGTATTTTCTAGGATGGTGGTAAACACATTTCAAGAGTATATATATAAAACTATGGAAATTTACTTCGACGACTGGACAATATATTCACTATTAAAATATCATATCCAATATCTTTGATTGATTCTAGAATGTTGTCGTCAAATTCAACTATCGTTGAACATTAGAAAGTGCATCTTTTCTACTCCCATTGGTATCTTACTTGGACATATTTTATGTAAAGAAGAGATTAATGTCGATTATGCCAATATTAAAGTCGTTCTCTATTTGAAACCAATAGCGAATCCAAATCAAGTTCGCATACTTCTTGGTCATATAGGTTATTACCAAAATTTCAACGGGAATTACTCTGATATGACTTATCCTTTGGAGGAATTACTCAAAGTAAATAAAGACTTCAGATGGTCGGAAGAATATGCAGAGTCGTTTGGTCGACTTAAAAGAAAACCCGTCAAGGCACCAATCTTGAGGTTCCCAAATTGGTTGATTCAATTCCATGTTCATATCGGCACATCAGGAATTGTAGTTGGCGCAATTCTTACCCAACCAGCAGAAGATAGAATGGACCATCCTAACGCATATGGTAGTCACAAACAAAACAAGGCTAAGAGAAACTATTCAACGAAAAAATGGGAAGCTTTGGGCATGGTTTTTGCACTCCAAAAATATTGGCATTACCTTATAGATAATCCATTTAAATTTTATACAGATCATAAAGCACTCAAATATCTATTCAGTAAAACCCTGCACCATGGTCGATTATGCAGATGGTTACTCTTGTTTCAAGAGTTTGAGTTTGAAATAATTGTTCGAGCAGGGAAAAATAATGTTTGGCCCAACCACATATCTTAGATTGAAACAGGAGAAGATCTCGACGGTATCGATTACGAATTTTTTGACTCCCATCTCTTTCATGTTGAATCCGTCCCAACAGAATTGCAGGATATAGTGTAATTCCTTGAAAAAGGTCAAGCCCCTACTAGAATTCTGAAAAACAAATGAAAGGTACTTGTGATGAAATCCACACCTTATACTTTAATAAATGTATTCTTGTATAAATTTGGAACTAGCGATGTATTGAGACGATGTGTACTTGAACACGAGTGACAAGATATTATTCATGAAGCTCATAGTGGACCTGCTAGAGGACACTATCATGCCAACACAATCACACGAAAAATTCTTTAGTCTGGCTTATGGTGGCCCACATTGCATAAATATTGCATAAATCAAGTAAATAAATGCGACAAATTCCAAAGACTAGGCCGACCACTACCAAAGAACGAAATGCCATTGATACATGTCAATCCTAGTCTAACATTTGAAATATGAGCAATTGAATTCATTGGACCATTCCTAGTACCTGGCCGATGGAAGGGAGCTAGATATATTATCAGTGGAGTCTAATATGTTACTAAATGGGCGGAAGCTGAAGCTGTCGAAGCATGTTCTATTGAAATAGCTGCAAATTTCATATATGAGGATATCGTCACAAGGTTGGTTTCCCCCTCACTCTTATCAGTGACAAAGGGACACACTTTCTTAATAAGACGATATCGGTACTACTAAAGGAACTTATGATTGATCACCATAATATTTCTTCGTAGCATCCACAATCGAATGGAGTGATCGAAGCATTGAACAAAACATTAACTAAAGGTTTAGCGAAGCTCTGTAGTATTGAGAAAGATGATTGGGATGATATGATACCATCTATTTGATGGGTATACAGGAAAACATATAAATGATCAACCAGCCAGACGCCATTTAAATTGGTCTATGGGAAAGAAGCAATTGTTCCATTACACTTCAAGCAGCAGGCACTGCTTATTGCAAATATACTCCACTTGGATATTGTTAAAGCTATAAAATAGACAATTCGACTTATCCAAGTTAGAAGAACATTGTCAGATCGTCATCTAGCATCAGGAAGTTTAAAAAAACAACAAAAATCATAGCATGATCATAGTATTCAAGACAAAAACATATCATTTGGTGACCTATCCCTACTCTATGATAGTCGTATTAAAGGAAAACCGAATAAATTGCATATAGCATGGCTTGGTCCATATGTCATCAAAGAAATCAATCATAATGGATCTATTTGACTAATAAAATTACAAATAATTTTTTTTCCCAAAGTCATCAATGGTTCCATATTAAAGCATTATAAAGCTTAATTTAGGTATGACGCCAATCAAATGGTTGTATCATCATTCGGTCGACCGTCGTGCCTCAGGTCTGTAAAACTAGTTACTTTTTCTAAGCTTACTTTTATTTTATAAAAAAGAGCTCTAATTCACGGATGGTTGGCAAAAATTAAGTATTGCACAATAACGATAGACTATATCAGGAAACATGAAGACAAGTCCTAGTTGGAGAAATGAGCTTCTCAACCGACAAAGGGAAGGTACCCAACACCGAATACCAGGAATATATCAAATAGTTCATAATATCTAGAAGATCAACTGATCGTGTTAGAAATCACACGAAGGATTTCATTTGAAGCATGATTCGAAAAATTCCTTCACATGCATCATACAATCCATCACATATTTCTAGTTTCGTCGCAGTCATTGACCCTTTAAATACTATCATTTAATTTACCTCCATGTTAGCATACAACTCACCTTTAAAGAACTGATTGGATTTATACACGTATGATCCCTCCAGCAAATATGAATTTGCTGCATACAAGATCTGTGGCAATCATCCCACCATACTTCGACATTTTTTGTTTCCCCATCCGTCCCATCCCTATCAATTCACCACTTCAATGGACACTGCCAACATTCATTATAAAAGGATGTCCATAATCTGTATAGCATCACAGTAAAATCCTCAGGAATTCATAACGTTCTTCTTTGCCACCCTTTTATCTTTTCCTTTTGTTATTCTATTAGAGATGCTTGCGTTTAATGACTATTCCCTATCACCTCTCGTGATATATGAGCATTTCGATGTCCCCCCAATGGAATCTACAATCCACTCCATGATATATGAGCATTTAGAGAAATCACGATGTTCCAATACCAGGATTTGTCATTATGTTCCTTTCCACCAATCATGTTCTCAAAGCTCCTTTTCCCACAATCGACTTATTTGCAAGCTGGACCGAACGTGGAAAGTCTAGTGGGCCAAGTGACTATTTTCTTGGACTCTTTTCTTCTCTGATACAACAATCGACTGTTTTTTTGGTCAACTACATAATTGCGGAGCTGTTAGATGTTGTTTAGTACAAGACTCAAGGAATATATGTTGTTCAGTCCCATATCATGCTTCTAGCTAATTCTTCATACATGGGAACGTTTCCAACCATTGTACTAGTCCATATCAGTCCAGATTCATCACATGTATACATTTAGTTCGCATATACAAGTAGCAACGACCCTCAAATTTTTTATCCAACTTCAAGTCACTTTTCTAATCTCTTTGGGACGAAGAATCGCTTTGTTGGTGGGGGATATGTTGGAGGAGCCTAGTCGATGAGTCACTAGGTCCTCCACTGACTATGGTCGGCTTGAAGCCGTCAATCAGTTAGTTGACTGAACAATAGTTGTAACTGAATAACTGTATGTAACTTGTATAAATAGGTTGTAGATCTGACATCAGAAGATATCCCTACAATGGTATTGTACTCTGATTTGGTCCTATTAATATAAAGCTTGTTGTTGTTGTCCCATTTACTCACATATATGGTTCTATGATGTGTGTATGCATGCAACTCTTTCTCTATAGTATTATAATGTACTACTGGTAACCGATGCAATCCCTTAGACTACAATAGGAATGAATAGGAATGAATGGTGACTAAACCATAGTTTTGTACATCAATTGAAAAATCACTTGAATATTTTTTTGTAATGATCACATAGAACTAGACTTGGGAAACTTTCTCATAGCTAGCATATGAAATTTGTTTCATAGCATATGTGTTAGTTTTTATTTTTTAGTATATCCCTTAGGAATTTTTCGACCTTGTGAAACATTATCATGGGGATGATTGAAGGTTTGGAACAATAAAAAAGGAAACTATCAAAATGTAACTTTTGACAATCATGAGGCTATAATGGAATTGATCTTTTTTATATATTGAATCACTCCAACACTTGCCACTTGTCCTTTCTGTATTGAGGATTCACAATGGCATTTAACATTGCATGGGGATGATGGAAAACCTAAGTAGACTTAACTCTTAAGAACATGTGTTTCTTCATTGGAGATTACAAGTTTGAAACTAGAGGGGGTATGATATGTACACCTCCATAGACTAGTACACACCCTTATATATTTTCTTAACGATATTTGGATGTATTTTTCTACTAGACTAGTACTTTTTATGTTCAAAACCAATGTAATCTAATTTAATTTAATTATAGCTAAATTGAGGGACCATGGTATTTGTGATTTTACAATATGACGATGATAAATTGATTGGAATATGAAGGGAAATAATATAATAAGCCACCACAAGACCCTATCATATCTTGGGTTTCAAGAATAGCTATGAGTTTTACTATTTTTTAAAGGAATGGAAACATTTTAGAAAGTTTGGATGCAAACATAACATAAGAATTTGGGACCTGAGTCCTTATTGAATAGTCAAAGAACATGTTAGTAACATAATTAATTCCTTTTTTGAGAAAAAATAGTGATTACAAGATCTCAAATCGTACACGGATTAATAAAACATACAAAATTAAAACATGCAACAAAGTTGCTGGGTTTTCAAGATTCTATACACATGAAGACACGTGAGAATATATCAAAATAATTCTCTTCATTGGGAAAATCAAGAAAACCCGATCTCTGAGATACTCGTAAGGAAAATACAACCGATGTTGTCATGTTGGGGACTTCAAGAAGAAAAATTGTGACAATGATGTCAAAATTGGTTCATGTTTCAAGAAGAACACTATGAAGGCATACTAAATTCGGGGCTTGCATATATGAAAACAATGAAGATGATTGTTGGGATCTTATTTGAAGGAAACCCCATTAAGATAGACTTCTAAAAGGTATTAAAGATAAAGTGGTAGAGTTTCAAGAAATCCATTTTCATGCTATAAAAAATCAGAAACTTTTTTTGTGATGGCACTTATCTAGAGGTGTGTATGATGAGCATTGTAAAATCATTCTAGAGACGAATAAATTTGAATTATTTGAGGGATTTCAAGAAAGAAATCAAAGTGTAAATATTTCCTTTAACATGTTTGATAAATTGAAACCTTGGTATATTGGGCCAAACATAATCTACGACACTTGTTGTTGTCAGTACCACATTTAATCCGAGCTCTATTATGACATATTCATGTATTTATTAAAAATAAAATGTAAATATTATGCTCCTCCTCCAAAAATGTGTGATTTATTTCAATGATATTATGCATAAGGAATCCTCAAGATGTGTGTTTTAGTAAAATATGTGTAGGTGGAAGAGGATGCCCTAAATGTGGTAATCAGACATTGTTCCATAGGAATATGTACACCCTATATTTTCAAATATCATGGTCACAAGGAGGTGATATGAGTAAAGTTATTATGAACATATCCTCTTCTTCAAAAATTTACCATATAATGTAATAGTTGCATTGCATGTTACTAAGCAAAACCATAGTTCTAGAAATCGTTGAATGAAACAAAATTTGATCCATGAAATCATGCAAGATGGGTTCACATAGTAGTAATCCAATGTTAGGAACCTATGTCAACCCTTCTCTTTACTATGTTAGTATATTGTTTTTGGACGCATATGCTTTGTAAGTCATCCCGTAGTATTTGTTGATCCGTAGTTTATATTAGCCCATAGTATTGACCCATAGTATTGGATGCATATGCTTTGTAAGTCGTCCTGTAGTATTATATGTCCCATGGTTTTGACTCATTGTATTGGGCATAGACTTAGTATATAAGTGTGTGTTGAGGTCATTGAAGGCACCGTGAAGTTAATTGTATTGAGCTTGCTCAAAGGAGGTTGCCCCCTCGAAGTGGCCCGTGATTAATATAAAAGCGATTCTGTTCTATTATTTCTGATATCTCATGTATTTGCATTAATTAATTATTGCAGGTACATCACATCCAATGGAATAAATGCTTCATCAATTTGAGTCATAAATATCAATTTAGGGCGAATTTAAACTTGCTTCCTAAATTCATTCAAAGACACTTGGTAAATTTATACCTGAGACATAAGAACCAATCAAAGTAGCATAATTGAGTGTTGTAAGCTCCTCCAAGCTAGTTTGGGAAAGGATGACATGAGCATAAGTTTCATAAGCTTCATTGGAAGAGTTTCAAAAGTTTACACTCTAATGCAAAAACTAAATTGCATGTTACTGAGGAAAACCCTAGTTATAGAAATTGTCAAGCAAAATACATCATGACCATGGACTGATAGGAAACATGTGATCCTAATTCTAGTCCAATTACATTAATCCAATAGAAATATTGTTCAACAATTTGAATCCTAATTACATGTTTATGGTGAGTTGTAAATTGATTTCCGAATCCTTTTGGGGACACTTAGTGAATTCATATTGGGGGCATAAAAACCAACCCAAGCAACAAAATTGAGTAACATAACCTAAATGATGTCCACATGCTTGGTTGATAAGGTTTTAAATTTTTTTAACATGTAATCAAAATTGCATTCCATGTTACTAAGGGAAAAAAAATTCCAGAAATCATTGAATAAAACAAAATCCAACTGATGGACTTGTGAGAGAGGGGTGCCTAGCTATAATTCAATTTCATGAGTCCAACAAAAATTATTGTTTTTCAATCCAAGTCCCATTTATCATTTTATAGTGATTTCAAACTTGCTTCTTGAAGCCATTAATTGAGAGTTGGTGAATTTATACATAGGGCATCAAAAACAATCTGAGCAACATAATTGAGTGTCATGACCTCCTAAATTTTTTTTAGGGATGGATGGAATGAGTACAAGGTTTACAAGCTCCATTGGAATATTTTTCAAACATATATCTTGAAATGAAAAAAGTGCATTCCATGTTACCAAGAAAAACTCTAGTTGCAGAAATCATCGAATAAAACAACATCCAGACCATGGACTCATAGGAGAGGGGTACCCCTACATATAATCCAATGCCACACATCTAACAAAAATAATGGTTAATAGATCATAATCATGGTTATATTTTTATAGTGAGTTGTAACTTGCTTTTTGAATCCATTCATGGACACTTGAGAAATTTCTATCAGGGGCATAAAAAACAATCCAGGGAGAAAAAATGAATGTTGTAGCCTTCTGTAAGTTTTTTTGGGTGATTCTAACATGATAACAATGTTCACAAACTCCATTGGAAATGTTTTCAAAAAATTACCCTATAATGCAAAAAATGAATTGCATGTTACAAAGCAAAGCTCTGGTTTTGGAAATAATTAAATAAAACAACATCTAGGCCATAAAATCATGGGAGAGGGATGAACCTAGATGTAATCCAATAATATGAGTCGAACAAATATGTGGTTCATTTATTCGAGTCTAATTTACATTTTTATGGTGAGTTTTTTTCTCACTTCTTTATGTCATTCAAGGACACTTAACAAATTTATACTAGGGGCATAAAAGAGAATTCAAGTAGTATGATTGCATGTCATAACCTATTGCAATTTTGTTTGGGAAAGGCTGACATGAGAATGGTTTCCACACAATTTATTGGTAGAATTTTCAAACATTTACTCTGTAATGCAAAAATCACATTACATGTTATTAAGTAAATCCGTATTTTTGGAAATCATCAAATAAAACAGCATACGAGCCATGCACTCATAGGAGAGAGATATCCTCATTATAATATAATGTCACAAGTCCAAAAAAATCGATGGTTCATTGATTTGAGTCATGGTTATCATTTTATAGTGAGTTCAAACTGTCTTCCTAAATCCATTTAGGGACACTTAGTGAATTTTGATTGAGGGCATAAAACTAATATGAGAAGCATAATTGAGTGCCTAACCTTATACGAGTTTGTTTGAGAAATTCCAACATGAACACAATGTCCACAAGATCCATTGGAAGAGTTTTCAAACCTTTAACCATTAATGAAAAAAATTACCATTTAGGAACATTTTAGAATTGATAATGTGATTCTAGGGTTTGTGTTATTGATCAAAATATTGCAATCTCCTTCAACATATGACTAATATATATATGAACATCCTCAATGAAAAAAGGATTAAACACTAAAAGAAAAAGGCCCTTTAGCGGAGTTTATAGCGTATTCTCCTTACAAAAGAGACCAAATATCCATTTCTAGCGAAGGTTAGTAGCGGAGGCTAGTGACCAGAGGTTTTTATTTCGGTGCTCTTTCAACATAATTGCATCAATGCATCTCTAACATAAGCGCACCGGTGCATTCACCGATGCATCCTAATTTTTCACACCACAAGTCAAAAACATATTTATCAAACCAAAATAATTTCCAAATAACAATAGCGGTGTGTTCCATCACATACACCCGCATTGGTGTGTTTCCTAGAAACCACTGCACCACATACTATTTAAAAAATAAAATATTTAAGTAAAAACTAAACACAGTGCGTTCATTAACGATAACCACACCGATGTGTTTCACCAAAACCTAATGCACCGAACATTATTTATAATCTATTTTCTTAAAACACATATCTCAAAAGTCTAACAATGGTGCATCCTTATTGAAACGCACAAGGGCGTTCACAAGGCAGTAATGCACCACAATTTGATTTATCGAAATAGTATATATATATATATATATATATATATATATATATATATAGATATATATATATATATATATATATATATAATTTTATAATCGACAAAATATTTTAAAACCATTCTCAGTATGCTAAATGATATTTACGCACCGGTGCAGGTGGATAAACATAACACACCGGAAATCATTTTATGCAAAAAATATATTTTGTTATTTTATTAAAAAAAATGTTTTATTTTAACATCGGCTCATTCTAGTGCTTTCGACTCTAGATCACACCGGTGCATTCTAACGTCGAGCAAATCGGTGCAGGTTTTAATAAAAAAATTACCACGGCTGAAAACTCATGTTTACCCCACTTTAGTGCATCTAATCTCCTCTGCACTAGTGCTACTCTTCACCCACCTAGACGCCCTGACATTCGTGGTCCACGTGGATGCATCGTTGTATTGTACTAGTGGTTCGGTTTGTTTGAATTTTTCCAAACCATTTTCGAAAAATTCAGATTTACCATACATCACTAATATGCCTCCTTGACGCATCGTTCAATAGGTTAAATGTTTGTTACTTCACATAATAATTTTTAGTGGTTTATTTTTTAAAATTCAACCTTAAATTTACTTTTTTTTTTTAATTTAAAAATTTTGCGCAATGCATTCGAAACATTCGGCTCACATTGATATACCATGCGCCCTGTAAACTTTTACAGGTGCACCAGCAGCGGTGCGATCCGAACGACTCGTACGCACTGCACAACATGGAAAAATGAAAAATAAAACCCATAGATGGTCACCAGTGTGTTACACATTTAAGGGTACCGTCATTCAGGTGCCCTTAAGTGTAATACACACACTGGTAATCACACCTTTTATTAAAAAAAAATAAGCATTTAATGGTGCGCTTACGCCACTCATGCGCACCGAATATCGGTTCAATGACATGGTGTAAGTGCACCATTGATACACCTACTAAAACATTGAATTATCATAGACACCGGTGATTTTAGTACAATAAAGGGCACCAAAATTCCAATGCTTGTTATTTTCTAGCGCACCAATATTGGTACAATAAAACCATAATCATTTATACGGTGCGCATACGTCACATAATCGCACTGGAAATGGTGAAATTACGTGAAATGGGCGCACCAATGACACCTTTGATAAACTTGTGAAAACACAATTAATGGTGCTCCTATGTCACATCAGGGCACCGATGATATGATGTGCTGACATTGCATAGGCACACCGTAAATATCTTTAAAATAATTTATAATTTTTTAAATTCAGTGCATTTGAATAATAGTGCGCTAATAATATTTAGGTGCACCGTCCAATTCACTTTAAATTTTTTGATATATAACTAGTGGTGCAGCATATATATTGTAGCCACTACTCGTCGATGCTTCCAGTATATAAGCGCATCGCTTATAAACCCATGAACACATAATTATCGGTGCTCCTATGTCACGTCAAGGCACCAGTTCACAGTGCGTTGATGTGGAACATGTGCACCATGAATATACTTCAAATAAATTATTGTTTTTTAAATTCAGTGTGTTTGAATAACGGTGCGCTAATAATATTTAGGCACACCGTCGAAATCAATTTTAAATCTTTTTATATATAAGCGGTGTGTCATAGATATTGTAGTGCACCGCTTGTCGATGCTTCCAGTATATTAATGCACTGCTAATGGTGCGTTTCTAATATTTATGGCACGCCGGTTTTCTTTTTTTGGAAAAAAATTTAATATTTTATTTTGGTAGATATAATCTTGTTATAATTATTTTATATGTATTCTTATGGGATTGATTTATATTATATGTAAAACCAAGACGTGATCACCGTGAGGAGCAGCAACAACACGAGGCATAGGTAGATCAGTACAACTTTCGCATAGAGTGGGAGGATAGGGAGAGGGAGAGAGATTTATACCCTCATCCCATTACACCTCAGACTAGACACCTCTTGAGAGTTTTCGACCTCCTCAAGTTCTATGAGGAGGATACATCACTCAAGGGGATCAATACATTTCTAACCTAGTTGATTGCACATTGGGATCATTTTAGGCAGGCCTTTCAGTCTCAATGAGTGGTTCCATCCCACTAAGGAGGAAATTTACTTTATCACTTAGCTCTCTAGGAGAGGTGAGGACCTTCCTCATTTCCCTAAGGTTCTAGTTGGATCTATAGAAATGAATCAGCTAATATATGTTCATAGATATGTTGATCAAAACATCCTGGAGCCTTCTCAGTTCCAGGTCAGCGGTGGGAAGCTTTCCATTGTTTCTTTTGGTAGAGAGGATGTGAGGTGCCTTTCTTTGTTGGTGATGACTATCGCATATTACACCATGGATGGGCAGTGCATTAGCTATCGTTTATTATATTATTTCGATTCTTTGGTGCAAGCACCTAGATTCATTAGGTGGTCTGCTACTTTTTTACAATAGTTTTGTTATGCTCTTAGTCGATGTTGTGCATGTATTGGCGTGAGGGGGAACTTCCCCTTCAGTTTTAAGTTGTTTTGTATTTGTTTGAGATATTTCTGGAAACTAGGACATATTTTGACATGCCCTCTCCTAGGTTGATGACAGATGTGTCTATGCGCATGTGGGGATAGATGATTCCCAAGAGGGGGCAGCCATAGTTTCCTATGAGGATCACTGCCGATGTGCTTGACATGCTAGGCGGCGAGGACCAACCTCGATTAGATATGATTTCATATCCATATGTGGGGGTTGGATTTGAGAGGGTGTACCAACATCTTCTTCACCTAGGATGAGCCACCTGATCACGTAGGTAAATTTAGCATTATGTTTAATTTAATCTATTTTAATTTTATTCTCGTTATTCTTAATGCAAATGAAAAATATTTTAAATTGTTGTATTAAATTCATGTTTAATGAAATTTTCTAATTATTATTGTGTACTATATATTTTCACATTTGATGGTGATGTGGGGCCTCCTTCGTCACGGGATGATGAGGATGAGGACACACAAATGCAGGATCAGTCGGAGGTGCCTCATCTAGCCAGACCTAGCCTTCGATGGAGGCCTGAGTGTTATATTTTCATACTTTAATTCAATATTATATAGGATATGAACTTAAAGAATAACAAACAAAGCAAAACACAATATACACAATAGTTTTCCTCGGGGAAACCATAAAGGAGAAAACCCTACAACTTCCTCAAAGATAGATTCGTCACCAATACAATATCACAAAATGGAAAGAACCAAAACAAGATAGTCTTCTACAACTCTCTCTCTTTCTCCTATGCGAACTTGTCTTCTCTCTCTCACTTATGCGAACTTGAGTGAGTGAGTGTGTGTCCAAATGAGTGATCCTAGCTCTTTATTTATACTTTACTTTTAGGGTGACCTTTTACTTAACTAGGTCGGCCTCCACTAAACTGTTTGGGTTGAATTCTCTAGGATGATACTAAATAATAAATTTAAATTTGACCTTTTGGGGAACTACTGCCCTGATTTACAACGGAAGATTTTAACTCAATGACCTAGTATGACTAAGCATAATAATGACATCCCCAAACGGAGGAAAAACATCTCCGTCAGAGGTACAAATAAAATACAATAATAATAACAATATAAAATACAAGGGAATATCTTCTGAAGTTACAATTACAACAAAACTCCCTCTTAACTAGGAAGGTATTCTCTTGCCACAATCATCAACCCCTTGGACACAATTCTGGACAATGTCATCATCACTGGAACTTCATCATCAATACTGGATCATCATCATCGCTACTGCTGCAATCCTCATTTTGTCGATCAATGATTGGTAGCATCTATCGAATCTATCTATCATAGGAATTTCTACAGATCCAACCCTTTTTCATGTTGGATGTAGGCCTAGCCCTCGTGTAGGTATTCATCATCTCTATGAGCAATCCATTGAGTAGTTACAACCCAGGACCAATCATTACATTTCCACAGAAATCACTTTTGCCTCCTACTATCATCTCATCGTATCCATATCATCTCATCATCACACATAGAGCACAACCCAGATGCACATCTCATGTCCAATAGACCACCTACGTCTCCCACCTAGTGGGTACATCCCAGGAGAACCCCAGGTGCATTACGTCTCTCGACGATCATCCTGCATCTACCATCATGGGAGGAAAATCAGGAGCACCCTAGGTTCATTACGTCCCATGGACAACCTATGCCTTCCACCATGCGAGATACTTCCTAGGCGCACACACAGTGTCTTATGACCAGTTGAACTCTCAACGTCTCTAGTATGGGAGGAAAATCAGGATCACACCAAGTGCATTAAGTTCCAAGGACCACCTATACCTACCACCATGCGAGAACCATCCCTTACATCTACCAACATGGGAGGAAAATTAGGAGTACACCAAGTGCATTACTTACCAAGGACCAACTATGCCTACCACCATGAGAGAATGGATCTAGTGTATCTGTCTCTTCCGATCTCATCACTCCCTCTTAGCAGGAACCTCAATCTGAATAACACCAAGCTTCTCTCTGAAGTACTTGAAATTCAATCTGTCTAGCGGCTTGGTAAACACATCATTTATCTGCTCGTCTATCGCCACATACTGGAGCTTCATTTCTCCTCTCTACATCATATCCCTGATATAGAGTTACTTGATCTCAATGTGCTTCGACTTGTCATGGAACACTGGGTTCTCAGACAACTTCACACAAATCTGGTTGTCACATAAAATACAATTTGCCTCTAATTTGAGATCAAACAAATCTAATAGTAGCTTCTTAATCCATACTACCTCACAAATGGTTGAACAAGCTGCAACATACTCTGCTTCGACTATACTCAATTCCACGCATGAATGCTTCCTACTAAACCAGGAGATCATACTGGATCCCATACTGAAGTAGCATTTTGAAGTTCTCTTCCTATCTCCGGCACTGCCTGCCCAATCTGAATCAACATAACGCTGTAGGTTAATCTTCTGATTTGCCAGATACTTGATCCCATAATCAACTGTACCCTTCGGGTACCTCAATATATGCTTTACAGCAATCAGGTGAACTTGTCTTGGATCCGTCAGGAACTAGCTCAAGGTGTTCACAACAAAGCATATGTCTGGTCTCGTGTTCATCAAGTACACCAATGAACCAATCATCTGATGATACATCGTGGCATCAACTGACTCTAATGAAGCATCACATAGTAGATTCAAGTTTGATTCCATGGGTGTGGCCATTGCCTTGCATTCCATCATTCTGAACCTCTTCAGAATATCTACTGCATATTTCCCTTGTCCAAGGAATATTCATTTGTATTCTACCATACCTCCATGCCTAAGAAATAATCCATCATACCCAGGTCCTTCATCTTGAACTCTGCATCAAGCCTCCTCTTCATATCTGCAATAATCTCATCCTCCCCTATTACAAATGGGTCATCTACATATAGCAGGAGTATCACTGGATTTCCCACTTCAACCTTGTAATAAATTTTGGAATCCACTTTACTCTTGGTAAATCCTAAACTCATCAAGAATATTCCCATCATGATGTACCATGTCATGGGTTCCTGTTTCAATCCGTACAAGGCTTTCTTCAATTTGCACACATGATTTTGTCTTTCATGTGTCTCAAATCCTAGTGGCTTATCCACATACACTTCCTCTTCTACTATACCATTCAAGAATGATGTCTTGATGTCCATCTGGTGTACCTTCCATTTCATTACTGCAACCAATTCCAGTATAGATCTGATGGAAGTGTATCTCTCTACAGGTGCAAATGTCTCCTCGTAGTCTATGCCTTCCTTCTATGAGAAGCCATGTGCCACAAACCTTTCATTTTGTTTCTCAATGCTACAATCTGCAACATGATTGATCTTGTAGATCCACTTCGAAGTCACAACAGACTTCCCTTCTGATCTCAAAACTATCTCCCAAACATCATTCTTCATAATCATCTAGTACTCCTCAATCATGTCATCCTCCCATTCTTTCTTCTCTATTTCTTCCTTATAGTTGGAAGGTTCTTTATAAATGATGTCACAAAACAGGGATACATAGCTGGAGTATGGTCTAGGTCTCTTGCTTTCTCTGTCCATCCCCTATGGAGTGCCATACTTCTTTACATCTTGTATTGCTTCTCATACCCATGCTGGATTTCTCTTGTGGGTGTTATTCTCACGACGTGGATCTAAAGGTTCTTTTGTTTCTTCCATGTCGTGGTTTTCATGCTATTCTGGAATCACTTCTTCCAAAGTTGTGTCTCTTCTGGGTGCTTCAGTTTCTTCAATCCCTTCAATAGGTAGCTTTCTTGATTTTTTGTATGCTGAGTCTTCTTTGAATGTAACGTCTCGGCTGATGTCAATCTTCTTGAATCCTGGGAAGTATATTCAGTAGGCCTTTGAAGTTTTTCTATATCCTACGAATATTCCCTTCTTTCCTAAAGGATCTAGATTCATCCTCTTCTCCTTCGGAATGTGTATGTACACTGGGAAGCCAAATATCCTGAGATGGCTGACTTTTGGTTTCTCACCGTAGAAAAATTCTTCTGGAGTCTTTTTATCTCGTACTCGGTGAGGTGTACGATTCTTTACATACACCGTTGTCCTCGTAGCTTCTTCCCATAAGTGCATCGGAAGATCCTAGTCATGAAGCATTGATTTCGTTGCTTCCATTATCATTTTGTTCTTTCATTTTGCAATTCCATTCAGTTGAGGATTGTAGGGAGTTCTCAACTCCCTCTTAATCCCATATTCTCTACATAGGTTCTTGAAATCTTCCAAAGTGAATTCTCCACCATTATTTGATCATAAGGTCTTGATGTTATTTTCTGTGTGATTCTCGACCAAGGCTTTGAATTC
Organism: Larix kaempferi; assembly: GCA_027924585.1. Taxonomy (NCBI): domain Eukaryota; kingdom Viridiplantae; phylum Streptophyta; class Pinopsida; order Pinales; family Pinaceae; genus Larix; species Larix kaempferi. The sequence goes on from BSBM01000206.1 coordinate 10,798,095, forward strand.
ATTAAACTTACTAAATACCTCATCATTACCTTTCAAGAAGTAAATCCAAGTCTTAGGGAAAATTTATCAATGAAAGAAACATAATATACATACCCGCTTAGTGAGATGGATGACATGGGACCACATACATCGGAGTGAAATATCTCCAATATTCCTTTTGCTTTATTTTCATTGTTGGTAAAATCCTTCTTCACATTCTTTCCTTTCACACATCCTTTGAAAATACCTTCATGATTTGTCTAGATCTATGGTAGTCTTGAAACAATGTTTCTTGCAATAGGTAGTTCTCTATAGTGCACATGCACAAGAATTCTATGCCATAACTCACTTGGTTCCATGGATACATGAACCAATTCTTGTCCAGGTTGTCCCTTCAATTTGTACAAGCTTCCCTCTTTCTCTCCAATCACATTTGCATCATTTATTGTCTTTATGTTGGAGGAGCCTAATTCGACCTGCCGACTAGGTCCTTCACTCAACTACTTGTAATACATGTCGACAGATTGAGTCGACCAATACATGTCGAGTCGGTTAGTTGAACCAACAAGTAGTTATGTAACTATTTTTCAATCATATAAATAGGATGGTGAGCCAACTTACATATTTAAGTCAGTCTGTTCATACATATGTAATCCTATTTGCATATCTTGTTGAGAAATAGAAAGGCTTGTTGCTTCATCTTCCATCACTTGTTTATTGTATCTGTATCATTGTGCTTTCTTGCGTATATTATAATATCTATGAATGGTAACCATGCAACCCCCGCTACTACAACATTGGTTTTGTTTCCGATTATACATGCATAATATGACAATGAGCATGATCAAATCATATCAGAGCAAGAAATTGAGGATTGGTGGGAGAGAAAGATAGCAAACTATCTGCAAAACTATGCCAAAAGAAACAAGTTGACTACTGCTCAAGAAAGACAAAAGTTATTCTCCAAGACGCATGAAAAATTCACAGAGTCCATACCGTTCACGTTGAAGAAGCTCCTGGATGAAAATACCAACAGATGAAAAAGAGTGACAATTAATTCAATCGTTGACCATAGGAGGCCATACAAATCTATCATAATGGTGCGAAAAAATTTCCAACGTGTTCTGTGAAGAATGTGCTATTGAAGAGCAAGTGTTCGTCCACAACATGAAGAAAAGGTTTTATAACGAACTTACTGACCGATTTCTATGTTCTATATCGATACTTCTGTTCAGGTTCTTGATCGACAAAGGAGAAGTACATATTGTCGAGACTCGACCCTTGTTGTCACCGCCACTTCTGAACGCAAATTGGGAAGAAACACAAAGAAAGTGGGAAAAAATTCGTGCAAGAACAGGAATGGGAATATTTCCTGAACAAATGAAGTACCATACTTCCCCAGTTGCCTAAAGAGATTCGGGCTGACATTGGTGGGGTAGCCAAACATGTTCCTGATGGAGTAGATGTATGACGAAATTCGACAGATAAAAAGATGACATGACTAACAACGAAAATTCTGAATTAAAATTAGACAAAAATAGAACAGTGAGCCACAAAATTACTCTGGATATCCAAAATATTGAACAAGAAAATAGGTGAAAGCGGCATGAAGAACTAAGGGAGAAGGCTTTTACGCTCCAAAAAAATGAAAGTCGGGTATAGCAACCGATGCATAAGGAAATCTGCCAGAGTCGAGTCAAGCTTGATAGGAAGGGGGCGTTGATAAAGATCTGTCATTGATGGAGGAATACTTGTGGATCGAGATTGGTAGATCTCTCCAAGTGAACATACCGAAGACTATAACACCACAGTCCCCATTGCAGCTAACTCAAAGTGCTCAAGTACAAAATACTGTCGAAGAGGATTTAGGACTTATGCTGGTCAGTCGGGAATCTTGAGTTGACGAAACAACGAAGGTGATGAAGTCGACAGATTATTGATTCATCGACCGAAAGAAGGGAACTGGGTCACTTTTCAACCCGAATTCTCAAACATAAGTTTTCATCTACTCTACTTAGATCATGCGAAAGCGCCCCCCTGCCACTTCCAGCATTAAGTGATTCGTTGAGTTCTTCGAAAAATATGAGGAGAAGTGAAATTCAGATTGAGAAAAATTTTACCTGGATTTCGACAGAAACGATTGAAGAAATCCAACATCCGATAACCAATGAAGAACCGACCGAAGTTCAAGACGCTATCATTGAAAGTAAAGGACAATCTCTTACACCTGTTAAAACACATTTAGAAATAGTACTTGTCAAAGTTATTCAAGAAAGTAATCATGTCGCCGGAAGCAATCCACCATCGCCACCAATAATGTTAGAGGTTGAAGCTGCAGTAGACATGGCCCACACAACAACACACCTTCCTTTTTAAGAGGGTGATGAATATCCTAGAAGGCATTGGTTTTTATGTGAATCAATATGGGGAGCTAACACCCTTACCAATGAAGATCTACAAATGGCACGATTTGCTGGCTCATTGTGAAAAATAGCTCTAACCTGGTATATGGCATACATTGAAAAAACACCCAATGCAACAAAGGCTCAAATCAAATAGTAGTTCTTATCCTTCTTTAAAACACCGGATGCGAAGTACTTGGCCATTGAAAAGTTGAAGACTACAGTGCAAATATCGACAGAAACTGTGAGGGAGTATGACAAGAGATTCAAAGGCCTACTGAGCCAAATCGACTATGACATTGAGGAAAATTTGTTAATCCAATGGTTCGTAGCTGGCCTATTATAGAAGATCAAAGCGCACGTCCATTGGCATAATGTCACCATGTATGAAGAAGCCCTGATGAAGGCTTTGCAAATAGAAATGGATGACGACTACCCCATAGCACCTGTCGACACACATATCAAGGAACAACTGGATAGCATGCAAAAATACATTTGAGATATCAACCTTAGAGGAACAAAAATCTGGTGTACAAAATGCTCCACATCAGGGCATACAAAATACTACTATCATCATGATAACCGATGACAAGACATACGGCTTGTATAGACAAAGTGCTTCTGCAACATCTATCAAGAGTACGACTCTCATTCTACAAAATAATGTCCATATAACATGAAGAACAACCAAGCTCAGCGGTGTGCTATATGTGAAGTTAATTCTCATTCCATATAAGAATGTCATTTGAACTTAAAGAACAAACAAAACTATCACGCATTACACCAGACTAATACTGTCGATCAAAGAAATAAAAGGAATGATATAAATGACTGGAGCGGAAGAAATGATAGATATCAAAGGAATGACAACAAAATATATGATCGATGTAATGATAATTTCAACCGAAAAGGAGGATTCCCAGGTCGAGGTCGCAATAATGGAAGTCGAGATTTCCGACCTCGTTGACCCCCACAGTGTTTCACATGGCGTAATGAAGGAAATCGTCATGCAGAATGTCCTTACAAATATCAGACAGATCTGAAATTTTGTACAAAGTGTGGTTTAGGGGATCACTATTTGGAGGATTTCCCTACCATGCTTGAAAATATCAATAATAAAAATAATGTTAATATCTTATCCTGTGTTCGTAAATCTGATGTAATTAGAACTAAGAACCTTCAAATTGTAACAAAGCAAGGAACTAGAATTGGTCATGATAATTGACAAATTAGTAAATTAGAGAATAAAGAGGATTATTCGAACCCCAATAAGCAAACATATATGTTTAATAATGCATCCGAAATATTTCATGAACTGGCATCTCAAGAAGATAATGATGAACCTCTATAAGACGCTGCTAATGAATTTATCAAATTAATAACTAAAGAGGAAGTTGTTGCGAATTTAATAGAATTAATGCACAATATTAAAAGCAAATATGTCGAAGCAAAGCAAACCAGAAACATATGTCAACTAAATAAAAAAGACAAGACTAATGTAGATCCTTTGGTCAACCTAAAAATAAAAGGATATTGTGTCCAATAGGTAGTCCTTGACTTTGTATCTCAAGTAAATACCATGACTCGTGATACTTGGGAGCACCTGGGTCAACCTCAACTATAAGATTCGGGCATCTACTTGAAACTAGCCAACCAAGGTCCGAGCGAACCAATCGGTGTATAAAGAGATGTTGAAACATCCATCAAGGATATAATGACAAAAGTTGACTTTGAAATCATAAACCCCAAAGATGGATCCAGTTCATTCCTAGCACTAGTTGGCCGACCTTGGGGAAGAAAAATGAAGGCATCATTATCGCTTGACAAAGAACGAATCAAAATCAAAGGAAATGGTTAGAAAGTCATAATACCAATTCACCTTTCGCAAGGAGAGCCCTCGACATAACCAATTGATGATGATAACGACATCCGACAGATATACCATATAAAGAATAATGAAGAGTATACTAAACCTAATTCACAAGGATAGCTCCATCTCAGAAATCCTGCATCGGTTGGATACAATGCAGATGTCGAACTATATGACTCGCAGATAGAGAACTATGAATTGCAAGCAAGAGAATGTTGGAAAATCGAAGTTATTCCTAAAAATTAAAAAAAAACAATGCTTCTCCGTCTCTACAATACCAAAGATATTCGAAATAAAAATCAGAGAATATCCAACACTGGCACCGGCAAAGAATGACTCAACATACACTCCTCCGCTGAGATACAAAGAACGTGAATCTCCATCTTTACACTTCGAAGAAGTATCAAAGAATGTCGGAGTGTCATGTCTCCTCTTTACTATTTTTTTTTCACGGGTCTAATGACCAAATATTACTTCTTTAATACTACGCCACAAGGTGTGAACTTCACTTAAAAACAAGTCCGATGCATAACCCGATAAAAGTATGCACATCGAAACTCCTGACGGAATAACTGTCATGACTTTTACTAAAGTGTTATAGTATTACAGAATATACGCACCATCAAGACTCACATCTTATATAATAGATTTCACTTGAATAAATAAGTGCGTAAGAGAGGCCCCTTAAGTCAATGTTATGAAACATCCTAGCCTCTATAAGAAATGAAAACAAGCTTAAATACTATCAGGCCTGAACCATGTGTGTGTGTATATATATATATATATATATATATATATATATATATATATATATTTATGTATCTATCCACATGCACTTAATACTTAAATTAGGATACTTTGTCCATACTATATATATATATATATATATAATAACTATATATATATATATATATATAATACTAGGAAATGAGTTTGAATTAATTTACAATACATTAATAATTTCATAATCCATATATTAATACTATCACAATGTTAGGGTTAACCTTGACTCGGGATTGAGTCAAAGTTGGTTAGGTCTAGCACATGTTTTTTGGGCACATGGTTTGTTGTAGCCCATGGTATTGCCCCATGGTATTGCATGTAAGGAAGCCTTTATAAGGCTTGAGGAGGGTCCATTGTAAAGTGGCCTGGAGGTGAGCGGGTGAGCTCACTTGGCCCGGCTTGGCCGGTTTAGGTCAAGGGTAATGAAGATCTTCATTGGGTGCTGGTTTTCCCCGCATGGGGTTTCCAGGGTAAATCGTGTGTCTCTATTATGTGATTGCTTGTTTGTGTTTATTTCTTTCGAAGAGTAAAATATGTATGCTCGTGTAATTACTAACAAGTGGTATCAGAGCCATGGTGTTTGAAGTCCCATCCGGCGAAAATTTTTTAAATCTGGGTGGTGTGAAAATTATCTTCTGTTGTGGGCATTGTGAGACCTGGTCAAGATGAGCGTCAACGTATTGCCGGCGTGGAGTAGGAACTCAGGCTCAACAAACTTGAAACTTAATCGTTGAGGCGTCGGTGCTGTTGGTTGTTTGAAGTGGGAACCGATGCATAAAAGATTGATCTGTGACAGAAGGTGCCAGAGAAGGTCGTTGAGGTCTTGACAATAGTGGTTCTAGAGTAGCTGACAAATTGGGATTCCATGGTGACAAGCGTGATCCTATAGCCACGGTTTGAAGCAAACCAGACATGGTTTTGACTGTTGTTTTTATTATTGAGAATTCTGTGAGGAAGTGAGAAGGTCTTCGTAGAAGAGAGCATGCGATTTGGTGAATATAATTGGTTGTTCCCATCCGTGCAAGACTAGGTGCGAGGGAAATTCGCCGAGGAAAGATCCGCCCACTAGACATTTTGTCCATGATGTTTGTAGCACCGGATAAACATTCTATGAGCCAAGGAAGGCATTGATCCGCTAGCAGAGATTGTTGAATAAATCCGTTGTTGAAAATAAAAGATTTCCATGAATGCTTCCTAGATGAATATACGCGTGCGTGAAGAAGCTCGTTGTGAAAAAGGGAACATCAACAGCCCAATAGCTTCCATGAAGAGCGACGCCATCAAAGTAGTGAAGTTTGGAATGATGAAGCAATATTTTCCTGAGATGCGCGAGTATCTTACTGTGGTTCGCCAAGGGAGTTGCAGTGGGCCATTATGGGGCTACCTGTAGGTGCGTCATAGCGGATCTGTGGACCAGTGTGCAAAGGCATGTGCGTTAAGATGAAGGAATGTGTCAATCTGAGGGTGTGAGGAATCCATGTGGTAAATGCAATCTGCCTAGTGATGAGAAGATTCCCCTCCTGAAAGATCAAATTGTTTGCAAGACAACCAAGGGATCTGCATGTCAGAGGAAATCATCGAGCCACTAGAGGGAAAAGTTGAAGATCCAGCTCGCGTGAGGAGAGCACAATGTGGAGGTTATGGTGGTAGAAGATGATGTGGAGAGAAGACATCCACGATATTGTTTGAAGCCACCATTCTGATATCAATACGTAAGAACGAGATTCCACACACAAGATAAGGAGCCCGGATTTGGGCATAGAGGACGTAGTGCATAGTCGCCACTATGTAATAAGATTGCCGCAAATTTTTATTTTTATTTTGGATCCGGTTGTGATATCTCTGGAGTGTAGATCTTTGTAGATCACCATCGAAGAAGTGTGGACTGTTGAGGCTTGCTGAAAGCAAGAGGTCACATTTTTTGGAAGAAGTTCCACTAGACCAAGCAATGAATGGCATGATGAGGCAGAGGTAGGACATGGAAGACAGAGGGCCAAGAGTTCAGCTGTAGAAAAGGGTGCAACAAAGAACAATCATGGCAAGAATGAAAGGCATGGCATGATGAGCAAGAAAATGAGCATGGAAAAGCGAGAGGATGAAGCAATGGATGGTGATGGTGTAGTTACCATGAATACACATGAAAAAATAAAAAATAAAAAATAATGGAGCGGCTTACATGTAAAAGGGCATATGGCTGTAAGACCTGGTAAGGCATGCATACCCCTGGTAACTCACCGGTAAAGTCAGGAGAAAGACCTAGGTGATAGGGGGGTGTATGTGAGATTCCTCGATTAAAAATTTGAGGGGGGTTGGTGATTACTCCAAGTCAAGTTTAAAGGGGGGATTGTTAGGGTTAACCTTGACTCGGGATTGAGTCAAAGTTGGTTAGGTCTAGCACATGTTTTTTGGGCACATGGTTTGTTGTAGCCCATGGTATTGCCCCATGGTATTGCATGTAAGGAAGCCTTTATAAGGCTTGAGGAGGGTCCATTGTAAAGTGGCCTGGAGGTGAGCAGGTGAGCTCACTTGGCCCGGCTTGGCCGGTTTAGGTCAAGGGTAATGAAGATCTTCATTGGGTGCTGGTTTTCCCCGCATGGGGTTTCCAGGGTAAATCCTGTGTCTCTATTATGTGATTTCTTGTTTGTGTTTATTTCTCTCGAAGAGTAAAATATGTATGCTCGTGTAATTACTAACACACAATTTTATGTATATAACTATATACATATTAAACAAAACATGTGAATTTGATTATTAATCAAAACATATAAAACAATGAATATATATATATAATTATGTAATTATATTTATACATATATATCAACGCACATTATGGGTAAAAGCTTGTGTAGCCAACATAACCATGTATATAAACGATTGGGCTCTAGTGATAGTCGACCCCATAACTATTAAAAGGCTAACCTTACCACTTTAATGATATAATACTTAGGGTAAGGAAATTCGACTTTCTAAGCAACTTAAGCCAAAGGTGGCCATAAGCCACAAATTAATGAACCGGGCTATGTTATAACATACCATATAAACTCAAGCATAAGCATGGATTAAATTTATGCTACGTTGGTTGGTCCAAGGTTGACTCGTTCCAATGGTGGCCTGAGTGGTGATGTGGCTTGTGCCACATAGGCTTGACCAACCCAAACCTTTGTTTTAAACCCTGCTCGGGTTGCCTTGATGGCAGGTATGCACCAACATTCTCTCGCATGGAAAATGGTTTAACACTTGTTGCATTATGGTCTTTGTTGACGTGGTGAGGAGTGGGTCGACTCCATTAATACAACTCTCTCCAAATAGCTATGCTCAGACACAGCGTCGCCACGTTCAATACGTACCAAGTACTCTCGGCAGAACTCCTTTAAAGTCTTCAGCTGCTTTGGTCCGTTGATTTCGATCCTGTCCAGTTTATGGGCATTCAAGACACTATCCATGCCATTGATCTGGAGTTGACGAACTTTGCGCCCAAAAAATCTATGTTTGGACATTAAATTCTTCAGTTCATCGGTTGCAGTGGTTACCAACCTTCTCTTCCCAGTGTACAACGTTTGATAGGGTTGAGCTTCAGCAATCTTCGTTGTTGTTGAGTTGAGGCTCTGCGTAGAGAGCTTCTGCTCTGTGCAGAAGGTGGATGCTACGAAAATTACAGTGTGATGATTTCGATGCCCTGGTGCATCACTGAACCATGTTAAGAGTACACTCGGTATTCTCCTAGGTTGTGAAGGTAAGAATACCTTGACTTCTCTACAACCATACTTTAATGAATTTAATCGTTGACAGGTTATGCTTATAGCATTTGTTTTCCAATGTTTAACCTTCGTCGTGTTTGTCCATGTGATGTAGGAGAGAATGAGCTGCGACTCTACTCCACTCACAGGTAACATGTCCTCTTCCACCGTATTTACATTACGTTTAAATGGTTAATACTTTCCGTTATGATTTTTTGTCCTAATATGGGGTTTAACCTTGCGCTACCTTGCTGTGCAGGTAACTGAACATGGTGGAGTTGGGCTCACTCATGGTGAGATCCTGTAACCATCGCTGACCATGGGAGATCATGGAAAACTTTCTAGGTAACTCACCAACCCAACCGCCTCAGGTTTGGTCTACCCCGTTGGTGGGGGCCGAGTTACTTAGAACAAGAGTTAGTCTGGTGGTTAGGGTTTTCCTACTTTCGTTTTGTTTATAAAATAACATGGTCGTCGGCCAAGTCAGTAGAGGCATGAATCCTATCTACGAAGAGGGTCTTCGCGAACTCTGTGAGTAATTTTGGCATAGTTGTGTAGACTATACATTTGATTAAATTTTTTTAATGAAGTTTAAAGGGTTAACTGGCAAACGTGCGTAGACAATGTTGCTGCAATGGCACTCTATCTCAGACAGACGTGTTGGGACTTTGTATAACTCTGCTCCAACTATATTAATGGAAAATACAACACTTTTGCTTAAGTCTTGGTTGTCTATGCATTATTAAATTAATTTGTAATGGTTGATAGATAAGAAGCTCGGCTTGATATGCGTTAAAGCATTGCATTTTGCTGAGACATGCTTGGTCATTCTATACTATTTTACGATGTGGAAAAGTCATAATGTGGTTATTTCCCTCTTTGCACTTATTGTTATTAAAATGTAAGTGGTTTTCTAATACTATTCAATCATATAGGTAAGCACGAAATACATAGCTACAGTAATATGATACTGCATTACTTAATGAAAAGCGTCTTCCTCTTAAATGCATATTTAATGTTTATAAGGTTGTTGTGTGAATCATGACCATGCAAAGATAATGTTTATCCAGTTGATAATTAAAAGCTTTGGTCGAGGGCGATATGCATTCCAAAATTGTGTGCGAAATGGTTTTATTATGCGACTTGTAATATTTTTTATCTTTCAGTATTGGTGATTAAATGATTTCATATATATTTAATCAGCTCCCTAAGCACACATGCCATGCTTAGCCTAAGAAATAACTATATATATATATATATATATAATATATATATATATATATATATATATATATATATATATCTGAAATCACAGTCCCAAACTTGATGTAGCACAGAACTGGTAACGAATACATATTAGCTATAACTCATAGGATCATGGGTAAAACCCTTCTCTGTATATAATGTATTCATTCTAAAATAATGCAACCATACAGTATTTTATTTGATATACCACGAATCAGTATAACAATCGAGTAAATCATGATTCGACCAACGCCCAGGTTAATGGTAGTCGCATTAATATAAAACATCGAAACTTAAAATGCGTTCCAGAATTTAAATGATAAATGCTTAACCCAAAAATGGGATTCAAATCACGGATTCAACCAGAAATAAAACATTAAATAGTTCATTTCAGTTTCGTAACTAATTAACTTGGAATGCCATATTGATGCAAAAAGTCATTCATGACCATATTCATTATGGGTATAAAAACTCTGTCTATCTGCTAACACGATTTACTGTAGATGTTAAAGCTTAACATTCATAGGGCTTCTGCTTAAATGTAAAAGAAATAGAAATAATTACATTAAGACCTTGATGGGTTTTGAAATAAACACCAGCATAAAATATTTAGGAAAATATAAGGGCTGGACATGTAAACCTCACGGTTTACATGTCTGCCCCATTCATACCATTAAATAAAAAGCATGAACTCTGTCAAGTACTAGAATATGTCTAGTACAAAGACATGCATTATATGAAATACATTCCATGAAACCCTAGGCTAGCACATAAGCCATATTTACTTTGTATTAAATACTGTAGACATATGTAAAACATTATAGGGACCACATTTATGTCTACCTACTGTAAACATAATATAATCATTCTCATATCAGTCCCCAAACCATAAATAATTGAAATCATTCTATCTGATCATAAAGTGAAACACATCACAAAGATCTAATAGTCTAACTGAGATCATGCAAAGAATATCCATAATACATTATACATCAGATTAGATCTGATAAATAAGCCATTCAACAGAAATCAGAGATATTCAGAAACACATACTAATATTGTCCCATAAAAGTTATCATGTAAGTACAACATATATATACTTATATGAAATCTGATGACCAGTGGAACCAAGCACAAACCTCCCAGCCATGGACTAGCAAGTTCTCCTTGATTTTAGGTCACCCCTTGTTGATGTATATGTAACTTCGGAATGTATTTCATCTATGTAGTTCATAGATATTTATTGTACCCTTATAAGAGATGTGTTATTCCTCTATAAGGAAGTGTCGTCATGTGTATTGACAAGTGTCGCAAGTGTGTGTACTTGGAAACAGGTTATTAGACCACCATGTGTAGGGTCGTCCCTGAAATATATATTATATTGTGGATGTACCTAGCTAGACAATTCGGCCCCATAAGGTCACTGGACAAATAGACTGGTATAAATAGAGATCGGGAGATCTCTATTTTGATCACTTGGAAACTCACACTTTTCTCACTCAGAAAGTGGCGCACTAGTGAGGAGGAGGATCATCTGCTACTAGGAGACTATCTCAGTGTATTTTGGTTTTACTTTGGTTGAGCCATTGCTCTCTCTATCTCTGAGGAAGTTGTGGGGTTTTTCACCTTAGGGTTTTTCCCACGGAAACTTTGTGTCTCTTGTATCTCATGCTTTTGATTCTTGTGATGCTTGTCATGCTTATTGTGATTGTTATGCATTGATATGCTGTATATATTATTCTCTTAGTAAAGATCCAAGAGTATTGTGAATTAATGCTCAAAATTTAACATGGTATGAGAGCTAACCTGAGAAGAAGACATTTTGCAGTGACAGAAACTTGAGTTTCTTGTTTATTGGGTTTCTCTCCACAGTTTTTGGAAAAGCAGTATAATAGATTGACTCTACTCATCAAGGAGAATCTATCTGTCCAATCATAATTCAATTCTAAGCATTTTCAGATTTGGCCCTAAAAATTAGGGTTTCCACAAAAATAGGAATTTCTAACATATGAAGACATAGCTAGAAGCTCCATGCAAAAATCGAAGTTTAAAGCTTTGGATCGAGATTTTTGGCTGGGGAGATCTCCGGGAAACTCAAACCCTAATTCAGGGCTCTCCCTAGTGAACCCGAGAGGACAAAAAGGCAAATCTGAAGGGTAAAGCTTTGCTGATCTCAAATTCTGAATACACCAGGCTGATCAGCTCATCAAGGCACATCTTTCTATCCTTTCAGAAAGTTGAAATTCACAGTTTAAATTTTTAGAATGAGTTGGAGTCATATGTAAAAGAAGACATCCCTATCCCAGAGGATGAAAAGGCTAAAGTATTGCATAAGAAGAACTTGGTCAAGGAAAAGAGAATCATTGCTGATTCTATAAAAGACCATCTCATACCCCATGTGTCTTCTCTAAAGACACCCAAGGAGATGTTTGACTCTTTGACCAAGCTATTTTAAGGGAAGAACATAAATCAAAAGATGACCCTGCAGAACCAATTGAAAGGAGTAAAGTTTCATAATGGAGAAACCATTCAATCTTATTTTTCTAGGGTCTCCTAGATTAAGGAAAAACTGGAAGCGGTAGATGAAATGGTGGAGAATGGTGAAGTTTTCATGACCACTCTAAATGGCCTACCCAAGTCATGGGATTCCTTTATTCAAGGAATTTGTGCAAGGAAGAAGTTGATCTCCTTCAACAGATTGTGGGAAGAATGTTCTCAAGAAGAAGCAAGGCTCGTGGCCCGAGAAGAAAATATGGGATGTGAAAATCAAGCTCTCATAGTACACACCAAGAAAGGAAGGTCAAAGAGAGAGCACTCTCATGCCAAGAAATCTTCACACTATCACCAACATAAAGATAAGAAAGATCTCAGATGCTTCACATGTAATGAGAAAGGTCATTTTTCTTCAGATTGTCCCAAGAACAAAAGGAACAAAAACACCAAGAAGAAGAAGGGCTACAGGAAAAGATATCATGCTCATGCTGCTGAAGATGATGAACCACCCAAGAAGAAGGCTAGGGCAGAAAGTGATGATAGTGATGATGACTCATCAAGTGAAGAAGAATATGTTCTAATCTCTTCTCTCACAGGTACTATCTCCCATGGTTGTAATGATTGGTTAATTCACAATGGGGCTTCCAAACACATGACTGGGTTTAAGGAATCTTTTGTGAATCTATCTGAACATGAATCACCCCATAAGGTGAAACTTGGGGATGATTATCAATACCCAATCAAAGGAAGTGGTGAAGCCTCCTACAACCTAGATTCTGGAAAATCTTTGAAGATGAAAGAAGTCCTTTATGTACCTGGGCTCAAGAAGAACTTACTCTCCATCTCTGCATTAGATGCAAAAGGTATGAGGGTTGCATTTGTGGATGGCCAAGTCCTAATGTGGCCAAAGGGAAAGACCATAGATGATGCAGTAGTGATTGGAGAGCAAGAGGGAGGTTTGTATAAATTGAAGGGTCAACCTGAACATGCCATGGTACATGACTCCATGGAGCCAAGTGAAATTTGGCATAGAAGACTTGCTCATATGCATTATGGGGCACTTCCAATTGCAAGCAAGGCTATAGAGGGTCTTCTTGAAATCAAGACCAAACATGAAGGTGTTTGCAAAGGATGTGCAAAAGGTAAGAACATTAAGAAGGATTTCCCAATCAGTGAAAGCAAGGCAAAGGATATCTTGGAAATCATCCACTCAGATGTATGTGGTCCTATGTCATCCAGTTCTTTGAGTGGGTATGTTTACTATGTCTCATTTGTTGATGACTTCTCCAGGAAGACTTGGGTATACTTCTTGAAGAACAAATATGAGGTGTTTGATAAGTTCAAGGAATTCAAAACCTTAATGGAGAATCAAACTGACAAGAAGATCAAAACATTCAGATCCGACAATGGTGGAGAATTCACCTCAGGTGACTTCAAGAAGCTTTGCAGTGATTCAGGGATTAAGAGGGAGTTGACTGCTCCTTATAATCCTCAACAGAATGGAGTTGCAAAAAGGAAGAACAGAACAATCATGGAAGCAGCAATGGAAATGCTGCATGACCAGGATCTACCTATGCATCTATGGGCAGAAGCAGCTAGAACAACTGTATATGTGCATAACAGAACACCCTACAAGATATTGGACAACAAGACACCAGAAGAGGTCTTTTCTGGTAAAAAACCTGAAGTTAGCCATCTCAGAATATTTGGTTGTCTAGTATACACTCATGTCCCAAAGGAAAAGAGGACTAAACTAGATCCTTCAGGAAAGAAGGGTATCTTTGTGGGTTACAGTGAAAGCTCGAAGGCTTATAGAATATACTTTCCAGGGTTCAAGAAGATTGATGTCAGCAGGGATGTAACATTTGATGAAAACTTAGCATTCATCAAATCAAGGAAGGCGCCTATCGAAGTTTACGAAGAACCTAAGGAAACTAGATTTCAAGACACTACCATGACTGAAGCAATTCTAGAAGTTGTTTGTGAGTTTGAAGATACGCAAGAACCTGTAGATTCACCCCATGAGGATAACTCTCACAAGAGGAAACCTACATGGGCTAGAGAGCTCATTCAAGATGCAGAAAGATTTGGCATTCCAGAAGAAGAACACAAAGCAGAAGAGAACTAGATCACATACCAACTATGTTGCTTTACTCTGTGACATTATGAACAAAGAACCTTCCAGTTATGAAGAAGCAGCGGAAAAGAAAGAATGGAAGGATGCCATGGTTGAGGAATACTAATCAATAATGAAGAATGATGTTTGGGATGTTGTCCCAATACCTAAAGATAAGTCTGTTGTGACTTCCAAATGGATCTACAAAATCAAGCATGCTGCAGATGGCAGTGTAGAGAAATACAAGGCAAGATTCATAGCTTGTGGCTTCTCTCAGAAAGAGGGAATAGATTATGAAGAAACTTTTGCACCTGTAGCCAGGTATACTTCCATCAGAACAGTACTTGCCCCGGCTACAACAATGAAATGGAAAATACACCAGATGGATGTCAAGATTGCTTTCTTGAATGGTGTAGTTGAAGAGGAAGTATATGTGGAGCAGCCTCTCGGTTTTGAAATACATGACAGGGAGTCATATGTGTGCAGACTGATGAAAGACTTGTATGGATTGAAGCAAGCTCCCAGAACTTGGTATGGTAGGATGGACAGTTTCCTATCTAGCTTGGGCTTTACCAAGAGTAAAGCGGATTCCAACCTTTACTACAAGGTTGAGGAAGGAAATCCTGTGATTCTACTTCTGTACGTGGATGACTTATTTGTAACAGGAGATGATAGATTGATTGCAGATACTAAGAGGAAGCTTTCTACTGAGTTTGATATGAAAGATTTGGGAATGATGCATTATTTCCTAGGTATGGAGGTGTGGCAGAATGCAGGTGGGATCTTCCTTGGTCAAGGGAAGTACACAGTAGATATCCTGAAGAGATTCGGGATGATGGATTGCAAGGCCATGGCCACACCCATGGCATCAAACCTGAAGCTTCTATGTGATCCTTCATCTGAGCCAATTGATATCTCTATGTATCGCCAGATGATTGGATCCTTGATGTACCTGACAAACATGAGACAGGATATTTGCTTTGCTGTGAACACATTGAGTCAGTTCCTGACAAATCCGAGGAGTGTTCACCTGGTTGCTATAAAGCATGTTCTGAGGTACCTGAAGGGTATAGTGGATTATGGGCTCAAGTATGAAGCGAATCAAAAGTTTAACCTACAGGGTTATATTGATTCAGATTGGGCAGGCAGTGCTACAGACAGGAAGAGCACATCTGGGTGCTGCTTCAGTATGGGATCAGGTGTGATCTCTTGGTTTAGCTGGAGCAGTCCTACGTAGCACTGAGTACAGCTGAGGCAGAGTATGTTGCAACCTGTTCAGCTAGTTGTGAGGCAGTATGGCTACGGAAGCTACTATCTGAGTTATTTGATCTCCCATTGGACGCTACTGGTATCTTTTGTGATAACCAGAGTTGTGTGAAGCTGTCCGAGAACCCAGTGTTTCATGATAGGTCGAAACACATAGAGATCAAATATCGCTATATCAGCGATATGGTGCAGAGAGGAGCTGTGAGGCTCCTGTATGTTGCGACAGACAAGTAGATTGCAAATGTGCCGATGAAGCCACTAGCCAGGGTGAAGTTCGAGTACTTCAGGGAGAGGCTTAGTGTTCTTCAGATCAAGGACACTTCGAGGAAGAAGTGATGGACACATTTGTTGAAGCCATTCCAAGCATGTTGGAAGGAGGATCCTTCACATGGTTGTGGATGTAAGAGATGGATGATGAGCATCAGGATGATGTTCTGGTTTCTGCCTTGTATGATCAGTTGGATCATTTATATATGTATGTACGCATCATGTTGGATGCTGGATATGATCAGTTGGATCATTTATATGTATATGTATGTACGCATCATGTTGGATGCTGGATATGATCAGTTGGATCATTTGTATGTATTTTGTATATGCATCATGTTGGATGCTTGGACCATGTATTTGTATATGTATCAGGTGGATACATTGTATGATCAAGTGGATCATGTATGGTGATATGTATCATGTATTTGTATTTGTACCAGGTGGATACATTGTATTCCCAGGTGGATCATGTATGATGATATGTATCAGGTAGATACTTGGTATGCATTAGGTAGATGCATTGTATGATCAGGATGATCATGATGACGAGCTTCAGGATGTTGCTCCAGATGATATGTGCCAGGATGGTACAGTGATGATGATTAGGATGATCATATGTATTAGGTTGATACATTACATAATCAGTTGGATTATGTGTGATGAGTTCCGAAGACACAGATGCACAGAGCCTTTCCAACATTGTGGTAGATGTGTTCTCCCATGTGCGTTGATGTAAGTGTAGAGCCTTTCCAACATGGTGGTAGATGTGTTCTCCCATGTGCGTTGATGTAAGTGCAGAGCCTTTTCGACATGGTGGTAGATGTGTTCTCCCATGTGCGTTGATGTAAGTGCAGTGCCTTTCCGACATGGTGGTAGATGCGTTATCCCATGTGCGTTGATGTAAGTGCAAATCCTTTCCGACATGGTGGTAGATGCATTCTCCCATGTGCATTGATGTAAGTGTAGATTGGAATTCCGACATGGTGGTAGATGCATTATCCCATGTGCGTTGATGTAAGTGCAGGGCCTTTCCGACATGGTGGCAGATGTGTTCTCCCATGGTCGTTGATGTAAGTGTTGTGAGCCTTTCACGGATGGTGGTAGGTTGGTCCTCCCATGCTTGTGAGTGTAAGTGTTGTGTGTGTGCATCTGGGTTGTACTTCGTGATACTCTGTGGCTGTGGACAGGTTGTGCAGTAACATGTAAAAGATCCTGGGAGATCCGATAGGTTGAGCTATGTGCTCGTAATCAGTCTTGGGATGCTCTTTCGAGGTTTTGTTGACTCACATAATTAGCCCTGAGGATTCCACAGTATGGCTAGTGATGATGAAGACCTGCAGGTGGTGGGCCTACATCTAGTATGAAAAAGGACTAGCTCTGTAGAACTTCCTATGACGAGTAGAGTCAGAGATTGGTTGAGATAGCAGCAATAGTGACAATGATGATGTCGATGATCCCGAGAAGAAGACTTGTCTAGCAGAACTGTGTCGAGAAATACCTTCCTAGTTAAGAGGGAGTGTTGATGTATATGTAACTTTGGAATGTATTTCATCTATGTATTTCATATATATTTATTGTACCCTTATAAGAGATGTGTTATTCCTCTATAAGGAAGTGTCGTCATGTGTATTGACAAGTGTCGCAAGTCTGTGTACTTGGCGACGGGTTATTAGACCACCATGTGTGGGGTCGGCCCTGAAATATATATTATATTGTGGATGTACCTATCTAGACAAGTCGGCCCCATAAGGTCACTGGACAAACAAACTAGTATAAATAGAGATCAGGAGATCTCTATTTTGATCACTCGAAAACTCACACTTCTCTCACTCAAAAAGTGGCACACTAGTGAGGAGGAGGATCATCTGTTACTAGGAGACTATCTCAGTGTATTTTGGTTGTACTTTGGTTGAGCCATTGCTCTCTCTATCTCTGAGGAATTTGTGGGGTTTTTCACCTTAGGGTTTTCCCCACGAAAACTTTGTGTCTCTTGTATCTCATGCTTTTGATTCTTGTGATGCTTGTCATGCTTATTATGATTGTTATGCATTGATATACTGTATATGTTATTCTCTCAGTAAAGATCCAAGAGTATTGTGAATTAATGCTCAAAATTTAACATCCCTGAGCTGAGCTCACAGTCCCCCAAGTCAGAGTTTAGATTTTAAATTACCCTTAACTTGTTTTCCCCAAGTTATTCAAGATATTTCAGAGCCAGCAGGAAACCCAACATCCAACTCAGTACTCCTGAGCTCCAGGATGCTCTAGGGGATTTTAAGCCTCAGCCATTAAGAGAATCAATAAAAATCATCCTATTCAGAGTAAAATGCAGTGCTCCTACAAGCTTAGGGTAGTTCTCCGACCTGCACACAGTTAAGTGGCCAAGCCAATACCCAGCTGTATGATTCCTCTTAATATGGACCAGTTTGGTTCTCCCAAATATGTCCTCCTTCACTTGTCTTCATTTGTCTTAGGTTATTGTGTTTTCCCAACACCCATTGCTCTTGTGTGTTCATGATCATGAGAATGTGAATTATCAAGTGTTTTGAATGAGTTTCACTTTTTATTCTCTTAGGTGTAAAATTCCATATTTTATGAATTCTTTAGGGTTTGCCATTTTCTCCAATAATAATTTCTTATTATTATTTTAATTGGCATTTTCCCTCCAACCCTTAGGGGACTGTGACTCTCATATCATTAATGTGTTGGTCCACATGGTCATTAGAAATCAATTTATCATATTTCTAAAATCACCTAAGTAAAATGAAATAATACTTAGCATAAATATAATAGGGGTTCAAAGTCCAAAATTGGGGTATTACACGGAGAACAAGGACGACTGCAGAGCTTGGTCGAGACATTCACAGGTCAAGCAACAAGATGGTGGGATATGCACCAGTCGAGACTACAAACTTGCACCACAACATAGACATATTTTGTTGAAATATTTGGAGGAAAGAAACTGTTATTCCCAGAGACGTTCTAAGGTTGTCTTTAGAATTGTGCATGGGAATAAATAAGATATTCTATATTCTTTTACTTGAATAAAATTGCATTCACCAAAAAATGATACAAATATCCAATCTTGAACAATATGGGCAATATTTCAATGTGCCAGAAATCAGAACTGAGTGTTGGTGTAAAATGTAATGGCATAAAACAAAGGTACTGCAAAGAGAGTAAATATTTGTTCTATGTTAAAGAATAATGTACTAAGCCTAGGGGAGGAATTCAGTAGTTCTAACAAAATGATCACAGAATTGCAACTGAATAATATAAGGATATTATTTCCAGATAAATTAACATGAAAACATCATGTGCTAACCATCTTAGAAACAACAATTCAAGCTTACATCACTCATATCAAATTCAGAAACTGATTCATAAATCACGGATAACCTAAAAGAGATGAAATAACAGGAGAAAATACTAATTGTACAAATCAAAGTTTTGAATCCATAAAAATTCAAGATTAGTAAAATGATAATCTTCTTTATGTATTGATCGGGCTGCCAAATATTAGAAGTAATACTTCCTACAAAAGAGAGCCGACCCTTTGGCTACTGCCTATTCTACTATATATATCCTTCATAGGATTTACAACATAAGTTGTTACAATTTGTTACAGCGCAATAGATTTAAGTAATTCTATTTGTACTGTTCAACAAATTCTATTACAATAAGCAGTCGCATAGACTACTATTGGCTAATCTATGACTACGACCCAGGACCGCTTTGCTAGTAAAGCAATATGTCCGGCTGGACAGAACTCCCGCCAATCTGAGACAGACCCATATTAGCAGTGTTCCTTATTTTCAGATATATTACAAACTTTGACGATCCGTTGGACCATTTATGGCATCATGAAGATGTAGATGTAGCCACCTTGTTGTCATGAGTTGCTTACAGAACCTTCATCATCTATCCCTTCTACCCCATCCAAGCCCTTTGCTCTCGAACCTTGTTTTCGACAGGGAAAAAGTTCATCGACGTCACCGAGTTCTGAAGCAGGACCTGATCTTTCTCTTAATAATTTGAACCGTTCAGGTACCACCGCTTCACAATTGATACTACTTTGATGGGACCAACGTTCCCCTGCCTTCCTTTCTTCTGCATTCAGAAGGATTATTCCCTTTTTAATCACTAAAAATGGTGAACCTTCTATAGACATCTCGGGTGAGACCTTAGGTTTTTCCCACTTGAACGTCTGTGAATGCGCATCTGTGGGTTGTTCATGGACGCTAGTCATCCGAGTCCTTAATGCTCCTTGCAAGCCTCTACTTGAGACCACTTATCTTCCAACTCAATCTAAACAGTTATGGTAGACTCGCGCATTTAAGATTCGTGTTCTGTACCAGTGAGGCTCAGGGGATCCATGATTCAAACTTATGCAACTATAGGAGTATTTGTAGCCTCAAACGCCTGATCCTCAAGAATCGTGTTGTATCTAAGTGATGATTAACTAGTTGTTCTTTGTTCTTTTTCGTGTCGGGAGAAGAGTGCACTCTGTACGATGATGGTGACAACAATGAGTATGAGAGATGTTGCTTCAAACTGGTGGTGGGGGATGACAAGACCGTTTAAAGGAATCTCTTTTTGAACCATGAAAATCCATTGAGGAGTCATGTGCCACAAACCGCCAATGATTTTAAGGCCTCCAAAAATGGTCTAGGAAAACCTCCTCAAGGCCCCTGAACAGTCTTGGGGCCCCCATGTGGAAGTAGCAGTTTTGCTTCAGGGAGGTACCAGGAGTGTTAAGCTCCGCGCAACTTCCTCACCCTGATGCTTGGGAGATCGTCAATATTCTGCCAAGCCTTTACCGAGATCTATGCCAGGAGGGCACAACTTTTGGAATGGGTCCCTTCTTTCACTTGGCCCACCTACCTAGCAATCCGCAATATGCAAAGAACCACCATGGTGACTTTAGCGGTTTTAGGATCCTAGAAAGGTAGTTTGGGGAAACCGCTTTGATGCCCCTGAACAACCGTGGGGCTGCCACTTTTCCATGGTGGTTTTCTGACAGTGGCGATCTGAGCTGGATAAACATTGAGTGCTTGAAGGTCCTGACCGCCCTGATTCTCTGATGGCCTGCGAAAAACCACTCTTCTTAATATTCAGTTGTACCTACGTGCTACCATGGTGTGACTGTACTCTACTTCACCTGCGCCCCTTTATTGCTCTGAACTCTTATTCTGATCTCTTTGACAGGATGGCGACACGAGGGTTGTCTTCAGTCGATCATGATACTAACATTGGCATCAACGGGGACATCCTCTTCCTTCGGAAGGGGTTACGAACAGTAGAGTAGTTCCTTTTAGTCCCTTAGGTTGTGGATTCATACCTGTCCTTTATTTCTTTGAATGAATCGACATAAAATAATTAGATAACATAAAACAAAACTGATCATAACTTTTTGAAGAAAGAAAGAAGGAAAAAGATATGTTACAAATATGGTATGTTGGACCCACTCATAGAGTAGGATGCAAACTAGTAATGAAAGAACCGCTTCAAGAATCTCCCGTTCACAGGGTTCCCAAAAAATTCACCATTACGTTGAGCCAATTAATATGTGTTGTTGTCCTGGACTATAATGACTTTGAAAGGGCCCAAGCATAGGTTGTCGAATTTCCTGTGTTTAGCTCTTTCTTCTCTTTTATCATCCCACTTCAGAACAAGATCTCTATGTTGAAAGTCTCGAGCAATATCCCTTCGGTCAAAATTCGCTTTCATCTTGTCCCGGTAGATTTTGGAGGAGTCATCCAACTGCTCTCTAACCTATTGAACTTCTATAAATTGATAAATTCTTCTGTTCATATCATATGGTTCTTCGTTTTCCAGCTGTAATAGCTTCATCACCAGGAGACCTAACTGAATTGGGAGGACCGCTTCTTTTCCCTAGACCAATTGAAACGACGAAGTACCTATAGCTCTTTTGACACTAATTATGTCTTCCCATAATGAGAACTTTAGTTGGGATTCCCAGGCCCTTTTATTTGTGTTGAGTGTTTTTTTTTATAATAGTCACCAAGATTTTATTTAAGGATTCAGCCAAGTCGTTTCCCTACGGGTAGTATG
This sequence comes from Larix kaempferi, assembly GCA_027924585.1. Lineage (NCBI taxonomy): Eukaryota > Viridiplantae > Streptophyta > Pinopsida > Pinales > Pinaceae > Larix > Larix kaempferi. Next base: position 10,820,331 of record BSBM01000206.1, read on the forward strand.
ATGTTGAATGAATCAACTCAGTGTTGTAATTCTGACAAAAACACATAATTTTGTAGGATTTGAAAGCTTGAGCATTCTTTGTAATGATTTTTCTTGGACAACCGAATCTTGCCAAAATATTTTCTTCTAGGAAGCCTATTATGACCATTTCATTGGCATTCCTTGTGGGAATTGCTTCCACCCACTTTGTGAAACAGTCAGGGGCTGTAAGAATCCACCTATGTTGGTGACTAGAATGAGCGTTTATTTCTCCAATAAAATCAATGCCCCATTTCTAGAAAGGTGATTCCACCCTGATGGGTTTGAGGGGTAACAGTTTCATCTTTTTCTTTCCAGCGAACAGCTGGCATTCCTTGCATACTCTGACGATCTTGTTAACATCAGTAAATAAAGTAGGCCAGAAATAGCCAGTTGTAAGATTTTATGAGCAGTTTTGTCATGTCCCCAAATTTTGCTATGGTCCATGGGGTAATTTTGGCCTAAGTCACCTAGGAAACAATTATTTAATTAATGAGCAAGTATGGAAACTACCTTATGGAATATGCCTAAGGTTGTATTTGGGAATTAAATGGACAAGGTGGGCCCCTCATGTAGTTATTAACCCCGTGAATAAGTCTAAGTGATTAATTAAATGAGAATTTAATTAATGGGGTATTTGTGAGGCAATTATACCATAGTGGTTGATTAATTATTAATTAATTAATTAAACTCTGAATTTTGGAGTAATATTGAGTTTGTAATATTTTTATTAATAATTCTGGCTAATAAATATTGGCAAGTGGTGATGACAAGACTAGGAGGTCAAATTTAAGCAAGTAGGGCCAATCTTTCCTAAGTGGCAAAATCTCAGGAAAAGAAAGGAATCAATTGGAGGAAAGAAGGCAAAAAATGAAATTAAAAACTGGAAAAAGCGGAAAAGAGGAAAGTAAAGAAAGTGGAAAGATGAAGAAAAGCATTTAGAAGGAAATTAGAAACATCCAGAAAAGCTCACTAAGGTGCACTTTCCAATTTCAGTGAAGGAAGGTAAAGGAAGGAAAGTATTTCAAAGACAAAACTTGCCAATTATGTCAAGATGGCGCCCTCATGGCTTTGGAATAGGATGGGAAAGTGGGTAACCTGCTCTCATAGGTTACCAAGCCAAGAAACTTACTCAGTAGGTCATCTTGGATTTTATAAAAGAATCCAACCAAATCCATTACACGACTTTTGTCATTTGCAATTTTGGTTTGAGAGCTCTGAGCTACTCAACTGTTGAGTGATGTGCCTCAACAATTTCTCTTGGGAGATGTGCCCCAATCCTTTGTGAGTTATCTATGAGTGTTATGCAGGTACAGCAGATAGTATTATATCCAATGACATTCAGTATGGAGCAGCAATGAAGATCTATTGTCATATTGGAGAGGAGGCTTCCATTGGAGGTGTTTTACAGTCATCTTTTGAGGAGGAAGCACCATAGATGAAGATGTATATGGGAAGGTGTTCTCAGAATCTTCTGTGAGGCTTATCAGTGGTTATTTGCAGACATAAGAGGCTGCCATATTCCAGAATATCAAGTTCAGATCGAACTCCCTCTCTTCTCTCTCTTCTACTCTACTTACTGTCGGATTGGAGGTGATTTTCCTAAGAGAGGAGAACTGATGATCCTAGCTCCCATTCAAGGTCATGACATTTAGAATGCAGCAATTTCAGCCATATAACAAGTATATGGACTGATAATTACTTCCAGTTCAGATCCAAAGTAATTCTCTCCTTCTCTACTCTGTTCTCTAGCTCATGTAAGAAGAAAATAGCCTTTGAGGCATTGTCCATTGTAAAGAAAGCATTATAAGTTAAGAGAAATATTATGAACTCTATATTTGATGTTTAATGGTTATAATAATTCATATCAGATCTAATATAATCATCAGAACAGAGTTTGTATTTCCTTAAGACAGTTTATCATGATAAAATCCAAGACTAGCTAGTTTGATGCCTAAATTCGACTAGTTTTTCCATTTTGTCTATAAAAATAATTATGTGCACTCTTTTGTTGATCCGTTAGTTGGAGAAGGTCCTTGACACATCCCAGTATCCATATCAGTCCAAAAAATCAGAGTTTGAAATCCTTTTGACCTTTCCTAGAAAGTTAAGAAAAATACTAGCTCCACAATCCCGGAAGAGACCAAAAGCCCCAATTCTCTGCAAACTCTTCCAAGACTGATAATTTATTATTTTGAGAATAACCAACAACCCATTGAATTTTATAAACCCTGTTATCCTTCCCGATCTAGTTGTTAAATTTTCATAATTTACTTCAATCTGATCCAGGATCTTAACTGAGAGAACAACATGTACAGCAAATCTACAGCATATCAATCATGGACACAATAATGCAAGCACACAAGAGACACATATTTTACTTGGGGAAAACCATAAAGTTGAAAAACCCCAATAACTTCCTCAGAGATAGATAGAGCAATGATACAACCAGAATACAAGAGATAGTCTTCTCTTAGCAGCAAATCCTCGTCCTCCACAAGTGCACCACTCTCCACAATGTGAGTGAGATAATAGAATGTGTCAAATGAGAGAGACACACTCTCTATTTATACACTAACTTGACTTGACCTTTACTCAACTAGGTCAGCCTCAACTTAACCACTTAACATAATGCTGACTAGGCTGACCCCCACTAGGGTGGTCTAATAACCCTTTGACCCACATGGACGACCCCCAATAGGGTGGTCTAATAACCCTTTGACCCACATGACTTATACAGGGCCGACCCCAACAAGGTGGTCTAATAACCCATCAAGTATAAGTTACGACACTTACAATATAAATGACGACACTTCCGTATAGAGGAATAATAACATCTCTATAGGAATACAATATACATATATGTGAAATACATTCTGAAGTTACATATACATCAACACTCCCTCTTAACTAGGAAGGTATTTCTCAACACAAGTCTTCTAGCACAAGTCTTCTTCTCTGGATCATCGTCACTGGATAATCGTCATCGAGTCATCATCATCATCACTGCTGCTGCTATCTCAATCAATCTTTGAATCTACTCGTCATATGAAGTTCTACAGAGCCAGTCCTTTTTCATACTGGATGTAGGCCCACCACCTGCAGGTCTTCATCATCACTAGCCATACTGTGGAATTCTCAGGACTTATTACGTGCGTCACAAAACCTGGCTGCAGCATCAGTCCAAAAAATCAGAGTTTGAAATCCTTTTGACCTTTCCTGGAAAGTTAATAAAAATACTAGCTCCACAATCCTGGAAGAGACCAAAAGCCCCAATTCTCTACAAACTCTTCCAAGACTGATCATTTATTATTCTGAGAATAACCAGAAACCCATTGAATTTTATAAACCCTGTTATCCTTCCTGATCTATTTTGTATATGCGGATGTACCCAAGAAGCATTGCGGTTGGCTTCAGCGGTAGCTATGTCCGAAACATAAATGGTCTCCGTGCTTTGTACAAAGGATCCAATTTCCCACTGTCTAAGTTGCTACTGCACACTCTCCCATACAAATTCCAGAACCTAATCTCATTCCTACCATCCTCATTCAGAGTTTCAGTCCCCGTCACTTATATCCTGCTCAGTTTGAGAAATGGCCTTAAAAATTACTAGCAAAATCTTGTTAAAACTTTGAGTGGAAGTTAATATCTTCGTCAGATCTTGGCTAGGATATTACAAGTTTCTTTCCATGCATGATGTACTCCACACATACCTTCATGAAACTCTATAATTATGCTTTCCATTTCTTCCTCCATGATACAATTAAGAAGGACACCCAGTGGATCCTTCCAAAAGAGATAACCATCCAGAACACAGTACTTAAGACTTTTGAGTTTAAGAGACCTCATTTTAGATTTATCCAAACCAGGAGGGAAAGTGAGGTGCTGTAAGTAGTAAACTATGTCTCTGTACCAGTTTGACCCAGTAAACTTCTCAGCTACCTTGTCAGGAATATTTTGCTGACTGTCTTCGTTCTCCCGACCAGGGAGTTGATCGATCAAATTGATCTCAAGCGCTTGGTAGTCTGACTCAGCCAGGAGTTTGGATAGTACTTGTCTTTTTACCAACTTGGTATAAGGCTTAATTTCCATATCATATTCCTGTATCTTGGAGATCCACTTCCCTCTTCTTCCTTCACTGTCGGGTTGACACAAGATGTCTTTAATGGTACTTCTTGGGACATGCACGTTGATCTTGGAATGCAATACATAGCTCCTGAATGACTTGACGGATTTAACAAGTGTGTTGGCCTATTTTTCCATTGTGCTATATTTCAACTCTATGTCTCTCAATGCTCGACTGAAGAAAGCAATGGGATGTTCATTCCCTTATTGATTTTTTTGTAAAAGAACTGTTGTAATAGTGACCTTAGAGGAAAAAGAGAAAATAAGGAAATCCTTTGTATAATCAAGGCTAGTCAAAACAGGTTCCTCTCCCAGGGAATTCTTTATTTTTTTAAAGGAGTTCCTTGCATCTGTGGTCCATTTTATATCGGCATCTTTTCTTAGCATGTCAATAATTTCTTTCATTATTTCAACAAAATTAGGAATAAATCTTCATAAAAAAATTATTTTACCAATAAAAGACTGTACCTCATTTTTATTTCTTTGGATCTCAATCAACTTGATAGCAGCCACTCTATCCGGTTCTATCCTTACGCCATCTTTGGAAACGATGTTCCCCAGCAGTTTTCCCTCTGTCATTGCAAAAAAGGACTTTTTTGGGTTGAGAGATAGGCCATACTTTCTACACTTCTTAAAAATTTTCTTTAGATGTTGAAGGTGGTCCTCGTCAGATTTAAAAAATAATGTCATATCATCTGGGTATATAACAATAAATATGTCATTTCACCTATGAATGTTATGTCCATGGCCCTTTGGAATGTTGCACCAGCATTCATCAGGTCAAAGGGAATTTTATCATACATTAAAGTTCCCCATGGTGTAGTGAAATCCGTCTTTTCCCTATCATCTAGGTGCATAGCAATCTAGTTATATCCTGAGAACCCATCCATCATAGATACTCTGTTCGACCCAACTACCTTTTGCAGAATATGGTCCATTTTAGGTAAGGGGTAATTATCCTTCAACGAGCACTTATTCAGGTTTCTGAAATCAACACATAACCGGATTTCTCCATTTTCCTTTCTGACCGGCACCAAGTTAACCACCCGTTCTGAATATCTTAGAGGAATGATGATTTTTGCATTAAGAAGTTTCCTTACTTCCATTTCAATTATTGGCAACAAGATAGGGTTCACCTGTCTCAACTTTTGCTTTACTGGCTTAGCATCTGGCTTCAAAGGATTCCTATGTTGTATGATGGTAGTATCATAGGTTCTGATGTATTCATATTTTCATGCAAAAACATCTACATAATTTTTGAACAATTCCTCATACCTTTGCCTTTGCTCGATCGTGAGGGACTGAGAAAGTTTTACAAACTTGGGCTCTTCCATGGTACCGAGATTTACTTCATGTACAACCTCAATAGTTGGTTGTACTGCTGATTTGATTGGAATTTTGTTTTTATTGAACAAGTGTTCTAACGGAACCAGTCCTTTAGGGATGAAGTTACTCTTCAACTGCATAAAATTGTGGCCAGAAATATGTTATGTCAACCCAAAGATCTCTACATTCTCTGTCTGTGAGCTATTTTCTTCCATCTCCCCGGAATTACCATCTATGTCAATACTTGAGAATTCCCCAACGAGCTGCAAGAAGCATTTGATTTGTTGGTCATCTTCGAAAACCTGCCGACTTTTCATGTTGTTAAGGATGGAGGGACGGTATCCCATTTCAACCTCATAATTTAGCTTTGGCTTCTTGGGATGCTTGAAAGAACTCGCCATCAAGGCCAATGCATCTGCCTATTGATTTCCTTCACGAAGGAGTCAAAGAAATTTTCAATGAGGTCCTAGGAGAGATTTTGATATGCTCTGAGTCTTGGATGTTTGGTTTGATAAATAATTCTAATATTATTTGCCACCAGTTCAAAGTCTCCAAAGACTTCCAACTTGGTGATTTTTAAGTCCCTTGCCAATTGGAGGCCGAGGATAAGTGCTTCATAATCAGCAACATTGTTTGTGGTGTCAAAATCTAACTTGTAAGACAAACTGATCTCATCTCCCAATGGTGATAAAAAAACCGCACCAGCTCCAGACTCTTCTTTGGCAGAGGCTCCATCAAATTAGAGTTTCCAAAATTGGTTCCTGCTATCTTCAACACCTGGTTCTGCTAATCGAATTTGTACAATCTCTTCTTCAGATGAATCTCCCAATGATAATCTGTAACATCCCATGTCTTTGTTGGCTGCATATATAGGATAATTCATAGGACTTTCTTGATCGCTTATCACATAGGAAAACATAGCTTCTCTATACAACCATCTGGTCTCTCTTGCAAAAACGAGTATTGTAGCGTACTTCATATCCATATGCATGGTGCCTCCCAGTTTTTTATCCCAACTCCTTGATAGAAGCATGCCATATCTTGCTGGGACATCTGCTACCACCACATCCATCATTACACTTTTGGTCGTTATTTGGGAAAGAGTGGCTACCAAGTCTTTTACCATACCTATGTATTTCACCTTTCTTGAATCGAAACTATAGAGATCATGGTATGGCCTAGTAATCTCCAGTCCTAATTGTTCCATGATAAATTTGGGCATCATATTGTGAGATTCCCCAAATTCCAACATACAATTATGAAGAATTTTCTCATGCACGTTCAGGGTAACATAAAATGGGGCAGTGGGATCTTCTTTATTATCAATGTGTGGGCCACATTGAAAAGCAGGGGCTTCATCATTTAGATTTATCGAATCCCGTTGATCAACGCTTTCGACTCTGTGTAACAACTTATCAATCTGATTCTGGTACACAGGATTCCTTATTAATTCAGTCAAGGGAACAACTATCTTTAGTTTGTTCAGTTCCTGTTCTAGAATGAACGGGGTAGGCACTTCTTTGGGTCTTGGCTCTACATTCTTATGGGGGCTTACACCTGGATTCATTTGGATATATGGGACTATGGCCTTGATTTCCTTATCCTTTGGTAGGATTCTAATTTTTGATAGGGAGGGCATTTGAGTAAATTGGGCTTGAGTCGGCTTCTGTGGGAACTTCTTGGGGATAAGTCTACTTTGTCTATTTTTCGTTTCTAGCCTTGGTCTCAAGTCATAATTCCTTTGCATCTTATCTAGTTGAGCACTATGAAAACAAGATGATCATCATGGAATTGGTCAAATTCTTGGGTGTCAAGAAGGTCTGGGCCGATTTGTTCATATGAGAGTGAACTCTCATAATCTTCTCTAGTGAGGTGCATAGGGTGAGAATCTTCTTCCATCCAATTTAGTTGTTCCTCAAACTCTTCATAATCTTCCTCTGCTGTAATTCCAACCAGATTGTTTTCCTTCTCGCAGACAAGAGGCCTTAATGGTTGTTCATCATTCCTCTTTTCTCTATATGCCATTTGTGGATTGTAAGGCCTTCTGAATTGAGTAGGAGGTCAAACATGTGACTGTATGTTGGGACTGCTACTCTCTAATTCCATTCTGGTGAATTTATTTGACATATTCTTGATGATGCGAGTCATCTCGTTGATCCTTGCGTCTTGAGAGTATTTTATTTCTGAAGAGCCACCCTCTTCTTTGGCCTTTCCTTTTTATTTTTCTTCGACAGTAGTGGTCACTTTTATCTTTCCTCCTGCCCTCATGTTTCCTTCGACGTCAATGGCGTCATCTTGCATCTCACTGAGTGAGAACATTCTTCTTTCTCTTAATGTTATGGAAAAATCCAAGGGGAAAGCTGCTGCATAGGTGACTCGATTTGTTGCTTCAATAGGATGGATGTCCTCAGGGATCCTGAAATATACTTTGTTGAATCTCGCAGTAAATTCCACCACATTTTTGGAATTGCTCTTCTTTAGTGCAGAGAATTTAGTTAAATAATAGATACTCGAGTAAAGTCCTTCGACGTCAATGGTGTAATCTTGCATCTCACTGAGTGAGAATGGTCTTCTTTCTCTTAACGTTATGGAAAAATCCAAGGGAAAGCTACTACATCGGTGACTCGAGTTGTTGCTTCAGTAGGACGGATGTCCTCAGGGATCCTGAAATATACTTTGTTGAATATCATAGTAAAGTCCACCACTTTTTCGAAGTTTCTCTTCTTCAGCGCGGAGAATTCAGTTAAATAATAGAGACTATCACGTTTAACTCCCCACTTCTTGACAAAGGTGGTTTCCAAGATCTCCATAGTGATGATGGAAGCATTGGGTAGTGATCTGAACCATTTTTTGGCTTCACCTTCCAGCAACTAAGAAAAAATCGCATGAACACGTCATCGTGTTCAATCAAGATATTGTCGGTGAAATATTGGAATCGGTCTACATGATCCTCAGCAGTTGATCCCTTGCTTCCATTATAATTTGGTAACAAATTCAGGTAGTGGGTATGCATATCATTCAAGGGAGTGGGTAACTGCAGAGGTCCATGTCGGCTGGCCACCCATATGGGTGTTCTGGGTGGTAGTGGAGGTGGTCCTCAACTTCCTCCTCCTGACATGAGGTGATTGGAAATCAGATTCTTGGCCTGGGGGAGATGATAGACTTGAGATGAATTGCACAAACAGAGGGTTCCTTGTTCTGGATGGGAAAAGTTTGAGATCTGGGCAAATCAAAAGGAGTGCTTGGGTTCTAAGGAGAAGGCTCTCCTTCAGGGGTTTGGACAATGAATTTAGACTTGGGGAATTGAGGGCCAAACAAATGTGATGAGAAACTTCACTGATAGCTTGGTGAATTAGACTGGTATCTTCCACGTCTATGTCTCCAGGAGACTGAGCCTTCTAAAGCCACAAATTCCTCGTGGCTTGGGTTGAATCAGGTATGTCTTCGTCCAGATGCCAGGTTTTCTACTGTGGAGTTGGTAAGTGGATTACAGCTTGCAATCTAATCTCATCCACTACGAAATTAGGTGCATAAAATTATGTCGTTGTCCCTAGGGAAGATTTGTCTTCTTGATTGTGTTCCCCGGCAATGGCGCCAAAAAATATGTTAGTCCCAGAGACGTTATAAGGCTGTCTTTAGAACTGTTCCTGGGAATCAGTAAGATCTTCTATATTCTTTTACTTGAATAAAATCACATTCACTACAAAATGATACAGATATCCAATCTTGAATAATATGGGCAGTATTTCAATCTACCAAAAACCAGAACTGAGTGTTGGTGTAAAATATAATGGCATAAAACAAAGGTACTGCAAAGAGAGTAAATATTTGTTCTATGTTAAAGAATAACGTACTGATCCTAGGGGAGGAATTCAGTAGTTCTAACAAAATGATCACATAATTGGAACTAAATAATATAAGGATATTATTTCCAGATAAATTAACGTGAAAACTTCATGTGCTAACCATCTTAGAAACAACAATTCAAGATTACAACACTCATATCAAATTCAGAAATAGATTCATAAATCAAGGATAACCTGAAAGAGATGAAATAACAGGAGAAAATACTAACTTTACACATCAAATTTTTGAATCCACAAAACTTCAATATCAGGCAAATGATAATCTTCTTTATGTCTTGATCGGACTGCCAAATATTAGAAGTAATACTTCCTACAAAAGAGAGCCGACCCTTTGGATACTGCCTATTCTACTATATATAGCCTTCACATGCTTTACAACAAAAGTTGTTACAATTTGTTACATCCCAACAAATTTAAGTAATTATGTTTATAGTCTTCAATGGATATTGTTACAATAAAGAGTCACACAGACTACTATTGGCTAATCTTTGACTACGACCCAAGACTGCTTTGCTGGTAAAGTAGTATGTTCAGCTAGACAGAACTCCCGCCAATCTGAGACAGACCTGTATTAGCATTGTTCCTTATTTTCAGATATATTATGAACTTTGACAATCCGTCAAACCATTTATGGCATCATGAAGATGTAGATTTAGCCACCTTGCTATCATGAGTTGCTTATAGAACCTTCATCATCTATCCCTTCTACCCCATCCAAGCCCTTTTCTCTCAAACCTTTTTTTCGATGGAGCAAAAGTTCATCGATGTCACCGAGTTGTGAAGCAGGACCCAATCTTTCTCTTAATAATTTGAACCGTTCAAGTACCACTGCTTCACAATTTGATCCTCCTTTACTGGGACAAGCATGCCCCTGCCTTCCATGCTTCTGCATTCAGAAGGCTTATTCCCTTTTTAGCCACTGAAAATGTTGAACCCTCCCTAGACATCTCGGGTGAGACCTCGGTTTTTCCCGCTTGAACATTTGCAAATGCGCATATGTGGGTTTTTCATGGACGATGGTCATCCAAGTCCTTAATGCTCCTTGTGAGCCTCCACTAGAGATGAAATGCGCCATTGAGACCACTTATCTTCTAACTCAATCTAAACAGCTATGGTAGACTCACGCATTAAAGCTTCGTATTCTGGACCAGTGAGGCTCAGGGGATCCATGATTTAAAATTATGCAACTGTAGGAGTATTTGTAGCCTCACCCACCTGCTCCTTGAGAATCGTGTTGTACTTGAGTGATGATTACCCAACTGTTCTTCGGGCTTTTGCATGTTGGGACAAGAATGCACTCTGTACAACGATGGTGATAGCAATGAGTATGAGATATGTTGCTTCAAACTGGTGGCGGGGGCTGACAAGACCGTTTAAAGGAATCTCTTTTCGAACCATGAAAGTCCATCGAGGAGTCGTGTGCCACAAACCGCCAACCATTTCAGGGCCCTCCAAAAATGGTCTAGGAAAACCACCTCAAGGCCCTTGAACAGTCCTGGGGCTGCCACATGTCCATGGCAATTTTCTGTTAGGGGGGATCTGAGCCTGATAAATGGTGCGCACTTGAAGGTCCTGATCACCCTTATTCTCCAATGGCCTACGAACAACCGCTCTTCTGAAACTTCAGCTGCACGTGCCTACTACCATGGTGTGACTGTACTCTACTTCACCTGCACCCCTTTATTGCTCTGGACTCTCATTCTGATCTCTTTGACAGCCTGGTGACACCAGATCTATCTTCGTTCAATCACAGTATTGACAGAAACTAACAGCTCAAGCAAAAATTCCACTATTCATACAAGGACAAGATCCCAAAGTACACAACAATAACTGTGAAAGGTAATGCAGAAGATTAGGATACAAAGATGAAAGAGCATGGCCACATATTTTCCCAAATACACTCGATGAATTGTCAAACAAATAGTACAAAATGGAAGAGGAAAAAGGAGAAACGCTCATATGGAAAGAGCTAAAAGAAAATTTTATCGAAGATTTCAAATTCTTTCCAAAGGAGTAGCAATTAATCAAAGTAAGAAACCAAGTGAAAAATTTTCTACAACCGATGAACAATAAAATATCAGAAGATAATCAACAACTTTCTTAACAAACCGCTATATGCAATAGCATCAAGTCGACAGGAATCCATCATTCGACAAGATTACAATTGGAAACAGAGAAAATAGAGGGAAAAATATTCAAATGGAAACAAGATCATCCAGGAACATCCAAGCTGGTCAGAACAACCTTCAAAGTCGAAGCAACAGATAAAGAAGATCCTAAAAGACTAACCAAAAAATACTTTCCACCGACAATCACGCAACTCAAAGAAGGAGAATGACCGATCAATGAAAGCAAAGCGTCGGAATGGATGGATGCAAAATTTAATACAAAATAAATCGACATATCAAATGATGACAGACCAAAAATGGCAAAAGTCAGTGACTACTGGAACGAAAAAAAGACAACAGAAATCACAAGTCTTCTAAAGGAATTTCAAGATGTATTTGCATGGGACTACAAATATTTGACAGGACTAGTATAGTAAATGTGAGAAATGAAAATTGACATTAAACCAAACGCAAAGCCAATGAAGAAAAGGTCGTACAAGCTAACACACAAATACAAGGAAATTGTTAAGAAAGAGATCGACAACATGTTGGCCGCTGGAATCATTTACCATCTCAATCAATCATAATGGGAAATTCCGATGGTATTCCAACCAAAGAAGCATGATCTGACTCGACTTTGAATATGTGTCAACTTCAGAGAGATCAATAAAGTAACACTTACTGACCCTTTTCCCACTCCTTTTGTTGATGCAATTATTAATGAACTTGCAGGTCATAAGTGTTAGTCATTCATGGACAGATTCTATGGATATAACCAGGTACCCATCACCGAAGAGGAACAGAAGAATACCACATTCGTCTGTGAATTCAGATCATTCACACATAAAGTTATGCCATTTGGACTAAAGAATGCACCAGCCGTATTTTCCAAAATTGTTGTCAAAGCATTCCAAGAGTACATATATAAAACCATGGCTGTATACTTTGATGATTGGACAATATATTCCATGTTGAATGATCACTGTAAATGGCTTAGACTGATTTTGGAAAGATGTCAACAGATACAACTCTCGTTGAATATTAAAAAATGCATATTTTAAACTCCAATCAGAATACTGTTGGGACACGTCGTATGCAAAGAAGGCATAAAAGTCGACTATGCAAAAATCAAGATAATTCTCAACTTAAAACTTCCAGTTAACTCAAAACAAGTGATAATATTGTTGGTCCATACGGGATATTATAAAAAGTCTATTCAGCACTACTACGACATGACGTATCCTTTGGAAGAACTGCTGAAGGAAAATCAAGTATACCAGTTGACCGACGAGTGCAACACATCATTCGACATTTTAAAGAGAAAACTAGTCGAAACACCTATACTAAGATTCCTGAATTAGTCGATTAAATTCCATGTGCATATAGATGCTTCAGGCATAACAGTCAGTGCAATCCTAACAAAACCAGGAGATGACGGAATGGACTACACCAACGCATTCAACAACGGAAAATTGAATATAGCATAAAGGAATTATTCAACGACAGAAAGGGAAGCGTTGGGTATGGTATTTGCACTACAGAAGTACTGACACTATTCATTGGATAACCCCTTTGTGTTTTACACAGATCACCAAGCACTCAAATATTTGGTCAATAAACCATTACACCATCGGAGACTATGTCATTCGCTTTTGTTATTTCAGGAGTTCGAGTTTGAAGTTATAGTTCAACCAGGAAAAGAAAATGTCGGACCCGACCACCTGTCGATAATATACATAGGATAAGAACCGATAGGAATTGAGGATGAATTTCCTGATGCTCATTTATTTAGAATCGAATCTATCCCATCGGAGCTAGCAGAGATCGCACAATTCCTAGAAGACAGACAAGCACTAGAAGGAATGCCGGAGAAGAAAAATAAGATCTTAGCAATGAAGTATGCACTGTATACCATAATTAATGGATTCCTCTACAAACTTGGACCTGATGATGTATTATGAGGATGTGCTCTTGACCACAAAAGCCAAAACATACTCAATGAGGTGCATTATGGATCGGCAGGAGGACATTATCAGGCCGACATAACAACAAGGAAAATTCTGCAATCTGGATTATGGTGGACGACAATGCATAAAGATTGTCGATAATTTGTAACCAAATGCGCCAGATGTCAGTGACTGGACCGACCTCTACCAAGTACGGAAATGACCCTCATACCAGTCAATCCAAGATTAACATTCGAAATATGGGAAATAGACTTCATTGGACCATTCTCGATACATGGAAAACAAACAGGAGCAAGATACATTATCACTACAGTCGAATATGTTACCAAATGAGCAAAAGCGGAACCTATCGAGACTTGTTCAAGTGAGGTAGTTGCTAAGTTTATATATGAAAATATTATCACAAAGTTCATTTGTTTGCTTACTTTGATCAGTGACCAGGGATCACACTTTGTCAATAAAACAATTTCCATCCTCACAAAATAATTTCTAATTGAGCATAGGATAAGCACATCATATCATCTGCAGTCCAATGGTGTAGTAGAATATTTTAACAAAACACTAACTAAAGGTCTAACAAATATGTGCAATGTCGACTGTTATCACCGAAAATTTTCCTAGGTTGTGGCAGGAAAGACCATGGGGTAGCTGTTGTAAACAAATCTTTAGTGGATGGAAAATAGCCTTTCCAACCGCAGGGAGGGATCTCCCTTTGGGGCTTTCAGCAACATGATGCATCCTAAAAATGGATTGAGATATCGGTTGAAGTGGTGGCTAGACCTTCAAACAATGAATTAAAAGGGGTTTTTGGTTGGTTGGAGTTAAGAACAAGAGGATAGTTGGGCATGGAGCCAACTTTGGTGGGTTACTGTCATCAATGGCAAGTTTGGGCCGCAATTGCAAGAGTAGGAGGAAAGGTAGACATGGTTCTTTCATGTCAGAGTAATCAACGGATGAAGGTAGAGGAAGGAGACAAGTTCTACCACAAGGCTAGAGCATTTAAGAATGAATTCTAACCTGCACCTTCAAGGGGAAAAGGGTGGAATACCTAGTCATTTGCATATGGAGCATGTGGGCATGAATTCCAGACCATGTAATCTTGATCTTTAGGTACTGCAAAAGAAAACCATGAATGGAAATACAAAGCAAGAACACATACACAGGAAATAACAGATATCGGAACACACATCACAGGAATCTCAAGCTTCAAAATCGGGTCTGCTCATTGAATTAAGAGGCCGAGTTTAATACAGCGTAGATCAGTAATCTCTCTGAAACAATAACGTCCAACCTTTTGGTCTACTTCGTACTTTGTGTTTATAGGATTAACAACAAAATATCCTAATTGATTCAAAACAACTTGCATTGGTAATGATGAAGTCGTTCGAGTTGAGCCGCCTGAATCAACAACCGTCGATTCTATCATGCGCGTAGGAGAAGAACCGCCTGTGCTAGCAGCGTACCATTGGGCCATGGAAACCACCTACTCATCCGTTGGCAATGGTCGTTCAGGTTTGATCAAGATAGGTAATAGAAACAGGCCTCTTCACCACTCTCGGGCATGCCATTTCCCTATAAAAATATCCATTTCCCACGACTGTAACTGGCTCTACAAAACTTTCTCAATCCACAACTGCGCTTCCGCAATTGCCCTTTCGCAACAGTCATTCTGCAACAAACCTTTCCGTAATGGCCTTTTCGCAACCCATAATTATCCACATGGCGTGTAGGGATTGGTCTTCTGACCTCATGATTTTCTGGAGGACTATCTTTCCGCAATCTGCAATGAGAGATGCGGGATGCGGAAACTTACTTTTTTATGTTTCTGAAAATGACTTTTCCGCAATCCACAATGCGGAATGCGGAATGAGGAAACTATATTTTTCACTCGCTGGAAGACTTCTTTTCCGCAATCCACAATCCACAATGCAGATTGCAGAATGCGGAAACTTGTCTTTTTTTTCTATTTGGAGAATTGCTTTCCCACAATCTGCAACCCATAATGCGGATTGCGGGATGCGAAGACTTGTATTTTGCACTCTTTGGGAAATTGCTTCCCGCAATCCGCAATGCGGATGCAGAACTCGGAAACTAGCTTGTGGAATGCATTTTCGATCATTGATTTGATGTGCTCTTTGATCTTATCCATCCAATCTTCTTTTGGTTGCGGAAGAAGCTCTTACTGCTATTTTTTCCTGCGGAAGGGCCCTCTCGTCTTGTATTTTCCCATTTTCTCACTGTGGCTCGGTCATTTGGCTTGGATTTGTTTGGAACTTAGCCAATTTTGGGTTCCTTGATCCTTTATTTGAAGTAACCAGCCAATGGGTGACCTCGGGGCTTTGAGTGGGAGCTTTCCTTCCCATTCCATGGTGGAAACCATAATAAGTGTTAACAACGGCTCCAATCGGGGATGCTATCCTCCCTGTGAGGTAGCAAGAACATGTAGACTAGTGGCCTCGATCCCTTTGATTATTCCAAAACCTCCATTTGTAATCCATTCCCAACTCTAAAAACTTTGCAGCCACACAGGAACATAAACTGCGGACCGAAATTGAAACCATTGCACACTACTGAAAACCAAACCGACTTCAAAACCTTCCGAACATATACAAAAACTAAATTTTGAAAGCTAAAAACATCTACTTCTGAAAAATATGCTCAGACCGCTGAGCTTATTCTTCATATCTACCTACCCTAACTTGGTGGAAGACATTCAGAATCAAGTGATGCTAAAGTGCCAATGTAACCAACCCAACAACTGGACACTTGACTGAAGCATGCATTCAAGGCCTCCAATCCAAAAAACAAATCTAAATTGTGGCAACTCAAATGAATGGAAAAAAAAGGGTAAAGTGTCTCCCTCAATAATAAAGGAAAATCACAGATTCAGCAATTCAACCCACCATCGAAGACTGATTCATGTGTTCATGAATTCTACAAAATTCTCTTTCCCCAATGATTGCAATATACCTGCAAAAGGATCTTCAAAACCATGAATCATTACCTCTTGTTGATGATCAGAAGAAGGAATTGGGAAATTGAGATCGTACTCCAAAGAAATGGAATCTGTCGGCTCATCTTCTTCAACATTCGCAGCAGGAAAAAACCCTGTAAATCTTTGAAACACTTCAACTGGAACACCCATCTTTTGAACATGAGGGATCTCCCTCTCATTAGTTTCCTACAACGCCAGATCATCATTGTGTTGAACCTGTGAACCATCATCCTTATTGATCAAAATATTTATGCTAGTTCCTCATGCAATTTAGCAGTAATATCAAAGAGTGACCCTTCATGTGGTTCAACAAGGATATCCCTCTGATTCTCAAAAGGATCAGAGAGAGAAATTCCCTCACTATCAGGGAGATCACACACAATCTACTCACCTTCAATGTTTGATTCAGGAAGTTGAATAACTATAGGAAATACTGGTTGACCATCTGTATTCTTCTCCTTATTGTTTGAGGTTTGATTTTCACCATTAAACCCTTGATATGTTTCATTCAACTCTTCACATGGATGAACCTTGAGAATGTCTGAACTTTGAATGAATTCTCCTGCATCCTTTGAAACTTATAAAGGTTGCTGAACTCTCTCATTATTCTTAGGACAGGGAATCTAAATACTAAGGTCTTGATCTTCTTTTCTTACCATCAAAGGAGAAAGCATTGCTTTATAAAGATCTTGCTGAATATCAAGGAAACTATCCCCTAGTATCTCTTCCTGATGTTGAAAGTAATCTTTAGAAAATTATTTGATCTCTTCATCCGTTAATTCTTCATCACCATAATTGTTTCTTAAGTGTTGCATAAAATATCCAAGATTTACTTTACAACATCTTTCAAACAGTGATAAAGATGAGTAACTTTCCTTATAATTTTCATAGAATGCTGAATGAAAGTCTTCCAAGGAATACAAACTAGCAGTTGGTAACTTTTCATACCAGGCTCTTACTCTTCCTTCCAAAGTAGCCATGAACATTTTCATAAGGGAATCTTCATGAAATTTCAACCTCAAATTATATATATGCATATGGAACTTAATTAAATGCAGAGAGGGGTCATCTCCTTCCTCATCTTTAAATTTGGGCAAATACATTTTCCAATCTATACGAGGTATGCGGTTTGGAAAACCTGGAATGTATGAACGATTCATAGGAGCATACCTTCTAGATCTGTAAGCTTCCCTGGAATCCATCTCCAAGCAGTGGGGTAGCCTGTGATGCTTTGAATTCTGGATTCTGCCGATAGTAGAGCCACCGGGTGAATGACACAAGACCCTCTTGGTGTCTGAATATTGTTCACCATCAACAATCAACCCTGATCTAATACAACTTCTTAAAGTGAGCTCAATCTCTAGTAGAATCACCTGAATGTAAGGTGGAGTCTCCAGGGAAAATAATACAACCTTGGAACATTAGACTCTCTGTTTTCCCTCAGAGGTCTGATTTGATGCATTGAAAACCATATATTCTCCCCAGTGGAGTCACCAGAACGTTACAACCCAATATTTTCCTGGGTTGTGGCAGGAAAGGCCATGAGGTAACTGTTGCAAACCAATATTTAGTGGATGGAAACTAGCCTTTCCAACCACAGGAAGGGATATCCCTTTGGGGCTTCCAGCAACAGGATGCATCTTAAAAATGGGATGGGATATCGGTCGAAGTGGTGGCTAGACCTTCAAACAATGAATTGAAAGGAGTTTTTGGTTGGTTGGAGTTAAGAACAAGAGGACAGTTGGGCATGGATTTAACTTTGGTGGGTTATTGTCATCAATGGCAGGTTTGGGCCGCGATTGCAAGAGCAGGAGGAAAGGTATATATGGTTCTTTCACTTCATAGTAATAAGTAGATGGAGGTAGAGGAAGGAGACAATTTCGGCCATAAGGCTAGAGCATTTAAGAATGAATTCTAACTTGCAACTTCAAGAGGAAAAGGGTGGAATACCTAGTCATATGCATCTGGGGCATGTGGACATGAATTCCTGACCATGTAATATTGATCTTCAGGTACTGTAGAGGTAAAAAATTAATGGAAATACAAAGCAAGAACACATACACAGGAAATAACAAACATCAGAACACACATCATAGAAATCTCAAGCTCCAAAATCAGGTCTGCTCATTGAATTAAGAGGCCGAGTTTAATACAGCGCAGAGCAGTAATCTCTTTGAAACAAAAACGTCCAACCTTTTGGTCTACTTCAAACCTTGCCTTTATAGGCTTACAAACAACAAAATATCCTAACTGATTCAAAATAACTTGCACTGGTAATGATGAAGTCGTTCGAGATGAGCCACTCAAATCAACAACCGTCGATTCTATCATGCGCAGAGGAGAAGAACCGTCTGTGCTTGTAGCATACCATTGGGCCATGGAAACCACCTGCTCATCCATCGGTGATGGCCATTCAGGATTGATCCAGATAGGTGAAAGAAGCAGGCCCCTTGACCACTCTGGGGCGTGCCATTTCCCTATAAAAATCTCCATTTCCCGCAACTGTAACTGGCTCTACAAAACTTTCTCAATCCACAACTGTGCTTTCGCAATTTCCCTTCCGCAATAGTCATTCCATAATGGACCTTTCTGCAATGGCCTTTACAAAACCTGCAATTAGCCACGTGGCCTGTAGGGATTGGTCTTCTGGCCTCATGCTTTTATGAAGGACTATATTTCTGCAATCCGCAATACGGGATGTGGGATGCGGAAACTTACTTTTTTATGTTTTTGAAAATGAATTTTCCGCAATCCGCAATCTGCAATGCAGAATGCGGGATGCAGAAACTATATTTTTCGCCCGCTAGAAGATTTCTTTTCAGCAATATGCAATGCAGATTGCGGAATGCGAAAACTTGTCTTTTTTCTATTTGGAAAATTTCTTCCTGCAATCCGCAATCTGCAATGCAGATTGCGAGATGCGGAAACTTGTATTTTGCGCTCTTTGGGAAATTGATCCCCGCAATCCGTAATGCGGATGCGGAACTCGGAAACTAGCTTGTGGAATGCATTTTCGACCATTGATCTGATGTGCTCTTTTATCTTAGCCATCCAATCTTCTTTTGGTTGCTAAAGAAGCTCTTATTGCGGAAGGGCCCTCTCATCTTGTATTTTCCCATTTTCTCACTGTGGCTCGGTCATTTGGCTTGGATTTGCTTGGCACTTAGCCAATTTTGGGTTCCCTGATCCTTTATTTGAAGTAACCGGCCAATGGGTGACCTCAGGGCTTTGAGTGGGAGATTTCATTCCCATTCCATGGTGGAAACCATAATAAGTGTTAACATCGAAAATGATGATTGGGATGACAAGATACCTGCAGTACTATGGGCTTACAAAATAGTGTACAAAAGAGCGAGAGGCCAGACCCCATTCAAGCTCATATACGGCCAAGAAGTAGTCGTCCCTTTGTACTTTCAACAACAAGCACCTATAATTGTTGAATTACTACACATCGATGTCAAACTCACCAGAAAATAATGATTGAACCAACTGTCGAAGCTCGAAGAAAGTCGATAGATAGCAATACACCACCAGGAAATTCAAAAGTAGCAGCAAAAAGCTTAGCATGATAGAAATATAAAATGCAAGTATCTATCAGTTGGTGATTTGGCATTACTATACAACAGTTGAGTAAAAGAAAAACCTAAAACATTGCACATGGAATGGATGGGTTCGTATGTCGTCGAAGAAATCAATTCTAATGTTTCAGTTCTACTTAAGACATTACAAGGAATCGTATTCAAGAAGCTTGTCAACGGTGCCCAACTAAAGCGGTATAAAGCATAAAAATATTATAAAAAAAATAGTTATAACTAGCTTGTGGAAGAAGAAATATAAACAATCATCCAAAGCAGGCTTTATAAAAACAACATGATGACAAGAGACTGGAGAGACGACACTAAAAAAGGAAATGCAAGAAGCTGCAGACAACAAAGTCTGAAGTATGACCGATGATATGAGGGGCATAGACAAGAAGGAAGCAGAAAAGAAAAAAGAAGCCGCCAACAAGCAGAAAGGGACAAAAAACCCACAAGAGGCCGTAGCCAAGGAAAAATGGAAAAGAAAGAGAAAGCAAAGGAAATAAAAGAAAAGACAAGAGAAAGAAAAGCAGAAGCAATAGCAGCACCTCAATCACATCCAGCAGCAAACTCGCCTCTCTATAAACTTAGATCAATTTGGACCTGTTATCACACAACTTGTAGTTGCCCCTAGAGGTATCCCATCCGGGACGGTAGAGGAGACAGGCAACTAAAGAGGTGACCCAAGAGATGCCACGGTTCCCAAGGCAAGGTGGGAGTCACATCAACCGAGACACTCTTCGCTTTAGGTTAGGGTGTAACTAGACCAAGGGGGAGACCCTATACCCAATCACAATTGATTGGACCTACACAATGGTTTCTAAAGGTAAGTAAATGATGAGTTATGGAAACCAATGCAAGGCTAAGTGGACCTAGAAGTTGAGGTATGGTTGAAAGGTGGTGTGAGAGATTGTTGGTGTTTCAACCTACGTAGGGTTTAGGCCACATGATGGGGTATGATGACTAGGTGTAGTACCATGTGTTTACACAAGTGGGTCTTGTTTTCTTGGGAAGTGTGAAATGGTTCTAGGTAGGCCCACAAGGTGAAGTTATGCGTGAAGTTGGTACTATAGGTTGGATAAAGGATAGATCTATGAATCTAGGTTGATTCTAGGAGTACCCATGTACTAGATCTAGGGTTTGACACAATTCCCAAGGAGTGCAACTTGCTTAGAGAAGGACTAGTGCCTTGTTGGATGGGTTAATGGGGTCAAAAGGTATGTCAAAGTGTAGATCGGGACACCTAGAAGCCAAATCAAGTGGGTTCAATGAGATCTAATGGTTGGATCTTACTAGATCTAGGTTTTTCAAGTAATGACCTTAAGTGGACCACAATCCCTTGAAACAAGGAATGCTACCCCCAAGGCGGATCGTGACAAAAAGACAGTCTAGACCTAGGTTTCAAGGTATGGGCATTCCAAATCCACGAAAATCTCAAGCACCCATCTCCTGGAAGTGGACAAACTCACTCTTTCAAGGGAGTGCGACTTGCTCAAGGAAGGCTAAAAAGTGGGTTTGGTGGACCAAATCAAGTCCAATGGCCACCAAACTGTAGATCTAAGATGCTAGTACCCCGATCTATGCATGCCCAAAAAATCAATTCAATCCAAGGGCTAGATCTTAGTATATCTGAGTTTTGAGGTGCCAAGAAATTCAAAAGGGGGTCTTAACCCCTTAAAACATGGAGAGATGTCCACAAGGTAGATTTCACCAAAGTAAGAACCTAGGGGTAGGTTATCAAGTGTCTAGATTGCAAATCAAGTGGGATCTCACCTACCCATGTGCTAGATCTAACCAAACAAGCCTCTCACTAGGAAGTGCGATTTGGGTCAAGGAGGGCTTTTTGCCTTGAAAAGTGGGTCAATTTTTAGCCAATCACCACCAAACTGTAGATCCAACTAGGGGTGGATGCTATAGAGGTGGGTTTTCAATATCTCTTCAAAATCAAGGCTAGATCTAAATAGATCTAAAAAATACCAAAAAACAAGGGTTTTAATTGATTAGGTTTTTTTATGATCTAGAAATCATGGAAGATTCAAGGAAGTAGAAGATCATACCTCTTGGAACATACCTGGATGAAGAGATGAATGCTAGTTGAGACAAGGATTACTTTGCCAAAGATCAAATGGAGAATTGTTGAAGCCCTCTTGCCAAATCGATTTTCCCAAGCCACATGTGATTCCTTCTAACCTGTCAAGCCAAGGAGCAAAGCATCAATCAGTTTAACAAATTGAAGGTAGATACAAGCAAGAGAGAGAGAGAAACATAGAATAGTTGACACAAAGGTAAAACTACTCCCTGTTACACCAAAGCGACTTCTTCCAAGATTGAAGGGCAAGCCTCCCCACCAATTCGCCCTTGTCCAAAATCGCCCTCTTAACCTGTAAATGAAATATGAAAAATATGCAAGAAGCTACAATAGATCCTCCAGTGCAATGGACAATAGCATTTACAATCAAAACAACCAACATCCACTCCAATCCAAGCATGTACTCCAAAAGATAGAAATTTTATTCCAAGAGCAAAGAGCCAAAAATCTCTAGATGATTTTACAATGAGAGGCTCTCTCCTTTAAATAGGAAGGAGAAGCACCAAAACCCTAACCACTTTTTGAATGAGTGGCTAAGATTAAAAGATACAAATGTCTAATCAATGGTTGAGATGAGCTCAACAATAAAATACATGGATCACTAATAAAATATTATATGAGTGGACAAAATTGCCCTAGAAGAGGGGAATCCCACCTAATCATGATGACAAAATATAACAAGGGGCTTATGGTGGGTCCAAGGGGTAATTTTATCCCTCCTTGGTCAATCCCCATAGCACAATAATCATAAAATAATCCTCAATGTACCAAATCGTGCCTCCATGGTCAAATCGTAGACCTCAAAAAGACCTCAGAAATCCTCAGAAAGTGCCATAAGTGATGGATGCGGGCCCCGATGAAGCTGAAACTGCTGGAGGAGGTGTGAAGGACCCATATCTATCATCACTGATCATCCCATGCCATAACATTTCCTCAGTATCCCAAATTGATTTCCTCAATAGCCATTTCTACCAATCCTGAAATGCCTCGGGAAGCGTGAAACTGCCCCGAACTGCCTCCTGGAGTGCCTGTGCTGTCAAGGTGAGGGCACCAGTGTGTCCGGGAGGGGGGGTAATATGGTAAAAACAAGTGGCTGGACCACCCCCTCCATCATCAGCACCTTAGGTCAACCGGATAAAAATCACATCTGCTCTGACAGGGCCTCCGACAGACCAAAAATGCACTAGGACAGCCTACTGAGGCAAAATCATCACTATAAGTGCCCAGAACTGAAAACAAACTATCTCATTGGACTCAGAAGGTCCAAATCCATCCAAGATGTGTACTCATACACCATATGAGTCTCTGCATGATCAAAATATATATCCAATATACCAGAACAAGGCCAATAATAATAATCTATAAATGACCAAACACTGCTGTAAACCAAGAATCATCATTATAACCCTGTAGCTGCTGCATAGAATCATCATGTACATGTACATAGACCATATATCATTTATCCATATCATCATAAGGTCCAACCATCTCATGTCCTATTGTTGACTTTGGTCTAACCAAGTCAACATGACCAAATATAACTCAGACCATCATCAGAAGCTGCTGCAAAGTGTCCAAGGTTAATGCATTCTCTACAACTTATTCAAATAACAATTATAACACAAAGTAATCATTACTGGCGATCTAAGTCCAAATATATAATATCATTAATTATTATTATTACTCAGGTTAGACTTTCAGGATCATACTCACTTCATAGCTGTGATCAATTTGCTAGTGAAGGGTGAAGGCTAAAATAACTAGCTAAGCTAAGGGATGACTTGACTGACTTAACTTTGTGACACTTTGGAAAAGGGAAAGGGAATACACACCATAGTATATACTGAATGAGTAACAACACAAGGAATGGCGGTGTCTCACAAATGGATGAGTTGTTCAAAGAGGGTTTATTCACCTTTAACAGATGCGCACAATCCATAATACAAATAAGGCCAGCAATTGTTTAGATATAGCATTTAAGTTCCATTGCTTTCTGGGCCTGAAGGTTCCATAGCCTTGATCTATGTGTGTTTATAAACACATTGCATAGATTTACATTTATTTTAGGCTTTCTGCTGCAGGTGTGTTTTTAAGGCACTTGTTTACCTAAGCACTTCTAGGTGTGTCATGGACAGCTTGTTTACCTAGGTATTTACATTTCCAAAAGATATAACATTTTATTTTCATGGCCATTTTCATTTGGCATGCCTTTCATTCATGTGTGTTTAGAAACACATTGCATGAATGGGATTTTCATACAAGATATAGCATTTCATTTTTCCAGATTTTGTATTCATGGCAGCACTAAAAGTTTCAGGTTTAGCCAACACAACTTTAGCGACTAGGGGGAATTCACAAGGAACTCCAATTCACCATAGGTAAGTTTTGTCACCAACTCAGAGCCGAGACACAATAAACAGGGAAGCTCATCCAATACAGAGGCTACAGTGGGGAAAAGTCCTCCATGCCACTAGTCAAGTAGTAAGTCAGGGTGATAAACTAAAAGGTATGTGATGGATGGATGAAGACAATGAATAATGGAGACGACACTAGCAAGCCAAGGTATGGTGGAATGATCACCTCTATTCTCCCTAAGGAGGGTAAAACCAATGAGTATGAATAGTGAACTTCTAAGTCTGAGTAGGGACAATATAATATATATAATAAGATCAACCAGGTCCACATATCTATATGATCGCCAGATCATGACACTAAGTGCTAAGACATGCTATAAGAATAAGTATAAAAGCAATATAACCATAACACAATGATATACCTGCTAAGTCATATACCTGAATGCTCATCAACCTGTACCATCATCTGTCCGCTGAAACTGCTACTGTAACTCTGGGCACTACTGACTTCTCTGCATAAATGGTATAATGGCTACATCCGTCATCTCTCTGAGTGTCCTGAGACTCAGTCATGGCATGGGGACTACATATGCTGTCCAAAATCTGATAGTGATCCATAGATAGCTCATCATCTCATCATCTCAAAGTAAAGGAACTGGCTGAAGAGTGCTCTGGAATCTGTAAAAATAATGTATGGTAGCCCGGCTACTATATATGTGATAACAGGACCAATCACTACATGTGACCCTCGGGAATCAAAGGAGGAAGAACTTGATCTCCTTGTAGACGCAATCTACAGAGAGCACAAACACATAAGAACTGAATCTCAAGAGCACCTACAAAAACTGCAAGAAGATCAAGAAACATGTTTTACTAAGTGTGATGACTTAGCCTAACAATTCATACCAATACCGTCGAGTTCCGACATAACAAATCCTCTCGACAAAGAATACATCATACTGGAAAGTGTTGTGTCGAACCTGAGAGATAATTGGCTAAGAACCGAAGAGATCAGGCCACAAATACATCTATTCTAATGACAAATCAATACACGGCCTTCACAGAAGCCCACAACATGCTTGCAAAGTGTGCCAAAGAATACACAATAGTAATAGAAGTCTTACTCAATTGGTATACATATTACGACAAAGTGTTCAAAGAAATGCAAAAGACTCAAGAGATGATCGACACACTTCAATAGCAAAGACAAACTACCGACAAAGCACTCACTGAAACCATCGATGACCAAATTTTCATGGAGAGAAGAAAGATAGCAAAGTTGGAGAAACAAGAAGAGAAATGGATCAGTCAAGCTCGACCTAGCCTATCCAAAGTCAAAAAGATCCATCCATATCTCCAAAGACTTATTTCCACTACTGACGACAAAATGAAAATTTTTGGACACGACATGATCAATATCCAAGACAAATCTACGCAAGACAAGATGGAGAACTTGTCGAGCCTCACCACTCTCACAATCGACATTCAAAATGCCTTACACGCCTGGGAAGAATTTCAACATCAATTATCAGTATCTACAGAAGTCATTGTCGAAGTATGTTTCCAACAACAAGCATCTTCCAGTTCCAGTCTCCCACAGCAGTAGCAGCAAGTTTCATTACTTACAATTAAAACCTCATCTCCTCATTTCTTCAAGATGAAAAAATATTTTGTGGTGGGAGAGATGTTGGAGGATCCTAAGTTGACCTGTCGACTAGCTCCTCCACTCAACTACTTGTAATACATGTCGACGGATTGAGTCGACCAATACATGTCGAGTTGGTTAGTTGAACCGACAGGTAGTTATGTAATTTTTTTTCAATCATGTAAATAGGCTGGTGAGCCGACTTACAAAGTTAAGTTATTATGTTCATACATATGTAATCCTATCTGCATATCTTGCTGAGAAATAGAAAGGCTTGTTGCTTCATCTTCCATCACTGGTTTATTGTATATGTGTCATTGTGCTTGCTTGCGTATATTATAATATGTATTACTAGTAACCATGCAACCCCATCGACTACAACTCTTTCCCTTTGGCCACATTAGGACTTGGTCATCAACAAAGAAACGCTCATTCCCTTAGAATCTAGTGCTGATATGGAGAGAAGGTTCTTCTTTAATCCTGTAACATATAGTACATATTTCATCTTCATATATTTGTTGGAGTCTAGCTTGTACGAATCTTATCCACTTCCTTTTATAAGGTATTGATAATCATCCCCAAGTTTCACCTTGTAAGGTGACTCGAGCTTAGATAGATTAACAAAGGATTCTTTGTATCTTGTCATGTGCTTGGAAGATCAACTATCTACAAGCCAATCATTGCTCCCATGTGTGTCAGTTCCCATGAGTGCTAAGATCAGGAATGATCCATATGGATATCGGTGGCAACCCACCTATTCCATTGGCTCAAATAAGTTTCCCATTTTGGTAATTTTCTAGTATTTTTTCTATGGTTTTTCAGGTCCTAAACTTTCATGTCCGTTTTGAGGCCCTAAACGATGTTTTTTGGTTATTCCGGGGGGAAATAGTTTCAATTGCATTCATTTTATCCTAGTCAAAAGTTGTAAATATCGGATAGACCTTTCCAATGGGCTATTAATCACCCCAAACAGAGATCGTATGCAAAAGTTATGACCCTGAGAAGTTGATTATTCAACTAACCACCTTGGGGCTGCAAACTTTATGACAGTTCATCTTCTAAGGTTAGGTTTTTGGATGTTTGGGATTCTTTCCCTCATGCTTATAATAAATAGAACCTTTCGACCTCTTTTTGTATTCATCTTGGCACAAATGAGCATAGCAGTCACATCTCTTCTCAAAGATAGCTACCACCATTCTAATTGTTTTATTTTACAATTTGTTCTATTTTTCACTATTTAATAGAATATGTGTTTACTGTATCACTGTGTTCTTTGCAATATATATGTGTATATGGTTCTATACCTTCTCTTTCAATTCGTTCCCACATAAATCTAGATCAAGGACATATTCTTCATCACTTGAAGATTCGTCTCTTTCTTCTTCTTTGGTTCGTTTCCTTGCTGGTTCATCATCTTCAACAGTGTGATCATGATGTCTATTCTTGTTTGTCTTCTTGTTGGAGGAACCTCTATTTCCGGGAAAAACTCTGGAGTAGTTTTCCTTCTCATCACAAGTATAACATCTAATGTTGGATAGATCTCTTTTGGGTCTTCTTTGTCTATCATAGTTTTCCCTCTGATTTTGATGGTGGTTTTCCCTCTTATTGTGATGGTGGTGCTCCCTCTTGTTATGATTTATTCTAGCGTGAACTGTGAGAGATTGATCATCATTTTCTCCCATCTTCTCTTCTCGTGCCGCAAGTCAAGCTTCTTCTTGTGTACATTCTTCCCATAATTTATTTAAGGTGATCAACCTCTTTATGGCACATATCCCTTGAATGAATGAGTCCCATGATCTTGGGAGACCACTCAAGGTGGTCATCACGATCTCTCCTTCTTCTACCTTTTCTTCAACTGCTTCAAGTTTCTCCATAATTTGAGAGACCCTTGTGAAGTAGGATTGCATGGTATCTGAGTTTTGGTTCTTCACATATTTAAGTTGGTTCCTTAATGTCATATTCTGATTGGTGTGCTTCCCTTCGAATAACGTTGTCAAAGCATCAAACATCTCTGTGGGTGTCTTCAAGGATGACACATGTGGGATGAGATGATATTTAATGGAGTCTACAATAATTCTCTTGGCATTAACAAAGTTCTTCTTGTGGATAACCTTAGCCTCATCTCCCTCTGGTGTTAGAACCTCTTCACTATCATATTTGTCCAAATCATTTTCTTCAAGGACAAGTGCAATCCTATACTTCCATGCTCGGAAGTTATTATATCCCTCAAGATTATCCTGAAGCTTAGTGTGGTGAGTCATTTTGAAATGAGAACCTCAAATGGAAATAGAAATATTTAGGTCTTACCAATTTAAGATTCCCAAGTTGGATCTGGAGCTGGCTGGCCTAGGGTTTGTTAGAGAAACCCTAATTTTTCAAACTTGGAATCTTGAAATTTTGATTGGAGAGGAAGACGTGCCTCCTTAAGTCGATTTATCCAATGTACTCACTTTTCCAAATTGATGGAGGGAAGCCCCAAAATCTTGATGCCCTAGTTTTCCTCCCACCAACAATGACAGTCCAAAAATTGAAAATTCTCAGAATTCGATCATGTTTTGACAGAAATATGCACCCTTCTACAACAAGTTATCCTAGCCCTTTTTTCTTGATGATCTATGGAGAGAAGACCTCAAACTTGGAAGCCCTAGCTTCCTGCTACTGCATAATGTCTTATTTTCAGGTTAGCTCTGATACCATGTTAGATTTTCGTATGTTAATTCAACAATTATCTAGGATCTTAACTGAAATAATAACAATCACAACAAAACAGAATAGACACAATAGTTTTCCTCAGGGAAACCATAAAGGAGAAAACCCCACAACTTCCTCAAAGATAGATTCGTCACCAATGCAATATCACAAAATGGAAAACTCCAAAACAATATAGTCTTCTGCATCTCTCTCTCTTTCTCCTATGTGAACTTCTCTTCTCTCTCTCACTTATGCGAACTTGAGTGAGTGAGTGTGTGTCAAAATGAGAGAGCCCAACTCTCTATTTATACTTTACTTTTGGGGTGACATTTAACTTAACTAGGTCGGCCTCAACTAAACTAACTCGGCTGACTTCTCTAGGAGACTCAATAATACATTTACATTTACCTTTTGGGGAACTATTTCCCCAACTTACAATGGAGGCTTTTACCTCAATGACCTAGTATGACTAATCATAATAATGACATCCCCAAACGGAGGAAAAAAATCTTTGTCGAAGGTACAAATAAAATACAATAATAATAAAAATATAAAATACAAGGGAATATCTTTCGAAGTTACAATTACAACAACACTTAGCAAAGGTTTAGATGGGATATTGCAGATAGGTTGGCCATATTATTAGCAAATTGAAGGGTTTGTCCTATTCCTGTCCAGGAGATTCAGAGGCAGGACCAATACATTGAGCTAGGGAGGATGCTTCCTCTTGATATGAGGAGCTTGATGCAACACATTATTGGTTCTTGCATTCTTTTGGATTCCATCCCTCATGGTATTTCATCATCTGATAAGGGCGTAGATTCTCAGCTTCCTAGTCCACATCCTTCTCCATCGACTGATGGAGGGGCCTCCACATCCACTACACCTCCTCCTCGGACTCCACCTCCTACTCCTCCACCTTCAAAATATCATCCACCCCTTCCTCCACCTCCTTTATCATATCCTCCAGCTCCCCCTCATTCAACACATCCAGCATCTGATAGTTTATACCTATCTGACCGACCAGCCTATATTGATCCATCGCCTCCTTCATCGTCTCCTCCACCTCCCACTCCTTCTATGGGTCTAGCATCCGATACGTTATACCTATCGAACCGACCAACCTCTATTGATCTATCAGCTCCCCATGATCCTCATCCACTTGTCCCCTCGTCTGTGGAGAGGATGCTCAGATCGCATGGGATGATCTAGATTCCTAGAGATCGTGTCTTTCTTACTAATCTACATGATATATTATTTCCTAGTAGAGGCACTAATCATGCCTCTAGCTCTACCTCTAGAGGTGTTGATAAATCTGGTGGGTCGACAGATAGTGATTATGATATGGTTATGGGGGTGGACTAGACATGTATATCTAACATTTATCATCAATTTGATGCTATATATATATATTATACGTCATTTTCCATTTTGAAGATGTTGATGTTGATGACTGTGTTGATGTTTATTTATACCTTGATGGTCATGATGTGTACGTCAGGTCAAGTTCGATGATGTTCATTAGATGTTTGTGTTTTCCATTTTGCATACGGTAATGTTGATGATTATGTTGATGTTTAATTATATGTTGATGGTAATGTACTTGTGGATGTTAGGTCAGGTTCGATGATTTTCATTATGTTAGAAATGAGAACTTGTGTTTTGTACATGTTATTGTTAGATCATATGTGTGTTAGATGATGTTTAAATCTATAAGATGTATATGTTAGATGAATATGCAGCAACGTAATGTTTATGATGGTACGTCCATGCTTATTTTTATTATTTTTATGTTAATGATGGTATGATGGTGTTTATTTTTATGTTTGTTATATGGTGACAATGATATTAATGATTATATATTTATGTTTACATAATATAATTGCAAAAATATCATTGAATTAAATATGTTTATGAATTTTGTATTGATAATGGATGAAGTTGTGAAAACTAGCTATATGATTTATGTTGGTCATATAATTTGTCATAGTATCATGTTTATGAACATCACAAAAAAAAAATATAAATTATATGAGCATGAATATGACCTATCAATGTATCATTCAATATTTTTAATTTGTTGACAATAGCTCAATTTACAATGACAAATATCAAAACTTTAATAGGGAGAAAAAAAAATAGTTAATTAAAAGAACACCATTTTTCTCTCAACTAATGTAAACCCACAACTTGCATTCTCCAAATATATTATTATTATTAATCATTAAGTTGATTTGATGATCTTTATGTCATTTTTAATCTCTTATTGTCATCCAAAAAACATTTGCAAACATTTTCAATTATAATGCTTGGCATTATTTATGACAAAATCATCATGAAATACAAACATTCAAATTTTAATCATGTAGAAATTAGAGAGCACATTAAATTTTGTTGTTATAAATGTCATTGTTATTAAGGCCATAAATTAAGTCATTGTAGAGGTCAAGTAAACTAATAAAAAAATTGTTGGATTTACAATCTCCACCAAGGTTTCAAACGTGTCATTTTCTATGTTGGAGTTAACATTATAAATACAATAAAAAAAACCGAAAACATTACATTATAACAAAAGTTCAATTTAATCGAATCATATAATATAAAAACATTACATTCTAGCATAAATGTCATAAATTAATGCAATTATAATTATTAGCATTATTTATAACAAAAAGTAAAGAAAACAAGCATTCAAAGAAAGAATGTGTTGTACATTTCATTGTTATCAAGGCCTTAAATGAAGTCAGTGTAGAGCTCAACACTAGTAAAAAATTGTCGGATTTTCATTCTCCATCGAGGTTGCAAATGTGTCATGTTCTATGTTGGAGTTAACATTATAAATACAATCAAAAAATCGGAAAACATTACATTATAACAAAAATTCAATTTAACTGAATCATATAATAAAAAACCATTACATTCTAACATAAATGTCATAAATTAATGCAGTTATAATTCTTAGCATTATTTATAACAAAAACATCATGAAATAGAAACATTCAAATATTGATGGAGAAATTAGAGAACCTTAAATTTTGTTGTAAATTTCATTGTTATCAAGGCCATAAATTAATTCGTTTTAGAGCTCAACACTACTAAAAAAATTGTTGAATTTTCAATCTCCATCAAGGTTACAAATGTGTCATTTTCTATGTTGGAGTTAACATTATAAATACAATGAAATTAGAGAACCTTAAATTTTGTTGTAAATTTCATTGTTATCAAGGCCATAAATTAATTCGTTTTAGAGCTCAACACTACTAAAAAAATTGTTGAATTTTCAATCTCCATCAAGGTTACAAATGTGTCATTTTCTATGTTGGAGTTAACATTATAAATACAATAAAAACATCGAAAAACATTAGATTATAACAAAAATTCAATTTAATCAAATCATATAATGAAAAAAACATTATAGTCTAACATACTAATAGTGCAATTATAATTCTTAACATTATTTATAAAAAAACATCATAAAATACATGCACTGAAATATCAATATAGAAATTTCAGACCACCTTCAATTCGGGAATTAATAAATACATTAACCTTTATGTTCACAAAAATAAAATTGAATCATGTAAGTTTTTTTTCATGGTGTATGTATATGTATACAACAAACATAATATGAGTAATTTGGACAATGACATATAATCATTCTATATAATCATAAATTACTTCATAGACATAAACCATATTTCGCATCATATAATTGGTTCTTAACCAAATGAAATTGTTTAAACACGACATCGAGTAATCAACTTTTCATTTCCATTGTCATAAAATGAAAAATAAACAATATAATTAGACAATCAAAGATAACAGTAACAAAATGATATATCAATATGTAAATGACAAAATAAAACATGTACATATGAATCTCCATTTCCATCATCCTCGTTATATTCCTCAGCTGGCATGATACAATTATTGTTCTTAGAAACATGTTTATATATAGGGCCATGTCTTAATATGAACCACCAATCTCTATCCAACACATCCAGGTGAAAGAAAATTTGGTTGCAGTGTTTTGGGAAAACATAAGGCTCCTTACTTTCATCCCACATCTTTCTAGAGTTGATACATATCAACCCACTATCACAATATTCCTTTACATTATTCCTTTCGAATGTGTCCCACCACATGCACCTAAAAATAACACATTGGAAAGATGAGAAGTCCACTTGAATGATCTCTTGTATCTTTCCGACATAACCCAACATCCCTACTACCAAGTTTCGATCTCGGTGGCTAGCATGACCAGATTGGTCGAACTCGACTTCCACTCCACAGTCTTATGTAACACGTCCATTATCAGCATCCTAGGTACGAAAATGATGTCCATAAGCCCACATAGATGGGAATGAATACACCTATAAGAAAAGTTAACAAATGATGTTGTCGTATGTATATTAAACCAACCATTAATATGTGAAAATCCTCACAGCAGATCTAAGAGATGATGTATCTCACAAGAGAATAATTATGATTAAGCAAGAAAATAGAAGAAGAGTGATACATGCAGTATAATGAGCAACAGAATAATATGGTACAGTAGAACTCAGATAGAAGCAATAATACTTCGGTCATACTTAATTATTAATCACAAATGGACATATAAATAATACAATGCATGAGGAATTCGAATGCCTAAGGTGGCAATTCGAATTAGCCTTCATGGAGTGATCAAAGGATCATTGGAGTGTCATCGGAGCACAACTAGGTGTCCTCATGATCATCGGAGCGCAACTGGAAGTCTTCATCATCATCAGTGGAGTCATCAATGCTCAAGTAACTGTCAACCATCAGTCAAACTAACTCTAGTAGGTGTAAATGAGTGTAACTCAATGTAACTGAGTGTAACTGAGTGTAACTCAATGTAACTAAGTGTAACTAAGTGTAACTGAGTGTAAATGAGTGTAACTGACTGTAACTGAGTGTAACTGAGTGTAACTAAGTGTAACTGAGTGTAACTGAGTGACAACTGGACTGGCAACTGGAGGGCTAAAATTGAATAGTGAGAAGCTCCTGGGGGCTGGCTAACTGAGGGCTAGGTGCTAGACTGATGACTGGGATGCATGCAAAATGCATGCAAACCCTAGAATGCATGCAAACCCTAAAAGGTGCATGCATGACTGAAAATGTAAATGATCAAAATACTGGTGGGACTAGGATGGAGTATAGGAATATCCTAACACCCCCCCTTAATCCATCCTGGGCCCTGGTAACTAAGACCAAAGGTCACCCAATACAATGAATAATAACAATCAATAAACCAAGGAAGTGGGAAAAATACCCCCTCCTCAAAAAATAGACTGTAAGGCACACATAAAAAGTAAAAGCTCCAAACTCAAGCATGTGTGATGCTTGGTCATATGTCTGGAGGTATCTTCTTCTTGGGAAGAAGTGGATCATGCTCAAAAAGCATGTGCTTGTACTTGCTCTTCAAATCGAATGTGATGAGAACAAATCCAACAGTATTAGAATGATCCTTGAACCTGTGATTCGAATCAGCTGAGGTAGGATCAAATTTTTGAATGTGCATATAGTCCTTTGTCTTCTCCTTCGAACCACCATGGGTGAGATTATGCCAAAAAGAACTATTACAGGTTTGCTTGAAATCAAAATCAAATTTAAGACTTTCAAAACAGTTTCTTGAGATCTCCTTTGAACCAGCAAGGGTGAGATCAAAACTATCATATGCATGAGAAATTATCTCAAGCGGGTGGCAATGGCCATATTCTTCAATAACCTTCTGAAAGCATGTGCTAATGATCATATAGTAGTAAATAAGAGATGTTTGCTGAAGAGGAGCGAATGCATTACCTCCAATAGCTGATGTTACCTCCGAAATAATCATGTGATCATGATGCAAACCAACAAACTCTGGTGCAAGAGAGGATTTAGGACCTTCTGCAATATCTAGAGTGTGAACTGGCACAGAAAGAGAAGAAAGTTTGAGCATGAGCGGAGAATCTGCAAGTTCTTTGTCAACAACTTCAATATGAGATGATACTGGTTCATGATCTGAGAGATCATCAAGGGGAGCGAATGCAACATGATCTGAGAGACCATCAGGAGGAGCGAATGCATCATGATCTGAGAGACCATCAAGTGGAGCGAATGCATCAACTTGCTTGCTTTTGAAGGGATTTGGACCAAATCCATCATTCTTTTTGCCGAATCTTTCATCCATATGAGCCCATAACTCTTTTGGAGTTTCAATATCAAAGATGGTCGGGTACAATATGTAATCAGTCATAGTAAGCTTCATTCTTCCAATGTGCATGTCACCTTTATTCAACCATTTAATCTTCTTTGTAGAGGATTCGAACTCTCTTTCAAAATAGCAATCAAAAAGATCATGGCTCTTCAAATATGCTATCATTCTTGGTTTCCATTCATCATAGTTGAATGGAGAAAGAGGAGTAATTTCTTCTAAATTCATTGAAGTTGTAGAAGACCTGCAAAAACAATATAGAATAACTGCAACTGCTACTGCTGCAAAAATGCAGAAACTGCTGCAACTGCTGAACTCGAAATCTTGGTAATAACCTGCAAAAAACTCTCAAGAATGGAGATAAACAATACTCTCAACATGCTCTGATACCATGTGAAAATCCTCACAGCAGATCTAAGAGATGATGTATCTCACAAGAGAATAATTATGATTAAGCAAGAAAATAGAAGAAGAGTGATACATGCAGTATAATGAGCAACAGAATAATATGGTACAGTAGAACTCAGATAGAAGCAATAATACTTCGGTCATACTTAATTATTAATCACAAATGGACATATAAATAATACAATGCATGAGGAATTCGAATGCCTAAGGTGGCAATTCGAATTAGCCTTCATGGAGTGATCAAAGGATCACTGGAGTGTCATCGGAGCACAACTAGGTGTCCTCATGATCATCGGAGCGCAACTGGAAGTCTTCATCATCATTAGTGGAGTCATCAATGCTCAAGTAACTGTCAACCATAAGTCAAACTAACTCTGGTAGGTGTAACTGAGTGTAACTCAATGTAACTGAGTGTAACTAAGTGTAACTCAATGTAACTAAGTGTAACTGAGTGTAACTGAGTGTAACTGACTGTAACTGAGTGTAACTAAGTGTAACTGAGTGTAACTGAGTGTAACTGAGTGACAACTGGACTGGCAACTGGAGGGCTAAAACTGAATAGTGAGAAGCTCCTGGGGGCTGGCTAACTGAGGGCTAGGTGCTAGACTGATGACTGGGATGCATGCAAAATGCATGCAAACCCTAGAATGCATGCAAACCCTAAAAGGTGCATGCATGACTGAAAATGTAAATGATCAAAATACTGGTGGGACTAGGATGGAGTATAGGAATATCCTAACATAATATATTAAACACAAATGTTATAATTCAAAGTTGCATTATAAAGTTAGAAATTATGTACATAAATATTTTATTGCCAAGTTGTTGCACCTGATCCCAATGTTTAGCGCATCCTCCTCTTCAGAAGGGTAGCGACCGAATGCACCATATTTGTCTCTGACTTGGTCCTTAACCCAACTGTTGGGATAGATCATTGACATATTTTCTTTTAAATGATCTGGAAAAGGCATGCTTCTACCATGCAATCGACTAAATTCTTTTTTTTCAATGTCCCATTTCCTCCTCTTCTCTTCATACAATACGATCCACGACTATGTTTCCTCCGCATTGTAAAGAATGAATTTATTGATTGCATCAATTTCCAAATTTGTTGTTGTATTCATGTAAACAAAACCACATTCAGTACATATGGGATCAAATATAGATTTTGACGTTAATTGTTGTGAATATAAGTTACTGTGTGGAAAATTGAAGATCGAAAGATAAGTGACTTACTCTTTATCATGCACCTTTTTCCATTCATTTCCAGTAACCCCCTTCCCTTATGTCCTCATCGCGTTCATCATCCCAAATCAGTGTGCCTTGTGTACCATCGATTTGCTTGATGTACTCACTCGCATAGTAGAACAACTCATATACTATGTACCCCTATGCCATAGACCCCTTGGGTTTTTCTCTTTGTTGAAAAAATCCCTTCACTTTTTTCATGAACCTCTATAATAAGAAGATCCGGTGACAGGATACCACCCCGACTAACTCAGCTTGATCGACTAGGTGAATTAGAAGATGAACCTGCAAGTCCATGAAAACCGACGACAGTTCCTTCTCAAACATACGAACAATCTCATCGATCTATTCAAGCCACCATGAAATGATAGAAATGTAAATATCCTTTGATGTGATCCACCGTACAATTGCATATAGTCTAGATTAGGCATGCGGCAGATCATCGAGAAAGTCATGGTTCACACACCCACGCACTAACAAAGGATAATGAAACTACAAAGTAAACACAAAAATTTAAGTGCATTTTAACTTTTGTGGAAAAATATATAAACAAATAGTAATAAATATTTTTTGGCATTATACATACCCTTAGAAGGTTGAGATGGTCATGTGATTTCAAACCCGACAACTTTTCGTTTGGAGTACTAAAGCAGCGTTATAGAATAGACCCATACAAATAAGGTGCCTTCATGCCGAATATAACTTATTTTTCCAAATTAAGATAATCTTTCTTCAAAATCCATGGGACATCGCCTTTTTTAAATGAAAAAGAGGGGGCCAGCCTCTCCTCTATTTTCTTGTCTTGGCCAATTCTTATTTTTAGTATTTGAAGCAACAAGGTCTTTCCTCACTTTCATCTTGTCACTTTTTTTGGAGGATATGTGATGCCACAAAGAAGATGAAACATTTTTAAATATATTCATGGACTCTAGTAAGTGGGAAATATTAAGATGCTCCAAACATGGGAGCTTATAAAATATCGATTTTCTTTTTCATCCCTATGGGAATTTTCTCAACATGGGTGTCGAAGAAATTGGGATCATCGATCACAAGTTTCACATTTGAATCAAACATCTATGTGTATTCCTTCTCCTTCTCTCTGTTAGATGCCCTAATCCAGTCAGTCGGTGTCATTATTTCAGGCCTTTGGGTTCTCTCTTGGAATTTATTATCTCCTTCAAGCTTATCCTCAAGCTTGGTGTGGTGAGTCATTTTGAAATGAGAACCTCAAATGGAAATAGAAAATATTTAGGTCTTACCAATTTAAGATTCCCAAGTTGGATCTGGAGCTGGCTAGCCTAGGGTTTGTTAGAGAAACCCTAATTTTTCAAACTTGGAATCTTGAAATTTTGAGTGGAGAGGAAGTTGTGCCTCCTTAAGGTGATTTATCCAATGTACTCACTTTTCCAAATTGATGGAGGGAAGCCCCAAAATCTTGATTCCCTAGTTTTCCTCCTGGCAGCAATGATAGGCCAGAAATTGAAAATTCTCAGAATTCGATCCTGTTTTGATAGAAATATGCGACCTTCTATGGTGATTTATCCTAGCCTCCTTTTCTTGATGATATGTGAAGAGAAGACCTCAAACTTGGAATCCCTAGCTTCACGCTACTACACAATGTCTTCTTTTCAAGTTAGCTCTGATACCATGTTATATTTTCGTACTTTAATTCAATATTATCTAGGATTTGAACTGAAATAATACAATCACAACAAAACAGAATAGACACAATAATTTTCCTTACGGAAACCATAAAGGAGAAAACCTCACAACTACCTCAAAGATAGATTTGTCACCAATGCAATATCACAAAATGGAAAACCCCAAAACAAGATAGTCTTCTGCAGCTCTCTCTCTTTCTCCTATGTGAACTTGTCTTCTCTCTCTCACTTATGCAAACTTGAGTGAGTGTTGTAGAAATTTCTCCCTACGGATAGGTAGAAACTCTCTTAGGATAAAGCAGGATGTACTGACTCTATACTAAGACAAAAAGGAAACAAATGCTACCTTGAATCCCTAGATCTAACAAACATCTCAGGATTAAAATGCTAAGGAGAGTAGAAGGAGTTTAACTAACCTTCTATCCAAACACTTGTTTTTGGTATTTGCTCCAGTCTCCAAGCCCTCACAAATGAACCTGTCAAAATGGAACCAAGACACAAGAATGCACTATTCTCTAGCAACCTGAAACATAAGTTAGAATCTAAATCTATGAAAGATACAAATCATATCATTAAAACAAAATTAACACAAATGATTTGGGAAAACAAGACAAGTTATTCCATTACCAACTTGAAGTCATGTACAATAGTTGCTTGATGTCCAAGCCAACTTCCAGCTCCAAGTGCTTCCTCTAGCTATCTCCACAAGGCTGCAAGATCATAGGTTTGATGCCCCAAAAGTCCTCCCTTTAGCCCATGGAAAGCTTCTCTCTTATAGCACATGGGAAGGCTAACCAACAAGAGAGAAGTGTGGATCTATGGAGGGTTTAGTGGATCAGGCCAGCTAAACAAAGAAGGAGTTAGGATCGAACCAAAGGTAGTAATCCCAACAAAATCTCCTCAAAGGTCGAAATCCCAAAATCCAAGGCAAAAAGGCTAATTTCAGACTACCGCGCCCCTATAACTGAGCATAACGCGGTAGTTACCGCGCCCCAGAGAAGGAGCAACGCGCTGGTAGTGCTAACTATCGCGCCCTTGTAGATGTGCAAGGAGCGGCAGTGCTCACAAACAGGGCTAAGTTGGGCTGGTAGATGGTAGAAAAAGGTTTTGCTTTCAGTATTCAATCAATGGTTTTTCACTCTTGATGTTCAGATGATCTTTAAGGGAAATTGTCGTTTAGGTCGCTAGTACAAGGATGCGACACTAATGCATAATGTGTAATATTGAGGTATAACAGATGCCCCCTAAAGTGTGAGGTCAGAAGAGACTGATGGCCGAAAGACTTTACAAATATGGTTCGGAGATAGCATCGAGGAGAGCAACAAGGAGCTGAAAAATAGAAACAAAAATGTCAGATATACCACCGAGGCGGGCATTCCCATGCTCGGAAACAAATGACTCAAAGCATGGCTGCCGACCAATACATTGCAGATCCATGAGTACTGAGATGAGTAGACTGTAGACAAATCATGGCTACTATAAACAAGCGTAGATCCATGAGATAGTAATGACACAGCCACGACCAATACAAAAGTGGATCTGTGTGACAATACAGAGGAAATCTCCATTGCAACCTAGACGTAATCAAAATACAAAAGGGTGTCCAGGGTCTTCTACCCGATCGCAAACGATACGAATCTAGCCATGTGATTACAAGGTTGTTGAAGTCGAACATGGTAGAAACCATTTGATTACCGGTCAATGATGTGAACCGTTAACAAATGCGAGGGAAATCACCATGATGACGATGATCCCCAAGGTATCTATAGTACATCTCAACAAAATGCGAATAAAGGAGTTGATGTCGAGCATCCGAGAGATCATTCAATCAGAGGTCATTGATGAAAACCTACTGTTGAATACGAGGAAACCTGCCATTGAGGCATGCAGGTACCAAGGTACTAGTGGTTGACTCCTAAGCCTAATTCCTGGATAGTGATTTGGTGTCGACAGGAATAGACTCGTCGAAGGTGGGCCATGATGTTTCCCACATCATCGACACGAAATCAGAACAAGAGATAGTATGGACTGATGAAACAATGGAATATGTACTGACACAAAGGGAAGGTTTGACATAAAGTGGAGGTGGACTCAAGGTAATAACCCTTTGAACATATAACGGCATGAAACAGAGCTTGGCAGCAGGGATTACTTGAACAGACAGAACCACAGGAAGTGTGAGCAATAATGAGGATGCATGATCATAATGATGACACTATCAGCAAGACTGACTACCCAAAATAGACAAGGTGAGGATGCATGCCATGTTCAAAGGTGATGACTCATAAGCTGCCAACAAGGTAAACTTGACTCATTTTCCCATTTTTCCCTCGACATGATGGACGAGTACCTCTTTGTTTTTTAACGAGCTTGAGGAGGATAACAGATGCTCGATATAGCTCATCTCATAGATGAGTCCAATCTCACATGTTTTTCGAACCTGAGAAAGGAGGGGTTCGTCCCAAAGTGGGCCCTTCGATGTTAAATTTTAACGAGTCCAAGGAAGGAAAACTCGGTAGTTTTTCATGTTTAGAGAGTCTGAAAAAGCTTAAAGAAGGCTCCAAAGGTCCTTTTTCGTAAGGTTAGCCTCATCGCCCCGAAAAAAGGGTGTAAAACAACGCGGGAGAGGACTCTTCCAGTCATGATTGGCTGGAGTATTCCTTTTTCGTAAGTAGTGCCCCCTAGTCCGAAAAAGGGGGTAAACTACCAATAGGGAGACGATCATTCAAATCATTTTACAAGCGTGAACGAATCAATTTCGCTTAGCAATCTTTTCAATTTTAGGGAGTCTGAAAAGAGCTTAACTATGGACTCCATGTACAAATTTGTCATGGTTGATGACCGAGTACGACAAAGGAAAAGTAAACTTGGCACAGTTCCTTTTCCGTAAATAGTCTAGCGAGGCCGGATAAAGTGATAAACCTATACTCGTTAGACACACCTTTTTACTCCAATTTGTTTAATGAGCACGATAATGGTATCAAAAGCACTCGGAAACTTTTTCATGTTTGGATCCAGAGCACGAAAAAGGAAAAAGTAAGCTCAAACCACTCTTCATGTTTTTAACCAGAGCACGAAAAAAGTAAAAAGTAAGCTCAAACACCATCTTACTGTTTTTTAACGAGCTCGAAGATAGGTTGGAAGAATGCTCATGATGTCTGCTTCATTTTTTAACGAGCTTGTAACAGAAAAATGAACTATGCTCAGGATAATTTTCATAGTTTAATGAGCTCGAAACCTAAAAAGGAAAGTATGTTCGAAAATGTTCCCAATGGTGAACTTCTTTCCGTCATGAAATCCAAAGGTTGGTACATGCCCCCCAGCATGATTGCTAGAAGTAAGTGACTTAGCTCCAACGTGATGTGGAGAGGTGTTATACCTCAATATTACACATTACATATTAGTGTCGCATCCTTGCATTACCGACCTAAACGACAGTTTCCCTTAAAGATCATCTGAACATCCAGAGTGAAAACCATTGACTGAATACTGAAAGCAAAACCTTTTTTTTTGCCATCTTCCAGCCCAACTTAGCCCTGTTTGTGAGCACTGCCGCTCCTTGCACATCTACAAGGGCGCGGTAGTTAGCACTACCGCGCTTTGCTCCTTCTCTGGGGCGCGGTACTACCGCGTTATGCTCAGTTATAGGGGCGCGGTAGTCTGAAATTAGCCTTTTTTGCCTTGGATTTTGGGATTTCGACCTTCGAGGAGATTTTGTTGGGATTACCACCTTTGGTTCGATCCTAACTCCTTCTTTGTTTAGCTGGACTGATCCACTAAACCCTCCATAGATCCACACTTCTCTCTTGTTGGTTAACCTTCCCATGTGCTATAAGAGAGAAGCCTTTCCATGAGCCAAAAGGAGGACTTTTGGGGCATCAAACCTATGATCTTGCAGCCTTGTGGAGATAGCTAGAGGAAGCACTTGGAGATGGAGGATTAGCTTGGACATCAAGCAACCTTTGTAAGCACTCTTCAAGTTGATAATAAAGATAACTTGTCTTGTTTTCCCAAATCATTTGTGTTAATTCTGTTTTAATGATATGATTTGTATCTTTCATAGATTTAGATCCTAACTCATGTTTTCAGATTGCTAGAGAATAGTACATGCTTGTGTTTTGGTTTCCATTGTTAACAGGTTTACTTGTGAGGACTTGGAACTTGGAGCAAATATCAAAGACAAGCATTTTGGACATAAGGTCAGTTAAACTCCTTCTATTCTCTCCAACATTTTAATTCTGAGATGTTTGTTAGATCTAGGGATTCAAGGTTGCATTTGTTTTGTCTGTTCTTAGCCTAGAGTTAGTTAAAGTCTACTTTAGCCTAAGGGAATTTTGACTTATCCGTAGGGCAGAATTCCACATAACAAGAATGGCGACTCCGCTGGGGAATATTGAATCCATTTTCTTTGCTTGTGAAGTTTGCTTTCAATTTCACTCATTGATTGTAAGAATTGGGTTCTTTCACCTTCATTCACTTCCCTGCTCTCTGCAT
Organism: Larix kaempferi; assembly: GCA_027924585.1. Lineage (NCBI taxonomy): Eukaryota > Viridiplantae > Streptophyta > Pinopsida > Pinales > Pinaceae > Larix > Larix kaempferi. Next base: position 10,863,124 of record BSBM01000206.1, read on the forward strand.
TAGACTCCTGTTACAGATCAGTAAGTCCTCTGGGTTGGCGAACCCTTGAAAAAGTCAAGATCTTTTCTCAAAATTCCGCCTCTTTCCCTGTTCACACAGTGCCGCTCCCTCATAACCATTTACAGCGCGGTACTTACACAGTGCCACGACCTAGGCCTTAATACCAGAGCGACAGTTGCACAGTGCCGCGCTTCAGTCAGGCTTTAGCCCGCGGTAGTTCCTGGAAAGTGTGTTTATTTGGTTTGTTTGGTTATTTTTGGGTCTTTTCGAGATTTGGATCCATGTTGGCCCTTTGAGTCAATACTAGTGTTTTGCTTGCATTTCTAAGCGAAATGGGTTCTATTTTTAAAAAGGTGGGGCCATGAATCGTGCATCCTTTAGTCGTTTTGACCCATATTAAGGTTTTGAGATCATTTTTTTTGGTTTGGTGTGTTTGGCGTGTCTGGATTGCTTGGCATCTTATTTCCTTTACATCCTATCTAATGATTGTTTGAAAAGATTGATTCCTTACCTCCACTTTAGTTCAAAGAGAAGCTTGATTTTGTCGTTATTTTACCATATTCATGAAATTGAAACACATAGGTATTCTTCTTGCTTTAATTTAATCATTTGATATTCTTGGTATTACATTCATGAAAAGAAGAAATACTTGTTTCATATTTATGTGCATTTGAGTTAGACGAAATTATTAGGTTCTTCTCTTTGTCTTGCATTTGATTGGAAGCATTTGTAGAATCTTTCTTTCCGTAGCTTGGATGTGTCTTTTTCAAGTGTGAAAAGATAGGAAATGGATTAGAATCATTACGTTTGGTGTTCATATGAAGAAATTTTTCATTACTTTGGGTTAGTTTTGGGTACATATTTTACTTCTTTCTATCATTTTGAAAAGAAATAAAATTGCATGTGCATTGGGTTGTGCATATTGGGAACGGAAAGAATTCTTCCTTACTTTAGCTAGTGTTCATCGAAGAGAAAGGCTCATTTCGATTCATCTTCATTTGCATGGTTTGGGTCGTCATAACACCATCAAGTTGCACTTCCATAACCCGATTGAGTAAGACAGCCACTAAAATTAATCTCCCTAATTAAACCAACTTTAACCTCACTTGAGGAAATCAAAAGAATTTGGTAGTTAGGTAGGACACCGGGGATAGGCATCAAAATAATTCCCCCTTGTCACTTTCATCTGAGACATAGTCGTTGTCTTTAGGGAACTAAAATCCTCTAGTACTTATTGACACGGTCACAGCTAGTTTGTGGAGGGGCCTCCTGACTGTTTCCAACTTTCAGGGGTTAAACGGCCGCGAGATTGAGAACCGGACGGACTCTGTGGAATACCGCACTCCACTTAGCCCTAAGGCAACATCGATCGCTGTCTTCTTCGGAAGGCTGAAGTGCCCAAAACCTTTTCCGACGTGTCATGAACGAGGTAGCTTAGTATCTATTCTACTAGGGCTCTTTTACCCAGGATCCCTTTCGGTAGAGGGATATCCTTCTTATATCGGTCTCTCATGTTGTATTGTTCGACTTGGATTTCATCACCTTGCGAAGGATACAATTTGTTGAGGTCTCCAGCTCTTAGTTAGGAGGTTTTGCTTGCTATCTTGTAGAGGGTCTTTTTCTTTGTAGGGCTGCTTGTTGGCATTCTGGCCGTTTTGTTGTACAGCTCGCTTACTTTGGCAGCGGCCTCAGTATAGTTTTTTGAGCTTGCTCTTTTTGGCCTGTGAGCCTTGTCTTTTCCTAGCTCCCCTTTCGCACGCTCGGTTGCCTGAGGGTTTTTGAGTTATTTTTAACAAGACTTCGCCCACGTCACTTAGTTTTGTTTCATGGAGAATCTACCTCCATGCACCCATGCTCCTTCTGGGACTACCAATCCGGAGACCCCTTTTCAAGGGGTACCTTTTACTTTTCCTCCAGTTGGAGATATTGGTCCTCCCTTTATTGCTACGTTAAATCTTCCTGGATTAACCATAGGATTACCGGTATGGTTATTCAATCCGGTAATTCCGATTGCGCCCAATGTTTCGAATGTTAACTCTCCACCACGAGAGAGTCAATCCCAAACTAATCCTTCTCCTTCTTCATCGGATGAATCTTCTTCCGTTCCTTCTTCCTCGCCTGACGAAAGCAATAGTGTTAGTAATCAGGTGGATAAGAAGAAGAAGAAAAGGAAAGTTAAGAAGAAGAAGGATAAAAAAGAGACCAAGCGTAAACCAGTTACCTCTAATGGTACTCATTCTACGAAAACACCCCGTAATCCCAAGTTCCCTTGCAAACTTTGTAAGGGTGATCACCTTCTCAAGGATTGTCCTGATCTTTCCCGTGTGTCAGAAGTGTGGTCTAAAAACCCCAAACCAATCGTATCGTCGACCTCTGACCATCATGTCGATGGCACTCCCTCAACCAGTGACCCCTTGGTGAAGGGTCGTAAGGGTAAAGTCCTATATCCCTGTTTGATATGCAAGGGTATGCACCGTACTTTCCTTTGTCCAAGCATGGATGAAGCCTCGCGGTGGTTGGAAGATATTACCAGTTCTCAACTGGTGCCTCCAAATGACCATGGTAAACTGTCCCTCGACCCCCCGCTGGTTGACCAAGTGATCAATTCAGTTTCATCTGCAATTGATCCCACTCTCCCTCCCGAGAGTGAAGTGATCGAGTCGCTGTCATCCCCACTCGATCCCGCTCTTTCATTGGAGAAAGTCCAGACTGAAGCAGTCACCTTGACACAACCTTCGTCTCATTCTTATCTTCCAAAAGAGAGTGAATTGGAAACCACTGATGTTTTCCTTATCGGTTCAGAATGTCCTCGGCAAGGGGAAACCCTGTCCATTTCCGTGAGACCCCCTCCAAGCACTGAGGTTATTTCCTTTGATTGGAATGGTCTAACAGAATCTCGTCTTCCTTCGAGTGTTCCTTTTCAAATATCTGTAGGAGTTTCCGATAAAGAAATTTTTCGTACGATAGTTGATGAAGGAGCTTCTGTTAGTATTCTATCCTCAACTGCTTGGCAAGCCTTAGGTTCTCCTCGGCTTGTGCCCGTCACTGATCAGATACTGGCTTTCAACAGAAGGCCTACTGGACCTTTAGGGTCCCTTCCTCAGTTACCTATCACTTTGGGAGGGAAAACTGTCTGTATTGATGTCATGGTCATCCAAGGTCCCTTAGATTTTAATCTACTCCTTGGACGCGATTATGTCCATGCCATGAAGGCTGTAGTGTCCTCACTCTTCCGAGTGATGTATTTTCCCCATCATGGGAATGTTGTGACCATCGATCAGCTTTCCTTTGTGACGCCCACTCATCGCATGACTCCTAGTCACCAGACTTCCCTAAACATTCCACATGTTTTAGTGGTTTCTTCCCCCTAGGGGGGGGGACTTTTGGAGCAAAGTTCTATTCTGGTGTCAAGCTCGTTAAAAAATGAAACCATCATCCCAAGCATAGTTTACTTTTGGTTTTAAGCTTGTGTAAAAATGAAACCAACCATCACTTGGAGCAAAGTTCTATTCTGGTGTCAAGCTCGTTAAAAAATGAAACCATCATTCCAAGCATAGTTTACCTTTGGTTTTAAGCTTGTGTAAAAATGAAACCAACCATCATCCCAAGCATAGTTTACTTTTGGTTTTAAGCTTGTGTAAAAATGAAACCAACCATCACTTTGAGCATAGTTCCCTTTCTATGTCAAGCTCGTTAAAAAATGAAATAGATTCCCACGAGCATAGTTTATTCTTTGTTTCAAGCTCGTTAAAAAATGAAACCGACCCTCAAGCACAGTTTACCGTTGGTTTTGAGCTTGCGTAAAAATGAAACCAATCCCAAGCATAGTTTACGTTCGGTTTCAAGCTTGCGTAAAAATGAAACTACCCTCAAGCACAGTTTACTTTTGGTTTTAAGCTTGTGTAAAAACGAAACCAAATCCCAAGAATAGTTTACGTTCGGTTTCAAGCTTGCGTAAAAATGAAACTACCTTCGAGCATAATTTCTTTCTGTTTTAAGCTCATTAAAAAATAAAAAGGACCCTTTCAAGCATTGTTATTATCTATTTTTCAAGCTTGTGTAAAAATGAAATAGATCTCCTTTCCATTTGTTCGAGTCTATCGCTAGAGTTAGGATTTGAACCTTCATTTCATCTGCCTGGGTCACTTGGTCCTGGTTCTCCCTACCCCCCTGGTGAACACATTCAGATTAGTAGCCAGGATTTTTGGGTAAGGAAGAAGAGTAGTCAGACGAAACGAAGCTTGGGGGGCATGTTTAGCCGTTAGCAATCATGCTGGGGGCATTTACCAACCTCTGATCATCATGTTGGGAGGGAACCCATCAATGGGCCTTAACTGTGAGCAGAGTTTACCTTTGGCTTCAAGCTCATTAAAAAATGAAACCAGTAGTCTGAGCAAAGTTCTACTCCTGTGTCAAGCTCGTTAAAAAATGAAACATATCCTTTCCCTTTGAGTCGAGTCTCCTCGTAGACTTAGTACCTGAACCTTCTTTTCACCCGCCTATACTTTAGGAGAATGAAAGGAAGCTTGGGGGCATGTCTTCAACCTCTGGAAGTTACGTTGAAGTCAACTCGATCGCCTCTCCACACCACGTTGGAGCTAAGTCACTTACTTCTAGCAATCATGCTGGGGGCATGTACCAACCTTTGGATTTCATGACGGGAAGAAGTTCACCATTGGGAACATTTTCGAGCATACTTTCCTTTTAGGTTTCGAGCTCATTAAACCATGAAAATTATCCCGAGCATAGTTCATTTTCTGTTACAAGCTCGTTAAAAAATGAAGCAGACATCATGAGCATTCTTCCAACCTATCTTCGAGCTCGTTAAAAACAGTAAGAAGGTGTTTGAGCTTACTTTTCACTTTTTTCGTGCTCTGGTTAAAACATGAAAAGTGGTTTGAGCTTACTTTTTCCTTTTTCGTGCTCTGGATCCAAACATGAAAAAGATTCCGAGTGCTTTTGATACCATTATCGTGCTCGTTAAACAAATTGGAGTAAAAAGGTGTGTCTAACGAGTATAGGTTTATCACTTTATCCGGCCTCGCTAGACTATTTACGGAAAAGGAACTGTGCCGAGTTTACTTTCCCTTTGTCGTACTCGGTCATCAACCATGACAAAGTTGTACATGGAGTCCATAGTTAAGCTCTTTTCAGACTCCCTAAAATTGAAAAGATTGCCAAGCGAAATTGATTCATTCACGCTTGTAAAAGGATTTGAATGATCGTCCCCCTAGTGATAGTTTACCCCTTTTTCGGACTAGGGGGCACTACTTACGAAAAAGGAATACTCCAGCCAATCATGACTGGAAGAGTCCTCTCCCGCGTTGTTTTACCCTTTTTTCGGGCGATGAGGCTAACCTTACGAAAAAGGACCGTTGGAGTCTTCTTTAGTTCTTTTCAGACTCTCTAAACATGAAAAACTGCTGAGTTTTCCTTCCTTGGACTCGTAAAATCAAACATCGAAGGACCCACTTTGGGACGAACCCCTCCTTTCTCAGGTTCGAAAAACATGTGAGATTGGACTCATCTATGAGATGAGCTATATCGAGCATCTGTTATCCTCCTCAAGCTCGTTAAAAAACAAAGAGGTACTCGTCCATCATGTCGGGGGAAAATGGGAAAATGAGTCAAGTTTACCTTGTTGGCAGCTTGTGAGTCGTCACCTTTGAACATGGCATGCATCCTCACCTTGTCTGTTTTGGGTAGTCAGTCTTGCTGATAGTGTCATCATTATGATCATGCATCCTCATTATTGCTATGAGTTCACACTTCCTGTGGTTCTGTCTGTTCAAGTAATCCCTGCTGCCAAGCTCTGTTTCATGCCGTTATATGTTCAAAGGGTTATTACCTTGAGTCCACCTCCACTTCATGTCAAACCTTCCCTTTGTGTCAGTACATATTCTATTGTTTCATCGGTCCATACTATCTCTCGTTCTGATTTCGTGTCGATGATGTGGGAATCTTTATGGCCCACCTTCGACGAGTCTATTCCTGTCGACACCAAATCACTATCCAGGAATTAGGCTTAGGAGTCAACCACTAGTACCTTGGTACCTGCATGCCTCAATGGCAGGTTTCCTCGTATTCAACAGTAGGTTTTCATCAATGACCTCTGATTGAATGATCTCTCGGATGCTCGACATCAACTCCTTTATTCGCATTTCGTTGAGATGTACTATAGATACCTTGGGGATCATCGTCATCATTGGTGATTTCCCTTGCATTTGTTAACGGTTCACATCATTGACCGGTAATCAAATGGTTTCTACCATGTTCGACTTCAACACCTTGTAATCACATGGCTAGATTCGTATCGTTTGCGATCGAGTAGAAGACCCTGGATACCCTTTTGTATTTTGATTACGTCCAGGTTGCAATGGAAATTTCCTCTGTATTGTCACACAGATCCACTTTTGTATTGGTCGTGGCTGTGTCATTATTGTCTCATGGATCTACGCTTGTTCATAGTAGCCATGATTTGTCTACAGTCTATATCATCTCAGTACTCATGGATCTGCAATGTATTGGTCGGCAGCCATGCTTTGAGTCATTTGTTTCCGAGCATGGGAATGCCCGCCTCGGTGGTATATCTGACATTTTGTTTCTGTTTCAGCTCCTTGTTGCTCTCCTCGACGCTATCTCCGAACCATATTTGTAAGGTCTTTCGGCCATCAGTCTCTTCTGACCTCACACTTTAGGGGGCATCTGTTATACCTCAATATTACACATTACATATTAGTGTCGCATCCTTGCATTACCGACCTAAACGACAGTTTCCCTTAAAGATCATCTGAACATCCAGAGTGAAAACCATTGACTGAATACTGAAAGCAAAACCTTTTTTTTTGCCATCTTCCAGCCCAACTTAGCCCTGTTTGTGAGCACTGCCGCTCCTTGCACATCTACAAGGGCGCGGTAGTTAGCACTACCGCGCTTTGCTCCTTCTCTGGGGCGCGGGTACTACCGCGTTATGCTCAGTTATAGGGGCGCGGTAGTCTGAAATTAGCCTTTTTTGCCTTGGATTTTGGGATTTCGACCTTCGAGGAGATTTTGTTGGGATTACCACCTTTGGTTCGATCCTAACTCCTTCTTTGTTTAGCTGGCCTGATCCACTAAACCCTCCATAGATCCACACTTCTCTCTTGTTGGTTAACCTTCCCATGTGCTATAAGAGAGAAGCTTTCCATGAGCCAAAAGGAGGACTTTTGGGGCATCAAACCTATGATCTTGCAGCCTTGTGGAGATAGCTAGAGGAAGCACTTGGAGATGGAGGATTAGCTTGGACATCAAGCAACCTTTGTAAGCACTCTTCAAGTTGATAATAAAGATAACTTGTCTTGTTTTCCCAAATCATTTGTGTTAATTCTGTTTTAATGATATGATTTGTATCTTTCATAGATTTAGATCCTAACTCATGTTTTCAGATTGCTAGAGAATAGTACATGCTTGTGTTTTGGTTCCATTGTTAACAGGTTTACTTGTGAGGACTTGGAACTTGGAGCAAATATCAAAGACAAGCATTTGGACATAAGGTCAGTTAAACTCCTTCTATTCTCTCCAACATTTTAATTCTGAGATGTTTGTTAGATCTAGGGATTCAAGGTTGCATTTGTTTTGTCTGTTCTTAGCCTAGAGTTAGTTAAAGTCTACTTTAGCCTAAGGGAATTTTGACTTATCCGTAGGGCAGAATTCCACATAACAAGAGGTGATCGAGTTGACTTCAACGTAACTTCCAGACGTTGAAGACATGCCCCTAAGCTTCATTTCATTCGCCTAAGGTATAGGCAAGTGAAAAGAAGGTTCATTTACTAAGTCTACGAGGAGACTCGACTCAAAGGGAAAGGATATGTTTCATTTTTTAACGAGCTTGACATAGGAGTAGAACTTTGCTCAAAATACTGGTTTCATTTTTTAATGAGCTTGAAGCCAAAGGTAAACTCTGCTCACGATTAAGGTCCATTGATGGGTTCCCTCCCAACATGATGATCAGAGGTTGGTAAATGCCCCCAGCATGATTGCTAAAGGCTAAACATGCCCCCCAAGCTTCGTTTCGTCTGACTACTCTTCTTCCTTACCCAAAAAATCCTGGATACTAATCCGAATGTGTTCACCAGGAGGGGTAGGGAGAACCAGGACCAAGTGACCCAGGCAGATGAAATGAAGGTTCAAATCCTAACTCTAGCGATAGACTCGAACAAATGGAAAGGAGATCTATTTCATTTTTACACAAGCTTGAAAAATAGATAATAACAATGCTTGAAAGGGTCCTTTTTATTTTTTAATGAGCTTAAAACAGAAAGAAATTATGCTCGAAGGTAGTTTCATTTTTACGCAAGCTTGAAACTGAACGTAAACTATGCTTGGGATTTGGTTTCGTTTTTACACAAGCTTAAAACCAAAAGTAAACTGTGCTTGAGGGTAGTTTCATTTTTACGCAAGCTTGAAACCGAACGTAAACTATGCTTGGGATTGGTTTCGTTTTTACGCAAGCTCGAAACCAATGGTAAACTGTGCTTGAGGGTCGGTTTCATTTTTTAATGAGCTTGAAACAGAGAATAAACTATGCTCGTAGGAATCTATTTCATTTTTTAACGAGCTTGACATAGAAAGGGAACCATGCTCATAATGATGGTTGGTTTCATTTTTTACACAAGCTTAAAACCAAATGTAAACTATGCTTGCGATGATGGTTGGTTTTATTTTTACACAAGCTTAAAACCAAGAGTAAACTATGCTTGGGATGATGGTTTCATTTTTTAACGAGCTTGACACCAGAATAGAACTTTGCTCCAACGTGATGGTTGGTTTCATTTTTACACAAGCTTAAAACCAAAAGTAAACTATGCTTGGGAAAATGGTTTCATTTTTTAAAGAGCTTGACACCGGAATAGAACTTTGCTCCAAGCATCCCCCCCCTAGGGGGAAGAAACCACTAAAACATGTGGAACATTTAGGGAAGTCTGGTGACTAGGAGTCATGCGATGAGTGGGCGTCACAAAGGAAAGTTGATCGATGGTCACAACATTCCCATGATGGGGAAAATACATCACTCGAAAGAGTGAGGACACTACAGCCTTCATGGCATGGACGTAATCGCGTCCAAGGAGTAGATTAAAATCTAAGGGACCTTGGATGACCATAACATCAACACAGACAGTTTTCCCTCCCAAAGTGATAGGTAACTGAGGAAGGGATCCTAAAGGTCCAGTAGGCCTTCTATTGAAAGCCAGTATCTGGTCAGTGACAGGCACAAGCCGAGGAGAACCTAAGGCTTGCCAAGCAGTTGAGGATAGAATACTAACAGAAGCTCCTTCATCAACTATCGTACGAAAAATTTCTTTATCGGAAACTCCTACAGATATTTGAAAAGGAACACTCGAAGGAAGACGAGATTCTGTTAGACCATTCCAATCAAAGGAAATAACCTCAGTACTTGGAGGGGGACTCACGGAAGTGGACAGGGTTTCCCCTTGCCGAGGACATTCTGAACCGATAAGGAAAACATCAGTGGTTTCCAATTCACTCTCTCTTGGAAGATAAGAATGAGACGAAGGTTGTGTCAAGGTGACTGCTTCAGTCTGGACTTTCTTCAATGGAAGAGCGGGATCGAGTGGGGATGACAGCGACTCAATCACTTCACTCTCGGAAGGGAGAGTGGGATCAATTGCAGATGAAACTGAATTGATCACTTGGTCAACCAGTGGGGGGTCGAGGGACAGTTTACCATGGTCTGTTGGAGGCACCAGCTGAGAACTAGTAATATCTTCCAACCACCGCGAGGCTTCGTCCATGCTCGGACAAAGGAAAGTACGGTGCATACCCTTGCATATCAAACAGGGATATAGGACTTTACCCTTACGACCCTTCACCAAGGGGTCACTAGTTGAGGGGGTGTCATCGACATGATGGTCAGAGGTCGACGATACGATCGGTTTGGGGTTTTTAGACCACACTTCTGACACACGGGAAAGACTAGGGCAATCCTTAAGAAGGTGATCACCCTTACAAAGTTTGCAAGGGAACTTGGGCTTACCGGGTGTTTTGGTAGAATGAGTGCCATTAGGGGCAACCGGTTTACGCTTGGTCTCTTCCTTATCCTTCTTCTTCTTAACTTTCCTTTTCTTCTTCTTCTTATCCACCTGAGTACTAACACTATCGCTTTGGTCAGGCGAGGAAGAAGGAACGGAAGAAGATTCACCCGACGAAGAAGGGGAAGGATTAGTTTGGGATTGACTCTCTCGTGGTGGAGAGTTAACATTCGAAACATTGGGTGCAATCGGAATTACCGGATTGAATAACCATACCGGTAATCCTATGGTTAATCCAGGAATATTTAACGTGGCAATAAAGGGAGGACCAATATCTCCAACTGGAGGAAAAGTAAAAGGTACCCCTTGAAAAGGGGTCTCCAGATTGGTAGTCCCAGAAGGAGCATGGGTACATGGAGGTAGATTCTCCATGAAACAAAACTAAGTGATGTGGACGAAGTCTTGTTAAAAAGAACTCAAAAACCCTTAGGCAACCGAGCGTGCGAAAGGGGAGCTAGGAAAAGACAAGGCTCACAGGCCAAAAGAGCAAGCTCAAAAAACTATACTGAGGCCGCTGCCACAGTAAGTGAGCTGTACAACAAAACGGCCAGAATGCCAACAAGCAGCCCTACAAAGAAAAAGACCCTCTACAAGATAGCAAGCAAAACCTCCTAACTAAGAGCTGGAGACCTCAACAAATTGTATCCTTCGCAAGGTGATGAAATCCAAGTCGAACAATACAACATGAGAGACCGATATAAGAAGGATATCCCTCTACCGAAAGGGATCCTGGGTAAAAGAGCCCTAGTAGAATAGATACTAAGCTACCTCGTTCATGACACGTCGGAAAAGGTTTTGGGCACTTCAGCCTTCCGAAGAAGACAGCGATCGATGTTGCCTTAGGGCTAAGTGGAGTGCGGTATTCCACAGAGTCCGTTCGGTTCTCAATCTCGCGGCCGTTTAACCCCTGAAAGTTGGAAACAGTCAGGAGGCCCCTCCACAAACTGGCTGTGACCGTGTCAATAAGTACTAGAGGATTTTAGTTCCCTAAAGACAACGACTATGTCTCAGATTAAAATGACAAGGGGGAATTATTTTGATGCCTATCCCCGGTGTCCTACCTAACTACCAAATTCTTTTGATTTCCTCAAGTGAGGTTAAAGTTGGTTTAATTAGGGAGATTAATTTTAGTGGCTGTCTTACTCAATCGGGTTATGGAAGTGCAACTTGATGGTGTTATGACGACCCAAACCATGCAAATGAAGATGAATCGAAATGAGCCTTTCTCTTCGATGAATACTAGCTAAAGTAAGGAAGAATTCTTTCCGTTCCCAATATGCACAACCCAATGCACATGCAATTTTATTTCTTTTCAAAATGATAGAAAGAAGTAAAATATGTACCCAAAACTAACCCAAAGCAATAAAAAATTTCTTCATATGAACACCAAACGTAATGATTCTAATTCATTTCCTATCTTTTTACACTTGAAAAAGACACATCCAAGCTACGGAAAGAAAGATTCTACAAATGCTTCCAATCAAATGCAAGACAAAGAGAAGAACCTAATAATGTTGTCTAACTCAAATGCACATAAATATGAAACAAGCATTTCTTCTTCTCATGAGTGTAATACCAAGAATTTCAAATGATTAAATTAAGGCAAGAAGAATACCTTTGTGTTTCAATTTCATGAATATGGTAAAAGAATGACAAAATCAAGCTTCTCTTTGAACTAGAATAAAATGGAAACAAGGGATCGATCTATTCCAATGACCAATAAATAGCTAAAGATGCAAAGGAAACAAAGTGTAAAACCCAAGAAAATGACTTCAAAAGACAAGGATGTCCCAAGTTTTTCAAAGCCAATATAAGCAATCCAAATGATGCCAAACCAAACAAACCTTTGGAATATCACACTAAAGAGATTTCTGAGAAAAAATGAATCCAATTACAATCCAATGGCGAGAAAAAGTTTTAAAAATCAATGCAAGCTATTGGGGCTTGAAAAGAATGACAATTCTACCCAACAAGCAAACAAAGCACTAGTTTGACTCAAGAAACCAAACAAAGGCTTCGATCTTACAAAAGATGCAAAGAGTTTCTAAAACAAGCTAAAAATGAATTGTATCAGTCCAAATTGGTCATGTAATGGTCACAAAATCCCTGATCAAGAGACTCTAAATCAGAAAAATTGAAAACGTGCACAAGGGATCAAGTTAACCCAAGGGGATTTCGACTTTCCAAGATAGAACCTAGTCTTCCAAACAAAGAAAAAAGGGCACAAATCTTCCCAAATGAGGTTTGGAAGGGTTCAAAGTTATGTTATAGAGATCCTAAAGTGACTGGGAAGGTACACTTGACTCCCAGAACTAAAAAATGGCTTAGAGGACTCAAAATTGACCAAATGGCCTCAAAGATGCCAATGAAGGACTAGAGAAAAAAATGTGGATGAAAAGGACTCAAAAGAGACTCAAATCTCTTCAAAAATGTGTAAAAAAGAATCCCATGGACCATATGGAGGCACCCCAAGAGTTTGGAAGCAAAAAAACCAAGGGAACCCCTCCAAATAAGCTCAAAAATGACCAAAAAATGACAGTGCCGCCCCCTGGAACACTGTGGGGGAGCAGTAGTTTGGACAGTACCGCGCCCTAGAACACTGTGGGGGAGCGGTAGTGTTGACAGTACCGCGCCCTAGAACACTGTGGGGGGGGGAGCGGTAGTCTCCTGTAGGATTAAAAAAAATCAAAGTTTGGCCAAGATCCGAGCAAGGGTAGGTTCCTAAGTTTAAAATGGTCCTCAATGATGATCAAAGAGGATCTAAGGTGATGAGAAACAACACTTAGAAGAGGATTTGATGATCTAAACAAGCAAGCAAAGGTGAAACTAGGGAAGAAAGGTTCCCCAGCGGAGTCGCCAGTTTTTGTTGTAGAAATTTCTCCCTACGGATAGGTAGAAACTCTCTTAGGATAAAGCAGGATGTACTGACTCTATACTAAGACAAAAAGGAAACAAATGCTACCTTGAATCCCTAGATCTAACAAACATCTCAGGATTAAAATGCTAAGGAGAGTAGAAGGAGTTTAACTAACCTTCTATCCAAACACTTGTTTTTGGTATTTGCTCCAGTCTCCAAGCCCTCACAAATGAACCTGTCAAAATGGAACCAAGACACAAGAATGCACTATTCTCTAGCAACCTGAAACATAAGTTAGAATCTAAATCTATGAAAGATACAAATCATATCATTAAAACAAAATTAACACAAATGATTTGGGAAAACAAGACAAGTTATTCCATTACCAACTTGAAGTCATGTACAATAGTTGCTTGATGTCCAAGCCAACTTCCAGCTCCAAGTGCTTCCTCTAGCTATCTCCACAAGGCTGCAAGATCATAGGTTTGATGCCCCAAAAGTCCTCCCTTTAGCCCATGGAAAGCTTCTCTCTTATAGCACATGGGAAGGCTAACCAACAAGAGAGAAGTGTGGATCTATGGAGGGTTTACTGGATCAGGCCAGCTAAACAAAGAAGGAGTTAGGATCGAACCAAAGGTAGTAATCCCAACAAAATCTCCTCGAAGGTCGAAATCCCAAAATCCAAGGCAAAAAGGCTAATTTCAGACTACCGCGCCCCTATAACTGAGCATAACGCGGTAGTACCGCGCCCCAGAGAAGGAGCAACGCGCGGTAGTGCTAACTATCGCGCCCTTGTAGATGTGCAAGGAGCGGCAGTGCTCACAAACAGGGCTAAGTTGGGCTGGTAGATGGTAGAAAAAGGTTTTGCTTTCAGTATTCAATCAATGGTTTTCACTCTGGATGTTCAGATGATCTTTAAGGGAAATTGTCGTTTAGGTCGCTAGTACAAGGATGCGACACTAATGCATAATGTGTAATATTGAGGTATAACAGTGAGTGAGTGTGTCAAAATGAGAGAGCCCAACTCTCTATTTATATTTTACTTTTGGGGTGACATTTACTTAACTAGGTCGGCCCAACTAAACTGACTGGTCTGACTTCTCTAGGAGAATCGATAATACATTTAAATTTAACTTTTGGGAAACTATTTTCCCGACTTACAATGGAGGATTTTACCTCAATGACCTAGTATGACTAATCATAATAATGACATCCCCAAACGGAGGAAAAACATCTTCGTCGAAGGTACAAATAAAATACAATAATAATACAAATATAACATACAAGGGAATATATTTCGAAGTTACAATTACAACAACACTTAGCAGAGGTTTAGATAGGATATTGCAAATAGGTTGGCCATATTACTAACAGATTGAAGGATTCAACCTATTCCTGTCCAGGAGATTCAGAGGCAAGACCAATACATTGATCTATGGAGGATGCTTCCTCATGATATGAGAAGCTTAATGCAACACATTATTGGTTCTTGCATTCTTTTGGATTCCATCCCTCATTGTATTTCATCGTCTGATAAGGGCGTAGATTCTCAGCCTCCTATTTCACCTCCTTCTCCATCGGCTGCTTCAACTAATGGGGGGGCCTCCACATCCACTACACCTCCTCCTCGGACTCCACCTCCTACTCCTCCACCTTCAAAATCTCATCCACCCCCTCCTCCACCTCCATCACCTCCTTTATCATCTCCTTCAGCTCCCCCTCATTCAACACATCCAGCATCTGATAGTTTATACCTATCTAAACGACCAACCTATATTGATCCATCGCCTCCTTCATCATCTCCTCCACCTCCTACTCCTTCGATGGGTCAAGTATCCGATACGTTATACCTATCCAACTGACCAACCTCTATTGATCCATCATCTCCCCATGATCCTCATCCACTTGTCCCCTCGTCTGTGGAGAGGATGTTCAGATCGAGTGGGATGATCTAGATTCCTAGAGATCGTGTCTTTCTTATTAATCTACATGATAGATTATTTCCTAGCAGAGGCACTAATCATGCCTCTAGCTCTACCGCTAGAGATGTCGATACATCTAGTGGGTCGACAGATAGTGATTATGATATGGTTATGGGGGTGGACTAGACATGTATATCTGACATGTATCATCATTTTGATGCTATATATATATATATATAATTTTCCATTTTGAAGATGTTGATGTTGATGACTGTGTTGATGTTTATTCATACCTTGATGGTCATGATGTGTACGTCAGGTCAGGTTCGATGATGTTCATTAGATGTTTGTGTTTTCCATTTTGCATATGGTAATGTTGATGTTTAATTATATGTTGATGGTAATGTACTTGTGTATGTTAGGTCAGGTTCGATGATGTTCATTATGTTAGAAACTGGAACTTGTGTTTTGTACATGTTATTGGCAGATCATATGTGTGTTAGATGATGTTTAAATCTATAAGATGTATATGTTAGATGAATATGCAGCAACGTAATGTTTATGATGGTACGTCCATGCTTATTTTTATTAGTTTTATGTTAATGATGGTATGATGGTGTTTATTTTTATGTTTGTTAGATGGTGACAATGATATTAATGATTATATGTTTATTTTTACATAATATAATTGCAAAAATATCATTGAATTAAATATGTTTATGAATTTTGTATTGATAATGGATGAAGTTGTGACAACTAGCTATATGATTTATGTTGGTTGTATAATTTGTCATAGTATCATGTTTATGAACATCACCAAAAAAAATTATAAATTATATGAACATGAATATGACCTATCAATGTATCATTCAATATTTTTAATTTGTTGACAATAGCTCAATTTACAATGACAAATATCAAAACTTTAATAGGGAGAAAAACAAATAGTTAATTAAAAGAACACCGTTTTTCTCTCAACTAATGTAAACCCACAACTTGCATTCTCCAAATATATTATTATTATTAATAAGTTGATTTGATGATCTTCTTTCCATTTTTAATCTCTTATTCTCATCCAGAAAACATTTGCAAACATTTTCAATTTTAATGCTGGGCATTATTTATGACAAAAACATCATGAAATACAAACATTCAAATATTAATCATGTAGAAATTAGAGAGCACATTAAATTTTGTTGTTATAAATGTCATTGTTATTAAGGCCATAAATTAAGTCATTGTAGAGGTCAAGTACACTAGTCAAAAAATTGTTGGATTTGCAATCTCCACCGAGGTTTCGAACATGTCATTTTCTATGTTGGAGTTAACATTATAAATACAATCAAAAAAACCAAAAACATTACATTATAACAAAAGTTCAATTAAATCGAATCATATAATATAAAAACATTACATTCTAGCAGAAATGTCATAAATTAATGCAATTATAATTATTAGCATTATTTATAACAAAAAATAACGAAAACAAGCATTCAAAGAAAGAATGTGTTGTACATTTCATTGTTATCAAGGCCTTAAATGG
This sequence comes from Larix kaempferi, assembly GCA_027924585.1. Taxonomy (NCBI): domain Eukaryota; kingdom Viridiplantae; phylum Streptophyta; class Pinopsida; order Pinales; family Pinaceae; genus Larix; species Larix kaempferi. The sequence continues at coordinate 10,879,534 of BSBM01000206.1, forward strand.
AGTCATTGTAGAGCTCAACACTAGTAAAAAATTGTTGATTTTCATTCTCCATCGAGGTTGCAAACGTGTCATTTTCTATGTTGGAGTTAACATTATAAATACAATCAAAAAATTGGAAAACATTACATTATTAAAAAAATTCAATTTAACCGAATCATATATCAAAAAACCATTACATTCTAACATAAATGTCATAAATTAATGCAGTTATAAATCTTAGCATTATTTATAACAAAAACATCATGAAATAGAAACATTCAAATATTGATGGAGAAATTAGAGAGAGCCTTAAATTTTGTTGTAAATTTCATTGTTATCAAGGCCATAAATTAATTCTTTTTAGAGCTCAACACTACTAAAAAAATTGTTGAATTTTCAATCTCCATCAAGGTTACAAATGTGTCATTTTCTATGTCGGATTTAACATTATAAATACAATAAAAACATCGAAAAACATTAGATTATAACAAAAATTCAATTTAATCAAATCATATAATGAAAAAAACATTACATTCTAACATACATGTCTTAAATTAATAGTGCAATTATAATTCTTAACATTATTTATAAAAAAACATAATAAAATACATTCACTGAAATATCAATATAGAAATTTCAGACCACCTTCAATTCGGGAATTAATAAATATATTAACCTTTATGTTCACAAAAATAAAATTGAATCATGTAAGTTGTTTTTCATGGTGTATATATTTGTATACAAAAAACAGAATATGAGTAATTTGGACAATGACATATAATCATTCTATACAATCATAAATTACTTCATAGACATAAACCATATTTCGCATCATATAATTGGTTCTTTACCAAATGAAATTGTTTAAACACGACATACAGTAATCAACTTTTCATTTCCATCGTCATAAAATAAAAAATAGACAATATAATTAAACAATCAAAGATAACAGTAACAAAATGATATCTCAATATGTAAAGACAAAATAAAACATGTAAATATCACTCTCCATTTCCATCACCCTCGTTATATTCCTCAATTGACATGATAGAATTATTGTTCTTAGAAACATGTTTATATATAGGGTCGTGTCTTAATATGTACCACCAATATCTATCCAACACATCCAGGTGAAAGAAAATTTGGCTACAGTGTTTTGGGAAAACATAAGGCTCCTTACTTTCATCCCACATCTTTCTAGAGTTGATACATATCAACCCACTATCACGATATTTATTTACATTATTCCTATCGAATGTGTCCCACCACATGCACCTAAAAATAACACATTGGAAAGATGAGAAGTCCACTTGAATGATCTCTTGTATCTTTTCAACATAACCCAACATCCCTCCTGCCAAGTTTCGATCTTGGTGGCTAGCATGACTAGATTGATCGAACTTGACTTCCACTCCATAGTCTTATGTAACATGTCCATTATCAGCATTCTAGGTGTGAAAATGATGTCCATAAGCCCACATAGATGGGAATGAATGCACCTATAAGAAAATTTAACCAATGATGATGTCGTCTGTCTATTAAACCAACCATTAATATATTAAACACAAATGTTATAATTCAAAGTTGCATTATAAAGTTAGAAATTATGTACATAAATATTTTATTACCAAGTTGTTGCACCCGATCCCAATGTTTAGCGAATCCTCCTGTTTAGGAGGGTAATGATCGAATGCACCATATTTCTCTCTGACTTGGTCCATAACCCAACTGTTGGGATAGATCATTGGCATATTTTATTTTAAATGATCTGGAAAAGGCATGCTTCTACCATGCAATTGACTGAATTCTTTTTTTTCAATGTCCCATTTCCTCCTCTTCTCTTCATACAATGCAACCTGCGACTATGTTTCCTCCGCATTGTAAAGAATGAATTTATCGATTGCATCAATTTCTGAATTTGTTGTTGTATTCATGTAAACAAAACCATATTCAGTACGTATGGGATCAAATATATATTTTGACGTTAATTGTTGTGAATATAAGTTACTGTGTGGAAAATTGAAGATCGAAAGATAAGTGACTTACTCTTTATCATGCACCTTTTTCCATTCATTTCTAGTACCCCCCTTCCCTTATGTCCTCATCACGTTCATCATCCCAAATCAGTGTGCCTTGTGTACCATCGATTTGCTTGATGTACTCACTCGCATAATAGAACGACTCATATACTATGTACCCCTATGCCATAGACCCCTTGGGTTTTTCCCTTTGTCGAACAAATCCCTTCACTGTTTTCATGAAACTCTATAAGAAGAAGATCCAACGACAGGAGACCACCTCGACTAACTCAACCTAATCGACTAGGTGAATTAGAAAATGAACCTACAATTCCATGAAAACCGATGGCAATTCCTTCTCAAACATACAAACAATCTCATTTATCTATTCAAGCCACCGTGGAATGACAGCGATGTAAATATCCTTTGATGTGATCCACCGTAAAAATGCATATAGTCTACATTAGGAATGTGGCGGATCATCGGGAAAGTCATGGTTCACACACCCACGCACGAACAAAGGATAATGAAACTACAAAGTAAACACAAAAATTTAAGTGCATTTTAAATTTTGTGGAAAAATATATAAACAAATAGTAATAAATATTTTCTGGCATTATATGTACCCTTAGAAGGTTGAGATGCTCATGTGATTTCAAACCCGACAAATTTTCGTTTGGCATACTGAAGCAACGTCATAGAATAGACCCATAAAAATAAGGTGCCTTTACACCTAATATAACTTATTTTTCCAAATTAAGATAATATTTCTTCAATATCCATGGGACATCTCCTTTTTTAAATGAAAAAGAGGGGCCATCCTCTCCTCCATTTTCTTGTCTTGGCCAATCCTCCTTTTTAGTATTTGAAGCAATAAGGTCTTTCCTCACTTTCATCTTGTCACTTTTTTTGGATGATATGTGATGCCACAAAGAAGATGAAACATTTTTAAATATATTCATGGACTCTAGTAAGTGGGAAATATTAAGATGCTCACAACATGGGAGCTTATAAAATATCGATTTCCTTTTCATCCCTATGGGAATTTTCTCAACATAGGTGTCAAATAAATCAAGATCATCGATCACAAGTTCCACATCTGAATCAAACATATATGTGTATTCCTTCTCCTTCTCTCTTTCAGGTGCCCTAATCTAGTCAGTTGGTGTCATTATTTCAATCCTTTGGGTTCTCTCTTGTTTACCATTGAAAGAAGATTTTCCTCTTCTATAAGAGTGTTTTTCTAGGAGGAATACCCTATAGAATTTGTACACTAACTTTCATAGGTATTTGGACCAACTAGCCTTCATAGAAGGTCCACGACATTTACATCCATAATAACCTTTTGTTACAAGACCTATGATGTTATGGTAAAGAGAGAACATTAGTGTTGAGGATGAAGACAATAATGCCCAATTAAATATGTCAAAAATTACTGCTTTGAATATAAAAACAAATAAAACAACATATTTACCTAAACAAACTCCTAACCCTAGATAATCATGTGCAATGTACGCACATATGCCATAGAGTGTAAAACTCCTTTGTGATGGGATGGGTCTCGACACATCATATACCTATATCCCTTCCCATAATTTCTTGAATTCATCGATCAATGGTTGTAGGTAAACATCCATATTCTTCACTTTTTTTTACCGGTTGTTAGTCCCAGATACATTCTAAGGCTGTATTTAGAACTGTTCCTGGGCATCAATATGTTCCACTATTTTATCTTTTTGAAACACTTAATCCCGAATCATATTATTGATAGTCAAAATAATGATAAATAGACTGTAGTGCTCTGGTTTTTACAGCAGAGCACTGTGTAAAATTTCAGGTTTAATTTTCTACCTTTTAAACTTTATCAGTTTAAGGAAGTGAATTTCTAAGAATTTCTATGTGCCGAAGTAATATTTGGTGTACTGTGGTGATTTTACTAACCTTACATTCGAAATTCGAAATTTGAAATAAACAAACATATCGTTATTTTCTTTTCAACAGCATAAGAATAGGTTTCACAACTTAGTGAATTAGTAAATAGCAGTAAATCAGTAAATAGTAAGTTTGCATGTTTACAGTAAGATTTAGCATAATAGTAAATAACGGAAATTACCTGATGCTGATGCTAACCGTAAGTTGTAGCAGGTTGTGTAATCCCCTTAGACAGCCAAACTGAAGTGTCCACCCTACCGACCAGCTATAATCTTGCTGGCCCTTGGAAATCAAAGGATTTCCAAGCCCCCGAGCCCACAAATCTGATAATCCCGAGAGCAGTCTTTCCTTCTGTTCTCAAAATCTTTCTGTTCGCCAAACTTTCTGCCCTCCCAACTTCTGTTCTCCAAACTTCTTTTCTTCACCCAATCAAAAAACCTCTCCCACCTTCAACCTTCTCCCCCTCTATATACATGTCCATCCTCGAGAAGACCTTGGGCTTACTCCACCGCCCCAAACTCCCCCTCTCGAGCCCCTCAAACCTTTACTCCTTTCCCTAGTTCATTCATCCACGTCTCATTATAAAAATGTATAATTAATTACTCTTATGGAAAATTCATTTGGTTTTGGATTGACGGCAGTAATTATTTATTACGGTGGGAATTATCACCCCAAGGTTATCCGTTCGGGACAAGTTCCATTAAATACAAGTCTATCCGCCATCCTTGATATTTTAATGTTATTAATGTAATTAATAAAATATTATATAATTAGTTGCCCCTTGTCAACTTGGACATGATGTGTCTTAATGATCCACCTTATCCGTCGAGACTACTTTAGTTGAGGTTTAAATTCCAAGATTAACATTGAGTAATTAAATATCCATTTTCCATCACATCACGGTTATTCCAAAAAGGATTATCTTGTTATGGCTAACTTTGAAATGGAATTAATCATGCAACATTAATTTATAAATCAATATTTTAAATCTTACTTATATTGCATTTGTTACGATAGGGATATAAATGTTTGCTGGAATATCATTTATTAATTAATAATAATAATTAATTCACCCCTTTGACAATAATTAAAGGTGAATCGATCATAGTATTCTTAATTATTTGTTTATCACATGGGTACCCTATCATCAACATAGCATCCTTGTTATTATAAACAAATCACTTGTAAGGGCTTAAACAATTTTACTAATTAATTAGACACTATCATTACCCTATTCACAACAGTTCTTCTATGACAATGTTAACTGACGATACTTGTCTTAGTTTATTATTACAATGTTTTCATATAATTACTAATTCACTTATTTACACATTGACAACCTAACCATTCATTACCTAAGTTGATTGATGTATCCTTAACTGAGTTATCTATGACATTTATACTACTATTCGAGCATGACAAGTATGTTATACACCAGTAATATTGTACACGTACAAGGTGTGCATGCATGGCCAGTGTATGCACATGTCGGACATGTACTATAAACAAACCCCATTCCGCCTATGCATACTTGCTAACTAACAATAGTATCTACCCCCATGCAGAAGAGCAAGCATAATCTATAGTATAATTACTTTAACATCCTCGGTTATTTAACAGTTAACCCTTTACGATTTAACATCATTGTCTTTATGTTTACATTAGTTTAATCAATCAAGTACAGGAAGGGTGCCTACTTCCACTAACTCGGAATCAAGGAATACTAAACCCCCCCAACAGTACTAACTAACACATCCTCCCATCATAACCTACGTCCAGCATCCTCCCTATCCTCCCTCTGCTAGTACAACAGTGGGTGTCGGACTCACCGATCTGACCACATAGAACTTGAGAGCGATAGCGTCGGCTGAACAGCGGACCTATCCTCCCCTAGCAGGCATCCGACAATCGTCATCACAACAACATGGGGAGCGTGTCTCAGCACGGCCCTCCCACGACCTCGGGTCTCATGGAAACATAGGGTGGGAAACACATCCATCCCTCTCAACATACTGGGCCTACGCCCTTATCAACTCATACTTGCTGCTATCGGGATTATCAGTTTGTGTTATCGTATCCTCATTTTGGCTGCTAAGGTTTGCTGTATGAACATGTTTTTCCTTTCCAATGTATATCAGATCAAGTAACTGGCTATCCCATAGCCCTTGTGTCCTGTAGGTTAGTGTTTTGCAAAATACAATTTATAGAAAGCATTTTCCATTGATCGCCAATTGATCCATTTTATCATTTCATTTCATGTAACCTTTTTGCTCATCATAGATACATATAACATTTCAATAATTCATATAAGAAGATGGTATCCACGTACCGAATCATATATTTCACATTTCATTAAGGAAAACATATAAACATATACTGCAATCGTAAAATAAGGAAATCATATGATAATCATAACATCATAACTGCATAACATAGTAACATCATAATCATGGCGAAATCCTAAGACAGAGTAACATCATATAATGAGGTCCAATATAGTTTACTCAGTCGAGCTGAGTTCGACAAAATATATATATAGAAAATAAAGTATGGTGTGTCTAACTAATAAATATGCCGAATCAAAATATGGGCATTACATACACCCACCCTTCGGGAAACTTCGTCCCGAAGTTATGGTCAAAATAGTGAGGGAAAATCTCGACGCATGGTCTCTGCGTCCTCCCAGGTAGCAGACCCGGGGCTATACTTGTCCCATTGGACCTTAACTTGGTCCACATGGCGACTACGGAGCTGTCGAACCCTACGATCAAGTATACGTAATGGTTCGACCCTGAAGGTTCCCTCGTCCGAGACCTGCAATTCCTTCCAATGAATTTTGTGAGTCTCATCAGCTATGTAATGTCGTAATACAGAAACATGAAATACATTATGAGTTTTATGCAAGTGGGGGTGGCAGCGCGAGACGATAAGCAACTGGTCCGATTTTCTCAAGAATTTCAAATGGACCTATAAAGCGAGGTGACAACTTGGTACCCTTCCCAAACCGAATGGTACTTTTATTTGGTCTGATGCGAATAAATACACGATCCCCTACTCCATAAGTTCTATCTGATCTGTGTGCATCAGCGTAACTCTTTTGCCTATCCTGTGCTTCCTTCAGCCGCTGCCTAATCTGTATCACTTGCTCCTCCATTTCCTGAATTAATTCAGGCCCAATTAAAACTCGATCCTCTAACCTGTCCCAACTGAGTGGTGTCCTGCACGGCCTCCCATACAATGCCTGATATGGTGGCATACCAATGGAGCTGTGATGACTATTGTTGTATGCAAACTCCACTAAAGGAAGATATTTCTCCCACTGTGTCTGTTGATCCATAGCATACATCCTAAGCATGTCCTCCATCACTTGATTCACCCTCTCAGTCTGTCCATCTGTCTCGGGGTGATAAGCTGAGCTTAAGTTCAACTGTGTCCCTAATGCTGACTGCATGCTTGTCCAAAATCTGGAGGTGAACTTAGGGTCTCTGTCAGAGATTATCTTTTTAGGAACTCCATGAAGACGTACAATCTCATTTATGAATACCCTTGCCACATCTGTCACATCATAGGTGTCTCTGACTGGAATGAAGTGAGCACTTTTGGTCAGTTTGTCAACTACCACCAAAATAGCATTATGTCTCAGAGATGTGAGTGGTAATCCTACAACGAAGTCCATGGAAATGACTTCCCATTTAGTCATAGGAATATCATGCGGTTGTAGGAGACCGGCCGGATGACGATGATCTGCCTTCACTTGTTGACACTCAAGGCACTTCGAAACAAAATCCACTACATCCATCTTCATACCTGGCCAAAAGAAGAGTTGCTTCATGTCAGCATACATCTTCTTCACTCCCGGGTGGGCACAGTAATGTGATCTATGGGCCTCTCTAAGGATTGTTTTCCTGATATCACCTTCCTTAGGAACATACATCCTTCCCTGATACCGCAACAATCCATCTTCCTCAAGATGGTACCCATCATACTTCAATTCCTGTTCCTTTCCATTCTGAATAGCTGAGGTTACTTTTATATACCAACTATCGCCCAATAGTTGTCCTAGTACCCTTTCCCTCAAGTCAACCTTCAAGGGAATTAAGGAGAAAAGTCTCGGCCTTCGGCTTAGAGCGTCTGCCACCACATTCTCCTTTCCTTTGATGTAAGAGATACCAAAGTCATACTCACTCATGAACTCACTCCATCGCCTTTGCCTAGCATTCAAATCCCTTTGGGTAAATATGTACTGCAAGCTCTGATGGTCTGTTTTAAGGGTGAAGCTTCTACCAACTAGGTAGTGCCTCCATAATTTCAGCGCCAACATTACTGCTGCCAATTCTAGATCATGCGTGGCATACTGCTCCTCATGAGGTTTCAACTTTCGAGATGCATAAGCTATTACCCCACCTTCCTGCATCAACACCGCTCCTAATCCTTGCTTCGAGGCGTCGGTGCATACCATGAAATCTTTATCCATGTCTGGTACCCGCAAGATCGGTGCACTTGTCAACAATCTTTTTAACTCTGTAAAAGCGGCATCGCATTCATCGGTCCATTCATACCGGATTCCCTTGCGTTGCAAGGTGGTAATAGGTTTTGCAATTTTAGAAAATCCTTCCACAAACCTCCGGTAATAGCCTGCTAACCCCATGAAGCTGCGCACCTCATGAGCATTCCTTGGAATTGGCCAATCTTCAATCGCCTTTACCTTTTCCGGGTCTACAGAGATCCCTTCACCTGAGATGATGTGCCCCAAGTAGTGAATCTCTTTTTGGAAGAAGGAACACTTTGACAATTTACCATAAAGCTTATGTTCCCTTAAGCATGTCAAGACTAACCGCAAGTGTTCCTCGTGCTCCTTCTCATTCTTAGAATAGATAAGAATATCATCTAAGAAGACCTGAACAAAGCGGTCCAAGTATTTTCGGAAGACACCATTCATGAGGCTCATGAATACAGCTGGAGCATTGGTCAAACCAAATGGTACCACTACAAACTCGTAATGTCCAAATCGAGTTCGAAAGGCAGTCTTAGGAATGTCGCCTTCCTTGATCCTCAACTGGTGATACCCTGATCGTAAATCAATTTTTGAGAAGACTGACGCACCTTTCATTTGATCAAAGAGGTCATCGATTCTTGGTATGGGATACCTGTTCTTCACGGTGGCCTTGTTCAAATCTCTGTAATCTATGCACAGTCGCAGAGATCCATCCTTCTTCTTAACGAAGATCACTGGTGCTCCCCACGGTGAGATACTGGGTCTAATCAGTCCCAAATCTAGCAACTCTTTTAACTGGATCTGTAACTCACGGAGCTCTGGAGTTGTCATTCTATAAGGAGTTTTTGAGATAGGTTCTGCACCAGGTTTTAGTTCGATTGTGAAATCGAGCTCTCTTTCTGGAGGTAGTCCTGGTAATTCCTTCGGAAAGACATCCTTGAACTCAGAAAGTACTGGGTAAGAATCCAAGGAAGGTCCTTTACTATCGCTCACGGCCTCCACTATGAACAACTGGCATCCTTGTCTTAGGCACCGCTTAGCTTTCACCATAGAGATGAAACGGAGGGATACCTTCCTCTTCAAGCCTTGGATTTGAATTGTCCTTCCCTCGTCATCGAGGCACAACACCTTCTTTGCATAGCAGTCTATGAAAGCTCTATGGTCTTCTAACCAATCCATGCCAATAATGAGGTCATAAGTCCCCAAATTGGTGACATAAGCATCCAACTCAGTGGTGCAAACTCCTAAGTCAACCCCACAACCTCTCACTTTAAGACCTACTGGTTGCTTAGTTCCTGAAGCCATTTCGACCAGTTTGAAATCATCATGCTCGTAGGCTGCCAACCCACATTTATCTAATGCAAATGGTGAAATAAAACTGTCAGTTGCTCCTGGATCAAACAAAATTTTAAGTTTGACATTGTTTACATTACCAGTGGATTCTACTACGGTAGACTGATGTTCTTCCTGGTGGTTATGCACCGCTGCATGAATCCGATGACTGTTACCCGAACTATCCATGGGTGCCTTTCCTTCCCTGTGCCTGCTGCTTGACTGACCCTTGGGACAGTCTCGCTGGAAATGAGGACCTCCGCATCCCCAACAAGAGAGATTGGGAGGGGCTTGCCTGTTGCTCGAAGGAATCCTCTGAGATGAGTTCCTTCCCCTGGTTCCTCTAAAACCCCTTGCCCCTCTATAGGAACTTCCCTGTGTACGTCCCTGGCTTTGGTGGGTTGCGGACGATGCCTGCGAGATTGAGTTAACTGAAGTATTACCCCTCGGTGTGAACCGGTTACCATAAGGAGGAGGTCTAGACTGTCCTCCCCTGAAGTAAGGACGTGATGCCTTCCCTGAAACATACTGGTTGGTTCCTGTCAACTTACTGCCCCCTTTTCCATCTGACATATCAGCTGCATAACGAGCATACTCAACTGCCATGGCAACTGAAGTTGGCTTCCACATCCGCACAGCAGCTCTAATCTTGTAGTTAAGTCCATACACAAAACGCTCTACCTGACAATCATCTGCATCTAGGTAAGGAACATATTTTACCAGTTCCATAAATCGAGATTCATACTCCTCCACTGTCTTGTCTCCCTGTACTAAGGCATGGAGTGCACCTGCCTGTTCTTCCTTGTAATAATTTGGCAAATACTTCATGTGGAACCTCTCCTCGAACAGTTCCCAAGAAGTTGTAAGAGGAGTAAGGTGCAACTGCTTCTCGAGGTCTGACCACCAATTCAAAGCATCACCTTTAAGCTGAAAGACGGCCATCCTAGCCTTGGAACTAGATGTGTACTCATTCAATGCGAAGCATCTCTTCATGCCTTCCAGCCATGCCTCTGCATGCTTACCGGGTCGTCCTCCTGAAAACTCTGGAACTTTTATCTTTTGTAACTCCCTCGATATGTCCTGAAGCGGTTCCAGTCTTGGGCCATGTGCCCTTTCAGAGTTCTCTCGACTCACTTGAGTGGTTTCCACCTCGGCGGCCCTTTCCGACTGCTTGTTCATCGTGGTCATAATAGCCTCCAATGACCTCATTATGATCTGCATTTCTGGTGTTGAGGTTGGTGGTGGCGGTGTTGGCGGTGGCGGAGGTGGTGGTGACGGTGGTCGACCTTGACCCCGACCTCGACCTCTGCGTGTTGTTACCATGATAGTTCCTGAGTTTATTGAAAATAAAATCATGTCCTTAGTTGTTCAATCAAATACACGCGGAACTAAAATGTAGGTATTCATACACTTATACTTATGCATAAGAAATAACTTGCATCATGAGATAACAGATTGTCAGGATTAGCGCAGTAAAATCTATAGTCGTTTTTATTAAACAATCTTGTCATGGTGTTCAGCTCGTCGTGCTGGTCTTAATGGTGTCTTGTTTTTTACTTTTCGGGTCTCTTTCCTCCCTTCGACTAGGAGTTGAAATCTCGGCAAAATTTTTAATATTAAATTTTAATTCTTAACAAAACTTAGGTTATACACTATATAAATGTATACCAAATTTAATTAAATTAAATAAAATGGTGCTAACCCTATACAAATATATATATGAAATTAAATTTAAATAAAGCAACGCTAACACTATATAAACGTATACAAAATTTAATTAATTTTTAAATAAATGATACTAACACTATATAATTATATATACGAAATTAAATTTAAATAAAGCAATGCTAACATTATATAACGTATACAAAATTTAATTAATTTTTAAATAAATGATACTAACACTATATAATTATATATACGAAATTAAATTTAAATAAAGCAATGCTAACATTATATAACGTATACAAAATTTAATTAATTTTTAAATAAAATGATACTAACACTATATAAATATATATATACGAAATTAGCCAAAACTTAGGTTATAACATTAAAACTAAATTAAAATAAAATAAATAAAAATAAACAAGGAAAATTTACTCGACCGCTTAGCCCTTTTCACTCGACTCTCGGCTAAGCAAAAGGTATGGCCACGCGGCTCTTCGTGTCAGTTCATCGCCATGCAAGAGCAAGTCCGCATGAAGGACACGCGGTCTCTCCAAGCAGCCCACCGCCCTCGGAAAGTGGGGGAAACCCTAAATAGGGTCAATCCCCAAGACGCGGCCATTTTCACCCTCTCTCCTGGAGTTTTAGCTCTGCAACTCTGCTAGGCGTGGTGGAGCTATGGGGAATAGTTGACCTTCGCGGACGTGCATCTTCAGAATCCAATATTCGTCCGATGCAATAGCTCTGGTAAGCCCTTCTATGCCATACTTAATAGAGTAGATGCAGGGTTGATCATAGACTTTGAGCCTGTGACGCCTTCGGATGTGCCTATATCTGCCGCTGGTGCACTGCAGTCCTACAAGCTGTCGGCCAAAGCCATTTCACGCTTGCAGTCTCTGCCCGGTGGAGATATTCGCTTGTTGTGTGAAGCTGGGTTTTGAGCAATTATACAACTGTTATACAAACCCATTTAATCCCTGGTTTGATATTGCACTTTATGAGCCTTGAGGTCCAGCTGTTATACAACTATTATATCGACCCATTTAATCTTTGTTCTGGTAAGCGCTTTGAGGCTATGAGGCTTGAGATCCAACTATTATAGAGCTATTATAGAGACCTATTAACCTCCCTCGTCTGACATGAACTTTCAGGTTTTCAAGCTTGGTTTGATCAGTTATACAACCATTGATGAAATGAGCATCAATGGGTAGTTCAGTCCTGGGTGGTTTTGAGGGCATAGTAACGCCCCTTGTTTTATATGTACCTGCGGTTTTTAAGCTTGATTTCGGTTTGCCATCTAACTCTAACACAAACCCATGTAATCCCTGGTCTTACGAAGTTTGAGGTTGTGAAGCTTGATGCTCAGCTAATGACAAACCCATTTAATACCTGGTCTGATATACTCCTCGAGGTTATGAAACTATAGAACTAACATACAAACCCATCTTAAACCATGTAATGCCTGGTCTGATATGCACTTTGAGGTTGTGAAGCTCGGTGTCCAGCTATAACAAACCCATATAATCCATGGTCTGATATGCTCCTTGAGGTTACGAAAATATACGGTTAATATACAAACTCTTCATAACCCGGGGATGACAGCTCGTGGATGCGATGGTCATTGGGATGGATGTTAGATTTCGATCTTTAATAATTATGTGTATCCAGGTTATTGGAGGTTAGCTCGTGGATTTGGTCGCTACTCTCTGCGCCGTGATTCAGCTTTTGATTGATTCTCTACGGGTTGGTGATACTTTCCGTGAAATTTTTGAAATTTCTCCGCTATTGTATTATTTGAAGATCATTTGTCTTTAACTTGGAATCAGGTTTTGATATCAGTTTTTCTGTCACAGTTTCATAATCTTCAACGGCAATGGCAATGAAGACCTCCACATTTGCAGTGGCATCTGCATACGCTGTGGTCTTGATGTTTGCTTTTTTTGGCCTCGCAACGGCTGCTGACGCACCGACTCCCAGCCCTGTGGCTGGCGCGGGTTACCTGGACTTTGTTCCTTCTGTCGGTTTTTTTGCGATAGCCTCAGCTATCGCATTCTTGGCCTACATGTTCTTCTGAGAGCCATACATATGAGGTATTATCCCTGGAGATGTAGTTTGATGATGGTGTTTCATATTCTCCGTTGCTTTAAACGGGTTTTGCTATGTTCTTCATTGTTCTGTCGCTCGTCTATTTACATTTTTGTACAGAAATTGGTTTCGTGGGTGACGATACTCTACTATACATCCTGCTAGGGTTATTAATTTGTTTTCCATGTGAAGAATTATTTAAATGTTTTCTGATATTATTTTGACCACATAGAGAGAGGCAAGAGGTTTTCGCAGCCTTGGTAAAATCACTTTGGCAAAGTGGACGATCTCGTGAAAGATTAAGAACAGTTAAATGCAAACGCACATAGATGTCTACCTATGCAAAAATACAGAGATGTCTTCCCCATAGCTGTTGGGAGAGAGGGCAAGTAGGGGCACGAAGAGTCAATTTCTAAAAGATTTCAAGAGCGAAGAATTCTGGGTGCAATTTTTGTATAATATATATTTTTATATATATTCATGCATATATAAAAAAATAATACAAAATGGTGTATGCGAAAGTAATTTTCATTTTTCTCTGTTGCAAAAAAAAAACTAGATACCTACAATTTCCAGGATTTATATATATATATATATATATATATTGTGTTAGAACTCTTTTTGTTTATATTGATTATCAAAAAAAAACTAATTATATCTTGGTTTTCTATGCGTGCAGGTAGTTAGTTTCCTGGTGCTTACAACTATTGGGAAGAAGGATCTTGTGTAACTCTCCGTGTGTGTCTTGCACGTAAAAAAAATTTTTGTTTTTGCTAAGTTCGGCAAGAGCTCGAATCTAGGTAACTAATTGAATTTTCTAGTGTAGATCCAATCTCTTAGACTAGTTTTTTTTTTTGTGAGTAGGCCCTAAAGGTCTGAGTTTCCGAGCCTGGCGCTCTGATACCATCTGTAGTGCTCTGGTTTTTACAGCAGAGCACTGTGTAAAATTTCAGGTTTAATTTTCTACCTTTTAAACTTTATCAGTTTAAGGAAGTGAATTTCTAAGAATTTCTATGTGCCGAAGTAATATTTGGTGTACTGTGGTGATTTTACTAACCTTACATTCGAAATTCGAAATTTGAAATAAACAAACATATCGTTATTTTCTTTTCAACAGCATAAGAATAGGTTTCACAACTTAGTGAATTAGTAAATAGCAGTAAATCAGTAAATAGTAAGTTTGCATGTTTACAGTAAGATTTAGCATAATAGTAAATAACGGAAATTACCTGATGCTGATGCTAACCGTAAGTTGTAGCAGGTTGTGTAATCCCCTTAGACAGCCAAACTGAAGTGTCCACCCTACCGACCAGCTATAATCTTGCTGGCCCTTGGAAATCAAAGGATTTCCAAGCCCCCGAGCCCACAAATCTGATAATCCCGAGAGCAGTCTTTCCTTCTGTTCTCAAAATCTTTCTGTTCGCCAAACTTTCTGCCCTCCCAACTTCTGTTCTCCAAACTTCTTTTCTTCACCCAATCAAAAAACCTCTCCCACCTTCAACCTTCTCCCCCTCTATATACATGTCCATCCTCGAGAAGACCTTGGGCTTACTCCACCGCCCCAAACTCCCCCTCTCGAGCCCCTCAAACCTTTACTCCTTTCCCTAGTTCATTCATCCACGTCTCATTATAAAAATGTATAATTAATTACTCTTATGGAAAATTCATTTGGTTTTGGATTGACGGCAGTAATTATTTATTACGGTGGGAATTATCACCCCAAGGTTATCCGTTCGGGACAAGTTCCATTAAATACAAGTCTATCCGCCATCCTTGATATTTTAATGTTATTAATGTAATTAATAAAATATTATATAATTAGTTGCCCCTTGTCAACTTGGACATGATGTGTCTTAATGATCCACCTTATCCGTCGAGACTACTTTAGTTGAGGTTTAAATTCCAAGATTAACATTGAGTAATTAAATATCCATTTTCCATCACATCACGGTTATTCCAAAAAGGATTATCTTGTTATGGCTAACTTTGAAATGGAATTAATCATGCAACATTAATTTATAAATCAATATTTTAAATCTTACTTATATTGCATTTGTTACGATAGGGATATAAATGTTTGCTGGAATATCATTTATTAATTAATAATAATAATTAATTCACCCCTTTGACAATAATTAAAGGTGAATCG
This sequence comes from Larix kaempferi, assembly GCA_027924585.1. Classification (NCBI taxonomy): domain Eukaryota; kingdom Viridiplantae; phylum Streptophyta; class Pinopsida; order Pinales; family Pinaceae; genus Larix; species Larix kaempferi. The sequence continues at coordinate 10,895,192 of BSBM01000206.1, forward strand.
ATCATAGTATTCTTAATTATTTGTTTATCACATGGGTACCCTATCATCAACATAGCATCCTTGTTATTATAAACAAAGCACTTGTAAAGGCTTAAACAATTTTACTAATTAATTAGACACTATCATTACCCTATTCACAACAGTTCTTCTATGACAATGTTAACTGACGATACTTGTCTTAGTTTATTATTACAATGTTTTCATATAATTACTAATTCACTTATTTACACATTGACAACCTAACCATTCATTACCTAAGTTGATTGATGTATCCTTAACTGAGTTATCTATGACATTTATACTACTATTCGAGCATGACAAGTATGTTATACACCAGTAATATTGTACACGTACAAGGTGTGCATGCATGGCCAGTGTATGCACATGTCGGACATGTACTATAAACAAACCCCATTCCGCCTATGCATACTTGCTAACTAACAATAGTATCTACCCCCATGCAGAAGAGCAAGCATAATCTATAGTATAATTACTTTAACATCCTCGGTTATTTAACAGTTAACCCTTTACGATTTAACATCATTGTCTTTATGTTTACATTAGTTTAATCAATCAAGTACAGGAAGGGTGCCTACTTCCACTAACTCGGAATCAAGGAATACTAAACCCCCCCAACAGTACTAACTAACACATCCTCCCATCATAACCTACGTCCAGCATCCTCCCTATCCTCCCTCTGCTAGTACAACAGTGGGTGTCGGACTCACCGATCTGACCACATAGAACTTGAGAGCGATAGCGTCGGCTGAACAGCGGACCTATCCTCCCCTAGCAGGCATCCGACAATCGTCATCACAACAACATGGGGAGCGTGTCTCAGCACGGCCCTCCCACGACCTCGGGTCTCATGGAAACATAGGGTGGGAAACACATCCATCCCTCTCAACATACTGGGCCTACGCCCTTATCAACTCATACTTGCTGCTATCGGGATTATCAGTTTGTGTTATCGTATCCTCATTTTGGCTGCTAAGGTTTGCTGTATGAACATGTTTTTCCTTTCCAATGTATATCAGATCAAGTAACTGGCTATCCCATAGCCCTTGTGTCCTGTAGGTTAGTGTTTTGCAAAATACAATTTATAGAAAGCATTTTCCATTGATCGCCAATTGATCCATTTTATCATTTCATTTCATGTAACCTTTTTGCTCATCATAGATACATATAACATTTCAATAATTCATATAAGAAGATGGTATCCACGTACCGAATCATATATTTCACATTTCATTAAGGAAAACATATAAACATATACTGCAATCGTAAAATAAGGAAATCATATGATAATCATAACATCATAACTGCATAACATAGTAACATCATAATCATGGCGAAATCCTAAGACAGAGTAACATCATATAATGAGGTCCAATATAGTTTACTCAGTCGAGCTGAGTTCGACAAAATATATATATAGAAAATAAAGTATGGTGTGTCTAACTAATAAATATGCCGAATCAAAATATGGGCATTACATAGACATTATATAATGTGGGCAGTGCTTATGATATGTCAGTATAAACTTGGATAGATTATGTTTGATGGAATGGCATGAGGGAAGGTACTTGGTTGAAAGTAAATCTTTATCTCATGTATACAGAAAACATACTGAGTCGTAGGAATTCAATAGTTATAACAAAATGATAACAGAATAAAACCCAATCCTTAGTAAAATGTTGCAACCAAATATTTATATTATGAATACTTCACAACATAAACAACCCATAAACGATACTTGAATCAAATATCAAATTCAAGAATAATCAAATAAGGACTAGTGTTAACTTTTCCAATCATAGAAGACATATGAAAATATGTATGATATTACAAAGAGAAGAAAATACTAACTGCACACATCAGAGTTTTGAATCCACATAAACCAATATAAAGCTTGAAGTTCTTTCTCATTTCTTGATCAGACTGAAATCATTCGAAGTTATAATTCTTACAAAAAAAAGTCGATCCTTGGATAGATTGACTTTATCTATATATATAGCCTCTATGGGCTTTACAAAATTTGCACAAAATATGTTATAGACAACCGACTTCCAATTTTTTTGGTTATTTCAAACAGAATTGGTTACAACAAAAGTATATCTGTCAAACTTATTGATCAATTGTCAGAAGAGGAGACTGGGTTCCTCCTTGCTGAGGTGGAGGAATGCTCTGTTGTGTTGAAGATGTTCCAACTGTTGGTTGTGCCATTGAAGTCATTTCTAGCTGATGCATCTGCATAAATCTTGTGATATTCTTCCAATATTTTCCCATAGGATACTAGAAAACCCTTAGCTCTCTGAGGGACATGTCTAGCTTGGAATAATGCTCAAAAGTGGGCTTTGGTAGAGCTTTGAAAATGGATTGGAGGAGGTTAAGCATCTCAAAATTTGTGCATAGATTATCTACAAATGTTCGACCACTTATCTCTTGATGAGTGTCTTCCAGGTGAACTTCAAAATTCCTTGCAACCAATATCATGGCGTTGTAATTATATTTTTGATATAAATCTCCATGTCCATCCCAAAAATATGGGAGGTCGAGTGGGATAACCTCTTTGAATAATTCCTTGAAGGAATCAGCATCTTGCTTCACTTGGGCAGCCATGTCAGCAACATTCTGAGCCATCAATCCTTTTGTAATCATTTTATTTGCTTCCATGATTACTTTTGTTCTTTCTCGGATCACATATGCTTGGAGCTCATCAAAAATTTTCTCATTCAATAAATCGATTATAGCCTTGTCCATATCTTCCTTTTTGTTCACTTTGTTTAGGACTGAACAAGCATCTTGAGTAGCGGCTTTAGCGATTTCCTGTTCCTCTTGAGACACGATTAAATGGCTCCACTGCATGGTTATCAAGGCTGCTACATGTTCCCAAATTGTGAAATTAGCACTTTTATGTAAAGGATTACCCGTCAATATTCTCGATAAGTCTTGGACATCTCTCTGGAGATCCTCTCTAGACTGTTGTAGTTCTGATATGGCTAGGTCCATTTTAGCCAATGTTTTGCTCATACTGTTGAGCTCATCACACTTGGATTTTAGTTGATCCTGTGCCTGGCTAAGTTGGGAATCCTTGAGTCTCATCTCTACAACCACCTGTGCAAGTTTTTTAGTAGGGTCCGCCGAAGAGGAGGCGTGTAAAGTTGCGGAATTTTGAAGGAGGATGTCCTGATTCTGCTTTTTGAGCTCATTCAGCTCATTCTCTAGGGTGATAATCTTCGCTTTGAGAATTTAACTATCGGCTAGGTATTTTTCCATCTCAAACTATATTTTCGATACTTCAAAGGCTTTTGAATTCTCAACTGTGGGAATGTTGAATTTCTTTTTTAGGCCATATATCTCTTTATCTTTTTATTTTAGCATGTCCTGAACCGAAGCCATTTCATTGGGATTTTGAACCAATTTTACAATATGTTGCTCTAGGTTAGTTATCTTTAACTGCTTTTCTTTATTAGAATACTTCTCATTCTTCACTTGTTTCTCCAGTCTTTGAACAACAACCTATATACTTTTGGGGCTCATGGTATATTTCATCACATCCCTATGTACAGTCACCTGGGTGGTTTTAAATTTTGAGGGCACTTTCTTTCTCCCAGGCACCAATAGCTCTAGAATTTCCATATTTAGGGTCCCTGCCTCAAATATAGTGCGGACAACATTCTAGACTGTTTTCCCATCTCGAGCTCCTTCTTTGGGAACAAAGTCTTTTGGAGATAAATGTTCTCGTCTTTGATTTGGGAATATAACCCAAACAATCCTGCTTTAACAAGTGAGGTGGTGACCAAAGAGCCTTTTGAGGACAATGTATCCTGCTTTTGAGGCCAAGTTGCTGATGGGAAATTCTCCAGGATGACAGGCGCTAAGGAGGTGGGTGTTGACTTCAATTTTGATGTTGCACTAGGTATATTTTCAGATTTGGATCTTTTTTCCTTTGACCCAACGCTCCTTGATTTATCTTTGTCAATCTCATAGGTCGGCTCTGGTGTGATCCTCTTTCCTAACATATTGTAATGTCCCCATTCAAATAAGTGCATAGTAAGACAATCCCATCAATCCTACTAGTTTCCTAGGTTGGATGGGCACATGTGGGATGGTAATAAGGAAGCTAATAAAATATATTTAGACATTAGAGGGGTTCAAGCATTTAATAAATATGGTGAATAAATAAATTCAAGATAAATTCTAAGTGGCAAGTGGTTTTGGAGACATATGGAGGTGGTGGGACCCACACTAGCTTGATTTTTCAATGACACATGGCAGCTCTCTCTTGCCAATTCGAATTCATGGGAAGTTGAACACTCTTGGGTGAGTTGGTAAGTCATAACACATGGAATTTAGTATCTTAGGCCAAAATGGGATGGAATAGTAACCTCCATGGGAGAGGAAGAGTCAAATTGGAGACTAGTGGACACTTGGGCTAGATTCCCTAGTTTTATGACAACAATAATGAAGCATCTATGACATTTATGACAAAATTTAGACCTGACTTCTTACACCTGACCATTATGACATGTCAGCCCCAAAAATAGGCTCAAGGAAGGCACTCATGGAGTTGGGGGAAGCTAAAGAGACTCAAATTCGAATTTGGGAGAAGATAGAAGGTTGGAACTAGGAGACAAGTGGCAAATGAGGAATATTTTTTAAATGGAAATTTATTGAATCTATTGAAAGGATTTCGACCCCTTGAAGGCTAATGTTGGTTATAAAATGTAGAAATCAAATATGAGAATGGATTTTGATGATTTGAGAAAAATTGCATTTGTGAAGAGAGAACTAGTGGATGACTAGTTTCTTGCCTTAGCCAATTTCGAGGGTGAAAGATTCCCATCCAAGTTGGTGTTTGGAGAGGCCACTCAGGTATTTCATGGTGCTTTAATGGAGTTTAATTTGCAGGTAGAATCTACAGGAAGTTTCACGGTTTGGTTTAGTGCATCACTCTCTCTCCACCATTTCCAATTTTGAAGTCATATTCGGGCTCCTTGAGGGATTGCGCTTTGGGTGAGATCTTGCACTCATTGGGAGAGCTTCATATGATATTTTTATGATTGTAATAGCTTCATATCCTCTGTTATTCATATTCAAAAACTCTCAGGTCGAAATACCCATTGAATGTATGCAAAATTATTGATTAATGAGCAAACAATGTCCATTTCCCCAATGCTTTGATGTATGACACTATAAGGTTGATAATTTCGAATGGATGGATGATTCTCTGATATATTTGTGATTAATATACTTCCATGGATATATTATACAAGTTTCATGTACTGTACTTGAGCATTTGAAGCATTTTTACTCAGTTTGTTTGTATTGAGAGGCAAAATAGTGCCACTTCCCCAAGGGTCGAATTGGGGGTTTTTGCTGTTGAATGTGAGAGAGTTAGAACAGTAGTAAAAATCAATTAATGGTGCATATGAAACCTTAATAACATAATTAACACATTAAACACCTCTTTTCATAAATTAGTGGGAGTTTGGAGGCATTTGGAATGCCATTTGCAGTGTTACCCCGGGGGGATTTGATGCACAAATTACTAGTCAAAATTACATATATTGATCAGAATACAAATCAAGTTTGCAGTAGTATTTGGAGGGCCATAAAACATCCCTAAACCTAATATTCAATTCTAAATACCATTCATGCACTCCTACAGAATATTTGGGAGCATTTGGGTTGATTTGGAGGTCAAAACAGTAAAACTAGTCAAAGGTCGAAATTGGGGAAAAAGTGGAAAAATCAGCATTTTAATAAAATTTTGAAAAAGGGTCATTACAAGTGGTATCATAGCATGGTATTGGAACCTGATGGTATTAACAAGAATCCAAACAAATAAAACTCCACCCTTTGAATCAGTAGTTGAAGAAGTTTTGGTTGAAGAAGAGATAGTAGTAGAAAAAGAGTTTTTTTCTAAAACAATGGGTAGAGAGGAGGAGGAAAAATTAAGACATAAGGAGGAATTTATTGAAGCCTTAAAACCATGTTTTGAAGGAATTACCATGTTTATTCTAGATATGAATAAACAAATGATGAAAGGTTTCGAATTGTTGGGTAGCCAACTTTCAGGCAAAGGGATGATAGGAGATAATAGTGGTTCACACTCAGGGGAAAAGATGAAAGGGAATGAGCATATTTTCTCAAGTACAGGACCTCATAATAGACCCGATAAATTTCAAAGCATACAAAGGCATACTGCACCTAAATTTCTCACACCCAAAGAAGAGCCAAATCTTGAATTGGATTACAAGAAACTAGTAAATGATTGGAATGATTTGAATGAAGAGTGTAAAACAGGTGTACCACTCAGTGACTACATTGATGCTATGCAAAAGATTAAAAGGAAGGGAGACAATAGGAGTCCATTCCAAAACAAAGAATTGAATAGTGCTATTGGAAAAATGTCACTTCCTACTTTTGATGTTTCTTCTCAAAATTCTGCTAACACTTGGGTGCAAAAATTGGATGTATATTTTCAGTTGAATCCTATGTTGGAAGAGGATGCATTAAAAATGGCCATTTTGCATTTGGAAGGAGATTCCAATGAATGGTGGTTCCATGGGATGAAAACCTTGGGTCATAATCAGGTTAAAACATATGGAGAATTTGTTGACAAGGTACTAGAAAGATTTGAACAAAAAGATCCAAAATTGTCTTTCAAAGAACTAGCTCAATTGAAGCAAACTGGGTCCCCTACCAAATATATGTTGGACTTTCAAAAATTATCAGTCAAGCGGGATGATGTATCTATGGGAAGATTAGTATTGTTTTTCACTGAAGGTTTGGCTGAACCCTTAAGAGGTTTGGTCAAATCCCACAAGCCAACTACATTAAAAGATGCAATGAGCTTGACTAGGGATCTCCAAAATGTGCTTCCTAGAACGAGATTTCCTCCTAAGCCTAGCTACAAATTTGAAAAGAAACCTTGGAAAATGGATGGATGTGATAAGAAACCTTGGAAAAGAGAGTCATTTGAGAGGAATAAAAAAGAGGGACTAAACAGGGATGAACTTAGAAAAAAGAAATTGTGCTTCACATGCTTCCAACCATGGACACCGAGGCACAAATGTACCAAAGGAAAGGCTCAATACATAGAAGTATTTTCTGATAATGAGGGGTATGATGGGGGCATGGATGAAGATGGACATATTTCAGATCAAGAAGAGGCATATGAGACAGCAGTAGAAGAGGAAAGACAAGAATAAAATCAGCCTTCACCGGACAAAGCAAGAATGGCAGTGCTTTCAGCAGTACCTCGCTATCATACTATCCGATGCAAAGGTGTGGTACAAGGACAAAGAACTTCAGTTTTGGTAGATGGAGGAGCCACTCATAACTTCATTGATGCAGAGATGGTAGAGAAAACAAAGATACATATTGAACCATTTGATGGCTTCACAGTTTTCATTCCCGGTCACAACACAATGCAATGCAAAACATGGGTTCTAAAGCTGCAAGTCACCGTAGGTAACTATACTTTTGTTGATAGTTTTTATGTGGTTGATGTTGCTGATACTAATGTGGTTTTGGGAGTGCAATGGCTGTATTCAATAGGAGAGCATACAGTAAATTATCAAATTCCCGAAATGAAATTCCAAGATTCAAAAGGATTACAAAGAATTGTGAGAGGGCAACACACTTATCCAAATCAAGTAGTAACTTGCAATAGTATGAGATCTATATTGAGGCATGGGGATATAGAATGGGCTGTTGAATTTCATATTACATCTCCCAAGCCAACTATAAATATTGTCAAACACCCAAAGGAGATAGAGAGACTTTTGCAAAAATATGAAAAGGTTTTTAGAGACTTTCCACATGGTAGGCCACCGGATAGGGGGGTTGAGCACAGTATTATTTTGGAGGAGGGTACTTCACCCATTCAGATACCACCTTATAGACATCCTAAAAAGTTCAGAGATGAGATTGAAAAAGATATCCAAGAACTCCTAGAGTTGGGACTCATTAGACCAAGCTCTAGCCCGTATGCTTCTTTAGTAGTGCTAGTGAAGAAAAAAGATGGAACATTGAGAATGTGCATAGATTTTAGAGCCTTTAACAAAAAGACTATCAAGAATAGGTATCCTATTCCTAGGATTTATGAGCTCATGGATGAGCTACATGGGGCCAAATACTTCTCAAAAATTGACCTTAGATCAGGGTATCACCAAATTCGAATGAAAGATGAAGATGTGCAAAAGACCGCTTTTCGATGTCATTTTGGCCACTTTGAATTTCTTGTCATGCCTTTTGGGTTAACTAATGCTCCAGCCACCTTTCAAACATGTATGAATAGGATATTTTGCAAGCAACTAAGAAGGTTTGTTTTGGTTTTCTTTGATGATATTCTCATTTACAGTAAAACATGGGAAGAGCATTTGCAACAGTTAGAGATTGTGTTGAAAATCTTGCAAGAAGAGTCCTTATTTGCTAAGTTATCAAAATGTGAGTTTGGGATAAAAGAACTACTGTATCTTGGGCACATTATTGGGCAAGAAGGAGTGAAGGTACACATGGAAAAAATCAGGGCTATATTGGAATGGCCATCACCAAAAAATATTACCGAATTGAGAGGCTTTATTGGCATATGCACCTACTACAGAAAATTTGTGAAAGGGTTCTCCAAGTTGACTTCTCCACTCACTGATTTGACTAAGAAGGATGCTTTTAAGTGGGATGAAGAGGCTGAAAAGGTCTTCCAAAAAATGAAGGAGGTAATGAGTAGTTGTCCCATACTTGCACTTCCTGATTTTACTAAACCTTTTGTTGTGGAATGTGATGCTTCGGGTGGAGGAATAGGGGTTGTCCTAAAGCAAGGCCAACACCCCATATCCTTTGAGAGCAGAAAGTTGCAGCCTCATGAAAAAATTTACTCCATCTATGATAAAGAAATGCTGGCCATTATGCATGCATTGGCCAAATTCAGACAATACTTGGTGGGCAGCAAGTTTGTGGTGAAAACTGACCACAATAGTCTAAGATACTTTCTCACCCAAAAAGATCTAAATGAAAGGCAACAAAAGTGGGTAAGCAAGATTCAAGCTTATGATTTTGATATTGAATATGTCAAAGGAAAGAATAATATAGTAGCAGATGCTGTGTCAAGAAGGCCTTCTTTTTCTCTCATGGATGTGATGTGTTGGATGGAATCAAAGGGGATGATAATTATAGGATTTTGAATGGACTAATATATTATAAGGGAAGAATTTATTTAGTTCATAACTCCAAGCTCAAGTACCGAATTTTGCAAGAAGCACATGATTCCCCACTAGCGGGCCATCCAGGGATCTTCAAAACTTATAGACAGTTGAGGCAAAGATTTTTTTGGAAGGGGATGAAGGAAGATGTTCAGAAGTATGTGAATGAATGTAAAGCATGTCAACAAAACAAATCATAACTTACATGTCTAGCCGGACTATTACAATCATTGCCCATTCCGGAGCAAAAATGGGACAGTATTTCCATGGATTTCATCACCGGATTGCCTAAATCCTTAGGTAAGGATTGTATCTATGTGGTAGTTGATAGGTTGACAAAATTTGCTCATTTCTTTGTTGTTACATCATCTTTTAGTGCTGCACAAGTGGCTGATATTTTTTTCAAAGAAATATTCAGATTGCATGGGCTCCCCAAGAGCATTGTCAGTGATAGAGATAGTAGATTCATGGGTTCTTTTTGGCAAGAAATTTTTAGATTGGTAGGCACTCAATTGACTCCAAGTACCAACTATCATCCACAAACTGATGGACAAACAGAGAGGGTAAACCAATGGTTGGAAGGATACCTAAGAAACTATGTGGGAGGGCAGCAAAAAGCATGGGAAAAATGGCTACACTTGGGTGAGTTTTGCTACAACACCACTTATCATATGTCAATAGGAATGTCTACTTTCAAATAATTATATGGTTATGATGCACTTACATTTGCTGACATTATATTTGGTGATAGTAGAGCCCCAAAGGCTAAATATTGGGTGGAAGAGAGCCAATAAATTTTAAAGCTCTTGAAAGACAATTTGCAGGTTTCTCAAAATCAGCAAAAACAATATGCTGATAGGCATAGAGAAGAAAGAACCTTTAAAGTCAATGATTTAGTATATTTAAGGTTGATGCCTTATAAACAAACATCTCTAAAAAAGAATGGAGCAGAAAAATTAAAACCAAGGTACTATGGGCCATTCAAGGTAGTGCGGAAGGTTGGAGAAGTAGCATATGAACTAGAACTTCCGGAAGGGAGTAAAATCCACAATGTATTTCATGTGTCTTGTCTCAAGAAAGCTCTTGGTCAGCAAATCATCACTTCAGAAATACTTCCTCCTTTGGATGATAAAGGTCAGCTCAAACTTGTTACGGAAAAGATTTTGAAGACACGAGAAAGAAGGTTGAGGAGTAGAATCATCAAAGAATATTTACTGCAATGGAAGGACTTACCAAATAAAGATGCCACATGGGAAGAGGAGAATATTTTTCAGCATCCAAATCTGAAATTTCTTGAGGACAAGCAATCTTGGGTGGGGAGGACTGTGATGTCCCCATTCAAATAAGTGCATAGTAAGACAATCCCATCAATCCTACTAGTTTCCTAGGTTGGATGGGCACATGTGGGATGCTAATAAGGAATCTAATAAATGATATTTAGACATTAGAGGGGTTCAAGCATTTAATAAATATGGTGAATAAATAAATTCAATATAAATTCTAAGTGGCAAGTGGTTTTGGAAACATATGGAGGTGGTGGGACCCACACTAGCTTGATTTTTCAATGACACATGGCAGCTCTCTCTTGCCAATTCAAATTCATGGGAAGGTGAACACTCTTGGGTGAGTTGGTAAGTCATAACACATGGAATTTAGCATCTTAGGTCGAAATGGGATGGAATAGTAACCTCCATGGGAGAGGAAGATTCAAATTGGAGACTAGTGGACACTTGGGCTAGATTCCCTTGTTTTACGACAACAATAATGAAGCATCTATGACATTTATGACAAAATTCAGACCTGAATTCTTACACCTGACCATTATGACATGTCAGCCCCAAAAATAGGCTCAATTAAGGCACTCATGGAGTTGGGGGAAGCTAAAGAGACTCAAATTCGAATTTGGGAGAAGATGGAAGGTTGGAACTAGGAGACAAGTGGCAAATGAGGAATATTTTTTAAATGGAAATTTATTGAATCTACTGAGAGGATTTCGACCCCTTGAAGGATAATGTTGGTTATAAAATGTATAAATCAAGTATGAGAATGGCTTTTGATGATTTGAGAAAAATTACATTTGTGAAGAGAGAACTAGTGGATGACTAGTTTCTTGCCTTAGCCAATTTTGAGGGTGAAAGATTCCCATCCAAGTTGGTGTTTGGAGAGGCCACTCAGGTCTTTCATGGTGCTTTAATGGAGTTTTATTTTTAGGTAGAAGCTACAGGAAGTTTCATGGTTTGGTTTAGTGCATCACTTTCTCTCCACCATTTCCAATTTTGAAGTCATATTCGGGCTCCTTGAGGGATTGCGCTTTGGGTGAGATCTTGCACTCATTAGGAGAGCTTCATATGATATTTTTCTGATTATAATAGATTCATATCCTCTGTTATTCATATTCAAAAACTATCAGGTCAAAATACCCATTGAATGTATGCAAAATTATTGATTAATGAGCAAACAATTTCCATTTCCCCAATGCTTTGATGTATGACACTATAAGGTTGATTATTTCGAATGGATGGATGATTCTCTGATATATTTGTGATTCATATACTACCATGGATATATTCTACAAGTTTCATGTACTTTACTTGAGCATTTGAAGCATTTTTACTCAGTTTGTTTGTATTGAGAGGTGAAATAGTGCCATTTCCCCAAGGGTCGAATTGGGGGTTTTTGCTGTTGAATGTGAGAGAGTTAGAACAGTAGTAAAAATAAATTCATGGTGCATATGAGACCTTAATCACATACTTAACACATTACATACCTATGTTCATAAATTCGTGGGAGTTTGGAGGCATTTGGAAGGCCATTTGCAGTGTTACCCCGGGGGGATTTGATGCACAAATTACTAGTCAAAATTACATATATTGATCAGAATACAAATCAAGTTTGCAGCAGTATTTGGAGGGCCATAAAACATCCCTGAACCTAATATTCAAGTCTAAATACCATTCATACACTCCTACAGAATATTTGGGAGCATTTGGGTTGATTTGGAGGTCAAAACAATAAAACTAGTCAAAGGTCGAAATTGGGGAAAAAGTGGAAAAATCGACATTTTAATAAAATTTTGAAAAAGGGTCATTACACGTATCCACATTATGCAGCATGGGGATGACTACTACCCTAGTGGCTTGGCTAGGGTCCAATGTTGTGTTTCTTTTCTCCCAACTGTCTAAGTTGGAAATCTTGTCCAATAGTAGGTGTGGCTCATGAAGGTAGGTTGTTTCTCTAGCAAACTGTCTCTTTTAGGAGATGATCCCTTTAGGATCGTACTTGCATGAAAATATTACTAGGAAACTAAAGGCAGCTAATAGTTCTTCAAGTACCTTCTTAGCAGCTCCGCTTCTTACTTTAGATTCCTAGAACTATTTCCTTTCATGAAATGGACATCATCACAATTAAACCTCTAGCGGATGTACTCCAAAGCAAAAATCCCGGCAGTCACGAACATTGGTAGTTTATAAGGAGCAAGTTTTGCTCCATACACACGAATCTCAATATGGGCCTCAAAGCAAAACCAATCTCCAACATAGTCACTTGGATTTAGCTAGATCAATTGCTTGGACTCGGGAAAAACTCTGGGAGGAGGACAATAGAACAAAATTGTATAGATTTTGGCTACGACAGTGTCTACAAATACAGAGAAACCTTCATGTGGTGGGGAAGGAATGATAGACTTTTGGAGGTCCTCACGACTGAAGTAATCTTTGTTGTGATAGATAATCATATAAATGAGAACACAATTATACCTAAACATATTCCTAGATGTAAATCTTTTAAACTGCAGGTGCATGGACTGGGAGAGAAAAGATGACAGATCTAACTTTACCGAAGTCTCTTGCTAAGATAAATTCATGAGGAAGAGGTAACCTAAAGTGACATCGTCAATTACTAGGTCATGTTCATATCCAAGGACTTGGAATATCATAGATAGTACTGGTCTAGATGACTCTGTGAACACTTCCAGGCTGCACATTGAATGGGTACAGGGAAATTTGGCTTATGGTGGAATTATCATGTGGATGAATGCATCTATTAATTCTGATGATAACTCTCTAATATTTCATTCCAGGACTTCCTCATCGAATTGTAGACTAGTGTCTCTTTCCTCAGTGTCGGATGTTAGGATATTCCTATACTCCATCCTATTCCTACCAGCATTTTCATCATTTGCACTTTCAGTCTTGCATGCATTTTTTCATGCTGCATGCATTCAATTGCATGCATCCTAGTCATCAGTCCCAGCAACTAGCCCCCATTTAGCTAGCCCTGGGAGATTCTCACTGATCAGTTTTATCCCTCCTAGAGCTTAGTGCACCCTTCTTCCTTGAATTAAGGAAGCCACTCGCCATCTCTCACCTACCATTCAGTTGTACTTCAGTTAGTTGAGTTATCATCAGTTCATTCCTTGATTTAAGGCTAGACTGACTCTCAACTGACTGTATCACTCTGATGGACCTCCAGTGAGACTAGGCTGCTCATTTTGACTTCCGTTAACTCCTCATGCACCCTCCACTGAGAATCCTTCATTCAATTAGTGTCTCCATGTGCCAGTTACACTCAATTACACCTACCACACTCAGTTATACTCAATTTGACTGATGGTTGACAGTTACTTGTGCATTGATGACTCCACTGATGATGGGATAGACTTCTAGTTGTGCTTTGATGACACTCCAGTGATATTTTGATCTCTCTATGCAGGCTAATTCAAATTACACCCTAGGTATTCGAATCCTGTGCATTGTATCATTACTGTTTTACTATTCTGATTAATAAAACATGTGTGAATATTCTGCTACTATCTTAGTTCCATTGGATCTATGTTCTATTGTACTATTCTTCTTCTATTTTCCTAAATTATTTCATTGTGAGGTTTACATCATCTCTTTGGATCCACTGTGAGTATTTTCACATGGTATCAGATCCATTTGAGAGTATGTTCTACCTCCATTCTTGAGAGTTTTTTGCAGGTAATTCAAAGTTCCAGCAACAACAACAATAGTTTCACTTTGCATTCGCTCCATCAGTCAAGATGAGCAATTTGGATGCTCCTCTCTCTCCTAGAATCCTTAACCCTTTCAATTATTTTTATTGGAAGGCTGACATGGAAGTATTGCTGAGATCAAAATGTCTACACAGGGTAACAATGGGGAGAGAAGTCGAACCACATGCAGCTGTGGAGAAAGCCAAGTATCTAAATCAATTACATGTAGCTTTTGGTTACATGTGCATTTATATTTCTAGAGATCTAGTGTTTCATCTCGAAGGGTTGAAGACTCCAAGAGAGGTATGGCATAAATTAGAGGGTCTTTTGGAAAACAAGATGAGGTAAGAGGCCATGCTCTGGAAAATGAATTGATTGCCCTACAACCAAGTGATTTTGAGAGCATTCAGCATTTCTTCTCAAAATTTAAAAACCTGGATTTGCAATGCAAGCAGTGTGGCATTGAGAAAAAGGATGAGCAATTGGTGCTCTCCATTCTGAGTAAGCTAGGATCTCCATTTTCTGTCTTTGTATCTACCTTCCACTCTGGATGAATGTCAATCCCTGGATGGAAGATGTCAACCTTAGAAGTTTTTACTACAGCTCTCATTCAAGAAGACAAATTGATTCAAATGGGTGCCATCAAGGCCTCCAAATATTCATCTCTTCTAGCTGGAGAAGCAAGTAGGATGAATGTGAAAGGGAAGCAAAAAGACAAGGATAAGAAGTGTATTGGAGAAAACTCACTATGGCTTGGGAATACCACAATAGATAGATGACTACCAGAAATCTACTCAATTCTCAAAACAATGCTATTATAAATGACAATGTTAAAATAATGGAGAAATGTAACCAACCTCGATCCAACGTTTGATGTAGATCCCCATTGGAGCTTTCAATCCGTGCACATCCAAGCACTTGTAATCTACAAATTAGTCTTGACAGCCAATATCTAACAAGTACATGTGATATATAAATGACATTAACATTATCAATAACAATGGTCCATAATATCATAAGCAAATGTAACCCAATGTATAATAAATGACATTCACACCATGAACAAACGAGAATATGAGTATTTCTATTAATGAACAAGAAGAAGTACAAAGTGATACGACCTCTTTCCAGCAACCAATCTGAACCAAGATCTAGATCAATCCACTTGTGCCTCCACCACTTCAATCCTCCATGAAAGGCAAACTCAAACTAACAAGGAGTTTGGAAGGTGAACATAATTGGTTCACAACTACAAGGATCAATGAGTGCAGACTCAAGATAGAGCAAAAATACACTAGAGTGCCTTTACTATTCTCTTCTTCCTCCTCTCGTCCATAAGCCATATGTGCTCAATATATAGTCCTCTCAAAGGTAGGTGAAAGGACTCATCGAGACATTACTTGGGCAGATGGAGAGCCAAAGGTCACCCAATGACCGCTTTTTGGGAGTAAAAAGTAATAAAATATTGGTTTTTACCATTTTACTTGATACCCGGGAGCTATAGGGATGCAACTCGCGGGTACGCATGCTATAGTGATGCAACATGTGGGTAGGAACAAAAATAGGGTAGACTGGTATCACTAAAGGATGAAAATGGATCTGAGTCACTAAAATGGATCCTATAGGCCAAAGAATGTTGATGCTCACAGGGTGGAATATTTATGTGTAATAGATGCCCCCTAATGTGTGAGGTCAGAGACTGAAATGTGCTATGATGGCTGAAATACATTATAAAACTCAGAAGTGGAGTGATGGAGACATAAGTGGAAACAATGGCTCACTCGTCATAGTACAATAGTATCTCTGAATACATGTCGATATAGTACAACAATCTGATACAATGGCCATGAATAGGTAGTACATAAGTAAATATATGTCACAAGTGATCACGGCCATGATCCCTCTACAGTAAGATATGGTCTTCTACTAAAAAGAAGACAACTGGTGCAAAACTAGAGGTACAAACTGCTGAAATCTGAGAGGTGATATCTCATATGTAAAGTCAAAGTCATATGTAGCATACTGAATGCCAGAATCGCCTGGGGTATTCTACACAAATCTTCGACGGTGCAAGTCTCATCAAGTGAATAAAGGAGTTGGCGTCGAACCTGAGGAGACATCGTCTGATTACCGGTCATTGATGTATACTGTTAACAGACGTGAGATTACCCACCAATAATGAAAATGGGCATCGAGGCACAAAGAACAATCATCAAAGTGTGAATAAATGGGTTGAAGTCGAACACTAGGATGAATCCATCGATCAGGGGACATTGATGTATTCCCAAAATTGTCGATGGTGAGAGAACCTGCCACTAATGACTGCAAGCCTCAAGGTACTCAACCAAACTCTAAGCCTCAAGTCCCGGAATAAATGAGTTGAAGTCGACTGAATGAGACTTGTTGGAAGGAGGGCATTAGGGAATCCCCCATCAACCAGCATGAGGTACCATCAATGCTGAAAGATTTGGAAGATCTCAGGTGAAACGAACTGACTCAATAAGGATGGTCGACATGCAATAGTCAAGATATCTGAGGAGTGGCCGACACTGGTTTCAAGACTTCCTTTGAACAAGAGCATGAACAGATGGATAGACTCAGGAAACATAGACTTGACATAAACTGTGCAATGAAGGAGGCATTATAGAGGGCTCCATAATGACTGGAAGCTTAACCAATCGGTGGAGAAAACTGAGAAACAAGTACAACTCCTAAGGCCCAACTATAGTCCCGACTCATAATGTATGGAGTGGAATGAATGCTCTGTTCAAAGGCGACACAACATATGCCAACAAGAAATAGTGACCATAATCCCGTCCGGCTTTTTGAAATATTTGATTTTTTTGTCTTTTTCATATTTGGGAAAAGCTTGAAAAAGAATAAAATTGCTTTATAGTAGAACAAGTGAGGGAACGAGTGTCAAATAGCTAGCAGAGTAGTCCCAAGCAATGGAACATACCTATGCTCAATGCAAGGAAGTGCGTGCAGGATGTGGACACTCGGGGGTGTGTTCCCTCAGGGTCAGAGGGTCATCAAATTGTGAAGGGAAAATATATAAGCTCTGCAGGGCTCGACAAGGAAAGTGCTCATGCACCAGGCTAACAATTGAGTAAGCGAGAGCCGACACAAGGCTCAAGTGGCAAGCAAGATGATGCAATGCAGTCACAACATGATATAACTGAGGAGAGTCCTTAAGGGAGATGGCCAGCATAAGACAAAGTAGAGTATGAGTCTTCATCACAACGTCATGGCGTGACTACAAAGGACTCCCAATACTGAGGACAAACAACAACATGTTCACCAAAAGCATAATGGGGTTCTAACTAGGGTACCCATGTTCAGGAAAGCCCTACTGCCACATGACGACACTTCTATAATAGTGTGAAGGTTCTGTGTCAATCACGAAGCGGGGTCGCACCTAAGGTTTATGAAAAGTGGTCAAAGGTCAAATGCATAATGCATGTGAAAATGGCATCTAACCTATATTCCAGGTGTGAAACGTACCTACCGTAGGTGTGAAATGGATCAGAACAACTCTCGCCGAGGAAATTTGTTGAAAAAAAACACTACTCCATGACACGATATTAGTTCATAACGGCCCAAAATGGCAAAAACTATAGAAACGTGGGTCCAGAAAATTATAAATAGTAATAAAAATTTGTAATTTTCAATTCATTTGCACTATTCACCATTTTCGAGTTAAGTGGTGAGTTTGCACTTGAAACTTCAAGCGTCGATCGTGGGAGCTACGAGCAACCGTTCAGCGAACCGTTCGGAGCAGGTTAGTGGTCACTGCCATACCCTTCATTTAAGTGCTTTTATTTCAAATTTGGTCGGTGGGATTTTTTGTTTGGCCAAGCCATAAATGGCTTCGACACTACCCGCAAGCTGTAAGTGTGCGGGTCGCGGGTAGGGCATCAAATGCGCAGTCAAAAAACTGACTGCCCGTGTCTACCTGCAACTATCTACAATCTAGCCCGTGGGTACGGCCGTGAAGAAGTTTTTAAACATGAAACTGACTAAAAATATCTTTCTTTGCATTCCAGGATGGTTCTAGAGTGGAGGGAGAGAGAGAATGATGAGGTAGATGAGGCCGTGTGCAACGATTTGCAAGCACAACAAGCATTGCAAGCATGTGGCTTATATAAATACTGGAGTCTTAGGGGCTTAAGGGCCCAAAACCTACTACTCCATCATTTGATCAACTACTGGGATGTGGATGCTCAACACTTCAGCCTCAATGGGAAAACAGTAACACTGGAAGTGGAGGATATCTACTTCATTAACGGTTTGTCCTGTAGAGAGGAAGTGGCTAGTCTTCGGTCACGGACCATGGGTGGTGGGATCACTGTGCAAGACTACATAGTATGGTACTATCCCGCCAACAGACGACCAGTGGGAAGTCAAGTGCCAGTCAACCTCATAACAAATCTAAGTACAAAGATCATTGTGGCAACTCTAGTGTGGATCACGGGATCCAAAGCACTACATTAGGCATCCAGACCGTTGATGTTCTACGCATCACAATGCTTGCAGCCTAATATATTTGACTGGTGTACTACTCTACTGGTGTCTATGAAGACACAACTAACGGAATGCAAAGAGGGGAAGGCCAAAAAATTTGGGCATGGTAGCATCCTCTATAGTTTCTTCTTTGAGAGAGTTCTGGGACTTAGCCCGAGGGTGGATGTCTCTCCTCACAGTCTCCGAGATCCAGCCCTAACCCGGTGGGCTGAGATACTGACACGACAGGGTGGTGGCCGTCTAGAATCACCATATACTGAGGATTTCTTCCGCTGGTGGAACCGGCAGGTGATCGCTATAGAGGACTATCCCTATGCAGGGATAGACTTCAGACAGGACCGTGACATGCTGCTCCCACCAGGCACAGCTTTCGGAGAGATCGGTGAGTACTCTTTTGGTTTTGTGTTTTTTAAATTTTTATGGATTTTTTTATTGTTGAAATGCAAAAAAAATCTTTTTGGTGGTAATTTCATGTGCTAATGGGTAACTCTTTGCTCGCAGACAAAGGCCAAGTGAGACCCGAGGGATTCCCGAGACATGGTCGTCGGGGTAGAGATGAGGTGGAAGCAGATGCTGCAGCAGGGCACACACTCCAGACGTTGCGACGCAACATATCATGGATGGTTTCCCGAGTACCACTGATAGAGGTATCCCGACTATCTAAGGCTATGCAGCTCCAGGTAGTGGGTGTTCCTGGTGAGTGGGTGCAGTTACTGCAGCAGATGGCCAACGCAGTACAGTACTACTATGAGACACATCCCGTCGAGGCGGTAGTTAGACCTCCTCGGAGGGAGTAGATATCCCAGGGTCTCATCATTTTTTTTATCGATATGTATATTTTTGAGGGCTACAGGCTCCAGTCTTGTATGACACTACCGTTTTTGGACATATTTATATATATATATACAACTTTCGTTCTCAGTTCTACTATATGTGTGTATGGTACAAATGTATGAATGTCTTTGTATTTATGTGCTTCATGATGAATGTGACAAATTCCAATATAATACATAGTTAGCATATGCATCAGATATATAATTATGACTTCTCGGAATGTGAATATATGTCATGGAAACAAAATGTCTCTCCAAGAGTCATACCTTAAGGAATATCCATAGTAATGTAGGGTCTCGTACACGGTACTGCCCATTTAGCTGAGACACAACTAGTTGTGAATCCAGGTAGACTTCTAAAGACTGGATACCAGGTGAAATGGCATCCTGAAGTAGCTCAACAACTGCACTATACTGAGCCACATTGTTAGATGTAGGACCGAGACAAGCACCTCCTGAGGACAAAACTAGATGGTCAAGTGAAAAGATAACCCAGGCAATAGAAGCAAGCTGCTGCGTATGTTAGCTAGCACCATCCACGAAACCTAAGAATGTAGGACATCCCACTGACATCTTTCAATCAAACAGAGGCTAATTAGTAGACCCGACAACCAAAAAGGCAACCTAGACTATGTACAGAAAAACTATACAATAGTTTACAAAAGTATCAGCCCGAACCAAAGGTTCAAGCGTAATACCGCTTGAGGTAGAGCCCATTTCTAGGCTCCTTCAAGACAACTCCCTCATAATATTCTAACTCATAAGCTCCTTTTTCAAGGACCTGCCTCACAATGTAAGGACCGTGCGACATGGGATTGAACTTGCCTGCCCCCAGGGGTTCTTTAGCTAGGTCATACAAGAGTACCAAGTCACCTTCATCATATCATCGGGGACGGACAAACCTATCATATTGAACCTTGACACAACGCTTGTTAACATCAATGGCCATAGCGGCATCTTGACGGTGTTCGTCAAGTTGCTCGAGGTGTACTAAACATTGCTCAATCTCCGTCTTATCAGGGAGGAACTCTATGGCTAGCTTGAGCGAAGGGATCGCACATTCAATCGGTAAAAGTGACTCCACACCATGAACTAACTGGAATGGTGAGAACCTGGTGGAAGTCTTAACTGCGGTTTGATATGCCCACAAAGCAGGATATAACATGATATGCCAATTGGTCTTGATTTGTTGGATGGTACATTGGAGAATGGTCTTCAAAGACTTATTTATTGCTTCAACCTGACCATTTGCTTGAGGATAGCATGAAGACGAGTGTTCCTGATGAAACCCAAGCTTGAGAGACAAATCATCCATCATCTTATTTAGAAAGTGACTGCCATGATCAATGACAATCTCTTTCGGGATACTGAATCGAGTGATAATCTAGTTGAACACGAAATGGGCTGCAGTAGAACCATTGGATTTAAAGGTAGGCATGGCCTCAACCCATTTGGAAAAATAATCCACGGCCACAATAATATGATGATGCCCCCCAGCCGAAGTTGGTTTGCAATCCATGAAATCTACCCCCCACTTAGTGAAGGGACCGACAGTGACTACCGGATGGAGGGGTGCTGGATGCGAGTATATGTTCCGAGAAAACACCTGGCAAGGGTGACATCTCTTCACAGCGTTAATACAATCTTTAAATATAGTAGGCCAAAAATAATCCACTCGCATAATACGCTGGGCTGTAGCAAGCCCGGATAAGTGACCGCCACACGCCCCCGCATGGCAATCATTAAGTACCCGTTCCGCTTCTTCATGAGTCAAGCAATGACAGAGAATGGAATCCTTTCCTCGGAGATACAAAGTGTCACCGATGATAGTATAATATTTAGCGTGATGTCTCACACGCCGTCGCTCGTCTCGTGAATAATACGGAGGAAACTTCAAGGTTTGGATATATCTAACGACATCCCCATACCAAGGGTCCTCAGACAAGACAAGGAATAGGTGTTCATCCACAAAGGAATCTTCATGAATGACATCCTCATCAAGCCATGGAAGGTCCGACATAAGTTCAGTGAACACCAATGATTTCACTGATTTTGCAGAAGCAAACTCGAGATCAAATTCCTGAAGGATCACAATCCATTTATTATACTTACCCCCGATAAGGCATTGTGAAAACACGAACTGAAACGGATTGATATGAGCTACAACAAAGGTTGTTCGAAGCAAAATGTAATGCCGTAACCACTGGACTGCATGAACAGTCGCGAGCGCCATCTTTTCTATGTGGGTGTACCTTAGTTTAGCGTCTACTAAATTTCAACTAAGATAATAGATAACATGCTCGACAAGTGCATCATCTACTTGAACCAGGACCATGCCAATAGTCTCTTGAGACGCGGCCACATAAAGAATGAAATCTTGTGTAAAGTCCGGCAGACTAACCACGGGGGCCGATACCAAAGCTTTCTTAAGGGTTTCAAAAGACTGTTGGGCTCGCTCATCCCAGATAAAAGGTGTGTCTTTCTTCAATAGGCGTGCGAAACCTTTAGTAATACTAGCATAGTTAGCTATAAACCAACACAGAAAAGTAGCTCTCCCTTGGAGGCTCTGAAGTTGAAACAGATTACACGGAGGAGGCAACTAAAGTATTGCCTCAACTTTGAGAGGATCGACTCTAATACCCTCTTTCGAAACTATGAATCCTAGAATGCGACTAGTCCTAACAACGAAGATGCATTTGTTTGGATTCAATCAAAATTTTGTAGTGAATACATCGTTCGAGAATCATACGAGGTACTTGGGGTGGTCCACTCTCTTGCGAGAATGGCCAGCAAGATCATCCAAGAAAACTTCCATAATCATTTTAAGATCATGAAAGGCATAGGTCATGGCTCACTGAAAAGTAGCTCCGGCGTTCTTGAGGCCGAAGGGAATTTTCCGGTACGCAAATGTTCCCCATGGACAAATAAATGTCGTTTTATGTTGGTCTGTGGGTTTGATTTGAATCTGATTATAACCCGAGAATCCGTCCATGAATGAAAAAATCTCACTTCCCGCACAAGCATCCAATATTTTATCAATGAATGGCATGGGGAAGTTGTCTTTCGGACATGCACGATTCAAATCTCTGAAATCAGTGCATACATGGATCATTCCCTGCTTCTTATCCACAGGAACGAGGTTTGACACCCATTCGGTAAGGGGAATGGGGTAGATGAAACCAGCTTTGAGCAATTTCTCCACCTCTGCCTTAATAGCAGCTACCTTCCTAGGGTTCACAGCACATAAGCGTTGTCAAACTGGTTTAGCATCAGGATACGTTTTAATCTTGTGTTCAACAATGCGGGGGTCTATTCCTGGCATATCCTCATATGACCAGGCGAAAGCTTCCCGGAGTTCAATAAACAAATCAGTGTAAATAGCAATCTCCTCAGGAGTGTAATTGGCACCGATGTAAACATTCTCAATCTTTCCGGGAGTGAGGGAGATGTTGATCGAAGTGGTTGGGGAAATATTGGCCATATTCCCCTCCAAGAAAACATCATGCGACTGCAAAAGAGCCACAGGGTGACCAACCATCTCGGCTAGAGTCATCCTAAACTTCTCCTACTCAATGAGCTCAAGGATGGGAAGGAAATAAGATCGATGGTGCATATATTCCCAAGGCCTCTCACTACCACACATGGCTTCAAGGATAGCTTCATCCGATGGAAAAGTATCATCGAGGCAATCGTGAGAGCAAGATGAGTTGGCTGCCCAAACTGGCAGCATAACGGGATCTTCTTCAACTGTCTAGGAAGAAGAGAGATCTGGATCTACAGTGGTTTGTTGGATGTGATCATAAGTGAGCTCCGCTACAGATAAAGGTATAGACATCCTGACGTGTGCAATGTCTCCAGACATAGAATCCGCGGATGGAAAAATCCATGGATCACCACAATAGGAAGTCCGGAATGGCATACTTTTCGAAGGAGGAGGCGCACTGTCGGAAATGGTTCCAATAAAATTCATAGGTGCAGAATGGTTAAAAGTTCCCATCAATGAGGGGTACATTCCAACACCTATGTTCCCAGTTGCCAACTGAGAATCAGAAACTTGTGGGACTACTGATCCCGTGGATGCTGTGGAAGGAGTGCCAACATAATCCAGCTGATCGGTCGTCATAATATTGCCTTCATGAGGAAAGCAAATAACTCGAAATACAGTAGACATGACAGCCTTCATAGCATACATCCAGTTCTGACCCAGTAAAAGGTTGTAATCGATGGGTGCATCAACCACTTCGACTTCAATAGGCACAGACTTACCTCCCAAGGAGACAACAAGGGAAGGGATAATTCAATGCGGTGTAAAAGATCTATTGTCGAATGCAATGAGTGTAGTTCTAGACACGAGTAGAGGAGAAGAGCCAAGATCTTTCCAACAAGTTAACGACATTACTGACATGGAAGCACCTTCATCAACCATAGTACATTTGACGAAGCTCTTAAGACAAACCACCTGGATTTGAAAATCCATGTGGTAAGGAAAGCGAGGTTGGACATCAGTAGTATCGAACTTGATAACACTAGGACTTCCCCCATCCTGAACTCCTAACGCACTCAAAAGGGCATGCCTCTGAGAAGGACAAGCTTGCAAAACTTCAAGAGCTGACATGGCACACAGAGTTTGGCCCAAATCTTCTACGATGGAGTAGTTATGGGCAGCTCGAGCATTAGGATTATGCATGGAGTGCTTGAGAACACCTTTCGGTATTGGCGGCATAATAGAAGGCTTCTCGATATGCAAGGAATTATCAGGAGGAGGGGGAGGCTCATTCCCCAAATTCGGTTGTGGTGCACAATACACGTTGATGAGTAGCAACACAAACCTCCGACTGAACCATATTCACACATCCATAACCACTAGTATTGGAAGAAGATGTTGTCGTTTCATTAGTACCATAACCAGTGGTGGGAGCATGGAAAGCAATGTTTTGGTGATGAGGTAGGGGATCCTTCAGCACAGTTGGGCTCTGTGCCAAATGCTTCGATGCTTCTTCAATACGAGGAAATAAGTGAGTAAGATGATCCTCCCCACAAAGCTTGCAAGGGAATTTCACCTTACGCCTAGGTTTACGATCCTCGCCAACATTACCACCTTCCTGAGGAGGGTTGGTATTCCCTTTACGAAGAGTATTACAATTGCTATTGTTGTTACTTCCATTGTTTCCACCCCTACGATTATTTATCCCCTTTTTCTTACCACCAAGTTGTTGGTTACTCGACGGTTTCATTGATTGCACATTGTGTACATCAGACGACGGAGTGGAAGTTGACAAGGTGTGAACCTGTCCGGGAGCAGACTGGTTTAGCGACAAATTTTGCATTTGATTAGCTACCAAGTCTACAGGGCGAGTGCATGCGGACCCCACGATGCCATCGGCATGTGGTCCAGGAACTGACGTGGGCTCATGTCTTATTCTCGGTGCGTCAGAAATAATGTCATACAAAATGCCAGACTAAGAATAAAGTAGATCTAACTGCTGGAATTTCAAGATAGCTTGTTCCTCAGTCACAATGCTGGACATCGAAACATCCTTAGCAATGTATGGTAGTAAAGACTTAAGGAACCATTCCAACAAGAACTCTGGAGGAATGTTGGATTTCACTAATCTCTTCCGCTGACACCACTCTTGAACGTGGTCAGAATTATGTGTGGCCTTATTCTGACGAAGGTGGACAACAACTCAGTACCAGTATCATAACAAACCGGCAACTGGAAATGGTCTAAGAAAACCAAAGCAATCTCGTTGAATCCCCTATAGGTGTTTCCGGGAAACTCCACATACCATTTCGTGGCTGCCCCCGTGAGGGTGCGTTGAAATAGGCATAATCGAATGGAATCATGACTCAAAGAGTTGGAGGAGCACCAAAGGTGAAATGTCGTGACATGATCTCCCGGGTCCTCACCACCTTTCCCTTCAAACTTTGGAATGTCTGAAGGGAGCTTGGTAGGGACCGAGGGCCAAGTAGGGTCGTGACACACCGGATCATTTGTGAATTTCGAAAGATCCGGAAGATTCAAGCATGCAAGGAACGGGAGCTGCAGCTGGAAAGCTTGATTATAAGCCCCCATAAAAGGTTGGTTGAATGGAACTGTGTTATACAATGGACCAAAAGCTTGACCATGAGGGTTAAACTGCTGATACTGAGGACTTGACAGCCCATAAGCTTTCCCATGGCCATAAGATGGATAACCTCCCCCTGCCTGACCCATTTGAGAGTAAGCAGGTATATGTGCGTTTTGAGCACCATATTGGGGTGGTGGGTGATACTGGTGGCCAGCACCGACTGTGTTGTAGTAAGGGTTGTCACCATGGGCATGGGGCATGTATGTGCTATTCATAGTGGGAACCGTGTTGTATTGACGGTACTGGTATGGTATGTTCCCACCCCCAACATCAAGATTAGCTTGAGTAGTTGTGTGATGACCATAAGCATGAGATGTATTCCCAAGTCCAATACGGGTGTGACCAGTAGCAGGGTTGGTGGTGTGATGTCCATGTGGATAGGAAATATTCCCACCCCCTACATTACTATTACTAGTGGCGGCAGTGGATGCAAAGTTATGCAGGATGTGTCCACCCCCATGGTTGGGAGGAACAGTATCATGTGCAAAAGTAGTCCTGGGTTGATGAGTAGCGACTTGTGTATTAGGTGGTGCATGGCGAGTCGTGTTCCGGACAACATTCCGACTAGGTTGGGTATTCCTAGGAGGTGGTCGCATTCCAACATTAGCATGGTTAGGAATCTTACCAGTCCCCATACTATGTGAGTGGGTGGACAACGTAGTGCCCCCAGCTAGGGTAGTGCCTCCAGTGGGTATAGTACGGCTAACACTTTGACTAGTGCCAACATGAGTACCAACCATAGCGGAAGGTTCGACAGTATTGTGACTAGGCATACCAAAAGAGAGTGCGGTGGGGTTGACCATAGGGCCGGAATCATCATGAGGCTCAGGCTTCCTATATCTAAAATCACGTGGAAACGAAGGAACGAAAGGCTCATCCTGTTCTTCCTCCTCGGGTAAGTTGGGCATCCCGTAAAGATAATTATCTGGATTCGAAGGATCAAACGGATCCCGGTCAAGTGGATTAGGCCAAATAGAACCAGGTTGAGTCATAGGTGGATCACCTCCCCAATCCTCACGATGAGTCTGGGGATCGGTAGTATGTTCAACTCTACCTGAAGGAGTATAAAGGTCTTTCCCAATATCGGGATGTGCAGCCATGTAGTCCTCAACGTAAGTCTCATAAGAATCCGAAGACTCAGAGGGAGCCCTCCAGCATCCTCTAGCAATACGACGTGTAACCTCGAGTGGCTTTAAACCAGCCAAATGATGGGACCGACGGAGAGTATGGCTCTACGCCACGCTCTCTCTGGAGAGAGACACAGCATCTCCTAAAGGCCAACTATCAATCAAAAAATAGTAAATCAAAAGCACACACCTAGAGAAACTACAGCCAAGAGCAGACAGACAGAGTGGCTAAATGAGATCCCGACACTAGAGCCAGTATGTCTCTCCTAGAAGAGGCTTGAGACTCCCAAACTATAGCCAGAGGTAATAGAATCAGTTATAGAGACACCCAGGCTTCACTGTGTCGAGAGGGTCAATTCCACTACACAAACACAACTGTGATGTCCAATCCCTATCTGACTCAAGACACAAATAGCATAACCACTGCAAGTACCCTGTGCGGTACCTAGGTAAGGCAACTATGTCTACCGCAATATAACCAATGCTCAGGGGGACAGTCATAGGTGGGACCCGTCTTATGGGTAGGGTAGCTAAGCTTGAAGCACAAGAGGACGAACCTCCGGTACCCCCAGATACAAACAAATCCTGGATATATCTCTCACGTTCAGCTAGTATCAAAGGTATATCTCCTCAACCAACCTCCCATGACCTCATGCTTAACTATGGATTGAGTAGAGATTTCCTGAGAACACCGATCTATACCATGGATTCCTCCACTCCCTGGTTAGACACCTAATGTTTCGTTCAGTAGTCTTGGATTGTTAACTCACAATGATCTATTCCAAGACTCTAAACCTATGCTATTTGGTGTACAATATAAATAAAATAAGTCTAATCAATTTTATGATTAAGCGTTAATTTTAGTGGCCGTGATTACTCAAGGTATATGGTCGTGAAACTAGTGATGTGTAGACTCAATAGTATGCAACATCGTCCAATCCTAGACTCATCTATCCAATAAAACAATGTCACTAATATGCAAAATCAACCAACAATTCTAAAATAAATATGCAAACTTTTATCTTTTCAATGCACAAGTAGAACCTAAAATGAAGGCAACAAGCACTCAATGCAAAATGCAGTACATGGAAATAAAATATTTTTGTATTTTATCTTATAAACAGAAAGGAAAATGCAAAAAACTAAATGAATATTTTTGTATTTTTTCAATATATATGGAATGAAAAAATGCAAGCAAAATCCTACTATTCAGTCACTGAAGTGCTAAGAATATCACTAAGACAACCCAGCAGATCCTAAATAGCAAGACTCAGCCAAAAGAAAGATCTCAAAAGGAAGAAACCAAAAGGCTAAAACCAAAGATTGGTAAAAAACCAAGAAGGATCAACCAAGAGAAACGAAGAGATCTGGTCACAACCAAGGCATGAAACAGTCAAGAAAGAGGCCAACAAAGACTCAGGAACCAACCAAACTCACCTAGAAACAACCAATAGCCATAAACCAAAAAAGCGGGAGTTACATGCTACTGTCGAAGGAATACCTACGGGTACCCGTGAGCAGTAGTCTAAACAAAGGCGGGTATACGCGGGCAGAACTAAGCCAGGCCGTGGGTGAGGAAAAGCAAATGGTCAAATAATAAGTCTAGAGGCTCAGAAAAGCAAGTTTTCTACAGTGTATCTTAATGGCCAATCAGTGACACAGAGCTTCGATAAACAACAACTCTAATTAAGGACTAATGCTCAAACATTTTCCCAAACATGGATGTTTTCCCCAGCGGAGTCGCCATTTATGTATTGGAGAAAACTCACTATGGCTTGGGAATACCAAAACAGACATATGACTACCAGAAATCTACTTAATTCTCAAAACAATGCTATTATAAATGGCAATGTTAAAATAATGGAGAAATGTAACCAACCTCGATCCAACATTTGATGTAGATCCCCGTTGGAGCTTTCAATCCACGCACATCCAAGCACTTGTAATCTGCAAATTAGTCTTTACAGCCAATATCTAACAAGTACATGTGATATATAAATGACATTAACATTATCAATAATAATGGTCCATAATATCATAAGCAAATGTAACCCAATGTATAATAAATGACATTCACACCATGAACGGATGAGAATATGAGTATTTCTATTAATGAACAAGAAGAAGTACAATGTGATACGACCTCTTGTCGCCAACCAATCTGAACCAAGAACTAGATCAATCCACTTGTGCCTCCACCACTTCAATCCTCCATGAAAGGAAAACTCAAACTAGCAAGGATTTTGGAAGGTGAACATAATTGGTTCACAACTACAAGGATCAATGAGTGCAGACTCAAGATAGGGCAAAAATCCACTAGAGTGCCTTTACTATTCTCTTCTTCCTCCTCCCGTCCATAAGCCATATGTACTCAATATATAGTCCTCTCAAAGGTAGGTGAAAGGACTCATCGAGACGTTACTTGGGAAGATGGAGAGCCAAAGGTCACCTAATGACCGCTTTTTGGGAGTAAAAAGTAATAAAATAGTGGTTTTTACCATTTTACTTGATACCCGTAGGCTATAGGGATGCAACTAACGGGTACGCATGCTATAGTGATGCAACATGTGAGTAGGAACAAAAATAGGGTAGACTGGTATCACTGAAGGATGAAAATGGATCTGAGTCACTGAAATGGATCCTACAGGCCAAAGAATGCTGATGCTCACAGGGTGGAAGATTTCTGTGTAACAAGAATCCATCTAAATCCAAGCTGAATGATAAGTCAAGTCCATCAAAAGGAGCCTCCAACTCCAACAAGGACAAACATAAGAGATCTAAATGTCCCTACTGCAAGAGAGGATACCATCCTGAGAAAGCTTGCATGCCCAAGAAAATAGACCTACTAACCAATCTTCTTGAACAGAACAAAATTGCTATTCCAAAAGATGCAAAGATGTCTAATTTTGGAAGTGGATCTGATGGTCATGAGGATTGCCATGCATTGATGGCTGGTTTTTCAAAATCAAAGGCCCTTCTCATAGATTATGGATCCTCCAACCACATGGTTTCCTCTGAAGAATCATTTTCTTCTTTAGATCTCAAAGATGGGCCTACTATTCACATGGGAGACAACTCTCAGATATCTGCTAAAGGATTGGGTACAGTACATATGGAGCATGGAAAGTTCAAGAATGTTCTATTCGTTCCCTCCTTTACAGCAAATTTGTTGTTTGTATATCAGATGAATCACACCAGATCACCTAAGAAAGTGACTTTTGGTCCCAACACAATTGATATTACAGATATATCTACTGGGAAGACTATAGCGAAAGGGTTTGCAAATCATGCCTCCAAGGCATATGAGTTCTCTCAATTTTTTCCCTTCTCTCTTCCTACTCCTTCGGAATCTGATGAAGATCCGAGTGACTCTTCTTCCAATGAAGACGACGATGAAGATCTTTATGTTGAGATCAAAGTTCAAGAACATTCAAATTCAAATCTAGAACCAACACATGTTCTCAATCCAAAGACAAGGCCAACATGGGCTCACACAGTCCTTGCAACTACTGAGAACATAGTTGAGGATTCATCTGCTCACACAACTACCAGATTTCAGCACTATGCCAACCTTGCATTATGCCATATACCTCTTCATGATAGATGTAGCATGATGGTGGGGTTCGCTCTTCCATCCCTTGGGAATACTCATCATGATCCATTCGTTCCAGTAGCAGAAATATTTCCTGAAAGACTTGGTCCATCCAATACATTCTCTACATAGTGGGAGGCACATAAAAAGACCAGATCCATATCTATTACCTGCATGGGCATCCTATAGAGGATCATCTTGCCAAGTTTTTTGAAAAAGCTTTCACTAAGGAAAGCTTCTTCCTTTTCTTCTTAGTATGTGTTAGTTTTTCAGAATTTACTTCAATCTAATCTAGGATCTTAACTGAGAGAACAACATGTACAACATATCTATAGCATATCAATCATGGACACAATAATGCAAGCACACAAGAGACACAGAGTTTACTTGGGGAAAACCATAAAGGTGAAAAACCCCAATAACTTCCTCATAGATAGATAGAGCAATGATACAACCCGAGCATAAGAGATAGACATCTCCTAGTAGCAGCTTCTCCTCCTCCACAAGTGCACCACTCTCCAAAGAGTGTGTGAGTGATAGAATGATCAAATAGAGTGCCTTCCGCACTCTATTTATACTTGACTTGACTTACCTAATAACCTTTACTAGGTCGGCCTTAACTTAACCACATAACATAATGCTAACTGGGCCGACACCCAATAGGGTGGTCTAATAACCCTTTGACCCACATGGATGACCCCCAATAGGGTGGTCTAATAACCCTTCGACCCACATGACTTATACAGGGCCGACCCCAACAAGTTGGTCTAATAACCCATCAAGTATAAGTTGCGACACTTACAATATAAATGACGACACTTCCATATAGAGGAATAATAACATATCTATAGGAATACAAACACTTATGTATAGAGGAATAATACCATCTCTATAGGAGTACAATATACATATATGAAATACATTCCGAAGTTACATATACATCAACACTCCCTCTTAACTAGGAAGGTATTTCTTGACATAAGTCTTCTAGCACAAGTCTTCTTCTCCAGATCATCGTCACTGGATAATCATCATCGAGTCATCGTCATCATCACTACTGCTATTATCTCAATCAATATATGAATCTACTCGTCACAGGAAGTTCTACAGAGCCAATCCTTTTTCATACTGGATGTAGGCCCACCACCTATAGGTCTTCATCATCACTGGCCATACTGTGGAATACTCAGGACTAATTATGTGCCTCAACAAAACCTCGAAAGAGAATCCCAGGACTGATTACGAGGACACTGCTCAACCTATCGGATCTCCCAAGATCTTTTACATGTTGACCTTCACAAAACCTACTCAAAGCATCCCATGCTGTTACGAGCAAACTGCTCCACCTATCTGGATCTCGATAGAGCATCCCAGGCTGTTACGAGCACACCGCTCTACCTGTCTGGATTTTAAAGGATCTTTTCTATGTGAACTTTCGCAAAACCTACTCAAAGCATCCCAAGATGTTACGAGCAAACCGCTCTACCTATCTGGATCTCGATAGAACATCTCAGGATGTTACGAGCACACCGCTCTACCTGTCCATATTTTAAAGGATCTTTTCTATGCAAAACTGTAGCAAAACCTACTCAGAGCATCCCAGGATGTTACGAGCACACCACTCTACCTATCTGGATTTTAAAGGACCTTTTCTATGCTACCTGCACAACCTGTCCACAGCCACAGAGTATCAACCCGATACTCACCATACATCATCATGATGTACATCATCACATGATCAACCTGATCATCATCATAGCATCAACCTGATGCATATCATCTGGAGCAACATCCTGAAGCTCGTCATCTGTGATCATCCTGATCATCATCATAGCATCAACCTGATGCATATCATCTGGAGAAACATCATGAAGCTCGTCATCTGTGATCATCCTAATCATCATCATAGCATCAACCTGATGCATATCATCTGGAGCAACATCCTGAAGCTCATCATCTGTGATCATCCTGGTCACCATCTCATGCATACAAAGTATCTACCTGATACATATCATCATACATGATCTACCTGATCATACAAATGCATCCATCTGATATACATAATGCATCCACCTGATACATAAGTACATGATCTACCTAATCATACAAGTATCCACCTGATACATATACAAATACATGATCTACCTGATCATACAAGTATCCACCTGATACATATACAAATACATGATCTACCTGATCATACAAGTATCCACCTGATACATATACAAATACATGATCCAACTGATCATAACAAGCATCCAACATGATGCATATACAAAGCAGTAATTGGAGCATCGTCCCGATGCTCATCATCCAGCGCTTACATCCACAACCATGGGAAGGATCCTCCTCTCACCATGCTTGGAATGGCTCCAACAGATGTGTCCATCACTTCTTCCTCAAAGTGTCGTCGATCTGAAGAACACCAAGCCTCTCTCTGAAGTACTCGAACTTCACTCAGTACATCTGCAATCTTCTCATCCATCACAACGTATAGGAGCTTCACTGCTCCTCTCTGCACCATATCCCTAATATAGTGGTATTTGATCTCTATGTGTTTTTCCCTGTCGTGGAACACCGGGTTCTCAGACAGCTTCACACAACTCTGGTTGTCACAAAAGATACCAATAGCCTCCAACGGTAGATCAAATAACTCAAATAGTAGCTTCCAAATCCATACTACCTCACAACTAGCTGAACAAGCTGCAACATACTCTGCTTCGACTGTACTCAGTGCTACACAGGACTACTTCCTACTAAACCAAGAGATCACACATGATCCCATACCGACGCAGCACCCAGAAGTGCTCTTCCTATCTACAGCACTACCTGCCCAATCTGAATCAACATAACCATGCATGTTAAACTTTTGATTCACATCATACTTAAGCCCATAATCAACTATACCCTTCAGGTACCTCAGAATATGTTTTACAGCAACTAGGTAAACACCTCTCGGATCCGTCAGGAACTGGCTCAATGTGTTCACCACAAAGCAAATATCTGGTCTTGTGTTCGTCAGGTACATCAAGGAACCAATCATCTGACGATACATCGTGACATCAACCGGATCAGATGAAGCATCACACAGAAGCTTCAGGTTCGATGCCATAGGTGTGGCCATGGCCTTGCATTCCATCATCCTAAACCTCTTCAATATCTCTACTGCATACTTCCCTTATCCAAGGAAGATCCCATCTGTACACTGCGACACCTCCATGCCTAGAAAATAGTGCATCATCCCCAAGTCCTTCATCTCAAACTTGGCAGCAAGCTTCCGCTGCGTGTCGGCAATCCATCTATCCTCACCTGTAACAAACAGGTTATCCACATAAAAGTAGTATCATTGGATTTCCTTCCTCAACCTTGTAGTAAAGGTTGGAATCCGCTTTACTCTTGGTAAAGCCCAAACTTGGATAGAAAGCTGTCTATCCTACCATACCAAGTTCTGCACGTATATGACTTCCCATCATGTGTCTCAAAACCAAGTGGCTGCTCCACATACACTTCCTCTCTGACTACACCATTCAAGAAAGATGTCTTGAAATCCATCTGGTGTATCTTCCATTTTATCACTGCAGCCAGAGCAAGTACTAATGGAAGTGTATCTGGCTATAGGAGCAAAAGTCTCTTCATAATCAATTTCTCTTTCTGGGAGAAGCCACGAGCTACAAATATCACTTTGTATTTCTCTATGCTACCATCTGCAGCATGCTTGATCTTATAGATCCATTTGGAAGTCACAGCAGACTTCCTTTCGGGTCTTGGGACTGCATCCCAACCATCATTCCTCATGATCGACTAGTACTCCTTGATCATGGCATTCTTCCCGAATCCTGGGAACTTCAATATTTTTAATATCTTCAATAGATAACTTTGTTGTTGAACAAATGTTGTAGTCCTTCTTTTGTAGGTGATAGTATACGATCTTTCCTGAAAAACAAGTTAAATTGCATGATTAGAAACATCTCATAGTTTTCAGAACAAATTCTTACACATAAAGAAATATGTCATATAGTCATGCAATTATCTTAGCCAATGCTTCAAGACAACATTTATTCATATCCCGTAACTTTCTAGATGCCTTTCAATCTCTACCAGAACATTTTTAAGAGTGTGCACAACTCCCAACATGTCAACAAATAGGTTTCATTCTAGATAAGTAGCAATGGAATTTCGTACAGTGCCATAGGCCACTTACCCATGTATATTAGTAGTATATTGTTCATTAATGCAATTATTCTAATATGCATAATACACAACCAAAGTCTAGCAACATAAGCATATACATCATTGAACAACATTATTTAAACAAACAAATATGTAAGAAATGACAATTCAAATACTTATCTTTGTTTGGTTGTTGGGTGGACTTCCTCTGAATCTTTGCAACTCCATTCTGATGTGGATTGTGAGAAGTGGTCGACTCCCTCTGAATATATGCATCCTTGCAGAAACTACTGGAGTGTTCTCCCTCTTTATCTTTGCTTCCTGGATTACCTGTCCTTGAACTTATATCCACCCTCGATCACTATGCATGCTTACAAGTATCATTATTGTGATATCCTCGAGATCTCATACATAATCATACATTTATTAGTATATTCTCAATACTATCAAAACACAATAATCTTAAGCATGTACAAAAATAATCAGCATTAGTATTCAAGGACTCTTATGGTTAGTCATATCATAAATTAAAGTAAGAAACATAATATGCCTAAACCCGTGATTACTCAAACCTATACTTTCATGACTCTTCTGGTTATTCATATCATCAATCAAGATAAGAGACATAATATGCATAAACCCTTGATTACTTACATTTCTAACTTTATGAATAAACATAACCAATCATACTTATATAAGGGATCCTAACACAAGGTAATATTCTAACTTGATATAGGAAAAACATACCTGGATTACTATGTTAGCTAGTTATGTCTAACGTACCCGCATGATGTCTTTTTGTTCTCTTCAATGACTTGTGCTAGTAACCTGCATGTCTCATAAGTTAACCATTGTAGAACCAAGTTATACATACCTCGTAAGTAGATCTTCTATGTGATCCATGACAATGGATGAATCTTTGTCTTCATGTCACCATGATCATATGTTCTTGAAGTAGAACATGATTTGTCTTTCTTTTTGTACCTTTCATGTTAGCGAACAACATAAACCTCATACAACATCACAATGAATTAGTATAATCATAAGTGTCAAAACCCTAATCAATGAATATCTTCTATCATGCATTCATAATTTTATTAAGGTGATACAACAAGTCTAAATTTAATCAAGATTGTACTAACCGTAATAATATGAAGACAAACATACCATAAACTTAATCATGAACAAATCTCGAAACATACCTGGATAAGTCATACCTATCGAGATTTCTTCTAATCTTCTTATGTAAGGCCTTAGCCTCATCTCCCTCTGAAACATGAACTTCTTCACTTATGCAGGTGACCAATCCATTCTCTTCTAGGATTAACCCAATCCACATGATTTGCAGAAACTGGATCTGGAGTTGGATTAGGGTTTGTCAGAGAAACCCTAAAAATTCATGTTATACCTCTATATTCCACAATGTCGCATCTCCATCACAAACAGAGTTGACGACACTTCCCCTGCTGTTTGAACCACCCAGAAGATGAATGAACCTTGAAGGTAAATCTACCCTGACAAGTTCTGACCCAGCTGAGACTTTATTTAACTTTATTTACTTACACTACCACGCCTTGCTCATTTATCTGAGCGCGGTACTCCACACTACCGCGCTATGATGTTTCCACAAAACACGGTAGTACCGCATTGTGCTAAGACTACAGAGCGCGGTACTCTTTTATTAGCCTTTTTTCCATGGCTTGTGGGATTTTGGATTTTCGAAGATAGTGGAAGATTGGGGTCCCTGATTCGATCCCAACTCACTTTCTATGATTAGAAACCCTGATCCACCTATCTCTCCCTAGATCCACCTATCCCTCTTGTTGGTTAACCCTACCATGCACTATAAAAGAGAGGCATTCCATGGGGAAAGGGGAGGACTCTTGAAGTACCAAACTTATGATCTTGCAGCATTGTGGAGATAGCTAGAGGAGAAGGCACTTGGAGCTGAAGGATTGGCTTGGACATCAAGCAACCTATGTAAGCATTCTTCAAGTTGTAATAAGATAACTTGTCTTGTATTTCCCATTTCATGTGTTTTAGTATAAGTTCTTAGCATGAAATGTATCTAATCTGGATTTGAATCTAACCTTTACATTCAAGTTATTTGGAAGCTTGCATGTTTGTTCTTTGATTGATCTTAACAGGTTCCACATCGAAGCTTTGGATCTAGAGCTAGAAGCGGGACAAACATCAGTTGAAAGGTGTGTCTCATCTCTCATTATTTCTAAATACATTTAATCTTGCTGTAAAAGTTAATTCAAGAATTTCAAGGTAGCATTTGTTTCGACTTGTTTCTTACTTTAGAGTTAGTTTAAAGTCTGCTTTAAAGTTAAGAGAGTTTTGGCTTATCTGTAGGACAAAATTCTACATAACAATTCAAACTTTGAATTTCAAACTTCTGAAAGGATAGAAAGATGTGCCTTGATGAGCTGATCAAGCTGGTATATTCAGAATTTGAAAACTGCAAAGTTTCACCCCTCAAATGTGCCTTTGAAACTTCCAGATTCACTAGACATGACCCCGAACTAGGGTTTGATAAAGCCCACCCTTCTTCCCAATCAAAAGGTTCAATCCAAATCTCTAAGCTTCTATTTTTTTGAGGATCTTCCATCCATGGTCACAGATTTCAAAAATTCCCATTCTTGCAAAAGACCTAATTTTCCACTTTTCCGATCAAAGTCCCGAACTAGGGTCTGATCAAGCCCGGCCTTCTGCCCAACCAAAAATTCTGATATTGGTCTCTAAATTTTGAATTTGATGAGTATCATTCATCCGTGGTCTCCAATTACAAAAATTCCATCTTTCTCTGAAACACTAAATTCCCGAAGCCATGAATGAAGGTGCTCAAAATAATTCTGTTTTGACAGAAATAGGTACCTGATTGTTTCTGGTGTAACTCCGACCTTTCTGATTCACAGGGTCTGAAAATTCTACCTGTGGTAGCTCAACCTATCATCTTTCCAACCCCAAAGTTCTGACCTCAATTGGATTCTCTGAGAGAGATATTTATGCCAAGTGTCACAACGTGATCTGTTTATGGGATAAAACAGGAGAGCGAACTTGTACGGCGTGCCACGTGTCACTGGTTCAGTTTCAGCCTCGGAAAAAGTTACCTGAGGAATTAAAGTCCGTGCACTACTTGTAACTTTTTACTAAATTTCATTTGGACCTTCCTAGCCCAAGTTATGACCTTTTTTCCTAGGTCACCTTTTTATGACTCAGATCTGGAAGAGGCAGAAACCCTATATTGTACAGATCATAAAACACAAAGTACAACGAATTAGAAGTTGTCCTTTGGACACAAGGTACATGGGGATCTTCTCTTCAACCTGTAAAAGTTTCAGATCCGAAAACATTTCCAAAATGGATTTATAGTGAAAGTGCTACGATGACTGGCTTTTGCTATATCAATCCCTAGCATCGTAAGTGCAACAAGTGTCATCCATGCCATACAATGCCTTTTTTCAGGGTATCTCTGATACCAAGTTAGTTTTTTAGAATTTACTTCAATCTGATCTAGGATCATAACTAAGAGAACAACATGTACAGCATATCTACAGCATATCAATCATGGACACAATAATGCAAGCACACAAGAGACACAGAGTTTACTTGGGGAAAACCATAAAGGTGAAAAACCCCAATAACTTCCTCAAAGATAGATAGATCAATGATACAACCCAAGCATAAGAGATATACATCTCCTAGTAGCATCTTCTCCTCCTCCACAAGTGCGCCACTCTCCAAAGAGTGTGTGAGTAATAGAATGAACAAATAGAGTGCCTCCTGCACTCTATTTATACTTGACTTGACTTGCCTAATAACCTTTACTAGGTCGGCCTTAACTTAACCACATAACATATTGCTGACTGGGACGACACCCAATAGGGTGGTCTAATAAAACTTTGACCCACATGGTCGACCCCCAATAGGGTGGTCTAATAACCCTTCGACCCACGTGACTTATACAGGGACGACCCCAACAAGGTGGTCTAATAACCGATCAAGTATAAGTTACGACACTTACAATATAAAGGACGACACTTCCGTATAGAGGAATAATAACATCTCTGTAGGAATACAAACACTTCCGTATAGAGGAATAATACCATCTCTATAGGAGTACAATATACATATATGAAATACATTCCAAAGTTACATATACATCAACAGTATGATGGTTCTTTGAGTTATTTTACTATTCTTTTGAGGGGGGGTATTTTTCCCATGTGTTTTTCCCCATTTCCTCAATTTATGGACAGTTCTTATTTTATCATTTATTTGATTGTATTGGGTGACCTTTGGTCCTAGTTATCAGGGCCCGGGATGGATTAAGGGGGGGTGTTAGGATATTCCTATACTCCATCCTAGTCCTACCAGCATTTTCATCATTTGCACTTTCAGTCTTGCATGCATTTCTGCATGCATTTATGCAATTGCATGCATCCTAGTCATCAGTCCTAGCACCTAGCCCCCAGTTAGCTAGCCCCGGGAGCTTCTCACTTATTAGTTTTAGCCCTCCTAGAGCTTAGTGCACCCTTCTTTCTTGAATTAAGGAAGCCACTCGCCCTCTCTCACCTACCATTCAGTTGTACTTCAGTTAGTTGAGTTATCATCAGTTCTTTCCTTGATTTAAGGCTAGACTGACTCTCAACTAAGTGTATCACTCTGATGGACCTCCAGTGAAACTAGACTACTCATTCTGACTTCAGTTAGCTCCTCATGCACCCTCCACTAAGCCTCCTTCATTCATTTAGTGTCTTCATGTGCCAGTTACACTTACCACACTCAGTTAGACTCAGTTTGACTGATGGTTGACAGTTACTTGTGCATTGATGACTCCACCGATGAAGAGATAGACTTATAGTTGTGCTTTGATGACACTCCAGTGATCTTTTGATCTCTCTATGCAGGCTAATTCGAATTACACCCTGGTATTCGAATCTTGTGCATTGTATCATTATTGTTTTACTATTCTAATTAATAAAACATGTGTGAATATTCTGCTCCTATCCGAGTTCCATTGGATCTATGTTCTGTTGTACTATTCTTCTTCTATTTTCCTAAATTCTTTCATTGTGAGGTTTACATCATCTCTTTGGATCCACTGTGAGGATTTTCGCATCGGTTAATTCCATGATGAGAGATTTAGTGATGGATAAAATGACTGATCCCAATATGGACACGGCCTCTCTTTCTCTGGAGCATACATCTCAGCGCACCATTGCACCAGATCTGGGAAAGACCTAGATTGTGGTAAAACCATCTTAGCCAACCCTAAGCTCCATAAATTAAAAATTTTATTCCCACTCTTGGCCCACTCCTCAGCCTCTCTGGATAATTGATGAAGGTTTTGGAAAGAAGAAACTGGATTGTAAATGTCAAAATGTTTATCACCGAGGTGATATTCTTGGTTGAGAGTTGTTTATGTTGAGGGACACGTCTCAGGAATAGGGATAGAAGCCATCATGACACTGGTAGGGTGGAGAGAAAGATGGTGGGTGCTTAACTTGGGTTGCGGAAAGGATGGGTTGGATACTGATAATAGAGGAAGTCTGAGTGCACAAAGGAAGATGCCCGATAAACTCTTCTAAAGCATACTTATAGGAAGGAATTTGAAAATGGTGGGATTTAATGAGGAGTGGATGTGGCACTTGAAGATTGGTATTTTATGCAAGGAGGGTGTGGATTTGAATGAGATGGGAATGTTTACTTTTAAAATAGCGGCGGCAGACACCATTAGTTTAAAATTTAGTCGATACACCGAGGGACAGATAGATGGGGAAAAGAAAACCCATAAGTGCTTTCAGGGATCAAGATAAGTGGTTTGGGGATAACGATTTTCAGTCCTTGAATGAGCGTGAGGCTTCCACGTGGATATGGTGGTTTTCATTCAAGGTTACATCTAGCACATTAAACTCTGAGCTTTTATTGGATCCTAAAAGCAGGATATCCGTTGATTTCTCTACGCATCACTTCGAGATGTGTGTCCGGCCAGTGCAACTTTATGAGTTGGGCCCCCTTTTTTGACAGATTGCGTGTTAATGGATCCCAGTTGTATTACCACGGTGATGTCTTAATGGTTTCAGGGCTCATGAAAAGAGGTTTGGGGAGACTGCTTTTCGGGCCCTGAATGATCTTGAGGCTGACACGTGGCCTTGGAGGTTTCTATTCAGGGTCGCCCCGAGCTTAATAAACATTGTGCACTTCGGGCCCCTAAATGAGATATCATTTGTTGATTTGTTCCGGACCATGATTTCAATTGAAGGTTAAATTATACTCAATAATCGATCATTTTTAAACTGCACAACCAACCTTTCTTTCCATCCTCCCACGGAAAAATTACTTTTATCCCTGATAAGGAGGCCATCTCCACTTGCAATCTGCTGTGTTGTTTTTCATCCAACCGTGTCAAAAATCTTAGTACTAACATTGGCTTCAGCGGGGACAACCTTTTTCTATGGAAGAGGCTGAGAACTGTAGACTAGTGCCTTTAAGTCCATTGGGTTGTGGAGTCATATTTGTCTCTAACTTTTGAAAATCAAAGAATAGAGAACATGAGACGGAAAATAAAAGTGTAAATACAACAAAACTTCTTGAAAAAGGAAAAAAAATATATTACATAAATGATACAAAGGATCATTAATGGATCAGGATAGATATCAATACTGAAAGAAACGTTTCAAAAATATCCCATTTACAGGATTTTCAAATATTTCATCGTTGATTTGTGCCAGTTCATAGGTGTTATTGTCATGGATTGAAACAATATTGAATGGACCCAACCACAAGTTGTCAAATTTCGCATGCTTATATATCTCTTCCCTTCTAGCATCCCATTTCAGAACAAGGTCTCTATGTTGAAAATCCCGAGCTATGGATCTTCGGTCAAAAGTTGTCTTTATCATGTCTTGATGTATCTTGGTTGTGTCATCCAGCTGCACCCTAACTTGCTAAATTTAGATTAGTTGATGAATCCTTTTCTCCATATAATTTGGTTCATCATGCTCTGGTTGTAATAGCTTCATCACTGGTAAACCCAGCTGAATAGGAAGGTCTGATTCTTTTCCATAAACAAGTTGGAAAGGTGAAGTGCTTATATCACGTTTGACACTGATTTTATCTTCCCATAGTGCGAATTTTAGTTGGGAGTCCCAATACTTTTTATCCAGCATCTTCTTAATGATGGTCACTAAGCTTTTATTAGAGGATTCTTCCAAGCTATTTCCCAGAGTGTAATAAGTTTGTGAATGAGTTAATTCAATGTTGTAGTTTTGGCAGAAATTCATCATTCTAGCGGATTTGAAATCCGAAGCATTGTCTGTAATGATATTTCTTGGGAAACCAAATCTTGCTAGGATATTCTCTTCCAGGAAATTTATTATGACCATATTATTGGTGTTTCTTGTTGGAATAGATTCTACACATTTTGTGAAATAATCAATAGCTATTAGAATCCACTTGTGTTGGCCACTGGAATGTGGGTTTATCTCTTCTATAAAATCAATACCCCATTGTTGAAAAGGTGCTTCCACTTTGATTGGTTTGAGGGGAAATGGTCTAAGCTTCTGCTTCCAGGAAAATATTTGGCATTCTCTACATGCCCTAACAATCTTATTATCCTCGGTGAACAATGTAGGAAAAAAATAACTAGCTCGGAGGACCTTATAGGAAATGGATCTCCATGCATGATGCCTTCCTCACATGCATTTCTGAAACTCCACTATTGTGCCTTCAGTTTCTTCTTCAATTACACAATTTAGCAAAATTCCAAGAGGATCTTTCCAAAAGAGGTATCCATATAATATGAAATACTTGATAGCTTT
Organism: Larix kaempferi; assembly: GCA_027924585.1. Classification (NCBI taxonomy): domain Eukaryota; kingdom Viridiplantae; phylum Streptophyta; class Pinopsida; order Pinales; family Pinaceae; genus Larix; species Larix kaempferi. The sequence continues at coordinate 10,937,603 of BSBM01000206.1, forward strand.
GATTTTAATAGATCTCATTTTGGATTTATCCAGGTCAGGAGGACAAGTCAAATGTTGCAGGTAGTAAACAATGTCTTTGTTTCGTCCTAAATAAGAAAACTTTTCAGAAACATTAACAAGGATATTTTGTTGAATACATGTTCCTTCATTACTAGGAAGTCAATCTACCAGGTTTATCTCAAGAGCTTGATAGTTTGATTCAGCTAGGAGTTTCTCTAGTCCTTGTCCTTTCACTATATTGGTAGGATTTATTTCCATGTCATACTACTGGATTTTGGAGATCCACTTTCCCCTTCTTCCTTCTCTATCTGGTTGACACAAGATATACTTGATGGTGCTCCCAGGAATGTAGGCGATGATATTGGATTGCAAGACATAGTTCCTAAATTATTTAATGGATTTGACTAGTGCATATGCCTGTTTTTTCATCGTGTTGTATTTTAGCTCAGCATCTCTCAATGCTTGGCTCAAAAAGGCAATGGGTTGTTCATGTCCATCACTATTTTTCCATAGGAGGACTGCTGCAATGGTAACCTCAGAGGAAAATGAGAATATAAGAAACTCCTTTGTGTAGTTAGGACTGATTAAAACAGGTGATTCTACTAAGGAATCTTTTATCTATTTAAAATAATTCCTTGCAACTGTCATCCATTTCATTTTGGCATTTTTTCTTAACATATCGGTGATTTCTTTCATTGTTTCAGCAAAGTTGGGGATGAACCTTCGTAGAAAACTTATTTTTCCAATAAAATACCGTACCTCCTTTTTATTCCTTGGAAAATCAATCAGTTTTATAGAGCTACTCTATCAGGATATATCTTAAATCCATAGTTGGAGACAATGTGTCCCAGCAACTTTCCCTCTGTCATTGCAAAAAAATATTTTTTAGGGTTTAGAGACAAACCAAATTTTATGCATTTCTGAAGGTTTGCTTTAGGCGTTGAAGGTGATCTTCATCATATTTTTAGAATATTGTCATGTCTTCTAAATATATAACAATAAACTTGTCTTTTTCACCGATGAATTCTATATCCATGGCCCTCTAAAAAGCTTCCACAGCATTGATAAGACCAAAGGGCATCTTATCATACATGAACGTTCCCCATGGTGTGGTTGAAATTGTCTTTTCCCTATCATCTAGGTGCATGGAAATATGATTATAACCTGTAAATCCATCCATCATAGACACTCTGGTTGACCCAACCACCTTCTGAAGAATATGATCCATTTTGGGAAAATGGTAATTGTGAGGAACCTGCAACAATTAATTGATAAAATGCACAATAAATGAGATCACATAATATTTTATTGATCGCAAGCCACTTCAAGGGGTAAACCTCCTTTGAGCAAGCTCAATACAAATAACTTCATGGTGCCTTAATTGGCCTCAACACAAACTTATATACTAATTCTAGGCACCAATACTATGGGTCAATACCATGGGCCAATACAAACTATGGATCAACAAATACTACGGGACAACTTACAAAGCATATGCATCCAAAAACAATAATACAAACTATGGATCAACAAATACTACGGGACGACTTACAAAGCATATGCATCCAACAACAATATACTAACAAAGGAAAGAGAAGGGTTGACATGGGTTCCTAACATCCCCTCCCCCTTAGAAAAATCTTTTTGCTCAAAGCTTTAGATGTGGAAATTGTTGTTGAATCTGAAGGAGTGGTTCCCATGTAGCATCCTCTGGTTGCATTCTGTGCCACTAAATTAAGACCTCTGTGATAGAGAAAGAGCGAAGCTGACGAGTGTGCCTATTTAGGATGGCCTCCGGCTCCAAAAGGATGGATTCTTCATTATACAATTCTGGTAAAATAGTTTGTCCTCTAATGTTGGTGCCAAGAACTTTCTTCATAAAATAGACATGAAATACTGGATGAATGCGGGAAGAAGGAGGAAGTTCCAATTTATAAGCAACCGACCCAATCTTCTGAATAATCCTATATCGCCCATATAACTTTGGAGCGAGCTTATAGTGCCCTTTGAGTTTCAGGGAGGATTGCTTGTAAGGCTGGAGATGAAGAAAAAACATATCACCGGCTTGAAAAGTGTGCTCAGAATGGTGTTGATCGGCTTGTTGCTTCATGCAATTTCTTTCCATGTGAAGATTGTCCTGCAAAATGCGAAGAATCTGATCGCGGTTTCAAAGGACCGTGTCAACTTCCTGAACTAGTGAATTGCTGGGGGTGTGTGGAAGAAGAACTGGCAGTGCCTGACCATAGACTACTTCATATGGAGTCATTTTAGAGGCATTGTGGTAAGATGTATTGTACCACCATCCAGTGAGAGGGAACCACTTTTCCCACTGATGTTGTTGTTCAGAGGTGAAGCAATGAAGATAAGTTTCCAAGAATTTATTGATGATTTCAGTCTGACCATCTGTTTGTGGGTGATATCCTGAACTCATCTTCTATTTGGTGACAGTGTGGCAAAATAGTTCTACCCAAAAATGACTTGTGAAAGTCGCATCACGATCCAAGACAATGGAAGAAGGGATTCCATGAAGACAAAAGATCTGGTCCAAGAAAATTTGAGCGACTATGGAGGCTGTATAGGGATGGCTGAGAGCACAAAAATGACTATACTTGGAGAGGCGATCAACCACAACCAAAATCATTGTCTTCCCTCCATATTCAGGGATGCCTTCAATGAAATCCATAGCAATATCTGTCCAAATCCATGTAGGCATGGGAAAGGGTTCGAGCAATACCGGAAGGAGCGTCGTTTCACCCTTATTGCGCTGGCAGGTATCACATTCATCCACCATCTATTGAATTGCCCTTTTCATTCCCTGCCAAAAGAAGTTACGTCATGCCCGCTCATATGTTTTGAGGAACCCAGAGTGCCCCCTTGATGTAGAAGTATGAAAGGCACCCTGTTGAAGATATGTGCTTTGGGGGAGCACCAGATGACCCTTGTATCTCAAGGAAGCACAATCCCAAGAGTAATGTGGTACAGTAGAAGGGTTGTTGGCCAAGCATTGGATGATTTAAGATAATGAAGATTCATTGACATAGCCCTATTGAACATATTGAAACCAATTTGGAATGGGAATAGAAATAGCTGAAAGAGAAACTTGGTCATCAAATGTGTGAGAAAGAGCATCTGCCACAATATTGTCCTTACTCTTCTTGTAAGTGATCTCATATTCATAACCCATGAGTTTTCTAACCCATTTTTGTTGTGATGGGGATGATACACATTTTTCCAGGAAATATTTCAGACTCCGGTGATCAGTCTTGATGCAGAAATGATTCCCTAATAGGTATTGTCGCCACTTCTGTACCACATGCAAAATAGCCATCATTTCCTTCTCATATGTAGAGGCAACTAAATTCTTACCTAAAAGGGATTTGTTGGTGAATGCAATGGGATGTTCATCTTAAAGGAGAACAACACCAATTCCATTGCCACAAGCATCACTATCAATATTGAAGGGATTGGAAAAATCGGGCATAACTAGAACAGGTGTAGTACACATAGCTTGTTTCAGTTCGTCAAATGCACACTCAGTAGCATGTGTCCATGTAAAAACATCCTTTTTCAATAGAGCAGTTAATGGACCTTGTTATCTCTTGATTTGTATTCTAAAGATATTCAGTGAAATACTTCCAATTGGTTTCAAAAGGTCAAGTCTCCCCAGAATCAAAATACTTTCATTAAGTCCTCAAGTCACCTTTGCATATGTTTCCTTTGGAGTCAAAACCCTTTCTTCTTCATGCCTTAATCCAAGTCTTCCAAGAGGTATGGAATAAACATTTTATTAGTATAAAGGTTTTTAAAATTTTAAATTATATATTAAAAAGGGTTGAATATATATTATTTTATTCATATACCTTTTTTAAATATATGATTTTAAAAATGTTATACTTTGGTACCTCTTTCATGTTAAGGTCTTGGATGTCTTAAGATCATTTCCATCCTACTCCATATGAAACATTACGCCAATGCATAGTCATGTTAACACAATCATCCAAGTACCGATATAAGCATCGGGCAAATCACACCAAATGTCATGGAAAGAGATTACCTGTCGAGAAAAGCATTTGATCATTTAATATCAAATGGAATGTTTCTATGGTAAGTTCAGGTTGGAGAGGGTTCATTTCGAGGTTGCAGCTCTATTGTAGGAAAGATTGGGTACAATGGGTCATGAAAGCATTTCCTCCCATCATATAAGGGCACAAAATCATGTTCTCCTTTGTCTGCTTCACTACAAAAAAAGTTTCAACCTCATGATGAGTTGGAGGGCTAAATGGTTTTGTTAAGATGACACCAATTTCTCTTAATAATGTTTGTAATTTTGAATTCTTGTGTACCGTCTATTTATACTTTCTATAAATTTGGGGGATACAAAATCATATCCTGGGTTAGGTGGAACACATAAATCTCTATGCCATTTGGAATGATGTAAAAAGTATCGAAGGACAAATCAGCCTGAGCACTGTGAATGCTAAGTGAAAAAGCTTAAGTACTCTGTCCAGATACCATAAGAAGTACTAATGGAGGGAGCTATTGTATGGATGCTTTGCTTTCATTTACTCTCATTGCAACATGAGAAAATAATATTTAAAGTCTAGCTAGACCATCGACAGGCATAATTAAATTGGTGGGGTGTTTCTTTGCTGAAGAATATTGGGCCTCAAAGATCTTGAACACAAGTGGCAAGATATTTGTCAAAGATTATATCTGAAGATGGGCAGCAGATCAATCTTATCATCTCCAGGTTATCAAGGATTTAGTTAACATCTTTTAAATGGATAGGTGGCAGATCATTTCTAGATGTCAAGATAAGTATTCAAAAAGGGATCATCCATGTTTCATTAAACCAAGCTCATGCCAAGCATCAACACAAGTGTTAAAAGAGAACCTGGCAGCTACAGAGTTTTGGGAAAAATAATTTCCCAATTTCGGATGCATGTAATAGTTGGGAAAGGAATTTGATGAGTTCCAAGAGAAGAGGACCAATCCCACATTTTTTAGGCATCAAATAAATAAACCAAATATCAGTTCCACAATTCAGGAAATAGTTTAGCAATTCTTAAATTCTTCTGATGTATCAGAGATCTCATTCATTTTCTAAATATATTATTAGACTTTTTAGTTAGGAAGAGTTGGTAACATCTCTTATCTTCTAATTTTTATAAATTCTATCATGGGACAATGTCGCAAAGAGAGAGTTCCAGCCGAAGGCTGAGGCAGGGTTAGAATAAAGCTGCTACTGTTGGTTGCAGGTAGACATGTACTTATTTTGAAGAGATGATTTGGAGTGATTACAGTCAAGATGAGCCCTATGCTATTTTATTATGAATTGACAAATTATGTGTTGTTCATGATTTTGTTTTTTCTATGGTCATTATGCATCCATACAAGAATTCTTATGAGTTATACGCATGTTTATTAAGGATCTGGAATGGGATTAGCTCACTCTTTTTGTAAGTTCATGCTCGTAGAACTTCATATTACAGTATGTCACATTGATATATCTGCTATGTTTTCCTGATCTCAGCAATATTCATGTGCAAATGAACTCTCAAACCTAATCATCCATTCACCAATTTTAAGATTTCTCTAAGCTTGACCCTAGCAGTCAGGGTTCAACTTTAGTGATAACATCTTTTGGCGTTGTTGTCGGGGACGGAGGAACAAAGACATACTTCCCTAGGCTGTACAACAACGAATATATCTAGTCTTTGATGGTGAACAAGGCCTGGTGACATATTGACTGCAAATTCTTCATTGGGCGACTCTAAATAATATAGAGGTGACTCCGTTGATTGAAGATCACCGATTGAGGATCCAGTATGACATCAGATAATTTAATGAAGGCCATGGTGGCTCGGAGGTTTGCACCTCTTTATTTTTATGCAGTGCCTAGTTTCCCACATCCAGTACCAAGTATGTCAGAATGGGGATATTTCTGCCTATTTTCAGAGAAAAGAAAGAAGACATTCCTGCACATCACCTCATTAAGTTTCATGAGTGCATGGATCTGCTTGATCTACAACACGTAAATGGTATTTCTCATTGCCTCCTTCCATTATTTCATCATTGAAGGATTTTCACAAAGTATTCAATTAACACTGCAAAAGGTACTTTTCAGATGAGTTCTTATTTGATAATTGTTGTGAGAAATATGAATTGCATTCTAGAGTTGAAGATCTAAATAGAGAAGAGTCTTTTCCTCACAATTTACATCATCTTTCAAATGATATCCAATGTGATGTGCCTCATCATAAACATGAATTAGAAAAAAGTAAGGAAGAAGCTGAGGACTTTCCTATTACTTCTATTTCTGATTTTTATGAATATGAAGAATTAGTTTCTTTAGCTACACATGGAGATGATCAGCTTTCTGTTGGTCAAATATTCGTTGAAATCAGTGAGGCTAGCCCACATTTTCCAGATTTGTTGATCAAGGGAAGTTGCAGTAGTCATGAGGAAAAGTATTTTCAGGGACTGTCTAATATGCAGTTAGAGCATCAAGAAGATCTTTCAAATTATGACAAGGAACAAGGTGATAATGTTCCAAATTTGTTTCAAGATTTTATTGCTGATACTTCTATACAAAAAGTTTCATCTCTGTCATTAGGATATTATCTTGATGCTCCTCTATTTGATCAACACATTGATGTAGAAGATCAAGAACATACCTTTTCCTTTCTTTAAAAAACTGTTAGTCGTGATAAGCTAGCCTATCATCATGATGAATTCAAATTACAGAGATATGGTGAAGGGGAGTAGAAAGGTTCAGATCAACAGTCCATCATGCTTGTTTCTTTGACAGAGGTTGAGCGGTCCACATTCATCATTCACATCAGTAAAGGAAAAGATAATCATAAAGAGGTATTTCTTTGTGACAATTATGACCCTATTGTCGATTATTTGGAATCTATGAGTAGCATGAATGCCAAAACATTTTTGTCAGATAATGATTGTTTCTAATATCAACTATATTTCTGCATGATATGGCTTCCTTTCTTTTTCGGGTTAAGATCAAGAACAGGTTCAGTGAATCAGTTTCCATGGCTTCATTGGAAGCATGACTTTACTCGATCAGGTAGCAGCTCAGTTGACTCAAGTAGAAGTAGTGTGGATAAATAAGCTCATCCATGAGCATTTACTTTTTGTAGTGTGATTAGATTTTTAGCAAGTTTATCAATTATTTTGTTTGAATAAGTGGTGGCAGATTTCAAAAGTTTTCAGAGGTTGATTGAACAGTTGACCGTATATCCCAATGGATAAGGCACAAATATGCAAATTCTTGGCAGCTCGCAGGGAGCATGCCATCCCCAGACGAGGCCAAATGTTATCTCTTGATTTGTATTCTAAAGATATTCACTGAAATACTTCCAATTGGTTTCAAAAGGTCAAATCTCCCAAGAATCAAAAATGCTTTCATTTAGTCCTCAAGTCACCTTTGCATCTGTTTCCTTTGGATTCAAAACCCATTCTTCTTCATGTCTTAATCCAAGTCTTCCAAGAGGTATGGAATAAACATTTTATTAGTTTAAATGTTTTTAAAATTGTAAATTATATATTAAAAAAAGTTGAATATATATTATTTTATTCATATACCTTTTTTAAATATATGATTTAAAAAATGTTATAATTTGTAACCTCTTTCATGTTAAGGTCTTGGATGTCTTAAGACAATTTCCATCCTACTCCATATGAAACATTAAGCCAGTGCATAGTCATGTTAAGACAATCATCCAAGTACCGAGATAAGAATTGGGAAAATCACACCAAATGTCATGGAAAGAGATTACCTATCGAGAAAAGAATTTGAACATTTAATATCAAATGGAATGTTTCTTTGGTAAGTTCAGGTTGGATAGGGTTCATTTCGAGGTTGCAGCTCTATTGTTGGAAATATTGGGTACAATGGGTCATGAAATCATTTCCTCCCATCATAGAAGGGCACAAAATCTTGTTCTCCTTTGTCAACTTCACTGCAAAAATAGTTTCAACCTCATGATGAGTTGGAGGGATAAATGGTTTTGTTCATACGACACCAATTTCTCTTAATAATGTTTGTAATTTTGAATTCCTGTGTACCTTCTATTTATACTTTGCTATAACTTTGGGGACTACAAAATCATATCCTAGGTTAAGTGGAACACATAAATGTCTATGCTATTTGGAATGATGTAAAAAGTATCGAAGGACAAATCAGTCTGAGCACTATGAATGCTAAGTGAAAAATCCTAAGTACTCTATCCAGATACCATAAGTAGTACTAATGGAGTGAGCTATTGTATGGATGCTTTTCTTTCATTTGCTCTCATCGCAACATGAGAAAATAATCTTTAAAGTCTAGCTTGACCATCGACATGAAGAATTAAATTGGTGGGGTGTTTCTTTGATGAAGAATATTGGGCCTCAATGATCTTGAACACAAGTGGAAGGATATTTGTCAAATATTATATCTGAAGACGGGCATAGGATCGATCTTATCATCTCCGGGTTATTAGGGATTTACTTAACATCTTTTAAATGGATAGGTGGAAGATCATTTCTAGATGTCAAGATAAGTATTCAAAAAGGGATCATCCAGGTTTCATTAAACCAAGTGCACGCCAAGCATCAACACAAGTGTTAAAAAGAAATACTAGCAGCCACAGAGTTCTGCAAAAAATAATTTCCCAGTTCCGGGTGCATGTAATAGTTGCAGAGGAATTTGATGAGTTACAATAGAAGATGACCAATCCCACATTTTTTAGGCATCAAATCAGTAAACCAAAGATCAGTTCCACAATTGAAGAAACAGTTTAGCAATTCGTAAATTCTTCTGATGTATCAGACATCTCATTCATTTTCTAAATCTATTATTAGACTTTTTAGTTCCAAAGAGCTGGTAACATCTCTTATCTTCTAATTTTTATAAATTCTATCATGGGACAATGTGGCAGAGAGAGAGTTCCAGCCGAGGGTTGAGACAGGGTTAGAATAAAGCTGCTACTGTTGGTTGCAGGCAGACATGTACTTATTTTGAAGATATTCTTTGGAGTGGTTACAGTCGAGATGAGCCCTATGCTATTTTATTATGAATTGATAAATTATGTGTTGTTCATGATTTTGTTTTGTGTATGGTCCTTATGCATCCATACATGAATTCTTATGATTTATATGCATGTTTATTAAGGATCTAGAATGGGATTAGCTCACTGTTTCTCTAAGTTCATGCTCGTAGACCTTCATATTACAGTATGTCACATTTATATATCTTCTATCTTTTCCTGATCTCAGCGATATTCATGTGCAAATGAACTCTCAAACCTAATCATCCATTCAACAATTTTAAGATTTCTCTAAGCTTGACCCTAGCAGTCAGGGTTCAACTTTAGTGATAACATCTTTTGGCGCCGTTGTCGGGGACGGAGGAATGAAGACATACTTCCCTGGGCTGTACAACAATGAATATATCCAGTCTTTGATGGTGAACAAGGGCTGGTGACATATTGACAGCAAATTCTTCACCGAGCGACTCTAAAGAATCCAGAGGCGACTCCATTGATTGAAGATCACTAATTGAGGATCCAGTATGACATCAGATAATTTAATGAGGGCCATGGTGGCTCAGAGGTTTGCACCTCTTGATTTTTCCCCAGTGCCTGGTTTCCCACATCCAGTACCGAGTATATCAAAATGGGGAGATTTTCTGCCTATTTTCAGAGAAAAGAAAGAAGACATTCCTGCACATCACCTCATTAAGTTTCATGAGTGCATGGATCTGCTTTATCTACAACATGAAGATGTTCATATATTCATTGGATGGTGATGCACATAAATGGTATTTCTCATTGCCTTCTTCCAGTATTTCATCATTGAAGGGTTTTCACAGAGTATTCAATAACCACTGCAAAAGGTACTTTTCAGATGAGTTCTTATTTGATAATTGTTGTGAGCAATATGAATTGCATTCTAGTTGAAGATCTAAATAGAGAAGAGACTTTTCCTCACAATTTACATCATCTTTCAAATGATATCCACTGTCATATGCCTCATCATAAACATGAATTAGAAAAAATTAATAAAGAAGCTGAGGACTTTCCTATTACTTCTATTTCCTATTTTTATGAATATGAAAAATTAGTTTCTTTAGCTACACATGGAGATGATCAGCTTTATGTTGTTCAAATATTCGTTGAAATTAGTAAGGCTAGCCCACAGTTTCCAGATTTGTTGATCAAGGGAAGTTGAAGTATTCATGAGGAATAGGATTTTCAAGGATTGTCTAATCTCCAGTTAGAGCATCAAGAAGATCTTTCAAATTATGACAAGGAACAAGGTGATAATGTTCCAAATTTGTTTCAATATTTTATTGTTAATACTTCTATACAAAAAGTTTCATCTCTGTCATTAGGATCTTATCTTGATGCTCCTATATTCGATCAACACATTGATGTAGAATATCAAGAACATGCCTTTTCCTTTCTTTCAAAAATTGTCAGTCGTGATAAGCTAGCGTATCATCATGATGAATTCAAATTACAGAGATATGGTGAAGGGGAGCAACAATGTTCATATGGAGTCATTTTAAAGGCAGTGTGGTAAGATGTATTGTACCACCATTCAGTGAGAGGGAGCCACTTTTCCCACTGATGTTGTTGTTCAGAGGTGAAGCAACGAAGATAAGTTTCAAAGCATTTATTGATGATCTCAGTCTGACCATCTGTTTGTGGGTGATATCCTGAACTCATCTTCTGTTTGGTGCCAGTGTGGTGAAATAGTTCTGTCCAAAAATGACTAGTGAAAGTCGTATCACAATCCAAGACAATGGAAGAAGGGATTCCATGAAGACGAAAGATCTGGTCCAAGAAAATTTGAGCGATTGAGGAGGCTATATAGGGATGGATGAGAGCACAAAAATGACTATATTTGCAGAGGCGATCAACCAAGACCAAAATCACTTTCTTCCCTCCATATTTAGGGAGCCCTTCAATGAAATCCATAGAAATATCTGTCCAAATCCGTGTAGGATTGGGAAAGGGTTCGAGCAATCCCGGAAGGAGCATCGTTTCACCCTTATTGTGCTGGCAGGTATCACATTCAGCCACCATCTATTGAATTGTCCTTTTCATTACCTACCAAAAGAAGTTACATCGTGCCCGCTCATATGTTTTGAGGAACCCAGAGTGCCCAGATGATGTAGAAGCATGGAGTTCATAGAAGACATCCTATTGAAGATCTGTGCTTTGGGGGAGCACCAGATGACCCTTGTCTCTCAAGGAAGCACAATCCCAAGAGTAATTGTGTACAACATAAGGGTTGTTGGCCAAGCATTGGATGATTTAAGATAATGACGAGTCATTGACATAGCCCTATTGAACATATTGCAACCAATTTCGAACGGGAATAGAATTAGATGAAAGAGAAACTTGGTCATCAAATGTGCAAGAAAGAGCATCCACCACAATATTGTCCTGACCCTACTTTTAAGTGATCTAATATTCATAACCCATGATTTTGCTAACCCATTTTTGTTGTGATGGGGATGATACACGTTATTCTAGGAAATATTTCAGACTCTGGTGATCGGTCTTGATGCAGAAATGATTCCCTAATAGGTATGGTCGCCACTTATGTACCACATGCAAAATAGCCATCATTTCCTTCTCATATGTAGAGGCAGCTAAATTCTTACCTAAAAGGGATTTGCTGGTGAACGCAATGGTATTTTCATCTTGAAGGAGAACAACACCAAGTCCATTTCCACAAGCATCACTCTCAATATTGAAGGGCTTGGCAAAATCGGGCCTAGCTAGAATAGGTGTAGTACACATAGCTTGTTCAATTTGTCAAATGCACACTCAGTAGCATGTGTCCATGTAAAAACATCCTTTTTCAATAGAGCAATTAATGGAGCTTGTTATCTCTTGATTTGTATTCTAAATATATTCTCTGAAATACTTCCAATTGGTTTCAAAAGGTCAAGTCTCCCCAGAATCAAAATACTTTCATTAAGTCCTCAAGTCACATTTGCATCTATTTCCTTTGGAGTCAAAACCCTTTCTTATCCATGTCTTAATCCAAGTCTTCCAAGAGGTATGGAATAAACATTTTATTAGTTTAAAGGTTTTTAAAATTTTAAATTATATATTAAAAAAGGTTGAATATATATTATTTTATTCATATACCTTTTTTAAATATATGATTTAAAAAATGTTATACTTTGGTACCTCTTTCATGTTAAGGTCTTGGATGTCGTAAGATCATTTCTATCCTACTCCATATGAAACATTATGCCAATGCATAGTCATGTTAAGACAATCATCCAAGTACCGAGATAAGCATCGGGCAAATCACACAAAATGTCATGGAAAGAGATTACCTATCGAGAAAAGCATTTGATCATTTAATATCAAATGGAATGTTTCTTTGGTAAGTTTAGTTTGGAGAGGGTTCATTTCGAGGTTGCAGCTCTGTTGTTGGAAAGATTGGGTACAATGGGTCATGAAAGCATTTCCTCCCATCATAGATGGGTACAAAATCATGTTCTCCTTTGTCAGCTTCACTGCGAAAACAGTTTCAACCTCATGATGAGTTGGAGGGCTAAATGGTTTTGTTCAGACGACACCAATTTCTCTTAATAATGTTTGTAATTTTGAATTCCTGTGTACCATCTATTTATACTTTGAATTAACTTTGGGGGCTACAAAATCATATCTTGGGTTAAGTGGAACACATAAATCTCTATGTCATTTGGAATGATGTAAAAAGTATCGAAGGACAAATCAGCCTGAGCACTGTGAATGCAAAGTGAAAAAGCTTAAGTACTCTATCTAGATACCATAAGAAGTACTAATGGAGTGAGCTATTGTATGGATGCTTTGCTTTCATTTGCTCTCATCGCAACATGAGAAAATAATCTTTAAAGTCTAGTTGTACCATTGATAGGTAGAATTAAATTGGTGGGGTGTTTCCTTGATGAAGAATATTGGGCCTCAAAGATCTTGAACACAAGTGGTAGGATGTATGTCAAAGATTATATCTAAATATGGGCAAAGGATCGATCTTATCATCTCCAGGTTATCAGGGATTTAGTTAACATCTTTTAAATGGATAGGTGGCAGATCATTTCTAGATGTCAAGATAAGTATTCAAAAAGGGATTATCCAGGTTTCATTAAACCAAGCTCATGCCAAGAATCAACCCAAGTGTTAAAAAGAGAACCTGGCAGCTACAGAGTTTCGTGAAAAATAATTTCCCAGTTTCGGGTGCATGTAATAGTTGGCAGAGGAATTTGATGAGTTCCAAGAGAAGAGGACCAATCCCAGATTTTTTAGGCATCAAATCAATAAACCAAAGATCAGTTCCACAATTGAGGAAACAATTTAGCAATTCTTAAATTCTTCTGATGTATCAGAGATCTCATTCATTTTCTAAATCTATTATTATACTTTTTAGTTATGAAGAGTTGGTAACATGTCTTACCTTCTAATTTTTATAAATTCTATCATGGGACAATGTGGCAGAGAGAGAGTTCTAGCCGAGGGCTGAGGCAGGGTTAGAATAAAGTTGCTACTGTTGGTTGCAGGCAGACATGTACTTATTTTGAAGATATTCTTTGGAGTGGTTACAGTCGAGATGAGCCCTATGCTATTTTATTATGAATTGATAAATTATGTGTTGTTCATGATTTTGTTTTGTGTATGGTCCTTATGCATCCATACCAGAATTCTTATGAGTTATACGCATGTTTATTAAGGATCTAGAATTGGATTACCTCACTCTTTCTATAAGTTCATGCTCGTAGACCTTCATATTACAGTATGTCACATTTATATATCTGCTATCTTTTCCTGATCTCAACAATATTCATGTGCAAAATGAACTCTCAAACCTAATCATCCATTCAACAATTTTAGGATTTCTCTAAGCTTGACCCTAGCAGTCAGGGTTCAACTTTAGTGATAACATCTTTTGGCGTCATTGTCGGGGACGGAGGAATGAAGATATACTTCCCTAGGTTGTACAACAATGAATATATCCAGTCTTTGATGGTGAACAAGGGCTGGTGACATATTGATTGCAAATTCTTCACCGGGCGACTCTAAATAATCCAGAGGCGACTCCATTGATTGAAGATCACTGATTGAGGATCCAGTATGACATCGGATAATTTAATGAAGGACATGGGTGTTCGGAGGTTTGCACCTCTTGATTTTTCCGCAATGCCTGGTTTCCCACATCCAATATCGAGTATGTCAGAATGGGGAGATTTTCTACCTACTTTCAGAGAAAAGAAAGAAGACATTCTTGCACATCACCTCATTAAGTTTCATGAGTGCATGGATCTGCTTGATCTACAACACGAATATGTTCATATGAATATGTTCATGTATTCATTGAATGGTGATGCACGTAAATGGTAATTCTCATTGCCTCCTTCCAGTATTTCATCATTGAAGGATTTTCACAGAGTATTCAATCATCACTACAAAAGGTACTTTTCAGATGAGTTCTTATTTGATAATTGATGTGAGCAATATGAATTGCATTCTAAAGTTGAAGATCTAAATAGAGAAGAGTCTTTTCCTCACAATTTACATCAGCTTTCAAATGATATCCACTATGATATGCCTCATCATAAACATGAATTAGGAAAAAGTAATGAAGAAGCTGAGGACTTTCCTATTCTTCTATTTCCTATTTTTATGAATATGAAGAATTAGTTTCTTTAGCTACACATGGAGATGATCAGCTTTCTGTTGGTCAAATATTCGTTGAAATCAGTAAGGCTAGCCCACAGTTTCCAGATTTGTTGATCAAGGGAAGTAGCAGTAGTCATGAGGAATAGGATTTTCAGGGACTGTCTAATCTCCAATTAGAGCATCAAGAAGATATTTCAAATTATGACAAGGAAGAAGGTTATAATGTTCCAAATTTGTTTCAAGATTTTATTGTTGATACTTCTATACAAAAAGTTTCATCTCTGTCACTAGGATATTATCTTGATGCTCCTATATTCGATCAACACATTGATGTAGAAGATCAAGAACATACCTTTTCCTTTCTTTCAAAAACTGTCAGTCGTGATAAGCTAGCATATCATCATGATGAATTCAAATTACAGAGATATGGTGAAGGGGAGCAGAAAGGTTCAGATCAGCAGTCCATCATGCTTGTTTCTCTGACAGAGGTTGAGCGGTCCACATTCATCATTGACATCAGTGAAGGAAAAGATCAGTATAAAGAGGTATTTCTTTGTGACAATTATTACCCTATTTCCGATTATTTGGAATCTATGAGTAGCATGAATGTCAAAACATTTTTGTCAGACAATGATTGTTTCTGTTATCAACTATATTTTTGCATGATATGGCTTCCTTTCGTTTTCAGGTTAAGATCAAGAACAGGTTCACTAAATTAGTTTCCATGGCTTCATTGGAATCAGGACTTTACTTGATCAGGTAGAAGCTCAGTTGACTCAAGTAGAAGTAGTGTGGATAAATAAGCTCATCCATGAGCATTTACTTTTTTAAGGGACTGTCTAATCTCCAATTAGAGCATCAAGAAGATATTTCAAATTATGACAAGGAACAAGGTGATAATGTTCCAAATTTGTTTCAAGATTTTATTGCTGATACTTCTATACAAAAAGTTTCATCTATGTCATTAGGATATTATCTTGATGCTCCTATATTCGATCAATACATTGATGTAAAAGATCAAGAACATACCTTTTCCTTTCTTTCAAAAAATGTCAGCCATGATAAGCTAGCGTATCATCATGATAAATTCAAATTACAGAGATATGGTGAAGGGGAGCAGAAAGGTTCAGATCAGCAGTCCATCATGCTTGTTTCTCTAACAGAGGTTGAGCAGTCCACATTCATCATTGACATCAGTGAAGGAAAAGATCAGCATAAAGAGGTATTTCTTTGTGACAATTGATCCGAATTTTAGGGGGCATATGGTCTAAATTCGGATGTATAAGCCATAAAAGTATTAAATAGAGAGGCCACCCTCTCTCATCCATGGTATTTAGTAGCACATAGTTTTGGCCCATGGTACAGCCTTAAAACACATTGTAATAATGCTATATAAAGGCCTAGCAAGCCTTCTCATGATATCAAGTTACTCATTTGGTTCCTCTCATATTTTCTATTGTTCATTGTGAGATTATTTAGATCTAAGTGAGTTATTGGTAATTAGTTTTAGAGGTGGGGCTCCTCTTTGAGCCTCACCTCCCATTCACTTCATGTGTTTTTGTTCATGCTTATTCTTATGCAATATTAGGGTTTTCATGTGAATTTTATGATAGATTTGCATGCTTAATCTCCTCCTCTCTCGGCATTCAAGCCTTCCGGGTCTCAGCCCCCAAGATCCGGATCAGTGGTATCAGATTGGGTACGCTCTCCATTGGGACAATATTTTTGAAGGATTATGCGGGTTCAACGGAGGTTCCACAACCTCTACAACAACCCATGCTTCTCTACAAGCCCTTGGCATCTCTATACTCAACACTCTCACATTCAGCAAACTTTGAACAGGTTCCATGGACTACACAGGAGGTTTCAGAGGCTCTACCATAGCTCATCCGAAAGGTATTTCTGTCAAATCAAATGGGTATTTCACAGAATTTCATTTTGTTTCCCGGTTTGTGAGATATGCTTGTTTGAAGTAGCATATGTTTGTGCATAATGCGGCCGGACGTACAACAACTTTAAACAAGTACTGCTAACTCCATAGAATGTCTCAGAGGCTCTACCATAGCTCATTAGAAATCTCTTTCCGTCTGCTAAAATGGGTATTTCACGGAATTTCTTTTAGTTCCCTGCTTTGTGAGATATGCTTGTTTGAAGTAACACATGTTTGTACACAATGCGGCCGGACGTACAAACACTTTAAACAAGTGCTACAGAATCCATATAATGTTTCAGAGGCTCTACCATAGCTCATTGGAAAGCTATTTCTGTCAGCTAAAATGGGTATTTCACGGTTTTTTATTTGGCTTTCTATCTTGAGAGATATCATCGATTGAAGCAACAGATGTCTGCAAAATAGTGTGCGCGCATTTCTTGAGCTTCAACAAACATTTTCTCAATCTCTGGGCCACCCCAGAGCAAGTATGTTATATGGATGGAAAGGTCTCTTCAAGATCTCAAATGGGTCTTCAATGGAATTCAATTTCAGTACATGCATCAGAAGCTATGAATGGATTTGCAGCAAGACATCAACTGCACCAAAGATCATGAATTTTCGATTTTTTTAAAATCTTAATGTAATCATGGTTATGGGTCAACCACACAAAACCCATGGTTATGGGTTAACCACACAAAACCTATGGTTATGGGTCAACCACACAAAACCCATAGTTATGTATTGTAATCATGGTTGTGGGTCAACCACACAAAACCCACGGTTATGGGTTAACCACACAAAACCCTTCTCTTCAGTGGAAACAAGCTTGTCATTGCCACCATGGTTATGGGTCAACCACATAAAACCCACGGTTATGGGTCAACCGCACAAAACCCATGGTTTTGAGTCAACCACACAAAACTCTTCTCTTCATTGGAATCAAGCTTGTCATTGCCATCATGGTTATGGGTCACCCTTGCAAAACCCACGGTTATGGGTCAACCTCACAAAACCCACGGTTATGGGTCAACCACACAAAACCCTTCTCTTCATTGGTAGCTAGCACAGTGTAATCATGGGTCTCTTTTTAGTATGAAATGATGGGGACCATCATTTTCTAAGGGGGGAGGAATGATCTGAATTTTAGGGGGCATATGGTCTAAATTCGGATGTATAAGCCATAAAAGTATTAAATAGAGAGGCCACCCTCTCTCATCCATGGTATTTAGTAGCACATAGTTTTGGCCCATGGTACAGCCTTAAAACACATTGTAATAATGCTATATAAAGGCCTAGCAAGCCTTCTCATGATATCAAGTTACTCATTTGGTTCCTCTCATATTTTCTATTGTTCATTGTGAGATTATTTAGATCTAAGTGAGTTATTGGTAATTAGTTTTAGAGGTGGGGCTCCTCTTTGAGCCTCACCTCCCATTCACTTCATGTGTTTTTGTTCATGCTTATTCTTATGCAATATTA
The DNA here is from genome assembly GCA_027924585.1 of Larix kaempferi. Classification (NCBI taxonomy): domain Eukaryota; kingdom Viridiplantae; phylum Streptophyta; class Pinopsida; order Pinales; family Pinaceae; genus Larix; species Larix kaempferi. The sequence continues at coordinate 10,955,699 of BSBM01000206.1, forward strand.
GGGTTTTCATGTGAATTTTATGATAGATTTGCATGCTTAATCTCCTCCTCTCTCGGCATTCAAGCCTTCCGGGTCTCAGCCCCCAAGATCCGGATCAACAATTATGACCCTATTGCCGATTATTTGGAATCTATGAGTAGCATGAATGTCAAAACATTTTTATCAGACAATTATTGTTTCTGTTATCAACTATATTTCTACATTATATGGCTTCCTTTCTTTTTCAGGTTAAGATCAAGAACAGGTTCACTAAATCAGTTTCCATGGCTTCATTGGAAGCATGACTTTACTTGATCAGGCAGCAGCTCAGTTCACTCAAGTAGAAGTAGTGTGGATAAATAAGCTCATCCATGAGCATTTACTTTTTGCAGTGTGATTAGATTTTTAGCAGGCTTATCAATTATTTTTTTTGAATAAGTGGTGGAAGATTTCAAAAGTTTTCAGAGGTTTATTGAACAGTTGACCGTATAGCCCAATGGATAAGGAACATATATGCAAGTTCTTGCCAGCACGCAGGGAGCATGCCATCCCCAGACGAGGCCAGATGTTATCTCTTGATTTGTATTCTAAAGATATTCACTGAAATACTTCCAATTGGTTTCAAAAGGTCAAGTCTCCCCAGAATCATAATGATTTCATTAAGTCCTCAAGTCACCTTTGCATCTGTTTCCTCTGGATTCAAAACCCATTCTTCTTCATGTCTTAATCCAAGTCTTCCAAGAGGTATGGAATAAACATTTTCCTAGTTTAAATGTTTTTAAAATTTAAAATTATATATTAAAAAAAGTTGAATATATATTATTTTATTCATATACCTTTTTTAAATATATGATTTAAAAAATGTTATACTTTGGTACCTCTTTCATGTTAAGTTCTTGGATGTCTTAAGATCATTTCCATCCTACTCCATATGAAACATTAATCAATTGCATAGTCATGTTAAGACAATCGTTCAAGTACCAAGATAAGCAGAGGGAAAATCACACCAAATGTCATGGAAAGAGATTACCTGTAGAGAAAATCATTTGATCATTTAATATCAAATGGAATGTTTCTTTGGTAAGTTCAGGTTGGAGAGGGTTCATTTTGAGGTTGCAGCTATGTTGTTGGAAAGATTGGGTACAATGGGTCATGAAAGCATTTCCTCCCATCATAGAAGGGCGAAAAATCTTGTTCTCCTTTGTCAGCTTCACTGTGAAAATAGTTTCAACCTCATGATGAGTTGGAGGGCTAAATGGTTTTCTTCAGACGACACCAATTTCTCTTAATAATGTTTGTAATTATGAATTCCTGTGTACCATCTATTTATACTTTGATATAAATTTGGGGGCTACAAAATCATATCCTGGGTTCAGTGGAACACATAAATCTCTATGCCATTTGGAATGATATAAAAATTATCGAAGGACAAATCAACTCGAGCACTGTGAATGCTAAGTGAAAAAGCTTAAGTACTCTGTCCAGATACCATAAGAAGTACTAATGGAGTGAGCTATTGTATGGATGCTTTTCTTTCATTTGCTCTCATCGCAACATGAGAAAATAATCTTTAAAGTCTAGCTGGACCATCGACAGGAAGAATTAAATTGGTGGGGTGTTTCTTTGATGAAGAATATTGGGCCTCAAAGATCTTGAACACAAGTGGCAGGATATTTGTCAAAGATTATATCTGAAGACAGGCAGAGGATCGATCCTATCATCTCCGGGTTATCAGGGATTTAGTTAACATCTTTTAAATGGATAGGTGGCAGATCATTTCTATATGTCAATATAAGTATTCAAAAAGGGATCATCCAGGTTTCATTAAACCCAGCTCACGCCAAGCATCAACACAAGTGTTCAAAAGAGAACCTGGCAGCTACAGAGTTCTGCGAAAAATAATTTCCCAGTTTCGGGTGCATGTAATAGTTGGCAGAGGAATTTGATGAGTTCCAAGAGAAGAGGACCAATCCCAGATATTTTAGGCATCAAATCAGCAAACCAAAGATCAGTTCCACAATTGAGGAAACAATTTCGCAATTCTTAAATTCTTCTGATGTATCAGAGATCTCATTCATTTTCTAAATCTATTACTAGACTTTTTAGTTACGAAGAGTTGGTAACATCTCGTATCTTCTAATTTTTATAAATTATATCATGGGACAATGTGGGAGAGAGAGAGTTCCGGACGAGGGGTGAGGCAGGGTTAGAATAAAGCTGCTATTGTTGGTTGCAGGAAGACATGTAATTATTTTGAAGAGATGCTTTGGAGTGATTACAGTCGAGATGATCCCTATGCTATTTTATTATGAATTGATAAACTATGTGTTGTTCATGATTTTTTTTTGTGTATGGTCCTTATGCATCCATACCAGAATTCTTATGAGTTATACGCATGTTTATTAAGGATCTGGAATGGGATTAGCTCACTCTTTCTGTAAGTTCATGCTCGTAGACCTTCATATTAAAGTATGTCACATTTATATATTTGCTATGTTTTCCTGATCTCAGCGATTTTCATGTGCAAATGAACTCTCAAACCTAATCATTCATTCAACAATTTTAAGATTTCTCTAAGCTTGTCCCTAGCAATCAGGGTTCAACTTTAGTGATAACATCTTTTGGCACCATTGTCGGGGACGGAGGAACGAAGACATACTTCCCTGGGCTATACAACAACGAATATATCTAGTATTTGATGGTGAACAAGGGCTGGTGACATATTGACTGCAAATTCTTCATCGGGCGACTCTAAAGATTTCAGAGGCGACTCCATTGATTGAAGATCATTGATTGAGGATCCAGTATGAAATCAGATAATTTAATGAGGGCCATCGTGGCTCGTAGGTTTGCACCTCTTGTTTTTTCCAAAGTTCCTTGTTTCCCACATCCAATATCGAGTATGTCAAAATGGGGAGATTTTCGGCCTATTTTCAGAGAAAAGAAAGAAGACATTCCTGCACATCACCTCATTAACTTTCATGAGTGCATGGATCTACTTGATCTACAACACGAATATGTTCATATGAATATGTTCATGTATTCCTTGGATGGTGATGCACGTAAATGGTATTTCTCATTGCCTCCTTCCAGTATTTCATCATTGAAGGATTTTCACAGAGTATTCAATCAGCACTACAAAAGGTACTTTTCAGATGAGTTCTTATTTGATAATTGCTGTGAGCAATATGAATTGCATTCTAAAGTTGAAGATATAAATAGAGAAGAGTCTTTTCCTCACAATTTACATCATCTTTCAAATGATATCCACTGTGATATGCCTCATCATAAACATGAATTAGAAAAAAGTAATGAAGAAGCTGAGGACTTTCCTATTACTTCTATTTCTAATTTTTATGAATATGAAGAATTAGTTTCTTTAGCTACACATGGAGATGATCAGCGTTTTGTTGGTCAAATATTCGTTGAAATCAGTAAGGCTAGCCCACAGTTTCCATATTTGTTGATCAAGGGAAGTAGCAGTAGTCATGAGGAACAGGATTTTCAGCGACTGTCTAATCTCCAGTTAGAGCATCAACAAGATCTTTCACATTATGATAAGGAACAAGGTGATAATGTTCCAAATTTGTTTCAAGATTTTATTATTGATACTTCTATACAAAAAGTTTCATCTCTGTCATTAGGATATTATCTTGATGCTCCTATATTCGATCAACATATTGATGTAGAAGATCGAGAACATACCTTTTCCTTTCTTTCAAAAACTGTCAGCCGTGATAAGTTAGCGTATCATCATGATGAATTCAAATTATAGAGATATGGTGAAAGGAAGCAGAAAGGTTCAGATAAGCAGTCCATCATGCATGTTTCTCTGACAGTGGTTGAGTGGTCCACATTCATCATTGACATCAATGAAGGAAAAGATCAACATAAAGAGGTATTTCTTTGTGACAATTATGACCCTATTGTCGATTATTTGGAATCTATGAGTAGCATGAATGTCAAAACATTTTTGTCAGACAATGAATGTTTCTGTTATCAACTATATTTCTGCATGATATGGCTTCCTTTATTTTTCGGGTTAAGATCAAAAACAGGTTCAGTAAATCAGTTTCCATGGCTTCATTGGAAGCATGACTTTACTTGATCAGGCAGCAGCTCAGTTCACTCAAGTAGAATTAGTGTGGATAAATAAGCTCATCCATGAGCATTTACTTTTTGCAGTGTGATTAGATTTTTAGCAGGTTTATCAATTATTTTGTTTGAATAAGTGGTGGCAGATTTCAAAAGGTTTCAGAGGTTGATTGAATAGTTGACCGTATAGCCCAATGGATGAGGCACAGATATGAAAGTTCTTGACATCTCACAGGGAGCATGCCATCCCCAGACGAGGCCAGATGTTATCTCTTGATTTGTATTCAAAATATATTCACTCAAATACTTCCAATTGGTTTCAAAAGGTCAAGTCTCCCCAGAATAAAAATGCTTTCATTAAGTCCTCAAGTCACCTTTGCATCTGTTTCCTTTGGATTCAAAACCCATTCTTCTTCATGTCTTAATCCAAGTCTTCCAAGAGGTATGGAATAAACATTTTATTAGTTTAAATGTTTTTAAAATTTAAAATTATATATTAAAAAAAGTTGAATATATATTATTTTATTCATATACCTTTTTTAAATATATGATTTAAAAAATGTTATACTTTCATACCTCTTTCATGTTAAGGTATTGGATGTCTTAAGATCATTCCCATCCTACTCCATATGAAACATTAAGCCAATGCATAGTCATGTTAAGACAATCGTCCAAGTACTGAGATAAGCATCAAGAAAATCACACCAAATGTCGTGGAAAGAGATTACCTGTCAAGAAAAGCATTTGATCATTTAATATCAAATGGAATGTTTCTTTGGTAAGTTCAGGTTGGAGAGGGTTCATTTCGAGGTTGCAGCTCTATTGTTGGAAATATTGGGTACAATGGGTCATGAAAGCATTTCCTCCCATCATAGAAGGACACAAAATATTGTTCTCCTTTGTCAGCTTTACTGCGAAAATAGTTTCAACCTCATGATGAGTTGGAGGGCTAAATGGTTTTGTTCAGGCGACACCAATTTCTCTTAATAATGTTTGTAATTTTGAATTCCTGTGTACCGTCTATTTATACTTTGCTATAACTTTGGGGGATACAAAATCATATCCTGGGTTAAGTGGAACACATAAATCTCTATGCCATTTGGAATGATATAAAAAGTATCGAAGGACAAATCGGCCTGAGCAAAGTGAATGCTAAGAGAAAAAGCTTAAGTACTCTGTCCAGATACCATAAGAAGTACTAATGGAGGGATCTATTGTATGGATGATTTTCTTTCATTTGCTCTCATCGCAACATGAGAAAATAATCTTTAAAGTCTAGTTGGACCATCGACAGGCAGAATTAAATTGGTGGGGTGTTTCTTTGATGAAGAATATTGGGCCTCAAAGATCTTGAACACAAGTGGCAGGATATTTGTCAAAATTATATCTGAAGACGGGCAGAGTAACGATCTTATCATCTATGGGTTATCAGGGATTTAGTTAACATCTTTTAAATGGATAGGTGGCAGATCATTTCTAGATGTCAAGATAAGTATTCAAAAAGGGATCATCTAGGTTTCATTAAACCAAGCTCACACCAAGCATCACCTCGAGTGTTAAAAAGAGAACCTGGCAGCTACAGAGTTCTATGAAAAATAATTTCCCAGTTCTGGGTGCATGTAATAGTTGGCGGAGGAATTTGATGAGTTACAAGACAAGAGGAGCAATCCCAGATTTTTTAGGCATCAAATCAGTAAACCAAAGATCAATTCCACAATTGAGGAAGCAGTTTAGCAATTCTTAAATTCTTCTGATGTATCAGAGATCTCATTAATTCTCTAAATCTATTATTAGACTTTTTAGTTCCGAGGAGCTGGTAACATCTCTTATATTCTAATTTTTATAAATTCTATCATGGGACAACGTGGCAGAGAGAGAGTTCCAGCAGAGGGGAGAGGGAGGGTTAGAATAAAGTTGCTAGTGTTGGTTGCAAGCAGACATGTACTTATTTTGAAGAGATGCTTTGGAGTGATTATAGTCGAGATGAGCCCTATGCTATTTTATTATGAATTGATAAATTATGTGTTGTTCATGATTTTTTTTTGTGTATGGGCCTCATGCATCCATTCCAAAATTCTTATGAGTTATACGCATGTTTATTAAGGATCTGTAATGGGATTAGCTCACTCTTTCTATAAGTTCATGCTCGTAGACCTTCATATTACAGTATGTCACGTTTATATATCTGCTATGTTTTCCTGATCTCAGCGATATTCATGTGCAAATGAACTCTCAAACCTAATCATCCATTCAACCATTTTAAGATTTCTCGAAGCTTGACCCTCGCAGTCAGGGTTCAACTTTAGTGATAACATCATTTGGCGTTGTTGTCGAGGATGGAGGAATGACGACATACTTCCCCGGGCTGTACAACAATGAATATATCCATTCTTTGATGGTGAACAAGGGCTGGTGACATATTGACTGCAAATTCTTCATCGGGCGACTCTAAAGAATACAGAGGCGACTCCATTGATTGATTATCACTGATTAAGGATCCGGTATGACATCAGATAATTGAATGAGGGACATGGTGGCTCGTAGGTTTTCACCTCTTGACTTTTCCGAAGTGCCTGGTTTCCCACATCCAGTACCGAGTATGTCGGAATGGGGAGATTTTCTGCCTATTTTCAAAGAAAAGAAAGAAGACATTCCTCCACATCACCTCATTAAGTTTCATGAGTGCATGGATCTGCTTGATCTACAACATGAAGATGTTCATGTATTCATTGGATGGTGATGCACGTAAATGGTATTTCTCATTGCCTCCTTCCTGTATTTCATCATTGAAGGATTTTCATAGAGTATTCAATCAGCACTGCAAAAGGTACTTTTTAGATGAGTTCTTATTTGATAATTGCTATGAGCAATATGAATTGCATTCTAAAGTTGAAGATCTAAATAGAGAAGAGTCTTTTCCTCACAATTTACATCATCTTTCAAATGATATCCACTGTGATATGCCTCGTCATAAACATGAATTAGAAAAAATTAATGAAGACGCTGAGGACTTTCCTATTACTTCTATTTATGATTTTTATGAATATGAAGAATTAGTTTCTTTAGCTACACATAGAGATGATCAGCTTTCTGTTGGTCAAATATTTGTTGAAATCTTTAAGGCTAGCCCACATTTTCCAGATTTGTTGATCAAGGGAATTTGCAGTAGTCATGAGGAACAGGATTTTCAGGGACTGTCTAATCTCCAGTTCGAGAATCAATAAGATATTTCAAATTATGACAAGGAACAAGGTGATAATGTTCCAAATTTGTTTCAAGATTTTATTGTTAATACTTCTATACAAAAAGTTTCATCTCTGTCATTAGGATCTTATCTTGATGCTCCTATATTTGATCAACACATTTATTGTAGAAGATCAAGAACATACCTTTTCCTTTCTTTCAAAAACTGTCAGTCGTGACAAGCTAGCGTATCAGCATGATGAATTCAAATTAACGAGATATGGTGAAGGGGAGCGTAAAGGTTCAGATCAACAATCCATCATGTATGTTTCTCTGACAGAGGTTGAGCGGTCCACATTCATCATTCACATCAGTGAAGGAAAAGATCAGCATAAAGAGGTATTTCTTTGTGACAATTATGACCCTATTGCCGATTATTTGGAATCTATGAGTAGCATGAATGTCAAAACATTTTTGTCAGACAATGATTGTTTATGTTATCAACTATATTTCTGCATGATATGGCTTCCATTATTTTTCAGGTTAAGATCAAGAATAGGTTCAGTAAATGAGTTTCCATGGCTTCATTAGAAGCATGACTTTACTTGATCAGGTAGCAGCTCAGTTGCCTCAAGTAGAAGTAGTGTGGATAAATAACGTCATCCATGAGCATTTACTTTTTGTAGTGTGATTAGATTTTTAGCAAGTTTATCAATTATTTTGTTTGAATAAGTGGTGGCAGATTTCAAAACTTTTCAGAGGTTGATTGAACAGTTGACCATATAGCCCAATGGATAAGGCACAGATCCGCAAGTTCTTGGCAGATCGCAGGGATCATGCAATCCCCAGACGAGGCCAGATGTTCTCTCTTGGTTTGTATTCTAAAGATATTCACTGAAATACTTCCAATTGGTTTCAAAAGGTCAAGTCTCCCCAGAATCAAAATGCTTTCATTAAGTCCTCAAGTCACCTTTGCATCTGTTTCCTTTGGAGTCAAAACCCATTCTTCTTCATGTCTTAATCCAAGTCTTCCAAGAGGTATGGAATAAACATTTTATTAGTTTAAAGGTTTTTAAAATTTTAAATTATATATTAAAAAAGGTTGAATATATATTATTTTATTCATATACCTTTTTTAAATATATGATTTAAAAAATGTTATACTTTGGTACCTCTTTCATGTTAAGGTCTTTGATGTCTTAAGATCATTTCCATCCTACTCAATATGAAACATTAAGCCAGTGCATAGTCATGTTAAGACAATCGTCCAAGTACCGAGATAAGCATCGGGCAAATAACACCAAATGTCATGGAAAGAGATTACCCGTCGAGAAAAGCATTTGATCATTTAATATCAAATGGAATGTTTCTTTGGTAAGTTTAGGTTGGAGAGGGTTCATTTCGAGGTTGCAGCTCTATTGTTGCTAATATTGGGTATAATGGGTCATGAAAGCATTTCCCCCCATCATAGAAGGGCACAAAATCCTATTCTCCTTTGTCAGCTTCACTGCGAAAACAGTTTCAACCTCTTGATGAATTGGAGGGCTAAATTGTTTTGTTTAGACGACACCAATTTCTCTTAATAATGTTTGTAATTTTGAATTCCTATGTACCATCTATTTATACTTTGCTATAACTTTGGGGGATACAAAATCATATCCTAGGTTAAGTGGAACACATAAATCTCTATGCCATTTGGAATGATGTAAAAAGTATCGAAGGACAAATCAGCCTGCGCACTGTGAATGCTAAGTGAAAAAGCTTAAGTACTCTGTCCAGATACCATAAGAAGTACTAATGGAGTGAGCTATTGTATGGATGCTTTGCTTTCATTTTCTCTCATCGCAACATGAGAAAATAATCTTTAAAGTCTAGCTGGACCATCGACAGGAAGAATTAAATTGGTGGGATGTTTCTTTGCTGAAGAATATTGGGCCTCAATGATCTTGAACGCAAGTGGCAGGATATTTGTCAAAGATGATATCTGAAGACGGGAAGAGGATCGATCTTATCATCTTCGGGTTATCAAGGATTTAGTTAACATATTTTAAATGGATAGGTGGCAGATCATTTCTAGATGTCAAGATAAGTATTCAAAAAGGGATCATCCAGGTTTCATTAAACCAAGATCACGCAAGCATCAACACAAGTGTTAAAAAGATAGCTTGGCAGCTACAGAGTTCTACGAAAAATAATTTCCCAGTTTCGGGTGCATGTAATAGTTGGCAGAGGAATTTGATGAGTTCCAAGAGAAGAGGACCAATCCCATATTTTTTAGGCATCAAATCAGTAAACCAAAGATCAGTTCCACAATTGAGGAAACAGTTTAGCAATTCTTAAATTATTTTGATGTATCGGAGATCTCGTTCATTTTCTAAATCTATTATTAGACTTTTTAGTTCCGAAGAGCTGGTAACATCTCTTATCTTCTCATTTTTATAAATTCTATCATGGGTCAATGTGGCAGAGAGAGTTCCAGCCGAGGGCTGAGGCAGGGTTATAATAAATTTGCTACTATTGGTTACACGCAGACATGTACTTATTTTGAAGATATGCCTTGGAGTGATTACAGTCGAGATGAACCCTATGCTATTTTATTATGAATTGATAAATTATGTGTTGTTCATGATTTTGTTTTGTGTATGGTCCTTATGCATCCATACCAGAATTCTTATGAGTTATACACATGTTTCTTAAGGATCTGGAATGGGATTAGCTCACTCTTTCTTTAAGTTCATGCTCGTAGACCTTCATATTACAGTATGTCACATTTATATATCTTCTATGTTTTCCTGATCTCAGTGATATTCATGTGCAAATGAACTCTCAAACCTAATCATCCATTCAACAATTTTAAGATTTATCTAGGCTTTACCCTAGTAGTCAGGGTTCAACTTTAGTGATAACAGAGCTGCAATATTGCCATAATCCTTGACAAACTTGTGACAATAGCCAGTCAACCCCAGAAAACCACGAAGGCTCTTGAGTGTCTGAGGATGCAGACAATTGTTCATGGCAGTGATTTTGGTAGGATCCACGCGAACCCCTTGTGCTGAAATAACGTGCCCGAGATACCCGACTTCCTTCTATCCAAAAACAAATTTAAACTGTTTGGTGTGGAGATGATGGTCAGAGAAAAGTTGCATTACAAGATCCAAATGTTAGAGATGTTCAGCCCATGTTTTACTGTAGATGAGGATATCATCAAAGAAGACCAGAATGAATTTCCGCATGTAGGGCCGTAAAATTTTATTCATCAATGCCTAGAATGTGGAAGGAGCATTAGTGAGGCCAAAGGGCATGACCAAAAACTCATAGTGGCCATCATTTTTTCGGAAAGTGCTTTTAGGGATATCACCCTCATGAACCCGAATTTGATGATACCCATAATGAAGATCCAAGTTGGAGAAAAATTGAGCACCATGAATCTCATCAAGAAGATCAACAACAATAGGAATTAGAAACTTATCCTTGATTGTGAGGTGATTAAGTGCTTGAAAGTCAATGTATAGGTGCCATGACCCATCTTTTTTGTGGACAAGAAGAACTGGTGAAGAAAAGGAACTAATGCTTGGGAGAATAATTCCTTGCTTCAGTAAGTCCCGAACGAGCATTTCAATCTATGTTTTTTGGTGAAATGGGTAGCGATAGGGCCTGATGTTGGGAGGAACGCTTCCAGGAAGGAGCTGAATATGATGGTCCTCTGGCCTTGAAGGTGGCAATCCCACTAGTTCAACAAAGACACCTGTATATCGATCCAGAATTTGTTGTAGATCCAAGGGAGTAGTGGAGACCATTGATGGTTGCATCAGAATGGAATGGATCTTAGCGATGACACCATGTGAATTCTTCTTGAGTTTCTCCATGCGATGTGAACTGATGATCCTGAGATACCCTGGTTGTAAGCCTGCCAATGTGTGTTTCTGTCCATTGGGTGAAAACTGCATTTAAAGTTCAGCAAAATCCCATAAGGTGGGGCTAAGTGTGCATAGCCATTGAGGGCCCAAAATCACATCACATTCACCTAAGTTCAAGGCAAACATGTCAGAACACGGGTTATAATATCCCATAAAGATACACACATTGCAACACTTCCCTTTTCAATGTAAGGTGCCCCCATTGGCTACCATGACTTCAAAGTTGGAGTAAAGATGGACAAAACAATCCGCCTGTTTGGCAATCCGAGGGTCAATGAAGTTATGAGTGCTACCAAAATCAATGAGTATCATTAGAAGAAGCCTCTTGAAGTAACCCCTGACCCGCATTGTTTGGGGGGTGGTGATTCCAGCTAAAGCATGGAGAGATATCTCTGGGTGGTCGTTCTGAGACGGAGGGTCAATAGGAGGCTCCTAGATGTCGACCTAATCATCTATTGTATCTGGAGCTTGTTCACCAATTTCAGAGGCAAGCGGAAAATCCACATCCAAGAGATAGAGCTTTTGTTCAACACATCTATGTCCTCGAGTGAATTTTTCATCACAATTATAACAAATTCCTTTTTCTCTGTGTTTCGGCATCTCTGTTTCGGACAAATGATTGATAAGAGTTGGTCGAGGAGATGGCGGGATGGGAGGTTGTTGAGAACCCATATTTCTTAAGGGAAAAAAAGTGGGTTTGGAGCACTGTTGGGCTGCAATCTTGTCTTCTGCCAACTTAGCCAGCCCCAAGGCTTCCATCATTGTGTTGGGACTAAATATTTTGACCTCAAAGCGGATAGCATCCTTTAGACCACTGATAAAACAACTCCTGTAGAAGTCATCAGGCAATCCTTTGGTGTGGTTGGATAGTTTCTCAAATTCGGTTTGATACTCTCTCATAGTTCTAGTTTGGAGAAGTTTAGTGAGGGCTCCTATGAAGTCATCAAAAGCACTAGGACCAAATCGTTGCAAAACATGCTGGCAAAAATCTGGCCATTTTGGCTCTTCATGAACCTTGATGTACCAACGGTACCATTGAAGAGATTCCTGTTCCAAATGAAAGGATGCAAGTGGAACTTTGGTGACATCAAAAGTATTATGTAGATTACAATATTGTTATGCCCGATAGTTCCATCCAGTCGGATCAATACCATTGAAGCGAGGAAAATCAAGCTTCGGACCACGGAAATTGTTAGAAGAAGAGAATCCATTGTCTGAAGAAGACTCTAACTGTCGTTTATTGTTCATGACTGAATGCTCAAGATGGAGGCCAAGAAATTTTTCATCCAGATCCTGGAGTTTGGTTTTGAGGGCTGCAATTTCTTCCTCCATGGCTTTTGCTCCTACGCAAGTGACAATCATAACCAGGAGTTTTTTTTTGAGTGGGTAGAAAAACAAAAACAGAAACTGTTTTAGTAAAGGAAAATATGGATTTGGGAAAAAATCAGATGGGTAATTTGGGTTTGACTAGGTTTTGGACACTTTCGAATGGACAGGAAAGCAAAAAAGTAGTATTTTAGAAGCGAGGTGAAAACAAGGGAGATATGGCAAAAAAAACAGAAATGGATCTGCAACGATGTGGAAGGGATCGGAAACAGATGGATCTACAATAGCGCAAAAGTGATCGGTAACAGATGGATCTACAACAGCGTGAAAGGGATTGACAACATATGGATCTACAACAACGCAGAAGTGATTGGCAATAGATGGATTTGCAACAGCATGGAATGGATCGACAACAGATGGATCTGAAATGGTGCGGAAGTGATCGACAACAATTATAGACAGAGGAAATCTATGATTTATTAGCTGAAAATAGATATGAACCCCAGGTATGCTCAGCTTCCTAACGGTTCAGGGGATTCACTCGACAACCAATGTTGTTTGATGACTAGTGTATTGGGGCAGTACCCCTCACTCCACGGCTCAGGAAAAAATGATAACCGCTTTGCCACAAACGATAGCTCTTGGTTTACCTCATGGGTGGGAACTAGTCAATCAGGTAGGGGTCATTGCCCTTTTCGCTAGCAGGTCCTCTCAATGGCAAACTACTTTAAGGTTCCTGTGATACTCCTCACAATGACTTTTAGGGATTATGCCCAAGTAATTCCCACAGTTAAGCGGATAGGGATTATTCCCAGATCCGAACTTGCAACAGATGCGAAAAACAAAATTGGCATAAATTTCACCCAACGAGCTCAAGAAAGTGCTCTGATACCAGATGTGAGGAACCTGCAACAATTAATTGATAAAATGCACAATATATGAGATCATGGAATATTTTATTGATCGCACGCCACTTCGAGGGGGAAACCTCCTTTGAGCAATCTTAATACAAATAAATTCACGGTGCCTTCATTAGCCTCAACACAAACTTATATACTAAGTCTAGGCGCCAATACTATGGGTCAATACCATGGGCCAATACAAACTATGGATCAACAAATACTACAGGATGACTTACAAAGCATATGCGTCCAACAACAATAATACAAACTATGGATCAACAAATACTATGGGACAACTTACAAAGCATATGCATCCAACAACAATATACTAACAAAGTAAAGAGAAGGGTTGACATGGGTTCCTAACAGTAATTGTCCTTTAAAGAGCACTTATTGATATTTTTGAAGTCGACACACAAATGAATTTCTTTGTTTTTCTTCCTAACTAGTACTAGGTTAGCCACCCACTCTGAATATCTGAAAGGAATAATGATTTTAGCATCAAGTAATTTTCTCACTTCATTTTCAAATGCAGGGAGTAAAATAGGATTCACTTGTCTTAAATTTTGCTTTATTGGCTTAGTATCAATATTTAGAGGGATCTTGTGGTGTATGATAGTTGTATCGTAAGTTTTCAAATCTTCATAGTTCCAGGACAAAAGTCCATATATTCTATAAAAATATCGTCATATATTTTCCTTTGCTCGGTTGTCAGGGACTGTGAAATTTTGATGAATTTTGGTTCCTTCGAGGTACCAATGTTCACTTCATGTACAACCTCAGTAGTTGGTTGTACTGTTGGTTTCACTGGGATCTCGTTCTTATCAAACAATTTTTTTAAAGGAACTAGACCCTTAGGGATGTAGTTGTTCTTTAGTTGAAGGATCTTGCGACAATCAGTTTGTTGTGTTAATTCAAGGGTTGTTCCCTCCTCTGTCTATAAGATACTTTCCCTTTCATACTCTTCATGACTGTCTATGTTAGTACCCAAAAAATCATCCATAAGTTGTAGGAATCATTTAATCTACTCATCATCCTCAAATACCTACAAATTATTAATACTATCAAGAATAGAGGGGTGATAGCACATTTCCACTTCATACTTGAACTTTGGTTTCTTGGGGGGTTTAAATGTGATAGCTGTTAGGGCCAATGAATCAGCCTGTTGATTGCACTCCCTTGAGACAAAAGGTATATTGAAAGCATCAAATAAATTCTCAATAAGATCCAAAACAAGGTTCTGGTATGCCATAAGCCTTGGATGTTTCTTTTGGTATATACCTTTGATCTAATTTACCACCAACTCAGAGTCTCCAAAAAATGCCAGCTTAGTCATTTTGAAGTTTGTAGTAGCTCTGATGCCTAGGATGAGGGCCTCGTATTCAGCAACATTGTTGGTAGTATCAAAATATAGCTTATAGTACAACATAATTTCTTCTGTTACTGGTGAGGATAGCACTGCACCAGCCCCAGATTCCTCTTTGGTCGAGGCTCCGTCAAAATATAGTTTCCAAACTTGATTTTGGTTATCTCCATCAGTAGGTTTAGTCACTTGAGCTTCCACAATTTCCTTTCCATAGGACACACCTAGTGACAACATGTAGCAACCCATATGCTCATCGGTGGCATATATAGGATAATTCATAGGACTATGTTTGTCACTTATCACATACGCAAGCATAGATTCTCTATATAGGCGTATGGTTTCTCCAGCAAACATGGGTATTGTAGCATATTTCATATCCATATGCATAGTACCTCCCAATTTTTTAGCCCATCTTCTTGATAGAAGCATACCATATTTGGTTGGGACATATGCTACTACCACATCCATCATTACACTTTTGGCTGGTAAATGGGAGAGAGTAACTGCTAAATCTTTTATCATACCTATACACTTCACTTTCCTGGAGTCAAAATTGTAGAGATCATGATATGGCCTAGTAATGTCTAGTCCCAATTGTTCCATGATAACTTTTGGCATCAAATTGTGGGATGCGCCAGATTTTAGCATACAATTGTGGAGGATCTTATCATGTAAATTAAGGGTAACATAAAAAGGAGTAGTGGACTCTTCTTTGTCATCAATATGAGGGCCACATTGAAAAGCTGGGAATTCATCGTTCAAATTTATAGTATCCCGTTGGTCAGTAACTTCGACTTTGTGCAACATCTTATTGATTTGTTTCTGATACAGAGTATTTTTTATTAACTCAGACAAAGGGAAAAATATCTTTAGTTTTCTCAATTCATGTTCCATATTAAAAGGAATATTATTTTCTTTGTGCTCTTTAAGCTCTAGTTCCAGCTTTTTGTGGGGGATGACATCTGGTTTAGCTTGGCCATATGAGACTGGGACTTTAGTAGTTTTGTCCTTTGATGGGTCACTTTTCTTTATTAGGGGAAATGCTTGGGAATGTTTTTCTCGAGCCGGATTCTGGGAAGATTTCTTAGGAGGATTATTTCTCAGTCTAGTGACTGACTCTGGCCTAGGCCTAAGATCATATTTCCTTTGCAACTCATCATGTAGAGTGTCTGGGAACAATGAATTATCACAAGAGGATGAATCACTTTCTCGAGGATTTTTATGATTTTTGGAAACTTGGTTAGGAAAAATAGAGTTTTCATAGTCATCTTTAGTGAGATGAATGAGGTAGGATTATTCTTCCATCCAATTCAATTGTTTCTCGAATTCCTCATAAATTGCATCCCTAGGTATTTCGATCAGATTTTTATCACTATCTATGACCAGTGGCCTTAATGGTTGTTCTTCATTTTTCCTTTCTTGTTATGTAATCTGAGGATTGTAAGGCCTTCTAAACTGATTGGGAGGACGAGCAGGGGATTGTCTGTTAGGACTGTTATTTTCCAATTCCATTCAAGTAACTTTCTTTCACAGGTTTTTGATAATGTGGGTCATTTCTTCAATCTTTGCTTATTGAGAGTCCTTAACTCCTGAGGATATACTCTCTTATTTCACTTTCCCTTTGTCTTTTTTCTCATCGTCATTAATCAATTTTATTTTACCACTGGCCCTCATATTTCCTTCGACGTCTATAGCATCATCTTGCATTATACTAAGGGAGGGTGATGTTTCTCTTAGCATGATGGTGAAATCGGAGGGAAAATAACCTGCATATGTAGCCTGGGTCGCGGCTTCTGTAGGTCGGATAGCCTTTGGGATTCTATTATATACTTTGTTGAATCCCGCAGTGAAATCTTTTGGTATATACCTTTGATCTAATTTACCATCAACTCAGAGTCTCCAAAAAATGCCAGCTTAGTGATTTTGAAGTTTGTAGTAGCTTTGAGGCCTAGGATGAGGGCCTCGTATTCAGCAACATTGTTGGTAGTATCAAAATATAGCTTATAGTACAACATAATTTCTTATGTTACTGGTGAGGATAGCACTGCACCAGCCCCAAATTCCTCTTTGGTAGAGGCTCCGTCAAAATATAGTTTCCAAACTTGATTTTGGTTATCTCCATCAGTAGGTTTAGTCACTTGAGCTTCCACAATTTCCTTTCCATAGGACACACCTAGTGACAACATGTAGCAACCCATATGCTCATCGGT
The DNA here is from genome assembly GCA_027924585.1 of Larix kaempferi. Taxonomy (NCBI): domain Eukaryota; kingdom Viridiplantae; phylum Streptophyta; class Pinopsida; order Pinales; family Pinaceae; genus Larix; species Larix kaempferi. The sequence continues at coordinate 10,972,677 of BSBM01000206.1, forward strand.
GGCATATATAGGATAATTCATAGGACTATGTTTGTCCCTTATCACATACGCAAGCATAGATTCTCTATATAGGCGTATGGTTTCTCCAGCAAGCATGGGTATTGTAGCATATTTCATATCCATATGCATAGTACCTCCCAATTTTTTAGCCCATCTTCTTGATAGAAGCATACCATATTTGGTTGGGACATATGCTACTACCACATCCATCATTACACTTTTGGTTGGTAAATGGGAGAGATTAACTGCTAAATCTTTTATCATACCTATACACTTCACTTTCCTGGAGTCAAAACTGTAGAGATCATGATATGGCCTAGTAATTTCTAGTCCCAATTGTTCCATGATAACTTTTGGCATCAAATTGTGGTATGCGCCTGATTTTAGCATACAGTTGTGGAGGATCTTATCATGCAAATTAAGGGTAACATAAAAAGGAGTAATGGGCTCTTCTTTGTCATCAATATGAGGGCCACATTGAAAAGCTGGGGATTCATCGTTCAGATTTATAGTATCCCGCTGGTCAGTAGCTTCGACTTTGTGCAACATCTTATTGATTTGTTTCCGATACAGAGTATTTTTTATTAAATCAGACAAAGGGAAAAACATCTTTAGTTTTCTCAATTCATGTCCCATATTAAAAGGAATATTATTTTCTTTGTGCTCTTTAATCTCTAGTTCCAGCTTTTTGTGGGGGATGACATCTGGTTTAGCTTGGCCATATGAGACTGGGACTTTAGTAGTTTTGTCCTTTGATGGGTCACTTTTCTTTATTAGGGGAAATTCTTGGGAATATTTTTCTCGAGCCGGATTCTGGGAAGATTTCTTAGGAGGATTATTTCTCGGTCTAGTGACTGACTCTGGCCTAGGCCTAAGATCATATTTCCTTTGCAACTCATCATGTAGAGTGTCTGGGAACAATGAATTATCACAAGAGGATGAATCACTTTCTCGAGGATTTTTATGAGTTTTGGCAACTTGTTTAGGAAAAATAGAGTTTTCATAGTCATCTTTAGTGAGATGAATGAGGTAGGAGTATTCTTCCATCCAATTCAATTGTTTCTCAAATTCCTCATAAATTTCATCCCTAGGTATTTCGATTAGATTTTTATCGCTATCTATGACCAGTGGTCTTAATGGTTGTTCTTCATTTTTCCTTTCTTGTTATGTAATCTAAGGATTGTAAGGCCTTCTGAACTGATTGGGAGGATGAGCAGGGGATTGTCTGTTAGGACTGTTATTTTCCAATTCCATTCAAGTAACTTTGTTTCACAGGTTTTTGATAATGTGGGTCATTTCTTCAATCTTTGCTTCTTGAGAGTCCTTAACTTCTGAGGATATACTCTCTTATTTCACTTTCCCTTTGTCTTTTTGCTCATCGTCATTAGTCAATTTTATTTTACCACTGGCCCTCATATTTCCTTCGACGTCTATAGCATCATCTTGCATTCTACTGAGGGAGGGTGATCTTTCTCTTACCATGATGGTGAAATTGGAGGGAAAATAACCTGCATATGTAGCCTGGGTCGTGGCTTCTATAGGTCAGATAGCCTTTGGGATTCTATTATATACTTTGTTCAATCCTGCAATGAAATCTACCACATTTTCAATAGTGCTCTTTCTTAGGGTAGAAAATTATGTTAGATAATACAAGTTATCACGCTTAACTCCCCTCTTCTTGATGAAAGTGATTTCCAGATTTTCCATAGTTCTGATGGAAGCGTTTGGTAGTGATCTAAACCATTTTTGGGATTCTCCTTCGAGTGATTGGGAGAAGACCCTAATGAATACATCATTGTGATCAATAAAAATGTGGTGAGTGAAATCTTGAAAGCGATCCACATAATATTCTGCGGATGTACCCTTACTGCCATCATATTTGGGTAATAACTTTAGATATTGGGTTGGCATATCATTTAAGGGTGTAGGTATCTATAGAGGTCCATTCTGAATTGCCACCCACCGTGGTGTTCTAGGTGGTGGTCGTCCTCCGCCACCTCCTCCTCTAGACATAAGGTGACTAGAAATTAGCTTCTTGGATTGAGGAGTAATAAAAGAATTGAGTGGATTTTTACGAGTTGAGGATTCTCCGCTTTCAGTGGGAATAGCCTGCAAGCTGAGTAGACCAAAAGGAGTATTGGGATTCTAGGGAGAAGACTCTTTTTAATGGGTTTGAAAATTAAACTCAGATTCGATGAATTGAGGGCCAAACATAGGAGGGGAGAAGCTTCGTCGGTGATGTCCCAATGAAGTGGACTGATACTTTCCACGTCTATGTATCCAGGAGACGGGATCTTGTAAATCCACTAATTCTTCGTGGCTAGGGTTCTGGTGAGTATGTCTACTCCCAGATGCCAATTTTTCTTCGGTGGAGTCGCCAAGTGGATTTTACAGCATGCTGCCTAGTTTCGTCCACTACAAAATCAACAGTGTATGATTTGTCGTTGTCCCCAAGGATGATTGATATTATTGCTTTGTCCTCGACAATGGCGCCAAAAAATATGTTAGTCCCAGAGACATTTTAAGTTCGTATTTCAAACTGTTCCTGGGCATCAATATGTTCCACTATTTTATCTTTTTGAAACACTTAATCCAGAATCATATTATTGATAGTCAAAATAATGATAAACATACTTGATATAATGTGGGCAGCGCTTCTGATATGTCAGTATAAACTTGAATAGATTATGTTTGATGGAATGGCACGAGGGAAGGTACTTGGTTGAAAGTAAATATTTATCTCATGTATACAGAAAACATACTTAGGCGTAGGAATTCAGTAGTTATAAAAAAATGATAACAAAATAAAACCCAATCCTTATGAGAATGATGCAACCATATCTTTATATTATGAATACTTCACAACATAAATAACCCATAAACGATACTTGAATCAAATATCAAATTCGGGAATAATCACATAAGGACTAGTTTTAACTTTTCCAATCATAGAATAAATATGAAAATAGGTATGAGATTACAAAGAGAAGAAAATACTAACTGCACACATCAGAGTTTTGAATCCACAAAACCAAGATAAATCTTGAAGGTTCTTTCTCATTTCTTGATCAGACTGAAATAATCCAAAGTTATACTTCTTACAAAAAAAATTGATGCTTGGCTAGATTGCCTTTATCTATATCTATACATATAGCCTCTATGGGCTTTACAAAATGTACACAAAATCTGTTATATCCCAATGACTTCCAGTTTTTTTGGTTATTTCAAAAAGAATTGGTTACAACAAAATTATATCTGTCAAACTTGTTGATGACTTGTCAGTAGAGGAGACTAGGGTCCTCATTTCTAAGGTGGAGGAATGCTCTATTGCACTGAAGATGTTGGAACTACTAGTTGTGCCATTGAAGTCCTTTCTAGTTGTTGTATCTGCACAAATCTTGTGATATTCTTCCAATATTTACCCATAGGATACTGGAAAACCCTTATCTCTCTGAGGGACATGTCTAGCAGAAAATAATTCTCAAAAGTGGGCTTTGGTAGAGATTTGAAAATGGCTTGGAGGATGTTAAGCATCTCAAAATTTGTACACATCTTATCTACAAATGTTCGACCACTTAGACTTTAATGAGTGTCTTCCAGGTGAAATTCAGAATTCCTTGCGTCCAGTATCATGGCATTGTAATTATATTTTTGATGTAAATATCCATTTCCATCCCAAAAATATGGGAGGATGAGTGGGATAACCTCTTTGAATAATTCCTTGAAGGAATCAACAACTTGCTTTAGCTGGGAAGCCATGTCAGCATAATTAAGCCATCAATCCTTTTGTAATCATTTTATTTGCTTCCATGATTACTTTTGTTCTATCTCGGATGGCATGCACTTGGATCTCATCGAAAGTTTTCTCGTTCAAGAAATCGATTACAGCCTTGGCCAGATCTGCCATTTTGTTCACACTGTTTAGTACTGAACGAGCCTCTTGAGTGATAGCTTTAGCGATTTCCTGTTCCTCTCGAGACACAATGAAATTGCTCCACTGCGCAGTTATCAGGCTGCTACATGTACCCAAATTGTGAACTTAGCACTTTTAAGTAAAGGCTTACCCGTCAATCTTCTCGATAAGTCTTGGACGTCTCTATGGAGATCCTCTCTATACTGTTGTAGTTCTGAGATGGCTAGGTCCCTTTTAGCCAACGTTTCGCTCATACTGTTGAGCTCATCACACTTGGATTTTAGATGATCCTACGCTTGGTCCAGTTGGGAATCCTTAAGCATCATCTCTGCGACCCCTTGTTCAAGTTTTTCAATAGGGTCCACCAAAGAGGAGGCTTGTAAAGTTGAGGCCTTTTGAAGGAGGATTTCTTGATTCTGTTTTTTGGGCTCATTCATCTCATTCTCCAGGGTGATAATATTATATTTGAGCATTTGAATATTGACCAGGGATTTTTCCATCTCATACTGTATTGTCGATACTTCGGCATTTTGCGAATGCTCAACTGTGGGAATGTTGAGTTTCTTTTTTAGGCCAAAAATCTCTTTATATTTTTATTTTAGCATGGCCTAAACTGGAGCCATGTCATTGGGATTTTGAACCAATTTTACAATCTGTTTCTCTAGGTCATCTTTCTTTAACTGCTTTTCTTTATTAGATGACTTCTCGTTCTTCAGTTATTTCTCCAATCTTTGAACATCAGCTTGTATCTTGTCGGTGCTCATGGTATATTTCATCACATCCCTATATACACCTTTACCAGTTTTTTGGTGAAGCTCCATGATATCCTTAGAAGGGAATGCATCTAGATTGACAGTCAATTAGTTGGTTTTGAAGTTTGAGGGCACTTTATTTCCCCCAGGCACCAATGGCTCTAGAATTTCCATCTTTAAGGTCCCTTGCCTCAAATCTAGTGTGGGTAGCATTCTGGACTGTTGTCCCATCTCAAGCTCCTTCTTTGGGAACAAAGTCTTTTGGAGATCAATGTTCTCGTCTTTGATTTGGGAATATAACCCAAAAAATCCTGCTTTCACAGGTGAGTTGGTGACCAGAGCACATTCTGAGGTCAATGTTCCTTCTTTTGAGGCCAAGCCACTGATGGGAAATTATCCAGGATGACAAGCGCTACGGAGGTGGGCGTTGGGTTCACTTTTTATGTCGCGTTGGGTATATTTTCATATTTGGATCTTTTTTCCTTTGACCCAACACTCCCTGATTTATCTGTTTCAACCTCATAGGTCGGCTCCAATATGCTCCTCTTTCCCAATGTGTCCACTTTAAGCGGTGTGGGGATGACTGGTGCCCTGGTGGCCCGGCTTGGTTCCAATGTTGCTTTGCTTTGCTCCCAACTGTCTAATTGGAAATCTTTTCCAATAGTGGGTGTGGCTCATGAAGGTAGGTTGTTTCTCTAGCAGACTGTCTCTTTTGGGAGATGATCCCGTTAGGATCGTACTTGCATGCAAATATTACTGGGAAACTAAAAGAAACTAATAGATATTCAACTACCTTCTTAGCAGATTTTCTTCTTACTTTGAACAGTCCTACTTCGAAATTCCTAGCACTATTTCCTTTCATGAAATGGACATCATCACAATTAAATCTCTGGTGGATGTACTCCAAACAGAAAATCCTGGGATTCGCGAACAGTGGTAGTTTATAAGGAGCAAGTTATTCTCCATACAGAAGAATCTTAGTATGGGCCTCAAAACAAAACCAAACTCCAACAAAGTCACTTGGATTTAGATGGAATAATTTCTTAGACTCGGGAAAAACTTTGGGAGGAGTACAATCGAACAAAAGTGTATATATTTTGGCTACGAAGGTGTCTACAAATACATAGAAACCTTCATGTGGTGAGGTAGGAATGATTGTCTTTTGTAGGTCCTCACAAATGAAGTAATCTTTGTTGTGATAGATAATGATATAAATGAGTAAAGAATTATACCTAAACATCTTCCTAGATGTAAATATTTTAAACTGTAGGTTAATGGACTAGGCGAGAAAAGATGACAGATCTAACTTTACAGGAGTCGGCTTGATGAGATAAATTCATGAGGAAGAAGAAACCTAAAGCGATGTTGTCAATTACCAGGTCATGGTCATATACGATGACTTGAAAGATCATAGATAGTACTGGTCTGACTGACTCTGCGAACACTTCCAAGATGAACATCGAATGGGTACTGGGTAAGTTGGATTCTAGTGTAATTATCATGTGGATGAATGTGTCTATGCTATATGATGATAACTCTCTGATATTTTCTTCCAGAACTTCCTCATCGAACTGCAAACTAGTGGTGCTTTCCTCAGTGTCGGTTAATTCCATGATGAGATCTTTAGTGATAGGGAAAATGACTGATCTCAATCTAGGCAAAAGCACTCTTCTCTCTGGAGCATACCTCCCATCACACTATTGTACCAGGTCTGGGAAAGTCCTGGCTTGTGGTAAAAAAATCTTAGCCAACCCTGAGCTCCGTAAATTAAAAAGTTCATTCCCACTCTTGGCCCGCTCCTCGACCTCCCTGGATAATTGAGGAAGCTTTGGGAAAGAAGAAATTGGATCATAAATGGAAAAATGTTCATCATCGAAGTGATATTCTTGGTTGAGAGATGTTGAAGTTTAGGGAGACGTCTCAAGAATAGGGGTAGAAGCCATCACGACGCTGGGCAGGGTTGAGAGAAAGATGGTGGGTGCTTAACTTGGATTTCTAAAAGGCTGGGGTGGAGACTGATAACGAAGGAAGTCTGAGTGCACAAAGGAATATGCCTGATAAACTCTTTGAAAGCATACTTATAGGGAGGAATTTGAAAATGGTGGGCTTTAATGAGGGGTGGACGTGACACTCGAAGATTGTATTTTATGCAAGGAACATGTGGATTTGAATGCGATGGGAATGTTTACTTTTAAAATGGTGGCAGCAGATACTGTTAGTTTAAATTTTAGTGGATACACCGAGGGAGTGTTACACCAAAATCTCGTCATCATGAGTCATGTATTAGATCCATGCCTTAATCCCTAAAGTACAATGGCTAAATCATCAACAGAAAGATTGTTGTCCTTTTCCTTTCACCTTTTGTTATCACCCCGACACACCCTGCCTTCCAGCAAGGAGTGTCGAACCCAAGGTGATGCGTGCTACACACTAGTAGAGCGCGTCGGTGATGCATGCTTCCTTTGTACAAGGTGTGGTGATCTAGTTCTGACGTAGGTTGTCTTCATGAAAAGTGCGTCGAAGTTGGTTAAAGTGGATAAAAGGAAGCTTCAAGTGATTTCTCGAAGCTTGGTTCTATGGAGGATTATCCCTATATGTTTGGATAGGTGGCACTCGATCCCCTAACCTAACGGGATGATCCCTTAAGCCTCTCCCCTAAATCCTCAACCTATTCTATCCCTTTATCCCTATAAATATGAACCCCCTCTCCATTGTTAAGGGAGGAAGGGTAAAGCACCCATATGATGGTGGAATTTGGTTAGGACTATCTTCTTCATTCATAGGAGGCTAGAAGGCTTTGATATTTGAGGAAAGATCATTTGATTTGGAGTCATAATGTCAAGGAATTGGTTGTAACTCTCTACTTTGTATTTGCTGCAAATTGCATTTAATATAAACATCTTTCCATAAAATTGTCATGTCTTGTAATCATGTTTAGGATTGGCTTCTTTGATAGTTGATCTAGTTAGATTCATAATCATATGCTTCATATTGCTCATTTGTTTCCACTTTCTCTATCTTGTTTTGCAGTTGGAGATCGAAGAGCTGGAAGTAGATCAAATGGGGAGAAGGGAATTGCGATCATAAGTTAATTCATTTTCTGATCTACCTTGCAATTTAATCTAACTAGGAAAGATAGTTATATTGTGTACTAGTTTTGTTCTATATCTAAATCATTTATACTAGGGAGATCAATTTTTGTCTGCATTAATAGATTGTCTATAAACAAAAATGGAGACCATACTGGGGAGTAGCTCATAGTTTTGGTTTGTTTTCAATTCATGATTTTTGCTTTATCTAGATAGCCTCTTAGTTTCCTCCCACCTTTGGATCTGACTTTCAGAGGGCTTCTGGGTATTCCATACTATAATTAAGACCATCAGTGAACCATTTGTATAATTATTCTTTGCGAGTTTTTTATTTTTTGTTGCTTGATCCCCGCCCGACGCACCTGGGCCATTCACTGCCTGTGTCTCCGTATTTCTGATGCACCTATCATGTTTGGATACAGAGTCACTAACACACTCTAGCCTTTAGCATCCTGTGTCACTCACTCATTTACCTAGTGTGCAGAGTGCATCGTTGGGTCTCCCAATGCTTTGGTGCACCTTATCAGGGCACGTCACCCTCTATCTATTTGGTAGTCATTGTTAAAATCCTCAAAGTTGATTTTTGGTTTTTTTTTCTGAGCTCTATGTGTTGCACCTTACAGTCACAAAACCCTCAGATATAGGTTGCTATCCTTGTCTTGATTGTGAATTTTAAGTGTTGATTAGGGTCCTATCTAGTCAAGCGAGTGATCTAGTCATTGGTGGGAAATTTCAATCCCCCATCGATCCACTCAGTATTGTGACTCCTGATCATTACACCCAATTTGTTCGATTTGTTCGATATGACTTCCGAGCCTTTCCCACACTTGGTTGTTGTGATATTTTTCTTGGTTTTGTGTGATTTTGAGTATTATTCATATTTTTGGGTGATAATATTTTTTCTTTGAGAATTTCCAATTGGTTAGAGTTTGCAGTAGCATATTTTCTTACTTTCTGCATGCAGATTTGAAAAGTGACATAATTATCAGATTGTGTTTGATTTCATTCATTAGAAAATCAAAGTGGTTCATTATCCTTGTTTCAAGTTTATTTCTTGGAATCATTGTATCGATTTTTCATACTTTGGAAATCATCATTTTTAGATCTTTGAAAAGTTTGGAAAGATAATCATCAACTTGTATTTTCTTGGTTGTGAAAAATTATCATTTCTTTGAAAATTTCAAGTGCATCTGAATTTTTACAAAGCATTCCAAGAATTGAAGAATCCTTGCATTTTTTATTTTGTTCTCATTTTTTAGATCACTATTTTTGAAAAGTATCCTTATTGCATTCTAGAGAGAGGTTATCCTTTTCATCTTCACGTAGATTTGTTTGATTTTAAAAGATAAAAAGAAAAAATAGTTAGATTTGGTGTGCGTTATTCATTATTTTGTTGGCTTAGTGAAAGAAGTGCTTCATTTATATTTTGGTTGATTTTGACATATAAGGGTACTCGTTCATTTTTTATTATCGGAAACAAAAGAAAATTTATCCTTCCCATAGATAGTTTTCATCAAAAAGAAAAAGAAAATATTTGCATATCCATGTAGTTAAGTTTTCATTTTTTTCTACACCTCATGCATTCACCTAACCGTCAAGATAAAATTTACCGGTAGTGTTAGGTTAAAATTGTATAGAAACTTGTGTGTTAAGTTAGAGACGTGTTCCAGCGTCTTTAAGCGTGGCAGCTATCGTTATTTTCCTGCACTGCATCCCTAGGGATTGTATTTCTTCCATGTACCAATCAATATATCGAATGGGCTTTCACGTACCTTTGGGTATATAGAAAGGTACTTCACATACTCAGTAATATATTGGAAGGCTCATGTCGTACGATTGTGCATTGGATAACACCACTACGGAATTGAGCTCCCACGTACTTTGCGTATATCGGGAGACCCTTCTAGGATTCCTTAACCAACTGAGTTAATATATTGGCCATCTTAGCGTGGAAATACACCGAGAACAACACGTGGGGAGATACTAGGAACGTTCTATTAGGTAGTCGGGTTATATGGTTGGGGGTACGGTCCTAATCCTCCCTAGTTAGTGCTCTGAAAAATTGGGCCGATTATAACTATTGGACCCTGTGATATATCACGCATTGCACCACCTTGATAATGTTGTGAGGTTATAGACCACTGAATCCACACCTATCACATAATTTTTCTTGTGGCTTTAGCTTGTGTAGATTTTGATTTGCATTTTTCTTTTTGTATATTGAACACTTAGGAGAAATTTTCCTTCAGTCACTTTGGCTGATCAACCATTGAGAAGATCCTGTCGGATCTTGAACTTGCCACCTAAATATCCCCTTAATAAGGAGGAGAACTCGGGAGCAAACATGGATCAACCTACCACGTTTGTGTCACATGAAGAATATACTTCTACCTTAGAGTCGGGAATGAACTATTCACCTCCTGCAAATCAACCTATCTCCGATCCTACGGGACATTTGATTGTAGAACAACCTACTTCACATGACATGTCTTTCCATAATTCGATGGAAGGACATCTTGGAGCTTCATATTGGGTTTTCAATTAGCCCCAGGAATACCCTATATCGACAAATTTTCTTCCAACTACATCTTTTTGGGACACTTCTTTAGGTCGACATGTTTCTGATTTTGGGTCACTTCCAATGGAAGAAGCTACACCTCGTCGATGGATTCCCAACGACAAGTTTCTTGCACCACTCTACGAGAACATGGTCCATTTGAACATGGATGGCAAACAACTTAGACACCTCAGTATCCCACGTAGAGGAGGCTCAGAAGCACCCATTTTTCGACATTCCTCTATATGTTCTTTATCTTTTCCTTCACCAACACGACCACTTATGAACCAGGTCAACCCTCATTTCCTACGAGTACACCTCAGAGTCGGGAGACTGGTTCAACACTTCATTTGACCCCAACTACTAGAGGAAAACCTTCAACCACTATTAACTCTATTACTGTAACGTTTCCTCCACCTTCCCCCACCCCAAAATTTGAGGGGAGGTTATAATCTACATGTTAGTCTACAGTATAGTGGAGGTAATATCTTATTTAGTAGTCAACCATTAGTCATGGGTCAACCTACAATTAGTGGTCAATTCACAGCAACTGGATATACTTCTATTAGTGGTCAATATTCAACTAGGGGGAAACCCCCGGTTAGTGGACATAATATGAGTGGCAGACATTTGAACTACAGTATGGTTGGAAGTTCTCTACCAACCATAGTACAAACTATGGGGACACATCACACTAGGGGACCATCTACTTGGAACCAACCACCATGGAGCTACATCCATCAAGGTAATTATAATCCTGTAATAGGACATCTTTTTCCTGGATTAACCCCACCTTTTGGCGGACCCCCACCTTTTGGCAGAGGAACACCCCATTCTGTGGAGGAGGACCCCCACCTTCAAGCAGAGGACAACCCTATTCCGGAGGAGGAGGACCCCCACCTTCAGGCGGAGGACCACCTCATTCTGTCAGAGGCGGACCCCCACCTTTGGGCGGAGGACCACCCTATTATGGAGGAGGACCCTTTTCGGGCCCACCACCCAACCCAAAAGGCCCACATCCACATGGCCAATTCCCTACAGGAGGACCTTACGATCAATCCATCCACGATCCTACTAGTACACAAATTCCTTATCAGTACTACCAGTATCCACATCCGAACCAGCAGATACCATTTCTGGCTACATTGGATCTGGCAGACCTGTTTCAATTAACTAACAATCCCATTTATCAAGGTCATAATTGGAAAGATATTCCAATGAAGTTACCATCTTATATACCGAAGTTTGACGCAAACGTGGTGAGTATCCTAAGAACCATGTGATGACTTATCATTTGTGGTGTTCATCAAATTCCTTAATGGATGGTTCCATCCATTTAAGATCATTCCAAGGAACCCTTACTGGTACAGCTGCAAAGTGGTACATTGAGTTGCCACCACATTCCTTTCCTAACTTTCGTACTTTGGCTATGTCATTTTTTACTCATTTCTAGTTACCAATTCTTTATGAAACTTATACAGACCTTTTGACTTCTCTCCACCAAACTATTGCCACTCACATTTCTGACCATATTCATGAGTGGCAGAGGAGAAGATATCTGATTAAAGTTCCTGTTTCAGACCAACTTCTGGTCGACTGGTTTACGAAGTCCCTTTTTCCCATCATAGTTAAAGACGTAGCCATGGGTGGGGGCGTCACGGAAGAACAAGCTATAGCTCATGCCCAATACCTAGACCTAGTCTATCCTCAATCTGGCACATTATACGATATCACCCCTGATGCCCCCACCCTACCTATGATCCAGCAAAACCACCTACGGGGCCCCATGTCGATGGCATCATTGGTTCTATTCACAATCAACCTACTCCACAATCTAGTGGATCACAAAGAAATCATGGCTCAACTTCACCTTCACCACAGGCTGGACACAACACCAATAGATCACCCACTCCTGCTTCCATCGAAGAATTGAACTCATTTCAATCTACTTCACCTCAAAAATACAATGGTAAAAAGAAGAACAAAGGTAAATCAAAAAAGTCTTCTAACCAGCGGGAACTAAAAAATAACCTTGATGACAAACAAAAACGGGAGGTGAAATATCCTTGTTTGTTGTGCGGTGGTGATCATTTCACCAAATAATGCCCACATTGGGACGAAGTGTAGAATTTTCTCAAGGGAAACCCCACACCCGCAGTTTTAACTGATCCCTTCCCCGCACAGTAACAATAGATGATTGCACAACCACCTCCTTCTCAAGAAGAACCATCCTCAACCGCTCATGTTCTCATGATGCATCGTGAAACTATTAACTTGAATAATCGATCCATTCATATGACCCAGTCCCCATTAAGGAATCTAATGGAGGTAATACTGAAAAACCCTCTGCATATACATCGTATATTCCCTTGCGTCAAGGTCCTCTCGTCATTGAGAAACCTTCACTAGATTCATTCTTGCGTCCTTCCAAGAGCATGATTCAAAAAGTTGTTTTCAATCCAAATTCTCGGGCTACTCAAAACTACAACATTGTAGAGGACTTAGCACAAGCCCCTTATGCTATGTCGACGTTGGAAATCTTACAAAACTGTCCAAATCAGTGTAATACTCTCCTAGATTCTATCGACGTGGTAGATCTTGATTCCTCCAATACAATAATGTTCAGACTAGAGTATTTCAAGCCGAGGCTTTCCCACCAACTAGAATTTCAATTGTCACCAATATCGCTGGGAAAAGCACCCATCGTACCATCTTATACGAAGGAGCCTTGACCTCGATTATGTCACTATCTTGTTGGCAAGCCATTGGCTCCCCCGAGTTGAACCGTTCCCCTACCACTTTGAAATCATTTGACGGACGTGGATTCCAACCACACGGGATGTTACAATATTTGGCAATAGAGCTGGGGGGAAAGACTATTTCCATCAACGTGGAAGTAGTCGTCGCTCCATTGGATTATAATTTATTACTTGGTCATAATTGGTTTTATTCCATGAATGCAGTCGCATCATCCGTATTCTGCATTGTGCAATTTCCCCACCAAGGGAAAATTGTCACTGTCGACCAACTGGATTTCTGTACACCTAACACTTCTACTCATCCCACGGATAATGTCCCTCTCTTAGGAAACTCACACTCTTCTCAAATATATGAGAGTGTGGGGTGGGAGTCTTTCCAATGCCAGATCCCCCTTCCCATGTTGCCACGGTGAACATGATCTCCTATATGATCCCCTCATCATCAAACTCTATTGACCAATGGGTTGTGCTCGACCTTGATACGTTGGATTCGATTGGATATATTATTCCTATTACACCTGCGCAAGATACTTTCGAGGCTATCTAATCCGCACCTGATTTACCTAATGTCCACTCTTCAGTGGCATCTACATCTGGTTCTCTACCAGTACAGCAGACATCATCCCTACTCGATCCTCTGCTCTAAACTTTTCATTCTGATGAGTCCATCATGGAGATAATGAATGTGCATGAAACCCCATGGGAATACCTTCACCATCGATCATCTTTCCTCCCACCACTAGATTCAGTGGAGAACAACATCGCTACTATTTTGTCACCGTATGTCTTTCCCTGCCCTCAATATCCAATCCTCACTTTTGATATGGTCACCGAGGGAAACCTAGCGAACATCATGCCTACACTTCTGATTGACATCTTAGCGACACCTGTAGTCGTGGAACATATACCCATAGGAAAAAATTGTTCTCCTAAAGAGATCACTACATACATGGCCTTTTTCAAATAGTTATACAACATTTTCACATAGAGCTACGAGGAAATGCCCGATATTGATCCTGCTATCATCGTGCACGAGATTCAGACATATCCTGATGCAAAACCCGTCCGACAAAAACTACTTCTGTGCACCCCAGGAAAACTACGAATATAAAGGCAGAATATGAAAATTTGTTGAAGGTTGGGTTCATTTATCCTGTTCCCTTGACAGATTGGGTCAATAATGTTATCCTTGTTACCAAAACATAGGGCACCATAATGGTTTGCGTTGATTACAGAGATTTGAATAAGGCTTGTCCCAAGGACAATTACCCTACCCCGTTTATTAACCAAATCATCGACAATTGTTCCAGAAGCATCATTTTTTCATTTATGGATGCATTTCCTGGCTATAATCAAATTGAGATCCACCCATCCGATCAACACAAAACTGCTTTCATCTTCCCATGGAGTATGTTCGCGTATTTCAAACTCCCCTTTGGCCTTAAAAATTCTAGTGCTACATTCCAGCGACCTATGTCGTATACTTTTCACGACGTGAAGGAATTTGTAGAAACATATCTTGATGATCCCTGCTCATTCAAATCATCGAGTTCCACATTGATCATCTGACGTTATTATTCCTCAAATGTAGACGGTACAACATCTGTCTAAACCCTCACAAGTGCATTTTTTGTGTCGATTTGGATTCCTCTTAGGCTTCATCATTTCGAAATATGGGATCCGCATCGATCCCCTCAAGGTGGAAGCTATCATTGCTCTACCACCCCCCACCGATACTACAGAACTTCAGATTTTGCAGGGGAAGGAAAACTACCTACAACGTTTCATGTGCAATTTAGCAGAGAAGACACAGGGATACATGTGGTTGCTCAAGAAGGGCGTCCTGTTCATTTGGGATGACTATGGTCAACAATCCTTTGACAACCTCAAATATGACATCACTCATGCACCCGTGTTGAAACCTCCTAATTACACCAAGGATTAAAACCTTTATCTTGTTGTTTCCACTTCCACGATTTCCATGGTTTTGGTTCGGGAAGATAGTAACGCTTAGGATCATGTGATATATTATCTGAGTAAGGGTTTTATTGACTCTGAAACCCGTTATTCACATGTATAGAAGTTAGCTCTCACAACAGTCATCGCTATGAATAATTTATGTCATTACATCTTTCTCCACACTACTACTATCATCGCCGAGTATAACCCCATGTACCGCGTTCTCACACGCCAAGTACTCGGGGGGAATATTCACGATGGATCGAAATTCTTCAAGAATTTGACCTCTTGTTGGAGAAGGCCAAATCAAATAAATATTTGGTTTTTGCGGAGCTCATATGCAATATTCCCCGTACTAATCAAGGAACTGAGCCCATTGACACTCTCTCCGACGAGTCTTTGTTTCTCATCAGTACTTGAACCGTGGTATGGAGACATCACTTTATATCTCTAAACCCAACGTTTTATTCCTCAATTATCTTGTGATGACCGTCGTCATGTGCGTCACCATGCCAAGTACTACCTAATCATCGGTGATACCTTATATCATCGTGGTGATGATTCTATACTCCAACGATGTTTGACTCATGAGGAGGTTGAACGCGTTCTGAATGATTGTCACTCAAGGGCATGTGGTGGTCATCTTTCTAGGATGGCTACAGCTCAGAAAATACTACGCACTAGATACTATTCGCCTTCCATATTTAAAGATTTATTGAATCCGTCAAGAAGTGTCCTCCTTTCCATCTTTTTCACCATAAAATGTCCTCTCACCCAGCCCCGCTACATCCAGCTATTGTCGTCGACCCCTTTTCCAAATGGGGCATAGACTTTATGCATTGTAAGCCTACCTCGTCTGGGGGTCACGGTTACATCATCATTTTCATTGACTATTTTACCAAGTGGACTGAGGCTATGCCTACATACAAAGAAGATGGAAAGACTGTCGCACTCTTTATGTTCAATCATATCATTGCGAGATTCAAAGTTCCTCAGGCCATCGTCACTGATCATGGATCGCATTTCCAGAACAATATGGTGGATGAACTAAGTGCTAGATTTGGTTTTTGACATGGGAACTCAACCCCCTATTACCCACAATCTAATGGACAAGTAGAGGCCATCAACAAGGCCTTCAAAACCATGATTCAACGCATGGTGGGTACACACAGGTCTAAATGGAATAATATGATTTTTTTAGCCCTATGGTCATATAGGAATTCTATCAAAACTGCCACTGGTTTCACACCTTTCCAATTATTTTATGGATTGGAGTAAGTACTACATATTGAGTGTGAGATTCCGTCATTAAAAATCATCGTTGAACTTCTACCAAAAACCACCGTCAAGGAAGAACACTTTATATACTTGGAAAAACTCGATGAAACCCACCGTGATGTTGCTCTGGATAAAAAAGCACATAAGAAGTGCATCAAGGACCTGTATGATGAATCAGTCAAACCTTGTATCTCAATGAGGGATATTTGGTCCTCACCTACGACCAAAAACAAAATAAGCTGGGGGCAAGAAAATTTGAGTCCATATGGCGTGGTCCATATGTAGTTAAGCGTGTCTTAGAGAAGGGAGTGTATGAATTATAATATTATGATGGAATATATTTGGGTGAGCCTCGCAATGGGATATACCTAAAGGGGTACTATGGTGAATTCTTTTATGCATTGGTACAATGTATATATTGTACATGATGTGTGTTTTGTGTGGCGTGACGCTTTACTTTGAGTGTGTTAGGATCTTATCTTTACGTGTATACCATGTTCTGCCTGGATGTGCATATGGAAACGTGTTCCGTATTCGTATACGACGCTATCCGACATACCCGTAACCTCGCCTAGGCAACATGGGTACTATATTCCCCTACCAACAAGCTCATTACTTCATGAAGAATTTGTCTAGGATACACAAGCAACAATGTCGTTGAGTATCACGCGGTGATTGGATTGTTAACCGATGCTCTTTCCCTGGGTATGGACCACATTTTTTTCCACCTTGACTCAAAATTAGTGGTATCCCATATCAACCGAGTCTACGTTATCCGCGATCCCATACTATTCCTTCTATTTCGACAAGTGCGTCTCCTAGATAGGTATTTTGAGTCCATTCAATACCTGCATATTCCTAGAGACATGAACATTGTTGATGACTCCATGGCCAATTTCATATTGGATTGGTACATTGCACATTCATAAACATTCTATCAAACAGATGCATGAAAAATGACATAACATGTAAATTATTCATAGTATAGGCTAAACATGCACAAGATCCCATAACCATCAATGAAACACAGTATATAAAGTCATGAATAGTGCTTTGTATATATATATCATGTCGGTATAATACAAAAAATGGTGGTACTGATACAAAATATGAATCACATGAGCTTTCACTAAGTCCTGACTACAAAAAGGATGAACCCATGGCTTTTAGTACATAAATATCACACATGAGCTACTCCCTAGGTCGCTCATGATAATAGATGATGGCCCTAGCTACTCTACGGGGCAACCAATCAAAGCGCCCAGAAACTCGAGTTGTACAGAGTTGGTACCCGCGAGGAAGATCATCGATGGATATATCCAGTATATCCACCGTCAGTCCCTGTAGGTTCTCCTCTAGCTCATATAAATCCTCTACTGTGTCCCGATGAACAACTCCTATTTCTTGAACCACTCCTCTCCTCTCGATAGGAGAAGACCCTACAGGTCAAGATAGACCAACATCTACACCAAAACAAGTATGTAATGTCAGTATTATCCAAAAAACATCAAAAAACTACAAAATATAAAAACACAAATAGATTTTTGTTCTTACCTAGGTTCCCCCACTACTCACCCGCAGGAAGATCCAAGTCCGGGTCACCCATGAAGTCTATACCTGCATATGGGTAATCTTCAATCATGAGTAGATGTCCACGTAACCACCTGTAGAAGGTGGGACCATAACTGATGATGGGGGACACACCTCTGTGGTGAGCCATAACCTCATACCACCGGACCATATGAGGATCCCTCAGATCAAGGTCATCAATATCCACCTGAGGTCATAGTAGCGGAACCTATTCCAAGAAGAATGATACCACTATCAATCCGTAACCGAAATATTTCATATCACCTCTACGATACTTGGTGATATGATCTCTGAGATTTGTGAGGAGTCCCTCACACCAGTTGAACATAGTAGGGGCCATGCACTCCACGGCGTATAACATATGTGCCTTGGTGGCTTGATGAGGAGCCCTGCTCCCCGCCACTCTCTCTATGGTGAAGAGAACTATGCGCAGTGGGTTATCCCTCACGTTCTTGATGGGAATCAAGCATTTGAGTACCCGGTGTTAACACCAAAATTGACCCCCTAGGTTGTGGAGAGGGTAATTCTGGGTAACCACTAACCAGTCTTTCGCTTGCGTCTCTAACCTAACACAGACAGAGAGGGCTCTCTCTTTAACTCACAGAAAGCTGGAAATCATCAAGATTGTCAGTAATGAAGAAACAGACCAGCATTCAACATTTAAGATATTCACTGAGCAACAAGTGCAGAAGATCAGATTTCTGCTGGAACAAATTGTTTAAAACCTTGGTAAGAGAATCAGGAGGAGAACTATAGGGAAATGGAGTCAAAAGATTAATCATAAAACACATAACAGTGCAGCTGCATAAGATATCTAAAAAGAGGCAAGGTAACCACCCATGCACAGTCAGAGAGCTTTAAGGGGTGAAACAGAAGAGGAATGAACAGTCCATCAACATAGGGCATCTAACAAGGATGAATCCTATGCTAACTTTAGCAGAAATTAGGGTGAAATACTTGGAATAAGATAAGCAGAGCATAATCTCTATGAATTCCACTTAACCAAAAATCTAAAACCAAGTACGAAAAGAATATCACAGAATGGAATTACAATGAAAGAAACACATGCACATTGGAAAAGAAGGAAACAGAATGTAAGAAAGATAACATGGGAATTCTCTGCAAATAACCCAACCTCAAACATTGTTGATGTATTAACAATAAGATCTCAAAAATCAGAGCTGAGCTCTCCTAGGCTTCAGCCAAATGATTCAAACACCCTTTAGTTCTTCTATTACAAAGATTATATAGCCTTCCTGAGAGCCTTGCTTGACCTAATTCTTAACAAAAAATGGTTACAATGTTTGGTGACACATCATCAATACAATTCTACCACCTATCTTTTCAAAACAAAAATTAAAAGATATGCCTAACTTCTTTTTACATCTGGCAGTAATTCCACTAATTGACAGAATTTATTAAAAATAAAAGACAAAAGATATTTTTCAGATGTTTCTCAGATGGTTGTTTCCACTAGGTGACTGCCTCCATTTAGATTTTCGAAATCTTCATTTGATGTAGGTTATTCCAATGCCAGTTGGCTTCCATTCTTCTTCCATGTCACGTTTCCCTGCCATTTTTCTTCTCTTTTCATATGAGGAAAACAAAGGAAAACAATAGGTATTTGAAAATAGCTCTGCTGCATTTTCAACTTTTATTTTCTTTGCTTGTAACGCCAAATTTCTGGGTCTGCACACTTTGCATCAAGTCCCTTTGTTTTTTACACGACACATTCTCACGTGCAGTATGACCAAAAATCGCCAAACCAGTACAATCCCCAAAATATCATAATTATCTGAATTGATTATGTCTATGGACGATTCCAGGTCTGAATGTATTCCCATGCCCCACTAAATCTGGTATAACATATTAAGCTATGGACTCCCCGAGATGCCTATAGTTGGATAATCCATATAAACAAGCCCCTAACCACAAAACGCATCCATATAATAGTTTGGGGTTATTCTTCACCAAAGGATTGAAATGAAAATTTATAAACCCTAACCCTTGGTGAGCTTTCAAAATAGAATCTTTGACTTATCAATAACCTGCTATGAGCTATTCTTCATTCTCCAACAACATTCTTTACTGCACATTTACCTGCTTAACACCTGTCGGTGAAACAATACAAAATCGTGATAGCCCATCTGCTTGTGTTTTGCACATGAGAGAAATGGATAATACATCAGTAGCAGCATCCTGGAGAAACCACTCCAATGAGTCGTTGATGCCGTCAGAGCCATTTCATATTGAACCCAAAGCTTCAACTGCACCTGCGTTGAAACATATGCACGCCACGATCCCCCACGAGCTCTGCAAATGCTCCCACGACCGTGGGTTTGGTCAAGATGATCTTGACGCACCCAGCATTTCTCCATTGTCATGGCTTTAGATCCCAATGAGCCTATCAACTAGATAAAGAACCAGGATGGAGGTAAAAACAGGCTCATCATGGGCTACATCATTCCCCAACTGTAGAAATATGGTGGCATGGCAGCACTTACTCATCGAATGCACAAATGCCAGGTCTTGACGAAGTCGTGGATACACACATCTCTAAAAAACTGGGCCATTTTCTTGGCTTATTGAGACCTCCAAAGCTGCAACGAATTTTCCTAGACTGGACGAAACAGGTATCTTCCTCTGCTACATAAAATGATGGTAGCACCAAACCCTGTTATCTTTTAATGGTATTGCTGGTGCTTGTTGGGTTCCCTCCTTAAGCTGGGAAAAATGTCAATGTCTAGAGCATAGATGTATGCTTCTATTGTGCACCTCCTTTTAGTGTTTTTCCATTGTATAAAAAAAAGTAGTCCGTTGCTATTTTGGCGAAAACTTTCTTCACAACGCCGTGCCACCTAAATGCCAATCTCAACTGTGTAATATTTCTTGCAAAACGGCCCAACCATGGTAAGCCATCGCAAAAGGCGAGAGAGTAGTTTCTTCTGTGTCCAAGGGAACCAACCTATTGGAGAACCTCTCAAGACGTCGAGCGATGCAATGGATCTGAATCGGTCAAGAGTTCCATCAAATAACATCGTTTCAATGAAGTCTGCACTCGGGAAAATGGTATTAGGGTTTAGAGAGCCTAACGTTTTGGTGGGAAAAGAAATATTGCCACAATGAGACCACTTCCCTTTTATATTTCTCACAAGCAACTTTATTTCTAGATGGTGGTATTTCTAGGCCCTTCAAGCTGTTTATAAAACCATTCATACATATGCGACACACCAGGAGGATTACGCGTGGAACAACGGTTTTCCCATCGCATCCGGCTTTATCCCCTGTCCATCGAGTAATTCTGACCATGTGGTATCGACGTGGACCTTGACGATGTTAGCTGTCTTGCGTTTTGTTGAATGCATCGTTGTGTGTAACAACAGATCAAATGAGGACCAACCAGCTACAGCCTAAGTCAATGCTATTACAAATGGGTGATTTGGATAAATGGCCAAATCCAACACCAATGGTTTGCCACGACTTACTGCCATGACGCTACATTTTGCTCGACGGCTCAAATTGGAGGAAACACCCGGGAGCCTTGCTCAAATCCAGCATTGATAAATGCTGCCCCAATTTTTTCCATGACTGCTTCACCTTGAAGAAGAAAACGTCTTGGTCTATGGTTGTTTTTCAAGGTTTTATGTATATATGTTTTTGGTCTTTTCTTTTATCCCATATGTAATAACGCAACTACTCTCTTGACCTTAATATATTCCCTTGCCTCCCATATATGTCAAGTAACAAAGAAGGAGTGGCTATTGGTCTTGGACGATGGAGGATACGTGGGGCCTCTTGTCTTGGGCCTGGTCCCATGATGAAACTCGGTGTTGGGTGTATTAACTTTTGCTCCACCTTTAAATCTTGGGCATAAAACAAAAACAAAACTTACGTTATAAAAATTCAATACTCCCTTTCATAGAGCCAAAACTTAGGCTAAATGCCTTTTTTCATAAGAAATCAAAGCCTCCTTTTCCATAGTAACTTTTGACTTTTATAGGAATTAGAAAATATTCCAAGTTCCTTATGAAAGAAAAACTTGAAAACATAGGGATAAACATAGGTCCATAAAACCATTTTTTCTTGTTATGAAGATATTTTTCTCTTCTTTTTCTCAAACACATTTCTTTTGCAACTTCGGTGTCCACACCTGTGCCCCGGGAAAAATTCCTTCTTCTCGACTAAGCTTGGAACCTATTTCATGAAAAAATGTTTCTATTTTGCACCACCAATGTTGCCGGAAGACGATTAATGCTGTCAGAAGACAATTAATCACAAAAAAAATTTGGGGTGCTAACAACTGGCTCTATCCGGGGATGTTATCCTCCCTACGAGGTAGCAAAGAACCCATAGACCAGGTGCCTGATCCATTGGGCGGCTCCCAACCCTGACAACTGCAACCTGTCTTTCACCTGAAAACTGCTAACTGTCGAAACTAAAAACACACTGAAATTTTCAGAACATGACGCATACTGAAAAAATAACCCTGTACATACTGAAAACTGCTTGCTGAGAAAACTTATTCCTGCTACCTACCCTACTTCATTGAAATGCTACTGTTGAATCAAATGACACAAAAGTGCCAATGAAGCCAATCTAGTAACTGGATATTTTCCCGAACCTGGCTCGCACTTCCTCTGAACAAGTAAAGAAAACAGCCGACAAGCCACTCCAAACATCCACAGGTAATGAGCTCATGTCTCATAAGTGCAAGAAAATTCATCTCCCCCTTAGACCATAGTAATTTAGCATAAGTATCTTCAATAATTTGAAACATTACCATGTCTTGAGATTCATCAAAACTGCAAGTACCTTTTTCAATTTGACCCGTAAGAATATTTCGCTATCAACCCCTGAGAATGTATAGGGAATTGTAACCTTCTACTACTTGAGTGCTGACTGTACCTCCCTCAATCATGAGCAGCTCTGGTTCTTTCTTTGGCACACTATCTATCTCATATTCACACTCCCTCATATCATAATCTAAAACATCTTCAAACAACAAATACCCTTCAAGATCATTAGACATGACAGTCCTATCTTCTTGATGAAAGGAAATGGTGTTTAATATCTGATTTCCTTGCGGAGAATCAACGTCACGAATGAGTTTCTTCAAAATATTATCATAACTGTCATCCTTTAAATTCAGATTTACATGCTCAAAAATGGAGGAAGTTTCACTTACATATCTCAAACTGTGTGAACGCTGCAGATCTGATTCAAGTGGGGTCGTAATATGACCTTTCAGGAGCTGATCTATCTCATCTTCAGATAGAGGAGAAATTTTAGAAGCACAGTGGAGGATCTGCTCACCTTTCTTGTCTAATGAAAAAACAACAGCATCATCTAAGATCTGATCTGCTCCTTGTGCTCCAAGACAAACACCAATGTGTTGTCCTTCAAGTGAATCAACTAAGACAGGGTTCTCTAGATCAATGGCTTCTGAAAAAATATAACATGAAATGGGACTAATCTCATATTCTTCAGAAACACAAGATGATTGACAAAACTGAGAACACTTCTCATCCATCTCGGGAGAAGAGATATAAAGATCATTTACATGGTTACTGCTTTCTTTATTTTCAGCTGAGGGTGCGACTCTGTTTTGAGAATTTTCTTGAATATCATGACCATGGATTTGTGAAAAAAAATGATAAATGGTTTCATACAAGTCTTCATCATTCATACTTTCCAGATCTTCATTAATACTTTCAAGGTACTGTATGAAATCCTCAAACTGACCACAGCAATCTTCCACTAAAGACAAAGATAGAAAATACCCCTTATAATGCTCATAAAATGTTGTGTGAAAATATTTTAAAGAAAACAAGCTGCCAGGTTTCAAGGCTTCATACCAATCCCTTGCTTTGCCCTCTAAAGAAGCCATGAAAATTTTCATAAGACAGTCCTCATGAAACTTAATATTCATCTTATGCACATGTATATGGAATTTGATTAAATGCAAAGCAGCATTGTCATGATCTTCATCACTGAATTTAGGTAAGTAGGTTTTCCAATCTACTTTAGGGATTTGATTCAGAAAACCAAGAATATGAGACCTGCTTAAAGGAGCATACCTTCTTGACAATGAAGTCATCTTGAAACATTGATGCTGCAAATTCTGATTTGAAGATTGAGGAGACTAGCCTGTGAAACAATGGACTGCTGGGTTTCTTGAATGTGGAGTCGCCATGAGACCTTCAACATCTCAAATTCTGATATGGAGTCATTGATCCTCCCAGTGGAGTCACCTTTGCACTGGAAATATTCTGAGTGGAGTCGCCAGGTGAATGATACAACCTTCTTGATGTCTGACTATTGTTCACCATTAGCATTCAGATCTGAACTTTGTCGTTCTCCTAGGGATTGTGAAACAATCCCATCCCCGGCAACGACGCTAATTTGTTAACACCAAAATTGACCCCCTAGGTTGTGGAGAGGGTAATTCTGGGTAACCACTAACCATTCTTTCGCTTGTGTCTCTGACCTAACACAAATAGAGAGGGCTCTCTCTTTAACTCACAGAAAGATGGAAATCATCAAGATTGTCAGTAATGAAGAAACAAACCAGCATTCAACATTTAAGATATTCACTAAACAACAGGTGCAGAAGATCAGATTTCTGCTGGAACAAATTGTTTAAAACCTTGGTAAGAGAATTAGGAGGAGAACTATAGGGAAATGGAGTCAAAAGATGAATCATAAAACACATAACAGTGCAGTTGCATAAGATATCTAAATAGAGGCAAGGTAACCACCCGCGCACAGTCAGAGAGCTTTAAGGGGTGAAATAGAAGAGGAATGAACAATCCATCAGCATAGGGCATCTAACAAGGATGAATCCTATGCTAACTTTAGTAGAAATTAGGGTGAAATACTTGGAATAAGCTAAGCAGAGCATAATCTTTATGAATTCCACTTAACCAAAACTCTAAAACCAAGTACGAAAAGAATATCACAGAATGGAATTACAATGAAGGAAACACATGCACATTGGAAAAGAAGGAAACAAACTGCAAGAAAGATAACATAGGAATTCTCTACAAATAACCCAGCCTCAAACATTGCTGATGTATTAACAATAAGATCTCAAAAATCAGAGCTGAGCTCTCCTAGGCATCAGCCAAATGATTCACTCACCCTTTAGTTCTTCTATTACAAAGATTATATAGCTGTCCTGAGAGCCTTGCTTGACCTAATTCTTAACAAAAAATGGTTACAATGTTTGGTGACACATCATTAATACAATTCTGCCACCTATCTTTTCAAAACAGAAATTAAAAGATATGCCTAACTGCTTTTTAAATCTGGCAGTAATTCCACTAAATGATAGAATTTATTAAAAATAAAAGACAGAAGATATTTTTGAGTTGTTTTTCAGATGGTTTTTTCCACTAAGTTACTGCCTCCATTTAGCTTTTCGAAATCTTCATTTGATGTAGGTTATTCCAATGCCAGTTGGCTTCCACTCTTCTTCCATGTCACGTTTCCCTACCATTTTTCTTCTCTTTTCATATGAGGAAAACAAAGGAAAACAGTAGGTATTTGAAAATAGTTCTGATGCATTTTCAACTTTCATTTTATTTGCTTGTAACGCCAAATTTCTGGGGCTGCACACTTTGCATCAAGTCCCTTTGGTTTTTTACATGACACATTCTCACGTGCAGTATGACCAAAAATCGCCAAACCTGTACAATCCCCAAAATATCATAATTATCTGAAGTGATTCTATCTATGGACGATTCCAGGTCTGAATGAATTCCCATGCCCCACTAAATCTGGTATAACATATTAAGCTATGGACTCCCCGAGATGCCTATAGTTGGATAATCCATATAAACAAGCCCCCGACCACAAAGCGCATCCATATAATAGTTTGGGGTTATTCTTCACCAAAGGATTGAAATGAAAATTTATACACCCTAACCCTTGGTGAGCTTTCAAAATAGAAGCTTTTACTTAGCAATAACCTGCTATGAGCTATTCTTCATTCTCCAACAGCATTCTTTACTGCACATTTACCTGCTTAACACCTTCCGGTGAAACAATACAAAATTGTGATAGCCCATCTGCTTGTGTTTTGCACATGAGAGAAATGGATAATACATCAATAGCAGCATCTTGGAGAAACCACTCCAATGGGTCGTTGATGCCGTCAGAGCCATTGCATATTGAACCCAAAGCTTCAACTGTGCCTTCGTTGTAACATATGCATGCCACGATCCCCCACGAGCTCTGCAAATGCTCCCACGACCGTGGGTTTGGTCGAGATGATCTTGACGCACCCAGCATTTCTCCATTGTCATGGCTTTAGATCCCAATGAGCATCTAAAGCTTTGTGGTGTGTGCCGATGCATGCAATCAGGGACTTGGAGGAGTTCTTATGCAAGACAACCACGTGGTATGCTATGAGTCGAGAAAGTTGGAGCACGACAAAAAATATGCTACTCATGATTTAGAACTTGCAGCCATAGTACATGCTTTAAAGATGTGGAGACATTACTTGATGGGCAGGAAATTTGAGATAAGGACAGACCATTGTGGTCTAAAATACTTATTTAATCAGCCAAATTTGAATGCTAGGCAAGCGAGATGGGTGGAATTTTTGTGTGAATTTGATTTTGAAATCAAACACATAAAAGGGAAAGAAAACAAGGTGGCTGATGCACTCAATAGGAAATTACATGAAATGCATGTGGCAACGCTTAGTACTTGCCAACTAGATTTGAGGTAGCAGATTGTTAACCATATGGTTGAGGATGAAGTGTATGAGCAGATAAAGGGCAAATTGTAGTAGCAAAACCTTGAAAAGAAGTATGAAGGCTATCATTTGGAAGGAGACGAACTTCTTACTTATAAGAATAGAGTCTA
The DNA here is from genome assembly GCA_027924585.1 of Larix kaempferi. Lineage (NCBI taxonomy): Eukaryota > Viridiplantae > Streptophyta > Pinopsida > Pinales > Pinaceae > Larix > Larix kaempferi. The sequence goes on from BSBM01000206.1 coordinate 10,999,445, forward strand.
TATTCCAAATGCAGCAGATTTAAGGAGGATCGTTATGGATGAAATCCGTAAAGCCCCATACTCTGGTCACCCAGGATATCAGAAAACAATTTCTACAGCAAGAAAATATTATTTCTGGCCAGGAATGAAGAAGGACATCGCTGAATACATTTCTAAGTGTATGAAATGTCAGCAGGTGAAGGCTGAACACCGACACCCAGCAGGTTTATTGCATCCATTGCCAATCCCAGAATGGAAATGGGAAGTAATTTCCATGGATTTTATTACAGGGTTGCCAATGACTGTGAAACAACATGATTCCATCATGGTTGTGGTGGACAAGTTAACAAAGGCAACACATTTTATACTGGTTAAGTCCACACATAAAGCCGATGCCATTGCAAATATTTTCATGAAGGAAATTTTCAGATTACATGGATTGCCTAAGGAAATAATTTCTGACAGGGATACCAAGTTCACTTCCAATTTTTGGAAGGGTCTCTTTGCAAATTTGGGTACACAACTAAGCTTTAGTACCGCATACCATCCTCAAACATATGGGAAAACAGAAAGAGTAAATCGGGTTCTCGAGGACATGCTTCGCATGTATGTGATGGACAAACCATCCAAGTGGGAGGATTATCTATACTTGGTGGAGTTTGCAGATAACAATGGGCAGCTAGAATCATTGGGAATGAGTCCATATGAGGCTTTGTATGGAAGAAGGTGCAAGACACTAGTGACTTGGGACAATCTAGTGAACAGAATTGTACTAGGGCCAGAATTGCTTAAGGAAATGAAACAAAAAGTTACAAAGATCAGGCAGAATTTAAAAGCAACCCAGGATAGACAGAAAATCCATGCAGATAAGCATAGGGTGCTTAGGGAATTTAGTGTTGGGGATCATGTGTATCTTAGAGTGAAGTCAAGAAAGAGTTCCTTGAATCTTGGGAGTTGTGCCAAGCTATCACCTAGATATTGTGGGCCATTTGAAGTGCTTGAAAGAATAGGGCTAGTTGCATATAGACTTGCATTGCCTGCTAGCACTAAAGCTCATAATGTTTTTCATGTCTCTTTGCTTAAGAAATATGTACATGATCCTAACCATGTGATTAATTGGGATTTGATCCAGGTGGAACCCGAGGGAGAGTTCCAAACCAATCCATTGTGCATCTTAGACAAGAAGGTAACATTGCTCCGGAACCGAGCCATCGGACATGTAAAGGTGCAATGGAAGCACTACGGTCTCGATGAGGCTACATGGGAGCTGGAGGATGCCATGAGGGTGGCATATCCATTTTTGTTCAATTTTGATGAGCACTGAGGACAATGCTAATGTAAGGGGAGGGGAATGTAACATCCCCATTTTGACCCCCTTTTTCATTAAATCGTAAATGATGTAAATATTGTTATTTAATCATGGTGAGGATCTCAAGGCCAAGGCCCCACCATTGATTTAGCGTTTTATGTATCGGAAATTAAAAATAGATGCCTATGGTTCTTGTGTTGGACATGCACAATGTAAATTAAGACATCATGTAAATATGAATTTTAATGAAATACCCACAACTAGCTATGCAATGCAACAAAGAGATGGGGGCATGATTCTACAAGGAATAGGGAGGGAAATTATTCAAACCCTTGAGCCAATGGTGATAAGCCAAATGTCAATGAATAAACCCTCAACTACCCATTCTGACTTATGCACCCAATCATTTAATCCTTCCAGAAATTGGTTGAGGCAGTTAATGCCTTGGGAATGAAGAGGCATGGCAGCCAATTTCGTGCATGGGCAAGCCATCAACCTGGGAAAATGTACTTTTGCTTCTAGGGCAAGAAAACACCCACGAAATGGTTCCCAAAGCCATTCTGAACCCATAGTCTTTCCTCTCTCACGCAGTCTGAGCTAGCTGGGCTCTCCCCATCACGTTTTTTACCAATTTCCTGCATTTTTCCATAGCTGGGGGCTCGTTTTTGTGTTGCACAGTGGCTGGGAGAAAGAGAGTCACGTTTTAGGGGTTTATAGAGGTCGTTTCAGCCCCTAGAAGGCATATAAACGTTTTCTGAAAACGAATGGCTCTCCCAGGGTTTATTTCCCATCTACCAGTTCGTTTTGGTTGCCCACGTTTTTCAGCACTTGTATTTTTGTTGTTGGGTGCATCCCTGCATTGGTTTGAACTGTGAGCAAGAAATTAGGAGTGGAAGTGGACCTGAATTGGCTTGATAAACCTAGTGAGGGGGATTGTGAAAATCCTTACATCAGATCTAAGAGATGATGTATACCTCATAAGAGTAATTATGATTAAGCAGGAAAATAGAAGAAGAGTGAACACAGTATAATGAGCAACAGAATAATATGGTACAGTAGAACTCAGATAGAAGCAATAATACTTCACACACACTGATTAATTAATCACAGTATGGACAAATAAATAGTACAATGGTAGAGAGGATTCGAATGCCTAAGGTGGAAATTCGAATTATCCTCTCAGAGTGATCATAAGATCAATAGAGTGTCATCGGAGCACAACTAGGTGTCCTCATGATCATCGGAGAGAAACTGGAAGTCTTCATCATCATCAGTGGAGTCGTCAATGCTCAAGTAACTGTCAACCATCAGTCAAACTAACTCTGGTAGGTGTAACTGAGTGTAGCTGAGTGTAACTCAATGTAACTGACTGTAACTGACTGTAACTGACTGTAACTGAGTGACAACTGGACTGGTAGGTGAAGAAGGGCGTGTTGCTCCCTAAAATCAAGTAAGAAGGATACATTAATCAAATGGAGGGCTAAAACTGAATAGTGAGAAGCTCCTAGGGGCTGGCTAACTGAGGGCTAGGTGCTGGACTGATGACTGGGATGCATGCAAAATGCATGCAAACCCTAAAGGTGCATGCATGACTGAAAATGTAAATGATCAAAATATTGGTGGGACTAGGATGGAGTATAGGAATATCCTAACACCCCCCCTTAATCCATCCTGGGCCCTGGTAACTAAGACCAAAGGTCACGCAATACAATGAATAATAACAAACAATAAACCAAGGAAGTGGGAAAATTTCATGGGAAACATACCCCCTCCTCAAAAAATAGACTGTAAGGCACACATAAAAATAAATGCTCCAAACTCAAGCATGTGTGATGCTTGGTCATATGTCTGGAGGTATCTTCTTCTTGGGAAGAAGTGGATCATGCTCAAAATGCATGTGCTTGTACTTGCTCTTCAGACCGAATGTGATGAGAACAAATCCAACAGTATGAGAATGATCCTTAAACCTGTGATTCGAATCAGCTGAGGTAGGATCAAATATGTGAAAGTGCATATAGTCTTTTGTCTTCTCCTTCGAACCACCATGGGTGAGATTATGCCAAAAATAACTATTACATGTTTGCTTGAAATCAAAATCAGATTTAAGACTTAAAAAACAGTTTCTTGAGATCTCCTTTGAACCAGTAGGGGTGAGATCAAAACTATCCTATGCATGAGAAATTATCCCAAGCAGTAATTGCTTAGAATCCAAATTAGATCCAAGACTTGAATCATGGTTTCTTAAGATCTCCTTTGAACCATGAGAGGTGAGATCAAAACCAGTAGATGCATGAGAAATTATCCCAAGCGAATCGCAATGGCCATATTCTTCAATGACCTTCTGAAAGCATGGAATTATGATCATATAGTAGTATAAAAGAGGAGTTAGCTGGAGAGGATCGAATGCATTACCTTCAAAAGTTGTTTTGACCTCTGAAATAATCATGTGATCATGATGAAAACCAACAGACTCTGATGCAAGAGAGGATTTAGGACCTTCTGCAATATCTAGAGTGTGAGCTGGCACAGAAAGAGAAGAAGGTTTGAGCATGAGTGTAGAATTTGCAATTTCTTTGTCAACAACTTCAATATGAGATGATACTGGTTCATGATCTGAGAGACCATCAAGAGGAGCGAATGCATCACTTTGCTTGCTTTTGAAGGGGTTTGGACCAAATCCTTCATTCTTTCTGCCAAATTTTTCCTCCAGGTGAGCCCATAGCTCTTTTGGAGTTTCAATATCAATAATGATTGGGAGCAATATGTAATCCAGCATAGTAAGCTTCATTCTTCCAATGTGCATGTCACCTTTATTCAACCAGTCAATCTTCTCATCAGAGGATTCGAACTCTCTTTCAAAATAACAATCAAAGAGATCATGGCTCTTTAAATATGCTATTATTTTTTGTTTCCATTCATCATAGTTGAATAGAGAAAGAGGAGTGATTTCTTCTAATTCAGGATACATTGAAGCTGTAGAAGACCTGCAAAAACAATATAGAATAACTGCAACTGCTACTGCTGCAAAAATGCAGAAACTGCTGCAACTTCTGCACTCGAAATATGGATAATAACCTGCAAAAAAGTCTCAAGAATGGAGATAAACAATACTCTCAACATGCTCTGATACCATGTGAAAATCCTCACAGCAGATCTAAGAGATGATGTATACCTCATAAGAGTTATTTGATTAAGCAGGAAAATAGAAGAAGAGTGAACAATACAGTATAATGAGCAATAGAATATATGGTACAGTAGAACTCAGATAGAAGCAATAATACTTCACACACACTGATTAATTAATCACAGTATGGACAAATAAATAGTACAATGGTAGAGAGGATTCGAATTCCTAAGGTGGCAATTCGAATTAGCCTCTCAGAGTGATCATAAGATCAATAGAGTGTCATCGGAGCACAACTAGGTGTCCTCATGATCATCGGAGCGCAACTGGAAGTCTTCATCATCATCAGTGGAGTCATCAATGCTCAAGTAACTGTCAACCATCAGTCAAACTAACTCTGGTAGGTGTAACTGAGTGTAACTCAATGTAACTAAGTGTAACTGAGTGTAACTGACTGTAACTGACTGTAACTGAGTGTAACTGAGTGACAACTGGACTGGTAGGTGAAGAAGGGCGAGTTGCTCCCTAAAATCAAGGAAGAAGGGCGCATTAATCAACTGGAGGGCTAAAACTGAATAGTGAGAAGCTCCTGGGGGATGGCTAACTGAGGGCTAGGTGCTGGACTAATGACTAGGATGCATGCAAACCCTAAAGGTGCATGCATGATTGAAAATGTACATGATCAAAATACTGGTGGGACTAGGATGGAGTATAGGAATATCCTAACAGGGATAACCTCTCAAGAAGATCAAGAGGGCTGGATACTCTTCTATGCACACCTTGAACAATATTAGATTGGAAGGTATGGCCTGAGGGACTGTGTAGTAGTGAAGGGAGTACTTCCATGTGCCAGGTGTGTAGGTATTGTGGGAGCCAAGCTAGACAGATCTTGCAGAGGGTACCCATATCTCTATGGATGATCCCACTAGCTTAGCAATTCTTCCTTCCATTGCCTAACAGCCTAATAAACCCAACTGTAGATTGGCTTGGCTGATTTGGTGTGTCTTTGGGCTATGTGTGAGTCTGTTGTTCCCTGATTCCTTGTAGAGATCATGCCTAGCTCGGGGGTGGCAGTGTGTTGAGATATTGATGATCACAACTGGACTATGGTTGGGTGGAACGTTGCAGTTGCATAGCCAATTGCTCGGGGCTACTTTGTTATAAGATAAGTACTCTCTTGTGTTAACTTTGCAATTATTTATTTGATGAATATCTTGAATGTATGATGGATGTGTAATTGAAATTACTTCCGCTGTGTTTTCTTATAATTATACATTTCCATATGTCTTTTTATATTATGTGAATGCTTATTTAATAAGTTCATGGGGCTAGATTCCCTGGCTTTAGTCTAGCGTTCTCTCCATCGCATTGGTATGATGGGTCGGGACATTACAGCTGCATCATTCCCCAACTGCAAAAATATGGTGGCATGGCAGCACTTACTCATCAAATGCACAAATGCCAGGTCTTGACGAAGTCGTGGATACACACATCTGTGAAAAACTGGGCGATTTTCTTGGCTTATTGAGACCTCCAAAGCTGCAACAAATTTTCCTAGACTGGACGAAATGGGTATCTCTTCCTCTACTACATAAAATGACGGTAGCACCAAACCCTGTTATCTTTTAATGGTATAGCTGGTGCTTGTTGGGTTCCCTCCTTAAGCTAGGAAAAATGTCAATGTCTAGAGCATAGATTTATGCTTCTATTGTGCACCTCCTTTTAGGGTTTTTCCATTGTATAAAAAAAAATAGTCCGCTGCTATTTTCGCGAAAACTTTCTTCACAACGACGTGCCACCTAAATGCCAATCTCAGCTGTATAATCTTTCTTGCAAAATGGCCCAACCATGGTAAGCCATCGCAAAAGGCGAGAGAGTAGTTTCTTTTGTGTCCAAGGGAACCAACCTGTTGGAGAACCTCTCAAGACGTCGAGCGATGCAATGGATCTGAATTGGTCAAGATTTCCATCGAATAACATCGTTTCAATGAAGTCTGCATTTGGGCAAATGGTATTAGGGTTTAGAGAGCCTAACGTTTCGGTGGGAAAAGAAATATTGCCACAATGAGACCACTTCCCTTTTATATGTCATGCAAGCAACTTTATTTCTAGATGGTGGTATCGCCAGGCCCTTCAAGCTGTTTATAAAACCATTCATACATATGCGACACACCAGGAGGATGACGCGTGGAACAACGGTTTTCCCATCGCATCCAGCTTTATCCCCTGTCCGTCGAGTAATTCTGACCATGCGGTATTGATGTGGACCTTGACGATGCTAGTTGTCTTGTGTTTTGTTGAATGCCTCGTTGTGTGTAACTATAGATAAATGAGGACCAACCAGCTACATCCTGAGTCAATGCTATTACAAATGGGTGATTTGGATAAACGGCCAAATCCAGCACCAATGGATTTTCCACGACTTACTGCCATGACACTACCTTTTGCTCGACGGCTCAAATTGGAGGAAACACCCAGGAGCCTTTCTCAAATCCAGCATTGATAAATGTTGCCCCGATTTTTGCCATGACTGCTTCACCTTGAAGAATAAAATGTCCTGGTCTATTCTTTGTTTTCAACGTTTTATTTATATATGTTTTTGGTCTTTTCTTTTATCCCATATGTAATAACGCAACTACTCTCTTGACCTTAATATATTCCCTTGCCTCCCATATATGTCAAGTAACAAAGAAGGAGTGGCTATTGGTCTTGGACGATGGAGGATAGGTGGGGCCTCTTGTCTTGGCGCTTGGTCCCATGATGAAACTTGGTGTTGGGCGTATTAACTTTTGCTCCACCTTTAAAGCTTGGGCATAAAACAAAAACGAAACTTAGGTTATAAAAAGTCAATACTCCCTTTCATAGAGCCGAAACTTAGGCTAAATGCCTTTTTTCATAAGAAATCAAAGCCTCCTTTTCCATAGTAACTTTTGACTTTTATAGGAATTAGAAAATCTTCCAAGTTCCTTATAAAAGAAAAACTTGAAAACATAGGGATAATCATAGGTCCATAAAACCATTTTTTCTTTTTATGAATATATTTTTCTCTTCTTTTTCTCAAACACATTTCTTTTGCAACTTCGGTGTCCACAAATGTGCCCCGGGAAAAATGCCTTCTTCTCGACTAAGCTTGGAACCTATTTCATGAAAAAATGTTTCTATTTTGCACCGCCAATGTTGCCGAAAGACGATTAATGCTGTCAGAAGACAATTAATCACAAAAACAAATTGGGGTGCTAACACCTGGAGTACATAATTGAGATACTAGGCTCTTCATGGATTGGTCACGGCCTCGTAGCGCTGATAATGAAACTGGGCCACCCCTCCTAGACAACCCCGTCAATAAATAGATGTCCTCCACATCTATAGTCATTGTATGAACACCATCCTGGAAGTGTTGCTGATATGGATCCCATGTCCTGATCAAATAGTCTAATAAGGGTACTTGGGATTTTTGAAGCCTCGGATGTGTAGGTTGTTGGAATGGGTTCTAAGGCTAACAACAGAGGGTGAAAACCCAGATTGAAAGGCTTCAAAAGGTCCTACGCAAGGACAGTTCTATCCCCAGCCTGTTTGGTGTAGTTAACTCCCATGGATACAAAGGCCTCCATTGGCACTTATGGGGTTCGATCCTAGAAGGATCTGTCTTCCTAAGAAGCAATATCAAAGTGTCATGATTCTAGAGTGGATATAAACCTAATACAACTCTACCTTAAAGGAAATCTAAACTAAGTCATATCTAATCTAAAGGGAGTGTATTGACTGTGTGCAAGGTAACTTGGTTCGAATTCTAATAATTCATTTGATCAATTTAACAGAAATGTAAAACTAGATCATTAACTTACTACTTCAAAATATGACCAAGCAATGAAAATTACTAATAATAGTTTAAATATCAAGCATATCCAATATTACCTTGTATCTCTTATGCTAATTGAAAAATTAACATGAATTATTGATTTAATCATTTTTGTGAATCATTTGCAGAAATAGATAAAGATTTTAATCAACTAAATTCAATTAAAACATAACTACACATAGACCATGAATTAAGACAAATCCAATTCAAAGATCAATGCATTAATGATTGGCTGGAAAATCAATAGTATTGATTGATAATTAAGGTGAAGAAATCAAACATTATCAAAGAAATTTGATAACATAAACAAAGAGGATGCCGAAAGAAACTAGCTTTGATTCATTGGTCTACAAAAAATTACATGATCACAAGTGAAACAACGTTTCTCTAGAACTTCTCTAGAGATTATCTCCCCCCCTTCCCCATGAGACTTCTATCCCTTTAAATAATAATTACAAAAATGGTTACAAAGGATAGCTTTCCCATGAAAACAGGGATTTACAAAATTAGACTATTCTAATCATATCATCATAGAGACCGGTTCATACCGAATGTTTGACAAAATTTTCAAAAGATGCTCATCACATAATTTCAAGAAACATCCCGTAACAAACTGTGAAGGTTAACCACATACTACTAGCTATCCTTGACGGATAGTAAGGAAGCTCAAAAATCTTTCTTAGAAGATTTATGATGACCAACAATGTTCTCGAAAACTGAAAATTCGGCCACTTGTTCCTCCTTCAAAGGGATTAATGGAGTGATAGGTTCTTCATTGATTATAACATCCTAGATAATGGTATTGTCTCGATCAACTGGATTTCCAATGATATTCCTTCTCTTCTTATGAGGGAGTTGTATGCAGATGGATTGAATCTCAGGTTCTTCTTCACTACTGCTGCTTTCATCAGGAACACCTACATCAAAAGGTGGCAACACAGGTTCTTGATATAGAATAGGCTGAAGTTCTTTCTCTTCACAAAATATGACTAGAGATGTTTGAATTCTCTGCATCTTGCTCATAATATAGAACAATTAGAAGGAAAAATTTTGAAAATCAAGTAACAAGACTTCTCTTATTATATTATGATGAACATCTATAATTTAAAAGAAAACAATGAAGATTCCAGGAATGGTTGAGCGTAATGAATTGCCATGATTAAAACCTTATGGTTTGGAACTCGCTCTTATCACGTCTATATTGAAATAACGCACAGCATGCGTCAACAGTGATTGTATTAAGACAGGATAAGATTGCAATAATTCACGTATGATTAATGTCAAATATTAACACTCGATCAATTATAAATTAGTTGAATCAATGATTATCAGTCATATGTGGCCACAGGTGAAAATCGCAAGTGAAAATCGCAGTTTAAAAATCTAATTGCAAATCAAAAAATGGTGAATAAAAAATAGAGAACCGAAATGATTATTCAAAACAAAACAATCCAATATCAACCGCGGGATCGAGGCAAATCAATGGTCGAGATTAATCATGCAAGCTACAGAAGAAAAATGCGGAAGGTTTAATTTGCAATTATATACATTATTTCTGCAATCTGCAATCCGCAATTGCGGGTTGCGGGTTACGGAAATACAAACCACACAATATGTTAATTAGATTTCCGCAATCCGCAATCTGCAATTGTGGGTTGCGGGTTGCGGAAGTGCAAGACGTGAACTCATTATTCAAACCCTTTTTGCAATTCGCAGTCTACAATTGCAGGTTGTGGGTTGCAGAAATGCAAAGCGCAGAACTAAAATTAAAAGTCTTTCCCGCAATCCGCAATTGTGGGTTGCGGATTGCGGAAAGAAAGTATTTCATAACAAAAAAAACATTTTTTCTCAATCCGCATTGCGGGTTGCGGAATTGCGGAAACATATTGACCTTTTTTGGAAAAACCTATTATTCCACAATTCACAAAAACACACAAAATTAACGAAATTTTGAAAGGGAAAATCACCAACTTAATCAAATCAAAACAAAGCAATGAAAACATGATGAAAAAAACCCCAAAATGACCAAGGAATTTAATCATTTCCTTTGCATATAAAAATTTGGGGCTCCCATGTTTTTTAGAAAACATGGGATCTGTTGTACCTACAACAAATGGTGACTGGCTGGGAAGAACCAGTTATCTCTGAAAATGAAACCTGTAATTACAAGGAAAACATGTTAGCAAGCTTGATATTTTAACATGTAATTTACAAAATGTTCTCATAAAACACAATCAAAGTAGCAAAGTTCGGCATATGATTGATATATCCCCTTCCAAAACCAATTAATTATGATGTTCATATGACAAAGCAGTCTTAGAAGTAAACAGAAATCCTTTACCGTTATGCAGTCATAGGAAGGCAGCTTATGATGAGCCTTAGAACAAACCTAGAGCCATTCTGGGTTACCAAATCTTGAATCACCTTCACCTTATTAATTATTTACATATGTACAAACATATTACTCACAATATATACATTTCCTTTTCCCCTTTCTTTTCCTTTTCTTTTCTTTTCTTTTCTTTTTTTTTCTTTTCTTTTCTTTTACTTGGTGATCAAATATTGGCAACACCATTCACATACCTGATCTGGAAACTGAACAAGCTAGCTCAGTAAGGAGACTCCTTGCCTTTTAGCTTTGATACTAAAATCAATTACCATGGCTTGGTGACCATAAGTGGTAATTTCTGTCCAAAATCAGACCCATGATCATGGTAGGGATGGCTTGTAATAAGACCCCCCTTATCCTTATATACAACAAAGTGTCTTACAAAGGAAAACAAAATTTATTAGTATATAGGTTACAAGACACTACCATTGCTTGGTGACCATATGACAGCAGTGTTACTCGCCGATGTTTTGCAGATCATGAAAGGACCAAACTGTGATAGGATCTTCCACCTTCCAGCAATAGCTGAAAGTCATCCCCCAAGTTTGGTGGCTTGATGTGGAGATGTCATTCCACTTAAACATTTATGAACATAATGGGATGGCTTGTAATAAGACCCCCCATCTTGCAATCTATAATTATTAAGGTGAATTATGTTCAAGGTGATTAGAATGGAATCCAGAATAGGTAAAGCTGACAAGGCTATGAATATATGTTTCCATTCATTAATGAAACATAAGGCAAGAAAAACTAATTGCTTCCTCAACTTCAATTAATCAAATAACACATCCATAAAGATATTTGATTAAGGTGGGAAGGTATCAATCAAGGCTTTGCAAATACTGACTATTTTAATTTCATGGAAAACATTTTCAACTACAAGCTGAGAGGAATAAAAGTTGACACTGTTTTCCTTAGAAATTCATACTTAAATTATCCTGAGACATACTGATCAATGGCCTTTTCCAAAAGGTGTGGAAATTATTCGAAAATAAAACCAATGTACAAAAGAAAAATCAAAATGAAAATAAAGCAGAAAAGAAAACAAACCACACTTTATGTACAATAAGTGAATCTGCTCAATCAATCAAAATACTTTTTAATAAATTGCACATTCACTAGGTAGGTGTCTATGATACCCTCTAGTGTCTGCAACTGGACAGTACTAGGACCAATCTTTTCTGTAACAATGAATGGCCCTAACTAGAGGCGTTGGAACTTAGTGTAATCATTCTTGTCCTTGTGATGCTTATCCCACTTCAACACTAAGCCCCCCATAGTAAACTCCTTGTCAGATGAGGACTTCTCGTCAAACCACCTCTTAACCAACTGTTGATGTTGATAAAGCTTGTTTTTGGACTTCTCCATGTCTTCTTCTAGCTTGAGTAACATATCAATTATGTGCTAGAGTGGGGAAGAATCATCCTCTTGTATGGACTGTGTCAATTGTAGTGAAGGAATCATGAGGTTAGATTGCACGATGGCCTCCTTACCATAAACTAAAAAGTAAGGGGAATTTTCTATGGCTTCCTTTGGAGTGACCCATCCTTCCCAAAGAGCATTGTATAACTGGGTATGCCAATATTTATGGTAAGTAGCAACTTTCTTCTTTAAGATATTAATCAAGTTCTTGTTGGAATAATCTGCTAGTCCATTCCCTTGTGGATAATAATTGGCAGAAAACTTCATATTTATCCCTTTTTCAAGGGAATACTGTGTAAGATCAATGGAAGAAAAATAAGACGCATTGTCAAATACTAAAAATTGAGAAGCACCAAACCTAGTGACTATTTGGCTTTCAAGGAATGATATCACTTGGTTTGTATTACATTTTCTGAGGGGGACTGCCTCTACCCATATGGTAAAGTATTTCGTAGCTGTCAAGATATACTTGTGCTGCAAGGAGGAAGCAGGGTTGATGGGTCCACCAAAATCCAGTCCCCGTTGCTAAAATGGAAACTGAACAGTCACTGGCTGCAAAGGGAAGGCGGTTTTTTTTTACTTTCCTAGCACACTTCTGGCATGCTTCACATCTTCTCACATATGAATATGCATCTTTGAACAAAGTAGGCCAGTAGTATCCTTCCCTGAGGATCTTATGTGTAGTGGTCTCTCTTGAGAAGTGCCCTCCCGCAGCTCCTGCATGAAATTGCAAAAGAATACTATCAGTTTCTTCCTTGTCTAAACATCTGAGAAAAACACCATCATAATTTTTCCTCAATGAAACGCCATCTATGAATTGATATGGTGTAGCCTTAAACCTTAAAGCTCTGTCATTTTTAAATTCAAGGGTTTCAGGAGAAAAACCATGGGTGAGGAAGAATTTAATGTCATCATACCATTCAGATGCTTGATTTGTGATAACATTAACAGAACCTGTTGTTGTACTCTCCTCTTGTTCCCACTCAATCTGTTGTTGTACAGGATCATTGGATTGAGCGGTTAGGAGACACAAGCCTTGGCCTTTCACAATCTTTGTTGGTCTGATCTCCAAATCGTATTCCTGTAAGGCTTTAATCCAGTGACCTCTCTTTTCCCCTAATTCTTTCTAAACCAATACATTTCTGATAGGTGCATAAGGAACTATGACTTTAGTCCAAGATTTCAATAAATATGGTCTAAAATGTTTCACAGATTTATAGATCGCGTAAGCTTGTTTATCAATATTGGAGTAAATGAGTTCAGGTTCTTTGAAACTCGAGCTCATGAATGAAATAGGGATCTCAGTGTCATTATCATGTTTTTGTGTCAAGACAGCTGCGTAGGAGAAGTCAGTAGAAAACGTATACAAAATAAAATCTTTGCTGAAATATGGAGTCATCAAGTGGGGGCTTCCGCAATGGCTCTCCGAATTTCAATGAAGGCATTTCTTTGTTCCTCGGACCATTTAAACTGGGCATCTTTTTTAACCAATTGCTGTAATGGCTTAACAATTTGAGAAAAATTCAAAACTAATCTATGAACAAAATTAATCTTACCAAGAAAAGATTGCATGGCCTTACGTGAACTAGGTAGTCCAATCTTCGAAATGGCTTCTGTGCTCTCTGGATCGATAATCATGCCTTCTTTCGAAACAATAAAACCCAACAACTTACTTTCGGTGACTGCAAAGATCGATTTTTTCGGGTTCAATGAGATTCCATATCTTCTGCAGCATTCGAAAATGTGTGTCAAAGCAAATAAATGTTCATGTCGTTTTTTGGAATAATAGTAACATAATCTAAATATGCAATGACAGAATTGTGCAACAAACCCCTAAAACATATATCCATATCTCTCTGAAATGTAGCACCAGCATTTATCATCCCAAAAGGCATTCGCCTGTAGGAAAAGGTTCCCCAAGGGGTCCTAAAAGTTGGTTTTAGTTGATCATCAAGGGCAACTAGGACTTGGTTATACCTTGAGAATCCATCAAGGAGAGAAAACATCTCAAACCCTGCTACCTTCTGTAGAATCTGCTCCATTGGTGGAACAGGGTAGTTTTGCTTCTCGAAAGCTCTGTTTAAGTTTCTGAAATCAACACAGAGTCTGATTTCCCCATTCGTCTTCCGAATAGGTACCAGGTTGGAAATCCATTGTGTATGCCTGACAGGAAATATAATTCTTGCTACCAGTAGCTTCTCAAGCTCTTTCTTGACAAAGGGTTCCAGACTGGGGTGCATATTCCTTAACTTTTGTTGATAGGGTTTTACTTATGGTTTCATTGGTATATTATGGTGCATGATACTGGTGTCAAAAGTATTGATTTCATTGTATGTCCATGCAAAGACATATTTAAACTCCTTGCAGAGTTTGATAAAATCCCTCTTCTCCTCAGTAGAGCAATCAAACCCTAGATTGATGAAACGAGGGTTCTATTCAGTTCCTAGGTTGACTGGCTCATAGTTGAGGGATGAACTCTGGGTCTTGCAGTTGGTCTTTTGCTTGAAATTATCTTGAAGATCATAAAATTTCTCCAGGTTGATAACTGATTTAGGGATAAGGTTGGAAGGATCAAACAGAGACTTCTCATGCTCATCCTCATCTATTGCGACATCTTGAAAAGTGTCCTAGGATGTGAGAAAGTCTAACATTTATTGATCATCATCAAATACCTTCCAATTAGTCACATTATCAGGAATAGAAGGCATGTACATAAGTTCAATTGAAAAAGTTTTAGGGGACAAGCCTTCTGGTGGGATCAACCTGGATGCAGTATTAGCAAGCAAATCTACATCAATTTTTTGTGATCTTGGGACTGGATTGATATTAAATGCAAAAAAAGAGTTAGTGAGATTGTTTATCGGACAATCTACCGAGAGCAGACTCAAGGCTTGATCTCCCTATCTCAATGTAAGTATAGAACAAATGAGACAGGCTACGAATGCATTTCCTAGATCTACTTAAGGATCAAGTACTAGATGTCTTACCTTTCACTTCGTGATCCTTTCTCCTGAATGTTGCTCCACGTCTCACAGTCATCAGATCCAAGCTACAAGACCTGTCAAGACAAGAAACAAGAGAACAAGTAAAGGGCGTCTATACAATAAGAGATCTAAGTGAACAGTTAAGTAAGTAGTGCTATACCTCAATATTACACATTATGTATTAGTGTCGCATCCTTGCACTAGCAACCTAAACAACAGTTTCCCCTAAAGATCATCTGAACATCCAGAGTGAAAAACACTGACTGAACACTGAAAGAAAAACATTTTTCTACCATCTTCCAACCCAACTTAGCCCTGTTTGTGAGCACTACCGCTCCCTGCACATCAACAGGGGCACGGTAGTCAACACTACCGCATGTTGCTCCTTCTCTGGGGCGCGGTACTACCGCGTTATGCTAAGTTATAGGGGTGCGGTAGTCTGAAATTATCCTTTTTGCCTTGAAATTTGGGATCTCAACCTTCGAGGAGATTTTATTGGGATTGCCACCTCTGATTCGATCTCAACTTCCCTCTCTGTTTAGCTGGCCCGATCCACTAAACACTCCATAGATCCACACTTCTCTCTTGTTGGTTAACCTTCCCATGTGCTATAAGAGAGAAGCTTTCCATGGGCCAAAGGGAGGACTTTTGGGGCATCAAACCTATGATCTTCATACTTCTGCAGAGATAGCTAGAGGAAGCACTTGGAGCTGGAGGATTGGCTTGGATATCAAGCAACCTTTGTAAGCACTCTTCAAGTTTGTAATAAAAGATAACTTGTCTTGTTTTTCCCATTTCATGTGTATTGTATGGATCTTCGATATGAAATGTATCTAGTTTAGATTTGAACTTAATCTTTGCTTCAAGGTATTTGGAAGCTTGCATGCTTGTCCTTTGTTTGATTTCAATGGGTTCTACATTGGAGCTTCATGATCAAGAGCTAGAAGCGGGACAAACGTTGAATTGGAAGGTGAGTTACGTCTTTCATCTCTTCTGAATGCATTTAATCTTGTTGTGAAGATTAGTTCAAGAACTCAAGGTAGCATTAGTTTCCTTTTTGTCATAGCATAGAGTCAGTGCATCTTGCTTTATCCTAAGAGAGTTTCTACCTATCCGTAGGGAGAAATATCTACAACAAAAACTGGCGACCATACTGGTTGTGCCATTATTGTTTCATGGATCTACGCTTGTTCATAGTAGACATGATTTGTCTGCAGTCTATATCATCTCAGTACTCATGGATCTGCAATGTATTGGTCGCCAGCCATGCTTTGAGTCATTTGTTTCCGAGCATGGTAATGCCCGCCTCGGTGGTATAACTAACATTTTGTTTCTGTTTCAGCTCCTTGTTGCTCCCCTTGATGTTATCTCCGAACCATATTTGTAAAGTCTTTCGGTCATCAGTCTCTTTTGACCTCACACTTTAGGGGGCATCTATTATACATCAATATTACACATTATGTATTAGTGTCGCATCCTTGCACTAGCAACCTAAATGACAGTTTCCCTTAAAGATCATCTGAACATCCAGAGTGAAAAACACTGACTGAGCATTGAAAGCAAAACCTTTTTCTGCCATCTGCCAACCCAACTTAGCCCTGTTTGTGAGCACTACCACTCCCTGCACATCTACAGGGGCACGGTAGTCAGCACTACCGTGCGTTGCTCTTTCTCTAGGGTGCGGTACTACCACGTTATGCTCAGTTATAGGGGCATAGTAGTCTGAAATTAGCCTTTTTGCCTTGACCTTTGGGATCTCAACCTTCAAGGAGATTTTATTGGGATTTCCACCTTTGATTTGATCTCAACTTCCCTCTCTGTTTAGCTGGCCTGATCCACTAAACACTCCATAGATCCACACTTCTCTCTTGTTGGTTAACCTTCCCATGTGGTATAAGAGAGAAGCTTTCCATGGGCCAAAGGGAGGACTTTTGGGGCATCAAACCTATGATCTTCAGACTTCTGCAGAGATAGCTAGAGGAAGCACTTGGAGCTGGAGGATTGGCTTGGATATCAAGCAACCTTTGTAAGCACTCTTCAAGTTTGTAATAAAAGATAACTTGTCTTGTTTTTCCCATTTCATGTGTATTGTATGGATCTTCGATATGAAATGTATCTAGTTTAGATTTGAACTTAATCTTTGCTTCAAGGTATTTGGAAGCTTGCATGCTTGTCCTTTGTTTGATTTCAATAGGTTCTACATTGGAGCTTCAGGATCAAGAGCTAGAAGTGAGACAAACGTTGAATTGGAAGGTGAGTTACGTCTTTCATCTCTTCTAAATGCATTTAATCTTGTTGTGAATATTAGTTCAGGAACTCAAGGTAGCATTTGTTTCCTTTGTGTCTTAGCATAGAGTCAATGCATCCTGCTTTATCCTAAGAGATTTTCTACCTATCCATAGGGAGAAATATCTACAACAAGTAGACTACTCAATATCATTACACACATGAACAATATTGGTGGAAAGCATTTGTATTACTGTAAAGACAGGGAAGTACATAGCAGAGATATAGAACTACAACCAAGGCTTAACGCTACAACCCTTCTCCAACAAAGGCATTTGCCATTTCCTCCTAAGGAAGCTTGAGTCTCTCAAGGATGAGTAGAGATCTCTCAAGACTGATTTCACCAGGATGTAGACACCATGGACTTCCTCCCCCTTAGAATAGGAGTGAGCTTCATTTAAATAGGACTAAGTGGATAGGATATGGATAGGATAGGTTGAGATATGATAGGAGAGGCTTAAGGGATCTTTCCAAAGTGTTAGGAATCGAATGCCAACTCTCCCAAGAGGTCAGGGATAGGGTCCCAAGTCAGTAAGCTTCGAGAAAGAACTCGAAGAATCTATTTTTCCCATCTAACTGACTTCGTCACACCCTATAATGGAGTAAGGCGCGATGTCACCGGTTGCAAGAGTGCAACTTGCGATGACCCCTCAAAACCTAGCACAAATGTGTACAAATCCTTCCAGGTCAATCACTCAATCAGGATAACTTTAGGGATGTATATACTGAAACTGATGATGGGAAGATTTTAGGTATAACAGAATGCCCCCCAAAGCATGAAGTTGTTTAAATATTGGACAGGTGAAATGCTTTGATAAAAGGAATGGCAATGGACTTATCGGATGAAGGATGTCGTTGCAGTACAACTGACTCTGAGTACACAGTATCAAATTACTCACAACATGGCTGCCGACCAATACAATGCAGATCCATGGTAGTAATGACCAACTGAACACAATCATGGCTACTAGACACAAGCATAGATCCATGATGAGATGATAACACAACCAAGACCAATACAAATGTGGATCCGTGTGATATAACTCAATACAAAACTCCATCGCAACCTGGGTAAAACATGACTCCCCAGGGTCTTCAAGCTGAACCCGCAATGATACGAATCTATCCATGTGATTACAAATGTCTTGACGTTGAACATGGTAGAAACCACTTGATTACCGGTCATTGATGTAACCGTTAACAAACATGAGGGAGATCATCATTAATGTCAATGATTCCCAAGGTATCACAGTACATATCATCAAGCATGAATAAGTGAGTTGAAATCGAACGCAAGATGAAATCTTTCAATCAAGAGTCAATGATGTAAACTCATGTTGAAAGCAAGGTAACCTGCCATTGAGGCATGCAGGGCCAAGGTACTTGGTTGGTTTCTAGATTCAGTCCCCGGATGATGAGTTGATGTCGACAAGGATGAATCCGTCAAAGGAGGGCCATGATGAATCCCCCATCAATCGACATGAAACACAACAAAAGATGCATAGAGTAGGTCGGATGGAACAGTAACATGCAATACTGACTCAGAGTAGACTGACATGGTGGCGGGTGTACTGACTACAGATGATAAATGACAGACGTATTCTTGAACATGGGCATGGCATGACTTGGCGGTATTGACATGACGAGTGCAACACAAATTTCAAATGCAAACAATGAGAGAATATTTCTTTGAATGACTCAAAGGAGTAATAATACTCAGGAAGTAAGCGGGACTCAAGGACAAACAGATGATCCAAGTGTTGTATGCAAATGCAAACGAGTGCCATGTTCAAGAACGACTACGTACTGCCACTAACAAGGTACGTAACATAAAAGCTTTCCTTTTTCCCCATCATGAACGATGAGTGCCTCATGTGTTTTTTACGAGCTTGATGAGGGTAACCAGATGCTCGGTATAGCTCATCTCATAAATGAGTCCAATCACAAATATTTTTCGAACCTGGGATAAGAGGGGTTCGTCCCATGGCGGGCCCTTTAATGTAAAAGTTTAACGAGTCCATAGAAGGTAAACTCGGTCGTCATTTCATGTTTAGAGAGTCTGAAAAGAACTAAAGAAGACTCCAACGGTCCTCTTCCGTAAAGTTAGCCTCATCGCCCGAAAAAAGGGTAAAACAATGCGGGAGAGGACTCTTCCAGTCATGATTGGCTAGAATATACCTTTTTTCGTAACTAGTGCCCCCTGGTCCGAAAAAGGGGTAAACTATCACCAGGAAGACGACCATTCAAATTCTTTTACAAGCGTGAATGCGACAAGTTCGCTTGGCAATCTTTTCGTATTTTTTAGAGCCTGGAAAGAGCTTAAAGATAGACTCCGGGGGGGTCCTTTTTCGTAGGAGTTTAACGATCCCAGAAAAGTGATAAATCGTAACTCAGTAACGTATTCTCATAGTTTCAAGAGCATGAGAAAGAAAAAGAGTAAGCTCATTAATTGCAATCTATGAAAAAAATGGGTAAACGACAAAAACTCACAAGGGGTGTTCATACCTGAGATGACCATTCCAATATGAAAATGGCATAAAAAGGCACTTCACAACTCCTGCACACTCGAAAATTAGGTCAAATAGTCAACCGAACGTTCAAATACAATAAAACTGATCCAAACTATAGCAAATATCATAACGGCATCAAATATTTGAAAAAGGAATATTCCATTTTGTTTTATAAATAGAAATAAAAACCAAATATAGTCACCATTGTTCTATTTGCCAAATTTGGGAGGAATAGTTCCATTTGTTGCCAGATCTTCGCTTTCTGATTCTGGGAGATACGATCAGCCATTTCACCTATCGTCAGGAATAGGTAACCCTAAAATTTAGCCAACAAAATCGTAGTGGTTTACAATTTTGATTTTTAGTCATTTTTTGGGGTTT
This sequence comes from Larix kaempferi, assembly GCA_027924585.1. Classification (NCBI taxonomy): domain Eukaryota; kingdom Viridiplantae; phylum Streptophyta; class Pinopsida; order Pinales; family Pinaceae; genus Larix; species Larix kaempferi. Next base: position 11,019,687 of record BSBM01000206.1, read on the forward strand.
TGGCTTGATTTGGGAAGGGCCATTGCACCCTCGGCTCGTCGCAGTTTTCCCTTTCGGGAACTACGATGATACCGAGTCGTCGCAAATGGAGTATAAATGGACTGCGACATCATCACCCTGTTTGCAAAAACAGGGTGAGACAACGGCGACGTCCATCCCCAAATTTAAACAAAACTCAAAAGAAGGATTTCCAGTGGGTGAAGTAAGTCCTAGCATTGTTAAAAAATTCTTGTTGACAGGTTCCAAGCATCCAGAATGGTTTTGGAATGGTGGGAAAGGGAACATGAATTAGATGATAAACAAGTTGCAAATGATCCACATTGTGTGGAAGCATTGAGGAACTGCAGGCTCCTCAAGTTCTTTCTCATTCAAGGGATGAGATCCCAAATTCCACTACTGAACCATATGCTCCAATGTTGGGATGCGGCCCAATAGTACTTCATGGTTGGTGAGCATGAGCTTCACATAGATGTTGAGGACATCTATTTTCTGACTGGTTTGTGCCGGAGGGGGGATAATGTGACACTCACTGGATCACGTGGGAGTGATCGAACCGTGGAAGATTTGATCCGAGAGCATTGTGGTCCCAACGCCCGTGCATCTAGTAGGAATATTTGCATCAAAGATGTACGGGATCACCCATTGTGAGCCATCTTATTCACCATTATGAGGATGGTGGGGAGTCAAGCTCCTCACTTAACCACCAGGGCACAAATGATTTATGCGGAGGACTATTTGTCTCCAAAGATCTTCAAATGGTGCGAGGGGGTCCTCACAAACATGCGAGCTCAGCTGACAAAGTGTCGGTGGGGAGAGCTCAAACAGTTCGGCTATGGATCTATAGTGATCTCGTTCTTGCTGGAACAGGTTCCCCTTTTGTGTCCTCGGGTACCACTAGAGGATAGGGACCTTAGAGATCCACACATGGCCAGGTGGACCAATGTGATGGCTCGGCATGGTGGGAGTCCTATCATCGGATTCCCTCCTGAGTTCTTCACTTGGCTGGCGGGCTAGTTACTGATGGTGGAGGACTTTCCATATAGTGGCACCAACTTCACAGATGACCCAGACTTGCCACTACCCGAGGGAGCAGCATGGGGAGACCTCGGTAAGAAAAAATGACCCTTAAACTTTTTAAGTTTTGTGCATTTATGATTTTTTTTTTTTTTGATATAGCGTTGACAGGCGAACAACATGTGTGTGTAGATGTGAGGCCTATACGACCAGTGGGGAGCTCTCTTCTGGATAGGAGAGAGAAAGGAGAGGGAGCGATGGTGGATCCAGTTGTGCATGATGCCATCGTGGAGATGGACAAATTTTATGCCAACCTGAGTGGGTTGACACTGGTTGTTCCTGAGCCGACAGTAGATGAGGTGCTGCGGCCTATGCAGGTGCACACGGTTGGAGCGACTGCGCACTTCAATGCACTGCTTCGCAGGGTTGCGAGAGAAGTGGACTATTTCTAGACTCAGCCGAATAGGGCTGCTAGACCACCTATGTTTATATGGGCCAGGCGATAGGACACATGTTGTCATTGTGTGTGTACTGAGAGCTTAGAGGCCTCAGATTTTGTACTACTGAAAGATACAGAGCTTCAGATTTTGTAGAGACTTACTGAAAGCTATCGTGCTTCAGACTCTTGTGTCAGCACTACCTTTTCGAGATTATATTTATATACAGAGACAGTCTAGTGATTTATACATTATGTGTTTCAAAATAAAATGATGTGATCTTGTTTATATGCTTTGCTTTTTATACGATGCATTATTTACATGTTGTGAATTTTTTTACGTGTTATGAGTATCATGTGTGTGCGATGTACCCATCTAGAATGAAGTTGGCCATCGAGTCAACAACTATGTTTAACACTCCTGGAATGTGCAGGTATTAAACGGATTCAAATGACCTTTCCAGGAGACGAACTCATCTAAAGAGACGGAGTAAGGTAGGATCATGGATAGCGTAAACCCGGTTAAGATGGGAAACCACTAGTTGAGAATCCATGTGGATGCCAATGTGGTCCATACCCAAGGAAATCACATCGGTTAAGGTTCCAACAACCACTAGGTATTCTGCGGCATTGTTGGTTGCGAATCCAAAGCAACTTCCTCCTGAGTTGATGAGCTCACCTGTTGGGGAATACAGTACCCAGGCTGTCGAAGCAAGGTTACGGGTATGCCGGCTGGTGCCATCCGTGAATCCGTAGCACGTTGCCATCTGTACATGCAGACAAAACATGGTATAAGGAGTGGAAACAATATCTAAAGACACTAAAAAACAAGCGTGTCACACCACGCAAAAACACACAAACATGCCATGTACAATATATACACGACAATCTATGCATGAGAGGGTTAGGCATAGTACCTCTTCAGGTAAAGCCCATTATGGGGTTCACCCAAAGATATTCCATCATAATCTTCAAGCTCGTAAGCTCCTTTTTCCAAAACATGTTTGACAATGTAAGGTCCATGCCACATGGACTCGAACTTTCATGCTCCTAGTTTGTCATATCTCTAGTCGTATGTGAAGACCAGGTCACCTCGTTGAAGATACGAGGTTCAATTGCTTGTCGTATTGAGATTTAATGCGTTTCTTATGTGCTTCGTTAACAAGAGCAGCATCTCAGCAAGACTCGTCAAGTTTGGCTAAGTATAGGAAACATTCTTCCTCGGCAGTAGTGTTAGGAAGAAGTTCGACAGTGAGTTGTAAAGACGGAATTTTGCACTCTATAGGCAGGATAGCCTCCAATCCATACACCAATTGGAAAGGAGTGAACCCTGTGGCGGTTTTAACAGAAGTTCTGTAGGCCCATAATGCTGAAAAGAGCATATTATGCCAGTTGGACTTATGCGTACCTACCATCCGTTGGACCATATTTTTCAAAACCTTGTTAATGGCCTCGACCTTTCCGTTGGATTGCGGGTAGTAGGGTGTTGATTTTTCATGACGAAAACCCAATATATCACTCAGTTCATCGACCATATGGTTCTAGAAGTGAGAACCATGGTTGGTCACTATCGCCTGCGGAACTCCAAACCGCGCTATTACATGATTGAACATGAAGAGTGCGGTGGTTTTTCCATCGTTTTGGTATGTAGGCATTGCCTCGGCCCACTTTGTGAAGTAATCCATAGCTACAATGATGTAACTATGCCCCCCAGCTGAGGTAGGCTTACAATGCATAAAATCGATGCCCCATTTTACGAAGGGGCCCACGGCAATAACCGGGTGTAATGGGGCAAGATGGGTGCGCTTCTTCGTATGGAAGTGTTGACATGGAGGACATCTCTTCACGGCCTCAATACAATCTTTGAAGATAGTAGGCCAGTAATATCCTGCGCGCAAAATCTTATGGGTTGTAGCCATCCCAGAGAGGTGACCTCCACGTGCCCCAGCGTGACAGTCATTCAAAACGCGTTCATCCTCATCGTGAGTTAGACAACATAGAAGAATTGAATCGACGCTACGTCGGTACAAAGTATCAATGATGATCAGATAATACTTCGCATGGTGACGTATTCTACGATGGTCATTGCGTGACAGTTGAGGGTTGAAGCGTTGGGTTTGAAGATATAATGAAATATCTACATACCACAGATCAGTTGTACTGATGAGAAACAATGATTCATCTGGAAAAGAGTCATTGTGCTCAACTTCTACATCAGAATGGTGAAGGTCACAAATAAGCTCAGCAAACACCAGGGACTTTTTGGACTTGGCTTTCTCGAAAAGAAGGTCAAATTCTTGCAGTATCACAATCCAGCGTGAGTACTTGCCCCCAAGCACCTGACATGTCAGTACGTGGTACATGGGGTTCGAGTCTGCGATGACGGTGGTGGTGTGGAGCAAGATATAGTGGTGGAACTTTTGGATGGCGATGACCGCCGCGAAAGTGATTTTTTCAACATGTGAATATTTAGTTTCAGTTTCAGTGAGACCCTTACTTGCATAGTATATTACATGTTCCTGGGCATCTTGATCTTCCTGTACCAAAACCATGGCGATAGTGGTAGTAGAAGCGGCGAGATATAAGATGTAATATCGGAAATAATTTGGCGGTTGGATTACGGGGGCATGCATGATGGCATGTTTGATGTTGTCAAAGGATTTATGTGCTTGATTGTCCCAAATGAATGGGACGTCCTTCTTAAGCAATCTCATATACCCCTTAGTATTTTCCGCAAAGTTGCAAACAAAACGCCGTAAATAAGTCACCTTCCCTTGGAGACTTTGAAGTTCCGTCACATCGGTTGGAGGTGGTAGGTTGACAATAGCCTCCACCTTTAAGGGATCGATGTGGATCCCATCCTTCGAGATAATAAATCCTAAGAGGCATCCAAATTCAATGCAAAAGATACACTTATGAGGATTCAAACAGATATTGTATCGTCTGCATCTGAGGATGTTGTAGAAATTTCTCCCTACGGATAGGTAGAAACTCTCTTAGGATAAAGCAGGATGTACTGACTCTATACTAAGACAAAAAGGAAACAAATGCTACCTTGAATCCCTAGATCTAACAAACATCTCAAGATTAAAATGCTAGAAAGAGTAGAAGGAGTTTAACTAACCTTCTATCCAAACGCTTGACTTTGTAGTTGCTCCAATCTCCAAGCCCTCACGAATGAACCTGTCAAAATGGAACCAAGACACAAGAATGCACTATTCTCTAGCAACCTGAAACATAAGTTAGAATCTAAATCTATGAAAGATACAAATCATATCATTAAAACAAGATTAACACAAATGATTTGGGAAAACAAGACAAGTTATTCCATTACCAACTTGAAGTCATGTACAATAGTTGCTTGATGTCCAAGACAACTTCCAGCTCCAAGTGCTTCCTCTAACTATCTCCACAAGGCTGCAAGATCATAGGTTTGATGCCCCAAAAGTCCTCCCCTTGGCTCATGGAAAGCTTCTCTCTTATAGCACATGGGAAGGCTAACCAACAAGAGAGAAGTGTGGATCTATGGAGGGTTTAGTGGATCAGGCCAGCTAAACAAAGAAGGAGTTAGGATCTAACCAAAGGTGGTAATCCCAACAAAATCTCCTCAAAGGTCGAAATCCCAAAATCCAAGGAAAAAAGGCTAATTTCAGACTACCGCGCCCCTATAACTGAGCATAACGCGGTAGTACCGCGCCCCAGAGAAGGAGCAACACGCGGTAGTGCTAACTACCGCGCCCTTGTAGATGTGCAAGGAGCGGCAGTGCTCACAAACAGGGCTAAGTTGGGCTGGAAGATGGCAGAAAAAGGTTTTGCTTTCAGTATTCAGTCAATGGTTTTCACTCTGGATGTTCAGATGATCTTTAAGGGAAACTGCCGTTTAGGTCGCTAGTACAAGGATGCGACACTAATGCATAATGTGTAATATTGAGGTATAACAGAGGAAAATGGCCGTCAGATGATCCATGTGGAAATCACGCTGCTTTGAATGAGCAGGGAGATCATCTAGGTAAGGTTCCACAAAGTCCATAATATCATGGAAGGCATACGACATGGCTCGCTGGAACATGGCACCGGCATTTTTAAGGCCAAACCGGAGTTTGCGATATGCAAACATCCCCCAAGGACAGATGAAAGCCATCTTATGTTGGTCGGCTGGGTTGATCTCAATCTAGTTGTAACCAGAAAAGCCATCCATGAATGAAAAGATGATGCTTCCGGCACAATTGTCCATAATTTGGTCGATGAATGGGTTTGGGTAGTTGTCCTTTGGACAAGCCTTGTTAAGGTCCCGATAATCGACACAAACTTGAATGGTACCCTTCTTTTTGTTCACGGGGACGACATTTGAGACCCAATCCATCAATGAGACAGGATAAATGAAGCCAGCCTTTAAGAGTTTTTCAATCTTTGCCTTAATCGCTGTAGTCTTCCAGGGGTGTACTGGTCGCAACTTTTGACATGCATGTTTGATGTCAGGATAGGTTTTTATTTCATGAGAAATAATCGCGGGGTCTATCCCAGGCATCTCCTCATAGGACCAAGCGAATATGTCTCAAAATCGCTTGAATAAGGCCATACCCATAGCTATTTCTTCAGGGGAACACTTCTGGCCTATGCGAATGTGTTCCATTACACCAGGTTTTACTGAGATGTCTACCGGGGTGGTAGGCTCAATGTTGGTCAAGTTACACTCAGTTTCCGAAAGACATGTAAGTATGGAGGACTGGGGGAACAGGTAGATATCCGGTGAAAAGATGGCGCTAATGTTGTTCTCTATGTACTCCAACGGGGGGAGAAAAGACGACCTATGGTGGAGGTCATCCCATGGACCATCATTAACATTCATAACTTCCATGATGGACTCATCTGACTGAAAAGTCCAAAGTAAGATATCAGGTAAAGATGATTCCCATTGCAGAGAACGGGATGGGGAGGCCAAAGTTAAGTGGTCCTCCGGTGTTGATTGGATATCCTCGTAAATACATTCGGCGGGTGAAAGAGGCATCACATTTCCAATCAGGTGTGTTGTGGCTTTGTCAGGTACAAGCCAAGTATCAGTGGAGTGAGATGGAATCTCTGCGGAGATCATGTTCATCGAGGCAGCATGATTAGGGGGGTCCGAGATTGGAAAAATGCCCATGAGAGATGAATCTTTCAAAAGGCCAACCCCTATACTCTCATACTGTTTGGACGTTTGTCCAATGGAAGGAACATGGTCACCAGGATGAGTAGTAGTGTCTGGTGTGCAAAATTCTAGTTGGTCAACAGTAAAAATTCATCCTTGGTGGGGGAATTGTACTATGCGAAATACTGAAGAGGATACCGCCTGCATGGCATAAAACCAATTGTGACCAAGCAAGAGATTATAATCTATCACAGCTAAGACCACTTCCACATTAATGGTTACGGTCATTCTTCCAAACTCAACTGCAATAGCTTGTAGGAGCCCATGAGGTTGAAAGCCACGCCCGTCGAATGCTTTCAACATGGTAAGAAGAGTCGATTGCTCTCCAGCAAGCGATCGACGTGATAGAAGTGGAGGCGCCTTCATCCAAAATGGAACGATGGACAATTTTCCCAGCAATGTTCATAGCTACTTGGAATGCGAGTTGATGGGAAAGCCTCGGATTGAAGTAGTCAAGTCGGAACATGATGGTGTTCGAAGAATCAGGGTCGACTGCACCGATTGCTGCAAGGAGAGTTTTGCGTTGATTAGGACAATTCTGCAAAACTTCCAGCGTGGACATGGCGCAAGGAGCTTGTGCCAATTCTTCCACGATATTGTAATTTTGTGTTTCCCGGGCATTAGGATTGAAAATGGATTTTCGAATCATGCTCTTGGGCGGTCGCAGTATCGAATCTAAAGATGGCTTCTCAATGGTGAGATAAGTTGACGGTATAGTGACATCAGGTATAGAGTTGGAATTTTTTTCAGCATTGCTTCCAACGGGTTCTTTCGAAGGGATTGATTCGTATGATCACGAGCGAGTGTTCAAATTGATCGTTTCTTTACGCACCATGAGAACATGCGCAGTATTGGATGGTTCCCCCTGGGCTGGGGGGGTTGAGCAATCATTTGCTGATTTTGAGTGGGAAACGGATCGTTGAGGACTGCAGGAGGCGGTTTACTCCTAAGAAACTTTTGAACTTCATCTCTACGGGAACACTCTTTGGAGAAGTGATCATCTCCACACAGTAAACAAGGATATTTTAGCTTTCATTTCTATTTGGTGTCGTCAGGAGTGCTCTTTTGTTCCTGTTGGGCGGAAGATTTCTTAGGTTTCCCTTTGTTCTTCTTCTTGTCGCTGGACTTCTGAGATGAAGTTGATTGGACAGAATTCACCTCTTCAGTTACAGCAGGAGTGGTTGATTTGGTGGTGTTGTGACCAGCCTGAGTTGGTAATGGGGAGGAACCATGGAGGTTCGACGATCCAACAGTGTTAGAAGCAGGCTAGGTGTTAAGGGATCCAATGATGCCATCAGTTTGGGGTCCCTTAGGAGGTTTCATGGGGTCATAAGTGTCACGGGGTGAATCGGAAAGAATCTCAAACAACGTGCCCGATTGAGCATAGACTAAGTCTAGGTAATGGGCACGAGCGATAGCTTGCTCTTCAGTGACACCACCGCCCATGGCGACATCTCAAACTATGTGAGGGATGAGGGACTTCATGAACCAATCTGCTAGGAGGTGATCAGGAATGGGAGCCTTAATCAAACGTCTTCTCCTTCGCCACTCATGTATATGAGTAGAGATATGAGTAGCGGTATTCTGATGGAGAGAGGTGAGAATGTCCGTACCAATTTCGTACCGTATAGGTAGTTGGAAATGAGTCAAGAAGTTCATAGTAAGAGAACCGAAATCATGAAAAGAATGAGGTGGTAGTTCAATATACCACTTTGCAGCCGAACTAGTGAGAGTCCGTTGAAATAACCTTAGACGGATCAAGTCGTCCATCAAAGAGTTGGATGAACACCACAAGTGGTATGTCATCACATGGTGTTTAGGATCCTCGTTCGGCTTGCTGTCAAACTTGGGGATATCTGATGGAAGTTTCACCGAAATCGGGGGCCAGTTAGTTCCATGGTAGATAGGGTCGTTCGTCAGTCGAGAAAGATCGGGTAGGTCCAAAGTAGCCAAAAAGAGCCGATATTGATTAGGTTGTGGGTACTGATAATACTAATAAGGCATGTAAGGACTGGTAGGACCTCGTATCAACTGATTAAAAAGTGACCACGGGGGAAACTGACCGTAGGGGGGTGTGCCGCCCGAACTGTAAGGGGGTCCGCCACCATCAGTTGGTCCGTTCCAATAAGGCGAGGTTCCTCCTCCACCACCGGGAGGAGGTGGGGGTCCACCTCCACCACCGGGAGGAGGTGGGGTTCCACCTCCACCGCCAGGGGGAGGTGGGGGTCCATAACCATAATAAGGTGGGCCACCACCGCCTGCATCTGGAGGTGGTGGCAGACCATTTCCACCGCTGGAAGGTTGGGGGCCCCCACCACCTCTGCCAAAGGGATGAGGGCCTCCACCACCACCATCATAATAATTAGACCTGCCACCGCCCCTACCTGGAGGGGGTGGGGGACCACCTACACCACCCAAAGGGAAACGTCCTCCCCCACCATAATAGGGAGGTGGTGGACCATTCCCGCCCCCGTCGGAAGGGTGGGGGCCATTGTTGGTAGAATGGGTTGGACCTCCGCTAGAAGGTAGAGGTCCGCCTCCTCCAAAGTTAGGTGGGGGCCCACCACCTCCGATAGGAGGTGGGGGTGGACCGATCGGGGGTGGTGGTGCTTGAGGGATAGTTGGTTGGGGTCCATATTGTAAAACGGGTTGTTGCCCCCATAGAGTGTATGGGTTTCTGGGATAAGGAATCTCGTATCGCATGTTTCCGGGGTGAGGTTGACCTGGCGCAATATTAATGGAACCTGGATACACTTGACTACATGAGGGTTGAGTTACATTGGATGGCCCCCCAACATGAGATAACCCCACGGTGGATGGTCTAGTGAGTTGAGAAGTTCCAACAGGAGGCCCGTTGGGGATTCCGCCGGCCATGTTCTAGTTAGGAAACGGGGGTTTCCCCCCAGCCACGATAGATTGACCATTATTCAAAGTTTGAACCAATGTAGGTTGTTGATTAGCTATCGTAGTAATAGCATTACCAATGAGATCATCAGTGGGAATGGAATATCCTCCCCTTGAATTTTGAGGTAAGGGAGGAGCTGGTAAAGTAACTGTGGTAGTAACAGGTGTGTTGGACTGTTGTCCTTCCACCGGTTGGTTCGCTTGAAGTGTAGGACTGGACTCTTATGAGGGATGACCAGTCTCATTAACGGTTGCATGGTGGGAAGATGGTTCGGGTGAACCATAAGATATCATATGAATTGAGGTATCTCTATACCTAGGTCGTTTCTCGAGACTTTGTCTTCAAAGTTCATTACCCTTAATACGTAACCGATCCAAGCATTCTTGAATGGGTGCAAAGATTTCGGCGGGGTCAGGCATGTAGAAATATCTAGAGAGCTCTGGAGTAGTCCAGTTGGGTGGTGATGCGATGGAAAAATGGGCCACTAGGTGACCGGTAGAAGATGTCCAGTAGGCTGCTGAAGGACCAACAGCTATTTTGGGGTCGTCCTGGGGTCGGTTTATCCATTCCAATGATCCAGGTTCTCCCGGCATGACAGGAGAAATATCTTGCGAAGTGGGAACTTGTGCTCCTTCATCCTGCGGGGGATGAGAGGCAGGTGAATCTAGAGGAGTTTGTGGAAACAAATGTCCTCCAATGTTCAGAGTGGGGTTTTCCACTTCAGTAACTACGACCGTGTTACGCTGATCCATTCTTACCCTTGAAATAACCTCCGGATTAAGGGGATATTCGGGTGATAAGTTTAAGATCCTATGGTACCTTCTCTAGGGAAAATCCACTAGAACGTCAGAAAAGTCAACCAGAGTGGCTGAAACAGCATTTCTCCTAAGGGTAAGCTAAAAACGAAAGGAAGACCAAAAAAACCTACTCAACCTAAGGCAACAAGCAGACTTATGTGACAGAGTGGATTCAAAGTCTAGAACCTCACGGGATTATCAAGGCATCGCAAACCGCGATACACTGCAGGGTCCAACAATATCACACGACAAGGAGGATTGGGACCGTACCCTTGCCTGCATACCTGATTACCTGGAGAATACGTGCGTGCTAATTTCCCCGAGTGTTGTTCTCGGTGTATTGCTTTGCCAAGACGGCCAAATGGTTAACTCAGTTGGATTTAGGAATCCTAGTGGTGTCTCCCGATATACGCAAGGTACGTGGGAGCTCAAATCCATAGTGGTGATGTCTAATGCACAACCGTTCGGCAAGAGACCTTCTGATATACTATCGAGTACGTGATACACCCTTCGATATATGCCAAGTATGGATTATGGTACTTAGTGGGTATGTGAAGGAGCTCGATCTACCGATAAGTACGTGGAAGACTAGAATACCCCTAGGATACTGTGTTGGAAAATAACGATAGCTTAATGCTTAATGACATCGGAACACGTCTCTAACTTACACGCAAGTTGCTATAAAATTTTACCTAGTTCTACCGTTAATTTTATCTGGACGGTTAGGTGAATGCATGAAGTGAGTACATAATCGGAAGCATAATGCAAGTCCTATCTACATGCACAAAATATTATTTTCTTTCAACGAATTCTAGCTATGGGAAGGAGAAATCGTTTTATTTTCGATGAGATTGCCAAAACAACACAATGCAACAGTTCCCAATTCAAACAAGTTTGACTATGAAAGTATTCTTTCCATTTTTGCGAAACATAAAATCACAACATTACTAACCCAAATCACACATTTTTTTCTTTTTTTTTCAAAACGAAAATGATACTAGGTAATGAAAAGAGAGAATTCTAAGATGGAGTATGCAAGATTTTCAATTTCACTTTCAATGGCCCAAAAGCAATGAAAAATAAAAAATGCACCTATCTTTCCCTAGCATGGAAATACTTTTGCAAAATTGGAAGTGTAGCTTGAGTCTTTCAAGAAGATGAGTGATTCATAATTCAAGAAAAACACAAATGATCATACATTCATTCAACTTTCCAAAAGATTGATAAACGAAACATTCCAATGCAAGAACGGTTTTTCTTCAAAAACACTCAAGAAATGATGGGAAAGAAGCACTTTTAACTTTTCAATAGATGCATCAAAGAATAAACTTGATAACAATTAAGCTTTCAGATCTAAATGAATGAAAAGAAACACTACTCGCAACACTCGGTACACTCAGAAAACCCAAGAAAAGACAACACTCAATCAAGCTGAAAGACACACTTAACTCAAAATCAGATAGTAGCAAGCAAACCAAGCAAGCAAAGCTCAAGAAATCATGTAAATGAGGTCTGGAGGCTGATCTAATGCAATGATCAGATCAGGGATGGAAGGAAGGGAATGCAAGGGTGAGCGGATGAAGGTGGGGGAGACAAGAGTATCCACCACTACCGGTCCTCAGACTTGTCCAAGATGGAACCAAAAATCAATCCAAATAACCGAACACTCAATACACAAATCAAGGAATGGGATCTCTGGCTGGATCTTGCAGCACACAGGGAGTTCATACAGCAAACCAAAGTTCAGATTGACAAATGGAGAGGGGATGCCTGCATGCCCAATTTTGACAAATCGGCGCAGTCTGTGCTTGTACGCAGTGCGACGTCACAGTTCACCAATGTGGGAAGTGAGACGACGTCACAGTATACCAATGAAAGGGCTGCAATGAGTGACTAACATGTAAAGAACAAAGACCACAAATGACACAGTGTCGCTCTATTTCCACTAACCAAGTGCGACAGGTGAGATCTAAGTCCAAAAATGAATCAGATCTCCAAGAAATGAACTATGGAATGGTTTGGAAATGAGTAGTATAAACTCAGAGGAAGCAGACCAGAGTCTTCAAGACAAAGATTTGATAGTGAAATCAACTCACGAAGCAAATGACAAATGGAAGGCTTGTGTCAAGCAATCAACTAAAAATGACTCTCATGCAATTACAAAATCATACATGTTTTTCCCCAGTATGGTCGCTAGATTTGTTTATCGGATAATCTACCGAGAGCGAACTCAAGGCTTGATCTCCCTAGGTCAATGTAAGTCTAGAACAAATGAAACAGGCTACGAATTCATTTCCTAGATATACTTAAGGATCGGGTACTAGATGTCTTACCTGTCACTTCGTGATCCTTTCTCCTGAATGTTGCTCCACGTCTCATGGTCGTCAGATCCAAGCTGCAAGACCTGTCAAGACAAGAAACAAGAGAAATAAGTAAAGGGCATCTATACAATAAGAGATCTAAGTGAACAGTTAAGTAGGTAGACTACTCAATATCATTACACACATGAAAAATATTGGTGGAAAGCATTTGTATTACTGTAAAGAAAGGGAAGTACATAGCAGAGATATAGAACTACAACCAAGGATTAACGATGCAGCCCTTCTCCAACAAAGGCATTTTCCATTTCCTCCTAAGGAAGCTTGAGTCTCTCAAGGATGAGTAGAGATCTCTCAAGACTGATTTCACCAGCATGTAGACACCATAGACTTCCTCCCCCTTAGAATGGGAGTGAGCTTCATTTAAATAGGACTAAGTGGATAGGATATGGATAGGATAGGTTGATATATGATAGGAGAGGCTTAAGGGATCTTTCCAAAGTGTTAGGAATCGAATTCCAACTCTCCCAAGAGGTCAGGGATAGGGTCCCAAGTCAGCAAGATTCGAGAAAGAACTCGAAGAAGCTATTTTTTCCATCTAACTGACTTCGTCGCACCCTGTAATGGAGCAAGGCGTGACGTCGCAGGTTGCAAGAGTGCAGCCTATGATGACCCCTCAAAACCTAGCACAAATGTGTACGAATCCTTCCAGGTCAATCACTCAATCAGGGTAACTTTAGGGATGTATACACTGAAACTGATGATGGGAAGATTTTAGGTGTAACAGATATCTCTTACCAATTTTTTATAGTTAATCAATCGAGGATACAAACAATGTATTTTGTTTCTTACATGTTTTACTATGATCTCAAAATCTCCATAGCATTCGATTACCCGTGCACCCATGTCAATGGCTTTCTAGTCCCTCAACCAGGGCCTCATACTCAGCTCTATTATTGGTACATTCAAACTCAATATGCAGGAAATATTAGTTTTGGTCCCTTTTGGATCAATTAGGACACAACCTACACCAGCTCCATCTTTAGATCTGGATCCATAAAAAAATAGAGTCCATGAATTTAAATGTAACCTAAAATTTGTATTCACATTATATACATTATGGACAACAGTACCTGAGAATGGAACATAAGTGAGATTGACAATTTGAGACTGGTTCTGTACATTCTCAGCTGGTGACAAATCCGTAGGAAGATCTCCAAAGAAAGTATCAAAAGTGTAATGTTCCACATGTGAGCTAAAGTATGCAGCAGGCTCACTGGGATCATTTAAATCTATGACAATCTATTTCATATAATGCTCCCTGCTGATTTTAATTATGTTTGGACTTCCATTGTAGGGAAGCCATAGGTGAGGCCAGTCAGTACCAAAGTAGCCTTTAAGCTTCTTTGACCAATCTCCGCTCAGCCACATGCCATACATTTCTGGAATGTTAGCCACAATAATATCCACTGTTTGGTGGATTCTAGGGTTAGCAGATAATGTTAACAAGACATTTTTCAGCTCTCCCACTACTCTTACTTTGGATCTGTCCAATTGGACAATTTGCGTAGGGCATGGCTCGCAAGAGGCATTTAACTTTTTGCAGACAGTCAGAGGCATCGCATTTTATGAAGCCCATGAATCAATCATACAATTATGGACATTTCTATTGAAGACTTCAAAAGTAAGCAAGAAAGGAGGTGTTTTCTTGCTACCTGGTTTCTGATTTCCAGGTTTAGAGTATATTTCCAAATTGTTGTTATGAGTTTCCCTGGGCTTGTTGACAATCATACTTTTGGGTAGACTATCTCTCATTGCAGGGATTTTCAGAAGTTCAAAAAGGGAAATATTATCTCTCACTATTTTTAAATCATCAATTAGAGTGTATTCTATTTCAGGAATTAAAGTGTCCTTATGTGTTGGTGCTTTACCTCTGTTTTGTGTGGGTGCTGAAGTGGGAGCTTCTTGTGCGGGTTGTTCTTTACTCCTTGTATTGTAGAGGTGTTGGACATTGAAGGCAACCTCAGGATCATCTTCCTCCTCAACCATAGGAAGTTCTGAAAAGAAGCTAATTGTGTTTATCTGTTGATCTTCTACTTCATCTGGGGGTTTAGGATCTTGATTCTCTTGTGGATTTTGATCTTGTTGATCAGGAGAATTTTTTTATTCTGAACCCAAATCCTTAAAGATAGAAAGAATTTCCTCGGCGTTCAATCCTTCATCAGGGTTAGGCGGAACTTGGTTTTGTGGGGGTTGGTAAGGTCTTTTGAAAGGTTGCTTGTTAAACCCCCTGTTATTATTTTGATTTTCTGTGTTACCTTTCTTCAGTTGTACCATTTCATTTGAGATCTTTTGGAGTAACTTATTCATATCAGTCATCTCAAATGGGTCCTTGTTTTGCACTGTGGGTTTTGGAGGAGTTTCTTACTTTCTTTTAGAGTTTGAAGGTTGATCTGATGGAACATCAGGATTATCCTTTAAGCAGAATATGTCTTTTTCAACCTGGATAGCCTCTGTGAAGGCTTCCTGCAAATTATCTTTTCATGTTATTTTTACCCACATAGCAATGGGAACAGGTAAACCCTTAACATAATAAGCAACTAGCAATTATTCTGCAGGGAGAAGAGTAACATGGATTCTATTTTTCAAATATGAAAACCTTTGCCTATAATATTTTACCCTCTCCTTACCTGTAATTGCCATTGAGGATAATTCTAAAACCAAGTCTTCTGGAGTCTTATCATCTCCAAATTTCTGGATAAACAGTTTTTCGAAGTCATCCCATGAAGGAATGGATCGTGCTTGTAGGGAAAAGTACCATGTGGATGCTTTTCCCTCAAAGGTGTATGGGAATAACCTGCAAACTACATCCTCGTGAACGACACTCCTGAGTCTAATAGCCTACATGAAGGTTTTGATGTGAGCAAGTGCAGGTGATTTGTCATCAGGATTAAACTTGGTGTTAACACCCAAAAAGTGCTCACTAGCTCATTTCCTTATTCACATGACCCATTTGTCCACTTTTTCACCATTTGAGTCTCTAAAGCCATCAAAAGGTCACCAAAAGACCATAATACACCCCTTTTTCCCCTCAAAATGAATATTTTTCCTCAAAAAGCATAAAAAACCCTCAAAAAGGGTCCAGAATTCCCAAAAATATTAAAAAGGGAATAAAAATATTCAAAATATTCAAAAAAGGAAAAAGGAGGGAAAAGGTACCTAAACCATGTTGGTCAATACCATTGGTTTCCTCAAAACCATAATGGTATTCCCCACCACCAAAAACTATAAAAAGGTGGTAGGGGCTCCTCACTTTCCATCCATCCATCATCCTATCCTCATGCTGTCAAAATCTCTCATGAGTTCTTGACCATTGTAGAAAACTTGGATAAGAGACCATTGGAGCCTAGAGCATCTCACCCTTGGAGCTGCTCAACACCACAACATCCTCACCATTTGAGGTATTATAATACAAAAGTTATTTTTTATTTTATTTCTTGTTCTTGTTCTTAAATCTCTTCAAGTTTATTGTTATATGCACATGTTAGATTCAGATTTATAATTGTTTTTTGCTTTCAATATTTGAAACTGATATCACTTGTTGATAGGTGCCCGTTGCACAAAGCTTGGTTGCAAAACCAAGCCAACAATTTTTGGCAACTCCGATGGCTTCGAATTCTTAGATCTCAGCTTTTTGCTTTAGATCTTAGTTTTAATCATTTTTATTCATAGATCTGCCATCCTAGACAGCAGATCCATTGCTGTTTTAGATCTTGACCCCTTATATTGCTATTAACAGCCTGAAATTTTCATTTTCAGGTTCGTTTTTCGACGTCCATTTTTCGGCTTTCGCCTCGCGGTTTTTTGCCCAACAGTGACACGGCTCATCGCGACCTCGCGGATTTTTTCCGCGCAGCGCGTCGCGGCTTCGCGGCCATTTTATGCGTTGCACATCACAGCTTCACGGCCATTTGCCGTGCTTCACATCGCAACTGTGTGACCTAAACCCACACTGCACATCGCGACTGCGCGGCCGAAATATGCGCTGCACATCGTGGCTTCGCGGCCGAAACCCGCGTTGCCCATCGTGGTTGTTTTCCCGGAACCCGCGATGCAATTTTTTTTTCTAATTCGGCCAATTTTTTGAAAATTATTATTTGCTATATTTTCTGCCCATTTAGCATATTTTACAGCATTAATTTTTCTGCATTTTTACAGCCACCTTAAATCTTTTACTATTTAGAATGCTCCATTAAAAGTCTTTTTAAATTTTCAGTACTTGAAAGATAGATTTTTCTACATTTTTATTTAGATCAAGGTTTTACTGTTTATTTGCTCAATACTTTGCCCAAGCAACTTTTAAGAGATCCATTTATTTCTTGAAATATTTATGTTATTTGCTTCCCTTTAAATTATTTCAAAGATCCATTATTTTTTAATAGTTTTTTCAAGCATTTACATTTCAAAAACGCCTTTATTTTTTGCAAAACTGGAAGTGTCTTTTCTTTCATTTGTAATCAATCACCCAAGCGAGGCAAATCAATTTCAGTTTAAATACCACACTTGTACCCACTCTGCCACATAATTTAAATTGAGCCTTAAAATTTACCTTAAACTCAACAAACTTTTAACCCCACTAGGGGAGCACTTAAAAGAATTTTGTAGTTAGGTAGAATTGAGGGGATAGGTGTTCCAATAACACCCCTCAATTATTACATTTGAGACATAGTAGTTGTCCTCTACGGTACCAAAATCCCTTATAATTTTTACACGGTTATCAACCAATTTATCAAGAAGGCCTCTCCCTTAGGAGGGCTGAAGTAGCCAGACTGGTTCCGGAAGTCTGAGTGGAATACCGCAATCCATTCAGTAACCGAAGGATACCTTTCAAAGTTCTCGGTGTACACCCAAAAGGGTGTACAGCGGAGATAAAACCAAACTGCAGATTCACCCAATCGAACGTGTCATGAATGGGGTATCCTAGTTGCCACCTTTTAGGATTGTCTACCCGGTGTCCCTCCCGGTAGAGGGATATCTAGCCGTTGATTCAACACTCTATATTGTCTGACTTGGATTTCATCACCTTGCAGAGGATATCGTTGTTGACTCACAATACTTCTAGTTAGGTGTTTGCATGATACATTACCCACCTTTGGTCTAGTAACACCCCTTTTTTCTAGAAACTGTTTGACTTTTGGTATTCTGACCAATTTTGTTGCATCCCTCCACTTATTATAGCACAGCTACTATAATAACTGCTTTTTGAGGTTGGTTGTTGGCCTGAGAGCCTTTATTTTTTCACTCCCCTCTTGCACTCATTGTTGCATTAGGGTTTTGAGTTTTTTACATCACCAACTTACACTAAAATTTTTAAATATTTCTCACCATTGAGAATTTAAGACGATCTCGTCGTCTTCACGGTCAACCCCCTCAGTTCGATACACTTGGCTCTACACGTCATAGACGTAGAGCCTTATCCCTTGACTTGACATGTCATCGGCCAAACACATAGTCATCCAATTCTGACATGCCTCACTTCACATCTGATTCTGAGGCTGAATCCGAAAACCCTACTGAAATATCACCAACCAAACCCATGGCTAGATCACCATACGATCCCCTTTTCACCAATACTATTCGAGATACATCGACAAACCCTACTACTATTGTGCCACCCATGGTAACAACAACCCCATTAGGCATGCCTAATATAGGGGCCATTCCCCCTTTAGGTATGCCCAACACAGGGCCACCACATGTTATGGGTATGCCCAACATAGGGGTCACACCCCCTCTCATTACCACAACCCAGATCCCAAGAATTCCTTGCACTATTCCTAACCCCTCTACAACCCATGTTGCACTTGGGAGCGCTGGCCTTTCCCACACCACATCGGTTGGAGCACACATACCTTCCATACCTAGCATACCCTTAGGGGCCACTGGACCACTACATAATGCTACCATTAACAGTTATGTCCCAGCCACTACATCACACCCCTCGGCCAGTCTACCATTCTGGCAAGTTTGAATTTTCTAGACTTGGCAAGACTAACTAATTATCCTATTAGACATGACCCCACTTGGCCCCCCATTCCCACAAAGCTTCCCTCGGACATCCCGAAGTTTGAAGGAAAACCTGGGGAAGATCCCCAAAACCACATAATGTCATTTCACCTATGGTGTTCATCTAACTCCATAGTGGATGACTCCATTAGACTAAGACTGTTGCAACGAACGTTCACTGGCTCTGCAGCCAAGTGGTACTTTGAACAACCACATGGGACCCACCATACATTTACGTCCCTCGCCTCCACTTTCCTTCAGTTTTTTTAGCTACCTATACGCTATGATGCAGGAGTTGAAATACTGTTATCTTGTATACAAAACACAGCTACCCACATCACCGACCATATCCGTGAGTGGCACAAGCGCCGTAGCCTATGCAAGATAAAACTAGATGACCGTATATTTTTGGATTGGTTTCTCAAATCACTCCTACCCCTCATAGCCAAGGATGTAGCTTCTGAATGACCCCAGTCGGAAGAAGAAGCCATTCTAAAATCTCAGCAGTTTGATCTGATATACGCCCAGTGTGGCTACCTGTATACCATTTTACCTGACGCTCCCCATGGTGATTCCTCCCAGACTGATGCGCCGGGGGCATCCCACGCCGCTGATGCCATCATTGGACAAGTTGCGTCCCACAACCAACCATTTTCCATTATGCGCAATAATAACGACCCCGATCTTTCGCGGGCCACATCTCACTCTGGAGCTACAACTTCGTATGCTCCCATGGCGCACCCCCACCACACTCATGGACCCCCATGTCCACCACAATGTTATGGTCATGCACCTTCAGCCTTTCCACCTCTGGTTGCACCCCCTACGTATTACCATCAGCAGGCCACACATGCTCCTGTTCACTCATAAGCCCCAACGGCTTATTTCCCACCACAAGTAGTCCTTGCTGCACCACAACCTCCAATCGCTCAGACTTATCCTCCAAACAACAACAACGCTACCCCCGCCAACCAAAACCCTGATCGACCACCGAAACAGGGTAAGAACCCCAATTTACGAACAAACCACCCATGTTCCATATGCGGGGTATACGGCCATTATACACACACTTGCCCCCATTTGGGGCGAGCACGCTAACTATGGTCTGATGACGCCCAACGCCAAGGGCACGCGGCAAAACCATTGCCACCTCCTCAACCACAACCCATGGTGTTGCAGAATCCTTTGCTCACACAAGGAGTGTTGAACACTCGTCCGTTGGATCCTCCTCAAGGAACCACAGCACCACAACAACAAATCACATATGCTGCACACACAAACCAACCGATGGATTCAAATACTCATCATCTCCTTATGATGTCATCGTTCGACATGAATCTCCAAACGCGTCGAAACCCATACACTCCCATTGCACCTAAAAATGTTCTCCCTATGATTAAACAACCAGTTCATAATGCACCTACATCGTTCGTCTCCACAGTCAGACCCGGATTATACTCAGAATCACCTATGACTTCCACATTCCAATCCATCCAACCCCCTTTGAAGATAACCGAGATATCAAATTTGTGCACCCTCTCGCATAGCACACAGGCACCAAACCAACAACCCCCTTTACTCCCGCAACCACCCTCAGTGCCAACTCATGTAGGAGCCACACCAATTCATACTATCCCATTTTTATTTCCCCCTTCAGGTGCCATCAGCACACCAGTCATGGCTACACTTAATCTCCCAGGATTAACATTAGGACTACCTGTGTGGTACCTACTTGCCCCAACCCCTCCCCCGACACCAAACGTCATTTTACAACTAGTACAACCTATGAATATGTCAAACCATCCAACACCTGGCATACCAAACCACTAAAACCGCCCCCCACCTCCTGTTTCGATACAACAAAATCGATCAACTCCAACAGGGGGCACTACATCAACATCTACTTATGTCCCCCCTCAGTCCCGCAAAACTGGGGGCAGAGGTCAACCAACCTACAACACTGCACCCACAACTCGCACCCACAACTCGCACCCCCCAGTGACCCCCAAGTTGGCGAAGAATCCCCCAACAAACCGCATACCCCCCAAGTGCTCTTTGTGCGATGACATAGGCCATGCCACCCATCAATGTCCACAGTTACCAGCACTTTAAGAACACATGAATATGTTGGATGACGACACCAACGTTCCAGTAGTCAAACTAGAACTTCCCCCTCAACCTCGTGATAAATCATTGCGCACAAACCATCCTTGTGCAATATGCGGAATCTACGGCCATTATTCACATCATTGCCCCGATCTCCCAGATTACAGAGTAGCATTGTACGAGTTGAATAACGTCGACCTAAAGATATCCCCTTTTCTCATTGAGGAAATTCATCCCCCACCATCTTCCTCCTCAGAAGAAATTAACACCATTTACACGATTTCCACTAGATACCCCTCTGTCCGGTTGGCCCCTTCCATTGATCCCTTTGACACACATGTTCAACCCTTTCAAATCGACGAGGAAACCACATGTCCACAACATGGGGGCAGGCCCAAAACCTTTCCTACTCATCATCATCGTGATTCTCATCGAAGATACTGGGGGCATCCACCCCACAAGAGGAATCCCCCATCATCATATCATCACTTCAGTATGCCACCACGGCCCACAACCTCATGGTATACCCCCCCGCCAGTAGTTACTCAATGCCCTATTGATCCCTCTCTAAGACAACATCTGCACCACATTGACACCTCTGAGTTAGGGAGCATAATAGATTACCTCGACCCTGGGATAGGGGGCATGATCAATCATTTTGAACCTTCCCCATCACATCTATCTCATTATTTCAATGACCCCATTGTTCAAACCAACACATATGTGATCCACAATCACAAACCCCATGCACATAGCATGGGGGCAGGTCATTAGCCATGCTGAATTTTTCACATGCGTGATCTCAACCATTTTTTGAGGTCACATATCACTTGTATATTCGATTTGATTTGATACACCTAGTATTCTCCCCCCGCGGGTCATCATTTCTCCCCACCACTGCATCCTTGGCTTGGTGGGCTCACCTTTATTTGTAGCCATTTTTTAACCTAGTTATTTGCTTTGACCATTCCAGAGTCCTTATGACCTCCGTTTTTCGCACCATTCGCACCGCCGGATTCATATTTCCGTGCCCGTGATGACGCCTGAGATCATTTCTCGCTCTCACGCCCAGATGTTTTGGGAATTTTTCCCACGCCCCTTCGTTGCCTCGGTTTGCATGCCACATCGATCGTTCTCCATTTTTTACGAGTCTTATATCGTCGGATTTAGTTTTCTACGCTCATGATGACGCTTGAGATCAATTCTCGCTCTCACGCCCATATTTTTTGGGCATTTTTCCCATGCCCCCTCGTTGCCTCAGTTTGCGTGCCACATCGGTCGTTCTCCATTTTTAACGAGTCTTATATCGCCGGATTCAATTTTTCGCACTCGTGATGACGCTTGAGATCATATCTCACTCTCACCTCCAGATTTTTTGGGCATTTTTCCCATGCCCCCTCGTTTCCTCGGTTTACGTGCCACATAGGCCGTCGTCCATTTTTTACAAGTTTGATATCGTCGGATTCAGTTTTCCGCG
The DNA here is from genome assembly GCA_027924585.1 of Larix kaempferi. Lineage (NCBI taxonomy): Eukaryota > Viridiplantae > Streptophyta > Pinopsida > Pinales > Pinaceae > Larix > Larix kaempferi. The sequence continues at coordinate 11,041,994 of BSBM01000206.1, forward strand.
CTCATGATGATGCTTGAGATCATTTCTCGCTCTCACCCCATGCTTTTCGGGCATTTTTTCAAAATGCCACTCATCACCTCGGTTTGCGTACCACATTGGCTATTGCCCCTTTTTTACAGTATTTATGTCACCGGATTTAGTATTCCGCACTCATGACGATGCTTGAGACCTTTTCTCGCTCTCATCAATCCCTTTTTGTTCGGTATAGTTTTACCCCTTTTTCGGGCCGAGCAATCCCTTTTACGAAAAAGGCACTTAGGGAGTTTTTGTTAAGCTCTTTTCTGACTCCTAAAATAATGAAAAGATCGTCGAGCAACCTTGCTTCCTTTCATGCTCGCTAAACGTATCTGAAAGGGCGTCTACCTGGCATAAGTTTACCCCTTTTCCGGACCTTGTAGACTAATTACGAAAAAGGAATACTCTAGTCACATCGGCTAGAAGAGTTCTCCATTTGAATCATTTTATGCTTTTTTGGTCCTTGGAGACTAACTTACGAAAAAGAACACCAATGGAGTCCACTTGCCACTTTCAGACTCTCTAAACATGAAAGAGACCACAAGCAATCACCATCCTGGGCTCGTAAAAACCCATAGGACGGTACTCACAACCACTGCAGAGTCTTCTTATCGTTTTCAGACTCCTTAAAAATGAAAGCACCCATGAGCATGAACGGTCCTAGGCTCACAAAATCCACAAGACAGTACCATTTCAGAGCACACTTTTATCCCTTCTTGGAGCTCATTAAAACTATGAAGAAGGACCCAATGGTGCTTCTCGGTGCCACAACATATCATGTCTACTCATATGGAAGCTTCCCCATTTTGGTTGCCTTTGTTCAAAGTATTCTGCAGTATGTCACCCTGAGAATCCCTCGACAGCACAAATCAGTTTGACCCCCCAGAGTCAATACATACCCTTCAGTCCCTAAAAGCTATGATCCCCACACCTACAAATCAGTTCCCTACGCTGCCAGGTCAACCATGTCATCATGCTCTGAACAAAGGAAGTTTGAGTCTACCCACTCTATGACCCTAGTTACTTCCCATCCCCACAAGTATGTCAGTCCTACCATCAGTACTACCACACTTCAGTTCTACACCTCGTGCTCCTATCAAGGAAACATCATTGCCTTGTCAATTGCTGGTCTCCCTTTGTCGATGAAAACCAAATTTATTCCATAGGATAGACCTAGAGGTCCCTGTGTCTTGGACTCATCACCATTTATGATGAGCTCCTACCAATCATTTCGAGAAGAGTCCTCAGTACCTCTCCAAATGATTGTTTCTCACATGCTCGACTTCAACACCTTGATCGCATCGTTGAGACTCACACGGGGTATTGGTCCTTTCAGTTTTTGGTTGAAGACCTCAGATACCACCTGACTCTTCCACATTTTAGAGTCTACCTATGGAAACAACCAATTACATTTTTTCTATAGATATCCGGGTTGCGCATGGCGACAGTATTCAGATTTACCCCAGTTTTATACTCCCTCGAGTATATAGTTACATATACTCCTCAAAGTTGACTCAGAGTCATTGAGTCCCTACAGACGTTGGACACCTTTAGATTCAGCAGTTCATCAACCCTTCTGAGACCTTGTTCAGAACGGTTGTCGCTTTGGACTATTATGATGTACTAGCAGATTTTTTATTTAGGTCCCCCTTCTTGGGACTAATTGTTATGTATATGTCTTGATACGAGCATGGGTATGCCCTCCTCGTCCATTATCAGAGATTATTCCTCATTCATATTGAGGCCATGTAATATTTTTTGTTTCTGCAACTTCCAAGGATCGTGGATCCAGTCTCCAACCGGTCTCTTCTCTTCCCTAAACCCCAGAAAAAAGACAAAAGAACTATGATGTCTATCGGCCATACGATGAGCTCCTGCCCTCACACATCAGGGGGAAATCTGTTAACACCCAAAAAGTGCTCACTAGCTCATTTCCTTATTCACATGACCCATTTGTCCACTTTTTCACCATTTGAGCCTCTAAAGCCATCAAAAGGTCACCAAAAGACCATAATACACCCCTTTTTCCCCTCAAAATGAATAGTTTTCCTTAAAAAGCACAAAAAACCCTCAAAAAGGGCCTAGAATTCCCAAAAATATTAAAAAGGGAATAAAAATATTCAAAAAGGGAAAAAGGAGGGAAAATGTACCTAAACCATGTTGGTCAATACCATTGGTTTCCTCAAAACCATAATGGTATTCCCCACCACCAAAAACTATAAAAAGGTGGTAGGGGCTCCTCACTTTCCATCCATCCATCATCCTATCCTCATGCTGTCAAAATCTCTCATGAGTTCTTGACCATTGTAGCAATCTTGGAGAAGAGACCATTAGAGCCTAGAGCATCTCACCCTTGGAGCTGCTCAACACCACAACATCCTCACCATTTGAGGTATTATAATACAAAAGTTATTTTTTATTTTATTTCTTGTTCTTGTTCTTAAATCTTTTCAAGTTTATTGTTATATGCACATGTTAGATTCAGATTTATAATTGTTTTTTGCTTTCAATATTTGAAACTGCTATCACTTGTTGATAGGTTCCCATTGCACAAAGCTTGGTTGCAAAACCAAGCCAACACTTGGGGAGCCATTTCTCAAGGTTTTTGGGTAGTTTGTGTTGTTCACCAACAAAGAACATAGCATCCTGGTCCATCCAGTGTCTGTTTCCACCTTCTGCCATGGGTAGGTCTTTTGAATCTGAACTGGATGATGAATCACTACCAGATGATTCGTCAGATGAGCACAATGAAGATGAAGGAGGAGTTGGTGGTGGCCCACTTGTGGCAACATTTGGTTGGTCTTGCTCTGTTTGATCAAACAATATATCAAGATCGACATCGAGAAGTAGATTGTGGCGAGGTGAATTGTGTTGTTCAGGGTTTGGGCAATCTGAATTTTGATTGTTCGAGCTATTAGCATGTGGATCAGTGTTCTGGTGATGAATTTCTTCTAGTCCCTGATTACCCTCTTCAGTGATCCTTCGTTGTAACCTAGAAACACTATCAGAAGAACCTTTAAGTATTTGTTCGAGTGTAAGGGGTCCCCTAGTGGGTGATACGAAAATAATGTCGCCCCTTCTAGTTTCTTGCTCTATCACAGGGGTGGCAGGAATGATGGTTGGATCTTGTACCTGTTGTTCCGTAGAGGTTGATGTCTGCATATGAATACGGGTGACAACTGGTATTCTTGCTGGAGGAGGTTTGTTGGATGTTTCGTTTAGGCATAATTTGCACTCAACCCTCCTTCTAGCGCCATTTGTTGAAGCCTCGGATGTGTAGGTTGCTGGAATGGGTTCTAAGGCTAACAACAGAGGGTGAAAACCCATACTGAAAGGCTTCAAAAGGTCCTATGTAAGGACAGTTCTATCACCAGCCTGTTTGGTGTAGGTAACTCCCACAGATACAAAGGCCTCCGCTGGCACTTATGGGGTTCGTTCCTAGAAGGATCTGTCTTCCTAAGAAGGAAGATCAAAGTCTCCTGATTCAAGAGTGGATCTAAACCTAAGACAACCCTACCTTAATGGAAATATAAACTAAGTCAGATCTAATCTAAAGGGAGTGTATTAATTGTGTGCAAGGTAACTTGGTTCGAATTCTAATAAGTCATTTTACCAATTTAATAGAAATGTAAAACTAGATCATTGACTTACTACTTCAAAATATGATCAAGCAATGAAAATTACTGATAATAGTTTAAAGATCAAGCATATCCAAGATTGCCTTGTAGCTCTTATGCTAATTGAAAAATTAACATGAATTATTGATTTAATAATTTCTGTGAATCATTTGCAGAAATAGATAAATATTTTAATCAAATAAATTCAATTAAAACATAACTACACATAGACCATGAATTAAGACAAATCCAACTCAAAGGTCAATGCATTAATGATTGGCTACAAAATCAACAATATTGATTGATAATTAAGGTGAAAAAATCAAACATTATCAAAGAAATTTGATAACATAAACAAAGAGGATGCCAAAAGAAACTAACTTTGATTCATTGGTCTGCAAAAAATTACATGATCACAACTGAAACAACGTTTCTCTAGTCCTTCTCTGGCGATTATATCCCCCCCTTCCCCATGAGACTTATATCCCTTTAAATAATAATTACAAAAATGGTTACAAAGGATAGCTTTCCCATGAAAACAAGGATTTACAAAATCATACTATTCTAATCATATCATCGTAGAGAGTGGTTCATACCGAATGTTTGACAAAATTTTCAAAATATGCTCATCACATAATTTCGGGAAACATCCCATAACAAACTACGAAGGTTAACCACAGACTACCAGCTGTCCGTGACTGATAGTAAGGGAGCTAGAAAATCTTTCTTAGAAGATTTATGATGATCAACAATGTTCTCAAAAACTGAAAAGTCGACCACTTGTTCCTCCTTCAAAGGGATTAATGGAGTGACAGGTTCTTCATTGATTATAAAATCCTGGATAATGGTTGTTGGCATATATAACTGAGCTAGAGGTTTCCATTGTAGACCCAGGTACTTCGCGGTTCAAGGAACCAACAAAACCCCTATTCACCAGCCCTTTCGGCAACAGACTACGTGCAGCCTGAGGTCTCACCCTAGGTGAAGATAAGGGGATGGTTGCGGAATCAAGTTTCCATAACCTAGTGATGCGAGTGTGGGAAGACTGAGAAGCAGTGCGATATCTTGCGGGCTGCTCTGAACAGACAACTGCGCGAAGTCTTTGTTTCGCGTCGGATACTTCGGCAAGCGGGGGTGCTTGCGCACTAGCGCATCCAATGACTGTTTGGTATGGGACACTTCTTGCGTCATGATGATAAGCTATCAACAGCTTACCTTGCAGCGAATATCAATGGTTCTGCGTGTCTATTCCAAGATGATTAACTCTAACCAATATTACTTAGAATTATCTATCCATTCAACTCATTCAAGTTCTTATCATTATTTTGCATGCAATTGAATAAACATACAATACTGTGCGCTCCAACGCTGCACTTAAATTCAATGTTCAACTATGTGACTAATTGGCAGATTCATATATTCCCATACTTGTAAGTGTCAAATACTTAACATTCCTCCATGCATGTATTACTTAACATATTATTCTCATTCTCTTGCGGTGAATACATATAAAATAAATCACATAACAGATAACTGCAGTATTAAACATTCATACCAAGCAAATGAACAATCATAAACACACAATAATCACATAACACTGAATTTAACGTGGTTCACCCCCCGAATGGAGGCTACGTCCACAAGAACAGTTGTTAATATTGCTCTTTATGGGAAGGGTACAACCGTTCTTAGTCTGCGCACTCAGCTACAGACTCTTCTCTCTCAAATAGGCCTCTATGCACTCAGCCACAGAGCCTTTACAATAGCTTCAAGACTCAAAAGATGCTAACAATACTCAGCAATAACTATCTCTATGAAAGAATTCTCTTAACCCTTTCCCATAAAAAATTCCCTTATTTATAGATCACGCCCAAGGGTCATTTCTTTACAATCATTAGGCCGAAACCCTAAGGTTTCCAAAAGGGGCGTGGCTAACTGCCACCCTAGCTGTCGCCGTTGACAGCCTGCTCCAGCTGGGCCACTTGTGGCTCACACGCTCTTCTGACAACCGCAGTCCTCAAAATGGTTACAACTGCATCATGGCCTGTCCCTTTCTACTCCTTCCGCCTTCCTGTCACCATCAGCGTAGTGGCCTATCTTCTCAACTACTTGCCGCCACTCGCTCGAACAGGTCGCTTTGCTCTGCCTTCCACCTGTTCCTTACCCAAAATAGGTCATATACTCGTCTGACCTTTATCCATATTGTGAACCAAAAATAGCTCATGCGCTATTATGCGCATCGTCCTACTCCGCAACCATGCCTTGGCCACTGCCATCGCGCGACATGCGCAATTTCTCAAAAACTGACTGTATCTTGTCGCCACGCGCAATGCGCACTTTTCAGTACTTGTGCAAAATATTCCAACTTGGACCCCGCACAACAATGGTATTGTCTCGATCAGCTAGCTTTTCAGTGATCTTCCTTCTCTTCTTCTGGGGGAGTTGTATGCAGATGGATTGAATCGCAGGTTCTTCTTCACTACCGCTGCTTTCGTCAAGAACACCTACATCAAAAGGTGGCGACACAGGTTCTTGATATAGAAGAGGCTGAAGTTCTTTCTCTTCACAAAATATGACCGGAGATCTTTGAATTCTCTGCATCTTGATCATAATATAGAACAGTTAGAAGGAAAACTTTTGAAAATCAACTAACAAGACTTCTCTTATTATAGTATGACGAACATCTGTAATTTAAAAGAAAACAATGAAGATTCCAGGAATGGCTGAGTGTAATGAGTTGCCATGATTAAAACCTTACGGTATGGAACTCACTCTTATCACGTCTGTATTGAACTAACGCACAGCATGTGTCAATAGGATTGGATTAAGACAGGATATTATTTCAATAATTCACGTATGATTAATGTCAAATCTTAACACTCGATCAATTATAAATTAGTTGAATCAGGGATTATCGGTCATATGTGGTTGCAAGTGAAAATCGCAGTTTAAAAATCTGATTGCAAATCAAAAAATGGTAAAGAAAAAATGGAGAATCGAAATGATTATTCAAAAAAAAACAATCCAATATCAATGATGGGATCGAGGCAAATCGACAGTCGAGATTAAACATGCAAGTTGCGCAAGAAAAATGCGGAAGGTTTATTTTGCAATTATATACATTCTTTCCGCAATCCGCAATCCACAATTGCGGGTTGTGGGTTGCGGAAATACAAACCACACAATATAATAAAATGAACTTTCCACAATCCGCAATCCGCAATTGTGGGTTGTGGAAGTGCAAGACACGAACTCATTATTCAAACCCTTTCCGCAATCTGCAATCCGCAATTGCGGGTTGCGGAAATGCAAAGCACACAACTAAAATTAAAAGTCTTTCCTGCAATTCACAATTATAGGTTGCGGATTGCGGAAAGCAATTATTTCACAACCGAAAAAAACAATTTTCCTTAATCCGCATTGCAGGTTGCGGAATTGCGAAAACATACTGACCTTTTTTGAAAAAACCTGTTATTCCACAATTCACAAAAACAGACGAAATTAATGAAATTTTGAAAGGGAAAATCACTAACTTAATCAAATCAAAACAAAGTGATGAAAGCATGATGAAAAAACCCCAAAATGACCAAGGAATTTAATCATTTTCTTTAAATATAAAAATTTGGGGCTCCCATGTTTTCTGCTCTCATTCCATGGATATGGAAGAATTTGAGTAACCCGCATTGTTGGAGCGCATTCATGGAATGAGGATCATTTTCCGCTTGGGCATTCTCCATCTCATGTTCTCTTTTCTTCCATTGAACCATTTTGGTGGCCCAAACCTGTCCAAACAACATTCAAACATGTATTAGAACCTTTCTATGCCTTTGATATTGGATATTTTGGGCTCATTTTTTAGTTTGGCATGCTGAATTGCGCCGACGCACACCGTCTGTTTACATAGTGTTCATAAAACGCACTTTTCCCATACGTGAATTGAGTCAGAGAGTCCTTGACGCACTTCCTGTAAGGGGAAAGTGTGTCGCCCAAAGAGCACGCAATTCCCCCTTTTTACAAGCTCAAAAACCCAAAAATTGGAAATTAAAAGCAAATATAATCACTACAAATGAAGAGGATAAGTTTTAGGCCTACCTGACGCTGACAATGTTGAAAATGGATGACCGCTTTTGCCCTAATCGGCACTTGAAAATTGGCTCCAAATGGTGTTTTAACTCTTCCCAATTTGGTAAAAATACAATGGTAACTATTTTTTACTATTTGACCCTTTTTATATCAAAAATGGAATATTCTTATTTTAATTTATTCTTTTATGGGTAATTTTTTCTATAGTTGGTCATATTTTCATGTCTAAACACCTAATTCGTCGTTTTGACCTAGGTTTTAGAGTCTACAGATGAAGTAAAGTGGCATTTTAAATGGTCGATGGCTGTCATGGTCGTTTTGCGCTTGTTAATGAGTGTGAACAACTTTTCAAGCATTTTTATGCTATTATGTCGCTCGTTAAAATCAAATATTAATGGCATCGAGCTTATTCTTTGTTCTTTCCCGCACTCGTAAAATCATGAGAATAAGTCACCGAGTTACATTTTATCACTTTTTCAGGCTCGTTAAACTCCCACGAAAAAAGGAAACCCTTGGAGTTCCTCTTTAAGCTCCTTTCAAAATCCCTAAATATGAAAAGATAGCCAAGCGAACTTGATGCTTTCATGCTTGTAAAAATATTTAAATGATCGTCTTTCTGGTGATAATTTACCCCTTTTCAGACCAGGAGGTACTATTTATGAAAAAGGAGCACTTTAGTCAATCATGACTGGAAGATTTCTCTCACATTGTTTTATCCTTTTTTGGGTGAGGAGACTAACTTTTACACAAAAGAAACTATGGAGTCATCTTTACTTCTTTTCAGACTCTTTAAACATGAAATGACGTTGATTTTACCTTCTCTAGACTCATTAAAATCTAACATTGAAGGGATTTTTTGGGGACGAACCCCTCCTTTCTCAATTTCGTAAAACATTTGGGATTGCACTCATCCGAAGGATGAGCTATACCGAGCATTTGTTACCCTCCTCAAGCTCGTTAAAAAAAAAAAGATGTACTCATTAATCATGATGGGGAAAAGGAAAGAGTTTGTATTTCATTGTAATTATGACAGTACTTATTCACTCTTGAACATGGAACTCATTTGCATATGCATTCAAATGCTTGGATAATCTGTTTGTCCTCGAGTCCCGCCGATTCCATGAGTCTCTTCACTCCTTTGATTCATCCAAAGAATGCTTCTGTCATCAGTTGGTATCATTCTCGTAATGTCAATGCGACCAAGTCATGCCATGCCCATGTTCAAGAGAGATACGTTCATCAATTCACTATTTGCAGTCATTCTACCTTATATCATGTCAGTCTTCCCTGATTCAGTCTTAAACATTACTCTACATTTACGCCAAAACATCTTTGAGCATGTTTCATGTTGATGGTGGAGGATACATCATGGCCTTCCTTTGATGGATTCATCCTTTTCGACTTCAACACATCATCCGAGGATTGAATCAGGAAACCAATCAAGTACCTTGGGTCTGCATGCCTCAATGGAAGGTTACCTCGCTTTCAACATGAGTTCACATCATTGACTCTTGATTGAAAGATTCCATCGAGTGTTCGACCTCAACTCATTTATTCACATTCGATGGTATGTACTATGATACCTTGGGACCCATTGACATCAATGGTGATCTCCCTCGTGCTTGTTATGGTATACATCAATGACCAATAATTAAGTGGTTTCTACCATGTTCGACTTCAAGACACTGTAATCACATGGTTAAATTCATATCATTGCAGGTTCAACTTGAAGACCCTAGGTTAACTCATGTATCTTACCCAGGTTGCGATGGAGATTTTTTTAGTCATATCACATGGATCCACTTTCTATTAGTCGTGGATTTGTTATCATCTCATCATGGATCTATGCTTGTGTCTAGTAGCCATGATTCTATTCAGTCGGTCTCTACTACCATGGATCTGCATTGTCTTGGTCGGCAGCCATGTTATAAGTCATGTGAGACATATATCTCAAATTTAGTTGTATTGTAGAAGTCTCTTCCAATCGATGATCATTTCCTTCAAACCCATCCTGTTACAAAGCATTTCACCTGATCCGTTGTACCAACTTCATGCTTTGGGGGGCATTCTGTTACACCAAAATATCGTCATCATGATTCATGTATCAAGTCCATGCCTTAATCCCTAAACTACTATGGCTCAATCATCAATAGAAAGTTTGTTGTCCTTTTCCTTTCACCTTTTGTTGTCACCCCCGATGCACCCTGCCTTCCAGCAAGGAGCATCGAACCCAAGGAGACGCATGTTGCACCAGTTCACACTAGCAGAGCACGTTGGTGATGCATGCTTCCTTTGTACAAGGTGCAATGATCCAGTTCTCACGTAGGTTTTCTTCATGCAAAGTGCTTTGGATTTGGTTAAAGTGGATAAAAGGAAGCTTCGAGCGATTTCTCGAAGCTTGGTGATGTGGAGGATTATCCCTAAATGCTTGGATAGGTGCCACTCGATCCCCTAACCTAATGGGATGATCCCTTAAGCCTCTCCTCTAAATACTCAACCTATTCTATCCCTTTAGCCCTATAAATATGAACCCCCTCTCCATTTTTAAGGGAGGAAAGATAAAGCACCCATATGCTGGTGGAATTTTGTAGGGACTATATTCTTCGTGCATAGGAGGCTAGAAGGCTTTGATCTTTGAGGAAAGATCATTTGAGTTGGAGTCATAACGTCAAGGAATTGGTTGTAACTCTCTACTTTGTATTTGCTCCAAATTTCATTTTGTTGGGCCTAGCCCAAGTGGGGCATTTTTTTGCAAGTCAGTTTTGGAACTGCAAAGTTGAGCACAGTTCGGATGAAAACTTTTTGGCAAGACAGTTTTTGAGGAGCTACGATGTGAGAGCAGCACAGTATTAGCAAAATGGGAACCACACAGCTGAGGACTGGTTCCACGAAGTAATAGCACCACGATGTGCCATCAGGGCACCTGTTTTGGGAAAAGAATGAAGGTAAGGTCGGCTAGGTGTAAGCGACCTATATTTGGTTAAGATGCTCCAGGATTACCAAGTGATGGGTAAGGAGTAAGGAGAAAGGAAAGCGACCGGTCGCACGCGCAGAGGAAGCACGACATGCACCAGCAGCATAAGGTCGTTAGAGAAGGAACGGTCAGGTGAGAGCAATAGTCGACATGCGGTCGACAGGGCAGGCTGAAAGCGACGTGACCACGTGTAGAGAATGGCCACAACGGAAGAGTCGCTATCAGCGCATAACAGTACGGTTAGGGGAAAACCGCGACAATTTTAGGAAACCTTAGGGTTTTTGCCTATACATTGTAAAGACATGACCTACGAGTATGATCTATAAGAAGGCACATTTTGTATGGAAAAGGGTAATCATTGTTGTTATTGTGAGTAATCGTTGTTGTTACTGTGAGTAATCTTCATTGTAAAATACTCTAAGCATTGAGAGCCATTATAAAGGCTCTGCAAGATGTGTGCGCAGAGGCTTATTGAGAGAGAAGAGAGTCTGCAACTGAGTGCACAGACCAGAATTGTTGTACCCTTCCCAAGATAATATAACAATGGTTCATGTGGACGTAGGTCCCATCCTGGGGGTGAACCACGTTAAATACTGTGTTGTGTGATTGTCTATGTGCTTGCATCTATTTATTTGCTTACTATGAATGCTTAAGATCTTGCTTATCAGTTTATGTGTTTTACTTTTATATGTATTCACCATAAAGAATGAGATGGGAATAATATATTAAGTAACGCATATGTGGATGAGTGTTAGATGCACAAGTAATTCTAATTCTGTGAATGCATAGGTCAGTTGGATAATCATTTAAGTGGGTAGAGTCTGCGCAGTGCGGATCCTTTGAAGCGCAGCACCGAAAGTGCACAGTATATTGTGGGTTGCCATATTGCATAAGTCATGAGATAAATAACCTAAGACAAATGAATGGATAGGGAATCCCAAGAAGAGTCACCGAAATTGGTTAAGTCTTAACAGAAAGTGTAGTTATCAGCTGCGTTGTCCTGTCGACAAAATTCCATCCGACGTCGTGCAGTCCTTGGATGTGCGATAGAGTAAGTGTTGGCCGCGAAGGAGTTAAGCTTCGCGCAGTCTTCAGTTCATAGCGCAAGATCCGTAGTGCATTTTTCATCAAATCTACCTAAGCACTCATCACGTGGTCATGGAAACCAGATTCCATAGCCCCCCCATAACTTCGCCTCGGGTGAGACCTCATTCTATTCACAGATTGTTGTTGAAAGGGCCAATGAAATGGGGTTTTGTTGGTTCCTTGAACCGCAAAAAACCTAGGTCTTTATAGAAAACCTCAAGATAGTTATGTAAGCCAACAAATGGTTTCGTTTCCACACTAAGAATCCATGATGAGTTGTCGCACTTGAAATAGTGATGTGCTCAGAAGAAAATGTTTTGTTGATTACAGAAGTTTGGCATCCAGACAAAAAAGAAATCTGGACTTGGTGTGACAAGACAGAAAGAGACTTCGCAAGGAAAGAAAATAGACATCTGATATCTGACATAGATTGGTTGAACAAATACATGTGGAAAGATAGTCACAAAATTTTTTGGGCATCTTTTGGAAACGAGTTACATGAGTGGTTATCGAGGCTCGCGTAGTGCAAGAACTGTGTCCCGCCAAAAGTACCGACCAAGTGGACCCCATAGCTCATTGCAAGGCTCAAAGCAATAGATAGTCCATTTTTTAGAGCGGTTTACTTTTGGGTTGACAGTATACTAGAAGGATTCATGACAGAGTTCATTGTGGTCATGCTGAAGTCCTACAGCACAGTCGAAGCAGAGCTTTTCAAAGGTTTTAGAGGGAAGTACCTAAACAATTTCAATTTATACATTAAAATGCTTTTAGCTGAGAAAGGCATTTTAAGAATGTAGTAAAAGTTTACAAAAAATTTTGAATCTGTAATGGTCAATAGCATCTATAGTGATTCTGACAAAGAGACACATAATTTGAGAAGTGGAAAAAGATAAAGTATACCACTAAGAAGACCTCCGATGAACATGGACTTCGCGTAGACATTGATTTACAAACCGCACCTGATAGCCAAATCGCACCTCTATCAACTACCTATCAGCCTATTACTCCGCAGAATCCACCAGTTGCAAGTATTGCACATCCTGTTTCTCAGATTCCGTCAGTTCAGAACCCTCCAATTGTTAATATTCCCAATCCGCAAAGCATCAATACCAGTAACACCACAGGAGTGAGTACCCAAACCATCCTGACTCAGACCATTCTGAATCCGACTATCCCATCTCAGAATATTCCACCTCAGAACATTCTGCGCAATACAAACTTTACTTTTTCCACTCAGAACACTGAGTAAAACCCCGGACAACCTAGGAGAATGGTGACTGATGATATTAAGCTGTCGATATTCAAAAGAACAGGTCTAGAAGACCCTGAGCAACATTGGTTTCTATGTGAAGCTATATGGAGTGTTAAGCAAGTTCAGGATGATGTTGTGAAGCAAGCACGGCTAATCACTACATTTAGAGATAGAGCCTTGAATTGATTTATGAAGTATTCTGTTGGGCATAATAGAACCTTGGCATATATTAAGGCTGCACTGTTGAGTGAGTTCAAGAAACCGAAGTCAGAATCCCAATGTATAACAAAATTAAAGGAAATTAAGCAAAAAACTAATGAGACAGTTTGGGACTTTGACCAGAAATTTAAGACATTGTTGGACCAAGTAAGTTTCATCATAGCACCGCAACAGCACCAAGAATGGTTTATAGTTGCCTTGTTTCCCCATATCAGACTGTCGTTGATGCAGCAGAAAGTAGCTTCGCAGGAAGAATCCTTGGAGATTGCGATGAAGTTGGAAGCTTCACCTATAGGAGAGACTAGCACTGGAATGTATCATATCCAAACACAGTTAGCTACCCTAACACTACAACTACAGGATATGAAGAAGGGAAAAGAATAGAGACAAGAAGTCTAGTGTACAGAATGCAAGGGAGAAGGACACACCAGAGAGCACTGCCCTTTATTTTAGGAGTACCTTAATAGTGGAGCAACAAATCCACTGAACCAGAATCCAGCATCGTGGTGTGAAATCTGTAAAACACGAGGACACAGGCCTGAAGACTGTTACTTAATACAGAAGTATGTGCACACCCCTAAAAATCTATACTGTAACTTCTATAAGTCAGTTAGACATGATGAATCCAACTGTAGAGAATATGAGCTCATGCAGGAAATAAAGCGAGACATGGAGCATATTCGTGATAGTGGAGTATACAGAGTCCAAGAAGCAACTCCGCAAAAGCAAGATCATGCGTAGTGTGACCAAGGAACATATAGAGTCCGTGGAGGATTCCACGGAAGAGGAAGAAATACCAGCCTGGGACAAGGAAGAGGAAGAGGCCAGATGATCTGTTACAACTATGGCCAAGCAGATCACTTATCTAGAGATTGTACCAATGAATGTACTACTTGCAATTACTGTAAATATTTTGACCATGTTATTGAGTTATGCCCAGTGTTAGTGGATGAAATGCAAAAAAGAAAGCAAGATGCACCTAACCCAAACATTCAGTTGATCGCAGCAGAGAGAAGGGTTGCGGATCCAAGTATCAATGCAATGACGCGAAGTGGTGGCACCACCACAAAGAGAGATAGAAAAGAAGAAGCTTCGACTTCTGGAGACTTTGACACTAAGCAGGCCCCTATTGAAACAATGTGGATCAGAAAATCTACTGGGAAGACACCTGCTTTCAACTTGGAGAAAAACAAAGAAGTCTTTGAAGAAGCGCAGGATATATTCAAAGAGTCAGCCCCTAGGTCACCAAGAATCCCATTGCACAGTGAAATACCACATATAGAGGATATGCTGGCCACTTATGACAAAACGTGCCACGCAACAGAGACAGGCACCTCTGTTATGCAGTTCCTACGGAGTTGCATGAAATTACTGAAGAGCGCAGATGTTGTAGCGGAATTACAAATTTTTTTAAACCAGTACGAGCCACGCAGCGAGAAGGAGACTGCCAAGAGTGCAGTCCATAAGATTAAGAACCATAAGAGAACAGGCCGAGAAATGAGGCTTAGTGCACAGATAGGAGACTATGAGATGGATGAGATCATCCTTGATCTGGGATCTGAAGTAAATGTCTTGACTAAGTAGACATGGCAGCAAATGGGGAGACCAAAGTTGTTATGGTCACCCATATAGTTGAGAATGGCCAATCAGGAGAAAGTCATACCTTTTGGAAGGTTAGCCAATGTTATTGTTGACATTGATGGAGTGTGAAGTCATGCAGACTTTGAGGTTATCAAAATAACGGATGATAGTCAACCTTATCCAGCACTATTGGGTATAGACTGGGAAATGGATAACCTCGCCATCATAAACTTGAAAACAAAGAATATGATCTTTGAAGGATAGAATCTCAGGGTCATCGCACCATTGGACCCTTCAAATGGAGAAAGATACAGTGAGCCAATTTAGGAAGAATCCAGAGCACAGGATCTTGACCGCCTCTACAAGATGACTACGAATCAAGATGACTATGTTAATCCTACGGCAGATGGAACACTCAGTTGGCAATGTTACAGTTCTTTCATCTCAGACTCTGACGCAGGACTGGAGAACTAGCAAGGTCGTATGCATGAAGTATCTGCAAGAAGATGCGCGCGGATTACAAATTCACTGCGTTGGATTGGAAAAGAGGTAAGTACAATCCCTACCTATGATGGTTCATATAATGTTTATTCATTTATCCAAGAATATAATGTATCAGTTGCAGATGAACATCGCATACCAACACTAGATATGGCACTACACAAGACACCTGCCAGATGGTGGGTTGCGCATAAGCAGACGTTGACCACATGGGATCAGTGCAGACGCATGATGCAGATCAAGTTCACTGAGAAGGTTGTACTGCCCTTTGAAAAATATAATGGACAGATGAATCGAAGGGATCATATTGAGATCTGTTCACAAACATGGGAGGAGAGACCACAGACAGAATGGGTGCATCTGCTTGTGCATACATTGGAGGAGAACACTCCAAAGAATTGGTACCTAGACACGGAGTTGTACAGAGGATCTACAGATTGACCTACCCTAACTGCGAACTTCCATAGAAGCTTCAATTTTGAATATGACAGCCCGAGTATAAATGAAGCTTTGCAGACCATCAAGGAAATAATATTCACAGCAGAATTAAAATGAAGCTTTGCAGACCATCAAGGAAAGAATATTCACAACAGAATGCCCAAGTATAAACGAGGCATTGGAAGAACTCAAAGAGAGAGTGTTTGAAGATGTAAAAGTACCTGTGAACCTTCAGCCAGAATGGGCTAGAACGATAGAGCATGCCCTTGAATGTTATAACCTTGCTGAAGATGAAGATGAACAAGAATAAAGCAATGAGGAGGATCCACACAATGTCAATATACCTGAGTCAGAAGGTGCGTGCGATGTAGAGGGACCTCCACTAGAAATTCCAGACATGAGTGGACCTGTGAAGACGAGAAAAGTGAACATTGGCACAAGAGAAGAGCCGAAGTTCGCATCTATTGGAGACTACTAGGATGATGCCACGATTGCGGAGATCGTAGACCTACTACATGAATATCAGGATTTATTTCCGATGAAGTTTACAAAAATGAAAGATATTCTAGGAAACTTGGGGGTTATGAAGATACCTCTTAAGCCAGGCACGAATCCAGTTAAGCAAAGTCCCTATAGACTGAATTCTCGATATAAAGAAAGAGTCAAGGAAGAACTTGAAAAGATGCTCGATGCAGGGATCATTGAGCCGGTTGAAGAATCCGAGTGGATAAGCCTGATGGTTATCCAGGACAAGAAAACTAAGGGTGAGATCAGGATCTGCATGGATCTCAAGAAGCTGGATGATGCTTCGCTACATGACCCATTTCCCACTCCTTTTACAGATGAAGTCTTAGATAATGTTGGAGGAAATTAGGCATACTCTTTTACTGATGGATTTTATGGATACCATCAGATAAGAATTGATCCAGTAGACAGGCATAAGACCACTTTTGCCACTGAATGGGGGTCCTTCCAGTATATAGTAATGCCCTTTGGTCTGAAGAACGCACCTGCCATCTTTTCCAGAGTTGTTGTTGCAGCATTTAAAGATTTCATACATAAATTTTTAGAAGCATATTTTGATGATTGGATTGTCTTTGGTTTGCTGAAGAACCACTATGAGAACCTCAGAATGATGTTATCTAAGTGAAGGCAACATCAAATTTCATTAAATTTGAAGAAGTGTGTTTTTTGTGTGCCTTATGGTATTTTTTTAGGACACATTGTGTGCAAACAAGGCTTGATGGTTGATCCTACGAATATCGCAGTGACAATAAATCTACCTGCACCAACATCAGTAAAGCAGCTTCACACCACATTGGGGCACACGGGTTACTACATAAAGTTTATAAAGGGTTATGCGTAGATAACCGTACCAATGGAGAAATTGTTGAAGAAAGATGCGCAATTCATCTAGAACGCGGAATGTGAGCAAGGCTTAGACACATTAAAAGAGAAAATGGTAACTGCGTCGATCTTAGTTTTTCCAGACTGGGAGAAGCCATTTCATGTACATGTTGATGCTTCATGTATAGAATTGGGTGTTGTGCTAGCACAACCAGAGAGGGAGGTATTGACCATCCCATTGCGTTTTTTAGCAGGAAGCTTTCATCTGCTGAAAAGAATTATACGACCACTGAAAGAGAGGGTCTAGCTATGGTCTACACACTACAAAAATTCAGGCACTATTTGCTCGGTGCACACTTCTCTATGTACACCGACCATTCAACTTTGAAGTACCTGTTCAATAAGCCAATGTTAAGGGGAAGAATCTATAGATGTTTGTTACTCTTTCAGGAGTATGACTTTGAAATAGTGGTTAAGCCAGGAAGATTGAACTTAGGACATGACCATCTTTCAAGGATCGAGTCAGGTGAAGAACCCACCAATCTAGAAGACGGTATTCCTAACGTGCAGTTGTTTGCTATCCACATTGCAGATTACTACTACAAAGACATTGTTGATTTCTTGACTATTGGGTTAGCACCAACAGAGTTTACTATGCAGTAGAAGAAGTAGCTGGTAGTACGAGCAGCAGACTTCACCATAATTGCGGGACAACTATACAAATTGGGACCGGATGAAGTGTTGCACATATGTGTACTAGAACATGAGAAGCCATTCATTCTAGCTGATGCACATTCAGGCGTATCAGGAGATCATTACGCAGGAAGAGCTACTGCGTAGAAAATAATGAGAGAATGGCTATGGTGGCCTACTATCCACAAAGATGCAAAGGAACATTTCTAGAGCTGCGATGTTTGTCAAAGGACAGGGAAGCAATCGCGTAGAGATGAAATGCCTTTGAATCCGCAATTGACACTTCAGGAATTTGAGAAATGGGAAATTGATTTCGTGGGACCTATAAACCCACCGGGGAAAAGGACTGGTGCGAGATACATCATCACTGCTACTGATTATCTCACCATATGGGCCGAAGCAAAGCCAGTAAAGGACTATAGCACAGTCACTACCACGCAGTTCATTTTTTAGAACATCCTTACCAAATTTGGATGTCCAAAGATCTTGATGAGTGATCAAGGCACTCATTTTCTAAACAGAACTATTGACGAATTGACTGAAGAGTTCCACATTTACCACCAACGAATTACGCCATATCATCCTCAAGCAAATGGAACTGTGGAAGCTTTCAATAAGGTACTGGAGAATGCACTAACTAAGGTATGCAATGTGAATAGGGATGACTGGGATCTGCGCATTCCAGCTGTGTTATGGGCATACATAACTACTTGTAAGAAATTTACTGGCCATACACCTTTTAGGGTTGCCTATGGACAAGAAGCAATGATGCCTATGGAGTACATTGTTCCCAGCTTGAGAATAGCTGCATTTACAGGCATGGAAGATCAAGAGGCACTAGAAGAAAGGCTTCTACACTTGGTTGGGTTGGAGGAAGATCACTTCATTGTAGGATTTCACCAGCAAGTGTAGAAAGATAGAGAAAAAGCATGGCATGATCGCCATATCAAGAACAAGTCCTTTCGGGTAGGTGATCTAGGCCTCCTGTATGATAGAAAATTCATGAAATTTCCTGGAAAGTTTAAGATGCATTGGCTTGGTCCATATACTATTGTACATGTTACTGATGGTGGCGCAGTTCAGTTAGCCACGTTAGCTGGAAATGATATACTTGGATTAGTCAACGGAAGTAGGATAAAACCCTATCAGGATATCCCTACTTCACAGAACCCCTTGTAGAATGAAGCCGCAAAGTAGAAAAAAAGAAAAAGAAAAGACAAAGAAAAGAAAAGAAGAACCGCGTAGCTCGAAGCTCAAAAAGGTAGCTGTGCAGATCCAATGAAGCAGAGAAGATAGAAGGTCCAAAACCAAGAAGCTTGACATGGTGAAGTAACTGTGTTGGAGTAGTGACGGTCCGCCGCGTAGTTCGACTCAACACTCCAAGAAATTAGCTATTAGAATGTCGGTCGGAAAACTAGTCATTGTATAGTGATTTTGTCAACGACGGCTTAAGCATTTAACGCAAAAATAACCATTCTGATGCAGTTAATGAAGGAAAGGACCCAAATCCATGGAGGATTTGGCCAACGGACATGTCAATTATTGATTTTCTAGCCGTTGAAGGGTGCGGCTGGGCCTCACTGCGCCTATAAATATCGTTGCATTTGGACTCGCGGACATTACCGTAACTTAGCAATTTTCCTGCGAGCCATACTTTCAAGTTGTTTACAGCAATCCCTAAGTGAACCTATCAGTTTGTTCAGCAATTACCCAGTGAATGTCTGAAATTTCATCCATTGAGGAAGAATTCACAGTCAAGGAAACTGTGAAGGTGTTTCAATATGGTGGGATTGAAGCATTGATGAGAACCCCTACCAAGAAAGTTGTCATCGAGCAAGGTCAAGGATCACACCGTTCCCAAAGACATTCTACAGTTATGCAAGATAAAGGAAAAAGACCAGTAGCGGAGAAATCAAAACCAAAGATGATGAGTTCTACAGAACCAGAACTCCTGTTGGGTGACAAGGAAATACCAATTGAGCTAACCCCTCAGTATATCTCACCACATACAGAGGATGCACTGGCCATCAAGTTGTTAAAAAATGTGAAGTATGAGATTCTACTCTCACCTATCTCGAAGCATGTGAAGATAGAAGGGAATATTTTGGGAAAGATTACAAAATGTAAATTTGAGGACTTCAACCTGCTTCAGATGCAGAAAGACCTGCCTGAGCCAAAGTTCCCGAAGTTTCAGCCAAATCAGTACATGTGCTGGAGGAAGGATGTAAAAGGAAGTTTTGTGCTGGTCACGCAGAACTGGTTATCCGGAGTAGTTGAATCGAGATTGCTCAATCTGTTGAGGCTCCCGCATTTAGACCAAGCCCCAGAGCTAAATGTCGTGGTACGCACTCTGATGTCGTGCACCCACCAAGGATACCTATAGTTGGATCGCAATGTCGACCTGAACATCGACTTGATCCATCATATCACGGGGCTAAGCAAGCGAGGCAAGGACCCCAAGCAGTTTTTTCAAGGCAAGAACCGGGACAAGGAGGTCGTCACGAAGATGAAAAAATTACATATCGTCATGAAAGGGAAGAGAGGATTTGTCATAGACGAAATAGACGATGAAGCTACACGATTCGTAACACAACTGTTAGCGTGAAAGATTCTATGAAAAGCAAGACCTGCTGAAGTACCCGCGAGCGCAGTGCTCCTTGTGGCAAAGGCCGCGACGGGAGGAAGATTTAACTGGTGTCAGTACCTATTAAATCATTTTATGTAAGAAGTGAGCAATACATAGACACATGGCAGCAATTTCCACTATACCTGGTTGATAGTGTTGATTGCATTTGTAGGGTGGAAGGACCCAAATCATTATGTTAGGTTGATCACAGACAACAACGATTGTAGAGGAGCCCGCTATGCCAACCTTTTTGCGAATTTGATATCAAAAAGACAACACGCATCAGCTAAAGTCTTCTACACTTACTATCAGCAGCTGCACGAAGTCATCATTGTCAAGCCACGAATATCAAAAGAGGTAACAGCTAAATATATTTGCACTGTAAATTTTTCTGCTGATATGCACTCTATCTACATTTCAGAAAAAGCGCAGAAGAAGAATCTGGAATGGTTCCAAGGGAACTACCACATGACCGAAGAAGACATCGACACCATTATGAAGGAATGGAACCTTGAATTCAAAGTCGAAGGGATTGTGGAAATCGAGAGTGATTCTGCAGAGAGAAATCCCATTCCTACACCTATTGTTGAAGAGCCATGGATGGGAAAAAGGAAGGAAGCCGAGATTCCTGTACAGCAAAAGGTACAGAAGAAAAAATAGAAAGTTGTTAAGGGCCAATCAAAGGAAAATCTTCATGATGACGATTGTGATATGATCGCATCCACAGTAACAGCGTAGATGGAAGACCTGATGGCCGCCAAAGAGAAAAAGGACAAGGCGATTCAAGAGACTTTGCAAAAGAACCTCACCACGCTTCAAGGTATAATAGAAAAGTTTGAGCAGGTACAGCGCAGCTTACCCTTGCCATGAGATTCAGAATCAGAACAAAAGTCAGGGGGCACTTTGAAACCGAAGATAGCACCTCTAGCCATGACCTTGCCATCGAAGCCGTGCATAGTCAAACTTGATCCACTAAGTGTAATATGACCACCGCGCAAACAGTTAACTTTGGGTGAGCAAGACATCCAGCATGTGGATGTTGACATCTCAATGCTGCCAATGGAGGGTCTACATAATCTGCACCTACAGGTTGTGGAGGATATCCATGAGAGAGATGTAGTTGCTCGGAACTAGCACCATGAGTTAGTTGCAAACTATAAGCAGTTGCAGGAGTCAAGCTTGAAGAGTTCCATGCAACTTCAATATGGGCATGACCGCAGAATGAGATTAGAGAACACAATCTCTTTGGTATCCGTAAAGATATCGGAATGCGATGAGTAGCCAGAGCCCGCGGACACTGTCATTAAGATCGGGGAGGTGGTCAGCGATCTTAAGGATGAAATGAAAGATATGGATATTAGTTACGAAGCAAATATTGCTGCCTTGGAAGCGCAGAATCATCCGAAGACACCATCTGATCAGCAACAGCTTTTAGCAAAAGAAGTGAAAGATATAGCAGAAAGTATGGCCAGTGAAGTGGCTAAGTGCCAAACTTTGCTAGATAAGGAAACAAAAACATTTACTTCCCTAGAAGAGAACCCAGAGTTGTTGGAAATCCAAAGTACTTTGAAGGATAGGCAGGCAACATTAAAATTGTTGGACTCAAAGGTCAAAGCCCTGCCGCCAAGAGATCAAATACACAGATATCCAAAAGTTAGGGAATTGAAGAAAGAATTGCAAGTACTGTGAGACAGGGAGACTGGAGTCGAAGATAAGACACAGCCCCTAGAAGAGGAAGCCCACGAAATCACACAGGAAATTGAAGAAAAGTTGAGGGAGCTCCGCGAAGGACAAGACTCCATGCAAGAACAAGCCGACGATGAAATAACATTTGATGTGTTGGAGGCCATCAAACAAATTGAGCAGGACACCAAGGAAGAGGTTGCAAAGTTGACTGTAACATACCAAGAGTTCACTGCGAAGTTAGCTCCGCAGGAAGAAGAGCAAGTTGAAAGTGCCTCGAGAACAAGCCACATGTAAGTGTTAGGGGCCTGTTGTGCCTGGCCCAAGTGGGGCATTTTTGTGCAAATCAAGTTTCGGAACTGCGAATTTAAGCGCAGTTTAGTTGAAGAATTTTTGGTGCAAGTCAGTTTTTGGGAGCTACAAGGTGAGCGCAACGTAGTATCAGCAGGATGGGAACCACGCAGCTGAGGACTGATTCCGCGAAGTGCCAGCAGGGCACTTGTTTTGGGTAAAGAATGAAGGTAAGGTCGGCTGGATGAAAGCGACCTATTTTTGGTTAAGATACTCCATGATTACCAAGTAGGCAAGTAAGGAGTAAGGAGAAAGGAAAGTGATCCTGCACACACGTAGAGGAAGCACGACGTGAACCGGCCACATAAGTTCGTTAGAGAAGGAACGGCCGGGTGAAAGCGACAGTCGACATGCGGTCGACAAGGTAGGATGAAAGAGACATGACCACGCATAGAGGATGGCCATGATGGAAGAGTCACTATCAGCTGCTAATAGTCTGGTCAAGGGAAAATCGTGACAGTTTTGGAAACCTTAGGGTTTTTTCCTGTGTATTCTAAATACATGACCTATGGGCATGACCTATAAAAGGGAACCATTTTGTAAGGGAAAGGGTTAATCGTTGTTGTTTTGGTTAATATTCATTGTAAAATCCTCTAAGTATTGGAAGCTATTATAAAGGCTCTGCAAGCTGTGTGCGTAGAGACCTATTGAGAGAGAAGAGAGTCTGTAGTTGAATGTGCATACTGGAATTGTTGTACCCTTCCCAAAGACTAATACAACAATAGTTCCTATGGATGTACCTACCATCCTGGGGGTGAACCACGTTAAACTCTGTGTTGTGTGATTGTTTACATTTTTGCATCTGTTATTTTATTACAATGGATGCTTAAGATCTTGCTTATCCGTTTATGTGTTTTACTTTTATATGTATTAGCCATAAGGAATGAGATGGGAATAATATGTTAAGTTTCGCATATGTGGATGCCTGCTAGATGTATAAGTATTTCTAAGTCTGAATGAATGCATAAGTCAGTTGGATAAACACCTAAGTATAGCTTGTTGAAGTTGGTTAAGTCTGAAGAGGAGGTGCAGTTATCTGTTGTGTTGTCATGTTGTTGAGTAATTTCTGAACTGCGCAATCCCTAGATGCGTAAGTCGTGCAAGTGTCTGATCTTGTGGAAGTGCTAACCATGAAGAAGATGATCTTCGCACAGTCTTCAATCCGCAGCGTGATCCCCACGGCGTGTTATTCATTAGATATGTTTAAGCACTCATCACATGGTTGTGGAAACCTGATTCCACAGCTCCCCCATAACTTCGCCTCGGGTGAGACCTCAGTCTGCTCGCAAATTGTTGCCGAAAGGGCTGGTGAAAAGGGGTTTTGTTGCTCCCTTGAACCACGAAGAACCTGGGTCTTTATAGAAAACCTCAAGACAGTTATGTAAGCCAACGACATGTTCTAGGAGCGCATTTAGTTTTGAATAGGGAAGGAATTGGTATAAATCATAGATCCTCAAATCATGATTTGTAGTACCAAGTGCCATGACTTTTCCAGTAGAGATATCATAAATTTCTACATCATCGGGAGTGAAAAAAAACTTATTTGGAACTCTTGTGTGTGTGATTTGGTATACTGAGAGAAGATTTGAAACTAATGAGGGAACATGTAAAGGTTTTAGTGGTAATCACGATGCATCTGATTTTCTATTATTAACATATCATTTTCTTTTACTAATTGAAAGTGATGTTTTTCTTACAGGAATGAAAATGCTTCGATGGCTTCATTGGTTGTTTCATTTCACTTAATTTTTTATTGTACATATGTAGTGTAGGAGTAGGTTTAGATTTAGTTTAATTTCATTTTGTTTTTCTTTTTGCAAATAGATTACTTCTATTGAATAATGTGCAGTTATTTAAGCAATATCAATTTGGGGATGAGTACAAGAGGACAAGCTACTGTTCAGGGAAGTTCACATTACTCTACTACCCTTCCAATTGTTTTATTATTTTACTCATGCTTTCATATGTTATTCACGTTGTCTTAATCTTATTTTCCATCAATAACTATTAAGACTTAACGACAAAATGCTTACATATGGTCATGTGTAGTTTTAAAGCAAACAAAAATTTTTAGGGGAGTAAATTATAAAGAATGCATTCATAATTTTTAATCTCCTTTGACATAAAGAACTTTATGAACATAGCCCACTCATGTTGTAATTATCACCATAAACTGCACAATATAGCATTGGTCTTTTTCATCTTGGTTTTCTTGTTGTAAATAGAGTTCGGTTTTCTTTTTGATTTTATATTTAGTTTGGTTTGTTTGATTAGGCTTGGATTTCTTAGTTTAATGATCGTTTGCATTGGGGCGAAAGGTTGAAATATTAATTATTGAAAAAACGATTCCAATCGATTCTACAATTCTTTATTTTCAATCATGTTTTATTTATCAACCTTTTCTAAAATTAATTGATAGGGAATTGTTGATCTTTAATTAATGATACTCTGGCGCAAGTTTGTCATTCTAAGCCTACGTCTTTTGAAGTCTTGTATGTGAAGGAATCTTTACAAGGTGTTTTTCAAGAAGAGGCTATCCATTTTCCTGTGGTGGAACACTTTCCAAGTTGTACCTTCATACATAAACCTAGTTGCATTGATTATCTTTCTAATTATCACAAATCAATACGCAAAGCTATTTTAACTAATTTCTGCATTATGCCCTAATTGGATCCTTCTTTAGGAGCAAATAAGTGAGGCTTGCATTGTTATCATCTCAAACCTCTTAACGCCATCCCTCTCTCGTAAGGAGTATAGTCGCTTCCCCATCCATTAAGTAATCTCTTATGAGATTAACTTTAAGCATAGCCCAATCCTCTTCTTTAACATCTCTAGGAGTGAGTTGGGAAAAAGGAGGTCTTATTACAAGGCGACCTTTTCATGATCATACCCTCTTATGGAATGACTTTATCAATATCTGGTCACCAAGCCAGGATACTGGCTTGTAGCCATAAAAATGGTTGCAAGATGAGGGGTCTCATCACGAGCCAACCCGCTCATTATCTGTAAGTTGGTGTGAATGACACTGTTACAATCTGATCACCAAGTCAGGACAGTGGTTTCCAACTTCTTTATAGAAATGCAAATCTTTACAAGGATTGATAAGATTTGCATATTTAACTAGTGTATGGGATAAAAGCAGCTTATTGGGTTAAAAGGTAAACCTGTCAAGACTATAGATGCTTGCTGGCAGCAGGGTCGTGCCTGTGGTATTGGAGGCAAAACATTAAGATAGCATCTTCTTGTCATCACAAATTGTTCATTTAGAGCGTGTTTCAATGAAGAACATATTTTGTTAATTAGTACTTATCTTTGCATTCCAAATGATAGTTAGAATGGCATTATTAAAATATCAATTGCAGTTGGGTAAATCTTTAAAAGGTTGACTTCTTAATGTGGTACACATGTTTTAGAGAAAGTTTTCTTCTTGTTAAAAGCCTTATCTTTTATCTCCTTATACATGTATAACGCTATCTTTTCAAGGCAGAGATAACTGGTTTGCTCAGCATGTCACCATTTGTTGGCACCCCAAAAACTCCCCTTTGATTTTGTATGAAATAAAGGGACCCCCATGTAAATTTTGTAAATAGTTGCTTCTGGTTTTCTGTCATTTTAGGTGATTTTATGCCTTTCTTCCTAGTTTCTTGATACTGGTTGCATATCTTTACGCAAGCTTATTTAAGTTGATCACGCATTATTGATTTATGAGCATTTTGGTGGATTTTGACAATTTGATTGATAGCCTTGCTTTGGTCGAACCTCACCTTAAATTTAGTTGGGTTATCATTTCAATTTTGATACATTTGAATTGTCAAAATACGGTTTTATGTACTTTTGATGTAAATGAATTTATAGTAAATCATTACCTAGAAAAAAAAATATTATAATGTCATTACTTTTTATGAAATTATTATCACATTATAATAATTGATATATATCTAGATCATATTACATCATTTAACATGAATCTCATTATTTTTATTTTTATTTTTCTCTAAGCAAACACTTCATTTATTATCCATATTTATATGGAATTACTAAAGCTAGTCATACATGTTTATTAATTTGATATTATGATTGCTTTTGTTATTCTATATAATTATACACTATTATAATAGAAAAAGTAATGCTTAGAGTTAAAAGTGGAAATGTGAAAGTAAATCATATGCCTTTTATTTAATTTTTTTTGTGCAATACTCGTATGTGACAATGATAACAAGCAAGTTATTTTATAAGGAATATGGATCCTATGATTATTCTAAGGGGTGTACATTTAATAAAATATTCTAACATAGTTGTATTTCCCTTTTGTTCTTGGTCACGTATTGTTATTGCAAAGAAGATTGAAATTCACAAAAGAAAGGAAATAACTTTATCATCACCCACAAGAGTTTTTTATTCAAAAGTTTATCAGAATTGGACATTCTAAAATTATATCAACTTGAAAATGAGACTTTTTGAAACTTCCTTATTTTGGATCATATTCCAATTTAATTTTGGACAAAATTATTTTATTATCATACAAACCATGATCAAGTTATTATTTTAGAACTACATATCAACGAAATAAAAGCGTTGAACCATTGATGAGGTGGCATCTCAAGGATTCAAAGCATTTAGGTTCTCTCTTATGTTATCATTTTTATTTTTATTTATCAAAGATAGAAGTTTGACTTCTGAACGATATTCATTTACTTATGCAACGGATTAATGAAGGAAGTTAGCTTACCAACGCGAATATTGGAGGAGAACCGTAATCCTAAAGTCATATTTTCACCATGCAGTCAAGAAATTGTTGCCACGATACCCAATTGCTAATAAAGACACTAGCATATTTGCGCATTTATCTTTATCTTTTTACTTTTCAAAATAATTATCTTTAACTTTCCTATTGCGTATTTGCGCAATTTGGAAAGACTGATATTTAATATTTATCTTGGATGTACAGGTAAAAAGATAAAGCGTGAAATGTGAGAGTCATAAACAGCCGGTACGACAAGTAAAAGAATATTGTTGCAGAAGATTTGAAGGTTCGCGATGAGAGGATAAATCACTGTATTATCACATTACTACCAGAAGTCTGCCACGAATTCATTATATCTGTTGTAGTAAAAAGAGCTCCATCAATTTACTGTGAATTTTGCTAATTAAAGGGACTATTCAGTTGGAGGTTACGATGGCAAAGATTTCGTCCTAGAATGGTTCTACAAGTACTATATTTTCTCTCAAACGTGCAGTACCATGGACATCACAATATTAATCCACAGATCCAAAAATACGTGCGATGAAATATTGCAGTCAGAAAGGGATAATTCTTATCTTTTTACTTTTACAATAATTTTACATAAGACTTAATATTGTTCGCCTTTTCCTGGCAGGTATTTATTGGTCCGTTTTTACATTTTGTTTTTGAATGTGCAGGTTACGTAAAAGAAGCATGCCTAAAAATAAATTAAGTTCGCCTGACCATGAATTTTCAATGAATTTGTGGATGAAGAGTTACCAGTTCAACAGTTTTGCAAGAGAGAAGGATACGCAGAACTTAGTCTTAGTGGATCCAGTACCAAAAACAAATGGATACTTTGAATGAGAAGATTTCAACTAACCAAATCGCCCAAAAGAATGGACTTTGTTCTAACAACCTGAACAGAAATTGAAGTGATTCGACTTGCCAGTTCATTCAAGGAGTTGATGGTCACTGCCGCTTTTCAGGAGAGTCTTTGTACCTCTTTGCCTATATAACAGCAGAATTCGAATGCAAAAGGGGGGGTTGATCTTAGCAGAATAGAGAGGACTTTGTAATTCTCCATTCTGTTTCAGTTTTCTTTAATTGCATCATAGATTAGGTTAACTTGCATCTTAGGGTTTTAGTTACATTTTTAGGAATTTAAACAACCAGATTGAGAGACTCCATTTCTGGGGAGCATATCATAAAGGTAGTAGGGCCTTTATTCCTGTGAGAGTTAGTTATTTCAAACACATCGGAAGCTGCTGTAAGTGACCTGTGTGGGCTATCTCTCCTTCGTTGGCCCCGGCCACAAAATTGGGCCAACATGCCACCAATGTGAGGAGCCGAATTCTAATCCTTGGGGAGGATTGAGCTTTTAGTGCGCCACTGGGTGTGCATGGTCCTGTCATTTTCATGATAACACGGATATTGAAGTAAAATCCACGTAGGTGTAGCATAGGAATTGTTTAAGTAACCTACACTATAGCGCGGGTCAACTGTGTAATACTTGTGCTACCCTTTGTTTTGATTGTTTCTTGGCACTTGTGGACTCATGTTGTGTTTTGGATGTGTTGAGGATTCCTGTGGTGAGATGCATTCTTTCTGTTAATTTATCTTTACTGGATGAATCGTCGAAATGTTGCATGTGTGCGACTTTTAGGCATTAGCAGACGCCCCCTAATGTATGAGGTTCAGAGGGTGCTATAGAGCCGATAAGGCATCATGTTTTCTGTTGTTTATCTCTTGTTTTGTATGACGAAGCATATGTGGACAAAATAAGGTTCTACTATAGGGGAAGAGTGTTGGTGATGACCGTTGGAACTGCAATGAAGAATAATTTTTATACAAACAAGGCCGGCATACCCATGCTCGTGAAATGCTATAAAAGTTATTACAATGAGAGAGGACAAAGGTGTCGACTTTACTATACTACTGAGCATGGATGAAGGTGGATTAAATTCATGTTAGAGTAAATTACCTCGGAGCTGCTGCAACATATTGAAGAAGGGGGACTGCTAGTGACCACGATAAACCCAGTGTGGTGGTGAACCAAACTGGTATGTAACTCTTCCTGAAGGATTTACCGTACCAAATAGACTACTATCATGATTTCCAAATGTGAACACTGCTACCTTCAAAAGTATGTCTCCCCCTTATGCGATGATGTGTTGAAATTGAGCATAGGGGAAACCACCTAGTTAGGGAGCACTAATGACTCTCCCTATCAAGTTTGAGGTGATCCCTTATAGTGATTGAAAGGGATCCCAAGGTATAATCTGCAACTACTGTAACTCTCATAATATAGTGTTTTGTTGTCGACGAGAGTTGAAGTACATGGTAGGACGTGAGTCATACTCTGAGAACTAGGATCATATTGTAACCAACTGATGGACGGACGGGCCTGACACATGACTAGTTGATAAGTGTGGGGCTCATAACTTCCTTTGACCGATGTAAACATGGGGAGTGGGAACGGAAGCTTTCCTTTCGGAACAGTATAGATTGAAACAAATAAAGACAACTGCAAATGAAAGGGGTATATGTATATTGGATAAATTAATAGAACTAGTTGATTCTGAGGACGGGGGCCCCATAGTTGCTTTCAGGAGGTGATGATACAAGGGGGATTGCAAATGGAAAAGTGCTCATGGAGGTATGAGGGGGGTTTGTGAATCATTCTCGTAAATTGTGCCTAGGGATATCACGAATGTCTACTTGGTGGAGTAAACGTGCAACCATGAAATGATACTCTAAGGGAGGGTCTTTTCAAGTTTAGTCAGACTCCTCGGACTTGTGGGGGTCGACATAATGGGTGTCAGTTGATGATGGGGATGTAAGTGTTGTGCACACCCATGGGGGAACCTTCTATTCACGAGAATGACGTTGATGGCACATCAAGGCCATGAAGGGGGACACTATGGTTATCAGTGGGAATACTAGCATATGCATTATAAACGGAGGGTAAATAGGGTCTATATGCCAGTTTCAGAATGATACCCTTGGTGGGGTTTGTTACCCTTTAGAGCTTCAGAGTCTTATTCGTATCATGGGTAAACAAGAGTCTCCATGTTGTTCTGATCACGGTCATGCACACACGACTCGCATACCCAAGTGTAATAAAAGACATAACCAAGGTATTGACAATGCAAAAATTATATAACCAAAATATTCTATACCTTTGGGGTACTTTGTTGATTAAAGAGAGAAAATCGTGTCCCAGTGACATTGATGAGAATCTGGATTAGTTGGTTCCATGTTGAAGAGCTTGAAGTGGTGGTCTTCGTGGTGCGAATGGTTTTGAAAACAGAGTTACTGTTTTTCGGTGGCATCGGTTTCAAGTTTGGGTAAAATGAGTATAAAATATGTGTGGGACCCACTCTTTGAAATCATTTGTACTTTGTGTCACTGACCTCCTAGAGTACTTTTCTAGCAATTCTGGGAGATCTGATGCACCATTCGGCGAGTGGCGATTTCCGAGTATGCCTCACCCTTTTACTTTTTTATTTTATTTGGGTAGATTTAGGTAGGGAGTCCCCTGGATGGCCAAGGGGATCTTTGAGTGTTTTAGGGATGCAACGTGGGATTTGAGAAAATCTCATGCAGTCACGCGAGATTTTCAGAAAATATCGCGCTACCCCCAGCACGCGATTTTCTGTAAATTGTGCGTGATGTAGCGCACTCTATAGCGTGGAGGAAATTAACCATGTTGCGCATAGCGTGGGACATATGTGCCTCGGTTGCGCGCTAGTTGTAGCATGACTATTCCTATAACAGTCGCACTACTTGCACAACTGAGGTGTACAAGTCCCGTGCGCTAGTTTTGTGCGGCCGAACCTTGTATTGGCCACACTACATGCAAATTGCTTATAAAATTTCGCACTACGTGCAGATCTTCTTAGCGAATCCTAGGCTACTGATTTTATGTAGCTAATGAGTAATTATTTCCATGTGCAAGTGGTTTCTTAGCAGTGATGGCACATGTTCTAGATGTGGAGTGGAGGGAGAGGGAGTTTGATTACCTTTGAACAGTTGTGTTGGCCGACCAAGGAGAGACCGATGCGTTATGGGATGATAGGCTCTTGAAGTTCTTCAAGAGCCCTTTGATGCGGCCATCCGGCTATCTCTCATGGCAGCTTCTGGACATGTGGGATCCTAACCGCGGGGTGTTTTGGGTGGGTGGTGAGGACTTGAGTATCACTACTCAGGATATCTATTTTTTTACGGGGTTTTCTCCCTGAGGGGTGAGGGAGCCTCTCCCTCCACGGCTAGTGGGGGAGTCGAACCATACCTTATTGGATCGGTATTGTGATGGTGACCAAATTTTGGTGAACTATGGTGGCATGTTAGTGATCCATTTGAGGATCTACCCATCGAAGTTGTGGAGACAGTCATTGTTCATGTGTTGGGGGTTGCGTCCCCCAACCAGATTATAGGAGGTCAGCTCCAGCTGGTGGAGAGGGTGATGGTTGGGAATCTTGTGTCCTTGGGTTCGTTGATGTTGCAGTCCATGATGTAGAATATTTTCGACGAGGAGTGGGGAATATCACCTTCTACTTCGGTAGCATAGTGTGCTCTTACTTCTTTGAGCGGTATCTATCCTTGTGGCCACAAGTAGTGGTGCCCTCGAGGGGACCACAGGAGTCGTGGATGGATTTTTGGGGGCGTATTATGCTTCATGGTGGTGGCGGGCCCGTGGAGGCCAATTTTAAGCCGTAGGTGTTGGACGTGTGGGAGGGTCCTATAGCTCAGCCCAAGATATTTCCTTGGAGAAGGATGGAATTTTGGGGAGATTCAGAACTTCTTGTTCCTCTTGACGGATTTGACGCTACAAGTATGGTTTACTAGTTGTGTACTTGTCACATATATATTTGTACATATTGTTTATTTCTGTAGTTTGATGATATATATGTTTATGTTGATGTATTTGTAACTTCGGAAGATATTCACTTGTATATTACATTTGTACTTTATTGTATCCCAAATGGAGATGCATTATTCCTTTGATTGGAAGTGTCATCATTTGTATTTGCAAGTGTCACAAGTTACGTTGTAAGTGTCGTAACTTATATTTGATGGGTTATTAGACCACCTGTGTGGGGTTGGCCCTATATGTGTCATGTGGATGGGTTATTAGGCTTCCTTGGGAAGTCAGCCCGGTTAGGGTTAAAGACAGGTCAAGTCATTGTATAAATAGAGAGTGTGTGTCTCTCATTCTATTCATTCACTCACTCATCCAACTCGCATAGTTGAGAGAGAGGAGTGTGCACAAGTGGAGGAGGCGTAGCTATTGGAGTCATCTATCTTCTGGGTATTGATCTTTGTGATCTCTGTATTGGGGCTTATTCTATCTCTGAGGAAGTTGCGGGGTTTTTCACCTTCTTGGTTTTCCCCGGTGAAATGCTTTGTGTCCATTGTCTTTTGTGATTGTTATGTTGTGCTTGTTATTGTCTTAGTGATCCTAGATAATATTGAATGAAATTATCGAAAAATTAACAGTTTATCAAGTACTTATGATGGTTTGTTGCTCAGTGATGCAAATGTAGGGCCCATGAGGCCACCTCGGAGGAAGAGACTGTGGTGGGATCATCCATCTCGTGGAGTTGGACCTGCTATTAGGGAAGTAGGTGTTGTTGAGGGTGGTCCTGTCAGAGTTTCGGCAGGTGGGGAAGCTATTGGGGACCGGATGACAGATTTGGTAGCTGATTTGGAAAAGAGGTTAGGTGAGCTGACCGCTGGAGTTGATGAGCGATACTGGGCTAACCTTGATGATGATGAGGTGGCCTTGACACTTCATATGCCAGCAGAGTGTGGATCGGCTTGGCAACAGATCATGCGATGAGTTTTCATTGTTTTCCATGTAGCACAATAGGTGCAGGGAGGAGTGGGCCCTCCTCCACAACAGCGACCACGATAGGGACCAGAGCCCGTGTGGGGGGAGGATGTGCAGCCACTGGCCATTTTGGGTCCCCTAGATCCACCAATCGATAGGGCGGCTTGATGTTATGTAGGGCTATGAGCCCCAGTTTTGTAGATATATATATTTTGATGGGCCTATGGGAGGTGTTTTTTCATGTATCCCCCATAAGGCTATTATGTATACGCCCTAGGAGGGGCATTTTTTGCATATGACACACATATTTTTTGATGAGATATATATATATACCATTTTGAAGGCATATGATGTATGTGTCTCTTTATGTATGTGATGTATGTGTATTTTTATTTATGTTGCCTATGTGTTGATGTGATGCCTTTGTTTTTGGCATGTGTTATCGACTTTTAGAATGTGTGATGATGAAATACATAGTCGTGGGTGAGACACATAGATATATTTATGTATGATTGGTATGCAGGGTTATGCAACTAGGTGATGTACTAGGTGCCAATTCAATACCTCATTGGTGATGGAGTCGGTGGATGCATTAGCGGTTCTCAGTATATGTGTGAAATTTATGGTTTCAAACTGTCGAAAATAGAAGGCGCACACGCATAAAATTTCGTAAGAGGAGCAAGTTGCGGACCTGGAATACATTATTCAACTGTGATACAACAAGTTAGGATTCAAGGTGCACATGTACATGGTGAATGTCTAGATGTAGGGAACCGCTTAAAATACCTATTACAACATCCTATTCTGCTTGGTTGTTTGTTAGTGCCCCTAAGCATACTCCGCCAGTGTGGTGAAGTTTATGGGAGGGGAATTATATAACCCAAGCAGTGGATGCTAGATGTTTGGACCATCGACTAGCGCCATCTACATAACCTATGTAGATGTCCATTGAGGATGCCATTGCATTTTGAAAAGAAAGGTGGATTTACTTTCTAATTCAATATGAAAGTAAAAATTTCCAACACAAATAAGAATATCAACAGGAGGTGTTAGATGTCTTGTTTGTGATGGGGTTAAAAGCCCCTTTTTGGTTTTGTTAATTTTTTGGGAATGCTTGCGGGTAGTCTACGTCTTCGTCGGAAGATGAGGAATCATTGCAAGTGAGGACACCGGATGAATGAGATTCAACATCGATGGTGTCTGGGAAGGTTGGTAATGCTTGCACGGTTACATAGGTTTTTTGTGCTTGATCGTGCATTCTCATCAGTTCAATATGATTTTGTCGTTCGGCACACAAAATGGGGCATTGAAAGGAGTAATGGGTGGTTTCCTCACAAGATCGGAAAGGTCTTGGTAGATGGGGATGGAAGCGTTCTTGGTTTTCTTAGGTGTTCATTTGCTCCACTGTACATGCGATAATGCTAGGAGGGATCATATGGTTATATTTCCCACATGACGAGCATCCATTGTGTGATGGTGCCATCAAAATTCTAGATGGGTCATGCGACATTACATGATCTACCACGATGTCTATAGTTGGAGCAACTTATGTGGGAGGGGTGACTAATGGTACTGTTGATGTGGTTATCAAATTAATAGATGCTACTTCTTGGTGTAAGAAGGGGGGTTCCTCAATGATTACTTGAGTGATATGGATTGTTGCAAACTC
Source organism: Larix kaempferi (assembly GCA_027924585.1). Lineage (NCBI taxonomy): Eukaryota > Viridiplantae > Streptophyta > Pinopsida > Pinales > Pinaceae > Larix > Larix kaempferi. The sequence goes on from BSBM01000206.1 coordinate 11,076,688, forward strand.
CTCTTAATATCAAGGGAGTTCTGGGAAATGGTGCGTATAGTTCCCATGCTAAGCACAAATGAAGCATGTGTGATTCGTACGCAATGTTTTGGACTTATATGTGGGAAAGGGATATGTGCCCCCTTTCATTTTTGGTGGAGCATGGGTGATGCTCATGGGAGTGTTGAGAAAATTCCTTAGCTCTGGTAGAGTAGTACATAGATTAGTTGCATGGACTTGATACCCGTAAAGAGAACACGACGATGTGACCCTTTGAGTGGAAGTACTGAACATAACTAGGGATTTTGACTCTTGATGGTTGATACCCCCTACTTTAGGCTTCGTAGTTTCTACTAAATTGGATGTAAGTTTTGGTAATAGGGGACCTTTCAACTTTGGTTGTTTTGTTCCCCCATTGGCGGTCTTTGTGACGACCGATTGTGGGGTAGTTGTGGATGTCATAGGTTGGGTTTTTGTAACTGGATGTGTTACGGGCCTTAGGGCCGTACTAGCCGAAACAGGGACAAACTCATAATCGGTGATTGCTTTGTAATCCATATCTGGGAAAGGTGGTGTAAGGTACCACACTAGGATTCTGAAGGTTAGCCTAGGCAGAGTTAACAGAGCCATAAAGGTGTCCCTTGTATACCTATGGGAGGAGACAAGAATGGGATTTGAAATATTGGTGGTACTGATGGACTCAACATTTGTTCAATGTTGTGACTTAGTGGTGGTGCGTATGACGGTGTTGAGGTGGTGGTGGCTCCATTTTCAGTAGTGAAAATTGTGCACATTAGGCCATCGGTTGATGTAGGGATCTTTGGTGGTGGTACCAAATACGCTCCTAACAAATTGGATTTCTTGTACATACCAGGAGTGATGTCAACATATGGTTGATCATCGCCTAGTATAGTTGGTAGGACGTTGTCGAGATTGCTCGTGGTATTAGGGTCAAAGCAGTTAATCTCGTCGAGGGTAACTACTTTCCCATTTAAGGGAAACATCGTGATACGGAAGACTGAGGAGGATACTTCCTTCATGGCATACATGTAACTATGCCCCAAGAGTATTTTGTAGTCAAGACCACCATCAATTACTTCAATATCGATCATAACCATATTTCCCCCCAACTCTAAGGGGACATTTTGGTACAATCCTCTTGGTTGGGATGGTTTCCCATCATATGCGTGAAGAGAAATAGATCAGGGGACCAACTCGGGGGATCCTAATCGTTTCCAGACTTTTACAGACATAACGCAAGTGGATGTGCCTTCGTTGATGATACAATGATGGATCATGATGTTTTTAACTGTGACTGGAACTTGAAATGCGACTGATGATGGTAGTCACGGGTCACATTTTTCAAGATCAAACTAGATCATTATGTGCAAGACGGATGGTTCGACCGCATCGAGTGCGTTGAGTAATTCTTTTCCTTGTGTTGGGAAATACTATAACACTTCTAATGTGGACATAGCCGTAGGGGGTTAATCTAAGTCATCCACAATGTTGTAATTGTGGGAGGCTTTCATATGGGGGTTACTAGGGGTATGCCTAAGTGGTACTTTTGGAATCCGTGGGATTCATTCAGTATTTGAGCATGGTATTTGTAGAGTGCCCCCTGATAGGATAGGAATGTCTTCCAGTTGGGGGGTGGACGTACTGTCGTAACCCTTGGCTTGTGTTTGGAGGTTTATAACCAACGTATAGATATTTTGGAAATATCCATCACCAACTGGATGAGGATCTTGTTCTTTTGTAAATGCCCCTTGATTGGTGAAGGGTTTTTGTAACACTATTGTTTGTGGTTGGGGAGGATTCCTTTCCTTAGGAGGGTTCTCCACCATCTTATTTTTAGCTTCCACCAACTATTGCCAGTCAGGGAGAAGAGGAAAATGATGTGTGTAGTGACCATAATCGTCACAAATGGAGCAGCAATAATTGGTTCTCAAGGGAGGATTCTTCCCTTGTTTGGGGGGATTGTTAGTCCCTGCATTTGGATCACCTGTATTCTAGTATTGTTGGGGAGGTGGACTGCCCTCTTGCCCCAGCTGCTAGTTATGCCTGTTCTTACCTTTATTTTTCCCCTAAGTCTATGTATTGTGGGGTTTTTCGATGTTCAATTGCTCAAATTGTTGAGCTTTCTAAACATAAGTAGGTTGAACTAAGTTAACCCCTGTGTGGGGGGAAGGTTGCTAACTAGTTGGTAATGGGAAAGGGTAATACGGATTATATCCCGACAGTGGGATAAATGTCATTTGCACTCCGTATGATGTGGATGTAGGAGCAAATGGTTCCAATGGTGGTGTAGGAACCGTCATTGTCTGGGTAATGTTTGGGTATGTAGGAATATATGGTCCATACTATAATTGACCAACATATGGTGTCAATTACTAAAAAAAATGAAGTAATTGGGTGAATTATCCTTAATTTAAGTTCATTAGTAAGCAGAAATTGGGATGCCAAACTACTCCATGTAGATAAAAATCAAATAAATAACAGTAGAAAGGATAAACCAAACTCTGTCGCACGTAGCACGCGGGCTAATACAAAATAGATGCGTTGTAGCACGGGTAATACACTAACCTTTCGCACGGGTGCGATGAGTGGTGTAGCGTGGGTATGAAACTGGTAACTTGTGATATGCACATGATTTTCTAAGTTGAATCCACGCTATCAGCGCGAAAAATACGTAAGGAACTGTGCAACTGTGGAAAAAAATAAGCTTTGGTCATGATGGGTCCAAATTCTGGAAGTAAGAGGTGGAATACCTGCTCTCTTGTAAGTGAAAAACACCCAGAATTAGATACCTAGCATAAACAACCTATTTTAAAAAGAAATGAATAAAAATAAGTATGGTCTCCATTAGAACAGTTATGGAAAAAATTGCACAAGTGCACTCTTCCATTTGGTGAGGGGCTAAGCCTTGTAGGTTGTTGCAAGGCGTCAATATTTGGAGCCTCTTTTTGGTTGGTTGGTATTCCTCTAAGTGATCATGAAAGAGATTGTTAGTGTAGTTCAAATTCAAACATGAAAATATTGATGAAAATAAAATAAAGAGATGGGGGAAAGATGAAAACTCCAACAACAACCCAAAGGTATGTTAAACCACTCTTGTATTTCCAAATGGAATAGTTGTACAACACCTAGGAGGTGAAGGATTCAAGGGAATCCAACAATCTCCCTTAGGGAGGCCTTTCTTGTCCAAACTAAATGATAAGTAGGTGGAAGAACAATGGAGAGAAACACTTGCGCCTTTATGGTAGGTGGCAATCAAGCTTGGAAATGCACAATGGTAGGAAATGGTAGGTTGTGAAGAAGCTCCTACTCAAATCTAGAAGCATAACCTTGATATAATTTCTCTCTACCAAATTCATGACAATGGATTCCTTTTATAGGCCAATAGGTGGCCAACAAACAACTAGATCCAAATGTGAACTCTCCTCCTTCATGAACCAGTTCCAAGGTACACAAGTGGGCTAATTAATGCCACCAAGTGTGTGAGGAGCTAAATTATGATCCTTGGGGAGGATTTATATTTTAATGTGTCATTGGGTGTGAGTGGTCCCACCCTTTTTATAGTAGCATGGATATGAAGGAAAAGTCACGTGGGTGTAGCGTGGGAATTGTTCAGGTAATCTGTGCTATAACGTGGGTCAAATATGTAATACCTGCACTGCCCTTTGTTTTTACTATTTATTGGCACTTGTGGAATCATGCTTTGTTTTGGATCTGTTAAGGATTCTTGTGGTGAGATGCATTCTTTATTTTGATGATGCTTTACTGGATGAATCACTGAAATGTCACATGTGTGCAACTTTTAGGCATTAACAAAGAGGGTAACAATGCCGAATATTGCGCCATTGCTTCTGTTGTTGCGCTCTTGATGATAGTAAATCTGCAAGTATGTCTTACTTCAACAGTATGCACATTCAAGAGTGCATCACACCTGGGAAGACCACTTTGGATGAACCAAAATTATCGGAGGAAATTTCCCTAGGAATTATGTGGAACTCCCCTACTTTTGGTGCAAAACGGGAAGTAACTACCCCTGCAAAACACTCTGGAAACACTATGAATACCACTTTGTTCAACAGAGATCTAATACCATGTGAAATTTACCACAACAAATCTAGAAACAAAAATAATGCTCATTTAGTTTCACAGAGATGCACAGAAAAATTGAGAAGAAAATATGAGATAATTCACCAGAGAGGAGGAGCTCCAATGAATAATTTTTTTTAATATGTTATCCAACAATGTGTGGACAATCAAAATATATTACAAAGAAGGAAATTTGTGATCCTTAGGAGGCATTCAAAATTCATGCATGTGGCAGGATTATTTTCAATGATTCACATCACTAGGCATGAATTCCAGTTGCAACTCCAATCAAATGGTCATTTAACTAATGTAGGTGGACCTAGAGGGAACACAAGGTAGTTAACTGGTGGTAGGTAGGACAAGAAGGCACATGAGGGAGTTATAGGATAAAATAGCAGAGAGAACCTCAAGAGGTCACATGATTGAGTTTAGTTGACTATCGGTGGTATATGGTGATGAAATCAAGGAGAGTGCTATGGATCCCTAAATTTTGAGAGGCTCCTAAAATTTAGGAAATTGACTCAACATGTCCCAAAAATCATGGAAGAGGGAACATTTGTGGATAATGAGGCCAAATATGACAGATCAATAGTCCGGTGATAATCATAATGATGAGGACTATGCACTAGGAAGTCAACAACATGGTCTATGCACTACGAAGACCAAATAATGTTCTATGCCTAATGTCTAGATGGGTAATATATCCCAACAATTTACATTTGGAATTCTCACAAAACATTAAGTCAAAACATTGTTGACACAATTAACTATTTAATTATCTGTAGTTGTATTTATTTGCACTAAAATAAATGGTATATCATAGCTAAGGAGATATCCTACAATCTGGGAATATGGTTGACATTTTGTGTAGAAAGAGTAGATGTAAAGAGATTATCCTTTGATTGTGGAATCACAATTTATTTCAAGTAATTAATTCAAGCAAGTTTAAAAGATAAAAATATTATTGAAGGGAATCTTCAATATGTAGGAAAAATAAAAGAAATTATTGAGTTGGATTATAGATCTTTCAAATGTTATATTTTTAAACATAGATGGTATGAATTATTTGATAGTACATGTAGACATGACACTCATAGTGGATTGTTTTCTATAGATTATTCAAAGTACCAACTAGAATATCATGAGCCTTATGTTCTACTAATTCATTATGAGGAGGACTTATTTCACTCAAACAAGAATATAAATATAAGAATCAATGGTCATTTATAATCTGTAAACTCATAGTTGATTATGGATATATATGTGTTTATTAATTAAACAAAAGTAATAAAAGGGGTCTAATATATGTATCTAGTTTATGTAGGTATTTTTCTATGAAGATATTATGGATATGAAATGGATATGTGTCATACATTATGATCCAAGGTTAAGGCATGTATTTGATGATGCCTCAGTGAATATGGAGCAAAACAATGCTATCCAACAAAATATATATGAGGGATTAGGGAATAGAGAATAAATGGACACCCACGATTATGTTGAAGATGAATATGTCTAGGAAGAAAATGACACCATTTGTCATGACAATGAACATGATCTAGATTTAGATGATATTATAGAATGATACAATATGCTTGATATACAAAATCATGATCAAAATATAGGTTTGGTAACAATATAGCCTGTCTAGAAACAAAATTTACAAATGTTGAATATGATGAAGGAGAAGACAAACATTATTATAATACCACTTTAGTAGGATGGTGTAGCAAGAATAATATAAAGAATATACAAGAACATATGACCATAGACAAGGAATCATTGGATGACATAGATGCAGATAATAATGTAAATGAAGACTTCTAAGTTTATAGGATTTGTATTTCATATTGAAATAATGATAATTTTTATGCCAAAAATTTTGAAAAGAATTATTATTGTTTGGCTATAATAATTGTTCAATTAGTATGGTTAGAAATTGTTGAAGAATGTAACTTCGGAATAAGTTCTTATTATACTTCCTTCGGGAAATATTCATATTGTATTTGATTATGTAAAAACACTAAAATAAATAATGTGAAATTGACAAGTCGACCCAGTGGGTAAATTGTCCCAAACAATGGGCAGTCCGCCCCAAACAACGGGCAGAACTACCCCAGTCAGGTTGTCCCGGTTAGGAAAAGTTAGGTCGGCCTAGTTAAGTAAAAAAATCCAGTTTTGTGACCAGTATAAATAGGGTTGCGCCTAGCTCATTTGGAGCATCATCTCACACAAGCAAGTTCGCATGAGTAGTAGCAGAAGGACAAGTTCACTTGGGAGAAAGAGTAGCTGCATTGAAGACATATTTTCTTGGGATTTATATTGTAGATTTTTTCTTGGGGTTTTGTACGAGATTGAAATTGTACTTTATGATGAATCTATACTGAAGAAGTTTTGTTGGGTTTTTTCCTGGGAGAGGGTTTTCCCAGGGTAAATCTTTGTGTTCTCTTGTTATGTTGTGCTTTTCTATTTTCAATGATCCTATTGCATATGGTTATTGTGATAATAATATAAATTGTTTGAATAACTAACATAACCATCCTGGAAGTATCAAAATTCTAACATGGTATCAGAGCTAGCCTGAAAGAAGACCTTATGTAGCAGAAATTGTCGGAAGTGAAAACTAGGGTTTCTTATTTTGGAGGATTTTCACCATAGATTAGCTTGAAAAGGAGGTCAATATAATTCTCCGTAGGAGGGCGCATATTCCTATGGAGGTATATTCCAGAAGCGAGAATTTTCAAATTTTGACCTAATTCTACAGCAACTGCAGAAATTAGGGTTTCCAATTTTTGGCAACTTTTTCCATAGATTTGGAAGAAAAGGAAATTTGCTCAACTCTCCTTAGGGAGGTGCATCTCTCTCTCCATTCAGATTTTCAAGAATCCAAATTTAAAAAATTAGGGTTTCTCTAACAAACCCCAGGTCATCCAGAAGTCAGATCTCAGAAGGAACTAAAGAAAGCGCATCTCATCTAGTAAGTCCTAATTTTTTTATCAAGATGACAAATAACACCTCAAGGATAAGCTTGAAGGAGCATATAAATTTCATGCATGGAAGTATAGAGTGACGCCCATTCTAGAATAGAATGAGTTGGACAGCTATGTCAAAGAAGAATTTGTGGAGCCAGAGGGAGATGAAGACAAAGCTAAACACAAGAAGAAATTAGTTAAAGACAAGAGGATCATTGCGGACTCCATTAAGGATCACTTGATCCCACAGATATCATCTTTGAAGACTCCTAAAGAGATGTTTGATGCATTGAAGAGATTATTCGAAGGGAAGAAAATCAACAGAAATATGACCTTGAGAACTGAATTCAAGGGTGTGAAGATGCAGAACTCAGAAAGTATCGAACCGTATTTCACAAGGGTCTCCAAAATGAAAGAACAACTAGAATCTATTGGAGATCATGTTGAAAGTGAAGAATTGGTGATGACTACATTGAATGGTATCCCAATATCATGGGAAGAATTCATTCAAGGAATATGTTCTAGAAGGAAGCTCACCAATTTCAGCAGGCTTTGGGAAACTTGTGCTCAGGAAGAAACCAGAATTGAATCCAGAGAAGAAAAGATGGGGGAAGATGATAACCAAGCCTTGGAATCTCATGCAAAGAGGAGCATGAAAGAAGATCACTCTCACAAGTCTAGAATATTCCATAAGAGTCAAAGGCCTCCCAGAGAATACTCAAACTTCAAATGTTACAATTGCGATGAAATGGGACACATTGCAAGAAATTTTCCCAAGAAGAAATGAAACAACAAGAAAGGAAATAAGAAGAGGAATCATGCTCATACTGCAAAAGATGATGAACCCGTTAAGAAGAAAGTAAGGGAAGATTCATAAAGTGATGAAGAATATGTCTTGGACTTTTGATACAATAGTAATTGAAGAGTTCATTTTCAAGAAGTGATAACAAAACAAAGGAGATATTGAATCCAATACATGAGAACGAAGGATGAAAACTTCCAAAAATTCCAGACTAGACGAAGAAGAAGATCAAGGTCTTCAGAATCATATGATGGAGCAGAGTACGCTTCCAGAAACTCCAGTAACTTCTGCAAGGTGGAAGAAACCAAGAGGGATCTTACAAAACACATGAAAGATAAGTATTTATTATCATTTGAATTCCTAAGTATTTTGAAGGATATTGCTCATAACCGTTACATGTAGATCTATGATGCAGTTTTCTTTTATGTACTTATATGTGACTATTGACTAGTAGTAAGCTCATGTAGTGCATGTTATGGGTAAGTGGCATGTAGTGCTACAATTTATCCCATGATCCCTTGATGGATCTAGTATAGAGTGAAACCTCCTTACTAACATGTTAAGATCAGTGCACGCTCTTAATAGTATGTTCTGGTAGAGATGGAAGGCATCTAGATAGTTACCGTGTGTATACATGATATGGATGAGTGTTGTGCTAAAGCATTGGCTAAGACGCATTGGTTACATGAATATGTACATTATGTTATGCCTAAAATATTACCATCATGAGAATCAATGTAAACATCCCTGAATATTATTTGACTAAGTCATTAACTTGGAAGAGTTGCAAACCCATTTATACTAGGTTTTGAGAGGTCGTCGTAGGTTGTCCTCATGCAACCAGTGACATCGCAGGTTGTCCTCTTACAGACTGCGATGATGTCAGTTAATGGACTAAAATAGCTTCTTTGAGCCCATTCTCGAGGCTATCTGATATGTATCCCTATCCCTAGCCTTTGGGGAAGCTGGCATTCGGTTCCTAACCTCTTGAAAGGATCCCCTATCTCTCTCCTACCATATCTCAACCTACCCTATCCACTTAGTCCTATATAAGTGAAGCTCACTCCCATTCCAAAGGGAGGAGTCTATAGTATCTAACTGCTGGTGAAATTTGTTAAATTTTCAGTATTAAATCACAATACTATAGGATCTTTGCTGAGAGAATAACATCTACAGTATATCAATGCATGACAATCATAATATGACAAGCATCGCAAGCATCACAAGAATCAAAAGCATAGAGACAAGAGACACAGAGTTTCCGTGGGGAAAACCCTAAGGTGAAAAACCCCACAAACTTCCTCAGAGATAGAGAGAGCAATGGCTCAACCAAAATACAACCAAATAATACAGAGATAGTCTCCTAGCAGATGATCCTCCTCCTCCTCACTAGTGCGCCACTTTCCATAGAGAGAGATGGATACTTTTCCGAGTAAGTAAAATAGAGATCTCCTATCTCTATTTATACTCACCTTTTTGCCCAGTGACCTACTGGGGCCGACTTGTCTACTTTAGTACATCCACATTATATTATATATTAATTAGGGCCGACCCCATAAGGTGGTCTAATAACCCATCGGCAAGTACACACACTTGCGACACTTGTCAATCCACATGATGACACTTCCTTATAGAGGAATAACACATCTCTTATAAGGGTACAATAAATATACATATAATATACTGATGAAATACATTTCGAAGTTACATATACATCAACACTCCCTCTTAACAAGGAAGGTATTTCTCGACACAGATTTGCTAGACAAGTCTTCTTCTCTGGATCATCATCATCGATGCATCGTCATCATCATCGTCACTGCTGCTACTATCTCATCCAATCTCTGTCTCTACTCGTCATAGGAAGTTCTACAGAGCCAGTCCTTTTTCATACTGGATATAGGCCCACCACCTGCAGGTCTTCGTCATCACTGGCCATACTGTGGAATCCTCAGGACTTTTACGTGCGTCACAAAACCTCGAAAGAGCATTTGCCAGATGTCCCAGGGCACAGATTACATGCCATAGGCAAAACCTCGAAAGACCATCTGCAAATCTCCCAGGGCACAAATTATATGTGACCTCACCACAAAACCTCGAAAGAGCATCTGCCAGATATCCCAGGGCACAAATTACATGCCATAGGCAAAACCTCGAAAGACTATCTGCAGATCTCCCAGGGCACAAATTATATGTGGTCACCACAAAACCTCGCAAGAGCATCCCAGGACTGATTACGAGCACACAGCTCAACCTATCGGATCTCCCAGGGCACAAATTACATGTGGTCATGGCAAAACCTCGCAAGAGCATCCCAGGACTGATTACGAGCACACAGCTCAACCTATCGGATCTCCCAGGGCACAAATTACATGCCATAGGACAAAACCTCGAAAGAGCATCTGCCAGATATCCCAGGGCACAAATTACATGCCATAGGCAAAACCTCGAAAGACTATCTGCAGATCTCCCAGGGCACAAATTATATGTCCTCCCAAGCAAAACCTCGAAAGAGCATTTGCCAGATGTCCCAGGGCACAAATTACATGCCATAGGCAAAACCTCGCAAGACCATCTGCAAATCTCCCAGGGCACAAATTACATGCTTATCTGCACAACCTGATCCACGGCCACAGAGTATCATCCTGATACTCATCATACATCATCCTGATGTATCCATGATCATCCTGATCATCATCACTGCAACGTCCTGCTGCATGTCATCTGGAGCAACATCCTGAAGCTCGTCATCTATGATCATCCTGATCATCACTGCAACATCCTGCTGCATGTCATCTGGAGCAACATCCTGAAGCTCGTCATCTATGATCATCCTGATCATCACTGCAACATCCTGCTGCATGTCATCTGGAGCAACATCCTGAAGCTCGTCATCTATGATCATCCTGATCATCAATGCATCTACCTGATGCATACCAAGTATCTACCTGATACATATCATCATACATGATCCTCCTGATCATCAATGTATCCACCTGATACAAATACAAATACATGATACATATCACCATACATGATCTACCTGATCATACAATGCATACACCTGATACATATACAGATACATGGTCCAAGCATCCAACATGATGCATAAACAATACATACACATGATCCAACTGATCATATCCAGCATCCAACATGATGCGTACATACATACATAAAATGATCCAACTGATCATATCCAGCATCCAACATGATGCATACATACATACATAAAATGATCCAACTGATCATATCCAGCATCCAACATGATGCATACATACATACATAAAATGATCCAACTGATCATATCCAGCAGAAACTAGAACATCATCCTGATGCTCATCATCCAGCGCTTACATCCACAGCCATGTGAAGGATCCTCCTTCCAACATGCTTGGAATGGCTTCAGCAAATGTGTCCATCACTTCTTCCTCGAAGTGTCCTCGATCTGAAGAACGCCAAGCCTCTCTCTGAAGTACTCGAACTTCACCCTGGCTAGTGGCTTCGTCAACACATCTGCAATCTGCTCGTCCGTCGCAACATACAGGAGCTTCACAGCTCCTCTCTGCACCATATCCCTGATATAGTGATATTTGATCTCTATGTGTTTCGACCTGTCATGAAACACTGGGTTCTCGGACAGCTTCACACAACTCTGGTTATCACAGAAGATAACAGTAGCCTCCAACGGGAGATCAAATAACTCAGACAGTAGCTTCCGTAGCCATACTGCCTCACAACTAGCTGAACAGGATGCAACATACTCTGCCTCAGCTGTACTCAGTGCTACGCAGGACTGCTTCCTGCTAAACCAAGAGATCACACCTGATCCCATACTGAAGCAACACCCAGATGTGCTCTTCCTATCTGCAGCACTGCCAGCCCAATCTGAATCAACATAACCCTGCAGGTTAAACTTTTGATTCGCCTCATATCTGAGCCCATAATCCACTGTACCCTTCAGGTACCTCAGAACATGCTTTACAGCAACAAGGTGAACACTCCTCGGATCCTGTCAGGAACTGGCTCAATGTGTTCACAGCAAAGCAAATGTCTGGTCTCGTGTTCGTCAGGTACATCAAGGACCCAATCATCTGACGATACATAGAAACATCAACTGGCTCAGATGAAGCATCACAAAGAAGCTTCAGATTCGATGCCATAGGTGTGGCCATGGCTTTGCAATCCATCATCCCGAACCTCTTCAGGATCTCTACTGCAGACTTCCCTTGTCCAAGGAAGATTCCATCACTCTGCCACACCTCCATGCCAAAAGCAAATAGTGCATCATCCCCAAGTTCCTCAACTCGAACTCGGCAGCAAGCTTCCGCTGTGTGTCAGCAATCAATCTATCCTTTCCTGATACAAACAGGTCATCCAAATAGTAGTATCGTTGGATTGCCTTCCTCAACCTTGTAGAAAAGGTTGGAGTCCGCTTTATTCTTGATAAAGCCCAAACTGGATAGAAAGTTGTCTATCCTACCATACCAAGTTCTGCACACATATCTGACTACACCATGCTGTCTTGAAATCCATCTGGTGTATCTACTATTTCATTACTTTTATATTTCTCAATGCTGTCATCTGCAACATGCTTGATCTGGAAGTCATGACAAACTTCCCTTCAGGTCTTGGGACTACATCCCAAACATCATTCTTCATGATCGACGGATCATGGCATTCCATTTCTTCATCCCAGATCCTGGGAACTTCAATATCTTCAATAGATATCTTTGTTGCTGGAACAAATGTTGTAGTCCTTTTTGTAGGTGAAGATATACGGTCTTTCCTACAAAACAGGTTAAATTGCATGATTAGAAACATCTCATAATTTTCAGAACAAATTCTTACACATAAAGAAATATGTCATACAGTCATGCAATTATCTTAGCCAATGCTTCAATACAACATTTATCCATATCCCGTAACTTTCTAGATGCCTTCCAATCTCTACCAGAACATTGTTAAGAGTGTGCACAACTCCCAACATGTCAGCAAAGAGGTTTCATTCTAGATAAGTAGCAATGGAATGTTGTACAGTGCCATAGGCCACTTACCCATGTATATTAGTAGTATATTGTTCATTAATGCAACTATCTTAATATGCACAATACATATCCTAAGTCTAGGAACATGAACATATACATCATTGAACAATTTTACTTAAACAAACAAATATGCAAGAAATGATAATTAAAATACTTATCTTTGTTTGTTCGTTGGGTGGACTCCCTCTGAGTCTTTGCTTCCTTGCAGGAGCTGCTGGAGTCCTCATCTGAAGTAGCTTTTTCTACACCTTTCTAATGTGGAAAGTAGAGAGATGGTCAACTCCCTCTGAACATCTGCATCCTTGCATAAACCGCTGGAGTGTACTCCTTTTCCTTCTTGCAGGAACAACTGGAGTGTGCTCCCTCTTGATCTTTGCTTCCTGAATTACCTGTTCTTGAATTCATATTCATCCTTGGTCCCTATGCATGTTTATTAGTATCATGATTGTGTTATCCTTGTGAACTCATATAAAATCATACATTCATTAGTATACTATTAAAACACAATAATCTCAAGCATGTATAGTCATGATCATTTCAAACAAAAATAATAAGCATTAGCATTCAAGGTTTATGTAGGATTCTTATGGTTAGTCAAATCATAAGAAACATAACATGTCTAAACCTATAATTACTCAAACCTATGACTCTTCAGGTTAGTTGAATCATCAATCAAGATAAGAGATATAATATGCATAAAACCTGTGATTATTCAAACCTATACCTTCATGATTCTTCTGTTTAGTCAAATCAATCAATATAAGAGACATAATTCTTTTACTTATATTCCTATTTGACCATAGGACTTTTCTGGTTAGTCATATCATCAATCAAAGTAAAAATCATAATATGCCTAAACCCATGAGTACTAACTTCAATGAATAATCATAATCAATCATGCCAAGTATACTTAAATAAAGGATCTTATCACAAGGTGAGATTCTAACTTGATATAGGAAAAACATACCTGGATTAGCATGCTAGCTAATTATGTCTAACATACTCACATGATGTCTTCTTGTTCTTCTTCAATGACTTGTGCTAGTAACCTGTATATCTCATAGGTTAACCATTATAAAACCAAGTTATACATACCTCGTAAATGGATCTTTTATGAGATCCATGACAATGGATGAATCTTTGTCCTCATGTCATCATGATCATATGTTCTTTGAACCAGAACATGATTTGTCTTTCTTGGTGTAACTTTCATGTTAGTAGACAACATAAACCTCATACAACACCATAATGCATTAGTACAATCATAAGTGTCAACACCCTAATCAATGAATATTTTCTATCGTGCATTCATAGTTTTATTAAGGTGATATGACAAGTCTAAAATCAAGATTGTACTAACCATAATAACATGAAGACAAACATACCATAAACTTAATCATGAACAAATATCGAAACATACCTCGATTAGTCATACCTGTCGGGATCGCTTGTAATATTCTTATGTAAGGCCTTAGCCTCATTCTTTGGAGGTTCATCATCTTTGGCAGCATGAGCATGAAACCTTCTTTTGCTGCCCTTCTTCTTCTTACTGGAGTTGTTGTTATTATCCCTTTTGTTCTTGGGACAATCTGAAGCAAAGTGACCCTTCTCATTGCATGTGAAGCATCTTTACTCTTTTGATGGAATCTTTTGTGGTGAGAGTGATCCTTTTTGGTTTTGCTTCTTTTGGTGTGAGCTGCAAGAGCTTTCTCCTTGAGAACATTCTTCCCTCAATCTGTTGAAGGAGATCAATTTCTTCCTTGCACAAATTCCTTGAATAAAGGAATCCCATGACCTGGGTAGGCCATTTAGAGTGGTCATCACCACTTCACCATTCTCCACCATTTCATCTACTGCTTCTAATTGTTCCTTGATCTGAGAGACCCTTGAAAAGTAGGATTGAATGGTTTCTCTATTCTGAAACTTCACTGCTTTCAATTGGTTCCGCAGGGTCATCTTCCGATTTATGTTCTTTCCTTCAAATAGCTTGGTCAAAGATTCAAACATCTCTTTGGGTGTCTTGAGAGAATACACATGGGGTATGAGATGGTCTTTGATAGAATCAGCAATGATTCTCTTTGCCTTGACCAAGTTCTTCTTGTGCAATACCTTGGCCTCTTCATCCTCTGGGATAGGGATGTCTTCTTTCACATATGAGTCCAACTCATTCTCTTCCAGGATTAGCCCAATCCTATACTTCCAGGCTCGGAAGTTATCAGCCCCTTCAAGCTTATCCTCAAGCTTGGTGTGAAGAGACATCTTTAAGAGTACTTCAAATGGAAATAGAAAAGATTTAGAACTTACCACTTGAAGTGTTGAAAACTGGATCTGGTCCCGGATTAGGGTTTGTCAGAGAAACCCTAAAAATTCAAAATGTGAATTTCAAAATTCCGAAAGGATAGAAAGATGCGCCTTGGAGAGCTGATCAGCCTAGTACATTTAGAATTTGAGATCAGCAAAGTCTTGTCCTTCAAAATTGCCTTTTTGTCCTCCCGGGTTCACTAGGGAGAGCCCTGAATTAGGGTTTGAGTTTCCCGGAGATCTACCCAGCCAAAAATCTCGATCCAAAGCTCAAACCTTCGATTTTTGCAAGGAGCTTCCAGCTGTACCTTCAGTTTCCAGAAATTCCTATTTTTTGTGGAAACCCTAATTTTTAGGGCCAAAACTGAAAATGCTCGGAACTGAAATCTGATTGGACAGAAAGATGCGCCTTGATGAGTAGATCCAATCTACTATACTGAATTTCAAAAATCTGTGGAGAGAAACCCAATAAACAAGGAATACAAGCTTCCGTCACTGCAAAATGTCTTCTTCTCAGTTAGGCTCTGATACCATGTTAAATTTTCAGTATTAAATCACAATACTATAGGATCTTTGCTGAGAGAATAACATCTACAGTATATCAATGCATGACAATCATAATATGACAAGCATCGCAAGCATCACAAGAATCAAAAGCATAAAGACAAGAGACACAGAGTTTCCGTGGGGAAAACCCTAAGGTGAAAAACCCCACAAACTTCCTCAGAGATAGAGAGAGCAATGGCTCAACCAAAATACAACCAAATAATACAGAGATAGTCTCCTAGCAGATGATCCTCCTCCTCCTCACTAGTGCGCCACTTTCCATAGAGAGAGATGGATACTTTTCCGAGTAAGTAAAATAGAGATCTCCTATCTCTATTTATACTCACCTTTTTGCCCAGTGACCTACTGGGGCCGACTTGTCTACTTTAGTACATCCACATTATATTATATATTAATTAGGGCCGACCCCATAAGGTGGTCTAATAACCCATCGGCAAGTACACACACTTGCGACACTTGTCAATCCACATGATGACACTTCCTTATAGAGGAATAACACATCTCTTATAAGGGTACAATAAATATACATATAATATACTGATGAAATACATTCCGAAGTTACATATACATCAACAAAATTAGCTTAGGATAGATCTCTACTCATCCTTGAGAGATCCATCATCCCTCTGGAGGCTTTAGCATTGGCTTGATCAGAGAAGGATTGCTACGTTAAGTCAGTGGTTGTAATCCCTTCATCTTATGTATTGCCTTTTAATACAGTAATATAAGTGCTTTCCACCAATCTCATTGTGTTAATGATATATTGTGTAGTTTGTCTACTTAACTGCTTACTTAGATCTATTATTATGTAGATGTTATTTCACTGCTTCTGTTGTTGTATTGTCTTGACAGGTTTCTCAGCTTAGATTTGAAGACTATCAAGCTTTAGAGCAACATTCAACGAGAAAGGATCTGCAATTCAAAGGGTAAGAGCATCTAGTTCCTTGATATCTAATTAGATATAGGAGAGTTATTTATGTTCTGTCTTTATTTCTTCTAGACTCACATTGAGCTAGGGAGATTAGGCCTCGAGTCCACTCTTGGTAGATTATCCATCAAACAAAGCTAGGGAATTATTTATGTTCTGTCTAGATTGTCTGTAACACCTAAAATATTACCATCATGAGAATCAATGTAAACATCCCTAAAGATTATTTGACTAAGTCACTAACTTGGAAGAGTTGCAAACCCATTTATATTAGGTTTTGAGAGGTCGTCGCAGGTTGTCCTCTTGCAACCTGTGTCATTGCGGGTTGTCCTCTTACAGACTGCGACAATGTCAGCTAATGGACTAAAATAGATTCTTTGAGCCCATTCTCAAGGCTAGATGATGCGTATCCCTATGCCTAGCCCTTGGGGAAGCTGGCATTCAGTTCCTAAACTCTTGGAAGGATCCCCTATCTCTCTCCTACCATATCTCAACCTACCCTATCCACTTAGTCCTATATAAGTGAAGCTCACTCCCATTCCAAAGGGATGAAGTCTATAGTATCTAATTGCTGGTGAAATTAGCTTAGGAGAGATCTCTACTCATCCTTGAGAGATCCATCATCCCTTTGGAGGCTTTAGCATTGGCTTGATCGGAGAAGGATTGCTATGTTAAGTCAGTGGTTGTAATCTCTTCATCCTATGTATTTCCCTTTTAATACATTAATATAAGTGCTTTCCACCAATCTCATTGTGTTAATGATATATTGTGTAGTTTGCCTACTTAACTGCTTACTTAGATCTATTATTGTGGAGATGCTATTTTACTGCTTCTGTTGTTGTATTGTCTTGACAGGTTTCTTAGCTCACATCTGAAGACTATCAAGCTTTGGAGCAACATTCAAGGAGAAAGGATCTATGATTCAAAGGGTAAGAGCATCTAGTTCCTTGATCTCTAATGAGATATAGAAGAGTTATTTATGTTCTGTCTTTATTTAGACTCACATTGAGCTAGGGAGATATTGCCTCGAGTCCACTCTTGGTAGATTGTTCGTCAAACAAATATGGAGACCATACTGGGGATCAATTCTTTGTTTGTAGTTTTCAATTTGAATTTAATTTTCAGTTGATTCCTTTTGCAATTCATTTCATTCTGCCTCCTAAGTTTTTTTCACCACTAGATCTTCACTTTGAATAGTCTATAGTCCTCCTATGAATCTGCACTCACCATTTTCAAACCATTTTACTGCTCATTGTTTGGAGATTTGTTCATTCTTGAACTTGGATCTCGACCGTCGCACCTGGGCAGTGTAACCAGAGCGTTGATTTGACCTCTGCTTCTCTGTCTGTTGGCATGTCGTCACAACCCATCCACAAGTGTACTACGACATCGCCGCATTCCCCGTGATAGTAAACTGCGACGGTCGTTCTATGTATACACACAGACAACGTCGATCTGTCAAAATTGACATGTGGGCATCCCCCTCCATATTTTTTATTTGAGTCTTGGTTTGGTGTGCAGACCCTCTATGTGCTGCAAGATCCAATGAGATACTCTTGTGATCAGTGTGTTGATTTCGTTTGGCTTTCGTGTGGGTTGTATTGGGCCTCATTTCCTTGACAAGCTTAAGCTTGGTAGTGGTGGATACCTTGGTTTCCCAATCTTCATCCACTTAGCCATGTCATCTTCCCTCTCCTCACCTGATCTGATCCTTGCATTGGATATGATCCAAAACTCCCTTTTTACACTTTTCATTAAGCTTTGTTTGCATTTCAGTTGTTTGATTGAGTGTTTTGAGTGTTGTGAAGTGTTTTCAGTCCATTTGAGTGCTTGTCTTTTGCTTGGGATTTCTTGAGTTTTAGAGTGTTGCGAATCAATGTTCTTTTCAGTTATCCATGCTTAAAAATATCAATAGTATCAAGTTGTTATCTTGCCATATCATTGGAAATTGAAAGTGCATCATTTTCACTGTTTTCAAGTATATTTGGAAATTGTTGTAGAAATTACTTCATGCATCGGAATCGCCATTCAATAATATTTTAGGAAGGTTTGAAGAAAAACTAGTCATTTGTGTTTTTTCGAGAACTATGAATCAATCTTTTTCTTTAAGAATTCGAATGAGATCAAGTTTTTGCGAAAGTGACTCTGTGCTTGAGAAAATTGTATGCATTTTTTGGTTTTGGTGTTTTTAAGCTATCATAGTGAAATTGAAAAAGTTAGAGTACTCTAGATAGGAAATTTCTCTCTTTTCATCTCTTAAGTTTTGATTTGAAAAGACAAAAGAAAATACTTGGATTTGGTTGTTATGCTTGTTGATTTTTGAGTTTTGCTTAAAAAATGGAAAACGAAAAGAGTATTTTTTATCAAATTTGGTAGATTTTGGGATTGTGTTGCTTTGGTAAAATCATTGGAAAGAAGTTTCTCCCTCCCATACATAGAGTTCATCAAAAGAAAAGAATACTTTTTGCATGTAGTTAGGGCCTGTATTATGTTTACAATTATGTACTCACCTCATGCATTCATCTAACCGTCCAGATAAAATTAACGGTAGAACTAGGGTAAAAAATTTAGTAACTTGTGTGTAAGTTAGAGATGTGTTTCGGCGTCGTAAAACGTGTAGCTGTCATTATTTTCTAGCACTGTATTCTGGGGGTATTTTAGTCTTCCATGTACTTATCGGAATATCAAAGCTCTTTCACGTACCAACCAAGTATATCGAAGCTCTTTCACGTACCCACCAAGTACTTTGTGTGCTTGGCATATATCGAAAGGTGTTTCACATACTTGGCGTATATAGAAAGGTGTTTCACGTACTTGGTAGTATATAGGAAGGTATCGTGCCATACGGTTGTGCATTAGACAGCACCACTACAGATTTGAGCTCCCATGTACCTTGAGCATATCGGGAGACACCATTAGGATTCTTGAGACCAACTGAGTTAACCTTTTGGCCGTCTTGGTAGAGCAATACACCGAGAACAGCACTCGAGGAGATTACTACGCACGTACCGTCTAGGTAATTGGGTATTCAGGAAAAGGTATGATCCCAATCCTCCTTGTCGCTTTTTACTGTTGGACCCTGTGGTATATAGTGATTTGCGAAGCCTTGATAATCCTGTGAGGTTCCAGACTGTTGAATTTACTCTTATCGCAGAAGTTTGCTTGTGGCCTTAGTTTGCGTAGGGTTTTGTCTGGATTGATTTTTTTTTTTTAGCTTTCCCTAGGAGAAACTATTGTTTCAGTCACTCTGGCTGACTTTCCTTGGAGAAGGTCTCATAGGATTCAGAACTTACCACCCGAATATCCCCTTAACCAAGAGGTAATTTCGCGGGAAAGGATGGACCCACAAGCCATGGTCGTTTCAACTGAAGTGGAAAACCCCACTTTGAATATTGGAGCACATATGTTCCCTCCATATTCACCTACCTCCCATCCCCCACAGGGTGAAGAGGCACAAACTTCTACTTCACAAGACCTACCTCTTTTTTTATCGGGAGAGCCTGGATCGGTGGAATGGTTAAATTCACCCCAAGACGGCCCTTCAGCAGCTATTGGTCCCATAGCAGCTTATTGGACATCATCTCTAGGCCACCCAGTGGCTCATTTTGTCGTTGCATCCCCACCCAGTTGGGATACTCCCGACGAACACATGGCACCTTATTTTGAACAATTGACTCGATTACGTGCCATGGCCGCAGAGTTTTCAAAATGAAGCTTTGCACGAAGGGTCGAAGACCCGACATTACCTCCTTATCAACCACTCCCAAGTCATTATTTATCTTATGATTCACTGAAATCATCCACACAACACGTGACCACTTCTAAGGTTGGTCAACCATCAACTCCTGTGCATCCATCTTTTAGACAGGAGACTAGTCATATACCTCAGGAGACCCAACCTGTTGAAGGACAACAGTCCAACACACCTGTTACTACCACGGTTACGTCACCTGCTCCTCCCCCACCCAAACGCGAGGAGGATACTCTTTACCCCCTACCTTCTTTACAGGTAATGATAATCCTATGGTAGATAATCAACAACCTGTGTTGGGTCAACCTTTACTTAGTGGTCAGCAAGTTGTTGCTGGGGGAAACCCCCTTCTCTTTACCATAATACTACAGGAGGAGTTCCCATCGGTCCTTCCGTTGGAAATTCCTTACCTCCCGAACCTTCCACTATGGGATTATCCCATGTTGGGGAACCATCCAATGTAATTCAACCACCATTGAGTCAATCATATCCAGGTTATCTTAACCTTGTGTCGGTACAACTCAATCCCAGAAATGCACTCTACGGGGTACCCTACCTCAGAAATACATACACTCTATGGGGATAGCAAAATGTTTTACAACATGAACCCCCACTTACAGTCCCTCGGGTCCCTCCACCCCCGTTTGGTCCACCCCCAACACCCATTGGAAGTGGAGGGCCCCCACATAACTCTGGAGGAGGTGGACCTCTACCTTTTGGTGGAGGACCACCTCATTCCGGCCATCATGGCCCACCCCCCTGGTGGCGGGGGTGGATTCCCTCCCCCTTCAGGTGGAGGTGGAGGACCACCACCCCGGGATGGTGGTGGACCTCCACCTCATGGTGGAGGACAATCCCATCCTGGTGGTCGTGGTGGAGGACCATCCCATCCTGGTGGTGGTGGAGGACCATCCCATCCCGGTGGTGGTGGCAGAGGACCATCCCATCCTAGTGGTGGTGGTGGAGGACCATCCCATCCTGATGGTGGTGGTGGAGGACCATCCCATCCTAGTGGTGGTGGTGGAGGACCACCCTACTATGGTGGTGGTGGTGGAGGACCACCCTACTATGGTGGAAGTGGCGGAAGAGGCCCTTACCCTTTCGACGGCGGCGGTGGACCACCACCCCCTCCCGGCGGAGGCAGTGGAGGCCCACCCTATTCCGGCATTGGTGGCGGACCACCACCTCCTCCCGGTGGAGGCGGTGGTGGCCCACCCTATCCTGGTGGAGGCAGGCTCCCACCTTATGGTAACGAGCCACCTTATTATGGTAACAGAACACCTTTTTATGGTGGTGTACCTACTTACGGTCCAGTAGGCACACCCCCTTACGGTCAGTTTCCTCCGGAAACACCTTATAATCAGTCGATTCAAGGTCCTACCGGTCCATACATGCCTTATCAATACTATCAATACCCCTAGTTGAACCAATAGCTGCCCTTTTTAGCTACTTTGAACTTACATGACTTGTCTCATCTAACGAGTGATCCCATTTTCCATGGGCACAACTAGCCACCCATTCCAGTTAAGTTACCATCAGATATCCCCAAATTGGATGGAAAGCCTGGCGAGGATCCTAAGAACCATGTGATGACCTACCACTTATGGTGCTCATCTGGCACACCCCTTTACAGACAGTTTCCTCCAGGAACAGCTTATAATCAGTTGATTCAAGCTCCTACTGGTCCATACATGCCTTATCAGTACTATCAGTACCCCTAGCTGAACCAACAGCTGCCCTTTTTGGCTACTTTGGACTTACCCATCTTGTCTCATCTGACGAATGATCCCATTTTCCACGGGAACAACTAGATACCCATTCCAATTAAGTTACCATCAGATATCCCCAAATTTGATGGAAAGCCTAGCGAGGATCCTAAAAACCATGTGATGACCTACCACTTATGGTGTTCATCCAACTCCTTGATGGACAACTCAATCCGTCTTAGGTTATTCAACGGAATCTCACTGGCCCAGCTGCCAAGTGGTACATTGAGCTACCACCTAATTCTTTTCCCGATTTTCGGTCTCTTGCTATGTCATTTTTGACCCACTTCAAGTTACCCATTCGCTATGAGACTGGTACAGACTTATTGACAACCCTTCACCAGAACACTGCCTCATATTTCCGATCATATTCATGAATGGCGATGAAGACGATGTCTTATTAAGGCTCATATTCTGGACCAACTCTTAGCTAACTGGTTTACAAAGTCACTTTTACCCGTCGTAGCTCGAGACATAGCTATGGGGGGAGCTGTCACCGAGGAACAAGCTATTTCCCATGCTCATTACTTAGACCTGGTCTATCCTAAATCTGGCACATTGTATGAAATTGTTCATGATGCACGCCGCCCTATGTACGATCCCACGAAACCACCGAAGGGACCCCAAACTAATGGCATCATTGGATCCCTTGCCTCCCAGCATTCTATTCAAACTAGTGGCTCGTCGAACCCGCAAGGTTCTTCCCCATCATCACCACAGGCTGGAAACAGCACTACCAAGTCCTCCACTCCTACTTCCACTAAAGAGGTGAATTCTGTGCAATCAGCTTCATCTCTGAAGTCCAGTGGTAAGAAGAAGAATAAAGGGAAACCTAATAAATATTCTAACCAACAGGAGTCCAAGCCCACTCAGGAGGACACCAAACAGAAGAGGAAGTTAAAGTATCCTTGTTTGTTTTGCGGTGGGGACCATTTCTCAAAAGAATGCCCTCATCGAGACGAAGTCCAGAAGTTTCTTAAAGGAAACTCTACTACCACAGTTCTCAAAGATCCCTTCCCCACTCAAAACCAGCAACTCATTGCACACACCTCTCCTTCCCAAGGAGAAGCATCCTCTACCGCGCATGTTCTCATGATGCATAGTGAAACTATCAACTTGAACACCCGTTCTCGTTCGTATGACTCTGTCCCAATAAAGGAACCCATTGGAAGTAATACTGAAAAATCTTCCACTTCGATTCCTGATGTCACCGTACCGTCTGCTTCTCTCACCATCGAGAAGCCCTCTTTTGAGTCAGTGTTGCATCCTCCCAAGAGCACGATTAGAAAATCTGTTTTCAATCCCAATGCTCAGGCTGCTCATAACTACAACATTTTAGAGGACTTGGCACAAGCTCCTTGTGCTATGTCGACGGTTGAGGTCTTGCAAAACTGTCCTAATCAGTGCAAGAATCTCCTTGCTTCCATCGGTGCGGTGGATCCAGATTCATCAAATACCATTATGTTCCAGCTGGAATACTTCAAACCAAGGCTTTCCCATCAGTTGGAATTTCAAGTTGCCACAAACATTGCTGGGAAGACAATCCATCGTACCATTTTGGACGAAGGTGCCTCTACTTCATTCATGTCGATCTCATGTTCGAGAGCCATCGGCTCTCCCGAGTTGAACCATTCTCCTACCACTTTGAAAGCATTCGATGGACGTGGCTTTCATCCTCATGGGTTGTTACAAGCTTTAGCAGTCGAGCTAGGGGAAAGACCACAACCATCAACATGGAAGTGGTCGATGCCCCGTTAGATTACAACATTCTGCTTGGTTGTAATTGGTTTTATGCCATGACTACAGCCACATCATCTGTCTTCCACGTAGTACAATTCCCTCATCAAGGATGAATTGTTACTGTCGACCAACTAGATTTCTGCACACCTAACACCGCTACTCATCCGAGCGATAACGTTCCATTACTTGGACAATCTTTGCATCAGTATGAGAGCGTGGGGGTTGGCCTCATTAAGGAATCATCCCTTATGGGCGTTTTCCCAACCCTGTATCCCCCAAATCATGTTTCCACGATGAACATGATCTCCTCGCATATGTCATCCATTCCCAACTCTATCGATTCATGGCTTGTACCTGATGAAGCCACAACACACCTGATTGGAGACACTATGCCTCTTTCACTCGCCGAACTTACGTACGAGGCTATACAGTCAAGTCCGGAGGACCACTTAGATGTGTCCCCCACTTCCTATTCTCTACAGCGGACATCATTCGATCCTCTGCTGCGGACTTTCCATTCTGACAAGTCCATTATGGAAATCATGAGTGCGGATGATCCTCCATGGGAAGACCTCCATCATCGGTCATCTTACCTTCCTTCATTTGATACTGTGGAGAATAGCATTAGCACCATCTTTACACTAGATTTCTACTCTTGCTCTCAGTCCTCGATACTCACATGTCAAGTGGACTCTGAGGGCAACTTGGCCAACATTGAGCCTACCATTTCGGTTGACATATCGGTTACACCTGGTGTAGTGGAACACATTTGTTTAGGCCAGAAGTGTTCTCCCGAAGAAATCACAACATTCACGGCCTTGTTCAATCAATTTCGAGATGTGTTTGCTTGGACGTACGAGGAAATGCCCGGGATAGACCCCGCTATTGTTTCACACACGATTCAAACCTATCCCGAAGCCAAACCAGTCCGACAAAATTTGCGACCAGTGCACCCCCGAAATACTACGGCAATCAAGGCAGAGATAGAAAAGCTCTTGAAAGATGGTTTTATTTACCCTGTCCTATTGACAGAATGGGTCTCGAACGTCGTCCCTGTAGCTAAAAAATAGGGTACCATTCGTGTCTGCATCGATTATCGGGATCTCAACAAGGCTTGTCCCAAGGACAATTACCCAACTCCCTTTATCCACCAAATCATCAACAATTGTGCAGGAAGCGTCATCTTTTCATTCATGGATGGCTTTTCCAGCTACAACCAAATCGAGATCCACCCGACTGATCAACACAAAACAGCTTTCATCTATCCTTGGGGGACGTTTGCTTATCGCAAGCTCCCTTTTGGTCTTAAAAATGCTGGTGCCACATTTCAGCGGGCCATGTCGTATGCCTTTCACGACATGAAGGACTTTGTGGAACCTTACTTGGACGATCTACCTGCCCATTCACGGCAACTCGAGTACCACATTGATCATCTAACGGAAGTCTTCCTCAGATGCAGGCGGTATAACATCCACCTGAACCCTCACAAGTACATCTTCTGCATCGAGTCTAGACAACTCCTTGGTTTCATTGTATCGAAAGATGGGATCCGCATTGATCCCCTGAAGTTGGCAACCATCATTGCCCTTCCACCTCCCACCGACATAACGGAAATTCAAATTTTGCAAGGGAAAGAAACTTATTTAAGGCATTTTGTCTGCAATTTCACGCAAAAGATGCAGAGCTACATGATATTGATGAAGAAATATGTCCCATTCGTATGGGACGACCAAGCTCAAAAATATTTTGAAAGCTTAAAACATGCCATCGCGCATGCCCCTGTGCTCCAGCCGCCCAATTACTATAAGGATTATATCCTTTATCTTGTTGCTTCTACCACCATGATCACCATGGTCTTGGTTCAATAAGACAACACTTCCCAGGAACATGTGATATACTATGCAAGTAAGGGTCTCGTTGACGCTGAAACTCATTATTCACATGTCAAGAAACTCGCTCTCGCGGCAGTCATTGCCGTCCAAAAGTTCCGACATTACATCTAGCTTCGCACCACCACCATCATCGTTGATTCAAACCCCATGTACCATGTTTTGACACATCAGGTACTTGGGGGCAAGTATTCACGTTGGATCGTGCTACTGCAAGAATTTGATCTCCTTTTTGAAAAGGCTAAGTCGAAAAAGTCTTTGGTGTTTGCTGAGCTGATCTGTGATCTTCCCCGCGCCGATGTCGATTTTGAGCCCAATGATTCTCTTCCGGATGAATCATTGTTCCTCATCAACACGTCTGATCCATGGTATGGAGATATTACTTTATATATTCAGACCCAACGCTTCAGCTCTCAACTCTTGCGAGATGACCGTCGTCACATTCGCCACCATGCAAGGTATTATCTAATCATCATTGATACTTTGTACCATCGTGGTATTGATTCTATTCTTCGACATTGTCTCACTCATGAAGAGGTTGAACATGTTCTAAATGACTATCACACTGGGGCATGTGGCGGTCATCTCTATGGGATGGATACAGCCCAGAAGATACTTCGCGTAGGATATTTTTGGCCATCTATCTTCAAATATTGTATCGAGGCCATCCAAAAATGTTCTCCATGCCAGCACTTCCAAACTAAGAAGCGCACCCACCCCTCCCCGTTACACCCGGTTATTGTCGTTGGCCCCTTCGCTAAATGGGGCGTCGACTTCATGCATTGTAATCCTACCTCAGATGGGGGGCATGGTTATGTCATCGTAGTTGTGGATTACTTTACAAAGTGGGTCGAGGCTATGCCTACATACACGGACGACAGCAAAACCGCCGCACTCTTCATGTTTAATCATGTTATAGCACGGTTTGGCATTCCTCAAGCTATAGTTACCGACCATGGTTCTCACTTTATGAACCGCATGGTCAACAATTTGAGCACTAGATTGGGTTTTCTCCATGAAAACTCAACACCGTACTACCCACAGTCTAATGGACAAGTAGAGGCCATTAACAAGGTCTTGAAAACCATGATCCAATGCATGGTGGGTATGCACAAGTCCAACTGGCATAATAAGCTCTTATATGCACTATGGGCTTATCAAACTTCCATTAAAACCACCACTGGATTTACTTCCTTCCAACTAGTGTATGGATTGGAAGTCGTCCTTCCGATTGAGTGCGAGATTGCGTCCCTCAAACTCACCGTTGAACTTCTCCCCAACACTACTGCTGAGGAAGAACGCTTCCTCTACCTAGCTAAGCTCGACGAAACTCGTCGCAATGCCGCTCTTGCCATGAGGCTCATAAGAAACGCATCAAAGCACAGTACGACAAGTCAGTAGAACCTCGCGTCTATAGTGAAGGTGATTTGGTCCTTACATATGACCAAAGACATGATAAGCTGGGGGGAGGAAAGTTTGAGTCCATGTGGCATGGACCCTGCGTAGTGAAACTCATCTTAGAAAAGGGAGCTTACGAGCTTGAAGACTACGACAGGATATCTTTAGGTGAACCCTGCAATGGGATTTACCTGAAGAGATACTATGCCTGAGCCTTTCATGCATAAGTACTTTGTATATACTGTACATACCGTGTGTGTGTTTTGTGTGGTGTGACGCTTTGATTTTTGCGTGCTTAGATCTTGTTTCATTTCTTATACCATGTTCTATCTGCGTGTGCAGATGGAAACTTGCTATGGATTCACGGATGGTGCCAACCGGCATACTCGTAACCTTGCTTCGGCAGCCTGGGTGCTTTATTCTCCCACTGGCGAGCTCATCAACTCAGGAGGAATGTGTCTAGGTTTCGTAACCAACAATGCTGCGGAATATCAAGTAGCCATTGGAACCCTAACCGATGTTATTTCTTTGGGTATGGACCATGTTGTCATCCATTTGGATTCTCAACTAGTGGTCTCTCATATTAACCGGGTTTACACCATCCGCGATCCTACCCTACTCCGTCTCTACAGACGAGTTTGTCTTCTAGAAAGGTCCTTCGAATCCATTCAGTACCTGCACATTCCACGATACGTGAACACGGTTGCCGAATCCATGGCCAACTTCATTTTAGATTGGTACATTGCACACACATAAGCATATTTATGAACTGTAAAGGTAGACATAACATGTAAATAACTCATTGTATAAGCAAACACAAGCAATATCACATCATTCATCCATTAAAACACATAATGTATAAAGCCGCCAAAATGTCTGTATATATATAATCAAGATAATGTAGTGTTGATACAAAAATTCTAAAGCACGATGGCTTTCAGTAAGTCCATACAAAATATGAATCCCGACAGCTTTCAGTAGTACAAAATCTGAGGCTCACATAGCTCTCAGTACATACATAATAACATCACTTGGCCTGACGTCTAGCCCATGCACCTCTAGGTCTAGCAGCCCTCGCCTGCTGGACATGGAAACAGTCAACTGCTCTTGCAACCTTGTGCAATAGCGTACTAAAGCGCATAGTCACACCGACTATATACCTCTGCATCAGCCTCGGCAACTCATGTACTGCTGCATCTGGGACGTCCAATGTCAACCTCTTAACGTTCTCATAGACATCATCCATCTCCATGATGGCATCATGCATGGATGGCGGTACTGGTGCTCCCTCTCCTCTCCTTGTGAGAAGTGAGACTCCCATCGGTCGTGAGGGACCCACGTCTGCACACACATGTTATTAACTCAGCAATACTATTCAAAAAAAATTATAAATACACAAAATGTTAAAAATTACAAGGGTCATTGTTCTTACCGATGTCTCCCCACTCTACCTCCTCAGGTAGCACTAGGTCTGGGTCTTCCCTGTAATCGGTACTCCTATACAGATAATCCTCTACCATGAGTAGCTGGCCTTCCAGCCAGGTGAAGAATCTAAGACTGTACCCGATGATAGGACCCCCACCACTATGGCGGGCCTTCAGCTCTGTCCATCGGACCATGTGAGGATCCCTAAGATCCCTATCATCCACAGTCACCTGCAGGCGTAGAAGGGGAACTCGCTCCAACAAGAATGAGATCACTATCAATCCATACCCTAACTGCTTGAGCTCTCTGCGCCGACACTTGGTCAGCTGAGCTCGTAGGTTGGTGACGAGTCCCTCACACCAGTTGAATACCTTCGGAGACATGCAGTCCTCCGCATACAACATCTGGGACTTAGTAGCTAGATGAGCCTCTTGGCTCCCTGCTATCCTCACTATGGTGAAAAGAATATCTCACAGTGGACAATCTCACACCTCTTTGATGGGAATCTTCCCACTAAAGGCACGGGTATGCGGAATGCAGTGCTGGAGGATCAGGTCGTCCACCGTCCGATCACTTCCCCGTGATCTGGTAAGAGCCACATCATCCCCCCTCCGGGAAAATCCATTCAAGAATTAGATGTCCTCGACATCTATGGTCAGTATGTGCTCGCCGATCACAAAATATTGTTGTGTCGCATCCCAACAACGGACCATATGTTCCAGCAGTAGGACTTGGGCCCTCATGCCCTGGACATTGAATAACTTCAGCATCCCACAGTTCTGCAATTCCTCCACACATAATGGATCATTTGTTGCTTGCACATCATCTATCTCATGTTCTCGCTTGCACCACTCTAGAACCATGTCGACGGCCACAAACCTGTCAATAGGGGCATTTAAACATCATTAGAACTCATTCCAACCATCCAAACTTTTTCTTTTGGCTTGGGTTTTGAGTTGAACATGGGCGTTTCCGACATAGCACCTCATCCTTGCATACAAGGTGACATCGTCACAACACACCTTTGCGGGATTTGCGACGACCCGGGTTCATCGCAGTTCCCGTAAGGGAGACCTGCGACGACCCGAGGGCGCACAAACTCCCCAAAAATCAACTCAAAAACCCTAAAAATGAACTAAAATTGAAATTCTAAACCATTGGAAATATGCTGGATGAGATTTAGGGTTACCTACTCCGAACGGCTCGTGGAATGGTTTCTCGTGGCTCCAGCAATCGGCAAGTGAAATTCTGCTCCAAATGGCACTTTCTTCTCCCCAATTTGGCAAATGAACAATGGTAACTATATTTGGTCATTTTTTCTATTTATAAACAAAAAGAGAATATTCCTTTTCAAATATTAGATGCTCTTTGGGTTATTTGCTATAGTTTGGATCATTTTACTGCATTTGAACACCCGGTTGACTGTTTGACCTAGTTTCCAAGCATGCAGGAGACATTAAGTGTGTTATTTGCGCCATTTTCATATTGTTGCGATCATCTCAGGTATAAAAAACCCCTTGAATATTTTGTCGTTATTTTTCATCCGTTAGATTTTGATTGTTTGATGATAATGAGCTTAGTCTTTGTTCTTTCTTGTGCTCTTAAAACCATGAGAATAAGTCACCTAGTTACAATTTATCACTTTTTCGGGATCGTTAAACTCCTACGGAAAAGGAACCCCCCATAGTCTATCTTTAAGCTCTTTTCAAGCTCTCGAAATATGAAAAGATCGCCAAGCAAACTTGTCACGTTCACGCTTGTGAAAGTATTTGAACGGTCGTCTCCCCGGTGATAGTTTATCCCTTTTTCAAACCAGGGGGCACTATCTATGAAAAAGGGATACTCCAGCCAATCATGACTGGAAGAGTCCTCTTCCGCGTTGTTTTACCCTTTTTCGAGCGATGAGGCTAACTTTACGAAAAAGGACCGTTGGAGTCTTCTTTAGTTCTTTTCAGACTCTCTAAACATGAAATGACGACCGAGTTTACCTTCTATGGACTCGTTAAACTCTGACATTGAAGGGCCCATCATGGGACGAACCCCTCCTCTCCTAGGTTTGGAAAATATTTGGGATTGGACTCATCTATGAGATGAGCTATACCAAGCATCTGGTTACCCTCATCAAGCTCGTAAAAAACACATGAGGCACTCATCATTCATGATGGGGAAAAAGGAAAGCTTTTATGTTACACCCTTTATCTATGGCAGTACCTAGTCGTTCTTGAACATGGCACTCATTTTCATTTGCATACTGCACTTGGATCATCCATTTGTCCTCAAGTTTTTCCTACTTCCTGAGTCTTCTCACTCCTTTGGGTCATCCAAAGAATATTTCCACCATCAATTGCATTAGGATTCGGTGTCATACTCTTCATGTCAATACTGCCAAGTCATGCCATGCCCATATTCAAGAATACTTGCACCATTCATTATCTGTAGTCAGTACACCTTCCACCATGTCAGTCTACTCTGAGCCAGTCTTGTATGTTACTGTACCATCCGATCTACTTCAAAACATCTATTGTCGTGTTTCGTGTCAATGATGGGGGATTCATCATGGCCCTCCTTCGACAGATTCATCCTTATCGACTTCAGCACATCATCTGAGGATTGAATCTAGAAACTAATCGAGTACCTTGGGCCTGCATGCCTCAATGGCAGGTTACCTCGCTTTCAACATGATTTTACATCATTGTTATACCTCAATATTACACATTACATATTAGTGTCGCATCCTTGCATTACCGACCTAAACGACAGTTTCCCTTAAAGATCATCTGAACATCCAGAGTGAAAACCATTGACTGAATACTGAAAGCAAAACCTTTTTCTGCCATCTTCCAGCCCAACTTAGCCCTGTTTGTGAGCACTGCCGCTCCTTGCACATCTACAAGGGCGCGATAGTTAGCACTACCGCGTGTTGCTCCTTCTCTGGGGCGCGGTACTACCGCGTTATGCTCAGTTATAGGGGCGCGGTAGTCTGAATTTAGCCTTTTTGCCTTGGATTTTGGGATTCGACCTTTGAGGAGATTTTGTTGGGATTACCACCCTTGGTTCGATCCTAACTCCTTCTTTGTTTAGATGGCCTGATCCACTAAACCCTCCATAGATCCACACTTCTCTCTTGTTGGTTAGCCTTCCCATGTGCTATAAGAGAGAAGATTTCCATGAGCCAAAGGGAGAGGACTTTTTGGGCATCAAACCTATGATCTTGCAGCCTTGTGGAGATAGCTAGAGGAAGCACTTGGAGCTGGAAGTTGGCTTGGACATCAAGCAACTATTGTACATGACTTCAAGTTGGTAATGGAATAACTTGTCTTGTTTTCCCAAATCATTTGTGTTAATTTTGTTTTAATGATATGATTTGTATCTTTCATAGATTTAGATTCTAACTTATGTTTCAGGTTGCTAGAGAATAGTGCATTCTTGTGTCTTGGTTCCATTTTGACAGGTTCATTCGTGAGGGCTTGGAGATTGGAGCAACTACAAAGACAAGCGTTTGGATAGAAGGTCAGTTAAACTCCTTCTACTCTTTCTAGCATTTTAATATTGAGATGTTTGTTAGATCTAGGGATTCAAGGTAGCATTTGTTTCCTTTTTGTCTTAGTATAGAGTCAGTACATCCTGCTTTATCCTAAGAGAGTTTCTACCTATCCGTAGGGAGAAATTTCTACAACAAAAACTGGCGACTCCACTGGGGATCCTTTCTTCCCTAGTTTTGCCTTTGCTTGCTTGTTTAGATCATCAAATCCTCTTCTAAGTGTTGTTTCTCATCACCTTAGATCCTCTTTGATCATCATTGAGGACCATTTTAAACTTAGGAACTTACCCTTGCTCGGATCTTGGCCAAACTTTGATTTTTTTTAATCCTACAGGAGACTACCGCTCCCCCACAGTGTTCTAGGGCGTGGTACTGTCAACACTACCGCTCCCCCACAGTGTTTTAGGGCGCGGTACTGTCCAAACTACCGCTCCCCCACAATGTTCCAGGGGGCGGCACTGTCATTTTTTGGTCATTTTTGAGCTTATTTGGAGGGGTTCCCTTGGTTTTTTTGCTTCCAAACTCTTGGGGTGCCTCCATATGGTCCATGGGATTCTTTTTTACACATTTTTGAAGAGATTTGAGTCTCTTTTGAGTCCTTTTCATCCACATTTTTTTTTCTCTAGTCCTTCATTGGCATCTTTGAGGCCATTTGGTCAATTTTGAGTCTTCTAAGCCATTTTTTAGTTCTGGGAGTCAAGTGTACCTTCCCAGTCACTTTAGGATCTCTATAACATAACTTTGAACCCTTCCAAACCTCATTTGGGAAGATTTGTGCCCTTTTTTCTTTGTTTGGAAGACTAGGTTCTATCTTGGAAAGTCGAAATCCCCTTGGGTTAACTTGATCCCTTGTGCACGTTTTCAATTTTTCTGATTTAGAGTCTCTTGATCAGGGATTTTGTGACCATTACATGACCAATTTGGACTGATACAATTCATTTTTAGTTTGTTTTAGAAACTCTTTGCATCTTTTGGAAGATCGAAGCCTTTGTTTGGTTTCTTGAGTCAAACTAGTGCTTTGTTTGCTTGTTGGGTAGAATTGTCATTCTTTTCAAGCCCCAATAGCTTGCATTGATTTTTAAAACTTTTTCTCGCCATTGGATTGTAATTGGATTCATTTTTTCTCAGAAATCTCTTTAGTGTGATATTCCAAAGGTTTGTTTGGTTTGGAATCATTTGGATTGCTTATATTGGCTTTGAAAAACTTGGGACATCCTTGTCTTTTGAAGTCATTTTCTTGGGTTTTGCACTTTGTTTCCTTTGCATCTTTAGCTATTTATTGGTCATTGGAATAGATCGATCCCTTGTTTCCATTTTATTCTAGTTCAAAGAGAAGCTTGATTTTGTCATTCTTTTACCATATTCATGAAATTGAAACACATAGGTATTCTTCTTGCTTTAATTTAATCATTTGACATTTTTGGTATTACATTCATGAGAAGAAGAAATGCTTGTTTCATATTTATGTGCATTTGAGTTAGACAATATCATTAGGTTCTTCTCTTTGTCTTGCATTTGATTGGAAGCATTTGTAGAATCTTTCTTTCCGTAGCTTGGATGTGTCTTTTTCAAGTGTAAAAAGATAGGAAATGAATTAGAATCATTACGTTTGGTGTTCATATGAAGAAATTTTTTATTGCTTTGGGTTAGTTTTGGGTACATATTTTACTTCTTTCTATCATTTTGAAAAGAAATAAAATTGCATGTGCATTGGGTTGTGCATATTGGGAACGGAAAGAATTCTTCCTTACTTTAGCTAGTATTCATCGAAGAGAAAGGCTCATTTCGATTCATCTTCATTTGCATGGTTTGGGTCGTCATAACACCATCAAGTTGCACTTCCATAACCCGATTGAGTAAGACAGCCACTAAAATTAATCTCCCTAATTAAACCAACTTTAACCTCACTTGAGGAAATCAAAAGAATTTGGTAGTTAGGTAGGACACCGGGGATAGGCATCAAAATAATTACCCCTTGTCATTTTCATCTGAGACATAGTCGTTGTCTTTAGGGAACTAAAATCCTCTAGTACTTATCGACACGGTCACAGCCAGTTTGTGGAGGGGCCTCCTGACTGTTTCCAACTTTCAGGGGTTAAACGGATGCGAGATTGAGAACCGGACGGACTCTGTGGAATACCGCACTCCACTTAGCCCTAAGGCAACATCGATCGCTGTCTTCTTCGGAAGGCTGAAGTGCCCAAAACCTTTTTCGACGTGTCATGAACGAGGTAGCTTAGTATCTATTCTACTAGGGATCTTTTACCCAGGATCCCTTTCGGTAGAGGGATATCCTTCTTATATCGGTCTCTCATGTTGTATTGTTCGACTTGGATTTCATCACCTTGCGAAGGATACAATTTGTTGAGGTCTCCAGCTCTTAGTTAGGAGGTTTTGCTTGCTATCTTGTAGAGGGTCTTTTTCTTTGTAGGGATGCTTGTTGGCATTCTGGCCATTTTGTTGTACAGCTCACTTACTGTGGCAGCGGCCTCAGTATAGTTTTTTGAGCTTGCTCTTTTGGCCTGTGAGCCTTGTCTTTTCCTAGCTCCCCTTTTACACGCTCGGTTGCCTAAGGGTTTTTGAGTTCTTTTTAACAAGACTTCGTCCACATCACTTAGTTTTGTTTCATGGAGAATCTACCTCCATGTACCCATGCTCCTTCTGGGACTACCAATCCGGAGACCCCTTTTCAAGGGGTACCTTTTACTTTTCCTCCAGTTGGAGATATTGGTCCTCCCTTTATTGCCACGTTAAATCTTCCTGGATTAACCATAGGATTACCGGTATGGTTATTCAATCCGGTAATTCCGATTGCACCCAATGTTTCGAATGTTAACTCTCCACCACGAGAGAGTCAATCCCAAACTAATCCTTCCCCTTCTTCGTCGGGTGAATCTTCTTCCGTTCCTTCTTCCTCACCTGACCAAAGCAATAGTGTTAGTAATCAGGTGGATAAGAAGAAGAAGAAAAGGAAAGTTAAGAAGAAGAAGGATAAGGAAGAGACCAAGCGTAAACCGGTTGCCCCTAATGGCACTCATTCTACGAAAACACCCGTAAGCCCAAGTTCCCTTGCAAACTTTGTAAGGGTGATCACCTTCTCAAGGATTGCCCTAGTCTTTCCCGTGTGTCAGAAGTGTGGTCTAAAAACCCCAAACCGATCGTATCGTCAACCTCTGACCATCATGTCGATGACACCCCCTCAACTAGTGACCCCTTGGTGAAGGGTCGTAAGGGTAAAGTCCTATATCCCTGTTTGATATGCAAGGGTATGCACCGTACTTTCCTTTGTCCGAGCATGGACGAAGCCTCGCGGTGGTTGGAAGATATTACTAGTTCTCAACTGGTGCCTCCAACAGACCATGGTAAACTGTCCCTCGACCCCCCGCTGGTTGACCAAGTGATCAATTCAGTTTCATTTGCAATTGATCCCACTCTCCCTTCCGAGAGTGAAGTGATCGAGTCGCTGTCATCCCCACTCGATCCCGCTCTTTCATTGGAGAAGGTCCAGACTGAAGCAGTCATCTTGACACAACCTTCGTCTCATTCTTATCTTCCAAGAGAGAGTGAATTGGAAACCACTGATGTTTTCCTTATTGGTTCAGAATGTCCTCGGCAAGGGGAAACCCTGTCCGTTTCTACGAGACCCCCTCCAAGTACTGAGGTTATTTCCTTTGATTGGAATGGTCTAACAGAATCTCGTCTTTCTTCGAGTGTTCCTTTTCAAATATCTGTAGGAGTTTCCGATAAAGAAATTTTTCGTACGATAGTTGATGAAGGAGCTTCTGTTAGTATTCTATCCTCAACTGCTTGGCAAGCCTTAGGTTCTCCTCGGCTTGTTCCTGTCACTGACCAGATACTGGCTTTCAATAGAAGGCCTACTGGACCTTTAGGATCCCTTCCTCAGTTACCTATCACTTTGGGAGGGAAAACTGTCTGTGTTGATGTTATGGTCATCCAAGGTCCCTTAGATTTTAATCTACTCCTTGGACGCGATTACGTCCATGCCATGAAGGCTGTAGTGTCCTCACTCTTTCGAGTGATGTATTTTCCCCATCATGGGAATGTTGTGACCATCGATCAGCTTTCCTTTGTGACGCCCACTCATCGCATGACTCCTAGTCACCAGACTTCCCTAAATGTTCCACATGTTTTAGTGGTTTCTTCCCCCTAGGGGGGGCGGGGGACTTTGGAGCAAAGTTCTATTCTGGTGTCAAGCTCATTAAAAAATGAAACCATTTTTCCAAGCATAGTTTACTTTTGGTTTTAAGCTTGTGTAAAAATGAAACCAACCATCATTCCAAGCATAGTTTACTTTTGGTTTTAAGCTTGTGTAAAAATGAAACCAACCATCATTTCAAGCATAGTTTACTCTTGGTTTTAAGCTTGTGTAAAAATGAAACCAACCATCACTAATGAGCATGGTTCCCTTTCTATGTCAAGCTCGTTAAAAAATGAAATAGATTCCTACGAGCATAGTTTATTCTTTTTTTCAAGCTCATTAAAAAATGAAACCGACCATCAAGCACAGTTTACTCTTGGTTTTAAGCTTGTGTAAAAATGAAACCAATCCCAAGCATAGTTTACATTCGGTTTCAATCTTGCGTAAAAATGAAACTACCTTCGAGCATAATTTCTTTCTGTTTTAAGCTCAATAAAAAATAAAAAGGACCCTTTCAAGCATTGTTATTATCTATTTCAAGCTTGTGTAAAAATGAAATAGATCTCCTTTCCATTTGTTCGAGTCTCTCGCTAGAGTTAGGATTTGAACCTTCATTTCATCTGCCTGGGTCACTTGGTCTTGGTTCTCCCTACCCCCCTGGTGAACACATTCGTATTAGTACCCAGGATTTTTGGGTAAGGAAGAAGAGTAGTCAGACGAAACGAAGCTTGGGGGGCATGTTTAGTCGTTAGCAATCATGCTGGGGGCATTTACCAACCTCTGGTCATCATGTTGGGAAGG
Source organism: Larix kaempferi (assembly GCA_027924585.1). Lineage (NCBI taxonomy): Eukaryota > Viridiplantae > Streptophyta > Pinopsida > Pinales > Pinaceae > Larix > Larix kaempferi. The sequence goes on from BSBM01000206.1 coordinate 11,113,859, forward strand.
AACCGGTTAATGGGCCTTAACCATGAGCAGAGTTTACCATTAGCTTCAAGCTCATTAAAAAATAAAACCAATAGTCTGAGCAAAGTTCTACTCATGTGTCAAGCTCGTTAAAAAATGAAACATATCCTGTCCCTTTGAGTCGAGTCTCCTCGTAGACTTAGTACCTGAACCTTCTTTTCACTCGCCTATACCTTAGGTGAATGAAATGAAGCTTGGGGGCATGTCTTCAACCTCTGGAAGTTACGTTGAAGTCAACTCGATCGCCTCTCCACACCACGTTGGAGCTAAGTCACTTACTTCTAGCAATCATGCTGGGGGGCATGTACCAACCTTTAGATTTCATGACGGGAAGAAGTTCACCATTGGGAACATTTTCGAGCATACTTTCCTTTTTAGGCTTCGAGCTCATTAAACCATGAAAATGATTTTGAGCATAGTTCATTTTCTGTTACAAGCTCGTTAAAAAATGAAGCAGACATCATGAGCATTCTTCCAACCTATCTTCGAGCTCGTTAAAAACAGTAAGATGGTGTTTGAGCTTACTTTTCACTTTTTTCGTGCTCTGGTTAAAACATGAAAAGTGATTTGAGCTTACTTTTTCCTTTTTCGTGCTCTGGATCCAAACATGAAAAAGATTCCGAGTGATTTTGATACCATTATCGTGCTCGTTAAACAAATTGGAGTAAAAAGGTGTGTCTAACGAGTATAGGTTTATCACTTTATCCGGCCTCGCTAGACTATTTACGGAAAAGGAACTGTGTCGAGTTTACTTTTCCTTTGTCGTACTCGATCATCAACCATGACAAAGTTGTACATGGAGTCCATAGTTAAGCTCTTTTCAGACTCCCTAAAATTGAAAAGATTGCCAAGCGAAATTGATTCGTTCACGCTTGTAAAAGGATTTGAATGATCGTCTCCCTAGTGATAGTTTACCCCTTTTTCGGACTAGGGGGCACTACTTACGAAAAAAGGAATACTCCAGCCAATCATGACTGGAAGAGTCCTCTCCCGCGTTGTTTTACCCTTTTTTCGGGCGATGAGGCTAACCTTACGAAAAAGGACCTTTGGAGCCTTCTTTAAGCTTTTCAGACTCTCTAAACATGAAAAACTACCGAGTTTTCCTTCCTTGGACTCGTTAAAATTTAACATCGAAGGGCCCACTTTGGGACGAACCCCTCCTTTCTCAGGTTCGAAAAACATGTGAGATTGGACTCATCTATGAGATGAGCTATATCGAGCATCTGTTATCCTCCTCAAGCTCGTTAAAAAACAAAGAGGTACTCGTCCATCATGTCGGGGGAAAATAGGAAAATGAGTCAAGTTTACCTTGTTGGAAGCTTGTAAGTCATCACCTTTGAACATGGCATGCATCCTCACCTTGTCTATTTTGGGTAGTCAGTCTTGCTGATAGTGTCATCATTATGATCATGCGTCCTCATTATTGCTATGAGTTCACACTTTCTGTGGTTCTGTCTGTTCAAGTAATCCCTGCTGCCAAGCTCTGTTTCATGCCGTTATATGTTCAAAGGGTTATTACCTTGAGTCCACCTCCACTTCATGTCAAACCTTCCCTTTGTGTCAGTACATATTCTATTGTTTCATCGGTCCATACTATCTCTCGTTCTGATTTCGTGTCGATGATGTGGGAATCATTATGGCCCACCTTCGACGAGTCTATTCCTGTCGACACCAAATCACTATCCAGGAATTAGGCTTAGGAGTCAACCACTAGTACCTTGGTACCTGCATGCCTCAATGGCAGGTTTCCTCGTATTCAACAGTAGGTTTTCATCAATGACCTCTGATTGAATGATCTCTCGGATGCTCGACATCAACTCCTTTATTCGCATTTCGTTGAGATGTGCTATAGATACCTTGGGGATCATTGTCATTATTGGTGATTTCCCTCGCATTTGTTAACGGTTCACATCATTGACCGGTAATCAAATGGTTTCTACCATGTTCGACTTCAACACCTTGTAATCACATGGCTAGATTCGTATCATTTGCGATCGAGTAGAAGACCCTGGATACCCTTTTGTATTTTGATTACGTCCAGGTTGCAATGGAGATTTTTCTGTATTGTCACACAGATCCACTTTTGTATTGGTCGTGGCTGTGTCATTACTGTCTCATGGATCTACGCTTGTTTATAGTAGCCATGATTTTTCTACAGTCTATATCATCTCAGTACTCATGGATCTGCAATGTATTGGTCGGCAGCCATGCTTTGAGTCATTTGTTTCCGAGCATGGGAATGCCCGCCTCGGTGGTATATCTGACATTTTGTCTCTATTTTTCAGCTCCTTGTTGCTCTCCTCGATGCTATCTCCGAACCATATTTGTAAAGTCTTTCGGCCATCAGTCTCTTCTGACCTCACACTTTAGGGGGCATCTGTTATACCTCAATATTACACATTACATATTAGTGTCGCATCCTTGCATTACCGACCTAAACGACAGTTTCCCTTAAAGATCATCTGAACATCCAGAGTGAAAACCATTGACTGAATACTGAAAGCAAAACCTTTTTCTGCCATCTTCCAGCCCAACTTAGCCCTGTTTGTGAGCACTGCCGCTCCTTGCACATCTACAAGGGTGCGGTAGTTAGCACTACCGCGTGTTGCTCCTTCTCTGGGGCGCGGGTACTACCGCGTTATGCTCAGTTATAGGGGCGCGGTAGTCTGAATTTAGCCTTTTTGCCTTGGATTTTGGGATTCGACCTTTGAGGAGATTTTGTTGGGATTACCACCCTTGGTTCGATCCTAACTCCTTCTTTGTTTAGATGGCCTGATCCACTAAACCCTCCATAGATCCACACTTCTCTCTTGTTGGTTAGCCTTCCCATGTGCTATAAGAGAGAAGCTTTCCATGAGCCAAAGGGAGAGGACTTTTTGGGCATCAAACCTATGATCTTGCAGCCTTGTGGAGATAGCTAGAGGAAGCACTTGGAGCTGGAAGTTGGCTTGGACATCAAGCAACTATTGTACATGACTTCAAGTTGGTAATGGAATAACTTGTCTTGTTTTCCCAAATCATTTGTGTTAATTTTGTTTTAATGATATGATTTGTATCTTTCATAGATTTAGATTCTAACTTATGTTTCAGGTTGCTAGAGAATAGTGCATTCTTGTGTCTTGGTTCCATTTTGACAGGTTCATTCGTGAGGGCTTGGAGATTGGAGCAACTACAAAGACAAGCGTTTGGATAGAAGGTCAGTTAAACTCCTTCTACTCTTTCTAGCATTTTAATCTTGAGATGTTTGTTAGATCTAGGGATTCAAGGTAGCATTTGTTTCCTTTTTGTCTTAGTATAGAGTCAGTACATCCTGCTTTATCCTAAGAGAGTTTCTACCTATCCGTAGGGAGAAATTTCTACAACAATCATTGACTCTTGATTGAAAGATTTCATCTGGCGTTCGACTTAGACTCATTTATTCACGCTCGATGATATGTACTATGATACCTTGGGAATCATTGACATTAATGGTGATTTCCCTCGCGCTTGTTAACGGTATACATCAATGACCGGTAATCAAGTGGTTTCTACCACGTTCGACATCAAGACATTTGTAATCACATGGATAGATTCGTATCATTGCGGGTTCGGCTTGAAGACCCTCAAGAGTCATGTTTTACCCAGGTTGCAATGGAGATTGTTTTGAGTCATATCACACGGATCCACATTTCTCTTGGTCGTGGTTGTGTTATCATCTCATCATGGATCTACGCTTGTGTCTAGTAGCCATGATTGTGTTTAGTCGGTCATTACTACCATGGATTTTCAATGTATTGGTCAGCAGCCATGTTGTACGTCATATGAGACTATGTACTCAGAGTCATTTGTACTGCAGCAGCGTCCTTCATCCGATGAGCCATTGCCATTCCTTCTGTCAAAGCATTTCACCTGTCCAGTTTCAAACAGCTTCATGCTTTGGGGAGCATTCTGTTACACCTAAAATCTTACCATCATGAGAATCATTGTAAACATCCCTGAAGATTATTTGACTAAGTCATTAACTTGGAAGAGTTGCAAACCCATTTATACTAGGTTTTGAGAGGTCTCACAGGTTGTCCTCATGCAACCTATGACATCGCAGGTTGTCCTCTTACAGACTGCGACGATGTCAGTTAATCGACTAAAATAGCTTCTTTGAGCCCATTCTTGAGGATAGCTGATATGTATCCCTATCCCTATCCTTTGGGGAAGTTGGCATTCTATTCCTAACCTCTTGGAAGGATCCCCTATCTCTCTCCTACCATATCTCAACCTACCCTATCCACTTAGTCCTATATAAGTGAAGCTCACTCCCATTCCAAAGGGAGGAAGTCTATAGTATCTAATTGTTGGTGAAATTATCTTAGGAGAGATCTCTACTCATCCTTGAGAGATCCATCATCCCTGTGGAGGCTTTGGCATTGGCTTGATCGGAGAAGGATTGCTACATTAATTCAATGGTTATAATCTCTTCATCCTATGTATTTCCCTTTTAATACAGTAATATAAGTGCTTTCCACCAATCTCATTGTGTTAATGATATATTGTGTAGTTTGCCTACTTAACTGCTTACTTAGATCTATTATTATGTAGATGTTATTTTACTGCTTTTGTTGTTGTATTGTCTTGGCAGGTTTCTCAGCTCAGATCTAAAGACTATCAAGCTTTGGAGCAACATTAAAGGAGAAAGGATCTGCGATTCAAAGGGTAAGAGCATCTAGTTCCTTGATCTTTAATTAGATCTAGGAGAGTTATTTATGTTCTGTCTTTATTTGTTCTAGACTCACGTTGAGCTAGGGAGATCAGGCCTCGAGTCCGCTCTTGGTAGATTGTCCGTCAAACACATTATGCATTAGAATTTTTCATTACGTGGAATGATACTAATCATATGACTAAATTTGACTTGAAGGAAATATCATGTACTATGACCTACAAAAGAAAGATGATGAGACTTGTTCCAAAGAACAAGTGATGAAGGTTCAAGCAAATTTACAAAATCAAGCATACTACAGAAGTACAAGGCAAGGTTCATGGTTTCTCTCAGAAAGAGGGAATCAATTGTGACGAGATGTTGTTTTTCTTGTGGCTAGATACACTTCGATCAAAGCTATACTTGAGATAACTGCAATGATGAAGTGGAAGGTACACCATATGGACGTGAAGAGAGTTTTCTTGAATGGTGTAGTAAAATAAGAAGCGTATGTGGAGCAGCCAGTAGGATTTGAGACACATGGGAGGAATACTCATGTGTGTAGATTGAAGAAGGCCTTGTACGGATTGAAATGGGAACCCAGGACTTGGTATAGCAGGATTGATGGATTTCTAACGAGCTTGGGATTTACCAAGAGTAAAGTGGATTCCAACCTTTACTACCAGGTTGAGGATAGGAAACCTATGATTATACTATTGTATGCATATGATCTATTTCTAATAGGTGATGAGAATATCATTGCAAAAATGAAGAGGAATATTTCCACAGAGTTTGAGATGAAATACCTAGGCATGATGCACTATTTCTTAGGTACTGAGGTGTGGCGGAATCCAAAGGAACTTTTCCTGGTTCATGGAAAATATGCTGTGGAGATCCTGAAGAGATTCGGGATGATGGATTGCGAATCCATGGCCACACCTATGGCATCGAATCTGAAGTTGATGTGTGATACTTCTTCATAGATGGTGGATGCCATGGTATATAGGTATAGGATTGGTTTGTTGATGTACTTAATGAACAAAAGGTTGGATTTATGCTTTGCAATGAACACACTGAGTCAGTACATGGTACAACTGAGATGTGTTCACATGGTTGCGGAAAAGCATGTGTTGAGGTACTTAAGGGCTATGGTTGATTATGGCCTTAGATATGCATCAGATCAGAGGATTAATATGTAGGTTTATGTTGATGTGGATTGGGCCAGTAGTGTCATGGATAGAAAGAGCATAGTACGGTGTTGCTTCAGTTTGGGATCTGGTATGATCTCATGGTTCAGTAGGAAGCAGATAAGTCTGGCACTCAGTACAGTCGAAGCAAAGTATATGGAATTTTGTTTGGCAAGTTGCGAGGTAGTATGTTTTCAGAATTTTCTTGCAGGTTTGTTTAATCTCGAGTTAGAGGTGAATTGTATTCTCTGTCACAACTAGATTTGTGTGAAGTTGTCTAAGAACTTGTTGTTTCATGACAAGTCGAAGCATATCGAGATCAAGTACCACTATATCAAGGATATGGTGCAGAGAGGATCAGTGAAGCTCCAATATATAGCGACAGAGGATCAGATAGCTGATGTGTTGACCAAGCCTCTATCGAGAGTGAATTTTGAGTACTTCAAGGACAAGCTTGGATTGGTCTAGATAAAGAGGGAGTGATGAGTAACATAGCATGCGTGAGACACAGGTAGTCACGGGTTATGTGAAATAATTGAGTATCTTGGGCGTGTCTCCACTTGAGATGTGAGTTGTAGCGAGTATTCACAGGTTATGTGATGTAACTGAGTCTCCTAGACTACACTCACGGGGTTGTAGCAGGTAGTCATGAGTTATGTGACATAATTGAGTCTCCTTGACTACACCCATGAGGATGCAGTAGGTAGTCACTATGTGTGACGTAATTGATTCTCCTAACTGCAGTGTAATGTTGGACAACACACAGGTGCAAAGACGCAGGTTTCAGACCTGGGATGTTATCCACAAGGGGTGACATGGCAATGGGTAGTCACTAGTTATGTGACGTAATTAAGTCTCCTAGGATACACTCATAAGGTTGTGTTGTCCCGATGTTTAGATGTGACGTGGTAGCAGGTATACACAGGTTATGTGATGTAATTGAGACTCCTAGGATACACTCATGAGATGATATGGACACATGGTGAGGTAACACAGGTGGTTGCGGTGTGCAACATAATGTAATCTCATGGGTTGTACCCACCATATGGCTTTCTCGTTCAAAGATGAAGGGTTAGGTAACGCAGGTGTTCATTATGTGAGACATAATGTACGCTCATGGGTTTGACCCACCAGATGGTTCAAAACTTATAGTGATGTATATATTCAAGAATATGTCAGAATTCAATGGTCATAGTACAGAGTTGTAGCAGCGGGATGATGATGATGACAGTGCCAGAAGAATATCTTTGTTGTTGAGAGGGAGTGTTGAAGAATGTAACTTCGGAATATATTCTTACTATACTTCCTTTGGGAAATATTCATATTGTATTTGATTATGTATAAACCCAAAAATAAATAATGTAAAATTGACAAGTCGAGCCAATGAGTAAACTGCCCCAAACAATGGGCAGTCTGCCCTAATCAATGGGCAGAACTACCCCATTCAGGTCGACCCAGTTAGGAAAATTCAAGTAGGCCCAATTAAGTAAAAAATCCAGCTTTGTGACCAGTATAAATAGGGTGGCACCTAGCTCATTTAGAGCATCATCTCACACAAGAAAGTTCGCATGAGTAGTAGTAGAAGGACAAGTTCGCTTGGGAGAAAGAGTAGTTGCATTGAATACATATTTTCTTGGGTTTTGTATTGTATCTTGTTCTTGGGTTATTGTACGAGATTAACACTGTACTTTCTGATGAATCTACACTAAAGTATTTTTACTGGGTTTTTCCCGTGAGAGGGTTTTACCAGGGTAAATCTTTGTGTTCTCTTGTTATGTTGTGCTTGTATATATTTCAGTGATCTTATTGCATATGGTTATTGTGATAATAATATAAATTGTTTGAATATCTAACATAAACATCCTGGAAGTATCAAAATTCTAATAGAAATCACAATATAAATTAATGTTTCGATTCTTGTCTCTATACTCATTACCTAGTGCAATCTCCTTAATGTTTTTTATATTTAATATGAATTGGTTGTAGAAAATAAAATCGATTATTTTATATATGAGTTAGCATGGTTAGTGGTCATCTATTTGTTGATAATTGGTTCAAGGTGTTATCACATTATCGATTGAGAGACAAATAAAATAAGTAATATATGTACAAGCATACATATGCACCCACACACAACTATAACCCACGTAGTAAATGGAATTAATTAACACAAACATAGCCTGCACTACAACAAAAACCCCTTGATGATCTAGTTTAATTTTTATCTCACCATTAACAAATATCACCTTTAAAAATAATATGATTCACCTACACACAAATATAACCCATGTGGTATTTTACCATTGTCATCATCAATGTCATCGTCATTTTCATTATAATCGTTATCATATTATAATCAAATCATCATCCACATCATCATCATCATCATAATCACCATGATCATATTCAATTAAGTTAATGTTTAATTTTATTTTATTTTCATTATCATCATCGTCGTCATCATTATCATCATCATTGTGATTGTGATTGTCATAATCATCATCATCATCGTCATCATAATCATCATCATTGTCATCATCACAGTCATTGTCATCATCACAGTCATTTTCATTGTCATCATCAATATCATAGTCATTGTCATTGTCATCATTATAATAATTGTGGGGTATTTTTTAAGAATTATAATAATATACCTAAGTATAGTATTCTAAGCAAATATATATATATATATCCGCTTGGGGATGTGTCTTTAGTGTTGGAGAAGATGGAGGTTTGGAGTATGAGGGTAGGATAGGATTCTGTTATTATATATAGCTTGGTATTGTTGAGAGAGGGTGGCTCTCAGTCTATGACCAAGGGGTTGGTTGGGAGGAGAATGGTTTCCCCACATGTGGTTTCTAGAGGATATGTCTTGAGGAGATTATGTTGATGGCCATCCTAATGGATTCGAATGTGCGACTGTAAGTATGTTCTAGTATGTAATCTGATTTCCCTTTCCTTTATTTGTTGTTGGGAGTACCTACATTTCTTGGGTGAGAAAAATTTGAGTATCTGGTAATTTAACTCTTTATGGTTTATTATTTACATTTCCTTTATTTTGGGTGCTACATTATGGTATCAGAGCCCAGGATCCAATCTTCACATCTATGGACTGTGCTTGACATTTTAGAAATATGTTAGTATTGCAGCTTGAGACTCTTCCCTTTATCCTTATACTTAATTAATTATTAATTGTGCGAGTTGTAAAATTTGTTAGGGGATTTTGAGCCATAAACACTCCCCAATGCTTTGCATCATTTACGTACTTGTGTTCTTTGTATTCTACTTACTTAATTCAAGCTATTGCATGTCGCCCTCATTATATTCCTTTAAAATTACCATTGATAGGATCCCACCTCACGAGCTCATTGCTAGACAGCTTGCCCGAAGCAAAAACATGGCAGTTGGTAGAGATTTGCAGCTTTCTTCTATCCTATTATTTTTCAAATAATTTTAAATTTTAATTGAATGAATTGAAAACAAATTTTCTAAATATATATTAAATATCGAGATAGAAGAACAATCTAGAACGCAAATAATGCAAGTACAGTGCATAAATGTATTCAATACGTGAACAAAATAATTGTTGAGGAATGTCTTGCTTATGCTTATATTTATTTTCATGCTCTGCATGTGTTTATCCCTCTTTTTCTGAGTATACTTTACAGGTTTTAGGTTTCTTAAATGAGGGTTTGGGGTTTTTCTCTAATATTTTAAGAATAATTATTTGTTATGCATTCAAAAAACTCAATTGAAAGAATTGTAGCTTTCATTAGATTTGTTGTCTTGTTTTCTTTATCAACATTTGTTGGGTTTTAGCATCTCCTCATGAAACCTTGATCCAACATGCTATCAATTTATGGTTTGGATTTTATTAAAATCTAGGATTCAATCCATAGGATTGATTCTAAATAGGTAAGACGGTTCAATCAAAAAGATCCAAATCACACTTTAGCATAATGGCTCATGTTGTTTAGTCCTCAAACCATCCATTAGGGCCATCCAACCAATACCAGTGCGTAAATGAATTCTCTATTATTATACGATGCATACAATACGAGCAATTATGATGGGAAAGGAATCCCCAGCAAGGTAGGTTCTTACTTATCTTTTGTTGGGACAATTGTTCTTAAGGCTTTCTCACTCTACCTAACATATTGACTCTGGCTCTAGCTCTAATATGGCTCAACACATCAGATATTAAGATACTTGGGAAATCCAGAGAGATAAGAACCTTGGATAAGTACACTACTTTTATAGGTGAACTTGAGTATTTACCCGTATGCTTTTATATAGCATAAAGAGATATATTAAGAACCACCATAACACGACTTGATCGGACCAAATTACTTCTCAAATTATTTCTCTTGGGCAGAAAATCGAACATTGATGAAGGAATTCAATTTAAAATTATATAAATTTAATTATATTATAAACCAATACATTTATCATGACTCTCATGGAGATTTAATCTCTGAGGTAACTTGAAAGAACAAGCATAAAATTAGGTTCACCATTAATTCTTTCTCCCAGAACAATGGGTTGATCCTTACCGAGGGTTTTCCAAGTCATAAAAGTATTATTAATTGGAGGGAAATACTTGAAGGTAATGACTGATTTAGACCTCGCTAAAGTGTGCAGGTGTCACAACATTAAAATTGAGACTATTCTAATCAATATCCTATTAGGAAATCTTCAAGCTGGTGTAAAATGTGAATGCATAACAATAACACCCCTTCGAAGGGTCAATTCTCTTGAAGCAACTTCCCTCGTGATCAACAACACACAGTAATGAAAATTATGAATAAGTGTCAGTCGTTGGAATGACCCTCTGGTTGAAAATTCACCCTCTGATTCTATTGATGTATTTGTAACTTCGAAAGATATTCTTCTATGTATTAAACTTGTACTTTATTATATTCATGATGGAGATGTATTATTCCTCCAATCAGAAGTGTTGTCATTTGTATTTGTAAGTGTCGCAAGTGTCACAACTTATATTTGATGGGTTATTAGACCACTAGTGTGGGGTCGGCCCTGCTTGTGTCATGTGAGTGGGTTATTAGAATTCCTTAGGAAGGCGGCCTAGCTACAATTAAAGGCAATTTAAGTTGTGTATAAACAAAGAGTGAGTGTGTCTCATTCTATTCATTCACTCACTCATCCAACTCACATTAGTTGAGAGAGGAGTGTGCACAAGTGGAGGAGGAGTAGCTGCTGGAGTTATCTATCTTTGGGTTTGATCATTGTGATCTTTTATTGTGGCTTATTCTATCTCTGAGGAAGTTGCGGGGTTTTTCACCTTCTTGGTTTTCCCCGAGGAAACTCTGTGTATCTTGTGTTTATGATTGTTATGATGTTCTTGTTATTCTCTTAGTAGGATCCTAGATAATGTTTGAATGCATTTATCAAAAAATTAACATGGTATCAGAGTCGTGCAAAGAAGAAGACACTGTGCAGCTACGGAAGCTAGGGCTTCTTAATCTTTGGGTTTCTCTCCTCAGATCATCAAAGGTAGGAGGCTAGGATTACTCTCCTTGGATGGGCGCATCTTTCTGTCAAGACAAAATTCAATTTTGAGCACTTTCAGTTTTTGGCCCATCACTACTGCAGGAAATTAGGGTTTCGGAGAAAGTTGGAATTTTTGGAATCCGAGACCACGGATGGATGCCCCTTAAGAAAATCAAATTTTAGAGACCAAGATAAAACTCTTTGGTTGGGAATAAGGTTGGGCTTCATCAAACCCTAATTTGGGATTTTGATCGGAAAGGTGGAAAATTAGGGTTTCTGCAAAAGTGAAATTTTTTGGAATTTGTGACCATGGCTGGATGCTCCTCAAAAAAATCGAAGTTTAGAGCACAAGATTGAACTTTTTGGCTGGGTAGAACCCCGGGTATTATCAAACCCTAGTTCAGGATTTTTTCCAGAAGATTCGAAAGTTTCAAAGGCAATTTTGAGGGGTCAAATTTTGCAGATTTCAAAATTGAAGTATACCAGCTTGATCTGCTCAGCAAGGTGCATTTTTCCATCCATTCAAAAGTTTGGAATTCAAAGTTTGAATTTTTAGGGGTTCTCTAACAAACCCTAATCCAGCTCCAGATCCAATTTTCAGCAAATCAAGTGGTAAGACCTAAATCTTTTATTTCCATTTGAGTTTCTCATTAAGATGTATCACCACACCAAGCTTGAGGATAAGCTTGAAGGAGCTGACAACTTCAGAGCATGGAAGTATAGGATTGGGTAAATACTAGAAGAGAATGAATTGGACACCTAAATAAGTGAAGAGGTTCCAGTTCCAGAGGGAGATGAGGCTAAGGCCTTACACAAGAAGAACTTGGTCAAAGACAAGAGGATTATTGCTGATTCTATAAAAGACCATCTCATACCTCATCTGTCTTCCCTAAAGACACCTAAGGAGATGTTTGACTCCTTGACTAAGTTGTTTGAAGGAAAGAATATAAATCAAAAGATGACTCTGCATAATCAATTGAAAGGGGTAAAGTTCCAAGATGGAGAGACCATCCAATCCTACTTTACTAAGGTCTCTCAAATCAAAGAACAACTTGAAGTTGTGGATGAAGTAGTGTAGAATGGAGAAATTGTTATGACCACATTGAATGGCCTACCTAAGTCATGGGACTCCTTCATCCAACGTATTTGTGCTAGGAAGAAATTGATCTCTTTCAGTAGACTATGGGAGGAATGTTCACAAGAGGAAGCTAGGCTTGTGGCCTGAGAAGAAACGATGGGAAGTGAAGACCAAGTCCTCATAGCACACACTAAGGGAAGTAAGTTCAAGAGGGAGAAATATTATAGAAAGAAACACCATCACTTCCATCAGAAGAAGAAAGATCTCTCCCGTGTTCAATGCTTCACTTGTGATGAGAAAGGACATTATTCCTCATAATGTCCCAAGAATAAACAAAGATTCAAAAACAAAAACAACAAGAGCAACAAGAAGAGATATCATGCTCATGCTACTGAGGATGATGAACCTCCCAGAAAAAAGGATAGGGCAAAAAGTGAAGAATCATCAAGTGACGATGAATGTCTTAATCTCTGCTCTCACAGGTACTATTTCCCATCGGTGTGATGATTGGCTTATTGATAGTGGGGCTTCCAAACACATGACTGGGTTTAAAGAATCCTTTATAGATCTATCTGAACATGAGTCACCTCATAAGGTGAAACTTGGGGATGACTACCAATATCCGATAAAAGGAAGTGATGAAGCATCCTACAAACTAGACTCTGGGAAATCTTTAAAGATGCAAGATGTTCTATATGTACCTGGACTCAAGAAGAATCTTCTCTCCATATCATCTTTGGTTGCAAAAGGGATGAGAGTTGTATTTGTGGATGGCCAAGTACTTATGTGGCCTAAAGGTAAGACCATTGATGATAGTGTAGTGATTGGAGAGCAAGAGGGAGGATTGTACAAATTGAAGGGACAACTTGAACATGCAATGGTACATGAATCCATGGATCCAAGTGAAATTTGGCATAGAAGGCTTGTTCATGTGCACTATAGGGCACTACCAATTGCAAGCAAAGAAGTAGAAGGTCTTCCTGAAATCCAGTCAAAGCATGAAGGTGTTTGCAAAAGATGTGCAAAAGTAAAGAACACAAAGAAGGCATTTCCAAGCAGTGAAAGCAAAGAAAAAGGAATCTTGGCGATTGTCCACTCCGATGTATGCAGACCAATGTCATCCAGTTCTCTAAGTGGGTATGTACATTATGTTTCTTTCATTGATGATTTCTCTAGGAATACTTGGGTTTATTTCTTGAAGAAAAAAGATGAAGTATTCAGCAAATTTAAGGAATTCAAAGCCTTGATAGGAAACCACACTGATAAGAAGATCAAAAAATTTAGATCCGACAATGGTGGAGAATTCACTTCAGAAGACTTCAAGAAGTTATGTAGTGATTCAGGGATCAAGAGGTAGTTGACTACTCTTTACAATCCACAACAGAAAGGAGTAGAAGAAGCTACTTCAGATTCGGACTCCAGTAGCTCCTGCAAGGAAGCAAAGATTGAGAGGGAGTCCACCCATCAAACAAACAAAGATATGTATTTAAATTGTCATTTCTTGTATATCTGATTGTTTAAATAATATTTTTCAAATGATGTATATACTTATGTTCCTAGACTTAGGTTGTGTATTATGCATATTAGAATAATTGCATTAATGAATAGTATACTACTATTATGTATGTGATGGGTAAGTGGCCTGTGGCACTGTACAACATTCCATTGCTACTTATCTAGAATGAAACCTCTTTGCTGACATGTTGGGAGTAGTGCAAACTCTTAACAATGTTCTAGTAGAGATGGAAGGCATCTAGAAAGTTACCGTATGAATATGGGATATGGATGAATGTTGTATTGAAGCATTGGCTAAGATAATTGCATGATTGTATGACATATGCCTTTATGTGTAATGATTTGTTCTGTAAACTATGAGAAGTTTCTAATCATGCAATTGAATTTGACTTGTAGGAAAGATCGTGTACAATCACCTACAAAAGAAGGACTACAACATTTGTTCCAGCAACGAAGAAAACTATCTATTGAAGATATTGAAGAATATGAAGTTCCCAGGATCTGGGATGTAGTAACGGAAGAATGCCATGATCAAGGAATACTAGTCGATCATGAAGAATGATGTTTAGGATGTGGTCCCAAGACCAGAAGGGAAGTCTGTTGTGACTTCCAAGTGGATCTACAAGATCAAGCATGCTGTAGATGGAAGCATAGAGAAATACAAGGCAAGATTTGTAGCTCGTGGCTTCTCCCAGAAAGAGGGGATAGATTATGAAGAGACTTTTGCACCTGTAGCTAGATACACTTCCATCAGAACAATACTTGCTCTGGATGCAGTGATGAAATGGAAGATACACCAGATGGATGTCAAGACAGCTTTCTTGAATGGTGTAGTCGAAGAGGAAGTGTATGTGGAGCAGCCACTTGGTTTTGAGACACATGACAGGGAGTCATATGTGTGCAGATTGAAGAAATCCTTGTATGGCTTGAAGCAAGCACCTAGGACATGGTATGGCAGGATAGACAACTTCCTGTCCAGTTTGGGCTTTACCAAGAGTAAAGCGGATTCCAACCTTTACTACAAGGTTGAGGAAGGCAATCCAGTGATACTCCTTTTGTATGTGGATGACCTTTTTTTGATAGGAGAGGATAGATTGATTGCTGACACAAAGAGGAAGCTTGCTGCCGAGATTGAGATGAAGGACTTGGGAATGATGCATTACTTTCTAGGTATGGAGGTGTGGCCGAGTGCAGATGGAATCTTCCTTGGACAAGGGAAGTATGCAGTAGATATCTTGAAGCAGTTCGGGATGATGGAATGCAAGGCCATGGCCACACATATGGCATCGAACCTGAATCTTTTGAGTGATGCTTCACCAAAGTCATGGTGTATCATTAGATGATTGGGTCCTTGATGTACCTAATGAACACGAGACCAGATATTTGCTTTGTAGTGAACACCTTGAGCCAGTTTCTGACAGATCCTAGACATGTTCACCTGATTGTTGTAGAGCATACTCTAAGGTACCTAAAGGGTACAATTGATTATGGGCTCAAGTATAATTCGAATCAAAAGTTTAACCTGGAGGGTTATGTTGATTCAAATTGGGAAGGTAGTGCTGCAGATAGGAAGAGAACCTCGGGGTGCTGCTTCAGTATGGGATCAGGTGTGATCTCTTGGTTTAGCAGAAAGCAATCCTGCGTAGCACTAAGTACAGTAGAAGCAGAGTATGTTGCAGCTTGTTTGGCTAGTTTTGAGGCACTATGGCTAAGGAAGCTACTGTTTGATTTATTTTATCTCCAGTTGGATGCTACCTGTATCTATTATGACAACCAGATTTGTGTGAAGTTGTCAGAGAACCTGCTATTCCATGACAGGTCGAAGCACATCGAGATAAAATATCATTATATCAGGGATACGGTGCAGAGAGGAGGAGTGAAGCTCTAGTATGTTGCGACAGATGAGTAGATTGCAGATGTGTTGACCAAACCACTATCCAGAGTAAATTTTGAGTACTTCAGAGAGAGGCTTGGTGTTCTTCAGATAGAAGATACTTCGAGGAAGAAGTGATGGGGCACATTTGCAGGATCCATTCCAAGCATGGTGGTAGGAGGATCCTTCCCATGGCTATGGATGTAAGCGTTGTGTGATGAGCATCAGGACGATGCTCCAGTTTCTAATATGATGATGATCATGTGATGATGATATGCATCAGGATGATGCTATGTATATGATCAGGATGATCATGTGATGATGATATGCATCAGAATGATGTTGTGTATATGATCAGGGTGATCATGTGATGATGATGTGCATCAGGATGATGTACTATATGTTGATGATCAGTATGATCATGAGTGTCAGGATGATAATCCATGGACAGATTGTATAGGTATCATGTAAAAGATCCTGAGATATACAATAGTCTGTGCTCAGATGCTCTTTTGAGGTTTTGCTATAGGTAGCATAGAAAATATCCTGGGAGATCCGATAGTTTGTGCTCGGATGCTCTTTTGAGGTTTTGCTACAGGTTGGTCGTGGACAAGTTGTGCAGGTAGCATAGAAAAGATCCTCGGAGATCCTATAGTCTGTGCTAGGATGCCCTTTCAAGGTTTTGCTACTAGAGGCATGTAATCAGTCCTGGAGATACGATAGGTTGAGATATCTGTTCATAAAAGTCCTGGGATGCTCTTTAGAGTTCTTGCAGGTTGCAAGACACTCTTTTAAGGTTTTTCCTAACCACATAGAAAAGATCCTCGGAGATCCTATAGTCTGTGCTAAGATGCTCTTTCGAGCTTTTGTGGTGGCGGTCACATAGAAAAGATCCTAGGAGATACTATAGTCTGTGCTAGGATGCTCTTTTGAGGTTTTGTGATGGTCACATGTAAAATATCCTTGGAGATCCTATAGTCTGTGCTAGGATGCTCTTTCAAGTTTTTGTTGACGCACATAATCAGTCCTGAGGATTCCACTGTATGGCCAAAGATGATGAAGACCTACAGGAGGCTAGGCCTACAACCAGCATGAAAAAGGGCTGGCTATGTAGAACTTCCTATGACGAGAAGAATTATGAGATAGCCCAGTGATCGAGATGTCGATGTATAGCAGCAGTGACGATGATCCAGCTCCAGAATTGAAGACTTGTGCCAATATGTATTGATGACCTGTGTCTAAAGAATACCTTCCTAGTTAAGAGAGAGTGTTGATGTATTTGTAACTTCAGAAGATATTCTTCTATGTATTGCACTTGTACTTTATTATATTCATGATGGAGATGTATTATTCCTCCAATCATAAGTGTCGTCATTTGTATTTGTAAGTGTCGCAAGTGTTGCAAGTGTCGCAACTTATATTTGATGGGTTATTACACCACCAGTGTGGGGTCGGCCCTGCTTGTGTCATGTGAGTGGGTTATTAGACTTCCTTAGGAATTTGTCCCAGTTAGAATTAAAGGTAGGTTAAGTTGTGTATAAATAGAGAGTGAGTGTGTCTCATTCTATTCATTCACTCACTCATCCAACTCGCATTAGTTGAGAGAGGAGTGCGCACAAGTGGAGGAGGAGTAGCTGTTGGAGTTATCTATATTTGGGTTTGATCATTGTGATCTTGTATTGTGGCTTATTCTATCTCTAAGGAAGTTGCGGGGTTTTTCACCTTTTTGGTTTTCCCCGACGAAACTCTGTGTCTCTTTTGTTTATGATTGTTATGTTGTGCTTGTAATTCTCTTAGTAGGATCCTAGATAATGTTTGAATGCATTTATCGAAAAATTAACAGATTCAGCATGCAAGAACATTCCATGGAATTCTCCAAGTGCTATAACCTAGGCTATGATACCACTTTTTCATGTACCCATTATACTCAATAATTTTTTATTTATTTTTCCATGTGAATTCATACCATATAAT
This sequence comes from Larix kaempferi, assembly GCA_027924585.1. NCBI lineage: Eukaryota > Viridiplantae > Streptophyta > Pinopsida > Pinales > Pinaceae > Larix > Larix kaempferi. The sequence goes on from BSBM01000206.1 coordinate 11,131,684, forward strand.
AGATGATACAGAATTAAGTAGGAAAGTGCTTACCTTTTCTCAGTAAGAGACTTACTTGGATGCGAATGATTAAACAAATTCCATTGGCTTGGTCGCAACTATGAATATCAAACATGAATTATATATTTAGACATATATGAATACCATCTTGGATGATTGGTCCTTATACGAGTCCTGGCCGCAAGCTGGGATACCTACCCTACTTCGACTTTACTTAGAAGTTATCAGGTTATCCAGCTAAGGGATAATCCTACCACTAGTTTACTATTGATTATTTAACTCCAAGAGGGAATCCATACATATGGTACTCACCTTGCACTTGTTTATTTACTTGTAAAGGATCATCTTCCTATACGATCTCAGTGCGTTACTCTACATTTACACAATTTCCCAGTACTATCTTTCACTCATTATACATCTTTATTTGGTAAGACATACTTATATTATTGGTTATATTATGTCAGGTACCCACCCATCCATCTAAGGAAAGGGAGGGAACATGATGCCAATCTCTGGGGCTTTCACATAATCTCAGCCCATTCATTAGAATCATGTGAATAAATCATTTGTGTGCAGATGTAAAACAAATCAATTATGCACAATGGAATTAAACTATCCACACACATTACTCATGCATATAGCATATCAACAGTCATCAAATTAATATAGTGCAGATGTAAATACATAGACAGAAAAACACTTATCTCCATTTTGCAATTGTCCCAAACAACTAGCTATGTCGCTGCAACGTTCCACCCAACCATAGGCCAGTTGTGTTCATCAATCTCTCAACAAAACTGCCACCCCCGAGCTGGGCATGATTCCTACAAGGAAAAAGGGGACATTCAGCTCATACGCAGCCAATTAAGCATTTCATTTGAGCCAAGCCAGTCCATAGCTGGGTTTATCAAGCTACATTAGAACCCTGGATGCTTGCACTCAAGCTCAAGCCAAAACCATGGAGACCCATAACCCATACCCCAACATACTCTTTTCTCACACAAAAAGCACAATCATTGGGCAGGGATACACATTTAACAATGGGATTTACAACAAGATGGTCATGGGTTTTCCCCAATTCGTTTCCAGCCAAAAACGAATTATGGGATGGGGAGAAACAATCACAGGGAGGAAAATGATTTCTTCCCCAACTAACTGAACATTCAACAGCCAAACGATATCTATGGAACCCCAATTCCATTCCCCTTCTTCCCCACTAGTATACAACACAAAAATGCCCTTCTCCCAGCTAAGAATGAAGGAAAACACAAGAAAACATGGCTGGAAAACGCCCAGGTAGCTCCAAACTCGTGAGGGAGAGAAACTGGTTGATGGATAATGCCTTGGGGAGCAATTCATGGCTCTTTTCTTGCCCAAGAAGCAAAACGTGATTTCCCATGCAGGGTGGCTTGCCCATACCCGAAATTGGACATCCATACCTCTCATTCCCCAAGGCATTAACTACCTCAACCAACTCGTGGGATAAATCAATGATTGGGTACAAAAGTCAACATGGGTAGTTGAGGGTTTGATGGGTTCTCTCATTGACACTTGGTTTGACTTGATTGGCTCCAAGGGTTTGAATGTTTTCCCTCCCAATTCCTTGTAAAATCATGCCCCAATCTCTTGTTGCATTGCATAGCTAGTTGTGAGTATTTTATTAAATGCATATTTACATCATATTTACAATTTCATTGTGTCGAGCTAGCACGTAAACCATATGCATCAATAAATCGATGGCGGGGCCTTGGCCTTGAGCTCCTCACCACGATTATATAATAAGATTACATCATTTACAATTTTAATGTGATAGGGTCAAGATGGGCATGTGACATTCCCCTCCCCTTGGAATAACACCTTCCTCGGTGTTCCAATACTTCAGAGTATATACCTACTTTACACATGCCTCAAAATTCACAACTAGTGGCAGGTCTATCCTACGTTTCATCTCTTGAATTTGAACTTTCAGGATCAAGTCCTTTGGCTTCCTCAAGCTGCTCTTGTTGGCTTTGATCTTCCATCTCTGCAAGTGGGCATTGCTCCACAGCAATCCCTTCCTTTTATTCACCTTCCAGCTGATCTACAAGTCTGGAATTTTCATGGGTGCCATCTTTCTTACCATCCTAGCAACTTGTTGAGGAATATTTCCATCCCAAATCAAATAGCCTCTGGTCTACTTCCATGATCACGGTGCACAAATGGCTCTCTCTTTTCTCACCAGCAACACTTTGCTAGTAATAGCCGCAACAATGGCTTTCAATGTCTTGCCTATGAGACTCATCATGGCAATTCCTGTTAGGACAAGCATAACACAATATCAAAATTAGCCAATTATTTTTCCAATTGACTTGGAACGTCCATGCTTTACTCGTGAGACTTCCACACATTTCATGCTTTCCCACATACACATGAACTCATTCATGTTCATCCTTTCATAGGAAAATAACTAATTCAGCATTCACAATTCATTTCAAGCAATAAACAAAATCAACTTCATCTATGACATGCACTCAACAATATTTTGTTTCTAAGATGCATTAGTCAAAAGGAAAGAGAAGAGTAAGAGTTTCCCCCTCTTAGTCTTGTTCCAATCTAGAGCCACACCATCACTGTGGTTTCATGCTCCTTAGCCTCTTTCACTTCAATGCAAATGCTTGGCGTGCCATTTTTGGCTATGAGACTTAGTGTCTAAGGTCTGTCTAATGCTTTTCAGCTAGGGAACCCTTCCCCATTGTTGCTTACAGAACCTTTGGTTGCTAGGACCCACAGATGTCCACTAGCACCATCTTTCATTACCGCTCATACTGAGCTATCTTTAGGACGGTCACATGTCCACATGCATCCTCCAGATGCTTTCATAGTCCTTGATTCCAGTAATACCTACACTCAAACATTGAATCAATTCACATGTTTAGTGTATTTTCATAGGGTTTATCTCTAGACAAGAGTTTGAGAAATCATAATCAAATCATATACACACATATATTCATAAGCAAGAAGTTGCAAGATAACCAAATACTTAGTTGTATCATATGTCTTCACTTTATTCCACGGGATCCTTCTTTGCTTTCCAAGCATTGGATTTCCTGTGGATACAATAATGAATGTTGGGATATCACGCAGGCTACTCCACAACCATTTGAATAGGAAATGTTAGGCTAGTAACCCGACTGGTTTTTATCAATTGATTAAGGAATGTTTGGCCAGCACGCCGGCTACTCCACAACATCAAGTGGTTAATGTTCCCACCAACTATTCTCTGAATTTACCAAGAATTTTATACCGCCCAACCAGTTACTCTCTAGCTTTACCAAGAATTTTATAGCACCCAACCAGTTACTCTCTGGATTTACCAAGCATTTATAGCTCCAACCAGTTACTCTATGGGTTTACCAAGAATTTATAGTTCTTTCAGGGTCCTTTCTTCTTGCAATGGCCAAGGTTTCCAACAAGGAAACAATAGTGTATCAGCTTAGCTATTAGAAGACTTATACCTGAAATTTTCATTATTCCAAACAAGAAATAAATGGAAATGAATACTTATTTGTATTGTGCATTTCCTCGCTACTCCACAGGTTTCCTTCTCTGCTTTACAAGCCTTGGATCACCTATGGGGTGGATGCTCGGCCAGTGCACCTGCTACTCCACAACATCATCCGAATAAGCAATGCCAAGCCAATATGCCGACTGGGTTTATCAAGCATCCCTAAAATCAGTATGCTAAGCCAGTACGCAGACCGGGTTTATCAAGCATTTCAAAAATCAGTATGTTAAGCCAGTACGCCAACTGGGTTTATCAAGCATACAATAACCATTTCCAAGCCAGTTCTCCGACTGGGTTTGTCAGGAAATAACACCCTTCACCAATACCTCCACAACATGCAAATAACCAATGCCAAGCCAGTACACCAACTGGGTTTGTCAGGCATCAATTTAACAACATGCTAAGCCAGTACATCGACTGGGTTTATCAGGCATACAACAACCATTGCCAAGCCAGTACATCGATTGGGTTTATCAGGCAATATGAACAACATAATATGATTACATGGCTCCTTCTCTTATGCAACCAGTGGTTCCCTCTAGGAACTCCATAGGTGAATCACTTGATTACAGGCTAGCATGGCCCCACAATACCCACTCACACTACACAAGGATGATACCCCTTTTCTGCAACATAGCTCCTCAAGCCTATCCATCTCTTCTAGTGTCCTTTAGTGTGAGCGTAGAAAGGTTACCACTGCGCATACAGTCCTCTTGAGCACCCTTTTTTCACTTTGCCTCTTACGTGCAACACCAAATTGTATCTGTGTAAGCTGATAGCACAAGAAGGATAAGCAGACTCATCAGTATTGCTGCTCTAAAATTGTAACCATATTTCATAACATTCACTATCAAGTATTGAAACACCAGGAATGCGTCCATTCCCTTATGGTGTAGTCAATATTGAAAACCCTAACATAACCCATCACCCGAAAGGTATGCATCCCTTTCCGATGTGAGCCATGTAAGCCTTAGTCCCACTGAAGCAGTCTGAAATAATAATGAAATAATAAAACATGCTTTGCATATTAAATCTAATAACCAGACATGTATATCCTCATTTAGGGTTACCGAATACTCATTCATTTCACATATGTATCTTTCCTTGATTGGCGAAGAATGGGGCTCCCTTCTCTGAGTCAACAGTACTTCGATTTGTCACCCCATTATTTCCACGTTTCATAACTCACACGTGCCTTCTTGTCATAATTTCACCCTCTCACTCACATGCAGTACAGTTGAGGTGTTATCAAAATTTATAATGGCATTTCACCCAAAACCCATTTCCAAGGCATGGGATCCTTCCCATCTAGTTTGGCTTCTGCAGGCCATCACACATGTTCTTCCTGCAATGTGTCATCCTGGCACACTTATCAAATAGCCAAACAGTCATCAACATTTAACAATAACTTCAAATCTGATTGCTTCATAACCAATCAATGGCATTAATAATTAAATTCGACATGAATTTACAATTCTGTCTCCTACATAAATTGATTTGCTTAGCAATGAGGCTATCCTCATATTGTTTGGCTCTCGTAAGTGGTATCACTTTGTCCATTATGGTCTCACCCTTGCTACCATACATGAACATCCACCTACAACATGTCCTCCTGACACAATTCTATATAATCCAAATAGTCATTAGCAATTATAAGCAAATTCTCAAATCTGAAATTTGTAAATCTGTTTTCCTACAGAAATTAGATTTGCAACCATGAGACTATAAACTTAAACCAGACAATTTTCAGATTTGTTTCAGGCATAAATTACAACCATGAGAACCTTCTCATAACTTTTGGCTTCTGCACATTGTAGATCTTGGTCTTTACTATGGACTTATCCTCATTGCCATACGCAAGACTTTTCTACCTAAGAACCGAAACTTCAATCAGCCAAACATGTTGTGAGTATCTATGCATATAATCCTTTCATTGCCACAACAGTCACTGAAGTGATCTCAGAATTATAACATTCAATAATTCAAACACCTTCAGCTGTTAACATTTTAAATGCAATGAAATATATACATTTCTATATATGCATCATTATCACAATAAAATTGCAAGACACTGTTACACTATCCATGCAATTTAAATAACTGTAACTACTCATTACTTCACATTCCATGCAATTCTGTCCTTCCAGCAGAGTGCTCTGGTAGCCCATCACCTGTCTACCTTCTTCATGCAGTCTTCCTCCTGCATTCATAGCAGCTCATGAAATGGTCTCAGGATTAACGATAGTCCACCATTTCATCTATTATCTAACTGCATTGAAACATATATATGTCACACCCATGCATTCACACAATGCATATTCACAACATTTACATCACTCACATAATATTTCAATACAACCTTGCATTAATCCATGAATACTATGCATTCCAACATATTATGGCCTAACCATGCCTATCCCATATGGCATACACTACAACAGGACTATAAGTCGTCACTTGCTTTGGTTGTTAAACTCACAACCAACATACACAAATGGTATGATATAATTTTCATATGAATGCATTGAGGTTTCTAAGAAACTATAGGGTGCAAGGCTCCTTGCCTTTACTTACCCGCACCTCACCATACTCGGTGGGTCAACATTCACATTTAGGCACTCAATACCACATGCAAACTAATCAATCATAGTTTGAACATAGTTGAAGGGATCTCACCAAATCCTCTTTCAACATTCATGCAATTTACGCATAAATAATCATTACCTTCATGGCTGTTGTTAACATCGCTTGATATTACTTGATCAGTTGGCCTCTTACCAAGGCTTCACAGTCCTTTTTCCAACCTCATGATCACATATTTGTTGCACCATCCTTTCTTAATAAGGTTGTATGCAACAATCATCATCCACATCCTTAACCATGCTTCAGTTGTCTTTTGTCCTTCAACCAATGCGAACACAACTAATTATTAGCAACCACAATCATTATCTTAAGTGGCTCATTGCATATGTAAAACCTCACTATTTTACCAATATGCAATATCATATACACACAAAAACATTTTCACATGCATTGTGCAATATGCCATCTAGTACATATTCACTTCATCTATCTATCCTCTTGCATTTCCAGCATCCCTATGCCATCATTTTCAGTATAGACAACTTAGGAAATATAAATATAATAGCAACAGAGGAGTTAAGGAATTCTCCCTTTCCAATTCCTCATCATGACATGGAGTTCCTGCTCCACATCATAGTTGATCCTTTTCTTGGCTTCCCTACCAAGCATACAAGCAATCATTAGCTATGATCTTCTCATGAATTAGCAATTCAACATATACATACGTGTATAATATTCATTCTTGCTATATTGAATTATTATGCTATAAACACAAATAGTTTAAGGTGAGGAATTTCCTTTTCATCCTCCACAATGGGTATTACAACCCATTACTCTTATTGAGATTTCACAACCCCTTCTATGCAATTCCTGCTTCTCATTCCAAGCATAAAGAATGCATTTCACACTTTCAACGACTTTCTCCGGGGGACGACGGGGGTCAAGTGGGCTTGCCCCCTTGTGGCAGCTGAAATTTCCATTTTCAGAGCAACTCACCAGCAGCAAGCTTCCTCTTAGTATCTGCAATCAGTTTGTCATCTCCTGTTACAAATAAGTCATCCACATACAGGAGTAGAATCACAGGATTCCCTTCCACAACCTTGTAGTAAAGGTTGGAATCCGCTTTACTCTTGGTAAAGCCCAAACTAGATAGGAAACTGTCCATCCTACCATACCAGGTTCTGGGAGCTTACTTCAAGCCATACAAGGATTTCTTCAATCTGCACACATATGACTCCCTGTCATGTATTTCAAAACCGAGTGGCTGTTCCACATATACTTCCTCTTCAACTACACCATTCAAGAAAGCAGTCTTTACATCCATCTGGTGTATTTTCCATTTCATAGCTGCAGCCAGGGTAAGTACTGTTATGATGGAAGTATACTTGGCTACAGGTGCAAAATTTTCTTCATAATCTATTCCCTCTTTCTGAGAGAAGCCACGAGCTACGAATCTTGCCTTGTATTTCTCTACACTGCCATCTGCAACATGCTTGATTTTGAAGATCCATTTAGAAGTCACAATAGACTTCTCTTTAGGTCTTGGGACAAAATCCCAAACATCATTCTTCATTATTGATTGGTATTCCTCAACCATGGCATCCTTCCATTATTTCTTTTCCGCTGCTTCTTCATAACTGGAAGGCTCTTTGTTCATAATGTCACAGAGCAAAGCAACATAGCTGGTCTGTGATCTGGTTCTCTTCTTTGCTTTGTGTTCTTCTTCTGGAATGCCAAATATTTCTGCATCTTGAATGAGCTCTCTAGCCCATGCAGGTTTCCTCTTGTGAGAGTTATCCTCACGGGGTGGATCTACAGGTTCTTGTGGATCTTCAAACTCATGAACAACTTCTGGAACTACTTCAGTCATGGTGGTGTCCTGAAATCTTGTTTCCTTAGGTTCTTCATAAACTTCGGTAGGTGCCTTCCTTGATTTGATGAATGCTGAGTTTTCATCAAATGTTACATCCCTACTGACATCAATCTTCTTGAACCCTAGAAAGTATATTCTGTAAGCCTTCGAGCTTTCACTGTAACCCACAAAGATACCCTTCTTTCCTAAAGGATCTAGTTTAGTTCTCTTTTCCTTCGGGACATGAGTGAATACTGGACAACCAAATATTCTAAGATGGCTGACGTCAGGTTTCTTACCAGAAAAGACCTCTTCTGGTGTCTTGTTGTCCAATATCTTGTGGGGTGTTCTGTTTTGCACATATACAGCTGTTCTAGCTGCTTCTGCCCATAGATTCATAGGTAGATCCTGGTCATACAACATTGCCCTTGCTGCTTCCATGATAGTTATGTTTTTCCTTTCTGCAACTCCATTCTGTTGAGGATTATACAGAGCAGTCAACTCCCTCTTAATCCATGAATCACTACAAAGCTTCTTGAAGTCACTTGAGGTGAATTCTCCACCATTGTCGGATCTGAATGTTTTGATCTTCTTGTCAGTTTGATTCTCCTTCAAGGTTTTGAATTCCTTGAATTTATCAAACACCTCATCTTTTCTCTTCAAGAAGTATACCCAAGTCTTCCTGGAGAAGTCATCAATAAATGAGACATAGTAAACATACCCACTCAGGGAACTGGATGACATAGGACCACATACATCTGAGTGGATGATTTCCAGGATGTCTTTTGCCTTGATTTCACTGCTTGGGAAAGCCTTCTCAATATTCTTACCTTTTGCACATCCTTTGCAAACACCTTCATGTTTGGTCTTGATTTCAGGAAGACCCTCTACTGTCTTGCTTGAAATTGGAAGTGCTCTATAGTGCATATGAGCAAGTCTTCTATGCCAAAGTTCACTTGGCTCCATGGATTCATGCACCATGGCATGTTCAGGTTGTCCCTTTAATTTATACAAACCTCCCTCTTGCTCTCCAATCACTACTGCATCATCTATGTTCTTTCCCTTTGGCCACATTAGAACTTTTCCATCCACAAATGCAACCCTCATACCTTTTGCATCCAATGCAGAGATGGAGAGTAAGTTCTTCTTAAGACCAGGTACATAAAGTACTTCTTTCATCTTCAAGGATTTTCCAGAATCTAGGTTGTAGGAGGCTTCACCACTTCCTTTGATTGGGTATTGATAATCATCCCCAAGTTTCACCTTATGGGGTGATTCATGTTCAGATAGGTTCACAAAAGAATCCTTAAACCCAGTCATGTGTTTGGAAGCCCCACTATCAATCAACCAATCATTACAACCATGGGAGATGGTACCTGTGAGAGCAGAGATCAGAACATACTCTTCTTCACTTGATGAGTCATCATTACTATCACTTTTCTGCCCTAGCCTTCTTCTTTGGGGGTTCATCATCCTTAGCAGCATGAGCATGAAACCTTCTTTTTCTACCCTTCTTCTTCTTGTTGGAGTTGTTGTTGTCCTTCTTCTTCTTGGGACAATTTATGGCAATATGTCCTTTCTCATTACAGGTGAAGCATATTCTTCTTTCTTTGAAGTGATGTGAATATTTCTTGGAGTGAGATGGCTCTCTCTTGGACTTCCCTTTCTTGGTGTGAGCTGTGAGAGCTTGATCTTCATTCCCCATCTTTTCTTCTCGTGCCACAAGCCTTGCTTCTTCTTGTGAGCATTCTTCTCGTAGTCTACTGAAAGAGATCAACTTCTTCCTTGCACAAATTCCTTGGATAAAGGATTCCGATGACCTAGGTAGGCCATTTAGAGTGGTCATCACCACTTCACCATTCTCCACCATTTCATCCACTGCTTCTAGTTGTTCTTTGATCTGGGAGACCCTTGAAAAATAAGATTGAATGGTTTCTCCATTCTGAAATTTTACTACTTTCAATTGGTTCCGCAGGGTCATCTTCCGATTTATGTTCTTCCCTTCAAACAGCTTGGTCAAAGAGTCAAACATCTCCTTGGGTGTCTTAAGAGAAGACACATGGGGTATGAGATGGTCTTTGATAGAATCAGCAATGATTCTCTTTGCCTTCACCAAGTTCTTCTTATGCAATACCTTGGCCTCTTCATCCTCTGGGATAGGGATTTCTTCTTTCCCATATGAGTCCAACTCATTCTCTTCTGGGATTAACCCAATTCTATACTTCCAGGCTCGGAAGTTATCGGCCCCTTCAAGCTTATCCTCAAGCTTGGTGTGGAGAGACATCTTAAAGAGTACTTCAAATGGAAATAGAAAAGATTTAGATCTTACCACTTGAAATGCTGAAAACTGGATCTGGTCCCGGATTAGGGTTTGTCAGAGAAACCCTAAAAATTCAAAATGTGAATTTTAAATTTCCGAAAGGATAGAAAGATGCGCCTTGGTGAGCTGATCAGCCTGGTGCATTCAGAATTTGAGATCAGCAAAGTCTTGCCCTTCAGAATTGCCTTTTTGTCTCCCAGGTTCACTTAGGAGAGCCCTGAATTAGGGTTTGAGTTTCCCAAAGATCTACCCAACCAAAAATCTCGATCCAAAGCTCTAAACTTCGATTTTTGCAAGGAGCTTCTAGTTGTGCCTTCAGATTCTAGAAATTCCTATTTTTATGGAAACCCTAATTTTTAGGGCCAAATCTGAAAATGCTCGGAATTGAGTTCTGATTAGACAGATAGATGCGCCTTGATGAGTAGAGTCAATCTACTATATTGATTTTCAAAAATCTATGGAGAGAAACCCAATAAACAAGGAACTCAAGCTTCCATCACTGCAAAATGTCTTCTTCTCAGGTTAGCTCTGATACCATGTTAAATTTTGAGCATTAATTCACAATACTCTAGGATCTTTGCTGAGAGAATAACATCTATAGTATATCAATGCATGACAATCACAATATTATAAGCATCACAAGAATCAAAAGCATAAGAGACAAGAGACACAGAGTTTCCGTGGGGAAAACCCTAAGGTGAAAAAGCCCACAACTTCCTCAGAGATAGAGAGAGCAATGGCTCAACCAAAGTACAACCAAATAACACTGAGATAATATCCTAGTAGCAGATGATCCTCCTCCTCACTAGTGCGCCACTTTCTGAGTGAGAGTGAGCTACTTTTCCGAGTGTATAAAATAGAGATATCCGATCTCTATTTATACTAACCTTTTTTCCCAGTGACCTTATGGGGCCGACTTGTCTATCTAGATACATCCACATTATATTATATATAATTCAGGGCCGACCCCACATGGTGGTCTAATAACCCATCGGCAAGTACACACACTTGCGACACTTGTCAATCCACATGACGACACTTCCTTATAGAGGAATAACACATCTCTTATAAGGGTACAATAAATATATATAAAATACACAGTTGAAATACATTCCGAAGTTACATATACATCAACATTGCCATCATGATTAATTGCTTCTCGAGATTGATTGCTTTGATTTCTTAATAATAGATGTGTAGCATGAGATGTTAGATTAGAATTCTAGTTTTATGCATAAGTAATTACAGACCTTGCTTTCTTTAGTTTAGAATAGATCTGTTATGGCATTTCACTTTCATAGTCTGGATTCACCATTCCGCATTAGGTAAATTCATAGGAATATCTCTTTCACTTTCAACATTTTTAATTCTTTAAAATAGATTTACTGCTTTTAGTATTTTAATTCTTTAAAAATAGATTTACTGCTTTTAGTATTATAATTCTTTAAATAGATTTACTATTTCCCAGTATTTAATTCCTTAGTATAAGCAGTTTTATGTATTGAGTAGGCAACCCTTAAAACATTGATACCGATACCCAACCACGACAAAGATTATCCTATAAGAGAACAGATAGTGCCTGCACCTCTAAAGTTTGTACGTCCCCCGGGTTGATAATTAAAGTAGGCTCTTAGTATAGCTGCCCTCATTAGGAATCCATATTGGGAGCTCACCACTTTTTGGCACCGTTGACGGGGAGGTGCTAAATCTTTTAGGAGACATCACCTAAAAAAAACACAAAAAGAAAAGAAAAATCACATAAAACAAAAACATAAATACTTTTTTTACCAATGAATGCCTCGTCGGCAAAGGGATAGGTTTGGCCGCTTTCTGCCGAAGCATCCCATGAGCAACAACGGTAATAACAGTTTTGACCATTCTCAGTTTGAATTTCTACACTCTGAAAATGAAACTGACTCCACATACGATACAAACAGAGACAACTTGACTACCATTTCCAGCTCAAACACCACAATGGCAAACGAAGAGGAGGAACCTAGGGAGCTTTTCACCTTTCCCATTAGCATACCTCTTGGAGATTCCAGGATGAATAACATCAATCCTAATAATCTACCAAACTTCCATGGTTTGACTTCAGAAGATCCTGACACATTCCTGTTTGAATTTGAGGTAGTTTGCAGATCATTTGATTACACTATTAATGCACAAAAGCTAAGGCTTTTTCCTTCCACACTGAAAGACCTATCACTTCGGTGGTTCATGAGCCTTGAAGGGAATAGTATCTTTAGCTGGGATCAAATGAAACAGACATTCATAGAAAAATATAGGGACTAATGCAAGGCCAAAGATACAAGGGATGAAATCTTTAGGATGCAACAAGGAGAAAGAGAGTCATTATAAGATTATGCCCAAAGATTTCAACTCAGCTACAAATGAGCCAGTTATTGCACCTTGGATCCTGAATCACTAAAACTTGTCCTTCTTAGAGGTGTAAAAGAAGAGAATTTTGAAGTCTTAAATCTTCTAGGAGATGGAGATATATTCCAAAAATCTTTTGATCAGATCCTGCAAATCTTCAAAAACTACTCTAGATCTAGGAAAACTAAGAATGGGACAAGGGATACACACACATCTACTAGTGGATCAACATCTTCAGGACCAACACTTACAAAATCTGATTTAGGAAACCTGCTAGACAACATGAAGACTGAAATCCTATAATCTCTGGCCATGCAACTTGATGCTCTTCAAATAAAAAAGAAACAGGATGAAATTAACCAAGCCTTGACAGTATTCTGTCCTCGTTGTAGAAAGAAGCATGAGAAGGGGCAGTGCACACTAAACACCATCGAAATATGTGGCCTCTGCACTGAGGATCACTCTACTGACAATTGTCCCTTATTGCCTTCCTACAAAGCTGCTATCCAAGAGCCTACAACCGAGGGTGCAATAGAACAACTCTGCTTTGTAAATCAGAAGAGGAATAATTTTCCCAGACCTTACCAACCCAACAACCAACATTACTATAACCAGGGAAATAACCAGCAAAATTGGAACTTTATACCATCCCTATGGCCATCTCAGCAAAATCCAAATCAGTGGCAACAAAACCAGCCTTATCATCAATCATACTACCCACAATCCTACCCCTCATACCCCCCACCTTTTACTCAACCATCCACAAATTATGGCAATCCATATCCTTATTCCTCATCAAATTGGAGAGCTCCGCTATAGCAACAACATCCACTTATCATGCCACCGCCACCTAATCAACCACCCCCCAGACCTCCTCCAATTCCTGCCCAGCCAATCCCTAACCCTAACAACAACAGGCCAGGGCAGCACCAAGCCTCCAATACTAAAACGATGCAATTTCCCAATTACGTAGTAGATACTGTGGAAATAAATGACATTAACCTAAGGTCTGTAAAAACGCTCCAAAATACACTTACGCAAAACATACAACAACCAGAGCACCAGGAGAAAAGGACTCAACCTCATATTCAGCATCCTGATGAACCAAACCTTCCGGAGGAAGAAATTATACCACTCACACGAACTAGAAACCCTCCATTTCCTGAAAAGCTTGTATGAAGTACCAAAGATGAAGAGGAAAATGCAATTCTGAATGAATTAAAACACTTGAATATCCAAATCCCCATCTTACAAGCCATCAGAGACGTACCCATCTGCAACAAATATATAAAAGAGAATTGTTTGAAGAAACCTGGAAGGAGAAAGCGTGACCCACCAACTATTAATGTAGTGGGCCAATTAGTTGATCTAATGTTGGGTATCATGTTTAACCCCAAATATCTAGACCCAAGTAGCCCCATGGTCCAAGTCAACATCAATAACAGACAAATCGACAGGAGCCTAATTGATTTAGGAGCAGCTATAAATGTAATGACAAAAGATACTATGATACACCTAGGTCTCCAATCAGAGGTTAGACCAACAACTATAGTACTCCAGCTAGCAGATACATCCACTGTGAAGCCCGAAGGAATGCTCGAGGACATTATAATCAATATAGAATCCTGGGAATACCCAGCTGATTTCATAGTCATCGAGGTAAAAAGCAAACTTAATGGATATCCTATTATACTCGGAAGACCCTGGCTGGCAACTGCAGATGCTTACATAGGATGCAGGTCAGGCAACATGACCATCACCAGTGGCCAGTCTAGGAAAAAAATCACCATTTACCCACCAGCCAGAAAATCCTTAGACATAGAATATCAAAACTGTACTGATGATTACAATGACACACTGAATCAAAACATGAGACATGTCCTGACAATTGATGTTGCATTAGCACTAAAAGCCATAGATGAAGATGGTCATATAGATAGGTTTATACAAATAATTTTTCTAACAATGATGGTCTCCAAAGGTTTTTTGACACAGATCAGCAGAATGAAGGTGAATCTTCAAGCAGGAACTTGAACAAGATGTGGGCAGAACTGACATCTCTGGAAGAACAAACAGACAAAACAAAAATTGTGGAAATTATACCAGGGAAAACAATTAATATCAATTCTAATCTACAACCCCAACAAGAAGAACAGCTGATGAAGGTATTAACAGAGCATAATAGAGCTTTTGTATGGACATATGCGGACATGAAAGGTATTCATCCTGATATCTGCAAGCATTATATTTACATCAAGGAAGGTTCTATTCCTATAAGGCAACCACAAAGGAGATTAAACCCAGCATTGAAGGACATAGTCAAAGCCAAACTACAAAAGTTATTAGATGCAGGGTTCATCTATCCCATCTTTGATAGTGAGTGGGTATCACCACTGGTCATAGTCCCTAAAAAGGGAGGCAAATGGAGAATTTGTGTGGACTACCAAGAACTTAATAAAGCAACCAAGAAGGATTACTTTCCTCTCCCATTTATAGATCAAGTACTGGATACTTTAGCAAGTAACAAGTTTTTCTCCTTCTTGGATGGGTTCAGCGGTTACAATCAAATCCTCATTCACCCAGTTGACCAGGACAAGACAACCTTCACATGCCCATGGGATACTTATGCCTACAGAGTGCTTCCATTTGGACTTTGCAATGCTCCTGCAACCTTTCAAAGGGAAATTCTCAGCATATTTTCAGAATTTATAAATGATCAAATGGAAGTATTCATGGATGATTTCACACCCTATGGAAAAAACTTCGACCAGGCATTGACCCATCTAGAATTGGTATTGAAAAATGTATTGAGATGAGCCTATGTCTGAGCAATGACAAATGCAAGATGATGATGGAAGAAGGTATTGTTCTCGGCGATCATATATCACAGAGAGGGATAGAGGTGGATCAAGCAAAAGTTTCAGTAATTAAAACACTACCACCACCTGTTAAACAAAGGGACGTGAGAAGTCTCCTTGGACAAACAGAGTACTATAGAAGATTTATTGAAAATTATAGCAGAATTGCTGCCCCAATGTTTGCACTTCTCACAAAAGATACTGAGTTCATATGGACAAACAATTGCATGATAGCATTTAATAACCTTAAGGAAAAAACAATTACAGCTCCAGTACTCCAAGGACTAGATTGGGCATTTCCATTCCACATCCACTCAGATGCATCAGATAAAGCAATCGGGTCTATCCTTGGACAAGAAAAAGAGAAAAAGCCTTATGCAATATATTATATCAGCAAAAATTTGGCAGGGGCAGAATTGAATTACACTGTCACAGAAAAGGAATTTTTGGCTGTCATACATGCCATTAATAATTTCAGACACTATATCACTAGTTACCAAGTTTTTGTTCATACAGACCACTCAGCCATAAGATATCTCATGAACAAGCCAAACACGAGTGCCAGAATCATCAGATGGCTGCTGCTCCTCCAAGAGTTTGACATTACAATTTTAGACAAGCCAGGAAAACACAATGTAGTGGCTGATTTTTTATCTAGACTGACTCATGGACAAGACAGTGAGATAATCAATGACAGTTTTCCATATGAGCACCTTTTTGCCATATCCATAAGAAGCCCATGGTTTGTTGACATAGCAAACTATCTAGTGTCTGGAAAGTTTCCAGAGCATTACAGTCACAAAGAGAAAACAAAAGTAATAAGACAAAGTGCCACATACACATGGATAGAAGGCATGTTTTTCAAACAAGGACCAGATCAGATACTCGGAAGGTGCATAAGAGAAGATGAGGTGCATGACATAATGCATGCCACACACAATGAACCATGTGGAGGACACTATGCTGCAAACGGGACAGCCCATAAAATCTTACAAACAGGATATTATTGGCCAACACTCCACAAGGATACTTATGAATATGTTTCACACTATGATGATTGCCAAGAATGGGAAAACCAACACAAAAACAAGAGATGCCACTCCATCCACAAATCTCCTTAGAGGAATTTGAAAAGTGGGGATTGATTTTGTTGGCCCATTCAACCCACAGTCAAATCAGAAAAGCTACATCCTCGTATGCACTGATTACCTTACAAAATGAATAGAAGTAGCAGCACTCGCTGCTGCAAATGAAACCAATGTGGCCAAATTCTTTACTGAGTAGATATTTCACAGGTTTGGGGTGCCAAGAGAAGTAGTTTCTGATCAGGGCCCACAATTTACATCAAATTTAATTGAAGACTTGATGAAAAGAAACAATGTAAAGCACAGACAGTCATCCTCCTACCACCCTCAAGCAAATGGTCAAGCTGAGATAACCAACAGGGAATTAGAGAGAATCTTGACAAAAACTGTCCAACTTCACAAAAGGGATTGGGCTGATAGACTTAGTGAGGCAGTTTGGGCTTACAATACTACATGGAAAACAACTACAGGATTCACACCTTATGAACTAGTCTATGGAAAAAAGGTCATGCTCCCAATCAAATTTGAAATAAAGACATAAAGAATTGCAGCAGATTTACATATGGACCTATCAGAAATTCAAAAAGAACACATGCTACAGCTGAATCAACTAGATGAGCACTGCCAACAAGCACTTACACATACCGAAATCATCCAACAGCAAAGAAAAAAATGGCATGACCAACATCTGAAGGATAAAAATTCCAACGAGGGTGATTGGGCACTACTTTACGACTCCAGAGTTCACACATTCAAAGGGAAGCTAATCACCAGATGGCTAGGTCCTTACATCATTGAGCACATCTATGAAAATGGAGTAGTAAAAATTATTACAATAGATGAACAACAGTTTCCCATGATAGTGAATGGACATCGACTCAAACTCTACAAGGAACCACAGTCAAAAGAAGAGTTTACACAGGTACCCTACCAGCAACAACTGATGCTGATAGAAAATATGACAAAGCATTGAAAAATGAATTAAAAAAAAAGAAAGAAAAAAATGAAAAAAAAGAGAAAAAAAGAAAAAGAAAAAGGAATGAAAAATTCATAAAAAGTTACAGGCCAAATTACAGGGCCATGTATATCCCTATGAAAGATCCAGTATTACTATTGCAAAGAAAAATATCAACCACAATTCAAGCGAGCCAGGAAATTCTCAAACATTTTCAGCAATCAAGTGAGTCTGATATGCATTCAAGAGAGCCAACAAAATTATCTACCACTACAGTAACAATCCAAGCACACTCTTCATTCAACTCTGCCATATCATCACGAGATCCTGACCATACTTCAAGAGAGCCTGCAATTGATTCAAGCGAGGCTGCCATTTATTCAAGTGAGCCTGCAATTGATTCAAGCGAGGCTGCCATTTATTCAAGAGAGCCAGTCACATACTACCATGCAATCATCCAATATGAAGCATCATCACATGAGTCGTATCAACAACTGCCACAACTTTCAAAAGAAAACAGTTCAGCAAATTCAAATGAGCAAAAAGGAAAAAGCAGCCCACACACGTAACTACTGGCATGTAGAAATCTACTACAGAATCCGCCATCCATGAAAAATGCACCAGATCATCAATGCAGGTACGCATACATAGCAAGGTAATCTCTAGAATGATTTTATTTTATTCTTAAGGTAAAACATTATCCCACGCTACATTCATTTCTAGTCAGCTGAGGACAGCTTCTATTTTAAATCGGCCGCATGGTAGAATGACCTTAATAACTCATGATCGCTACCCAAGTCCTGTCACCTTAATAAGTCATGATCACTACCTAAGTCCTGTCACCCTCAACAAATCATGATCACAACCCTCATCATATGAAGTACAGAGACCGATCATGGGAAAAAAGGGATTAAAAATGGCAAGTACAAGAATGATGGAAAGGATAGGTGCGGAAAGACAGTAAGTAAGGCTGCATAATCTTCCACGATTTTGCATATAAGGAACCTCTCGAAATTCCCAAGAAGCAACAAACCAAAATCTAGTGCGC
The DNA here is from genome assembly GCA_027924585.1 of Larix kaempferi. NCBI lineage: Eukaryota > Viridiplantae > Streptophyta > Pinopsida > Pinales > Pinaceae > Larix > Larix kaempferi. The sequence continues at coordinate 11,150,308 of BSBM01000206.1, forward strand.
TCACTCATCCAGCATTGCAATCCTCGAGCCTGTAGGCAAAGCCCGACCAGTTGAGGGTATAAACCACATTCCAAAGTTCTGGTTTTGTCTGATCATAAAGAAGATTCTAAAATGACAAAAGGTTTCAAGAAAAGTGAACTAGGGGATCACAGCACCATTTATTAGAGCCTGAGAGTCCTGCAGATCATTCGCAATGCAAGCTGGATGCCTTTCATACTTGGACTGAGAGGATACGATACAGGGGTAGCTCAGGAGTTTGCAAGAAACTTCAAACATATTAAGGATGAACAGTACGTCACTCGAGTGAAGGGGTTACGTATCAAGTTGGATGAGGAGGTAATTTCCAAATTCACTGGTCTACAGAGAGGTTTGTATTGGAGCAAGGATGACAGGGAGGAAAACCACCAAGCAAAAACAGCATTCTTCGAGCAAGCAAAGGTCTATGACGAAGACAAAAAATGGAGTCAAAAGCCTCTCCATGCCAGCGCCATGGGAGGACATGGCTGAAATTGTTCTGAGGTACATCACATGCTCTAGTAGGTTAAGCTATGTTCCCATCTTTCATTTTCAGATCCTAGAGCTGTTAAGACACAGGACCCATCATCCACCAAACAACAACATTAGTATTCCATTTTACCTGCTCCAATCCCTAGCAGAAATTTGCAAGAAGGTGGCTAAAGGTAAGGAGGATGCCTTGGCCCATCATGGGCTAATCAAGTTAATCGTTTGCAAGGAATTAAAGGCACAGATACCAGAGCTTTTGTGGGAAGAATTCGTGCTGTTATCCGCAAAAGATGTTCAAAGGATGAAAAGTACACCCACAGCTAGCATACCACCAGGAGAAATGAACAAAGTTGCCTCTGCATCAGGGGTGAAAAGGAAGATTGACCTGGACCATGTGGCAGAGACCCTGGTGAAAATCAAACATTCAAGAGAGGACTCCCCCAAGGCAAACCCAGATATTCCTGCCAAAAATCAAGAGTCGAAGAGAAGGAGTAAGAGATTCACCCAAGCATCCTGAATCTGAATAGACAAGGAAAAGAGTAGGGAACCCAATCCCATTGTTCAAAATGTGTCGGATGGGGACGATGATCATTGGGTAGATCAGAGAGACCCCACTACAAAAGAGGAGCAGGATGAGCAAGAAATGCAGGATGAAGAAGAAGAAATGGATAAAGAAGAAGAGCAGAGCATACAAGAGCAAGACAACTTCCAGGGGAACCCTCCAGAGCACAATGAAAACTCTGGGGTCGTTACCCAACTCGCTGAGGCACGGGAAGAATTGGAAAAGCTCAGAAATGAGCTGGCAACGTTAAGAATTGGGCCAGGAAGCCAGCCCACACCATCCCCGTTCTCACCTAAGAAGACACAAATCCTGAAGATGCATTATGCAGGGGAGCTACAGCTGGTTGAGCAGAAAAATTTAGCGCTTCAAGAAAAATTGGCCGAGGCACAAAATGAATTAGCCAAAAAGGACCAGGAGATTACCAAATTGAAGGATGTTTTGGCCACCACTACTGACAGATATGATAGACTGCAGGACCTCAGACCGCCGTCGCCAATATATGCAGTTTATGTACAGGAGAAATGGGGCAAATTCCAGCTCCAGAGGTTGAAGCAAGGACTCCCTATATAGATAAACACTCCCAAAGAATTTATGGATGCATATTTGAACTCCACATAGCTGAAGAAGGACCAATTGAGTGAATTTTTCTTGCATAATTTTGTAGTTTCTGGCTCACCCAACTGGTCTCCAAACCCATATGTAGGAGATTTCCAATTGAGGGCATTATGTTTGTGGATGAACCACAAAATTGAGCGAGCCCAGGACTACCATATCTATGTTGCAGCAAAATGGAAAACCCCATTGATGGTCAGAGCAGAGCCAACTTACCCTGAAGGGATAATCTACAACCATAGGATCCTCACCCAGGATGAGGAACTGATTCCCATTCTCCTTGCAAAACAGCAGGAGGCTATGACTCATTTTGACATTACACTCCGAAGCACACAGAAGGAATTTCATCAGTCCATTAAGGAAAGGTGGAGTAGAGTGGCAAACGATCTGAAAGGAAAAGAACTCCACTTCCCCCCTCAGGCTTAATGATGCTCTTTTCAAAGCCACACTCTACAAGGAATCCCTGGCAAGAAATCAACTCAGATGGATAGGGATGAGGCTGAATGCCCCATTCTTTCTTTCCCCAGTCATCAAGGGACAGATTAATGAAGAGAAAGAGAGGAGGGCATGGGCCAAGGAGGATCAGAATTTTGGATATCACAGGCAGGCAGGGATCCCTAGGGTGGTAGCATGGGACATCAGGGAGGTCGTCGACGAATTGAATAAGTCACCCAAGGATGGGTGAATCCTTCAAGTATGGGAGAGAATGATGAGTCCAATTTTCAGGTATTTGATAACCTTTTTCCCAAAGTAAAGCTCAAGCAATGGCGAAGAAACACACTCATTTGTGGGAAAAATGTTTTACCTTAATTATTTAATAAAGTTGTTTTTGACAATTATTCTTGTATGTTTAAAATGCGTATTCAATAAACTAATTCTGTGGAAATCGAGCGTGATTGTGTAGGTTCAGGGGCATTAAAGGACAAACACGTAGAAGACTGAGGGATCATGTAGCTCGGCGCCTTTTTCCTGATTTGTAGAGAACGCACTCCTGTTCAATGAGAATCGGCATTTAGACATTTAGTTAGGTTCAGCATTAAGAATTATATAAATATGGACCTCCCGGGTAGCGAGAGGTCTCTGTTGACATTTTTGGAGAAACATTGTTTCACATTTTTGCACTATTGGGATACTTCTAAGTTACAGACCTTTGTGAAGACATGGAGTTTATATTTTAATAGAAGATTGATGTTAAATCCCAGTTAGCGTCTATAAGTTTCGTTCCCTCCTGAGTACGGATTGGAGAGGGCCCCTCCAACACGTAAGTCAGTGGATTTCCATTTTCCAGGTATTTCAGATTATGTGTTTTACAGTGATGAAAATTTATATCGCATACGGAAGCATTTGAATGATGTCTTGATTCTGTAGTAATTTATAACATGTTCTGTAGTTCAGTAATACGGTTTCAGTAGTCCTGTAGCTGCTTTCTTCCAACGCACATTTTAAACAACGATTCCATATATATTAGCATTGCCTTCAAAAATCATGGTTTAGATCTAAGGTTTATGAATGTTTCCCATCATGATTAATTACTTCTCGAGATTGATTGTTTTGATTTCTTAATAATAGATGTGTAGCATGAGATGTTAGATTAGAATTCTAGTTTTATGAATAAGTAATTACAGACCTTGCTTTCTTTAGTTTAGAATAGATCTGTTATGGCATTTCACTTTCATAGTCTAGATTCACCATTCCGCATTAGGTAAATTCATAGGAATATCTCTTTCACTTTCAGCATTTTTAATTCTTTAAAATAGATTTACTGCTTTTAGTATTTTAATTCTTTAAAAATAGATTTACTACTTTTAGTATTTTAATTCTTTAAAATAGATTTACTGTTTCCCAGTATTTAATTCCCTAGTATAAACGGTTTTATGTATTAAGTAGGCAACCCTTAAAACATTATTACCGATACCCAACCGCGACAAATATTATCCTATAAGAGCATGGATAGTGCCTGCACCTCTAAAGTTTGTACGTCCCCCGGGTTGATAATTAAAGTAGGCTCTTAGTACAGCTGCCCTCGTTAGGCATCCATATTGGGAGCTCACCAGTGCCAACCGAGAAAATTGTCTAGTGATTTTTTTTGTTTATTCAGCCGAATAATTATTCAGCTGAATTCTGGTTATGTATATAAGGTCGGTTGCGGCCATACTTTTTCATTTTTCCGCCGAATGCTTTGTCTGTAGGGCCCTGTTGTTCCGTTGTTGGGACCCCGACCCCACCTATTGATTTGACTCTACCTTTACACCACCTTGCATTGTTGCGACGTCGACATCCTCCTATAGCTATGACTCTACCCTGCAGTGGCTTGCCCTGCGACTCAACATCCTCCTTCCCTACTGCGAATTCAACATCCTCTTTCCTTGCGACTCTGCCCTGCTGCAACGACAATGTCCTCCTACCCTATGACGTAGACGTCCTCCTGCCATGTGACTCTGCCCTGCAGTTCCACCCCTTTTTCCTCCACCTTATAGACATGGAGTGTTGAGGCTGGTTCAAGGTGTTGGGCGTGGAGTTCGACTGCCTACAATTCGACAGGTAACGTGTCATTGCATCTTGTTATTTTCTAATTTTAGTTATTTTTGTTGTGTTTTTGGTATTCTAATCACCCATTTTTTTTGTTGGCAGGAGATCGGCGTTCGGCTTCGCTTCTTTGGCAGGCGTTCAGCGTTTGGATTCTCTTGTTCGGTAGGAGATCGGCGTTCAAAAGGTACACTTCCCAAACCTGTCCTTCTTCACACAGATCATGTTGCAATTAAATATATCATGAACAAACATGTTATTAGTGGCAGAATAGTTAGATGGATGTGTTTGCTTCAAGAGTACGAGGCAAGGAAATAAAAGAAATAAGTAGGGTCCTAAAATTTCATGAACTATGATGAACTCTATTCATGAACAGAGTTCATGAACTCTGTTCATTGACTCGAACTCTTAAAAAAGTAAAGCACATTATCAATTTCGTTTTGCATCTTCATGCACCATCCATGTACTTCCACTTGAGTATTTGTTAGTTATATTTCAGTTTTGTTGCCCACAACTTTGGGTATAAATATGGGATTGGAAAAAACTCATTTATCGATGGCATTATGATTCTGACTGGAGGGGAGGAAAGCTACAACTAGCCAAAATATGTAATTATACATAAATAAACGGTGTTATAGTCACACTTTATTTTAATTAACTTTAGATGTAACTTATTCTAAATAATAATTTTACCAATCAATCTTGATGAACTTGGAGTAGATCGTGCGTGATAACCCATAAGCCAATTATTTTGGCTACTCTTTAAGGCCCTTTAATCAGAGTTCATGAACTTTGCTCATACGCTAACACAACCCCTTGAATCCATGTTTGTTTTGTCATAACAGATTTTAAATATTCTCATTTAGCTTGTTTCCTGCTCCGCTCCTCATTTTGATGGGTTAGATGAATCCCAATCTGGGTCAATAAAGTGGAATTCTATGTAAATAAATAGGGCATTTCCTTTTGATTCCCTAGGAGTAGATCCTGCATCCAACCATTTAATTGACCAGGGAACGGGATAATTCCCACAATTCACTTCTACCTTCACTTCGTCTAGCATATAAATAATACCCGTTCGTTGGCAGGTGCACCCGCAGAATATAATATAAAATAGCAATAAGTTAATAAATAGATGTTGGAGGACAAATTCGAAAGACAGATTGACATATATGAGGACAGATAAGCCATATAGAGGTAGGTTTTATTGGTTGGATGGACAATATGAGACAACTTTATATGATAAATTTAGAGTGAGTTCATGAACTATGTTCATGAACTCTGTTGATTGACTCAATTCACATTTAATACACAAATAATAAGAGGTTCAAGGGTTGTGAATACTTACACACATTCTCAAAGCTCAAAATTAAGTGTTTGGTCAATGCAATGTATGCATATTGGTGTGTTGTTTATTCTGATTAGTTCAAGTTATCATATACCAATAATCACCATTTTTAATAAAACATGGTTCACCCAATTTAAATAAGGACATTTTCTAATAGATGATTATGTATATAATATGCATGTAACTCCAATTTCAATAATGGCATGTTTGAGTTTGGTATTAAGGTTTAGCTTATCAAACCTTGATAGGAAACTTTTTCAGTAAACCATAATCCAATTTCAATAATCACAAATTGTGTATGCATATTGGTGTGTTGTTTATTTTGATTAGTTCAAGTTATCATATACCAATAAACACCATTTTCAATAAAATGGCATTTTCTAATGAGATGACTATGCATATAATATGCATGTATGTCCAATTTCAATAATTGCATATAATATAATATGCATGTATGTCCAAGTGTTGACCCACCACAGGGTTGAACCTTATTAACACGACTAGACTAATATAGGAAATAAAAGTAATGTACAAAACTCCTCTTGACATGGGTGTTGTACCTCAAATGGTTAGATGGTCAAAATTACAATTTACCATTCGTTTAGTGAGTTTTCTTCTCCATAGAACACCTTCTCCAATCTTCATTAGTAGTTAGCATAGATGCACCAAGTATCTTCTATCTTCGAGTAGGTCATCGAGAAATGGCATGTTGGACTTATGGACTTAAGTCATAGATGCTTATAGTGCATAGAACACCTTCTCAAAACTTCATTAGTAAAGTTTTTGTTTCATAAGTACAAATCATAACAACACTTACAATCTTTATTTTGTCTTATATAGCATAACATCTTTCTTTGGTAGATTAGGTTAAATGTTTGGAATGTTAAAATATCAAAACATGTATAATTTGAGTATGTTATGAGTTGATAGTTGTGCAAATGTAGACATCATATCAAATGGAAAGAGAGGAGTCTTTGAGGCAAAATCATAGGATGTCATCACGGTCATCAGGGATTGGTGTCTCGAATGATAATCAAAGTTTGTCGGCTTCTCCTCGGAATTCAAGCTTGTTGTATAGTTCACATTCATCTGATCATCGGCTAGGGAGAACGTCGATCTCGACCTTATGTTGGTATGAACATTTATGTGTTAATACATGTATCAATTGTAATTTTGTGCGTGTTCAAAAAGTTTGTACATGTTTACACACAACTGTGTTTGTCTTTGAAGCAGAGCAAGGTTCAAAAGAGGCTCGTAATTATACACAGAGGGATGAAGGTCGAGCAAGGAGGACAGATGTTGAACCAGATGTGGGTGTAGACCAAGGTTTGGAAGAGGCTCGTAATTCTACACAGAGGGACAGAGGTAGAGCAAGGAGGGAATATGTTGAACTCGATGTGGGTTGTACACCCATAACAACTTATCCATCTGATTTACTTAAGGAGCTTCCATGGGAAAGTGGTGTTCAAAAAACGACCCTTGAAAGCTGTAGATCGCACTATGACAAGTTGCAACATGATCTTTCTAGTTTGGATCTCCCTCCAAAGAGAAAACAAAGTGTAGAGATTGTTTCGCGATCATTGCAAAAATTCATTGAGGCATATGAGGATCTCAGACCAACTATGAATGGTTTTGTTGACTTGATGCGGAGGAGAAGGGCACAAGTGATGGGTCCAAACAAGTGGGTTGTTGTGAAGGAGAGAATGACCAAAGAACAGGCCAATTCAATGTTTAACTTCAAAGAAGGCCTAAAGCGAAAAATGTTGAAAGTGCAATATTTCAAGCACCCTGAACTTGCACATCTAATATATGATCGGTTCCTTGCAGCCTATGGTCGGTTGCCATGGAATGATGAGGTTCCTAATTATTTCGCCAGATTTTTTTATGCGGATTTTTTTTTAAATATGAAGCCAGACTATACCAATGTTCATTCTTATTTTTATGGAGTTGGAAAGGGGCGAATATATGATCGAAAAGGTACTCTAAGAGATCCCACAACTCTTCGACCTCCACCCCAGATATCTCTCCCACCTAGGATTGTGACATTAAAATCGGAGATGGAGCCCACATCCCATCTTGGGACAACTGCAAGGGATTCTGTTGCCGAAGTTTTAACGTCGACATTTGTAGGATTTGATGTGGGATTGGTTCGAGAGCGGGCTCGAGCCACTATTCGTCAAAAGTTTATTTACAAAATGAATGATGAGGTAGATGGAATGAGCATTGGATATCTCAGGGATTATGCTAAGGTTTGTCGCGTTACAACTTCGGATGTCCTATCCCATGACACATCGAGTATAGGAGAGGTATGTTGTTTATGTACATACAATCTATTCATTTTGAATTGAACTTTTTGTTACATTATATCTATGACATTATGTATTTTTTTATGTATAGTAATAAATACATTACGTAAATGTTTATTGGTTGCAATTTTCTAGAATGTTGAATGAATATAATTTTTTACTCTCCACTAGTGAAAATGTAGAAGAGCATCTTAGAGAGGTATATTTATTATTTACATATTTATATTTATGTTTGAAAGATATTATATGTTTTTTTTTTAATTTTAATTTATCTATGTATCTTATTGTTAATGTGACTTATCCATGCAAGTTCATTTAGATTCCAAATTTTTTGATGATTTTCCATCTCTTGTGAGCTCATGATTTCAATTTTTTTGTTTTGGTTTTAAGTGAATTGCTTAATTTTAGTTTATTTTGCTTGCACAATGTTTTATTCATTAACAAAACTTAAATTTTAGGGAACACAAGAATATATGGAAATTGGTGGTGAGGATATAGTTTCTTTAATGGACGCGGACATTGGCACTGAGGTAATTTTGTTAATAATTGAACTATTCTTTTCAAAAAAAAATTATAAATTTAATATTTTAATTTTTTGAATTTAGTTTAAAATTGTTTAAATCATTTACGAGATTCATAATTTGCTTTTATACATGTTGCAGGTTGGGTCTCTTCGAGACAAAGGGAAGACCCCAACGGATGATAGTGATGGACTTTGATTTAGAGAATGATTTTTATTGCCTTTTTTTGTTTTCCCATACTGCCATATTGCATATATCTACATGTTGATACATATCTTGTAGTTTTTTTGGACATCCAGGAACTTTATTTTTGGATTATATATGTACATTGAACTCACATGTTCAGGAACGTTTTTTTTGGATTATATACATGTACATTGAACTTACATAATCTCTATTTGCTTTGAATGATCTAACTTTTGGGGGGGCTAATTACATAGCATACTTTGTGTGGTAAATGCTTAGAATATGATTTTGCATGATGTTCATGAATGTATGTATTATTAAATTTGTATGTACAAGTTACAATTTTCTTTCGTAATGATAGTCAATTTTATATCTAGTTTAATGTTCAATCTTGAAATGGTTTTAAAATATATTAGTACACATGTTTTAATGTTTAAAGTACTTTATTTTATGAATAATATAAATTCTATGTGATTGATGTTGGAGCTTGTCCTCGCAAACCGGAATATTTTAGATCATTGTGTGATGTAGAACAACACTATTCCGTTGATGTACCTTCTTTTCGTAACTTTCAGATTGCAAATTTTATGTAAAGTAGACATTAACTATTTGTTGTTTTAAATTAGTTCATAGAATAGAGTGTTTTGCAGTTTTCAGTCCTAAATCTTTCTTTATTGAATTTAAGTATATGCTAGCATTAAGTTTTGATAGGTGCAATCTAAAGTTGCAAGTTTTAAGACCTACATGATTTAATCCTTGAGTGCAGATGTGTAGTATTGACAATTTTTGAGTGCATATATTTGAATTTTTGAGTGCAGATGTAAAAATTTATGAGTGCAGATGTAAAAAAAAATTGAGTGCAGATATAAAAAAAAAATTAGTGAAGGTTTCAACCCTCTTGGTTGTCTTTTAATATATGATCTTGGTTTCAACAATAAACTTGAATTTCATATAAATGATAACTTGAACCTTATATAAATTATTCATACTTTCAATTTTTAACTAATGATTCATATGTTAAATGTTCATGTACAACACTTTTGTAGTTGGTGAACTATAGATGCTACTGAAATCATGGCAAATGGGGATTTAACGATTTTTTGTTTTTTAATCATACGCAAGGATTTCAAGATTGTGAATCTTATGCTAAATTAGAGCAATGATTTTAGACAACAATTTGATGAATTTTCATCGGTTTGTTGTAAATAACCATTGCTCTAATTTAGCATAAGCTTCACAATCTTGTAGTCCGTGTTTGTGATTAAAAATCAAATGATCATTATCTCCATTTGCCATGATTCCAGTTATGCGAACTTAAATAATTATGTTCAATTCCATCATCATATAAAATCAAATCTTCATATAATCTAGATCAAATGGAACTAAATTCTATCTACACAAGTGATATTGTCAAGAATTCAAAATCATATCTTCATATAATCTACATCAAATGGAACTAAATTCTATCTACACAAGTGATATTATTCTTGTGCATGTATCATTTATTTAAAAACCATAGGTTAGCAAAGTTCCAAAAATTTCATGAATCATATTCATATGAATTGTTCATCCCACCACAAAGCCACTAATGGATCAACCCATTTAATGGATTAAGAATAATAATTTCTCAGTTATATAAATAATAATTTCATTCATCATACAATTACTATTCTAGAATTGTCTATTAATAATACATTAGAGAAACATGAAATGGATTCATCACAATCCAAGTCTTTTCACGAAATTACACATTAAAGACCACACATATTACCCTAAAATCCTTCAAATTCAATCAAGGTCAAATGGTTTTAACTATACAACCACATATCAAAATTTATAAGGATTCCAATTTAAGATTTCCTTCATATAATTAAATACCATAAATACCATAGATCCCCCAATATAATGGACTCAATTAGCTTAATCTAATAGAGGTAATAATAGACAATCAACTTGTTATAGAGAATTCTCCATTTTCAAACAGTTCTTAAACAATTTAATCTTACATCAATAAGTCATACACCACATGTCCATATTACCACATGACATAACATAATTACTCAATCATGTCCAAGAATTCAAACATTTCTTAAACAATTTAATCCTACATCAATAATTCATACACCACATGTCCATATTTCAACATGACATAACATAATTACTCAATCATGTCCAAGAATATTTAAGCAATCATTCTTAACAATTAACAATGTTTTTACGAGATCATGTTTAAACTCTTATTCTAGTTCCCATACATTACTTGTAAAATTATATTTGCAATCAACATTCCATAGTTGAAAGATAACATTTTTCAACTTTTCCCAACTTTTATTAAAGTTCTCATTACCAAATAATTATCGAATCAACTTCAACATGCTAAAATACAATCATTTTATTAATGACATCTCAGCATCGATGCAATCTTCTTACACATTACCAAATAACACACCAATTCATCATGCCATCATCCATATTCAAGCATACACAATCATAAACAGAAGCTTATAAAACATAAATAAAAATATGACACCTCGAGATCATAGTCATAGTTGTCAATATAAAAATATATTGTACACAACATTTGACATGCACAAAACAAGTATAAATCTCTATTCATCATCATTAAATCTTACACAATCATCTTCCACATAGAGGCTAAAATGATGTCATGGGTCTCCTATAGTTCTCTTAACCATGATCAATTCATTTCCGATATGGTTAAAAACATTGCAATGGAATGTCGTCCTCAATTATTCTTTCATGGTCATATTTGGACATTTTCCATTTTCTAGTTTTTAATTTTTTTTTCAATGGAACTTGTACTAATTTTATTCGATATGCACATACTAAATGACTATATTGACAACATATAACATCAGGTTCATAATCTTGAAAGTAGACATAATTTTTAGTCATATGGGTTTGTTGAAAAAATAACATTTTAAAATGATGGATCCTCTCTCATATGTAAATCCTTTGTAATCATAGTCCTCTAATAACTTCATCTTTCCTTTCGTGCATCGCATCAAATAATATTTCACCTTTTCTTTGTTGTCTAAAGGTGCAATCATAGCGAAAACATCTCCTGTGCAAATTACAATTGACGTCGGAGTTTTTAAATCAATTAAATTGACTATACACATAAGGTGATGGATGTAACAATGAACAATCAACAAAGAATTTGTAAGTTCTATATATATACATAATTTATATGAAATGAACAATCATTGTTTATAGTTTATTTCATTACCTTCTCTAACAAGATCTGAAATTCTATCGCCATCAGATGATATTGCTATTTCTTCTGATTCTAATTCTTCTAAGCTTGCAAGTGGCATTTTTTCATTTGGATTAATCTCTATGTGTTTCCAATGTTTTACATATTTGTTCGTTATGTTTTCACAAACTTCCGTATATTCAACATTTTCAATGCAAATACGACAAAAGCATAATTGTTTTCTACTGTCAAATGCAAACACATTTTGGAAGGATTTTGTTTGAATAGAGTGTAAATCTCTAGTCCCATGTATGGTTCCAGCCTCATATGGTATTGATCTATCTATATCTTGGATTCCAATAAGCCAAAAGAACCTACACAATATATGACAAATTCCAAATGACAACTTTTAATGTTAGTGTACATATACTTAAATGATAGAAGTTTGCAAATAACATTTTTTTTAAATTGACAATTAATATAAATAAATAAAAACATGTACATACCTGCGAACATATTTTAATTGTTGATTATAATCATGGCTTAGATGTAATTGACACCATTGGAAAACCTTTGCAGCTGAATGAAATCGCGCGGAAGAATGGTTCATTTGTCATCTTCGAAGTGCTCTTTTTACACATGCTCCTACACCATCATGTTCACCTTTTCCATGTCCAGTTTCAAAGAAATTCCAATGATGTTTAATGTTCATTGCTTTATGAAGTCGACATAACCAAAAAAATGATCGTAAAGATTTAAATTGTCCTGCACATCCATCCAACCATATCCAATGTTCATTGAATTTAACTTCATGTCTTTTTAATGATTCATAGAAAATATTTTCAATACAATGTTGAACAAAATGTGTATCATGTGTACGATCATCACTAATATAAAAATGATATCTTTAATCACATCTCGATTGTCGCATGTGCTTTCAATGCCATCAACATCGTGTTGAGAATGTCTATATAGAACATGGACAAATATTGAAACTTGGTCAGAATGATAGTATTCACTTTGTATCTCCTTTTGTGTAGCAAATGTGTAGTTTTCTGCAAAATCAACCACAGACAAAAATTGTTCCGGGTGGAAAATTTTCATGAGATTGTTTGAATTGAAGGTCTTCCATCATGCTCTATGTGAATGCTTGGTGTATTTATAAATTTCACTTTCAAAATTCTTCATAAAATCTGTCACACATATTTTATCTTCTCGCAAATAAATTCGCTAGGAATGTGCATCACTGGAACTTGTAGCATAATTGATGTATTCATATCTTCTCCAATCAACGGTTACATTTGACTAATCATTATCAATAGGATATTTATTGCGGAATAAAACTAGATTCCCACAATGATGACAATGTTTTCCATTCACACATTTCTTATTGTAAAATAGTTCATTGTGATCTCTCTCACATAGAATTTGAGATATGAATTCACGTATTGTGGTCGGAGGTGGTGAATTTGTCCAAAATAATTTAGCAAATTCAAGAAAAGTGTCGTAATATAATTCAAATTGCACATGATAACGACAACAATATGTGTCACGTATAGTAGGTCTAACATACCATGGTTTTTGTTGCGCAAATGTAGTGATTGACATATTAATTCCACGATGATCCTCCTTTAATTTATTGAACAATTGTACTTGTGTCATTTCCATTATATGTTTTGCATGGATTTCGTATTCATTTCGTGATACTCTTTGTCATATCACATCCCTTGAATTTGGTGAAAATCAAGCATGTGCCAACCAATATTTATGTACAATATCCTTAACACCTTCTCTCATTCTATCCTTGTAAGGTTGTCTACAAATAATTTCCCAACAAGCAAGTTCATCATTTTCATCTATTTGCATTTTGAATTTGTTATGTTTGTATATTGTCTTTCTTGAGGTTCCTATTGTTTTTTCTAGTTGTGTTGTCAAACGATTTTGTCTAGTACTAGCTGAAATAATTGCTATCCGAATTGCTCTACGTGCAGCTTTGGTATCTTTCTTCCTGGATTTTCTAAATTTTTGTATTGCATCACTTATATTTTCTATCACATTATGTTTCAATTTTGACTCTTTTGTCGCCTTGTGAATACCCAATAATGACGTAGCACCTCTTAACTTCTTGGACACTAATAAACATCTCAAAATTTGCGCTTGTCCTGCTATTGAATATTGTTTGAGAAAATCATCATAAATTTGCATAGCACGATATCGTGCAACATGTGTGGCTATTTTTTCTCCATATTTGTCTCAATCAATGTATTCTAACATTTCGTCATCAATGGTGAAAGAACCTATACATTAAGTTAAATATAATTTAACATATATCCAAAAATACAATTCATTATAAAAAATGAATTTGGAAAATACATGATATATACATACTAGGTCCAATTTCTTGTTCTTGAAACTTGATCTTCAATATTGACTTCATCAACATTAACATGTAAATCCCTATTTACATCTTCAACCATGATCTCTTCAGCTTCAATTTGTTCTTCTTATACTCTATTTTCAATATCCATTTCATCAACATTATCATGTAAATTTGTATATGCATCTTCAATAATTGTCTCTTTTGTTTGTGCAACCCTTGCATTTTTGGCATGATATCTGAGTCTTTATGTTTCCCTATGAGCATCATCATCATGTTTACGATCACTTTTTCTTTGGTGGTTTCTCTTACTACCATGATTGTTAATATGCAGAGGTTAAATTAAAGAATCATCACTTTATAGTAAAAAAATAAAAACTTAAGATTTAAAAACAGTTACTATGTTTTTTTTTTAGTCTTTCAACCATTTATAAAAACATGAACTGAAATTTACTTCACCTTATAAAAATACTGTAAGAGTCCTTTGAAGAAAAACTCCTTGGAAAGAAATTTCCTTTGAAAAAATCCCTTGAAAAGAAATAATAAATCTCCTTGGAAAGAAATTAAAAACTCCTTAGAAAGAAATCTCCTTTGAAGAAAAACTCTTTGGAAAGAAATAAGAACTCCTTGGAAATAAATCTCCTTTGAAAAAACCCCTTGGAAAAAAATAAAAACTCCTTGGAATAAAATAAAAACTCCTTGAAAAGAAATCTCCTTTGAAAAAACCCCTTGGAAAGAAATAAGAACTCCTTGAAAAAAAATCTCCTTTGAAAAAACCCCTTCAAAAATATTTTATACAGGCCTCTACGAAAAAAAAAAAGATGCGAAATAACGACTCCTTTAGTTTTATTTATACAATTTTAAATAATTTTAAATAATTTAATTTCTTTTTTTTTCTGGCTGACGAAAATTTTTTGCGTTTTTTTTTTGGCCGAATAACCGTTGTCAATTTTAACGGCCTGCTAACGGAAAATATTTATTTGGCCGAATAATTATTCGGTTGAATAATTATTCAGCCGAATAATATCTAAGACCTTAAAACAGTGTTGTTTTCAGGCTTCTCTATTTTCGAAAGGAAAAAACCATCTGTTACAGTGCAAATCGATTGTCGGAGTTAATACCATTAGTTTAATCAGTGAATCTACTCTCTATTGGTATAGATTTTGCTGTGTTTATGTGGGATCTAATAATTGTAATTATTTTTTTTTTGTTAACATGTGTCCATTTTGGTTTCATCAATTTCAAAATGAGGTGAAATGAACAATCCATAACTTTAAAAATACACCAAAAAAAAATTGAAAAAAATATGGTGTAGTTAATTGGAGTGTCTACTTCAAAGGGTATTCTTCGATGTTTTAGTTTTAGTAGAAATTGAGAGAAATGTCACGTCAAAACAAAAATGTTGAAAATCGACAAGCTTTCCCCATTGATCGAATTCAAAAAAATATAATAATTAGTATATAGATCCATTGGTTACAAAATTATAGTCATGCAGTAGTACATTTTGTTTAGATTGTCGTAACATATTTTGTTTTTACAAAACACAAGTTTAACAATGGTTTCAGCCTCCCCAAAAAACATGACTATTTTTCAGTCCCTTCATTTTATAAGAACATAGTGTCGAACATTTGCCAAATTGACATATCAAATCTCAATAAAAACAATGAATAGAAAGCTAACATAATTCTCTAAAAGTTTTCTTTTTACTGAAAAGTGAAATTCTAAACAAAAATATCACTTTTGTTCGCCCAAAGTTGAAAAACATGAAAAAATATGATTTATTTTCTCATAAGACCCCCCAAAATAGACACCCATCTTCATGGATTCACCCTATTAATATCTCTCATTTTGATTACAATAGAGTCTGTGGCCCAATTCCATAGTTAGGTAACTACAACTCATTTGCAATCCAATCTAGGTCAACTACCCAATGCAGTTGTTAGGGCAATGACAATAATAACACAGTTGTACTAGACCCTGCTTCCCATTGCAACAGTTAGGTTAACCACATAAACTTAATACAATTTTACTAGAATTTGCTTCCTAATGCAATAGTTAAGTTAACCATGCAATATAATAATTTACTTCAACATTCCAAATTCGTAATAGTAATAACCAGAACATAATTCATATCAATCAAGAATTACTTATTTCCAGTTCTTTATAGCACCAAAGGTTTACTACTATTTATATCATAGTTTGGTATTATTATTTTTATTACTTTCATCATAGGATCAATTCACATTTTTTCAGATCTAACATACAACTAGGTATTACTTAGATCAACAAATACCACATAAATTCAAATATATAGAACATACATTTCATATTTTATCTTCTAGATAATCCATCTGATTTAAACATAGATGCAGGCATAAACCATCATAACATTAGCACATATAGATTCAGAATCCATAACTTAAAACACAAATATATGGAGTACAAGGAGCTCATTTGTTCCAAGTTTTGTTGATCAAACTGCAACTACTATGGGGATTTAACCAATCCACCCAACTGTAGATCTGTAGGAAAATTCAGTCTTAGTTGAGTTGAGTCGTGGTCTCTATATGGATACTTTTTAGGAATTCTTACAATTTCACAGTTCTTCTAGTTTAGCAGATCTGGAATCCAGCTTAGGGTCTCCAGCTTAGCCAATATCACCTTACCAATGTATGTGGTTCAGTCCAGGCAGTACTCTTTCCAACCAATAGTCAGTACTCCAACCTATATAGACAATATTACTGGAAACCAACACCTAATACGCCATCCTATAAAGACAATAATGTTGTTACCAATACCCAGGTAGTCCTCCTACCAGCTGGTACAAAGCACCTCGGGGCTCACACTCTATGGATATTGATATTTTCAACCATGACTATAATTGGTTCTAATCATCTACACGTATATAAGAAAAGCTATCTCTCTCCCCTTAAACTGTCAATTTTTTTGTTCATTACAACTTCTTTATTCTTTCAGCTTTCATATTTCTCTTTTCTTCAGTTCTTCATATTTATTCTCTTTGATGTATATTGCTCTTCTTTCACCAAGCGAATTAACCCCTTGACATTATTTTTCCCCTCCATTTTTAGAAGAGGCATTTACTATTCTTATTCCATTTCTTAGGTGATGTCACCTGTGTAGGAGTTACAATTCTAGAAGAGTCTCTTCATCTTCTTTCTATTCTCTTCTTATTCACTTTATTTACTTTCTTTTTTATTTATATTTCAGTTTAATTCATTTTTTGTTTATCCTTCTTAATTCTTTATGTTTACCTTAATTCTTTCCCAAAATAGACCGGGTCCCCTCATCCATTGATCAGCCCCCACAACATAAGAATATTTTTAACATAGTTCAATAAACAAACCAAATACATAGCACTATCAATTATAGAGCTCCATTGTTTACAATACTAAGCTGCATATAGGGGTTAGCATTCTAGGGTATTACATTAACCTAGAAAATATAATCATGATACTAAAAAACTAGAAAATAAGCAAATATAAAAGGGGAATTAACATAGTGTAGAATATAAAAATATTTTAAAGTTTATAAATTTTAATCAAGATCAAGTGTGGCTCGGTGGGGATAAAGTGTACACTTGTCAACCCTAGATCTCTCCTCAACCTTATCCCTCATTTTAATGTGTCATCCACTAGAGAGGGACTTTATCTCAAGAAGGTTAGTCCATCTAGTTTTTGTCACAACAATATATCTCTCAAAGGTTTTTTTTTGTGGAATAAAATAAGACTCATGGGTAATACTGAAAGTTGTGGGCCATTATCAAGTTTACGTGGTTTTCCAAGTTGCGGGGAAGCACATTTATTCACAAAAGGATGATTGGGAACCATGTATTCAATTGCATTCTCAAGCACTCAACCTAAGTAGGAATAGGAATGCTACTCCGCAACCTCTCTCGATAGTACACATGGCACACCTCTTCATACATTCCAAGTAGCCATATATAAGATTAATTAGCAACATTTTTCATGTCTCTACGTAGATCTAGACACGCATATCAAATAACATTGTCAAAGGAAATACCAAATTATAATGAGGTAATTCAACATAATATTGAAATTGAAACATCGGTCTCCTAACCCCAACTTGGTTCCATGGAACTTGACTCACCCTAGAGTCCTTGTACATGTATGCTTCCCTCTCACACTTAGCAATTCATCAGTAGCATTGCAATGTATATATATATATATATATATATATATATAAGTTCAATCATGCATGTTATATGTATCCACCATAAAATCAACTCATATGTCAATGGCACCCAATCAAAATATCCAATATCATCAAGCAAGTAGGTCTCAACATGTTAAAGATTCAGACATAATAATCGTATCAAACAATAATAAAAAATACCATATAATCCAAAGATAGTTTGAGCATAAGTTTAACGTAAAAGTATAAATCCACAAAATCGGGTTCAAACCAGGGAAAGTGGATAGATAGATTTTCCCTTCTTTTTTTTCAGCGAAAAAAAGCGTACTATTGCTATTTATAGAAATAAATCAAATAGTACAACAATAGTCCAGTGTAGATTCTTATCTGCTATAGCTTCCGAAATATTAGTTATTACAAAATTTTCCCCATATCAAAAAAACTGATATTTCTGCCTCTTACAACAGCCAACCAAAAAATGGATACAAACAGCAAGAAGATGACCATCAATCCAGAAAATAAACAGAACCCTGAGTTTCGACCTTGGAATCCAGAAATTCCTCCCATATTAGCAATCCTTCTTCATCTTTTGGGGCTTGTTTAGAAAGCTTATCAGCCATAGAGTTGTTCTCCCGATATATATGATGCAATGACATAACTGGACAGTGATTGATTTCACTTCGAATTCTGTTACACCAATGAATTAAAGAGGTAACCTGTAGCTTGTAATCACCCCTGGCCCATTTTATAGTGACTCGGGAGTCACCAAAAACTTTAACTTTCACCAACCCAAATATATTTGCCACTCTAATGACAATCCATAAAGCGAGGATTTTTGCCTTCATGTTAGTTCCTCTACCACATTTAAGACGGAGAGTAAAGTAATGATCTTGATTTAAAAATATAACCCCACCTGTTGCGCAATGGCCCAATGATGCAGCACCACAAAAAATAGAATCGGCCTATCCACCTGATAATTTAAAAGACCCGCCTTCCTCTGTTTTGTATGAACCTGCTTCCTTTGGTAAATAGAAAATAGCTTCAAAATGGTGTTATATGCTATCAAAGCGAACAAAAAAAGGAAGGGAATCAAAGGATTTATAGGAATTAATCCATCTATGCATACTGTAAATGACATCAAATTCTCCCCAATTCTGCTCAATCTTAAATGTATTGCACACCTTACACCATAATTCCTTGGAAAATTCGCAATCCATAAACATATGAACTATACTTTCAGCATTAGCTTTGCACATAATACAAATGCTTGGTCCAATCCAGCCCTTCAATACGAGATTGTCCCATGTTTTCAAATTATTCTGAAATACAAACCACATAAAACATTTAAACTTTAGGGGAATCTTCCACTGCCAGATAGCTTTATACCACCAATGTTTCGGGAAAATACATTTTCTCCTAATGATGGATCTATAAGTAGATTTTGTTGTCACAACACCTGAGTTTTCATTCCCCGTCCATATAATTTTATAACAAACCTGAGAAGCACGACACCCAGCATCATTTAAGGACTGAAGATATTTATCCCACTTAGTGGCAATACCTCCAACCATCCCAAAATCCTTTGCATTATACCAATAAACATTGACATTCTTCTTGATAATACTCTCTAGAGTAATACCCAAATCTTCTTACATAAAGCAAAACATCATTGGACAAACTATACGAATCCTCCAACCCCACAATAGGATCCACTCCTATTGATATTTCTTTACCATCGCCCACCTACCAGCTTAAATCCTTTGCTAACCATTTATAAACCTTTAAGAAACCATTCCAAATAGGCGAAACCCCTCTGGTCTTTTTTCCAGAAAATCTAAACCAATTGTTGATTTTCATCTTGATATATTTTATATGCAACACTTCAAACCACAGTGTGTTTCCAAATAGCCCTCGCCAAAAGCTTTTAAGTCTCAAAGCCTCACTGAAGCCGTGCTATATGGATCGAGCATGGTCACAAAAATTCAAAATTCTTCCATTCATATGTTTCCTTTAGAAGGAACCTTAACACTATCTGGAGCATTGATGATGGTTCCATAAATTTGGTCTCGGGAGAAAAGATGCTACAAGAGGTGGCAAAAGATTATTTTTGTAATATTTATACAGACCCGAAGGAGTGTGATCTGGGTGATCAACTAAAGGTTGCGAAACTATATCCCAGATTCTGTGATTTTAGTAACTCTCAGGATCTGGTGAAGGAAGTTACCTTAGAAGAGGTTGAGGAGATTTTGAAATTATTTGCGAAGGAGAAGATCCCTAGGCCCGATGGGCAAACAGTGGAGCTATTTATCCACTTTTTTGATATAATGGAAGATGATATCCTGAGCATGGTAGAATTTTCAAGGAAATCTGGCCACATTTCTGGTGCACTAAATGCTACATTTCTCACCCTAATTCAAAAATCTAATGATCCAAAACATTTTGGGGATTATATACCTATTGCATTATGTAATTTGGCCTATAAAATTGTGTCCAAGATTATTGCTATGCGTTTGAATCCTATCTTGTCTAGGTTTATATCTAAGAAGCAGTTTGGCTTTTTGGAAGATAAACAGATTTTAGATGCAGTGGGTATAACACGGGAGCTTCTTCATTCTATTAAGACCTGTTGATGCCCCGAAGATTGCAGCATCAAGCAGAAAGGGATTCTCCCCGGTAGACTATCCCAATTATATTGTCCACCGTTTGGTATGGGGAATCCGTCCGATTAGCGGTTCTAGCAACCGTCAGATTTGCTTTCTTTTACACTGGTTATGGCTCGATCCACCGTTCTTTTTTCATTTTATTGTTAAAATGATATGCAAGTGCCTAAGCTACTTTAATCTAAATGCAAAGCTTAAAACAAATCTGTATCTAAGACTGAAATAAATATAATCTATCCTTGCAAGGAGCAAAACTGCAAATATAAGTAATGTGCTGAAAGAAAGATCTACAGATCAACAGATAGCCATTAAACCATGAAGATACAGCTACAGCAAAAGGCAAAAGATATTAAAAGATAGCTTCCAATTTACATACAACGCATTCCATTACTCATGTAGGAGAAAAATCATTTGCACAGGAAACAGTAAGATCATTCAATACATAGAAATAATTCAAGACAGCAAAGAAAGATCTCACTGTAGAATATGAAAGTCACAAGAATAATCCAGCATGCATCCAACATCCATTTCCATGCAAAAGACATCCTCTCGAGGCTCTTATTAGGAAAAATTCATTTTCTTGGAGCAAGTGCAAGATAGCTCGTACAAGTTAAGAAAATCCTTTTCCCTCCCAAAAGTCCCCTTTACACTATTCCCTATGCCTCTATTTATATCTTTACAAAATGCTTCTTGGGCTGCCACCTGGCTCTTACACTTGTCCTTTCAAGACTTTTCCCATATATAACAAATCGTGGCCTTTTTCTTATAACAGAAAATTTCTCAAAAGTAGAAAAGGACAGTTGTCTAGTGACCCTACGTTCTAAACACAGGGAAAACAGATCAAAATAAGAACAACGCATTATGACTAGCGTGTTCATCCTTGAGGAGGCGCTTCTGTTGGGAGCGAGGTGCTTATGCTGGCTGCTACTGCTGCTGCTGCTTTCTTTTCCTCTTCTGCAATGTAACTGAACCAGATACCAGTGTATCTGACAACCACATTTGCTGGTGAAGGGAGCAAGATCTTCTGGGAAGTCACATGCTTACCAAGCTCTGCTTCAATACCATGAATTTCTGCAATTACTGCTTGGTGGATTTCTTTAAGCAAATGACTGTATACTGATGATAGCCCAATATAGTGATGGAGATCATCAGTGGCTAGGACATCAATCTTCTTTACATATTCTATTTGAATGCTTAGCTCTTCCTTCAAGTCTGATAAATGTTGCTCTTTGTTCGAAAACTCATCGAGGGACTGAGGAAACATCAGCTTGCATTTATCATGCACTTCATGGATTTTTTGATACAGGCTGTTACTTTTCTCAATTGTTCGCTGGATCTTAGCCATCAACTTGAGGTCACAGTTCCTACAAAATTCCATAAGGGCTACATCTTCTTTAAAATCATCTACCGACTTGAATGGGAGATGCTTGGGGGAATCAACTTTCCCTTCTCTCCATTCCATCTGGCTCAGGATGTTTGCTTTAACCCGAGTGTATTTTCCCTTAATCCTATTGGCCTCTGCATTGACTTCTTTCAATCTAACCATCATGGCTTTGATCCTACACACTTCCTCAGTAATCAGCTCCTGTGTGGCATGCATTTGCCTCAGAATGTCACAGGACAACTCATGAAAGGGAGACATATCTATCGCTCTGCTTTCTTCCTGCTCTAATTGTTCAACCATTGCCTGCTTATCTGCTTCCAGATGAAAAACTCTAGCTTCGGAATCGTTCTTTTCCGCTTCTAGAACCATCATCTGGATTTCCAGGTGCTCCTTTTCTTCTTCTAAATGGCGATACTTATCTGACAACTCCTTGTGATCAACAGACAGATGATTATATTTATTCACTACAAGATCCCTGTAAGCTTGCTCATTAGCCACAATATGCTGCAGCATGCGAGCTCTCCTCTTTGTTGACTCAAATTCTCTGACCATATCGACCACATTGTCCTTTGTTGCTTTTGTTGCTGACACAGTGGCAGATGCCATGGCTATGGGAGCCTTATTTGTATTCTGCATCACCGTGGTCTCCCGCTGGGTGACAATATCTCCTTGGAAGAGTCTCTTTATCCTCTCTTCTGACTTCAAGACCGCCGCCTTCCTCTTCTTATAATACACAAATTCATCCCATCGAGACATAGTATGATCTTCTGATGGGGTGTAAGGGATGATCGGGAGATCTCTTACATGTGCTTCTGTCTCTATGGGTGGGGTCTGCACTACTTGAGATGTGTCTGTTTCCACATTTTGGGTGTCGGAGCCACCTACTTGAGATGTGTCTGTTTCCACATTCTGCGTGTCGGAGACACCTGCCTGAGATGTGTCTGTTTCCATATATTGGGTGCCGGAGCCACCTGCCTAGGCATCTTCATTGGTCTTAAGCTCTTCCTCCACCTTTTGTTCCTCTTCAATTTTACGTCTTCCTTATTCTTCTTCAGCTTGCTGCTGATTTTCACTTTCCTCCCTCTGCTCTCGTTCTTCTGCTTCCTTCTGTTGCCTTGCCTCTTCAGCTTCTCTCTGCAACCTTTCCTCTTCGGCTTCTCTCTACAACGTTGCTTCTTCAGCTTCTCTTTGCAACCTTGCTTCTTCAGCTTCCTGTTGCAGTCTTGCTTCTTCTGCTTCCTATTGCAGTCTTGCTCCTTCTTTCAATCTTTGTTCTTCACGGGCCAAGGCCTCAGCTGCTTCCCTTTCTTTCTGCAGACTGGCTTCTCGGGCTGAGGCAGAGCTAGAGCTAGCTCCACTGCCGTGACAACAAATTTGCAACTCAGTCATGTTGATGATGCCTCTAAACACTTCTTCCTCTGCATCATAGTAATGAGCATACTCAAAATGAGCATATACCTCCTTGCAATGCTCGGCAACCTTGCTCCACCTGTCATTTCTTTGGAAGATCACCTCACCGAAGTGAAAGCTTTCAACTCTTGAATGTATTCTTCGGCTGTTGCAACCCATGAGAATTTAGAGGCTCCTATGCAAAAAGGCAAAGGAGGGAAGGAAGCTTTATGTTGCTTGTTAAGTACTCCTCCTATTCCATCAAGGAAAACTTGCCTGACTGCTTCCTTGAGGACTACATAATCAGTAGCGTATTTTGGAAAAATGTATGGTGCTTTGGTACCTCCAAACATCCTGATGTAGGTGCCCTGTTCTGAGAAGTAAAAATTGCCATAGTTTTCCAGGACCTCCATGGCATTTTCTGATAGACAATTGGGCTCTTCCTTGAACATATGTTCATACAGAGGCATAATGAACTCTTCGCATATGAGCTTGTAGTTTGATCTGTAATTTTGAGCCCAAATTATTTTATAGGCAGTGTAGACCAGGGTGTTGGCCTGATCCCACGTGCAACCTAGCCTGGGGAAAGAGAGTTTGGCCAAAATGCAGTCAATAAGATATGAAGACATGTAGAATTCTGACTTTTTTAAGGCCAAACCTTCTCTAGTTGTAGCCACTGTGGATGCCAAACTATCCAAAAGAATAGTAGCCCAATCAGACACAGTTCCTTTGAATGCTATGAAGTGGATGATGGGAGCCCACTGTATCCTATATACAGTACCATCGGGCATGCTGAAAATTCTGCATAACATCAAGGCAATTAGTCTAAAAGTAGGTCTTAGGCTCTGAACGTCATATTCATCATTATCTCTCTTCCTCAGCTGCTTTCCTGTGACCAATAGCCTTTTAGCCATCTCGATATTATTCATCTTTCCCAACCATTCATCGTTTAGAGCTTGCTGGGGACGTGAGAATTTGTAGGCTGCTGCAATATAAGCTGGATGGAATGAAGCAAAAGGCTCTCCCCTTCTATCATGCAACACTCTTGTTTGTGGGTTGGCATGTTCTAGTATCCATCCGATCACTTCAGAGCACAGGAACAATTCAGGGCGAGTAGAAGCCCTGGCTATGCCAGAAGTTCTGATGTTGAGGTAGATTTGTTCTTCCTCCAATAACACGTCTGGGATATCCTGGTCCCTGATTATCCGGTAAACATCTCCCCAACGGACCTCGGGAGGAACGCCGGTGGTACACTTAGTGTCTTGGAAAATTGTTTCCGTCCTTATTTGCACTGGTTCTGGTTCCATCACTTTAGCTTTCTTTCTACCACCTTTTGGCATTGTGGCTTAACCCTGTCAGCAACCAAATGTGAATTATTATAAAATTGTAACACATTATGAGAGTGTAACATAAAGTAGGACAATTTTAGCATGCTAATGATAAATATAGACAAAATTATAAAGTTGCATGCTGGGGAAGCAAACTAAACATAGATCATTCCAGAAAACAAAATATGGTCCTCAAACTTGATTATTCTAGGGAGACAATGCCTGGTTAGGAACTTTTGGAATGCTTCCAAAAAAGTAAGCATACGACGTGTAAAACCCACTTCCTTCCTAGTCCTTGGAGATAGGATGTCCTCCATCATGGTACTTCTAATGGCCAATGGTAGGCTGGCCTGGAGTGGAAAATCCTATGAGGAAAATGAAAACAAGAAACCGTTTTCCACAATCGTTAACTGAGCCGAACAGGTGAGTGGTTGAGTATCTCAACCGACTACTACTGACGCTGATGATACTTGAGAAGTGGTATGCAGTTGGTATAAAATTTGGGTTTGAGTAAATCTGGGTAGGAGTACGACCGAAATGCAGCTGGTGGAAAAAAACAAGCTCGAACGACTCAGAGACAAAGGGCCAACTGGGAACGACTTGGTCATGGCTACGACTCCTAGTTGGAAACAATGAGAAACTTATGGGGCCACGACGGTCGTAAATTCTTTAAACGATACATGCTACCAGTGCCTACCGGCCACATTATGAAATAGGAAAACACCCAAGAAATCTCAACGTAGAGATAAGACAAAGATAACGGTTAAAAATCTTACCTGGAGATGAAACAGTGGTGGAGTGAGGTCGACACGGTGGTGAATACGCTGAGCTGGAGCAACGCACTCTCCCAAATTGCGTGCTTTGAATAAAAAACTAACAATGGGAACAATGAATCCCACCACCCTTATATAAGGTTTGACACGTGCGAGCATTTAAACGGGTAGGTGACGACTTTAAAATGGAGTTAAATGCTCTTACAACGCGGTCTTTTCAAGCCAACTTGGCATTTAAGCGCGACCATCGGCTGCGGCAAGGACTCACAAGTTTCATCCGCAGTTGCGGCCAGAACTCATGAGTTCCTATCGAAAGGTGGGAGACTTGGTGAGGCATTTGCTTGTTGCGGTAGAGATGAAAAAGACGCTTCGCAGTGGCGAAAAATTTTGGCGAGTCGTTCCGACGTTTCGGGAGCACTTTGTGAGTTCTTCCGAAATTTTATCGCGGTCGGTTTTGCCGAGTTGTCCCGAAGTTGCGGAAAGACTCAATAAGTCCTTCCAGGATTGACGAATGACTTTGTTAAGTCTTTTCCGAAATATGAACGGTCGAGTAACCTGGGGAAAAGAACAACTTACTGCGGCAATACTTAGCGAAAGCTTCTGCAATTTCGGGAGAGAATCCCAAGTTCTTCCGCAGTTTCGGGCGAGCTTGCTGAGTTCATCCGCAGTTTTGGGAGAGAATCTCAAGTTGTTCCTTTGTTTCGGGCGAGAATTTTGAGTTCTTCCCAAACTTCAGAAACGCTAAGTGTTTTCGCTGTTTCGGGGAGCAACTTTAAGTCCTTCCGCAGTTTCGGGAGAGAATCCTAAGTTCATTCGCAGTTTCGGGAGAGAAATTTGAGTTCTTCCGCAGTTTTGGGAAAGAGTTGTGAGTTTTGACTTAGAAGAAAAACTTCATTTTTTTAAAGCAGATTCCTCAGTTAAAACAAAACTAAGTCCAAAAATTTTTCAAAGGAGACTTGACCTTTTTTAGGCAGTCTTTCTAGGAAAATGAAAGGAGGGGCCTCAATATCTACAAAAAATTTTGGGGGGGATGTTGCTGCAACAACAATTGGCGAGTCGCTGGTGAACACAGATCTCTGCAAAAATCCCTCTCGTTGATCCAAGACCTTCTTAAAAGCTATCCATCTTATATGCAATATTCAGCTGAGCACTCGAATCTCGACGAAGGAAGAAGTCATTTTATCTGCTTGCTATTGGGGAAAGGGGAGCTTTGATGAAGACATCTTTAAAACTTTCAAAGGGCCAACATATGGGGTTCATTTTTAGAAGATTCATCTTTCAGATTGCTACTGCTATCGGACTCCATAGGATTTGCAACACCTTCTCATGGACACTATTGCTCTTGTTCCTCATTCCCATGCCGCCTGCATCCCTTTTGGATGTTTATACATTTGACAACTTTGTTGTTTGGGCCTTCCAGAAATATTTTCTTTAAACATGATCTTTGATTTTGGCTCGTCAATCCATAATGTCCTTTTGTGTGAGTGAGAGATTTTATTGATTTGATCAAACCTCACGGACGGAGAGGAGCCTAGCTTGAGCTGAGTCTTTTGGACAGCTTTCTTGACTTATACGCTTTGCTTTTGTCTCAGCCATGCTTCAATTGAGGCAAGAATCTCTTGAAAACAGACCCTTGATTATAAGCCATTTTGGCTGTTAGATTTGCAGCATAGAGTCATTTCAATACCCTATGCCCTCGAGATGTGCTACTCTTCGTGGGTCCAACTTCAATGCCCTTCTTGAGATGCCTTTAAGTGTGAGAGTGGATGGAGCCCGAAGATAGTAATAAAGATAGGCATAGATCTCTGCTACTTAAACAAGGGTTAGAGTAACTAACAGAATAGGCTTCCTTCCTTCTGGAGAACGTTCAACAAGAGCAAAATACATAGATAAACTTTCATTTGAGGGTATTTTCGGCTTCATGAGTTGTGAGATTTATTCGAGAGATCTATCTTGATGAGAAACCCGACCGCGGGTGCTTTCAGAAAACAAACTTTGTACAAAAGGTTCAAATGCTGAGAAAAGAAACAAGATAGCTGAAAACAATGAAAACAAAGGGCTAAAGCAACATAAAAGAAAAGTTTTATTTATGTACAGAAAGTCTCAGTGAGACTGCGCAAAGTATTGTTTCAAGGCGAGGCCATTGAAAGGAAGGGTTACTTCCTCTCCCTGGAGGTCTGTCAGCTTATAAGTGGATGGGCCGAGCTTTGCTGAAATTTGGTAAGGGCCTATCCATAATTGTTGGAATTTCGTGTGCATCCCCTTGCCTTCATGATTATGGTCCCATTTCAGGACTAAATCCCCAACTTCAAAACTCCTTTTACTGGAATTCCTCTTATCGAACCATCTTTTGACTATGTTTTGGTGCTGATGGAATTGGTCTTTAGCTTTCTGTCGGGCTTCTTCAAGTCGAAGCAAGGTATTGATCCTGGATTGTATGACTTGGCTACCAAACCCTTGAGAGGCTTGGGACAACTGTAAGGATGGAAGCAAGATGTTGGGAGGGAGAATGGCTTCCTTGCCATAGACAAGAGTGTAAGGGGAAACCCCTAATGCGTTCTTTGGAGTCACTCTATCTGCCCATAAGGCATTTGGGAGAGCTATATGCCAACTTCGTTGATTTTCTATCATAGTCTTCTTGAGAATTCGAATGAGGTTTTTGTTTGAAGATTCAGCTAATCCGTTTCCTTGAGGGTAATAATTGGCTGAATAATGCAGTTTGATTCCCCATTCATAAACAAATTCATTTATCTTAAAAGACGAGAAATAGGGAGCATTATCAAAAACAAGGGAAATTGGAACCCCAAACCTGGTTATGATGTTTTCTTTCAAGAAATTGATGACTGTATCTTCATTGATCTTGCGCAACGGGATAGCCTCCGTCCATCTGGTGAAGTAGTCGGTATCCGTCAGGATGTATCGATGTTGTAAAGAAGAATTTGGGTTTATCTCTCCGATAACATCTATGCCCCATTGTTCAAAAGGTTCAGAGATAATAACCGGCTGCAAAGGTCCTGCTGCCTTAGGTAATTTCCCAGCACTTCTTTGGCATATATCACAGTTCCGTGCATACGCATGGGCATATCGGAATAGAGTGGGACAATAATATCCAGCTCTAAGTATCTTGTCATTTGTTGTCTCCCCTAAATAATGTCCACCAACGAGACCATCGTGTAATTCTTTAACAACTTTACTTGCATCTTCCTTTTCTAGACATCTAAGAAAAATTCCATCGTAATTTTTTTCTGAAAAGTATCCCATCAATGATTTGATAAGCTGCTGACTTCAAACGGAGCGCCCTTATTTGCTTAGAGCTCCAGTGCTCAGGTAGGTATCCTTGCTGTAAATAATGCACCAGATCCCTATACCATGATTGAGGAGCTATAAAGATAGGACATACTTCAACTGAGTTTAGCTCAGCTTCATTTTTCCAATGTTGCTCTTCATCAGCCGGATTTTCTGTAAGCAATTTGCACAGGCCTTGTCCTTCGATGATAGTGGCCGGTTTAAATTCTAAGTCATATTCTTGAAGAGCTGTGACCCAGTTTCCCCTCCTTTCTCCTAATTCCTTTTGAACGAATAGGGATCTAACAGCTAGGTGGGGAACTATAACTTTAGTCCTGTTCTTAAGAATATATGGCCTGAACTGTTTGACTTCTTTGAAGACAGCATACGCATGCTTGTCGACAACGGGATAATTTAGTTCATCCCACCACAGACCAGTGCTCATAAACGAGATTGGGTACTCGTCCCCTAGTTCCACCTTTTGCATGAGCACAGCCGCAAAAGAGTCATCTGAAGCAAAGGTATATAGGATAAAATCCTTGTCAAAATCTGGGCTTCTTAAGGAATGAGCTTTAGCTATGGCTGCCTTAATGTCTCTGAACGCATCCTTTTCTAAATATGTCCACTTGAACTGTATGCTTTGTTTGACCATTTGTTGTAAAGGTTTAACAATTTGTGCGAAATCCGGAAAAAACCTTCGGATGAAATTGATAGTGCCCATAAAGGACTGCATGGATTTCTTGTTATGAGGCATTGGAATTCTATTGATGACTTGTACTCTTTCCTGATCTATTGATACTCCTCTTTTGGAAATGATATGGCCCAATAGTTTACCTTCGGGAACAACAAACACACTCTTCTTGGGATTCAATGAGATACCATATTTCTGACAACAATCAAAAATATGTTTCAAATGAACAACATGGTCTTCCCTTTTCTTCGAAAAAATGGTCACATCATCTAGATAGACAACAACACAATGACCACCCAGTCCTCGGAAGGCGATATCCATTGCTCGCTGGAATGTAGCTCCTACGTTTATTAGGCCGAATGGCATCCTTCTATATGCAAAAGTTCCCCACTTAGTGCGGAAAGTAGTCTTAAGACGATCTTCCTCGGCTACTAATACTTGATTGTAACCAGAGAAACCATCGAGAAGGGAAAAAAGTTCAGATCCTGACACCATTTGAAGAATTTCTTCCATTGAAGGGATGGGATAGTTGTCTTTATCTGAAGCTTTGTTTAAATTTCTAAAGTCCACACATAGTCTTATCTCTCCTGACTTCTTTCTCACGGGAACCAAGTTAGCAACGCACTCAAAATGCCGGACCTTAAAGATTATTTTAGCGTCCAGTAGCTTCTTCAATTCCTTTTGAATCAGAGGTTCCATAGTAGGATGCATCCTTCTTAATTACTGTTGAAATGGCTTGACACCCGCTTTCATTGGTATGACATGCTGAATAATGCAGACGTCATATGTTTTCAGATCCTCATAAGTCCATGCAAAAACATCCTTATATTGTCGAAAAAGTTTGATGAACCTATCTCTTTCTCTTGGTGAACAACATTTGCCAAGGTTAACAAATTTTGGTTCAGCCTCGGTGCCCAAATTAACTAACTCATGCTGCATTGATGAACTGTTGGTTTTGGTATTCACTGGCCTTTTGAACTTACGTTGAAGATCAAACAGCATTTCGTGTGACCTTACCCCTTTGGGGATGAAATTTCCTTTAGTTGCATCCTTCTTTTGTAAATCAGAATCATGTTCTTCTTCATCTATCACAGGTACTTGGAAAATTTCTTCGTTCATTAGAAAACTAATAATCTATTCGTCATCATCGAAGACCCTGAAGTTTGTGACATTGTTAGGGACAGAAGGCCTGAAAATTAATTCAATTGAGCATTTGTTATTAGTTGGCACCAATCTAGAAGCGGATGTTGCTAACAAATCAGCTGCAGAATTTTGCAATCTAGGAATAGACTTTATATTGAAAGCATCAAAATGCATAATTAAATCCCATACCTCAGCCTGATAACCTTTCAAATGAGGTGAGAGACAGTGAATGGTATCTCTTACCTGTCTCACAACTATTTCTGAGTCACCAAAAACCTTCAGGTATTTAACATTTAAACTGATGGCCTTCTTTAATCCGTGTACCAAAGCTTCATATTCAGCAGTGTTGTTAGTACAATCAAATTCTAACCTACAGGACAAAAAATACTTATTTCTTTCTGGATCCATCAGAACACAATCGGCTCCGCATCCTTCCAAAGTTTTAGAACCGTCAAAGTATAATGTCCAAAACAAATCTTTTTATTCAGCTAAGTTAGTATCTCTATGATCTAAGTCAGTGACTAAACTAACTATATTACATTCAATATCATCAGTCCGAGAATGAAGGAGATCGGACTGTTCATCTGATTCATGGCTGATAGTTTCAGACTGATAATTACCCGGATCAATTTCTAAGAAATAATTCCGCAGAACTGAGGATGAGAAGGTTACAACCTCATTCTTTCCCTCTAGTTGAGTTACATTTTGTTTCATGTGCGGTTCTCTCAGGACCTTGATCTGATTCTATCTATTTTGATAAGGCAACCACAAATGAGACCAATCAGTTGCAAAGTAACCATTCAGCTTTGTGGACCAGTCCCTACTTACGATCAAACCATAGGCCCCAGGAATATCAACTACCATTATGTCAATAAACTGACAGAATTTAGAGTCGGCTGACAATCTAATGAGGACATCTTTCATTTCTCCAATAACTTTGACAGCAGTTCTATCTAACTGAATAATTTGGGTAGGAGATGGAATAGGTTGCCCATTAATTTTTTTACAAATTGACAGTGGCATGACATTTGAAGATGCTCCGGAATCTACCAGACAATTGTGAACATTATGATTGAAAATTTCATAGGTTAACAGGAATGGTAATGTCTGAGATTTAGATTTCCCACCGATACTAGCCTCATTAATTTCAGGATCTTCTTGAGTATCTGTTAATGGAGTGCTGGGCTAGGATTGTAGAGCATGCAGCAACTTATCTCATTGCTGAGGCAAACTGCACATATCGAATATTGATACATTTGCTTTTACTTTCTTTATATCCTCAATAATGTCATATCCTATATCAGATTCTTTTCCAATTCTAGTCGGATGGTCTGTTTTATTCATTGTGACCTTCAGTTGTTGAATTGTGGTGTCAATGCTTAGCTGCTTGGCCGCTGTTGGGTTAGCTTTAGGTTGCGGTGGAATGATTGCTATATGTCTTCTAGGTAGTTCTTTCGAAATTTTAAGCTTGGAAATAGTCAAGTTTGGCACAGGATCTGAGATGGGACCTTTACTGCAAGTGTTAATGTTCACAGTAGAGGTTGAGCCTTCCACGGGATCTTCTTCTACCAATTCAGTTAAAGGTACCCAATCCCATAGCACCATAGTGGTGTCTGGAGGCGGTTCCTCTACCTTAGGGCTTGATTCCTCTAGAGGATCATCTTGATCTGGAATCTGTGAATCCAGCATTTGGTTCATGACTAAACTCATAGAGTTAATCCATTGTGGGTAGCTCTTTTTGGAGTGCGGTTCTTGATGAAAGGTGCAGAAATTTTCCATCCCTATTTCATTGAGATTTAAAATAGGGGAAGTTTTCATAGGTGTATGAGGTTGATCGTTGTCTTCTCTCTTCGTGTAAAATGGCTTGAAAGGTTTCCTAGATGTACTAGCAGCTTTATCTTTCTCAAGATCTACAATTTTATTGGACAACTTCTGCATCATCTTAACTACGTTCTCCATGTCTGCTGATGACTCTTCTTTATTTCTGGTGAGCAGCAAGGTTTTTTTACTAGCTGCTGGTTTTGTTTCTGCATCTAAGGCATGTTTAGCAATGCTATCCGCTTCTTCTTCCACCTTTCTAGATTCTTCAAAATTTTCTATCAAGGTGGTTTTCTTAGATCTTTTAATGAACATTGCTATGGGTCCTTCAAGAGTTGTTGTATAATATTCAACCAGAGATTCCTCTGCTGGTTTATTTGCTTCGCTGAAATTATTTAAGAGTGTTGTGAACCTTTGGTTGAAGTCTTGAACCTTTTCTTTCTTTTCCATTCTCATGGACAATAATTCTTTCATGAGCGTAGCTACAGTCTTTTGGTTTCCATATTTCTTTAAGAAACATTTTTCAAATTCATCCTAGCTTGAGATCGAGCTAGGTTGTAAGCTAAAATACCAGGAAGAGACTTTCGGCTCAAATGTGTATGGAAAAAGCCTACAAACTACATCTTCATGCTGTACATTTAAAAGATTCAGGGCTAAATAAAATCTCTTGAGATGATCTTCAGCGGAAATGGCTTTCCCTGGGTCGAATTTAGGCAAGACCTTCTCTGGATTTTTAGGCAGATTGTGGAATGGCCCAGCTAGATTCAATGCTCCCCTCGCTCTTCAAGTAGGTACAACCATGTCTCTATGTGGAGAATCAGATGGAGAATTGTGTGATGAATTCAATGGAGTGTTCTTTGGAGTAATAAGTTCTCCAAGACTTTCTTGATCTGAAATATTTTCTGGGTTTTCAAGATCGACTTTGTTCAGGGGATCTGCAATTTCTTCCAAGGTTAAATTCACAAGTTCTTCAAAATTCTGCACAAGAATCGAATCACGGGTGTACTGTCGTTCTTTTCTAGGAGAACTTTTCCTAGGGAGGAAATTTACTGCGTTTAAACCACCTAGTTGTCTAACATAAGACCATGTATGTCTCCTTAAATATTCTATTTCTGCAAAAGGCACAGCATACAATACTTCTTGAGGTTCATAATCAGAGATGAGGTTTTCTTTATTTGCTACTTCAAGATTTGGGCTGTCTAGGATTCCTGTTTTAAGCGGGTTTTCAGTAACATTTTTGACAGTGGGAGATTTTCCTTTATCAGCAATGCACTTTAGGCCCTCCTTCTAGCGCCAAAAACTGTTGATGCCCCGAAGATCGCAGCATCAAGCAGAAAGGGATTCTCCCCGGTAGACTATCCCAATTAGATTGTCCACCGTTTGGTATGGGGAATCCATCCAGTTAGCGGTTCCGGCAACCGTCAGATTTGCTTTCTTTTACACCGGTTATGGCTCGATCCACGGTTCTTTTTTCATTTTATTGTTAAAATGATATGAAAGTGCCTAACCTACTTTAATCTAAATGCAAAGCTTAAAACAAATCTGTATCTAAGACTGAAATAAATATAATCTATCCTTGCAAGGATCAAAAGCTGCAAATATGAATAATGTGCTGAAAGAAGCATCTACAGATCAACAGATAGCCATTAAACCATGAAGATACAGCTACAGCAAAAGGAAAAAGATATTAAAAGATAGCTTCCAATTTACATATAACGCATTCCATTACTCATGTAGGAGAAAAATCATTTGCACAGGAAACAGTAAGATCATTCAATACATAGAAATAATTCAAGACAGCAAAGAAAGATCTCACTGTAGAATATGAAAGTCACAAAACTAATCCAGCATGCATCCAACATCCATTTCCATGCAAAAGACGTCCTCTTCAGGCTCTTATTAGGCAAAATTCATTTTCTTGGAGCAAGTGCAAGATAGTTCGTACAAGTTAAGAAAATCCTTTTCCCTGCCAAAAGTCCCCTTTACACTATTCCCTAAGCCTCTATTTATATCTTTAAAAAATGCCTTTTGGGCTGCCACCTGGCTCTTACACTTGTCCTTTCAAGACTTTTCCCAGAAATAACAAATCGTGGCCTTTTTCTTATAACAGAAAATTTCTCAAAAATAGAAAAGGACAATTGTCTAGTGACCCTACGTTCTAAACACAGGGAAAACAGATCAAAATAAGAACAACGCATTATGACTAGCGTGTTCATCCTTGAGGAGGCGCTTCTGCTAGGAGTGAGGTGCTTGTGCTGGCTCCTACTACTACTGCTGCTTTCTTTTCCTCTTTTGCAATGTAACTGAACCAGACACCAATGTCTCTGACAACCACATTTGCTGGTGAAGGGAGCAAGATCTTCTGGGAAGTCACATGCTTACCAAGCTCTGCTTCAATACCATGAATTTCTGCAATTGCTGCTTAGTGGATTTCTTTAAGCAAATGACTGTATACTGATGACAGCCCAATATAGTGATGGAGATCATCAGTGGCCAGGACATCAATCTTCTTTACATATTCTATTTGATTGCCTAGATCTTCCTTCAAGTCTGATAAACGTTACTCTTTGTTCGGAAACTCATCTAGGGACTGAGGAAACATTAGCTTGCATTTATCATGCACTTCATGGATTTTTTCATACAGGCTGTTACTTTTCTCAATTGTTCCCTGGATCTTAGCCATCAGCTTGAGACCACAGTTCCTGCAAAATTCCATAAGGGCTACCTCTTCTTTAAAATCATCTACCGACTTGAATGGGAGATGCTTGGGGAAATCAACTTTCCCTTCTCTCCATTCCATCTGGCTCAGGATGTTTGCTTTAACCTGAGTGTATTTTCCCTTAATCCTATTGGCCTCTGCATGGACTTCTTTCAATCTAACCATCATGGCTTTGAGCCTACACACTTCCTCAGTAATCAGCTCCTGTGTGACGTGCATTTGCCTCAGAATGTCACAGGACAGTTCATGAAAGGGAGACATATCTATCGCTCTGCTTTCTTCCTGCTCTAATTGTTCAACCATTGCCTACTTATCTGCTTCCAGATGAAAAACTCTAGCTTCAGAATCGTTCTTTTCTGCTTCTAGAACCATCATCTAGATTGCCAGGTGCTCCTTTTCTTCTTCTAAATGGAGATACTTATCTGACAACTCCTTGTGATCAACAGACAGGGGATTATATTTATTCACTAATGGCGATACTTATCTGACAACTCCTTGTGATCAACAGACAGGGGATTATATTTATTCACTACAAGATCCCTGTAAGCCTGCTCATTAGCCACAGTATGCTGCAACATGCGAGCTCTCCTCTTTGTTGACTCAAATTCTCTGACCATATCGACCACATTGTCCTTTGTTGCTTTTGCTGCTGACACAGCGGCGAATGCCACGGCTATGGGAGCCTTATTTGTATTATGCATCACCGTGGTCTCCCGTTGGGTGACAATATCTTCTTGGAAGAGTCTCTTTATCCTCTCTTCCGACTTCAAGACCACCGCCTTCCTCTTCTTATAATACACAAATTCATCCCATTGGGACACAGTATGATTTTTTGATGGGGTGTAAGGGATGATCGAGAGATCTCTTACATGTACTTCTATCTCTATGGGTGGGGTCTGCACTACTTGAGATGTGTCTATTTCCACATTTTGGGTACCAGAGCCACCTACTTGAGATGTGTTTGTTTCCACATTCTGCGTGTCAGAGACACCTGCCTGAGATGTGTCTATTTCCATATCTTGGGTGTCAGAGCCACCTACCTGGGCATCTTCATTGGTCTTAAGCTCTTCCTCCACCTTTTGTTCCTCTTCAGTTTTACGTCTTCCTTCTTCTTCAGCTTGCTGCTGATTTTCACTTTCCTCCCTCTGCTCTCGTTCTTCTGCTTCCTTCTGCTGCCTTGCCTCTTCAGCTTCTCTCTGCAACCTTGCCTCTTCAGCTTCTCTCTACAACCTTGCTTCTTTAGCTTCTCTCTGCATCCTTGCTTCTTCAGCTTCCTGTTGCACTCTTGCTTCTTCTACTTCCTATTGCAGTCTTGCTTCTTCTTTCAATCTTTGTTCTTCACGGGCCAGGGCCTCAGCTGTTTCCCTTTCTTTCTGCAGACTGGCTTCTCGGGCTGAGGCAGAGCTAGAGCTAGCTACACTGCCGTGACGACAAATCTGCAACTCAGTCATGTTGTTGATGCCTCTAAACACTTCTTCCTCTGCATCATAGTAATGAGCATACTCAAAA
This sequence comes from Larix kaempferi, assembly GCA_027924585.1. Lineage (NCBI taxonomy): Eukaryota > Viridiplantae > Streptophyta > Pinopsida > Pinales > Pinaceae > Larix > Larix kaempferi. The sequence goes on from BSBM01000206.1 coordinate 11,187,336, forward strand.
TGAGCATATACCTCCTTGCAATGCTTGGCAACCCTTCTCCGCCTGTCATTTCTATGGAAGATCACCTCACCTAAGTGGAAAGCTTTCAACTCTTGAATGTACTCTTCGGTTGTTGCAACCACTGAGAATTTATAGGCTCTTATGCAAAAAGGCAAAGGATGGAAGGAAGCTTTATGTTGCTTGTTAAGCACTCCTCCTATTCCATCAAGGAAAACTTGCCTAACTGCTTCCTTGAGGACTACATAATCAGTAGCGTATTTTGGCAAAATGTATGGTGCTTTGGTACCTCCAAACATCCTGATGTAGTTTCCCTGTTCTGAGAAGTAAAAATCTACATAGTTTTCCAATACCTCCATGGCATTTTCTGATAGACAATTGGGCTCTTCCTTGAACATCTGTTCATACAGAGGCATGATGAACTCTTCGCAGATGAGCTTGTAGTTTGATCTATAATTTTGAGCCCACATTATTTTATAGGCAATGTAGACCGAGGTGTTGGCCTGATCCCACATGCAACCTAGCTTGGGGAAAGAGAGTTTGGCCAAAATGCAGTCAATAAGATATGAAGACATGTAGAATTCTGACTTTTTTAAGGCCAAACCTTCTCTAGCTACGGCCACTGTGGATGCCAAACTATCCGAAAGAATATTAGCCCAATCAAACATAGTTCCTTTGAATGCTATGAAGTGGATGATGGGAGCCCACTGTATCCTATATACAGTGCCATCAGGCATGCCAAAAATTCTGCATAACATCAGGGAAATTAGTCTAAAAGGAGGTCTTAGGCTCTGAATGTCATATTCATCATTATCTCTCTTCCTCGGCTGCTTTCCTGTGACCAATAGCCTTTTAGCCATCTCGATATTATTCATCTTTCCCAACCATTCATCGTTTAGAGCTTGCTGGGGACATGAGAATTTGTAGGCTGCTACAATATAAGCTGGATGGAATGAAGCGAAAGGCTCTCCCTTGCTGTCATGCAATACTCTTGTTTGTGGGTTGGCATGTTCCAGTATCCATCCGATCACTTCAGAGCATGGGAACAATTCAGGGCAAGTAGAATCCTTGGTTATGCCGGAAGTTCTGATGTTGAGGTAGTTTTATTCTTCCTCCAATAACACGTCTGGGATATCCTGGTCCCTGATCATCTGGTAAACATCTCCCCAACGTACCTTGGGAGGAACGCCCGTGGTACACTTAGTGTCTTGGAAAATAGTTTCAGTCCTTAGTTGCACTGGTTCTGGTTCCATCACTTTAGCTTTCTTTCTACCACCTTTTGGCATCGTGGCTTATCCCTGTCAGCAACCAAATGTGAATGATTATAAAATTGTAACACATTATGAGAGTGTAACATAAAGTAAGACAATTTTAGCATGCTAATGATAAATATAGACAAAATTAAAAAGTTGCATGCTGGGGAAGCAAACTAAACATAGATCATTCCAGAAAACAAAATATGGTCCTCAGACTTGATTATTCTAGGGAGACAATGCCTGGTTAGGAACTTTTGGAATGCTTCCAAAAAGGTAAGCATACGACGTGTAAAACCCACTTCCTTCCTAGTCCTTGGAGATAGGATTTCCTCCATCATGGTATTCTAATGGCCAATGGTAGGCTGGCTTGGAGTGGAAAATCCTATGAGGAAAATGAAAACAAGAAACCGTTTTCCACAATCGTTAACGGAGCCGAACAAGTGAGTGGTTGAGTATCTCAACCGACTACTACTGACGCTGATAATACTTGAGAAGCGGTATGCAGCCGATATAAAATTTGGGTTTGAGTAAATCTGGGTAGGAGTACGACCGAAACACAGCTGGTGGAAAAAAACAAGCTCGAACGACTCAGAGACAAAGGGCCAACTAGGAATGGCTTGGTCATGGCTATGACTCCTAGTTGGCAGCAATGAGAAACTTATGGGGCCACGGCAGCTGTAAATTCTTTAAACGATACATACTACCAGTGCCTACCGGCCACGTTATGAAACAAGAAAACACCCATGAAATCTCAATGTAGATATAAGACAAAGATAACGATTAAAAAGCTTACCTGGAAACAAAACAGTGGTGGAGTGAGGTCGACACGGTGGTGAATATGCTGAGCTGGAGCGACGCACTCTCCCAAACGACATTCTTTGAATAAAAAACTAACAATGGGAACAATGAATCCCACCGCCCTTATATAAGGTTTGACACATGCAGGCATTTAAACGGGTAGGTGACGACTTGAAAATGGAGTTAAATTCTCGTACAGCGCGGTCTTTTCAAGCCAACTTGGCATTTAAGCGCGACCGTCGGCTGCGGTGAGGACTCACAAGTTTCGTCCGCAATTGCGGCTATAACTCATGAGTTCCTCTCGAAAGGCGGGAGACTTGGCGAGGCATTTGCTTGTTGCGGGAGAGATGAAAAAGACGCTTCGCAGTGGCGGAAAAGTTTGGCGAGTCGTTCCGACGTTTCGAGAGCACTTTGTGATTTCTTCCGAAATTCATTCTTCCGAAATTTTATCATGGCCGGTTTTGTCGAGTTGTCCTGAAGTTGCGGAAAGACTCAGTAAGTCCTTTCGGGTTTGACGAATGACTTTGTTAAGTCTTTTCCGAAATATGAACGGTCGAGTAACTTGGGGAAAAGAACAACTTACTGCGGCAATACTTGGCGAAAGCTTCTGCAATTTCGGGAGAGAATCCCAAGTTCTTCCGCAGTTTCGGGCGAGCTTGTTGAGTTCATCCGCAGTTTCGAGAGAGAATCTCAAGTTCTTCCGCCGTTTCGGGCGAGAATTTTGAGTTTTTCCGAAACTTTAGAAACGCTAAGTGTTTTCGCTGTTTCGGGGAGCAACTTTAAGTCCTTCCACAGTTTCGGGAGAGAATCCTAAGTTCATCCGCAGTTTCGGGAGAGAAATTTGAGTTCTTCCGTAGTTTTGGGAAAGAGTTGTGAGTTTTGACTTAGAAGAAAAACTTCATTTTTTTAAAGCAGATTCCTCAGTTAAAACAAAACTAAGTCCAGAAAGTTTTCAAAGGAGACTTGACCTTTTTTAGGCAGTCTTTCTAGGAAAATGAAAGGAGGGGCCCCAATATCTACAAAAAATTTTGGGGGGGATGTTGCTGCAACAACAAGACCAAAAAGATGAAAGCTATCCTTCTTAAGATGGATCTGGAGAAAGCGTATGATCGAGTAAATTGGGATTTTTTGCGCATTTTTCTTATCCCAATTGGCATTCCGTCGTTGGATATCAATTGGATAATGGCTTGTGTAACTTCTATGAACATTGTGGTTTTCGTGAATGGTGCCCCAACAAATTTCTTCAGCTGCACAAGGGTGTTCATTATCCCCTTTATTATTCCTTCTCGTCATTGATGGTTTGAGTCGTCTGATTTCTCAATCTAAGGCGGATGGTCTGATAAAAGGTTTAAAAATTGCAAAAAACTTATATATGTCACATACTCTATTTGTGGATGACGTTTTGTTGGCAAGATCTGACTCTATCAATGAATGGGAAAGCTATCTGAATATTATCAAGGTTTTTTGGAGAGCTTCTAGGATGAAGGTAAGTTATACTAAATCTTGCTTCTATCATAATCTGATGGATGATAACAAGCTATCTGTAATTCAATGGATGATGCCATATAATTCTTGCAAACTGGTGGATGGGTTTAAGTATCTAAGATACTTCTTGAAACCAAATGGTTACTTGATCAAATATTAGCATTGGTTATTAAAAAAGGTGGAAGCTCGTATCTCTCACTGGTCATATAGATTTTTATCCATTGGCGGGAAACTTACCCTAGTGAAGGCGGTTTTGACAGGAATCCCAGTTTATTGGGTTTCCTTACTTCCTGTCCCGTGTTCTATTTTAAACTCTATGAGAAGACTACTCTTCAATATTCTTTGGTCAGGAGGTTTGACTAAGGCCAGCATTATGATGACAGGTTGGGAAAACATTTCTATTCCTGAAAGTTTCGGTGGTTGGGGAATAGATAGATTTTCCCTTATCCATTAATAAAGGTGCATGCTCCATTCAAGGTGTTCCCGGCTTCCCGTTCCCCCTTGTTATTAACGGTTGGATGCCTTCCCTTCTCATGTGAAAAGCGACGCTACCTTAAATAATAAGAGGGTGGGCATTATAGGGCCTTATTATAATAATAGGCTATGGGACATTCAATAGTAATAATAGGCGATTAGTGAATTGGAAGAGATCTCAATCTTCAAGCTTATGATCTTTAATCTTTCAACATTGAAGTGATGGGAGCTCGGCTCCAAAAAGAGGTTGGCGAGGAAGGAGTGCTCCCCTCTCATTTAAGTGAGTAAGCAAGAGATCCAATAAGAATAATAAGCTGGGTGTCTATCCTTAAATAATAATAGGGGCCATTTTGGTGGATTGGCCATTCATTGGTATATCGCTTTGCCCATTTGATATTGAAGTTGGGCAGGGATGAATTCTCAATCTTCAACTTTTTCTTTCTGGCATCCTGTAGTATCCCCAACCAAATTTGAGCTAAAAAATTTTCCAACTGTTTATGAAGACTGGTTCAGGACTTTGTCAAAAACTTTGGCATAATGCTCTGATACCACTGTAATGTCCCCAAACAAAACTAACTGATTTTTAAGCTTTAATGTGGGTGTCTCCTAGCTTATGTCTTTAGTCAAACACTTTGAGAATAAAGTACTAGACTACTGTAGGTTTCTGTTTCAATCAAAATCTGAGTTTTGAGATCACTACTAGTGTATTTGTAGCTTAAGCTTTTTGTCAAACCCTTAGTGAAAATGCAACACTCAGTTCATTGTTGTTTGTTTTGGTTTATATGTGGTATTTGTTTATGCAAATACCAGCACTCAATATGATGGCATTCAACAACACATTGGAAACATAGATTCGTTGAAATTTTACTTGCAAAATAAAGGGAAAGTACTTCAACATTTATCATATTACTGTAATAAATGTATACATGTTGTAGTAGCAAGTACATGAGAGTATTTCATATCTGAATATTATTATAATGTTGACCTATAGCTTCAACGATCTTGTAGCCCCTTGTTATTGGTTTATAGCCTTCTAAATGCACCATGTTTGGACTAGTTAATACTCCTTGCAATGAGTAGATACCTGTAGGTTGGATCAGTAGTCCCACGCAGTCTCCTCTAGGTGTATTGCAGCCACTACAATGAATATGGATGATGGTTTAGGTCGTGTGTCCCCTTCAAACATGAATATATTTTCAAAAATCGATGTGCCCTCTCTCCCACAGTCGACAATGGTGTTAATGCCTTCCTTTCAACCTTCAAGATGATTTTTCCCAGTGCACCCTCCTCCAGACTCAACAAAACAAGGAATAAAGAAATGTACTCCCTCATAGTAGCAAATAGCAATGGAAATGGCACGGAGAAGTGTCTCAAAACTCAGCTCTTCTCCTTCAACCAGTGCATTCTCTTCTGCAAGTGCGCTCTCATCAATGGGTGACTGAAACTTAATTAAAATACTCAAATATGATTGAAAATATTTATTCTATCCATGGCCATGAAGTGCAATGACGAATCTGAGTGATCTCCTCCTCTCATGAATATCTAGGGGTGGATGGTTTCACCACCGAAACTATTCTCCTTCTCCTAGGGTTTTCATCCCAAGAGTCACAAGCCACAAGAGCTCTCCAAACTTTTTGAAAAAGAGAATATCATGAATGAATGAGAGAATGCGGATACTTGCCCCTTTATTTCCATTTTAACCATTTTTTGCCACGTTTACCCTTTTCCCCCTTTTTATTAATAAAGTGTCTTTCTCAATAGTCACTTTACGAATTAATTACTGAACATCACTTCATAAAGTTACTTTTTTCCTAGTGACATTAAATAATTAATTAATTCCCTTTTTGTTGTCAACTATAGCCTATGGGAATCAACTAGGCTAATGCGTCATCCTCCTAGAGTGCTCAAGCAAAAAGGGACATTACACATCCCCATCATGTTATAGTTGACCTATCCATCATTATACAGACTAGTTAATACGGTTGGCTGGGAAATATCGGTGGTTACAGTTTAGAAATATCAAGCAATAGTTTTATTCTTTCATTCTTTTTTCAATGTGCTTTCATTATTTGAAGGATCAGGGGAATTCTATATTTATTGATTTCTAGATTTATTTATTTATTTGTGGTGTCTGGGGTTTGTTGCCTACTATTATGATTTGTTGTTCGCTATCATCTCCCCTACTTATATTTTCTATCGTTCTTTTCTCCCATGCCTCTTTTCCCACATGAAACAATTAATAAACCTCTCCACTTATGCCCTTCAAGTAAAGCCTTCAAATTGAAATAAAATAAACAATAGCAATTAATTCAATCGCAAATTAGAATAAATAACGGCAACAAGCAAGCATTTTATTGTGAAACATAACCAAAAGGAATATAGATGAGGGATCGGAAGTTAGGTTTCTTTTTTTTTGGATTCACTCGCATCTTCCTACTTATTAAGCTTACACGGAAAGATGGCTATTACTTCTATAAGACTGCTATCTTTCTTGGAGTTACTATATAAAAGGGAGTTGGAAGCTACAATATCGAAATTATGGAACAAGTGATTCATATCTATAGTTTGCAGGTTAAAGTTCTCACTAGTGACTATAATAGTAGGGGGTTGTTGCTTTGATCTCGTTTCTTTGGGTATTACTGAGAGATCCCTACTTACTAAATGTCCACCTAGGTGGTTTGGTTTTAGAGAGATCTACGATTACAAGTGAATCACATTACCTGCATGTTTATTTGAGTTCACTTTGATAGGTCACCTATTAAAGTGATCTTAGAATGCATGCTACTAGGAAACTGGATAATTGGGAAACAACATGAATGGCCCATACTATTAATTAATTGGTGCTTTAAATAATAATAAGGTGCATTAATAGTAGGAGAAGGTTATTTTGGGGAACTAATCATATTAGTGTTGAAGGTGAGATTCAACCAAATAAGAATAAGATGGGATCCCATTAAGCGGTTTGGTTTTAAGCCCAATAGAAAGAAGGTTCTACTTGGGAGATCTCTCCTGAGTAGTTGAACATCTTGGTCTTCCACTTATACTAAAGGTCTTCTATGTTCTAGCCTCACCTAATGAAAGAAAATCCACCCAAGCGAAAATTAATGCTTCATATTATAATCCCTCTATCTAAGAATCTATCCACGTATCTAAGAATCTATCTATCGATGTTTATTCTCTCATGTTGTTAATATATAATTTTTATATTTCTTTTTCCCTATTATTAATTAAGGTGCAGAGAGACAAATAAGATATAAAAGGGATAATGGACTGAAAGGTTGGAAAATGTTGGTGATTTATCAACTAAGCACCTACCCCTATTATTATTATTTTGATCTGATTTGGAAATGAAATAAAGTTCCTCACCCCTCCATCATTGGTGGCACCTATTGCCTACCTTTCTCTTCTGTAAGTACTACCAATTTGGCTTGCTAGAAGACTGCTTCCTTCCTTCAGGAGTTCATTTGTTCATTGTCTTGCACCACCCATTGGTTTATTGCAATGAAAAGATTACTACTAGCTCGAGCGGAAAGCAGAAGAGGATAGGAGTTAGAATGGATAAATGTTTACAAGTACTGCAAATGATTAAAATCCTTACTATTGTTATAAGAGAACAACCACAAAATATGTGCTCAAATATATATAAAAACCACTTAGAACAACACCAACTTACTAAGGAAGGTATCCATGATGCAAAGGGATAAGAATCTCACCTTTGGGGAAGCAAATAAATGAGTAATACAAATTTGGAAATGACTTACGAGATCTGGTTTATGCCCTAACCAGCCCCTAGAAATCACAAGAAGGCCAAATTGAACCACTAGATGAATTCCAAAGAGAGTAGAGTTGATAATAGATCTTGTTTATAGCTTCTGAGACCCTTAAAAGATGAATTTTAATAGATGTACTTGTCAAATCAGATCTGAAAAAAGCACACTAGCATTTTCACATAACCTTAAATATTTGAAGTTATCCAAATAAAGAGGACGCCCTTTAAGATTGACCATGAAACCAATGAGGGTGCATCATTTGAACAAATTAAATTTTCCAATACCGCAATATTTTTGGATTTTATTTTTTTTATTTTTAGGGTTTTTTCATATATTTGACTTTTTGTATTTTTTCAATATAGTACATGGAATTTTGTAATATTGAACTGGTAAAGATGAGGGAAATAGTCCTAGGCCTTATTCAACCGACCACTAAGAAACTGACGCTAGTTTTTCTCCCAAGAATATATAATTCAATATTTGAGTGAATTAGGGCAAGGCTAAGAAGCATGTTATGAACATTAAATAAATAAATAAACCTAAATAATAAATAATCATAAATAATAAATGATAAACACTAATGTATATAAATAATTAATTATAAGCAAAGGGTGTGTCCTTTATGTTGAAAAGGCACGAAGGGTTTTATAAAAGCCAGCATATTTTGTAAATGTAATATCATCTTTTTATCAATTCATATTCAATATTATTTATCTTTGTACATGGACTTATTCTCTATTGGATTTTACTGTGTTCAGGTATGGACACTACATTAGTATCAAAGCAAGGTTCTGATCTGGGCCTTTGGCCACATCTTGGCTTTTAGTCGTCATCTCAGATTTTCTGAATTATTAGGTCTTTGACCTAAAAATAAAAAAATAAAAAGAAAAAAGAAAAGAAAAGAAAGAAAGCGAGAAAAAGAAATAAAAGAGAGAAAGAAAGAAAGAAAGATTAAAAAGAGAGAAAGGAAAAAAAAATAAAAGAAAAAAAAAATGAAAAAGAAAGAAAAGAAACCAACACATGGTTTAACCCAACATATTACACCGAAGTAACATAAATAAGGAGAAGTACATAAACAAAGGATTTACAAAAAAAAATATAAAAGTGAGTTTACAATATAAGAGAAATGGATTATTCATATATTATAAGAGAAGAGTAATTTTAATAAGTAGTTTACTATTTTATTAGTGAAGGTGTTATTTAGTTAAAAGTGGGAAACTAATTACTCTTTTATATTGGAAAGTTTTATAGTATAACTTTTTACATTAAGTGAGATAAAAAGTGGTTCATTATATAAAAGTGAAGGGTATAAAGCGAGATTTGGGTAGTGAATGGTATAAAGCGAAATTTGAACCCAGGTGGGAAGGGTGATAATCATTCCTCCCAACCACCCAATCTACACACAATCCACAAAGAAGTTAATCTAATGCAAAAGGTTAACCAACGTGGAGATCCAAGTGCCTTTTGAGGACAACTTTCTCTTTGTGAGCTTGCATTGTGTGCAGAGAGAGGAAAAGATTGTTGTGGTTGGTTGTGAGACAAAGATGGCAGTGTGTATAGTCATTCGTCGCCATTTTTGTGAGCTGGAGTCACTGGTGCAGTCAAAATTTGGATCTGAGCAACAGATTTTATCCATCATCATCATTGATTCATCAAATAAAAGATCCCAGATTTAGAAATTTTTAAGTATTAAAGTGTTAAAGAAGTTTTAAGAAGAAGATAAGTCGAAGACCCTTTATCGTAGAAGAAGTCTTAAGAAAAAAAAACAAAAATCAAAATGGAAGAGACAAATATTACTCCCAAGAAGAAAAGCTTCGTCGATGTTCCATCAAAAATCTCAATGACGATTCTAGAAGTTATTAGCACATTTTATGAAAGTCCTATTAACATTGCCATAAGTCCAAATAATAGAGAAAAATTTATTAATGTTGATATTACTAATCAATTACACATTCTAGAAGCATATATAGAGAAGAGTGAGAGGAATGAAGAGAAAATAAAGAAACTAGACTTACATATTAGTAGTTATAATCTTACATCAAAATTCACCGTTGTACAGTACTACTGACATAATGTTAGGTTCTAACTGGTTGGAAAAATTGGATACACTCACCTTCAATGCAAATTGGATACGACTTGCTCTTTTTGACCAAGATGACAAGAGGGAGGAGTGATATAACAAAATAAGGTCCAAGATGGTAAGAATGCAGTGTGCTAGAGGAGGTGTGGCAACCCCTACAAGCGCAATCATTTCTACAAAGAATAAAACCATAATTGTGGCTAGGATCCCATAAGCCATGTGTCCTAATGGATTCATTCGTAGGTGCACCATACACCCACCCAAGGCATAAATTCTTGACATGATGAGGGGTTTCCACCCATCAAGGGGTAGTCAACAGAGCCACAAGGCCAACACTCCTTGAAACGAGGACCAAGAGGACCTTCCATGACCATGCCAAGGGTCTTGAGCCCCGCTAGACCAACACTTTTACATATACAAGCCACCACTTGGCATTTTACAATGAAAAAAAGGACCCCCTCTTTGGCACATCTGGTAGGGAGCAAAGTATAAAATTTGTGGCATAACACACTCCAAACCCCTTGGAATTCATCCAAATACTTCACTATATATCTCCATGTCTATCCATTGATTGTATTATCAAAATTTCAACCCCAACCAATCCCTTGTTAAAAAACTAGGTTTGGGTCTTCAAAATTTGTTAATTCCCCATTTTCAAAAATATGGAGTTGAACAAGTCAACACCTCACTTTGGAATTTTCATATTCCTCCCCATTGTAGACTTACTTCAAAATTTTCATCCAATTCTAACTTCGTATGCTCCTATTATGACCAAAACAAGATTTTGGCTCCAATTTTTTTTTATATACTTCATCATCTACTGACATTGCATGACACATATGGAATTGGTGTCCCTCTAGATTCCAAGTGTCGCCCACAAGATCTTCCATATCATCCTATCTGGCCCTAGCCCTAAATGTTATACTCTTCAAACCCTCATGGGTTGTTGATCTTGTTTCTCAATCAATCTTGAATGTTCATATCTCTTGATTCTCTCTCCTTGAACCTTTTTCGTTGATTACCATGATGAGATCTTGTTCATTGATCTATTTTGCATGACAAAATATGGGTCATTCAAACCAATATTACTTTCCTTTGTGCGTATGGTTGCAATATGCAATCCTGTGAACTCAATGAAATCTCAATTGTTCGTGGAAATGTTGCCTATGTTAAGCTATGTGCACTTGACTTTGCACGTTCGGATGATAGCTAATGATCTAGGTGGCACAATCTAATCCTAGTCATTTGCAACATGACCCCTTGTGTTAAGGCATGTTCAAATTTATTTACATGAATTGTCACAATATATCAATTTCATGGACCCAAACTAATTCTAGTTAGCCACATAGTGTCCCCTTATGATAAGGTATGAGCACATCTTACTGTGTAAACAATCATGTGTTGGACACAATGGTCACAATGAGAGGAGGGGTGAATTAGTGTGAAGGAAATTTAACCCCTTTTTACACTTCTACCAATCAAGTAGAGTTCATCAATGCATCATTCTACTAAGTACATCATCATTACATAAGCATTCATCAACTAACCAACAAAGAATCATAAGCATGTCATCAACATAGAATCAGACACATCACAAGACAGGATTTGTATAGTAAAATTTATTTATATTTTTATATGATGTACAATGGAAGACTACAATCTTCATGATTACAATCAGCACCAACTAACAAGAAGAGCACCAACTCTCAATCCAAGGCCCAGCTTGGTCTTCTCAGTTCCAACTAAGAAAGGGTTGAGGAATCCAATCCCCAAGGTTGCAAGAATCATCTTGCAAGTATGAATTCAATCTGAAACAACTCTGTCTACAATCCCAACTCAATCAACTGTTGCTCATCATCAACCTGCTCTGCTACACAAGAATCTCCAAATCATAGAGAGGTCTGCACATATGCCAAGTCATCAAAAGTATTGCACAATACGTTGATGCTCATGTCAAATCATCTTATGTCTTCAGAGATCTACACATGTCATGTAGGTCTTCTCATGTCTTCAAAAGTATGAACATGTCAAGTCTTGCTCATGTCATCTAGGTCTGCTCATGTTGTCTTCCAATCATCAAGGTTATGATCATCAAAGTTTTGCTCATGAAGGGAATTCTGCTCATCACAGGTATTTCCACAACTGCTCAGCCAATCAACAAGAAGTCTGTCAAGACTTCAAGGGATGCTCAACCAAGAGGTCTTCTCACATACTATAGCTAGTCAAATATTAGTGGTCTTCTCATTATCTGCTCATCAAGGGTTTGCTCATTTTCTCACACGCTAGTGATCAAAGGTATGCTCATCAAAGGTCAGGGATGATCTACAAGTGTCTTTCACTTGTCTACAATTCAAGCACACTCAGCAAATACTATAGCCTCCAGATGTCATAACAGAATTAGATAGGCCAAAAATTCCACATGTTCCTTCAGCTACCTGTGTAAGTATCCTTGCACTTGTACTATGACTATCCAAAGTACCCTTGGATACTTTTAAGGGTCTGGCAATTCATATTAACTTTTGCACACAAATTCAACCCCTTAGACAACTAAATGTGTAAGTGTTTTCAATATACCTTTTGTGCACTGATTAAATTTCGTAGCAAGCCTGGTTAATTGAATCTTCAATTTGCCTGAGAGATGAGATCTTCCAACTTGAATCTTCTCCTCACTGTGTTAGAGGGTCACTTCATTACTGTGATTTATTGACTATATGAGATTAGGACTTTACAACTAACCTTGAGATAAATGTTTGGACCAACTTCCTTCACAAGATATATACCAATAGAATCATAGCTCCTTCAACTTTCAAATCAGGCTCAGATCACTGGACTAACACCTTCATCAAACGAACTTAATTCTTGTGCCTTCCATCTGGATTACAAAAGAGATCACAGTATTCAATCATCAAAATACAATGTGATTTTCTTGCTACTTCACAATGTAGAGCTTATCCCTTAACACTGTGAGATCCCCCAAAGCTTCATGCATTGGTTGCGAGTTACTGTATGATTCCTCTATCATTTGGGTGTTATTATTGCAGATGCTCGAATTCACTCAATAGTTGCCTCAGTGAACAACATTGTGAATTAATCATCAGAGAACAATCATGCTTCAAGAGGCATGTGCATGCTTCCTCGGGTCAAGATACTCAGTCATTATGCTTCGGAGAGTTAACACTTAGATCATAGTGTAGATAGCCTCAGACTTTGTCGAATTTAGAGCCTTGGATCGAAGATCTCAAAGCACACTTCCTTCATGTATGTTGTAGCCAAAGTCATAAGATGGTAGCCCTAAATAAGTGAAGAGACAACCCAAATTTTGTGTAGTTTTAACTTCGCATGTCCCTCCTAGCAACTCCACTGGAACAAAATTCAAAGAGATATTCGACAAGGGCTAATTTTAAAGGTATTGTTCTCCCCGATCTTATTCATATATTCTTAAAAAGGGATGATCGTTTGCAGGATAAGTTGGTAAGTGATCAACAAGCGTTTGAATATTTACTTGATATAAATAAGCTTTTTGTTGTTCCTTTCATACAAGTAAATAAGTCTTTCGTTGCTTTTGATTTCACAGCTATCCTTGGGTATCCTAATCAAACTATAAAATATAGGGATCTTAAATAATTTACTACATTTTCTAGATCAAATGTTATTATTGCTGCCCAACACTGGGATGCTATTGAACGATGTTTCATGCTTACTGATACTACTAATTTGGATGTTAAATTTAAGACCTTTGCTTCCTGCTTGGTCGACGATGTTGCACGATGGATTAGCTCTTTGACTACTAGCAATATTTCTACCTATGCTGATTTGAAAAGTAGATTTTTTTATAGATGGCAAGAAAAGAAAGATCCTATAATGTTGAATAATGCTCTAATGACTATAAAAAGAAGCGAGAATGAAACTATTGATGAGTTTGATCGCAGATTTGACAGGATCATACAAGAATTCCCCACTACTTGCAAGCCTCAAGATCCAATCATCTTATAATACTACTTATAGGATTTCTCAGGTGATTTCATGTTTCATCTTAGTCTGGATAGACCAACAAATCTTGCATCTGCTAAGCTAAAGTTAATAATTATGGACGATAGTTGGAGAGCGACTGGGAGACCTGATACTTCTATCCACTCAAGGGATAAAGCAGAACCAAAAAGCAAGGCCTCATATTCCAATGAAGGCTGTGATCCGATGAGCATATTGATCGAATAAATTAGGCAATTAAGGGTTGATATGAATCAACAAGCTACTTCCATGCAAAACCGAATTGTCCAACTAGAAAGGAATCAAAAATCAAGTCATCCTCGATTTCCACCAAAGAATTTCAACAAAGCTCATGCGCAGCAACAAAGGCCTTGTTCGTTTCTTGAGCCTACCAATGCGGTAAGTGATTTTCCATATTATTGCAGGGCCTGTCATAGCTTCCATGATGAAAATACTTGCGCATACTATATGGAGTATATCAAGAACAATGTTCCTTTCGAAGAAGATGACTCTAAGGTATGTAATATTTTTGAAGGAAAGCAATTTAATTTGTCTAACGAACATATGCAGGAAATCAGAAAAGGTTCTATTGATGCCGACAAGGTAAACAAGCTCCTAGGGGAAATGCCTCCTCAAGATAAGATTAAAAAATGGTATGAAAATCAGACCGCAGGAAACACTTATCAAAGAAGAAGATTCCCTCCAGTCAATGCGGAAAGGACAAAGGTTGCTTCTCCACCATAGGTAAGTAGACTTCCAATTGATTTATTTACTGATGAGCCTTTGAAGATCGATGTTAGAGGTGCTCTTATCTCAATGAAGATAGCAGTACCAATTTCCAAATTAGCAAAGATCCCATTAGTAAGAGAACATATCGCGGAACACTTCAACCTTCAAGATCGAATCCGGGACAAGCAACCAGTGGTTAACCAAGCTGAAGAAGAGGACACTCTGATTATATTGTCCAACATGCTACCAACTGAGAATAAGAACCCTGGAAACAAACCTTTTTTATTTCTTTAAGCATTGGTGATTTAATTTTACATAATTGCATGCTTGATTCTGGTGCTTCCACTAATGTAATGCCTCTAGCTGTGATGAAAAGGTTAGGTTTGCAAATATCAAGGCCCTATAGGAATATTTGTGCTATGGACTCTCGAGAAGTGAAAGTGTGTGGGGTGGTGGTAAATGTTCCAGTTCGATTGACGTTGCATCCTACTATAATGATAAAGATGGATATCATTGTCATTGATCTACCAAAGTCATGGGGTATGCTGCTATCCAGGAAATTTGGCTCAGATTTGGGAGGAAGCTTACAGTTGGATCTATCATATGCTACCGTGCCCACTCCAGAAGGTGGATATATTACTCTACAAAGAGAAATGATGGGAAAGCACCATGTGGAGGATCCTGAAGAGCCAGAAAATGAATACATTTTCCAAAATGGCATTGGGTCATACTCCATATTTACTACAGAAGTGGCTCCTCAGACAGACGTCGACAAATTTTGGACTTTACACTTTGACGGTGGAAAATGTCGAGCAGGTATGGGTTGAGGTATTGTATTGACATCTCCCAGGTATGAAGAGCATTGTTTTTCATTTCAATTGGAATTTGATGGTACTAACAATACTGTTGAATATGAAGCTTTGCTATTAGGTCTTAACATGGCTAAAGATTATGGTATAAAATTATTGCATACATTTGATGATTCTGACCTAATTGTTTTCCAAGTGAAAAGAATATTTTCTTGTAAAAGGAAGCAATTGAAAAGGTACAGGGACACAGTCAGGTTGGCTACTGAAGAATTCAATGATTTATCGCTAGAAGTTGTCCCAAGACTACAAAAAACCAAACAGCCGATACACTTGTTGTTCTTGCATGTACATTCAACCACACCGATAAAGTACAGGATTCGGGAAAATTTCAGATGGTTTTCCGCCCTTAACTGCCTGACAACTTTGATGAGTGGGAAGTATTTGGTGATGATAAACAGATCTGAAGGTTCGTGGCCAATACAAAAGAATACTCAAACAACTATATCGATTGGAGAGAGGAAGGATCCACAAAACAACCAGACTACAATCTGATCCCAATGGAGAAGGCGTCTTTGGAAAGAATATTCGACAGGGATGATTGATGCAAACAAAAGGTAGAAACAACTCCAAATCTTGGATATGAAGAAGTGAACATCAGATCACAAGAATATCCTCGCCCGATAAAGGTGGGAAAAGCACTAAGTTCTCAGGAAAGGAAGGAAGTGATTGACTTAGTCCGTGAATTCAGAGATGTATTCGCATGGTCATACGATGAGCTCAAGACGTACAACAAGAATATAATTCAGCATGCTATGCCTATGGAAGAAAATGCAAAGCCTCATTGTCAGAAGTTGCGAAGGATAAATCCAAAGCTAGCTCCAATGGAGAAGCAGGAACTTCAGAAAATGGTTGAAGCCAAGATAATAGCCTCGATCAGGTAATCTGAATGGCTATCCAATCCAGTTCCTACCAGAAAGAAAACAACAGATGTCCAAGTGTGTGTCGACTTTATAAATTTGATCGTGGTCTCAAATAAAGACAATTATCCCCTCCTGAATATGGAGTTCCTGCTACAAAGAATTACAGGTTCACAATTGATATCCTTCCTCGACGGTTTTTCGGGTTTCAATCAAGTGGCAATTAGGAAAGAAGATCGAGCCAAGACAGCTTTCACTACTCCTTGGGGTACTTACCAGTACTTAAGGATTCCATTTGGATTGATGAATGTCGGGGCTACAATCCAGAGGGCCATGGATTATGCTTTCCGGGATATCATGCAGAAAATCCTTAAAATATACAAAGATGATCTAATGGTTTATTCCAAAGAAAGAAAGAATCACATCAAGCATCTACAACAGGTATTTGAATGTTTCTGCAGGTATGGAATTTCTTTGAACCCTAAAAATTCTATTTTGGGAGTTGCTGAAGGTAAATTGTTGGGCCATATTGTTACTAAAGAAGGCGTTAAAATTGATCCTGAAAGGGTAAGAGCTATTAAGGAAATACCATTTCCTAAACATCTTAAAGCTTTGAGATCTTTCTTTGGAAAAATTAATTTCATTCATAGGTTTATACCTAATTTTTCCGAACTTACTAAACCTTTGAATAAGTTGCTTAAGAAAGATGCAGAATTCAGGTGGATCGATGAATCAAAAAGAGCTTTTGATGACATAAAAGATGCAATCACTCGAGATCCGGTATTGATAAGCCATGACTATTCCAAACCTTCTCAAATATTTTCTTTTGCATCTACTGACACCATTGCTGGACTTCTCCTTCAAAAGAATGAAAAGAATGAAGAACAACCAATTGCCTTTATGAGCAAGGCTTTGAGCAGTACAGAAGCAAAATATCACAGTATGGACAAACAAGCTTACGCTTTAGTGATGTCACTAAAGCACTTCAAAGTGTATCTTGGTTATTCAAATATTGTGGCTTATGTTCCTCATCCAGCAGTAAAGGATATATTAAAACAGCGAGATGGTCTAGATGCTTGAGCCAAATGGATTACAAAGATACAAGAATATGACTTGGAGATACAACCTACCAAGTTGATCAAAGGCAGAGGACTAGCTCAATTATTAGCAGAAGGCAATGAAAAGGAATTGGATGTAACAGAAGAAAAGCTTCCTATGGTTTCGGTTGTCAAAGAGGCCATAGCACAGTGTAACTGATACAGACACATCATTTACTACCTCCAAATCTTCCGTGCCCCAATCATCTACCTAATCACAGGAAGAGAGCTCTGAAGTTGAAGGCATCTAAGTATTGTTTCGTGGACATCGTTGCAGATGATGGATGGATTTAGGGACTCGGATGGAAGAATCCGAAAGGGATTATTCTCACTTGTGTTGATCCTCCTAAAGCAGAAGAATTGATGAAGGAATTCCACAAGGGACTTTGCAGTGGACATCATGCAGCTTCTACAACTACACACAAGGTTATGAGATCAAGATATTATTGGCCTAGCATCTTTCAGGACGTATAGAAGTATGTCCAGGGTTGTCATCCATGCCAGTTATTTTTAGGAAAATAGAAACTCACTGCCTTACTGCTCCAACCAGTTAGAATTGAGGCTCCTTTTCAGCAATGGGGCCTAGATTTTATCGGTGAATTCAAAGAAAATTCAAGCAATGGTCATAAATGGATCTTGACAGCTACAGATTACTTCACAAAATGGCTTGAGGCTATTCCTACAAAGAAATCTACAGCAAAGGTGATCATAGACTTCTTGGAAGACAGGATAATCATTCATTTTGGCACTCCAGCCAAGATTGTAACGGATAATGCTAAGGCTTTCACAGGGGGATAAATGTCCACTTTTTGCTTTGAGTATGGTATCGTATTGTCGCATTCTTCCAATTATTATCGTCAAGGGAATGAGCTTGCAGAATCAAGTAATAATAATTTGATGAATATTATAAAGAAGATTGTCGGTGTAGTGCCCCTAGACTGATGTAGACCATTGGGGCACTCGTAGAGTGACCCGGCTGAATAAAACTGTAATAAAATGGCCCTTGATTTTATATTTTTGAGAAACACTTGATGATGTGTATAACGACAAATTGATGAATGAAAAACAATGAATTAGATATATATATTTTGGGTTATGAGAATTATCTTTTATTGGAATCTGAATGTTGTTGAAGTTGCACGAAATGAATGATTATTTTCTCTAAACGATTCTTTTATTGTGAGTAATGAATTAGATATATATATATTTTGGGTTATGAGAATTATATTTTATTGAGAACATATTTGGGGTTGTGAGAATTATTTTTATTGAAAATTGAAAGTTATCGAAGTTGAATGAAATGAATGAATATTTTCTCTAAATGATTCTTTAATTGTCGAATAATGAATTAGATATATATATTTTGGGTTATGAGAATTATCTTTTATTGAAATCTGAAAGTTGTTGAAGTTGCACGAAATGAATGATTATTTTCTCTAAACGATTCTTTTATTGTGAGTAATGAATTAGATATGTATATTTTGGGTTATGAGAATTATATTTTATTGAGAACAAATTTGGGGTTGTGAGAATTATTTTTATTGAAAATTGAAAGTTATCGAAGTTGAATGAAATGAATGAATATTTTCTCTAAATGATTCTTTAATTGTCGAATAATGAATTAGATATATATATTTTGGGTTATGAGAATTATCTTTTATTGAAATCTGAAAGTTGTTGAATTTGCACGAAATGAATGATTATTTTCTCTAAACGATTATTTTATTGCGAGTAATGAATTATATATATATATATATATATATATATATATATATATATATATATATATATATTGGGTAATGAATTATATATATAAATATATTTTGGGTTATGAGAATTATATTTTATTGAGAACTGAAAGTTATTTAAGTTGCATGAAATGAATGAATATTTTCTCTAAATGATTCTTTAATTGTCGAATAATGAATTAGATATATATATTTTGGGTTATGAGAATTATCTTTTATTGAAATCTGAAAGTTGTTGAAGTTGCACAAAATGAATGATTATTTTCTCTAAACGGTTCTTTTATTGCGAGTAATGAATTAGATATATATATTTTGGGTTAAGAGAATTATACTTCATTGAGAATGGGAAGTTATTTAAGTTGCATGAAATGAATGATTACTTTTTAAATGATTCTTTAATTGTCGAATAATGAATTAGATATATATATTTTGGGTTATGAGAATTATCTTTTATTGAAATCTGAAAGTCGTTGAAGTTGCACGAAATGAAAGATTATTTTCTCTAAATGATTCTTTTATTGTGAGTAATGAATGTTAGATATATATATATTGGGTTATGAGAATTATGTTTTATTGAGAACTGAAGGTTATTTAAGTTGCATGAAATAAATGATTACTCTTTAAATGATTCTTTTATTTCCGAATAATGAATTAGAAATATATTTGGTTATGTGAAATTATATTTTATTGACAACTGGAAGTAGCATGAAATGGATGATCACTTTCTAATTAACTCTTTATAGACAAATAATAAACTAGGTATTATAAATGATAATATAGTTGATCTTATAGTAATTTAAGTCAACTATGAAAAGAATATTAATACTTCAATTATCTTCATTTATAATGGGATTATGAACTAAATTATATAATGGTTAAGGTGTCGATTTGAAACCGTATGTGAAGTAAGTTAAGTTCCAAGCATATTAGGAGGGGAATGAAGAACCTTTTTTTAGAGTAAAATAAAATAAATAAAAATAATAATAATAATAGCCCCAACTGAAGGCCCTAAAGTTGGTATCAAAGCCTAGTCGAACTTAGATAGGACCTAGGCACTTTCCGTGGAATTTTTTAATAACATGCTTTTGAACTAATCGAATTTACTTTACCTCTTAAACAGACTTTATCATGGATCGAAGAACCCGTAGAGGTAGGGCTGGACGAGGGTGAGGACGAGCAGCATGTCCCCAAACCCTGACAACTCCTGTGAAAATGCCTCCCAGAACTGAAGAAACTATTAACCTACCCACCGGCGAGGTTATGACCATGATGAGAAATTTTCATCGGATGTCGGAGGCACTGATGAACCGACTAGACTGCAAGAACGGTAGATCTCAAGTAACTATTGTACCTCTGACACCACCACCGGTTAACATACACCGGGAACTAGAAAAAGTTAAATTTCCAGAGTTTTGGGGTTCCACTGAAGGAACCGAAGTGAAAGTATGGTTAGAAAATATGGCTATGTGTTTCGTACTAAGGGACTATACGTCCAACATGAGAGTACGCATGGTGGTACTACAACTAAACGGGGAAACCCTCCTTTTGTGGAAGACCTTACGACCTCAGCTAGGTCTGGAACTCGAAGAGATTTCTTGGGAACTGTTCGATGAACACTTTCATCAACATTATTTATCCGATTAGTTCATCGAACAACAGTTGAATGGCTTTCATGCTTTGAGACAGGGACAGCAGACGGTACAGGAGTATGATATCCGTTATATGGAATTGTTGAGGTATGCACCTCATGTGTCAATAGAAAATCTTAAAGTCAAAAATTTTGTCTTTGGATTAAACCAAATTATCCAACACAAGGTCAGCATCATGACGCCTACAACCCTGCATGACGCAGTCTAGAAAGCTCTCATTGCTGAAGAAGAGCTTCCCAACAAGGGACCACCCAATAAAAACTTTATCAGTGTCGACCGAGGCAATTAAAATACTTATCACGGTCTCTTAACCCATTTTCATTTCCTCTCTTTATAGTACTTAAACTTTCGAAGAATAACTGTAATATTAACTTAAAGTTTCTATGATATTTCAATGCTATAGTTTCATATATGTACTCAGTATTTTATTTAATTACGTTTAATTTTCCATGCACCCCAGATTTTTATAGTAAGAATACCTTTCATGTTCAGCATCAGAATGTATTCTTATATTTTTTTCTTAACCCTAGATAATGATTACCTGCTTTATCATTCATCGTTTTGTTAAGAGTATTTCTCAAATCTTACAAAATTGCAGACACTTGCAGTTTTCTTTCTCTAGAAACCCTAAGACTACCATACAGTTAGTTTAAGGCCCATTGCTTGAAAACGTAAACACCAATCATTACATTTAAATTTCAACATCAAACATATTCTATTGTTCAACTATCTGTACAAGACAAGTTCAAACAGAAACATTATTACCTTTATCAAGCGTAATATTCATTAAGTGATGGTTCACTACCATTTACTGATTTTTATCACCATCCCAAACATTAAATTGAAATGATACAAACACGGGATTACTCGTTTGTGAAATAAGTTGGTCTACGACTCTCGGCCAGAATCAACACAACATTCCCTAGTTAATCTATCAATTGCATAATTTTAGAAACCATTTAAAATCTACACTAAGTTTGGTTTCATTATAAAACTCAGCTTCACATTACCATTCAAACATTGGAGTAAACTGTATAACTTAAAACTCTATCTTTGAAAAACAATTTATTTCTAAGCTCAAAACTATTAATTAAAGCATTGTTCTTCCATTAAATTCGACCAAGGGTTCGTCCTTTTGACATTACATATTAAAACAAGTTTACATTTCTATAAAAGTCACAGCGAAACACTGCAGAGCAAGGTAACAAACAAGTCAAGGGTTCCAATCTTGGAACACCTGCCTGGGCTCTCAAAATCTTAAACATTGGTCAAAAACCTTGCCAAGAACTAAACACCAACTCTCATCCAACATCAAGCATCGGCCAAGACAGGCCAAGAGAACCTACGAAGAGTAAGAACCACTGAGGCTTACCAGGTGGTGGAGCAGCAGTATTCCACCAAGCTTCAATCACTATAACCATTCGACAAAGTTACACCTGCCATAAAATCACTGAGGGGTTAAAAACGTAGAAAAATACAAGTTCAAACTGTAAACATTGCAATTAACTTTACTTCTTCCTTTTGAATACATTACCTGGTAACAAAAGCATGGGCTTGAGACGCCGGTCACAAACGAAGTCAGAGTCACCTAACCAGCGCAACGAAGAATATTTTCAGACTACAAGAACCACCTTCGCCTTCATACAAAAGAACTGATCTCTGGTTCAAAACTATACTCCAAAAGACCAGCAGAAAACTCTGAATAACTTCTACTTAAACAGCATCGAAGTCTGCATTTGTGGTTCAGTTCTGCAGGAAGACTTAGCACTGGAACTAACAACTTTTCCCACAGGTCCTAGGATTGAACTCGAGGAAGGAGTCCTTCAAACCCTAACTTCCAAACCCTACACAGTAACAGGCTGTCGGCCTCTCCATTCTACCACTACCATGCGAAATGAAGGCCAAAGAAACACTTCAACGATACATACAACAAAAGACTAGGGTTTCATTCCGAAAACCAAGAACACGTGATATCAACGATGTAGAAGGAGCCAGCAATGCACGTCGAAGTTCGGGAAACAACCATGTTAAAATCCATATTTATTATCACATCTACCATATTGCCAACTCAGTAGACCAAGGGACAAAGCATTCTACAGCTCGGCATGATAATACAAGTTTGTAAACTCTTTCACGTGACCCTTAACCACGAGGGCATCCACCTAAGATTTCCACTACGCTTAGCAGGTAGATGACTTAAATGCCAAGACCGTTTTTGACAGACTGCCAACTCGTAACACCTTTCCTATCAACACTCTGTCATATCACCTGTCAATGCCAGGACATAAGGTTATATCATATAGTTCATAACGTTTTCCAAAGTGTTGGTCAATCAATTGCATAGTTTATATATTTGTATTTTGTCTCTCAATTGAATAAAGGTCGTTGATTATATAGAAGGCCTTCGATACTAATTGTATAGTCTAGGTTTCATTTGTATGCACATCATAATGTGTTTATATTGTCATCTCTTTAACAAAAGATTACATAGCATAAACTTTAAATTTAAAAGATCTAAACCCTATACAATTGCAAATTTACAATAATATTATCATGATAATAACATTTGCTATATGGTTCTTCCTAAATTATAAATTAAGGAAAGGATAAGTTAATATAGTTATTTTTATGATTTTCAAGTGAATCCATTTGTACATTGGAATCTAGCACAAAGTCAAGAAATCATAGTGTAAGTATAATTCACCTGATATTACTACTCATTGCAAAATGGCAAAATGACGACAGGATTCCAATAGTACTTATAAATCCGTAAACTAGCACGTAAACGAGCAGTAGGACAAAGATCCATACCATTAACAAATCATGCAGGAAAGTACTTAGAAGTTCTATAAGCATTGACGGCTATTTGAAAATATATTTAGAATTGCTTGTAACATTGGATTTTGTCGTAACACTCTTACCTGCATATCTGCGCAAAGAAACAGGTTCAAATGCTTTAGCTAATCATAGCTAAGTAAACCTTAGGGTACCTTGTAGGACCCCTTCATCATCATCCAAGAGCAACTGTCAGTACTTTATCAAGAAATTATATCACAAGATAAACTTAATTACAGCATGTAGTTTACAATTAAACACAAGCAGAACTAATGATGTACTTTGTGTTATAAAGCGTAATTTGTTGTTATTGTAATATGTCATTAATTTAAAGATTAGTATTTATTCTATTTCCGCAAAGCAATTTCAGTATTTATTTCTACTTTAAAAAATTTTAAAGTTTTGTAAATTTTCGGGATGTTACACCCTAGTGCTACAGAAAGTTTCATTTCATTTAAAGCTTTAGAAAGTAGTAAGATGATGGCAGTCAATCATGAGGATTTCAACACAGTCGATATGTCTTCCGGTAGTATCCAAAGAGTGGGTCTCAAGGTAGAATATTGTGAAGTTGACTTAAGGGTATGCTCTACTAAAGTGTCATTTTATGCTACAAAGTTAGGCACTTATGATCTAATCCTAGGAATGGATTGGCTTGAGACACATTCGGTAGTAATGGACTGTCAAAGTAAGGACTTAACTTTCTACAATGATGAAGGTTACAAGAGAGTTCTCACGGGAAGGAAAAGGAAGTTTTCCTTAAGGATGATTTCGGCCATGCAACTGAAGAAGAGCATGAGAAAGGGATGCCAAATTTATGCAGTAATAGCTATGAACAAGGAAGGGGATAAAGTGGAAGTAATCAACCATCCTCTATTTTCGGAATACATGGATGTATTTTTGGATGCTCTACCTGGTCTACCGCCTTAGCGTGAGTTAGATTTTACCATAGAACTGAAACCAGGAACATAGCCTATAGCTAGAACTCCTTACCGAATGTCGGTACCTGAATTGAAGGAATTGCATATTCAACTTCAAGATTTATTAGATTCGTGGTTGATTAGACCCAGTGTATCTCCATGGGGAGCACTGTTGATCTTTGTCAAGAAGAAAGACAGATCATGGCGTTTGTGCATTGATTACCGTCAACTGAACAAGGAAACTGTAAGAAATCAATACCCTCTACCGAGGATAGATGAGCTTTTTTATCAGATGAAGGGTGAGACAATATTTTCAAATATAGATCTGAGGTCGGGATATCACCAGTTGAGGATTAAAGATGAAGATATCCCTAAGACTGCCTTCAAGACAATATTTGGACACTTTGAGTTTGTCGTAGTACCTTTCGGTATAACAAATGCACCTAGCGTATTTATGAACCTAATGAATGGTTATTCCGTGAGTACCTTGACAGATTTGTGCAAGTATTTATGGACGACATTTTGATATATTCTAGAACACTGGAGGAACATGAGGAGCACTTGAGGATAGTGCTACAATGCTTAAGAGAGAATAATTTATAAGGGAAGTTATCCAAGTGTTCGTTCTTTCAGAAGGAGATTCACTACCTTGGACACATTATATCCGGTGATGGGATTGCAGTGGACCCAAAAAAGATTGAGGCAATTTGGGAATGGCCGGCACCCATTAATGTACATGAGGTACGAAGCTTTATGGGATTGGCGGGATACTATAGACGGTTTGTAGAAGGATTCTCCAAGGTGGAAGGACCCACAACGGAATTGCAAAAGAAAAATAGACCATTTGTGTGGACTGAGAAATGTGAAGAAGCTTTAGCTAAACTTAACGAACTGTTGACTACGGCGCCAATACTAAGAGTTCCAGATATGGATAAGGACTTCCTGGTTTCTACAGATGCATCAAAGGATGGAGTTGGTTGTGTACTGATGCAAGAAGGAAGGGTGATTGTCTACACATCCCGAAGACTTAGGCCACATGAAGAAAACTATGCAACACATGATATGGAAATGACTGCGGTGATGCATGCATTAAGGCTATGGTGACACTATTTGGTAGGAACGAAATTTGAGTTAAAGCCTGACCATTGTGGGTTACAACACATATTTACTCGGAGCGACTTGAATACAAGACAGAGAAGATGGTCGGAGTTACTCGGTGAATACGAATTCGGCATAACTTATGTAAAAGGAACTTTAAACAAAGTGGCGGATGCACTCAGTCGGAGACCTAGGATATTCTCAGTTATACCGATGAAGACCAACCTAAGAGAAAAGATTCTAGCACTACAACAAGATGACACATGGTATAATGAAGTGGAAACGGAATTGGAGAATGAGCAGATGAGGATACCCAGATATGAAGGGTACTCCTTGGACTTAGATGGCTATTGAGTTATAATAACCGTATCTATGTACCAGAGAATGAAGAGATACGAGGGTTGATATTGGCAGAAGATCATAGAGAGATTTATAGAGCTCACCCTGGGGTAAAGAAAATGTATGCAGACCTAAAACCTCTATTATTTTGGAAAGGAATGAAGAGAGATGTGGTAAGTTTCGTAGCTAAATGTATGGAATGCCAGATGGTTAAGGCAGAGCACCGACACCCCGGTGGATTGCTTCAACCCAATGCAATCCCTGAATCTAAATGGGAAGTTATCTCTATGGACTTCATAGTTGGTTTACCTTTAACCAACAAAAGACATGACACCATTTTTGTAGTAGTCGATACTCTTACCAAGAGTGCTCACTTCCTACCAATCAAGAACACGTATCAAGCTCCTGATATTGCTAAATTTTTCATGAATGAAGTTGTGAAATTGCACAGAATACCGAAAAATATTATTTCAGACAAAGGTTCGATATTTACTGGAAATTTTTGGACAAGCTTCCAATAAGCCCTAGGTACTCAACTCAACTTTAGTACGGCTTATCACCCTAAGACTGATGGAAAAACTGAAAGGGTGAACCAAATTTTGGAAGACCTGTTAAGAATGTACATAATGGATCAACATAAGAGATGGGAGGAATATCTACCTTTAGTAGAGTTTGCATACAATAACAGTTATCAGAGTTCAATTCAAATGGCACCATTTGAATTCCTTTACGGACAACCTTGTAGAACTCCCATTAGTTGGGATAGATTGGACGACAGGGTGTTGTTAGGCCTAGAAGTGATCCAGGAAATGGAAGATCAGATGGTGACCATCTGTGCTCTACTGAAGGAAGCACAGGATCGACAGAAGAGCTATGTGGATGCGCATAGAACAGATCGAATTTATGAGACTGGGGACAGGGTATTCCTGCGAGTAAAACCGCATAAGAGTTCGATAAAATTTGGCAGGGGAGCCAAGTTGTCTCCTAGGTTTGTAGGACCCTTTAGGATCTTGGAACAGATAGGATTGGTTGCCTATCGTCTTGAATTGTCGTCATATTTGTGTAGGATTCACAATGTATTTCATGTTTCAGTATTACATCATTATGTTCCCGATACTTCACATGTTATTGATATGAGCAAGGTACAGATAACGGATCACGGGGCCGTGATGGCCGAACCGATCTAGGTATTGGACCAGTGCACATGGCAGCTTAGACACCATGTGATTGATCAAGTCGAAGTACAATGGGACAGTTATAGTCCAGTTCTGCAACTTGGGAGGACGCAACTGAGATGCGCCGTAACTTTCCTTATCTATTCTGAACTTCGGGACGAAGTTCTAAATAAAAAGGGGTGTATGTAGTGCCCCTAGACTGATGTAGACCATTAGGGCGCTCATAGAGTGACCCGGATGAATAAAATTGTAATAAAATGACCCTTGATTTTATATTTTTGAGAAACACCTGATGATGTGCCTAACGACAAATTGATGAATGAAAAACAATGAATTAGATATATATATTTTGGGTTATGAGAATTATCTTTTATTTAAATCTGAAAGTTGTTGAAGTTGCACGAAATGAATGATTATTTTCTCTAAACGATTCTTTTATTGTGAGTAATGAATTAGATATATATATTTTGGGTTATGAGAATTATATTTTATTGAGAACATATTTGGGGTTGTGAGAATTATTTTTATTGAAAATTGAAAGTTATCGAAGTTGCATGAAATGAATGAATATTTTCTCTAAATGATTCTTTAATTGCCGAATAATGAATTAGATATATATATTTTGGGTTATGAGAATTATCTTTTATTGAAATTTGAAAGTTGTTGAAGTTGCACGAAATGAATGATTATTTTCTCTAAACGATTCTTTTATTGCGAGTAATGAATTTGATATATATATTTTGGGTTATGAGAATTATATTTTATTGAGAACTGGAAGTTATTTAGGTTGCATGAAATGAATGAATATTTTCTCTAAATGATTCTTTCATTGTCGAATAATGAATTAGATATATATATTTTTTGGGTTATGAGAATTATCTTTTATTGAAATCTGAAAGTTGTTGAAGTTGCATGAAATGAATGATTATTTTCTCTAAACAATTCTTTTATTGCGAGTAGTGAATTAGATATATATATATTGGGTTAAGAGAATTATATTTTATTGAGAACTGAAACTTATTTAAGTTGCATGAAATGAATGATTACTTTTTAAATGATTCTTTAATTGTCGAATAATGAATTAGATATATATATATATATTGGGCTATGAGAATTATATTTTATTGAGAACTGAAAGCTATTTAAGTTGCATGAAATAAATGATTACTCTTTAAATGATTCTTTTATTTCCGAATAATGAATTAGAAATATGTTTGGTTATGTGAAATTATATTTTATTGAGAACTAGAAGTAGCATGAAATGGATGATCATTTTCTAAATAACTCTTTATAGTCAAATAATGAACTAGGTATTATAAATGATAATAATATTGATCTTATAGTAAGTTAAGTCAACTATGAAAAGAATATTAATACTTTAATTATCTTCATTTATAATGGGATTATGAACTAAATTATATAATGGTTAAGGCGTCGATTTGAAATCATATGTGAAGTAAGTTAATTTCCAAGCATATTAGGAGGGGAATGAGGAACAATTTTTTTAGAGTAAAATAATAATAATAGTAGCCCCAACTGAAGGCCCTACAATCTGCGACAATAAAAGGTCCTAAGATAGCAAACTGAAGTATGTAGTTTGGGCGAACAGAATCACAGTAAAGGAATCTACGAAGAAGAGTCCGTTTGAGTTGGTTTATGGATTGAATGCTACTCTACCAATCAATTTGAAGTTGCCTGTATACAATATGCTCCAACAAAATATGGATGATCCAGACAAGTACCAAAGAAGAATTGATATCTTGATAGAGCTAGACGAAAATAGAAGGAAGGCCTTTGATCACCTGATAGAACGTTAAAACAAGGTTAAAGGAAAATTTGACAAAAGGGCTCAACAACGAGATTTCCAGCTTGGTGACTTGGTACTCTTGTGGAACAAAAGAGGTGAACAATCAGGTAAGCATGGAAAATTTGAAAGTTTGTGGTTGGGTCCATATCAAATTACTAATATTGTAGGTTCAACTACATTTCGGTTGAGCCACATGGATGGTCAAACGGTTCCTCTTCCTGTCAATTGACAGTTGTTGAAGAGGTACTTTGCAGGTGGTATCTAATCTTTTATATATTTATGTTAGTTGATTTATTATTTGCTTATTTGTCATTTCATTAGTTGCTTTGTTTTGGTTATTTTGTTTGCTTAGTTATCATTTTATTTGATGAACAAGGTAGGACGGAAGTGTCTGCCTCTGGGTACTTTGATGTCTTTTATTATTTGATATGTGTGTTGGTCTACAGGTACTCAATTGATTCTTGGATTCTCAAGCACCCCCGAGAGGAGCACTCATCCCACAGTTGGAGCCAGTG
The DNA here is from genome assembly GCA_027924585.1 of Larix kaempferi. Classification (NCBI taxonomy): domain Eukaryota; kingdom Viridiplantae; phylum Streptophyta; class Pinopsida; order Pinales; family Pinaceae; genus Larix; species Larix kaempferi. The sequence continues at coordinate 11,216,818 of BSBM01000206.1, forward strand.
TTACGTGGTACCAATACCAGTACATTTTCCAGTGTATCCCAGGGAGATGACTGCAAAATGTTTGACTCGAAGGGTGCGTTATAGCCACATTTCATAGGTGGGGGCATGGTCAGATCCTATGGATCCCTCTCGAGGGTACTATGGCTTAATGGCACTGCTGAATGCCTCATAAAAGGGTTTGAAACACTGAGGTTATTGTCTGGGGCCCCCAGGGGTGGGTCATTGGACCACATGATTCCCCCATCACTTTTACACTAATGACGTGATTTTCTTCAGCATTGAAGCCCATGCCATAGCCCCAGGTATTCACATGCACCCTCCTGCTACTCTTGAGCTCCAGCGCCATCTCTCCCTGACCTCCACATAAGATGACGTCATCCTTCATTGGCTGCAGTATGCTTGCTCCGAGGGGGGGCGTTGAGGGATTTTCTCTATTTTCTGGGGTTAGTAGGGGTATGACGACCCCCCTCTGCATCTCAGCCTTCAGTTCAGTCCGATGTGGTATTTTCAGTCATTTTTTACATGTTGTGGTGAATACTGGGGAAAATGTCCCATTTCACCCACTTAGATGATTATTTTATATTATTTTTGTTATATTTTTTAGTTGACATTTTATAAATTTAAATTAACATTTAAAAAGGCACGTCAGCCTGGATTTATTTTATTTTTGTAAAGTGAGTGTGAGAAGGATATAAATATATCTTCTCCTCACTTCAAAACATAACAACACAAGGGAATATACTTATTTTTCTAATTTTCGACCCTCCTTTGGCATTTGAGGGAGGCACATTTCTTGAGGATGATTACATGAGCTTGTTTTTAGATTGATCATTGGAGATTATTTTGTTCTTGCGTCTTGTTTTGGTAATGCTGGGATTTTTTTGCTTGACACATGCACACCAAGGTATCTAAGTCCTTCTTCTTGATATCTTCTTGTTGAATATCGAAGTCTATGCTTTGTCTAATGGCAGAATGGTAGTTATATTGATGCATTTTTCCCTAGCCGAGTGAGATTTTCAGTATTTTGTTGCCCTAGTAAGAGCTTGAGCCTTTGGTCTCCAAGGTTTTTCTTGGCCGAGACTCATTCAACCAACCCTTGAGGTTGTTGGGAGAGCCTTTGGCATGCCAAATCAAGCAAGTGCCATCTCAAGGAGTAGCCCTATCCTTTGAGCACTTTGGTTTAGGTTGAATTAATTTTCTAACCCTAAGTTGTTCACTCTTCCTTCCAAATTAATTTTCTGAGTGATGTTTATGTTGTATGTATTATCTTGTAGGTTTTACATTTCATGTTTTAGGCTTAAATTTTAATTTATTTACATTTTAATTTATCAAAATCCTTTTTTTGTTTTATTTTCTGTACATGAAAATATTTAATTGTAGAGACTAAACACCCCAGCGACTTACCTTCCTCACCTCTCCTACACTCACTCTCCTTCTTAACATACTCGGCCTTCTCCACTACTCTATTGTGCACCCTCGGCATTCTATAAAACTCAGTTCGCTGCCCTCTTCTTTTCATCCGACCTGTCACTTAGCCAAAGTATGCAAACTTCCATTTCTGCAAACTTCCATTTATGACTTGCTTCCCTCCATCCCTTCGCAGCTGCTCCTTCTCCTTTCCTTTTCGTTGTTTTCTCCTTCCATTATCCTTTACACAAGCCTGCCCTTTTAGGAAGCCCTTGTGTGCCCTAATCCTTGCCCTAATTACCTGTAACTTAAACAAACAAAAACACAAATTGTATTTGGTTAAATTGGATAGAATTGTGGAGTATTTTCATGATCATTAGGCTTTCCTTTTATAGCATTTTTGAGACGTTTATCTGCATAAACACATACAGAAATATCTTTTAAAGTTTAGTCAGTTATTCAGTGATTTTCTGCGGTTCTCTACTGTACGAACTCAAAAATCAAAATCCTATACAAGTTGGAAAAACTAAGTTTGATAACATCTTATGTTTGGGATTTAAAGGTCTGATCTTAATGGCACTGTAGATAAATTACCTATATGTTGATGATAAGACTACAAGAATAATGATGCTATATTACCTGTTCATTGGGTGTGACATTGTTAATTAATTGTGAACTTGAATTCGGATGTTGATCTGTTGACAAATAATGCCTCTTACATACATACTTGAATTAGAAATATTGAATGATGATCCTTACTTTATTTTAATTATTAACCTCTTATGTCATAATTGCCATCAAGTACAGGACATTGACAAATACACTTAATATTTGGTGGTTGGTTGAAGTTTGTTGGCAATATAGTGTTTTGATCCAATATTAATTATTATAATACATGTGTTCATGCGTATACGTGTCATTGAATGATCTAAGCAAATCACTGATTCTTACTATATCTTTTGCATCGATCATAATATTTGACTCCATTTAGGGACTGGTCTAACCATATAATTGCATAGAGAAATATATTTTGGCGTTTGTCCTAGTGTTCTATAAGGATACTTCTCCTTGGAGGTTTCGACTTCCAAAGAAGTTAGAACGGTGACCGAGGTGACATTGGGTCACTATTCTTAGTTTTTCGTGCTGGGAATTAGCCCTGCTAATTTGCCTGGTAACATGCTCAATATGTAAGTGGACACCTATAAGAATATTATCTCTTTCAAGTTTGGTAAACTAAAGCTTTATAGCAATTACACATAAACAATTGAAATTTAATTAAACAATATACTTTATTTGTATATGTTTAGTCTTTTCCCCATGGTTGAATAATAAATCTAAAGCGCCTCAAACACAAGCATTTCCTTGTCTTTGTCAACTTCTCTCATAACAATTGGCATTCATAAATATATGTGCTCATCATTTCTAGAATTAGATTGTGTTGGAGTTTAGAAACATCCCAACATTTCAAGTGGATACTCCACCCAACATCATGGGATCCAAACGCAATATAATTTTAGAAATTTGAGCGCAGATGTGACTCACTGTGAAAACCTTCATTCTCAAATTCATAAATAACTTAAGCAATTTTTCTCATGTCAAGAAATGGCAACCATTATTGGAATGAAGAACAAGGAGATGGGGATAGGGAGCAGCCATCTCTTCATCGTATAGTGTCTATAATACATACATGGAAATACCATTAATATCTTCTCCATCGACCATCTTCTATTACATATTCTCCACACACCATCCAAACTTTGCACTTCTTATTGATGAGTATCAAGCATATTTTTAATGATTATATGCATTAAAATCAAAATATTAGTTCACGGATTTTAAGAATATGTATGTTGATCTACAATCCATAAAGACGGTTAGAATGGAGCAATGCTAATGAATGAAGTTTCAATCAAGAAACGAAAGAGACACACTAAGAAAGGGTAGCATTACTATATGAGGCCAATAGAAAATCAAATTATTCAATTTATCCTACAAACCCTAAAGTAGACAATTTTTTGTTGGAAGAAGGTATTAAGTGTGTATATTAATATTTGAGACAAAGTACCGTTAGGATCATCAATAATGCTTGAGTGCCATAGATTTTAAATCTTAAGGTATTGAAAGTTTCATCATCAACTCTTGAATTTTCATTAGGATCAATCAAGATGAAGCACGTCATGCAGTGTTGCATATTTTATGGGCGTTTTGCAAGAAAAAATAAAAAATCCTCTTATGGTGGTTTGACTCAATATGACATTGATGAATGTGCACTCATAAACAAGCCATTAGAAATCCATAAAGGTAGTTAGAATGGATTAAAGAAAATAAATTAAGTTTGAATCAAGACTTGAAAGAAACACACTAAGCAAGGGGTTACATTTCTTTAGGAGGCCAAAAAAAAATCAAAGTATCGGATAGCTGCTCAATAATCGAATATGGGAATAGAGGATAGAAGCGAAGGTTACTTTTAGTATCACTAATATTAGAGGAAATTCCTTTGTTTAGCTGCACAATGTAACCAACTGATATTAATGGGTCTCGGAGGAAAACATTGAAGTTAATGAAATGTCAACCAGGAATTTTATTTTCATGGTGATTTGTTGTAGTATTGTTGTGTTGAAGTGATCTCATAAAATCACTTTATCTTGCACCATACATGTTTTATAATAATTGATCCCAACACCTTTAATATAACAATTCACAAAAAGTGGGAAGATGCAAAGAACCATGAATAGCTAGTTTTGGATTATTGGAAAGAAAATGAGCTTATACAATGCAGAAGTTTTGCTCAGGAATTATGCCAAACACTTCAACTACGCATAAATCTTCATATGGCATTGAAATTGACATCTATCCATGAAAAAAACAAATTCATTCACCAATTTAGGCAACATTGGTCAAGATTGTGGGTCCCCTGTTACTGCATTAAGCTCAAGATGGGTCGCACAACTAACTCCACTACTGTGGATCGCATGCATGCGTGATGTGTGTGTGTGTGTGGTAATGTTGGCCATGCGTTGTAAACAATCCCTTTGACCTTGGAGGCTTAGTGTTGTTTGTGGATCACTAAGAGGGATTACCTTTCTTATATTTTTGTGGATTTTCATTGTTGTTGGTTGTTGAATCTAATGCATTGGTTCAATGACTAAAATGTACTATTTCATCCATTTATTTGTTGATGGAGGTGTTATTTCGTGCCAACGATGGGGTTTTATATGAGTTGTTCGGGTACACAGGGTACTACCAAAGGACCGAACACCAAAAGCAACCACTTCACACAAACAGATCACACATCAACACACCGATGTTTTGACGTGGTTTAAACCCTCTTGAGGGAAACACTCCACGGCCCCGGCCAAATAGCTTCTACGGGACAATTTATTATGCAAAGAAAGAAAGTTACAAATGAGCTTCTCATAATCGATCAACTAAACAATGACCCTCCATGCTCTTTAAATAGAGATCATGGACCAATCGGGTGTTAAGCCACGGATCAAGGTTAGGTTTGATCTAAGAGAAGTTGAGCCGTCGGATCACTCTATGTCGGAAACATATCATGACCGTTGGATTAAGTATTTACAAATGCATACTAATGCATACTAAAAAAACACACTATCCCTAACGGATATATTACACAAGTTGATCTCAACTAACTCCTAAGTGTCTAAATATCCTAACATCCCCCCTTAAGAACAACTTGGGATAGGATTGAAGGATTTACAAAAGTGACACTATTAGGAGAAGGAATGAGGCATTAGAGCCTGTCCCCCCTTAATGACAAGTTCCTGAACTCCTAACATAGATCGAAGTTTAGAAAACTTCGCTTCTGTAAGAGACTTGGTGAAGATGTCTGCAACTTGATCATCTGTAGGGCAAAAGAGCACTTCAAGAACACGATCATGAACAAGATTTCTGATGAAGTGCATATGTAGCTCAATGTGTTTGCTGCGTTGATGTAGAACTGGATCTTTGGCAAGCTTGATGGCACTTTGATTGTCGCACCAAAGTGGAGTAGGTTGCTGCTGCTCGAATCCAAACTCTGAAAGGATCTGTCGAAGCCATAAAGCTTCCTGACTGGCATTAACTGCTGCTCGATATTCTGCCTCTGCTGAAGAAAGAGCAAGAGCTTGTTGTTTCTTACAAGCCCAAGTAATAGGTCCAGATCCCAGACTGAAAACATAACCTGCAGTAGACTTTCGATCATCAGGATCGCCGGCCCAATCTGAATCAGTGAAACCAACCAACACAGGTTTCCCCCCTGTACTGTAACGAATCCCAAACTGAACTGTACCTCGAATATATCGAAGTATTCTTTTAGCTGCTTTCCAGTGACTTTCATGAGGTGTCTGCATATAATGGGCAACACGACCAACGGAAAAGGAAAGGTCAGGACGGGAATGAGTCAAGTATAAGAGACTACCAACAAGCTGACGATACAAGGTGGCATCGACTTCAGGTGAAGTACAAGTGGCAGAAAGTTTGACTCCAGACTGGAAGGGAGAAGGGGCTGATGTACAATCTTCCATGTGAAAGCGACGAAGAAGGTCGCAAGCATACTTAGACTGAGAAAGAAAGATTCCTTCTTTGGTTTGCAGGACTTGGAGACCAAGAAAATAATGCAAATGTCATAAGTCTGACATTTCAAAATTTTGTTTAAGACTGGATTTCACATGGGTTATAAGCTTAGGGTCACTACCAGTAAGAATAAGGTCATCAACATATAGAACAAGTATGATGAGATGGTTTCCTACTTTCTTGGTATAGACATTGGGGTCAGAATGGCATCTAGAAAAACCAATGTCAAGGAGAAAGTTGTCCATTTTGGCATACCAAGCTCTAGGAGCTTGCTTAAGGCCATATAAGGATTTCTTAAGGCGGCAGACAAGGCTAGAGTTATTCTGAACATAGCCAGGAGGTTGTTCCATGTAAATTTCCTCCTGTAAATCACCATGTAAGAAGACAGACTTGACATCCATTTGATGGACTTCCCAGTTGTTGGGAGGAATGTTTGTTACCCTCCCCACCTAGGTTCAATTCTTGTAAGTGACATATTGCTCTTGTTGAGCCCATATTGTAATGATTGTAATTCGTGCCACCTTGATTCTCTAGAATAGCAGGTGGTGACCATTTCCCCAGGTGGACTAGAACAAATGGCGAACCACCTTTCTTTAAAAAAAAAAAAAATGTGGTTGAAGAAATCTATAACCTTTTACATCTTCAGAATATCCAACAAATATGCACTTTTCACTTTTAGGCTGCAATGCTTTCCGTTTTTCATCCGGAATGTGAGCCCATGCTTCACTACCAAACACACGGAAGTGACTTACATCAGGTTTAGTTTTACTCCATGCTTCTTTTGGTGTTATACCTTGTAATGCTTTAGTGGGGGTGCGATTAACTATGTAATTTGCACAATTAATGGCTTCAGCCCAAAATTGAAGACTTAGTCCCTTAGATTGGATCATACAATTAGCCATTTCTTTTAAAGTGCGGTTCTTCCGCTCAGCCACACCATTTTGTTGTGGTGTATATGGAACAGTGTGCTGTTGTTGGATGCCTTGTTCAGTGCAGAAAGTAGTGAACTGTTTGTTAACATATTCTCCTCCATTGTCAGATCTTAACTTAATAATTTGATGACCAGATTGTTTTTCAACAAGGGCCTTGTAGGCCAAAAACATGTTAAATACTTCGCTCTTAAGTTTTAGGAAATAAACCCAAGTGCGTCTGGTGTAATCATCAATGAAATTTAAGAAATATTTGAAACCAGAAAAGGAAGCAGATGGAAGAGGACCACACAAGTCACTATGCACAAGCTCCAAGGGAACCGAAGCGTGCCAAGAGGCATGTTTGTCAAAATTGTCCCGATGATGTTTTCCGAGTACACAACCGGAGCAAATACCATCTCTGCAAGATACCATCGGAAGACTTGTCACCATATTTTCTTTACATAGTTGTTGCAGTGAGCGATAATTTAAGTGACCAAATCGCTCATGCCAAAGTTTGCTCAAGTTATCACTATGAGCAACAAAAAATGAAGGGAAAGGTGATGACCCAAAGTTGTTAAACTTGTACAACCTGGTAATATCATCAACAATTCCGGTAGCTAGGACCTGTTGAGGATCTTTAAAATCCTTGATTACAACTTGGTGAGGTGTAAAAGTCACAGTTTTACCTTCACCAAAATGAGTGATCTGATAGACTGATAACAAATTGCAGGAAATTCTTGGAACACATAGTACATCACTAAAATGACCATTATCTACTGAAACTGTTCCAGCTCCTACAACACTTAGAGATCTATCATCACCAACAAATATTTGTTTGGTGTTACATTCATGCATAGTAGAAAAGATGGCTTGATCCTTAGCCATATGATAAGATGCTCCAGAATCAATGAGCTATTCATTTGAAGTAGAAGAAGAAGATGCATTATAAGAATAACCATAAGCACAAAGTGCATGTCCATGAGAGGCAGATTTTGAAGGCGAATCTAGGCTGATGTGGTGCTTCTTCATTGATGCTTCCAAGGTTGCCATCTTCTTGAAACACTTAGATTCATCATGATTATCTTTCCCACAATAGTTGCAATGACGCTCAGTCTTCTTGCCTTTTAGCTTGGATCCTTTGTCATTTTTTAAAGAAGGAGTTGACTGAGAGGGTTTTGGACCCTTGTTTGACTTATTATTGCGAAAATTTTGTTTCTTGGGAGGCTTGGACTTTTCTTTCTGTTGGAACAATAAAGCTTTCCCAGATATATCTGCATTGTTGATTATTCCAAGATGAATGAGTTTATCTTGTTCCCTAATCAAGGAATCACAAAAGGATTCAAGACTAGGGTCTTGATAGCTAGCTACATTCAATGATGCTTTCATGGAGTAAAATGTAGATACAAAAACAGAATATGCAGGTCCAAGTTTGGAAAGAATATGATAAATGTATTGTTTGTCTTCCCTCTCAATCTTACATTCTGCACATAAGATCTTAAGAGTTTTGTACTTACATAAATAATCTTGAATGCATGAAAAGTCACTTGGATTTAAAGAAATCAACTCATTTTCGAGTTTGTGACCTCGAATTTCATTGTGTTTACCAAACACAGATTCCAACTTGTCCCAAGCAGTATTAGGTTCATCAATTCCAGATATGTGGAATCGCAAATCAGTAGAGATTGGCATCCCAATCAATCCACGAGCTTCATCACATCTATTTGCCCATTTTATTTTCTTATCATCATCAGTGGGTTCTTTTTCTTTCCTTGTGGTAATTCTGAAAAGTCCCCTACTTCGTAGAACATCCTCCATATGAGATTTCCATGAGAAATAGTTGGAACTGTTAAGTAGAATATCATAATGGACGGCCATATTTGTAAATTAATGACTTTAAAAGCAGAAACCAATATTCTGGATGTGAAGAGCTCGAAAAAATAGGCGGTTTCATAAAAAATGGCACTGAAAACTAACTCTGTATCATGAAGTTATGCTTGAACAAAAAAACTGTTGAAGATGTCCCCAATAGTGACGTGGCAGCTAGAGAATGTCCAGCAAAAAAAAGAACCCCCCTCTTCCCAAGATGAACCTTTTGATAATCATTTTACAAGAAAGTTGCTTTAAGTGAACCAATTTTGTAAAATAAGTGATTTCACTTTTACAATGATATTACTTTTAAATAGTGCAACAATAAAAAAACTTAAGTGACTCGCTTGTATTTTTATTTTTTATTATTTAAGTGAGATGCACTTTTACAATAAAGTAACTTGAAATTAGAAATTGCATGCACTTTTTCTTTTAAAAGTAACTTCCTAAGACTTGAACTCAAGACCTATTAAGGAATAAAGCAACTTTGAACCAAGTGAGCTAGATTAAAAGGTATGTAAAATATGGGAATGAGGAAGGGGCCTTTTTTTTCTTTTTTCTTTTCTTTTTTCTCTTTTTTTTTTTTTTTACTCTTCTTGCTCGGTTTGCGTGCTTGCCCTTTTTCCTGCAAAACAAACCACAAATCGAAACAAAAAAAACTTTTCTACACTTGTGGAGTTAGATCTTGTTAGCTTGCCCGGAAAGTCTACGTTTTCTCTCTGTTTCTAATTTGCCGAGATCGCGCAAGGTGCACGGCAAAGAGCATACGCAACCAAGAAAAACCCTTTCCCTTTCTGTTTCTGATTTGCCGATATCGCTCAAGGTGCACGGAAAAGAGCATACGCAGACGGGAAAGCAACAATCCGAAACCAAAAAAAAAATCTAACCGTGAAAAAAAGATGAAATATGAGATTTTTCTTTTTAAAAACGAAATAAATAAAAAATGCGTCACTGTAACATTATACCTTCAGATCTGATGAAATACGCGTTTCTGGAGAACCGGGAATCGTTTTCGATCAAACAAAAACTATTTCCCAATGGAAACGACGCTCCGGACGCAATGGAACACCTCCCACAGCCTAGAAATGCACAGAAATACCAGGAGTAGAAACCCTTTCGAGTTTCGGCAACAACAGTTCAAGATCTAGATCATAACCGGAAGCGGCACTTCATAAAATCTCTGATACCATGTTCGGGTACACAGGGTACTACCAAAGGACCGAACACCAAGAGCAACCACTTCACACAAACAGATCACAGATCAACACACCGATGTTTTGAAGTGGTTTAAACCCTCTTGAGGGAAACATTCCACGGCCCCGGCCAAATAGCTTCTACGGGACAATTTATTATGCAAAGAAAGAAAGTTACAAATGAGCTTCTCATAATCGATCAACTAAACAATGACCCTCCATGCTCTTTAAATAGAGATCATGGACCAATCGGGTGTTAAGCCACAGATCAAGGTTAGGTTTGATCTAAGAGAAGTTGAGCCGTCGGATCACTCTATGTCGGAAACATATCGTGACCGTCGGATTAAGTATTTACAAATGCATACTAATGCATATTAAAGAAACACACTATCCCTAACGGATATATTACACAAGTTGATCTTAACTAACTCCTAAGTGTCTAAATATCCTAACATGAGTAGTTTGTCTACCCCACTTGAAAATTAGCCATGGGCCATTTGTAGGGCGGTTGGTTTTCAATTTGCTTCCATCTACACTTAGTAACACATGAGTGGTAATGTTGGAAATGCTCATCATTGGAGGCACTTATAAACAAACCCTTTTTCATTATACTTGGATTTTTAGGGTCTTTTGTGGCTCCCTGAGAGAGATCACCTTTTCAATGTGATCCCTACTTGAGGGCCATCCATAACACACCCCGACCTCTATTTCAAAAAGTGTTGTATTCATATTAGTAATGGTAACCACATAGCTATACCCTCACAGCTTCAACTCATTGTAATATCATGGTATTTTATAAGATTACATAATATACAATAAAATTAAAGATTAGACTAAGTTTGATCACTCATATAAGCATGCAGTAGCTAAAGCAACATATGAGCCTTAGCACCCACCTACAATGCCCATCCCTAAAAACATCTAAAAAGCAAGTTATAAGGCCCTTGCCTTGGAGCTAGCAATGGGCACCCCCACCTATATGTTAAGATGGTCATTGGAAAGCTTTGGTTGGTTGTGACAATAGATTGCAAGGTTGGATAAGCATGCCTTGGGAAAACTTGTATGATGGCAAGGCATGCCTAAGTGCTCGAAGAGCTTGGTAAAGTAATTCAACTAAGTATGGCAGCAAGAAGAGAGTTTTCATTTGGGGTTTCATAGAGAAGTCACACAATGACTTGGACAATGTACATTCCTTGGTTCATGGATGCACAAGCAACATTGCCTTAACTTGTGGGTGCAACGCTTTAGTTCACATGTAGGAGTTCCTAGGTAGTTAGGTGTGCATTGCAAGTTGGATGGATGGATGTCTATCATGATGTGAAACACAAGGAAAGGTAGGGACTCCCTTAGACGGAATTCAAGCAAGATAGTTGAACCATCAAACACGTGAGACAATTGGAATGCATTGGACAAGAGAGCATGATCCATTGAACGTGCATACCCAAGGGCTAAAAGACTTGGTGAATGATTGGATGGATTGCATTGTGTGAGAATGTGATTAATGATTGTCTAGTGGTCTCATTTACAGTTGTACAAGCCTAAGGCATTTTGTAAACACAATGAGTCATACTTAGACTATTAAGCCATATTATTCTTCAACAACTAACTAACTTATAAAATAAGTTTTTCCCACATTACCATGGGATGTGTTCTCTTGTCCCTCTATAGTATATAATAGAGGTGAAGGAGGCCCAATTATAATGTAACGTGATGTGTGCATATGTGGGGAGCTCAAGCAATGTAAGATTGGAGAGTTTACATGAGGAATAGAAGACTAACTTCCATGGATGTTTCCCCAACTTGGAATTTTACCACGTAAATCTCTTATCAGGATTGTCTCTCTTATGCCTTCCTTTTGATTTACTGTTTTATTTAATGTTTTCCATAGGAGTTTAGACTGGTTAGATCTTTAGTTATTTCTTATTGCTTTTTTTCCCTATATAACATGGTATCAGAGCGGGTATCGAACTCTAACTCCTTGGATAAATTCTAAATTGATTTTTTTTTATCCATTAAAATTCAGTAAATCTTCATATTTGTTGCTCGTCTCTTTAGATATGTTCTTTAGGCCCCACTTGTCTTGTAGATATGCAAATAGATATGGTCATGTTAGGAACCCATGTCTTTACTTTGTTAGTATATTGTTGTTGGACACATATGCTTTGTAAGTCGTCCCGTAGTATTTGTTGATCCATAGTTTATATTAGCCCATGGTATTGACCCATAGTATTGGACGCATATGCTTTGTAAGTCGTCCCATAGTATTATATGTCCCATGGTTTTGACTCATAGTATTGGCGCCTAGACTTAGCCCATGGTTTGTATTGACACATAGTATTGACCCATGGTATTGGTGCCTAGACTTAGTATATAAGTGTGTGTTGAGGCCTATGAAGGTACCGTGAAGTTAATTGTATTGAGCTTGCTCAAAGGAGGTTGCCCCCTCGAAGTGGCCCGTGATCAATATAAAAGTGATTCTGAGTTCTATTATTTCTGATATCTCATGTATTTGCATTAATTAATTATTGCAGGTTCATCACATCTGGTATCAGAGCACTTTCTTGGGCTCGTTGGGTGGAATTTCTGCCAAAAAAAATTTCGCATCTGTTGCAGCTTCGGATTTGGGAATAATCCCTATCCGCTTAACTGTGGGAAGTACTTGGGAATAAGCCCTAAAACTCATTGTGAGGAGTACCACAGGAACCCCAACGTAGCTAGCCCATTGAGAGGACCTGCCAACAAAAAGGGCAACGACCCCTACCTAATTGGCTAGTTCCCACCCGTGAGGTAAACCAAGAGCTGTTGTTTGTGGCAAAACGGTTATCAGTTTTACCTGAGCGGTTATAAGATTCTGTTTTTTGGCCATATCTCCCTTATTTCAACACTATTTTCCCTGAAACTTCACTGACATCCCTGCAATCCCATTCTGCATATTTCATTCCTGAAGACCCTATCCCAAATTCCACTTCCCAAGACCAGAAATCCCACATTTGTCTATTTTTAGGGTTTGCCATAACTTCTTCAATTTTCACTCGATTGCCTTCAAATTTTACCATAGAGTTCTCGCTTCTGAAATCCCCATTTTTTGTTTCCCTGTCCCTTAGAAAGTGTTGAAAACCTAATCAAACCCCAATTACCCCTCTGAGTTTTTTCCAAATCCAAATTTTCCCTTACTAAATAAGCTTGTGTTTGTGTTTTTCTATCCATTTCTCCCACCCCCCACAAAAAAAAAAAAAAAATTACTGGTTATGGTTATCACTCGCACAGGAGAAAACACCATGGAGGAAGCACTTGTAGCCATCCAAACCAAACTCCAAGATCTAGATGAAAAATTTCTCAGCCTCCATCTTCAGCATTCAGCCATGAACAATAACCGACAGTCAGAATCTTTTACAGCCACCGGGTTCTCTTCTTCCAGCAATTTTCGTGGGTCGAAGCTTGATTTTCCTCGCTTCAATGGTACTGATCTGACTGGATGGATATACCGAGCATAACAATATTTCAGTCTGCATAATACTTTTGATGTTCAAAAAGTTCCACTTGCATCCTTTCATTTGGAACAGGAAGCCCTTCAATGGTACCGTTGATACATCAACGCTCACCCCGAGCCAAACTGGACAGATTTTTGCCAACTCCTTTTGTCACGATTTGGTCCTAGTTCTTTTGACGACTTCACAGGAGCACTCACTAAACTTCACCAAACTGGCATAGTGAGAGAGTATCAGACGGAATTTGAGAAACTAGCCAATCACACAGAAGGATTGTTCGATGAATTCTACAGGAGTTGTTTTATCAGTGGTCTCAAGGATGAAATCCGCTCAGAGGTCAAAATGTTTTGTCCCAACACAATGATGGAAGTCCTAGGGTTGGCTAAGCTGGCTGAGGACAAGATCGCAGCTCAACAACGCTCCAAACCCACCTTTGTTCCCTTCAGAAATATGGGTTCCCAACGACCTCCCATCACGCCTGCTCCTCAACCAACTCCTATCAAGCAATTGTATGAAACAGAGATGCAGGCACGCCGAGAAAAAGGGCTTTGTTATAATTGTGATGAGAAATTCACTCGGGGACATAGATGTGTTCAACAAAAGCTCTATCTCTTGGATGCGGATTCTCCGCCTACCTCAAAACTTGATGAAGAAGCTTCAGATACAGTAGATGATCAGGTCGACATTCAACACATGCCTATTGACACCCCATCTTAGGACGACCCACCCGAGATCTCTCTCTATGCTATAACCGGCGTCACCACCCCACAAACAATGCGAGTCAAAGGATACTTCAAGAAGCTCCCTCTTACAATACTCATTGATTCTGGTAGCACTCATAACTTCATTGATCCTCGGATTGCCAAATAAGCTGATTGTTTTGTCCATCCTTGCTCCAACTTTGAAGTCATGGTTGCCAATGGGGGCACCTTACCTTGCAAGGGGAAGTGTCACAATGTGCGTATCTCTATGGAAGATTATAACCTACGCTCTCACATGTTTGCCTTGTCCTTAGGCGGATGTGATGTGGTTTTGGGCGTTCAATGGTTACGCACACTTGGCCCCATCTTATGGGATTTTGCTGAACTTTGGATGTAGTTTTCAGTCAATGGGGCACAACACAAATTTATGGGATTACAACCAGGGTCTCTCTGCATCATCAGTTCACATCGCCTGGAAAAAATACTTAAGAAGAATTCACATGGTGTCATCGCTCAGCTCCATTCCATTCAGATGCACCCATCAACAATCTCCACTACTTCCTTGGATAGATATGCAAGTGTCTTTGCTGAACCAATGAGCTTGTTTCCTTCAAGAGACCTTTTCGGAAAGAATTTAGCCGCATCTACCTCTCAGCAGGAAATTATGACTATTTTGCATACAGTCCAGAAGTGGCAGCCATCCCTATTGGGGAATAATTTCTGCATCAAGACTTATCTCCAGAGTCTGGAAACTTTCCTGGAACAACGGGTCTCCTCCCCAACACACCTGAAATGGGTTATCCAACTCATGGTTTATGACTATACGACCACTTACCAAAAGGGTGAGGACAATATGGTGGAAGATGCTCCTCCTCGCACATTTGATGACCCAGTTTCTCTTACATCTATTTCTCTGCTTGTTCCAAATTGGTTGCAATCTATTCAACGGGGCTATCTCTTCTATGAACTCCATGCTTCTTCATCAGTAGGGCACTCTGGGTTCCTCAAAACGTATGACCAGAAACAATGTAACTTCTTTTGGCAGGGACTAAAAAGGACAATTCAACGGATGGTGGTTGACTGTGATACTTTCCAAGTCAACAAGGGTGAAACGACCCTTCTTTCAGGACTGCTCAAACCCTTACCCATCCCTCCACAGATTTGGACAACTATTTCTATGGATTTCCTAGAAGCGCTCAAGTGGTATAGTACCACATCTCAAAGGACACCATATGAAGCAGTCTTTGTACATGCACCACCAGTTCTTCTTCCATACACCTTCAGCAACTCCCCAGTTCAGGCAATTGACTCAATTCTTCGAAACCGTGATTAGCTTCTTCTCATTCTGCAGGACAATTTTCACATGGCAAGAATTCGAATGAAACAACAAGCCGATCAACACCGTTCTGAGCGCACTTTTCACATCGTTGATATGGTTCTTCTTCGTCTACAGCCTTCCATGCAATCCTCCCTGAAACTCCAAAGGCGCCAATGGCTCGGAATGCAACCCGAGGATGCTATAGGGGACCCACTCCTTCAAATTCTGCATCAATTTCCACATCTAAAGCTTTGAGGACAAAGTTTTTTTTAAGGGAGAGGGGATGTTAGGAACCCATGTCTTTACTTTGTTAGTATATTGTTGTTGGACGCATATGCTTTGTAAGTCGTCCCGTAGTATTTGTTGATCCATAGTTTATATTAGCCCATAGTATTGGACGCATATGCTTTGTAAGTCATCCCATAGTATTATATGTCCCATGGTTTTGACTCATAGTATTGGCGCCTAGACTTAGCCCATGGTTTGTATTGACACATAGTATTGACCCATGGTATTGGTGCCTAGACTTAGTATATAAGTGTGTGTTGAGGCCTATGAAGGTACCGTGAATTTAATTGTATTGAGCTTGCTCAAAGGAGGTTGCCCCCTCGAAGTGGCCCGTGATCAATATAAAAGTGATTCTGAGTTCTATTATTTCTGATATCTCATGTATTTGCATTAATTAATTATTGCAGGTTCATCACAGGTCAACATCTTAAGGTTTCATCTTATTTGAGCAGTTTCACTGGAGTTGTGCCTTTTTTACCAAATCTAGCTCTACCATTGTTTATGGAATAGGGAAATATGACAATATTGACTATTCGTTTGTCAGTTTTGGCCTTCATTTGCCCAAAATTGAATTAATTTCACTAGCCTAGCCTAGGAAAAAAATATTAAACTTAAGGTTTTTGGGAAATATTTTTTATCATGCCTAATTTGTAAGGTTTGGTGACTTTCCAAGGCTATTATTTTTATATAGCCTCCACCCAAGCCTTTTTTTACCGAGCCTACTTTTTTTCTTGAACCTAGAGTTTTGGCACTTGATTTTTTTTAAACCTAGATTTTTCGGGGGCATTTTTTAGCATACCTAGGCATTTTATTTTCCTCTTACTAGGGTCATATAGATTCATTTTTCAGCCCTCCACGCATTGTATGGATTGGTTTTGGCCTCTCAATATTGTGCAGACTCATTTCTTAGCATTTTAACACCGTACAAATTCAATTAAGGGTCCAAATTCACTTAATGAGTGTAAGGGAGGTATTTCACAATTCCCATCCTTTTTTATTCACCAAGATCACAAGAAGTGTGAGGTGGAGAGTATACTTGGAATGAAAGAGCTTTTAGGTCTATTAGTGTGTGCTAGTGTTGCAAACATATGTGAGGTAAGCAAATTGATTGTTGCAAATTAACTAGAAGAGTATAAAGTAAATGCAAATGGAGATTTAACTTTTAACTTAAAAAGATGTTAATGGTGCTTTACAAAAATAAAGTGTTAATGAATTAAAAGTGTGTAATGGAGCTATTTCACACTTCTCACCCCTTTCTGATTCACCAAGCTCACAAGAAGTGTGAGGTGAAGAGCATACTTGGGAAGATAAGAGTCTTTAGGTCCTTGCTTATGTGCAAAAGTGGATTCTACACTACTTTAGCCTGAAAACATGCTAAGTAAACAAAGAACATAAGATGTATTGAATACTAGTGACAAAAATGAGGCTCGTTGAAAGCCTCAAGGTTGGTTACCTATGTAGATTTTAAGAGATATGGACTCTTTACTCCCTAATCTTAGTCTAAGTGAGCTAATTACTATAGAAACATGTAACTATTGCAAGTTAATTAGTTCTAGTTAATTAGTGAGCAACCAATGGGGATGCAAGATTATGAAAAAGTGATAAAAAGAAAATAAAAGAAGCAGTAATGAGCAAAAAGCAGATCCAGGTGCACAGTAGCGTGGATAAAATACTCACTAGTGCGTAGTAGCGCGGTTACAATGCAAAGAGGTCGTCAGCTAATGAAAGAAACAACTGCGCAGGCAAAAGTATGTTAAATTGTGCATACATTGTGACTATTGAAGGTTTCTGCGCGTAGACTGCACGGCTGGGGCACCGAGATCCACACGATTATTAAAATAGCTATTGTGGCCAAGAGGAGGCCGAATTTCTGGAATGAAGGGTATGGACCTGTTCACTTTCAAAGGACAATATACCATAAATTAACTACCTAACAATTAACAACCTAGTTAAGAGAACATGGACAAAAATGAAGTGGAGTCACCATAAATACTGTTGTGGGAAATTATGCACAAAGGTGCGCAACCTCTCCCACTTTGGGTGAAATCCCTTGAGGTTGTTGACTAGGCGCAATATTTAGAAATAGAAAGCAGACGTGATAAATCCAAAGTAGATCCTGCAAGGCTCTGCTAGTGAAATAGAACAAAATAGAAACAAAAATAACTTGAAATCATAAAAGGGAATAAGAGGGTGAAAACCACAACAAAGAACTAAAGCATGAACCACTTTAGATTGCCCAGGGATCAAGCAAATACATGTAGTTTCACCTAGGAGGTGAAGGCTTCAAAGGGAAGCCAACAATCTCCCTTAGGGAGGCCTATTTTGTCCACACTAAATGCTAGATAACTCAATTAAACAATGGAGAGAAGCACTTGCCCCTTGAAGGAAGGAGACAAGAGATATTGGATAATGCCAACAAATATGAAAGAGATGGGCTATGAGGAAGCTCCAATACAATTTCTACAGCATAATCTTGCTCTTTGATTCTCCTATAAGATGCATGCCCATGGCTTCCTTTTATAGGTCAAGAGGTGGCTAAGAAGCAACTAGATCCAAGTGTGAACCCCATCACCTCATGAACTAGCTTCAAGGTACACAATGGGGGCTATTGAATGCCAATCCATCATGTTGAGAAGAGAAGTTTGAATTTGTGTTGGTGATGGGATTTTATGAGCCTTTAATGCACAGCTGGTGGTTGAGATTCCGTTGTTTTGACAATTGCACAGATATCGAATGGCAATTCGTGTAGGGGTCGCACGTCCACATAACTTGTAATATGCATAGTCACGCACCTAAACATAGGTTAGGACGAGTGGTCCTGTCTTTTGACTATTCTTTAGCATTATGGATCATATTGCTTCATGGATCTGACGAGGATGTCTTCAGTGGGTTGCATGCTATATGTTGATGATGCCTTACTGTGTGAATTGCAAAAATGTCACATGTGTGCGAGATTTATGTGTTAATAAAGGCTCATTTGCATATTCTGAACCCCTACGAGAAACAAGGCGGGGGTTTGAATGCACATATACAAGATCTCTAGCCTTCTAGGATCCCAACCTGTTGCGCTTAACGGAATGAATGTAACCATAGGTGCTCCAATTCCTTTCTATTGATGAAGAGCTTGCCACTTGTGATAGAATATGAGTAGTAAGGATTTGCAAATATACACCATTTTCCCCATGACAAATCCACCATTTAACCAGGTTCATGGTCCTCCTCTCATCCAAAGATGATATGTCTGAAAAATCCTCTAATCTAGCAGCAAAACAAGAAATTCCTCCCTCACATCTTTTTGTTGAGAAGCTAGAAACAACCTTTGGAAGGATTGTTTCACTCAATTGGCCACCTTTATGTCCTTATGCAGGGCCTTCCTCTTCCCATTGATTTGAGAAATGAAATCTCCATCATAAAATATTGGATTTAGAGCATGTGCCCAAGTGTGCAATGGAGTGTTAAATTCATTCCACCTTGTGAAAATGATGGATCTCACATTCTTAGAAAAATCAACATCAACAAAAAGAAGAGTGGGGGCCTCCTGTGTAATAATTTCCATAGTTTTCTCAACCATGGTATCCATGACATCATGAATCTCTCCCAAGAAAGGTTTGTTTGTGTCTACATCTTGAAGAAGCTCAAATGCAGGCATACTGAACTTGAGCAAGAAATCTATCTTGCTCCACCAATCCTCATCAATCAAGACCCTCTGCATCATGCTTCCCTTCTCTGAATATTCTCATCTCCATTCAACCCAAGTGGCACCCACCACCATACTCATTAATGCAGGTTTGACCTGAACTAGGCGATGCAACATGATGAAGTTTGAGGCATATCTTGTCTCAGCAAGTTTGAGTAACTCCAATTTGGAGTATTCTCGATATATTGCTTGAAAATGGTGGTGATTGGTGATGAATTTTATGATCTCCCTAGCTTGCCCTGTGACCTCCTCAATCCATGGATTTTTTGCCTCAGTCTCCTCTAAAATCAGATTTAGATTAAGGGCAATGCAAGGAGTCCAAAAGATATGATGGTATATACTCTCAACAATCAAGCCTGCAGCTTTGCAAAGAGGTGCATTATCTATGATAACTTACACCACATTTGCTGGCCCTACTTGTTCAATAGCATAAATTAAAATTTCAATAATGAAATTACTATCTTTTACCTCACCTAAACAATCTTTTGCTTTTAAGAACATTGCCCCTTTTGGTGATGATGCAATGATATTGATCAATAGCCTTCGCCTTGTATCAGTCCATCAATATGAGTTAATGGAAACACATGTGCTATTCCATGAGTTACCAATTGGTTTTAGAAAATCCTCAAGCAGTAGCCTCTCTTTCTTGAGCAAAATTATTATGAGTTTTTCATAGTTTGGCCCCTTCAAACCTTGAGGGGTTGTTTTAATTTCCCTCACTAAATCCTGCAAATAGGGGGACCAAACCACATTAAATGGTATTCCATAAACATATATGGCCCTTTCCACTCTTGTCTCGGCTTCTTCTCTCCCTTGATTGTTGAGCATTTTCAACAATCTACTACTTTACTTGCACCTGTAGGCTTGGATATCACTTCTTCTAGATGGGTTTCCCTCTTCTTCCTTGCTTCATGAACAATCCTTGGCTCATTTCTAGTAACCAAGGTTGTTGGTGGTTTCTTGCTAGTGCCACCCATCCCAACCTTGGCTCTTTGGTCCTTCAACCTTTGAGCATCATCATTCTCTTTCTTGAATGAATCCCTCACCTCTATATCTTTGGTAAATGCACAAGCTTCAACACCCTTCACTCCTTCATGCAAAATGCGAGCCTTGACTCTTGTGTAAGAGCCCTTGAAGGTATTCTCATTCTTACATAAATTGCACCTCTGTTCCCATGAACCCCCACCACCTCCCACTTGCTTGAGCTTGGTAACATGCCTCCAAAGAGGATAATATTCTTGTTGCCTTGTTGGTTGAGGAGCTGTAGGGGCAGAGGAAATGTCAGTTTGAGAAGCCATGGATGTTGCTACATGCAAATTCCAAAAATAGTAAAAGAATATTCCCACACTTAGAAAAGGCATGAATGGTGAAAACAAATAAAAACAGTAAAAACAATCTTTGAAAGTCAACCACGAATACTCACCAAATAAAGGAATTCCCACACTCTCCTTCTTCTTGTTGTCTACAACCGTCTTCTAGCTGGAAATCGACCAAAGCTTGTTTCCAGTGCTTGAAACCACAACTAAAATGCTTACTAATGTTGTAGGAAGCTCCTCTTGCAAAAGAATGTGTGAAGAATGAGTGAACGAAGTGCTTTCTTATAGAAAATAATAAGATGTTAGGTTTTCTAGTTGTTTCTAGATGTTTCTTTTCTAAAAAAAAAGTAATTTCTAATTATAAATGAGTTTTTTATTAAAAAAAACATATTTTGGGCCAAATTGAGGGACCCACGGCCCTCTGTCCTTCCTATACAGGCCCACACAAGCTGAGTTAAGTCATGAAACACGGGTCATAGAACCCAAAACTAGTCTGAAACACCGCTAGTTGTACCATACGATGTTTCATACTCGTGAAACGCCATACGATACAGTTGGCAGCGTTTCGAGCAGGTTTCGTACTTGTTTCGGAGTTTCATGGGGTTTTGGGTACCGATACAGGGGTTGGCTAGACATTTCCTGCAACATAGTTGAGAATACTTTATCTTTCTTCTTGTGAAGTAGAATATAGGGCAGCTAAGGAATCAACTAACTTGAAGCAATGTGGATCCAACATGTACTTACTGAGCTTGGATTGGTTCATAATGCTCCTACTAAGCTAAGAGGTGACAATCAAAGTGCTATTCAACTTGCTTATAATCTAGTATACCACTCCAAAACCAAACACATTGACCTTGTTACTCATTACATTTGATATCTGGTTGATGATGGTGTTATGTGTTTGGAGTATTGTCCTACTAAACATCGAGTTGTTGATATCTTCACCAAATCCACGACAAAGGCAAAATTTATCCATCTTTGCAACTTATTGGGGATGCAGGAAGTTG
Organism: Larix kaempferi; assembly: GCA_027924585.1. Taxonomy (NCBI): domain Eukaryota; kingdom Viridiplantae; phylum Streptophyta; class Pinopsida; order Pinales; family Pinaceae; genus Larix; species Larix kaempferi. The sequence goes on from BSBM01000206.1 coordinate 11,238,585, forward strand.
TCATCAAGGGGAATGTTAGCATAATGACATCTTCCTCCAACTGTGTTCTAACCCTCTTTCCATCATTAAGGGGGAATATAAGAATGTGATTAATGATTGTCTAGTTGTCTCTTTACAATTATACGAGCCTAAGGCATTTTGTAAACACAATTAGTCATACTTGGACTATTAGCCCATGTTATTCTTCAACAACTAACTAAGTTATTATATGATTTTATCCCACATTCATCACTGATATGTTCTCCTACCCCTCTACCGTATTTAATAGTGGTGAAGGAGGCACAATTATAATGTATTGTGATATGTGCATATGTGGGGAGCTCAATCATTGTAAGATTGGAGAGTATATTGAGGAATATAAGACCAACTTCCGTGGATGTTTCCCCATCTTGGGGTTTTACCATGTAAATCTATTGTCTCTTGTCTCTCTTATTTCTTGCTTTTAATTTACTGTTTTATTTAAAGCTTTCCATAGGACTTTAGATTGATTAGATATTTGGTTATTTGTTATTGCATTTTTTCCTGATCTAACAGATTGCAAGGCACCTTAGAAGAAGGCAATGATAAGACACCTTCCACTATAGAAAAAGGATGCCTCCATTGTGCAAATTTATTAATTCATCCATTATTGGTCATTCAGTCAAGGAGTGATTGGAAGAGTAGACAAGGAATTTTGTGGGGTGCTAGGTCTGAGTTTGGCATAGAGAATGACTTGGACGTTGGTTGATTCTTAGGCAATCTACATGAAGGACTCAAAAAACTTGGAAAGTGCCTAATGCATGGTCGATATAGACTAAGACTACATGGTTTCTGAGGCAGGTATCTAAGGCATGGTGACTTGAAGACGGTGTGGTGGACTGGAACATATTTATGCCTTGGTGTAGCAGGCAGCTTGGATGTATCGTTCCACGTAGAATTGGTAAGTATTTTTTTCAGTACATAAGAACAAGTGGAGCTTATGGAATAATTTCCTTTGGGTCAACTTGAAAGATAGTTGTGCCAAAGTGCAACAATGGTAGAGTTGTAGTAGAACTTTAGGTGAAAATTAGATTCTTGGTGTCATGGACTTGGAAGCACAAAGGTGAAAATCGTGTCATGATGATTTGGATCAATTCTTTCGGCCTACCTATGTTACAACATGTATGGTGTAGAAGAAGAGCCTGTGAAGACAAGGAAAAAATATGTGATGATGAGGTTGAGATAGTTGACTTGAGAGGCCACATAAATGTCCCAACAAAATAATGTGAGAGATGAAGCATTGGCTCAGAGGTTGCAAGCTATGAAAGTCTAAGTAGAGGCATAGTGGCAACCTGAGTTGGGATCATTCAAGAGGAAGGATGCCTAAAATGATGGCAACAATAGAACAAGGAAGCAATTGAAATTGTTGAAGTCCAAAGGTAAGAATGTTGCTTGTTTCCTTTGTTACCATGACTATTTTCCCATAATTGGTCCTTTGAATAAGAAGTTGGAAGCCTTAGAAGAAGTCTAGGTGCAATAAACTTCGAAGGTAGCATTGGAGGTTTTGGTTGCCTTCAAAACACGTATAGAAAGTTCGCGACAAGAGTTCAAGAACATGGGTTTTAAGGTGAAGACAGGAATGACCTTTGTTTTGTGGATGTTATAGTCAGTGGGTTAAGAGTGGAAACCTTGGTAGATATCGATGCAACCCATAACTTTGTAAGTGAATGTACCGCTACAACACTTCATCATAAGCCTAAGAGAAACATGGCCACATTCAAGGTGGTGAATGCAGTGCTAAATCCGGTAGCCAGGGTAGTTCGTTGTGCACCTTTGAAGGTTGGGGAATGTTTTGGCAACTTGGACTTATTGATGGTTCCATTGGATGACTATACAGTCGCTTGGGACATGAATTTATCAAGCTTATCGAAGTAGTCCTTGTGCCTCGTGATAAATTTTTGATGTTCTTGGATAGAACCAAGAATTATGGTGTAGTTATGATGGCTATAGGGAAGTTGGGGAGGTTGCCAATAATTCCAACCATGAAGTTGATTGAGGCAACCAATAATTCTACAGACATTCCTTGTGTCATCTCACAACAACAACAAGAGTTGGCTTCGGGCAAAGGAACCTTGAGTATTCATGACAATGTTTTCCATTCAATGTTGTGCACTTCAGTGAACCAAAGGCAAGAAGTTGGAGGTAAGACAAATCTTGAACTAGCAACAATTGTAGAATTTCATGCTGAAGATACTCACCAAAGTGCATCTTGAAACATTGTGAATGGTGCATTAGATGAGGAATTCATATAGACATTGAATTTTCAATGGAAAAAAACTTGAGTGTGAGGTCTAAGCAGTGCAAGAATGCACTCACACAATAGGATTCTCATTTGTAAGATGTTGGAATGATTGAAGGAAGGGTTAGTGAATATGAACCTTTGATGGGGGAACTTCAACATTGCAAAGATTGGAAAGTTGCGGGGGGTGTCGACAATGTTTTAGATGAATTGCAAAACTTAGAGACAACAATCTTACAGATCGATCAACCACCCATTTAAAAGAAGGGGTTAAGTAAGTCTCCAAAGAGGTGATCCAAAAAGAGATCAAATAAGGCAAAGGAGGCTGAGGTATATATCAATGTTTATCACCTAATATTGATGGAGTTGATGCTTGGCTGACATCATATGCAACATGCTCAATTGGAGATGACTTTCCCACAAATTATAGAGCCTTGCACATATTTTGAACCTCCATATGTTCCTTGCCAATTTCGTGTTGGTGTATGCCAAAAGAACAAAATTGATTAGCAATGATCATTGCTTTTGTATGCAATGGTATAAGATTATGTTTTCTAGCTACATATTTACCTTTCATATGGTTACATTTGAGTAACAAGTTGGTAAATGCTTTAATATCATTCACACCAAATCATTTGGAAACTTTAAGCATGTTGCCGACTAATTCGCACCTCGGGTCACGTGACATAAATATTCAAGCCACCGGGTGCGACCTTGTGGGAAACTAAGAGTCAAGTGCTGTCACTTGATCTTGACTCCTCTATCTAGGCTTTCTCCTAGTTAATCCAATGGGGGTGGTCCCTATTAAAATAATCTAAGGTTGTTAATCTATGAAAGGAAAAACCAGCTATTCTAGGAGTTAAGATGAAATAACTTAAAAATAAACCATAAATCCCTGTAATATGAAATTAAAACCCACAACTTTTAAGATACAACACCATTCATGACATTGGTAAAAATTAATTTAAACATAAAAAAGGAAATATTAAAGATCAGTGCCGATGAAAATGGAGTGCTTGTGAGGGTTGCTTTTTGTGGTCTCGGTGAAAGTATTGCAGTGTCTTAGTTGGTAAATTTTAAGATTATTAAATGAGTGGATTAGGGAATGGGTTACTTCTTGGTTTGGCCCACTTATACTAATATTATCGAATTGAGCGCTAAAGCAACTTTACCAAGTGTCCAACAAGGCGAGGCATAACTTGCTTAAAGTAGCCCTTTGACTCTGTAGTACTCGCACTTTGAGACCTCCCGAGTTCTTAAATATTCGTCTTAGGTGGATTGCCCTATTAAGCTAGTCACTTTAATCCCTTTTTTATTGTCCCACCGTTCTAGCCAAAGGCCTGCAGTTTTTCACAAGAGCATATGGGGACTAAAGCCTAAGTTTATTTCAAGAATTTTATCAATCATGTGGTTGTTTAAAGAATCATTTTACCGTCACTCTCTTTTCCCTTTTCAGGTACTTCGGGAACACAGACGGCTTCATAAATTTTAAAAGGAAGCAAAAGCTTTATGAAATAGAATAATAACTTAAATGAAATTTATTAATCTAAAAAAAAAACCACAAAAAAAAATCGACACGGATCCCCCCTAGGGGGATGGGGTGTGGATGCTTGGCTGCCCACTCACTCTTTTTTTTTACAATAATTACAAATAAGAATATTTGTATTCCTTTGTAGAATAGGAAACACAAATTCACAAAATTTGAGGCTTTAAAAATTCCCACAGGATAAGTAGCAAGAGGGAAGGCTCCCGAATGGCTTAAATATTCAGAAATTCACCATAGTGCCTCTCTACCTGTTCGTTAATTGCTGCAAAAAGCAAGCAAATATAAGCCAAAGACATTAGATAATCATTTAAAAGCATACAAAATTGACATAAAGTTCAAGTACTTTTAAGAGATAGAAATTAACATTTTAAACAAGTACTTGTTAGGAGCTAGATCTATAAAAATGAACCTTTAAAAATCAGATCTAAACTTATAAATGCAAATGCAAATCAAATTAGTTTATGATATATTTTTTATGCACTAACTTGATCAACAATGCTAAAGTAACTAATAACCAGAAAAGTAAATTTTAGTTTTGCAGAATGAAGAAGGAGAAAAGCAGCTTGATGCTAGAACTTGGGTGATGGAGTTTTTCACAGTGGAGCACAAGGGGACTATATCTTTCTGAAAATATTGGAGAGGAGGAAGATCCAAACAATCTCAAACTCTTCTTCAACTAAGATAACCTGCAACTTGGACAAGAACTTGCACATAAAAGTGATTAGAAAAAGTTGGTGTTACCTGCCACAAAAACTTGGAAAAACAAGATCATTAAACAAAATAATAATGTAATTCTAAGAGATCTGAAACAAATATACAGTAAGATTTGCAAGAAAACAAGTTGTTAAATCTTACCCTACTGGGAGATAGCTCCCCTTCAAAGTCCCAACACAACCACCAAGAATGCAAGAAAAGTACAACACCGGTCACTTCATGCCCACACAACAATATTCATCCACACATGAAAATGCTACACAGTTTTTGACCTACAAAGCCCTTATTCAAAATAATCAACAGTATTACAATAGAAGCATCATTTTGGTTCTCATTCCTCTTATCAATGGAGAGAGCGCTTACTTAAATAGATGAAGCCAAGCATAAGGGTTGTACACAACTCGGAGTGAGTTGCAATGGGTTGGAAAAGGCTACAAATAAGCTTACTTCCAATTCCTAACTCCACTTACATGCTTTATCTTACAACTTGACACTTTTTCTTGAGAGTTGCACCCCCCACTTGGAGAGAAAGCTCATCTTGCCTTCATTTGTCAAGAAAAACACTCTGAAGTGTTTTAGAAATCTTAGGAATGTTTCCACTTTACTTTTCCAACTCATAAAACTCACTTTCGGCATGTTTCTGAGTTTTTAGAAATTGTCGGTTTCTTTATTTTCTCCACTTTTTGGCCTTTTTTACCATTTTCGAGTAATATTCAATTTTGGAGATAAATAATTACTCGAAAACTTAGGAAAGTGGGTTTAGAGGTAAAGTGGGTGCTCTGAGTTAGAAAATGAGCACCCCCATGGCAAAATCAGACTTTAGACCTTATTACATTTTTAATTTTTCCAACTTTAAACTATTAAAAAATAGTCTAATTTTACGGAAAAAATAAATAAATATTTTTTCAAAACTTTAGAAAAATCCTATGGGGACCTAGCACATGTCCATATGACTCAATACTTATGTCTAGCATGTTTAAATACATTGGCATGCAAACTTTAATAATCTCCTAAGGCCTAACCATCAATACGGCCATTCCAACTTTGGAGGAGCAAGTGAAAAACTCGAAAATTATAAGTCGTTTATTCAACAACATATAATTAACAAGGAAAAAAACACCTTGGAATACCCGATTTGATGTTTAAGTCCTAGAAAGCCAAGTCCTTGATATAAAAATACCATGCTAGTACACTTTATTACAAACCCCGTGGCGCATGAACATGTGAAGAAAATTAAAAAAAGGGGCCCTGAAAAAGGCCTGATGGACTTCAGAACATGGATGATGAGATGTAACATGTTCAACCTTTGTCGGCTCGCTTGAAGGTCCAAATAAGTACAACTTAGTTGGTAACATCTGGCTCCAATGCGGGATATGTGCTCGATCTGGTCTTCAAGAAAGGAGAGCATATGAGAACACCAGAATCTCTTGTTTCTATGACCTGTAAAAACATCTCAACTTGACAAGAAAACCCTTCAGTAGCACAAGCTCTTATTAGAAGCCAACAAACCATAAGCTGCATCATTCAAAAAATGAAACTTACTAATGAAAAATTCCTAAGTACATAAAAGGAAAGTACAAGAAAAGAAATGCAGAAAGGAAATGCTCACTTTGATGAGCTTATTCTCCTACTCTAAGCATAACATAATCAAAATGTTACGTAAAATGAAAAATACAATGCAACCATCGTAACATTTTATCAATTTTGAAGTTTTTGGCCTTGTCTTTGGTTACCATCCAAAGCAAGGAAAAATTATTTAAGAAATGAAAACCTGCGTAAATTTTCTAGATGGGAGGGCTAGATGGGTGATCATAGGAATGAAAAATATCATCAAACTGCTTCCCAAATTGGCAAGTCCTCCTGCAAACTTCTTCTATCCAAGATTGAATAAGACTAAGATATGAGTCTGTATGATGAGGCAAATCAACCACACCACCATACGATTTCATAAGGCCTCTCATATGAAAATATTCTGAAGTAACATAAGCCACGGGCTGCTCCGAATCATAAGGAACCACTATATGTGGAGACGATTGCTAAGACTAATCTTTTATTAATTGTATACAATCTAACTCTTCACTGCACTGCTTCCCCAAATATTCATCACTGATACTTTTGCATGGATTTGATTGATCATAAGAAGCATCTGCATGCTCCTCTTCCATATCAAGGTTCCCCAAGGTCTCAAAATCCACACTCCCTTCTCTAGATACATCAAAGATGGGCTTTTCTAAATCCATCCATTCATCATTATGCCCATCGCTATAAAAAAGGGGTAAGTTTTCACATATTGCATCATATCCATGGCTATACTTATCCTCCTCATGTTCATAACAATCCTCTTTAAGAGGCTTGGCTTGAAAAGTATTACAAGGGAACAAGTTTTCCAAATGTGCATTAACATGTGGAGAACAAGGAGGAGCATCATCATACACAATACAATCTTTATCATAAATTTATTTATAGGCCTCTGTACTGGTTTATTCCGAAGGTAGATATGAAGTACAAGTGTTATCATCCTCACTGAAGTGATCCTGAGATAGCTCCAAATCTTCAATGTTTTTCACCATGGCAATATGAAGAGCTTCTTCTAAAATATCTTCAATCAAGGACCCTTCATGAATTTCCTTGACAACTTCTATGATGGATTTAGGAAAATATGGAATACACATGTGACCATCATCACTGAAATAGACTTGAGAACACTCCAAATCTTCAATATTTTTTGTTATGGTGACATGAGGAGGGTTACAACAAAATCTTCAATCGAGGGTGCTTCATGAAGCTCTTCATTAGGGTCATGTTGTACTCTAGGAAGGAAGGAGTATCCAGGGTATTTTTTAACAAGTTGCTTAATCTTTGCCTTTTCTCCTTCATGCCAATGAAAGATGAAACACTTGAGAAAATCAACCATAGAAACTATGGATTTTTCATAAAGGCTATAGAGCCAAATCCTTGCATTCCCTTCCAAATTCCAAGCAAATATGGTCATCAGATCATCCTCATGATAAATATTAAAATCAACCACCAAATTGAAGAAAGCAACAATATGATGGGTGGTTGAATCACCATTGTTTCCATAGAACTCTGGAGCACTGTTGTAACCTACCTAGTACTTGAAACATTTTATGTTTGTGGAAAAACATTACTTTAACTTTTATTGTAAAGTTTTATGACAATGACCAAGGATGGTCAAGGATGGCTATAAATGAATAATATTATTATTTAATAAATTAAAATAGGAGACATTCAACCAAAGGGACTGTTGAAGAGTGTTCACTGACCCACTAGGAGGAATGGAATCTGGTGTAGAAGGCAATGGACAAGTGGTAGCATCTACACTCACTTACTAGCTGTTGCAGGGGGCAACTTCCCTAAAAATGTGGTCATGTTCCCCAAGGATGGTGGAACTGATATGATGGCTCATTGAATGCAAAACTGACCCAAAAGACCTAGGAAATCTTTTATAAGCCATCGAATTGAGCAGAGGCTCGCAACTTTTTCTTTGTGGTGTTAGAACTGAGCCCACAAGAGATTCAATGAGGGTAAGTTATGTAATGAGTTGCAGAGTAAGACTGTCTTATTCTTGCTGAGTGCAAAGGTAGTGTTATGTATGCAAGTCTTCATGATTGTTGAAGTACATATTAGTGATTTGTATGCAAGTCTCCATGATTGCTGAAGTACAAATAGAGTTTGTATGCAAGTCTCCTTGATTGTTGAAGTACAAACAGAGTGCCTTGCTTCTACACAGTATCTTTGACCTAGTGGTTCAGTGAACAGGCTCGGGGGTCCAAAAGCAAGTGATCTTGGCTGCTTTCTGGAGAAGGTTGGGAGGAACGGTCCTCTTTGGGTGTTTGTCCACCCTATCAGTTATCAAGTTCTACTTGTTTATATTTTATTTATTTCTAAACTGCTGATCATTTTATGGAAACTGTATTTATATGTTAACATAGTTTTTCAGATGTCCTTTCCTAGATATTAGTTATCTGTTGAAAGTGATAGGTTACTGAACTGATAGATTTTTCTGTACAATGCATGGATGAATAAAGATTGGATAAATATAGAATGATGAATAAATTTCTTCCTATGTTTTTCCTTTCACCATAGGTGATGTGCTCTAGTACAGGAAGAGGTTTAATGAACATAGATTAGAAATGATATGAAGATTAATCTGTATAATATATCATAAATAGAATTCATTATTGTTGTTGTTCTCATTAGTATATGTATATTTAATATATACACTATTTATTCATAAACAATGAAAAGCAAGTAACAAAGACCATATTTAAATCATCATAGGTTTATAAATAGAAAACAAATATAAACCCTAGATTTGTAAACATTGCGATTATATGTGAACATGTATACACAGGTAGATAATCTTTTACATAAACTGAATAACATTCAAAAGAAAGGTTCATATTATCGTTACATAAAGAAGTTTCAATCTTTTAAACAAAAGTATTATATTACTTTTTCCATCAAGCTATACAAGATCAATAACAGAACATTAACCTATATTAATCTTCAAAAGTAAGTTTCAGTTTACCTTAGAAAACAAAGGATATCTTTTAATAAACAAATAAATACATTTGTATAATGCATTCATGCTTAGGTCAACATTCTTTTCAAAGAATCGATTCTCTTAAACTACTTTAAATTATAGGGTAAAGCTTTGTCTTGTGAATAGCATCAATACTTATATATTAAAAATAGAAATAATACAAGCTTTAGTCCCAAAAACTTTTCAACAAACAGGATCACAAATAAATAAGCACAGAGGAATGGTTAAAACCCTAATCTAGAGCTTCCATCATAATCTGAATCGTAAGTCAAGATTAATAGATAGCTCAGGGTCAAACCCTGTAGCTAGATAATAATATACAAATACATTTCTTTATTTTATCATCAAACATGTCAAGGGTTAAAACCCTGTAGATATCCCACACTATCAAATAACGAACAGTCGTAAGACTGAGTTATAAACACATTTAGCTATGCCATAAAACAAAAAAAATATCATAAATATCAACCAATAGAGTCAATACAATCTCATATTGAGGGTCCGAGACCCATAAGGGCTCACCCTGAGTTCATTATGAATCGGGTTATATAACCCCAGAATTTGCCAACCAAATTAAAAATAGTTGGTCCCGTCATTATATTGAAGTATAAAACAATAAAAACTTATCCATGTTACCATTACGGTCGAAACAACTTAGTAATACAAAATGCTTTAAAAACAGAGCTCGATGACATATTTTCATTGTTGCCATCGTTTCTAAACAGGTTATCACAAGAGTAAAAGGTCAAGGGCTCGAGTCTTAAGAGAAGAGCTCGCCTAGTCTTAATTTACACATTATAAATTTATAAAGATAAAACTTAAATACTAGATAGGGTTTAGGGTTTAATCTGGAGGAAATCAACCATTTTAGTAACCGAGAATGAACATCTTCTCACAACACAAATCCAAGCCCAGTCTTTGGGTATGGTACAGGGTCAAACCCTGTTGCAGCCTTCTTGTTATCATTTTAATAACACAGAGTTTAAAATGCATCACATTAATAAATTAAAAAATACGAACTGTAATCCAGGGTTTAGCCAAAACAAGATTTCACAATTCATAAACATTATGCAAACAGTTAAAACCGACAAAGGGCCGAGAGAAAGTCATGGCCATTACAGCACTAAACAAATTATCGAGACATGGGAGCCATTGTATTTCCATCAAAGAAAAGAATTACATTCGCAGTAATACTGCTCAACGAGACCGAGGGTTCTCCATTTAAATAAACCCTGTAACAAAACTCTCCTAATAACATAGTTGGTCGAAACCCCAACCCAGGATTTAGGTAAGAAAAACATCTATCATAGCAATGCTGTCCTAGGCGGCCTCATGGCTCACTTAATAAACAAGTATACATTGAAGGAGAGCAACGAAACACAAACAACAGGAAAACTTGTTGATAGAGGCTACAATTGGGATTGGACCCGAAGCTTACCGTGGTTCTCAACCACTGGAGTTTGTTCCTTTCCCTAAAAAAGCTATCACCGAGGAATAAAAGTTAAGAGCAGGACACATAATCCTGTTCTTGCCATTACAACCAATTCGTGGTTAAAGGATGAACGCCATTGTACAATGAAGAAACCTCACAAAACTGTTAACAAATGTTTAAAACTTAAATAATAGAAATTTACCTATGCAGGATTTGAACTCACACCGAGAAGAGAACCGAGCAACAGAACCCCAATGCACGTCTGAAACACCATAAAGACACCATGACCCAACACTTATACCGTTGAACTAACTCTGCGAGTGGTGCTCTGGTTGCTCAACAACCATGGCGGCCGAGAAGACTTAGCCCTCTACCTCAACATTGGAACAAACAACTAGTGCAAAGACCAAACCCCCAAACGTAGAGATAGGGTTTTCCAACACGTTGTTGCATTAACTCCATTTTCACGTGGCCGAATTTAATGCTCGAACTGTCACCCGCTAGAATTTTGATCTTTATTCACATTTCTATTGTCCACACTTGCATATGCTCATGGTGGATTATTACGAAAATGTTGGGTGCTAGTCACCAGCTTTTTATATAGTTTATGATCCTTTAATTAAACACCATTGAGTTTTTAGTTAGGAGTCTCCAAACTTAACATGGAAAATGGACAAGTAGATAATTACAATATGGTTAAACCTTGCCATAAAACTTATGATCCTTTAATTAAACACCATCGAGTTTTTAGTTAGGAGTCTCCAAACTTAACATGGAAAAAGGACAAGTAGATAATTACAATATGGTTAAACCTTGCCATAAAACTTATAATCATGAACATAATATTCGAACCTGTAAACCTGCCCAAGGTCATTATGAAGCATTAGCTTATAAGCTAAGTAAGCTTCGGGGCATCACCAAGGACACCTTCAACAAAAGAAGAATACACTCAATAGTAACATAATGTATAACTATGAATTCGTATACAATCTGAAGAGCGGCAAATTAAAAATCAACATTAACATAGGCATTAAATTATCATATTGGAGATCATAAAAGAACATTTCAATCAGTGACCTTGAAACATTATCAATTAATGCATTTCAAAGACAATTTATGTGTCGTCTATGTATTAGCTAGATAAACAGTAAACTAATATCCATTTATACTTGTTATGCGAGATAAGAATGAATGTAAGTGATGCAAAATTGTCATACATAAATACGCACCATCGTATAAATCAAGGAAAACTTTTCATAATAATTTTATAAAACAATAATAGTAATCGCTCATAACTATATTCCGCACAATAAATCTTAGTATTTATTCCATTAGAAAAATTTTAAATTTTTGGTGAATTTTGGAGGTGTTACAACTGTCAAATAGCTTCTCATGGTCATAGCAATGATTAGGAAAACCATGGATATTTGATAAGTCTAATTGAGTGAAAGTTTCAAGTAGGAGAGCACAGAGTTCTTCCTTATCATCATCCATAATCTCAAACCATGAGGCATCAAATATGAAGCATGCATGTAATCATATATTGTACCGAATCAACGAAATTGTCAAAATAATGAGCTTCACAGATTTTCAAAGTGTTACATGGGCTCATCTATACACACAACAAATCTCAACAATTTTGATGATAGACAGGGTTTTATCCCTTCAATGGAGTCACCATGTGAAAACATATGCAATAAAATCTCTCACAAAAATTTATTTTTTTATTTTCTTTGTCAATTAAAACAAAAAGGTTAGTGGAGTCGCCAGATGAAAAATTAAAGATCTACTCTAAGCATTCATCAAACAAAGCAAAAACAAAAGAGGATAAAACAAAAGTCGTACTCTGGAAATAGAAAGATTTATCCCCGACAATGACGCCAAAATTTTGCCGCCTAATTTGCACCTCGGGTCACGTGGCATAAATCTTCAAGCCATTGGGTGCGACCTTGGGGGAAAGAAAGAGTCAAGTGTTGTCACTTGATCTTGACTCCTCCATCTAGGCTTTCTCCTAGTGAAGCCAAGGGGGGTGGTCCCTATAAAATAATCTAAGGTTGTTAATCTATAAAAGGAAAAAACAACTATTCTAGGAGTTAAGATGAAATAACTTAAAATTTACCAACTAAGACACTGCAATACTTTCAACGCAACCACATAAGCAACCCTCACAAGCACTCCATTTTCATCGGCACTAATATTTAATATTTCCTTTTTTATTTTTTATGTTTAAGTTAATTTTTACCAATGTCATGAATGGTGTTGTATCTTAGAAGTTGTGGGTTTTAATTTCATATTGTAGTGATTTATGGTTTATTTTTAAGTTATTTCATCTTAACCCCTAGAATAGTTTTTTTTCCTTTCATGGATTAACAACCTTAGATTATTTTAATAGGGACCACCCCCCTTGGCTTCACTAGGAGAAATCCTAGATGGAGGAGTCAAGATCAAGTGACATCACTTGACTCTTACTTGCCCCCAAGGTCGCACCTAGTGGCTTGAATATTTCTGCCACGTGACCCGAGGTGTGGATTAGGCGGCAACAAATCCCTTCAAGAGGGGTAATATAATATGCCTCATTGTTTGTGGTCCTCCCATATAAAGACATTTCCCTTTCAATCATCTCATTATGTGCTTCATTTTGCAACAAATAATAATAGTAATGTATTTAAGGTTGGGCCTACAGGTGATCCTAATGCATAATAACCATTTGTGAACCATTTTCAAAACCTGTTATATAAATTATCCCAAAAAAATAGTTTGGAAGTTGTAAGTTTGGTGTTTGTAGGCAAACATTACAAATCTTGTTTTGTTTGATAAAAAACAATACATATGATAATTGGTTTAGTTATAATGTTTCAAAATTTTCAACAATAATCACCCCATGTAAGGTGCCAACCCACGCTAGCTCATGTGATGACCCTATAGTTGTGTGTGACATAGATTGGCCCACTATCCCTTATGACACCACATCATCCATGCAAAGCACAAATGGCACCCGTACGAACCATTACCTCCTGCATCAACGATAATATGGAAGGGTTGTAGTTCGCATGCATGAAGTTATTGCTTCAAATGGATTGTAGGTTGGAAGGGTTGAATCCCAGCCGAGACTAGCAAAGCTCCAGTAATAGCACCGATCATCTCCATAACTCTCACCATGATCATGATTATAATGGGTTGTTATGGCAGTCGAGATAAGTATGGAAACCGACTTAAATGCGACCCGCCACCCTACATTCACATTTCTCAATCCCACAGCTCCATCACCACCTAAAGCATGAAGGTTGTGACCATCCACTTAGTGCAAAGAGACAATCATGAACCTTGTGTAGTGTTTGTCATGGATCGTGGTGGCAAGGGAATTAAAGGGGGAACTTCAAAATCCCCAACCTCGGTTACCTCCCATATGTCAAGAGTTGTGTTCGTGGCGTGTGCATACAGAAGCGAGATTCCTGAGAATGTGCAGTACATCATCAATGAGGTCGAGGAGGAAGCAAGGTTCAAAAGGAAATTTATTTCCGATGAAGACATTCATTTGGAATTCAACAAATGGTTTGAAGATCTGGGCAACACCAGATCCTGAACTTCTCTATTTCAGCATATTGTTGTAGAGTTATGGACCCATAAATACCTAATAGGGGAGGCGCTAATTGAAAGGGGGGAAGTCTACAACGGAATCTTGCTGCAATAGGATGCAATGCAGACTCATTTGGACTCTCTAACATAAGAAATCAAAGACATGAAAAGGGTTCTATAGAATATAGTAGTTGGTATGGGTATTGATACATCCTTGCGTCCGCACTTTGGCTGTTTTCCTGACTCTCCAACAAGTATCCACTCTGACGACTTTGATGACAACCCACAATAACAGGTTCTCTACTTTTCATTCAACTTGTTTTTCAGTTAGACAATGTTATCTAGGGAAATTATGTTGCATAGATTGGTCCCTCGTCACTATTTTGTTTAAGTTTCTCATCAAAGACTCAGTTACTTGGTTTTTTTGTATGAATACCCTCATGGGAAGATACATTTGGGTCACTCCTTAATGGTTTTGGCACAACTCTATGGCATGTTTTCCACTTAGGAGGGCCAATATCAGTGCTTTTTGTTGGTGATGGTTGTTAATGTTTGTAATATTTTTATCAGGGAATGAAAGGACCTTACCTCTTAGCTAGAAAAAAAATAATTCAACAATAACAATCTTAATACATGAGCAAAGATTGCAATATCAATGAGACTAACATCACATTTGAGTTATCACAATAAAATAAGGCATTATATATTTAAAATCAATTAAAATCTCAACCATCGTCTACACAAATGATTTTAGTGATGAGGAATGCAAATAAGAGCAAATATTAACTCGAAATCAGACTTAACATTCCATGACAACATAAAAAAAATGAAATCTCAACTCAACATTTCAACATTATTCCATACGTAGATTTGACCAATCTTAAACTTAAAATCTCAATAATTGCCAACACAATTTTTTGTGATAGTGAAGATTTCAAATTCGAGAAATTATTTGCTACAACTCGAACTTGATATTCCATGAAGCCATTACAAGTAATGAAATCTTAACTTTTTGATGCAGATGGGACAAGCAAAATCCAATCCAACCCGCTTACCCCAGGAATAGTTAGGTTCCTAATTTAATAGAACCTCTAACTTAGCAAAAACCAACTAAGTCTTTCTTCCGCAATTTACCTTCCTGCAGTGACCTTTCCACAATAATCTTGTGGAACCGCCTCCTTACCGCAATTGTGGGCGTACTTTCCAAATTCTTTCCATAACCATCCCCCGCAATTGGCATCTACAACAGTTCCTTTCCGCAATTGCCTTCCTCCGCAATTGCGGAGCGCCTTCCACAACTTTCTCGAAATTGACTTCCGCAAATTTTCTCCCACAATACGTCAGATCCAGATGCCTTAGGTTACATTCGATAGATATTTCGCGTCCGTATTTTCTATTAACTCCCGAACCTTTCCTCCGGCGAAATCCTTCACAAAACGTTGATTGTTTCGCTACCTATCTCGTCCATCGATCTGCGATCTGCGGTCTACTTCGAAACCTACGATTTGGATTGCAGAGCTCTAACTTTCGCGCCACTTCACTCAGCAAAATGATTCTTCTGAAATCAATATCTTTGCTACAATCTCCATCGTCCGACCTATATCACTTAAGGAACATTCACTTTGGCTTTGCATAAATCTATCTCCCGTGCTTCTTCACTTCGTGAATTCTTTCCCCCTCGTCGATATGCCTTCTCTCCTTTAATCTAGATCGTCCAGTCTCTGTCAAATGCAATCTCTGTAACTCTACGTCGATTGATCATATGATCGATCAATCAAACTCAACCTAACTTCAACGAGTTTGATCTCCTTCTCCGGATCATCTCCATAGATTCAATTCGGCTTCACCCATTCAACTTCACGAGCTCTTCCCGATCTAACCTCGAACTTCACTTCCCACGCAGCTTTGCAAATTCATTCATCCAGGACATCGATCCAAGGGTTTACACAACAAATGCATCATTTACGCAAGAACTCATACATAGGGATCGGTTAGACATCTTCTGCAACATTCAATCTTCAAAATCCCTAATTCCAAGCTACGACATACACACAGATATGTCAGTCGTTAACAAAGATCATCAATCATACACACGCATAGATAATTGTTCTTCCATCTCCAATTCAGACATAGTTCATTTATTAACGCAGAGAAAGGCACAACTATCTTTCATTCATTCAACCATCAGAAACCTATACATTTACATTGATCCAAAACCCGCGTTCTAATCTTCATAGGTATGATACCTTCCTGTTCATCTCTATTGGCCAAATTTACATTGTTTGGCCACCCTGTTCATGCCTTGTAGGTTCATACATTTATACAACAAGATTCATGAACCAATTCTAGTCCAAATCCCATAAACTCTCAACAATTTGCTAACTTCCTACTAACTAATTATAAATAAGGCAAACTCTCAATCCTATCCTATGACTCGCTGCCATTAGATGAGGGCTTTGTGACATGACTCATCCTCTGACTCATCACTCACCTAGTGACTCAACACCTATATATAATCAGACACACACATAGCATTATTTACAATATTGCATCAAAGAACTATTAACTCAGAAAATGAAGACCCCTTCTAGGTCCGATCCAAACTTTGGACTTGGACTTAGATGGAGAGCAGGATGCTCCTGCATCACTTTTCAACACTATTACATATATAAGTTTGACCAATTTTAAACTTAAATCTCAATAATCATCAACAAAAGAAATTGACAATGAAAAATGAAAATCTAAGAAATCATTAACTACAACCAGGTCTCGACATTCCATGAAGACATTACAAGTAACAAAATCTTGACTCAAGACTTTCAACACTATCCATACAAAAAGTTGATCAATCATTGTCAAATGAATTTTGACAATGGACAATGCAAAACCAAGCAATCATTAACTACAACTAAGACTCAACATTCCATGTAATGAAATCTCAACTTGACATGTTCAATCCTCTCGCTTACAAAAATTTGAGCAATATTAACTTAACACTTGAACAATCACCATCACAATTACTTTGACAATGGAGAATTCAAATCGAATCAATCATTGACTAGAAAAAGGTTTGTCTTGATTGAGTTGTTCAATGGAAAAGTCAAATGGTTATGTGTACGCCTTGTTTAATTGTCCCTTCCCTTATGCTTCAAGAGAAATGGTTGGCATTGAGATTGAGATGTTTAATTACTACAACATCCATGATTAACTCACAAATGTGAGGGTCCCAAAGTAAGATTGCTTGGGATGAGGCTTAACATGCCCTTCAAGTTATAATTAATTCACTAGGAAACATTACTCTATAACACCTTCACATATTTATTGTTAAAAGGCTAGACATGACAAGAGGCATGGCATTGATGAATTACTAACCCCATCTTGATGATTCCTTTATTTTCCATGGTGAGAATCGGAGAGAAAGGTAGAGTAAAAGAGGTAAATTCATTGGGAGGAGCATGGAAATACTTCCTTTGTTTTTATGTTGAATCAAGGTCTTCAGGTGCACATGACAAGGCCCAAGCTAATGAGATTATCACTCGTTGATTGACAATACACAATGATACACAATACTACACAATGGTTGGCATTGAGATTGAGATGTTTAATTACTAGAACATCCGTGATTAACTCACAAATGTGTGAGTCCTAAAGTAAGATTGCTTGGGATGAGGCTTAACATGCCCTTCAAGTTAGAATTAATTCGCTAGCAAACATGACTCTATAACACCTTCACATATTTATTGTTAAAAGGCTAGACATGACAAGAGGCATGGCATCTGATGTATTACCAACCTCATGACTCGATGATTCCTTTGTTTTCAAAGGTGAGAACGAGAGAGAAAGGTAGAGTAAAAGAGGTAAATTCATAGGGAGAAGCATGGAAAGACTTCCTTTGTTTGCATGTTGAATCAAGGTCTTCAGGTGCACATGACAAGGCCCAAGCTAATGAGATTATCACTCGTTGATTGACAATACACAATGATACACAATACTACACAATGTTTGATAAATAATCCCATACTAAATGAAAAAATTAAAAGAATCAAAGAAAAAAATTTGCTTAAAAACCAATTAAAAATCTCAAAAAACATCAACGCAGTGAAATGAAAAAGATTTCAATATAAAGAATGTAAAACATTACATATAATATTAGAAAATCCACAACACTACCACTAATTTATTACTAATAACACCATAATATCAAATTCAATATAAATATGACACACATTATTCTCTTAATAGTAACATCCCAAATCCAAAATGCAACTAACACCAGAATCTCAAATTCAATATAAATATGTACACACATTATTCTCTGATAATAACATCCTAAATCCAAAATACAATGTAAACATAAACACAAACTAAAGTGATTAATTACACTACAAATAAATAAAGAATTCAAAAACTTACATCAATATTACAAAGTAAATAAATATACTAAATAATTTGCAACTATCTCTTTATGATTATAAAGGAATACAAAACCTTACCCTTAACAAAAGTGAGCAATTTTGAAACCCACATTTCATAAATACATAGAAAACTCTAACCCTTAAAAAAACCACAATTTTGGGTCACTCATCTGGAAACCCTAATCTTAAAAAACTAAAACTATCCTAGTTTGGAGACAGAATATTTCAAAATTAATGACTGCAACATCCCCAACAAACTAATCAATACTTGGCTCTTTCAAGAGGTTGACATATGTAATGATGGAAAACAAGGGAAATTGTTTTCTATACAATTTTATAATTATCTTGTAGTTAGGTACTACATTGATGGTTGATGATGTTCATCAAATGGCCAAATTCATGGCCCTGCATGGATGATAGTACATTTGGTTAGGTAGAAATATGTAAAGTGTGTGTTTATGAATATGCCACTTGAAATAATTGGGGTGATTTGTTTGAGCATAAACAATTAATTATGAGGTAATCGAATTATTTTTAAGACATCGATGACTTATGGCTAAACGTAGATCTCTTTATCTAAACTATGCTCCAAGATCAATTCCTCGATGACATCCTTAATTTCTTATAAACAACATGTGGAAGTTTTCTTAGTTTGTAATTATTTTGTTGCCATGATCAAAACTATCATTTCAACAACCAAAAGAAATCCAATGTCTAAATATCAACATGGTTTTTTTCATTATGGAAATCCTTGATTCTGAGAATGAGTAGAGCATTAAGGGTGGGAACAAACTTTGAGCTGAATTTTAATTATTTGGAATGACAGCCTTGATCGAAATCCCTTATTTAAAAAATGAGCATAGTGACCAGAGGGAGTTCGAATGGCAACTTTGATGGTCAATGTTGCATCATTGACTACTTCAACAATGAATAGTCAATATTGCTGATGGTGCAGGTAAGGTGGGACATGTTGCAAGGTGCTTGCTGGGAAGGGGGAGGCGGGATAAGCTCCAAATGTTAACATAGTGGGGTTGATGGCATGGAAGTCGCTAAAGGGGGGGGGTTAGATAGGGGGACAAAAAAATGTCAAATCATTGGCCCCTTATCCTACTCCAACAAAAACTACCAAAACTAAAAAAATACAAACTAGCCTATGCCAAAATGCCTAAGTAAATAGAGTTGTCATATCATAGGTTCAAAATAATAAAATAATAATAATAATAATCATCATCATCTATTTTGAAGGTCACGACCTAGTTAGACACTAATTTGGTGTATGAGATGCCCTTGTTTGTGGGACAAGGGTCCCCCTTCACACAATGATTTGATTGCTAAAGTTTACGGAGGTGTACAGACCTTAGCTCCCCTTCGGATTTGAATCTATAACCTCCTAGGAGGAGACACTTGTTCTTAACCGTTGAACCTACTAGGTTATATATATATATATATATATATATATATATATATATATAGGGGTGGTTGAGTCTACAAATAAGAAACCAAAAGATCTAGACACTTGTGCTAGCTTAGGCAAGGTTTCCTACTTGCAGACTCAACCACCCTACCCTTTTGTAGCCTTCCAATAACAATCATATTAATTCACAATAATAAACTATTCATTCAAGCAACAACAATTGTGCTACTTCATCTCATCATTATTTTTTAAAAGAAAACAAACAAAATTTTAAGTAAGCAATACCATTAAAAACATTGAATATCATCTTTAAAAAAAATTGCATTGTCCGTTTATATTCTTATCAATATAGATACATCTTAACTCGGGATCTACCAAGTGTAGAGAGGGATCAAATCCTTCAATGTGCAAACTTTTCCTCAAATTTTACATTCTAAAAAAGATTTGCACCTAAGGGATTTGATGATCATTTTGCCACTCGGTAGATTTAGAATGAAGAGGTTCCTCATTTAATGATTAATGATGAGTCAACTCTCACATTACATAGCAAGAAGTATCCAAATTAATAATTTGTTTAATTTTAATTAATTGAAATATATAATTTATGGTTTTAAATTTCAACTTAAAATCAACTTTATAAAATTCTATAAAGTTTTATTATTTTATTATAATACCACGTGTCAACTTCACATTGAACATGTAAATCTCTTGCACAAATGTATGCTCATGTATTGCAAAAATGTATTACCATGTAACCCATGATTTAGGTATTAGTATTGCACAAATGTATTACCATGTAACCCATGATTTAGGTATTAGTATTGCGCAAATGTATGTACCCCATGATTTAGGTATTAGTATGAGAAATATTCCATTAAAAGATAGGCAAGTAACCTCTGCTAGACTAACTTAGTCACTCATGCTTAACAATAACAACCAGATTCATTTAAATCAAATGCAACCAATCAAATGCGGTGTTAGGTTTAGATGAAAATTTTGAAAAATTAAATTAGTTTAATCGAAAGCTGATACAGAAAACAACCGAGGGAGAGAGTTTCGAACCTGCGCTGGATGCAAATCTAATGAAAGGCGCTTCGTCGTATAAACTTAGTAGGACTAAAGCTCGGTTACGGAAGACGAGATTCGTTTTTGGACAGCATTGATATCCAAAACAACAGAACACATGATAACTAGAGAATCGGTCGATGTTCTAACAGTAATAGGCAGATAGATCGACAGATAAGCAGTAGCTTCCTGTTCTTTCTTCCTCTGCTGCAAAAATAATTTACAATGAAATCTTCCCTACCTTCGTCGGCCATGGATTGCTCACATGATTCCTCCACTTCTCGCACTGTTTCATCCAAATTCCATCTCGCATTTTCCCTCAAAGACACTCCTATCCCAAACATGGACAGACTGCTACCGAATTTTCACCAAATCGAGCATTCAGGCGCCATCAACAGAACTATAAAGCCAGCCGAATTCGATATTTCTACCCCCAAACTATTTCCAGTATCGGCTGCAAATAATTACACAGTTCCTCATTTAACCAACGTGGTTTCTAATTTATTTAAGTCTATAACATCGAAGACGAATGCACCGGCTGCGAAGGTATTTAGCAGTATTTTAGGGTTTTTCTCTGGTTTGGTTCGTATTCCAGGGCTTATCTTTGGGTTATTTCGAATTCCAACGGTCAAATAGTTTAGGTTATCGATTTCTTATGAATGACTATGTATAATTATTGTAATGAATATTGTTTGATTTCAGCAAAATCCATGGTTGAGGTTTGGTAAAGAAATAGGGCAGAGAATCGAGGAATGTAAGGCTTGCCTGGGGAGCGTTATTTCTGATGCAACGAGGCCGAGGCAACGTGTAGTGCCATGCTTTGCCAGCGTTTCGGCTGGTGGACAAGAGTCCTGGGAGCCTAAGTCTATGTTTCAGCTTGCTTTGAGTACAGAGTATGTGGCCAAGACGCTTGAGGGAGTTCCTGTTTACACTGTCAGCAACGCGAACAATGAATTTGTGTTGGTTTCGGACCCGGATAGTTCAAGGTCCCTCGGGTTACTGTGCTTCAGACAACAGGATGCAGAGGCCCTCCTTGCGCAGGTTGTTTATCGTTTCATTACTTTGGCAGTTTCATCATTACTACTTAACTGCTTTTAAGTTTTCATTGTATGTGCGCATGCGTAAATTCGATTGTTACGCTGCGATATAAAAGTTTTGTTTCATCTTTCTGTTCCGAAGAGCAATTGAAATTCCATTCCTTGTAAACAATCCGCTATAGAACATCTCTTCTTTTTCACTCAAAACGATGTTTTTTAAACATGGGCAAGTCGACCATTCTATGGAATACAAAAATATGTTACAGAGATTTCCGAGAAGAAATACAAAATTCTGAAGGCTGAAATATTCTTCCTAGGTCAGCACTCCTAAAAGGCTCAGACATTCCTATACAGATTAAGGTAAAGTAAACTAGAACCTCCCAGTATGTTCACTATTTAGTCTTCAGCCTCATCTTTGGATTTACCAGGTAT
Source organism: Larix kaempferi (assembly GCA_027924585.1). NCBI lineage: Eukaryota > Viridiplantae > Streptophyta > Pinopsida > Pinales > Pinaceae > Larix > Larix kaempferi. Next base: position 11,261,040 of record BSBM01000206.1, read on the forward strand.
CGTAGTAATGCCCTCTTAGAAGAGGGCTCCTGTGAGCCCTCAACGCGCTCCTTGATACCCTGGTATCCTCTTCCTTGAGTGCATCCAACTTTTCATACTTCCATTTCCCCAGTTTGATCACTCTGTTTTCCATGTTCCTTAGTGTCTCTGCTGTACTTGGCCATGCCTGAAGTCAATGACTGCTGATCTGAAGTGGATCACTATATAATTTGGCAGTTGTTTTGGTACTTTCTGAAGTGGAAAATCAGAGACATGTATCATGCCCATTTTAGGGGTTGTTTCTGATTTGGTGATATGGGGTCTTGAGTCTTGACCCTTCCGGAGCTTGTTTTGGGCATTTAAACAACCGTTTTGGAGTAAAAAACTTAACGAAAAAAGTTCCCAGCCGCTTTACACTGTTCCATGTGTCGAGAGCTTTCCAATGGTTCAGAGAGCACCTTAATTAGAGATTGTGTGAGGGAGTTATGCCTTCGACAAGTTTCACTATGCTTTGACCACTGAGGATCAAAAACCCTAACACTCATTGAGAGTTGGGGCATGCCAAAATCCCAACCTTAGACAATTACCATAACATGTTAAAAGTCAGTCACAAGGGAAGAAAGATGTTCTCTTTCTATTGTAATGATTACCGTTCCATTGCTGAACAGAGCAAAGGAGTGGGATATCAAATTAGAACATAAGAAAGATGTTCTCTTTCTATTGTAATGATTACCATTCCATCGCTGAACAGATCAAAGGAGTGGGATATCAAATTAGAACATAAGAAGACGATGACTGTAGCAGTCGATCGCAAGCCACAAGTACAATCTCTATAGTACTACTACTCCATATTGAGACAACTCTAAAGTAGCAACATGCCACAATGTCTATGACTCTATTGTACTCCATAGTAAGACAATCTTTGTTTGTATCTTGCATTTTACTCTGAGAAGAATAGACCAAGGCACAATCCTCCTTTCTTGTTGAATTTTCCCACATCGGGTTTCCTAGGGTACGTATTGTGTTTAAACTTTAATGTCTTAATGGTATTCTCTATTTTTACCACTGTAGCTTTTTCTTATGTTTTAGTTCTTTTCAATATTTTGAGCGGTTTATCATATTACATCTTAATCATAAGTTATCACTGCTTAGCCTCACGATATTTGCAGGAGCAGTTTAAGATCTATTGTGACAAAATATTAGTGGAATATCCCTGATAGTTTACAACTTTACAATTCATATTGGTATCAAAACAATTTTCGTTGTTTTTTTGTGGAATATTGCAGGATTCAGAGATTGACATTATGAACAATCTAAAAACCCTAGCCATGGTGGATGATTACAACAACATCCCAAAGGATGTCTTGAAGGAGGGATTTACAAGAGTATGGCATTACTATTGTCAGCATTAAAAGGCAAGTTTGAACCTTTGAGGGAGCTCAACAACTCTAATGAGCAATGCCAATTCTAATGAGAAACTTGATGATAAAGAAGAGCTAAAGAAGGTGCTAGAGAGAGGCGAAGTTCTAGCATCACATCTTCCCAATCTTTGTTGAAGGTGGAAGCAAAAGTGGACATCAAACCCTATCAAGGTAAGATTGACATTGTGATGTTGAAGCGTTGGCTGCAACAAATAAATGTCTTCATCAGTGTGCATAACATAGGATAAGAGCAAAATATATCATTTTCTTCACTAAAGCTAGAAGGCCCCAAACTTGGTGGAGAGCTATAGAAAGACACTTAGATTGGAGGGTGATCCACCAGTAGATAAGTGGGAGGTGTTGAAAATACTCAAGTTCCACTTTTATCCTTCTGGGTATGAAGAGGACTAGTGGATTTGTTGGTGTTAGTATTGATAGAAACATGGGCAAAGTTTGCAAGAGTACACAAATGAGCTTAGGAGACAAGCCATTTAGTTGGAAATATCTATTAAAAATTCGAATGTAGTCTTCAGGTAATTGGGTGGTCTACAAAGTCATTTAAGGAGGCAAGTGATGCTCTTTAAACCTAAGACCATTGATGAAACCCATGTGCAAACACAATTTTTGGAGATGGAGAAGAAGAAAGGAAAACCAAGTGGTTCGAAGCAAACAGATTAACTGGGAGCTTTTGATTGAAAGAAGAAGTGGAAAGGAAAGAGGAAGAAGTCTGTTGCCATTACATACCAATGCAAGGATCCAAACAACCATTGATGATCATACCAAATACAAGTGTTGGAAGCTACATCTTGAGTTGATTCCAAAGAACCACAAGAAGGATTCCAAGAAGAAGAAGAAGATGAGCATGGATTTGAGGAACTAGGTAGAACGCTGCTTAGATGTAGATGATGAGCGTGCACTACAACGCATAGGGAGGTGAACATGAGAAGCCTCCACGAAAGTGAAGTGAAGCAGATGATCAGACTCTTCCATATCAAGATATAGGTCATGGAGACCAAGGTGGATGTTCTATTTGAATCTGGTTCATAAGCCAATCTCATATAAGAGGATGTAATTTTTTTTGCTTTTGGTACTCATTCAAATTTAGAAATTTCACCTCTTTCCTACAAGTATCCTGGATCTAGTCCTTGTGGATTTACAGCCTTAGGGCTGATCTGAACTATAATTTACACTAGCAAACAACATACAATATTTCACTTTTTTTCAATCCCAATCAACAAGGCAATCTAAGATAAAAGATAGAAAATGTGTGCCAACAAGTTTCATTGCTCTAGGGCAATCTTATCATGCATAAACCAGATCTGAAATTCACTTTGTGACAATAGTAATTACAACAGTAACTCTGCTTGAATATCTTCAATATCAATGTTAATACTCTTAAAAATTCTAGCCTTAACCTATGTCAAATCAACAAGACAGAAGCGCTGGAAATTACCAAACCATGAAGACGATGATAGCTGAAAATTAAATCTGCTACAAGACAATTTTGGACAAGTCCAAGTTCTCCAAAACTCTAATTAGGGAAAAACATGAAAAACTCTAGCTCCACCAAAGATCTTCTACAAGCTAGCATCAACACTAGTAAGCCTCTTTGGCTTCAAGCAAGACATATCCTCTCTCCTCTTCTTCTCCTACAACCCTAGGGTTTATTACCAAACCCTAACTCCTTGGCCTCCTCAGTGTAGAAACCCTAAACCTAAATTTCAAGAGTGCTTAAGAAACCCTAGTACCTAAAGACAAGATAGATAAAGTACAAAGAAGAATCTTCAAGAGAGGGACTAAAGCACTCTTGTCCTCACATATCGAAACACAAGATGATGATGATGATACAAATGAAAGTACTCTCTCCTTCCTCTATATATATGAGATGCAAGGGCGGTCAACAATACAAAAGTGGGCCGAAACCCTTATAGGAAACCTATTGCAAACAGGTGGGCCCACATAGGTGAAGTGTTCCTCCTACAAGTGGCACATTTCAATCTCCAAGGTGATGATGATCCACATGCAAGGCTCAAAGACATGAGTGCTCCTCATTGAAGGTTCAATGCTTCTCCTCCAAGAGATCCAATGCTCCAACACCTCTCCATGTCAATGTGCCATCTTTGGGTCCACCCACCTATATTCCACTCTCTCAACCCAAGTTTGCATAAGTCAAGTACAAGCCTCCATGTAAGCAATCCATGTAATCCCATGTTGTCTAGGGCTCAACACCCTCCTCCAGAATGTTAAACACTCCTCTTCCAATGTAGGGTGTTCTCCAAGCAAGCAACCTCTTCATGTGTCTCTCATGTAGAATGCCATGAGGTTGTCTTTAACACTCCAAGGAAGAATGTTGATTAAGCATCCATGTGAGGTCTACCAATTGATAGTAAGCCACCCCCAGTGTGCAAGTTCATCACAAATCAAACAAGGGTCAAATAAGGGCTAACCATACACCATGCACCCCACATCTTATGAAGCATTCCAAACATAGTTTAAACATTTTTAGAGTAACCCCAAAAGCTAACAATCCCTCTTTACAAGGAAAATATTTTCATCAACCCTAGTAAACTCCTTCAGCAACACAATTGAACTTCCAACTGCAAATTTGAACTTGCTGCAATATTTGAATCAACCATTGCCATTTGAAAAGGACCTATCACCCATTCATCACACTTCTCTACCAAGGGATTACATCAAAACTCCTAAAGAAATTGGTAAGCTCACAAGTAGAAGAAGACAATGCAACATGGCTATAATATCTTCTAGGGGTTATACTTGCCCTCACTGAAGATTTGGACGCTTCTTGCTCTTTCTTGTGCCTCCTATAATGTTTGGGTAACCATCTCGGCTTTTTGTGTGTTGGAGTAGAAGGTGAGGGCATATCCACACCCAGTCACACTTGATCTCCCTCTGAATCTCACTCATCTTGAGTCTTTGAATTAGTCTTTGAAACAAACAACTTCCTCATTTCCTTCAATCATTGAAGGAGAATCCTGCGAATTGGAAGATCTCACAGCCTCATCAAACTTCACATATTTTTTTATCAATATCTTATGTTGCACTAGAATGTAGATCTTGTAAGCTTTGGAAGTCAGACTGTATCAAACAACACAAGATACAATCATTGCGTCTTGTACCTCCAAAGAACATGGACCACATGTGAAGTTGAAGGAACATAACTCTAGATCGTTAACAACTTGGCAAATTCTAACATTTCTTCAATCAACATCATGGGCCAAAATTGTTGACAACCTGTGATCATGGCTATCTCGTCCATGCTATTGAAATTTGTAATGAGGAATGTCCTTAGTCCCATGTTTTTGTGTTGGCCATGGGGGGGACACAACGTTGTGTTTCCTAGACTTGTTATAATTTTAAAGTGACTTTTTTAATAAAGTACTCCAGTATTATGTACTTTAAGTTGTCTCAAAAGTTATTTAATGTATTATTAATTATGAGATGTAATTAATAAAGGAGCATTGAATATAAGCATTTAGATGTCAAGGATACGGTGGTCCGTTGGTGGGGATAGATGGATTTCATTCCATCCACCCGGGTTCAATTCCGTTGAGACATCTTCTGGCTTGGATGACCGGCTGATGGTTTGTTCGACCTACCATCCACGATATGTGAGGAAGTTTGTTGGGATTTCCCATGAGTGTTTAGCCTTCCTTGATTCCTTCAGAATAGTAGGAAGGTGGATTTTTCACTTGAAAAATATAAGCCTTTAGATCAAAATCATCTTAACCATTGGATGAAAAGATAGTTAGGTTTTTGAATTAGGGTTTTAGGAAAGCAAAAGTATAAATACAAGTCTAAGTGAAATAGAAAACACACAGCAAGAGAGAAGAGAACTCATTTTTTGCATTTTATGAGAGCACAGTTTCCAAGACAAAATCATTGGCATAGTTTCCAAGGTAATCAACAAACAGTCCGTACAGTTTCTGCCTTACAGTCTGTACAGTCCCCTGTTAGCATAGAAAACGAGGTAGTCCATACACCGTTGCAGGCACAGAAATCGAGACAGTTAGCTAGCACAAAAATCGAGGAAGTTTGTGCAATCCATACACCTCTGCTGGCACAAAATTCAAGGCAGCTGTTGGCACAGAATTCGAGGCAGTTCGTACACAGTTTGTACAACAGTCAGAGACTGTACAATCCGTACAGTGAACTGTTGGCACAGTTTACGAGGCAGTCTGAAATTTGCTGAGATAAGTTGGTTTAATTGCATTTATGATTTTTTTGTTGAAGGAAAGATGAATTTCTGAGTTGTGAGAAATTCCAATTTTGTTCTCATTTAATAAAAGACATCTCTCTAGGTTTTCCTCTTGTGAGGTTTTGCCCTGGACTTGGCCGTAAACACATGTGTTCCAAGGTTTTGAAAACCGGTCCGGTTTGAACCGGAACCGACCGGTTTGACCGACCAAAGGAAAAGGGATACCGAACCGGTGGTCAACTCGGACTGGGGTCCGGTTTGGTAATGAACCGGCCGACTCGATGCATGAACCGGTTGGTTGGTTACCAAACTGGCCCTAATCGGCCGGGTCCGTAATAAACCGACCGACTTATTGTTTGATTAGTTTATTTGCTACTGGTCCTGAACTTTAATATACTGCACTCTAAACCACTGAATTCTTTGTCTAAATCTGGTGTCACCCTCTCCAATTTAAGCAATTATGTATACTACTATAATAATTTTTTCAACTGAAAAAGAGATTGTTTTGCTGGAATAAACAAGCAGTATTTGTCTTCTCTGAAGATAGGTTATAAGATACTGTTTTGGGAAACACATCCCAAAACTGATGATGCTTGATACTAATTCAAAAGGAAATAATACACTTTGAAACAAATTTAGCCATTCAGTGTCATGCTAGGATAGGCATTTTAGGAAAATAATGCCTATTGGAATTGCTTGAAATGGTTTCCAAAGCAAAAATAATGCAGATTGGAATCGCTTGCAATGGTTTTCAAAGCAGACTTGTTGGCCTATATTGGAAGGGGAAGTCACGTCTCTGCTTTGATCCCTAGTAATGTATAACTCTAATTATATTTAACAGTTAAATATAATTTTTATGATTAAAATTGTAATTTTTATTTTTATTTTTAATAGTCCGGTTCATTGAAATCAAACCGCTCCTATTCATTACTGGTTTTGGTTCCAGTCCGAGTTGACCCCTGATCGGTTTGATTCCCGGTTCCGGTTTTTAAAACATTGTGTTCACATTCTACAGTGTTTGAGTGCTTGTTTCATTGAGTATTTTTTGTTCAAGCTATTTCTCATTTTAAATAACTCAAAGTAGCATTAAATCGCTTATGAAGCAAAGTGTTTGAAGAAATGTCTGAATGAGGTTTTAGTACATTTCCTTAAATTTTTACACATGCACCTCAAAACCTCTGGCAATTGAAGCAACATCCCCAACTAGGTCAACTCCCTCTAGTCCTAAAGCAAGAGTATCATCAATGTCAACTCTCTATGCCTGGGAGTACTCTATAACACTCCAATTAGCTGTAAGCTTGGAATCAATCCTTGATTCTACAATAGATTTTGAACTTGTTTTCATGGCATCCCACCATGCATGCTCTACACGTGCCTCCTCATGTCTAGAAGGCTCATCCAGTTTCTCATTGGAATATACAAGCACCACATGATCAACAAGCATTTTGTAAAGGCCACCCTCTCGCAGCCCTCTAGCTAAAGTCCTCGAACTAGCTAGACTACAGTCTTTGATGGTGCAACACTGTCCTTCAAATGCCACTCTACATTGATGATTTGCCGTACAAGAAACTGAAAGAAGATTCTTCTTTAAAGTTTAAACTAGGAACAAACAAAACATTACTCAACTCAAGAACATCAATTGATGGCATCTAGAAGGAAATGGAGCCAACTCCTCTCATAATATAAGTAGCATCATCACCAAGCTCCACACATATGCCTCCCTCTTACTTCTGAAGTCTATTGAGGAGTGACCTATCATAAGTCATTTGTCTCAAAGCTCCATTGTCCACATACTAACCAACACTAGACATAGTGTTAGAAAACAAACAAGAGACCATGGAAAAGGTGGCCTCAAATTGAGAGGAATCCTTCTCTACACCTTCTACAGTCCCAATTGCAACCTATTTCTCTTCCTTCCCTTTCTTCAATGGACATTGACTGGCATAATGACCCATCTTGTGACATTGGAAACAAATAACTTTACTTAAATCCTTCTTTCCTACACCTTCCTTCTTCTTGTAGCCTTTCTTGTTGCCCTTCTCTGTCCTCTCAATGAGAGCAATCTCATCTATCTCCTCTTGTTTCCTTGAAAAAGAATGTATCTTGATTTTTGCTTGCACAAAATCTTTCCACAACTTAGCAAAAGGCAGAAGATTCTCACGAGCATAGACACCCTGAACAAAAGGCCTCTAGGAAGGTAAGAGTCCATTCAAAGCAATGAACACAAACTACTTATCCTCCATTTGTGCCCATTGGCAGCTTACTGATTTCTCAACTTTGTGAGCTTGGTCATATGGCTCATCATAGTATCTGTCCTGCTCATGCAAATGGCCGAAAGCTTGTTTTGCAGGATCATCTGTCGAGAAACACAAGACCTTTGAAACAAATCAACCAAAGCTTCAAACATGTCCTTACCTGTCATCTTCTCTGCAAGGTGAGAGATGAAATGATCTTTCACTGAATCAATAATGATTCTTGTTGCCTTGGCCTCCTTCTTAGGATGAGCGGCCAACTATGTTGGATCGACAGGCTCTATAACCACTTTTACAACATGCTCCCAAAGATCAGCTACCTCGATAAGCATTTGTAATCTAAGATTCTAAGGAACAAAATTGGAAGCTATTTCTAACCTCTCACTCTTTGAGACCAAGCGTCATCTTACACATCTTGAAACAATCCTTAAACACAAAATCAACAATATATGAAGTAGATAGAACCCTTATAGGGTTCAGCGATTCTTTGAAGTTACCTAATGTTTCACACCCAACAACCTCAACGAGGTCAAGCATCTTCCCAGGTACACCACACCGAAATATCAATTCCTTTCACCAAAAGAGTGTTCTTAGCCAAACTAGCTTTGATTCCAGGTAAAAATTTCTGCTTTTGATACTTAAAATGCAAATTCAAAAATTTCATTTCTTTCCTAGTAGAGGTTTCCCGGATCTAGTCTCTGTGAATTTACAGCCTTAGGGCTGATTTGAAATAAATATAATTTACAGCAGTAAACAGCGGACAGTATTTCACTTCATTTCAACCCTAATAAAATAGACAATCCACGAGAAAAGATACCAAATGTATGTTAACAAGTTTCAGTCTGCTAGGGCAATCTTATCATGCATAAACTAGATCTGAAATTCACTTTATGACAACAGTAATTACAGTAGTAAATCTTCCCCAATATCTTCAATATCAATGTTAATACCCTAAACAATGTCAAGCATAACTTATGTCAAATCAGCAAGACATACGATGGCTAGAAATTACCAAACAATAATGCTAGTTGAAATTCAAATCTGCAACAAGACAATTTTGGACTGCTGAACACTTCATATATGTATATAGAAGAGATGAAATTCAAGTATATATTCTCAGTTTAAGATAACCAGGTATAACCATTGTTGCAAATATCGTGTCGGCGAAAATATCACTGAGGGTCCAAAAATAAATTATTGGATTTATCAGCGAAAATGTCGGCAAACAATATATCGACAAACTTAAAAAATACAAAAATATTCATTTTTTTTCAATTTTCTAAACATCTAAAGCAACAATAACATCAAATAAACACATTGGCACATGAATATGGAAAGAAAACCGATATATAAAATGTATAAGACGTATCACTAGACATCACACATAAAAAATGAATCGTCTCTTGGATCTTGAGTCCTTGACTCATGAATCACCAAAAAAATACAATCAATGTATCTCATAGAGTCATATGCAATGAAATCAACTAAATAAAGTAAACTATTGATTCCCTATACCCCTTTTATGAGCAAAGGTAATTGCTCTAGTAATGGCTTTGCCTCTAGAGCTAGAAAGCCCAGGTGCTCGTGGGGGTCGTCGTGGACTATGGTGTCCTCTAGAAGTGCCTGGAAACTTATATACTCTAGAAGAACTAGAGGAATGATGAGGTACTGGGTCACCCTCATCAAGTCCTCTACCACTGCTACTGCTACCACTGCTACTGCTACCACTGCCTATATATCTGGCTCCCTTTGGCTGTGAAACAAAAACTGGTCGTAGTGCAACTGGTGGCTCTGGTGGTGGCACACTCTCAAAGACAAACCCCTCATCCTCCCATATCTCACTCTGGGGGTCCTGTGCATCATCCTCTAACCAATCAGGGGCTGCCTCCATAATAGGTTCCTCAATCTCCACTCTCCACGCAGCAGTGGTGTCAATGGAATCCAATGAAATGGCCTCCACCTCAGGTTTTTTCTCAAGCTGCTTCACCCACAACCTGATATTGTAGGAGATGTACACTAGATCATCATTCAGGCGTTGGGTATCCAACCTGTATGAGGACTGTAAATTTATTAAATTAGAATTTAGAATACATAAATTAAAAAATACCCACGGGACATAAATTACGAGTTATAATGAATTTAGAATTTAATTTCAAATTCTCTAACATGTTGTGCTTCTTGGTGTGTATTTTCTCAAATACACTCCAGTTGCGCTCACAACCAGAAGAGCTGCATGTCTGGTTAAGGATCCGAACAACAAGCTTTTGTAGATGGGGTACTCGTTTGCCATAGGTTTCCCACCAAGTATCTACAATGAATTGGAGAAAGTTAGAAACATAAGAGAAGACATTGAAAATTTAAAATTTAAAATTTAAAACAAAGAAAGTAAATAAATTGAATTTTCATTCTTGAAAGTTGAAACAAGGTGAAGCGTACTTGGCATTATGTTCTTCCTGTCATTGATAGCCACATCAAACCCAAATGTTCCCATGGCCCTCCTATAGACTTCCAACTCTTTGGAAATCTCTGAATGGTCAGCTGTACTTGGCACCATCCTCTGGACACATTCTAAGAACCCATCCATTACCTCTACATCAAACCCGAAGCCACAAAAGTAAGAGAATGCGGGGTTGAGGAATAGCCCTGCAGCATGAATGGGGCGATGAAGTGTGTTGTTCCATCGCTGATCAATCATTGCCCATATCAATTGTTGCGTCGCTTGCCCCTCCTCCCCCTTGTCCTCGTAGTAGGAACAAATGGCCTCTTTGGCCCTATCCATGGCCTCATATAGGTAGCCCATTGCGGGCTTGTCTGCATCAACCAAGAGAAGAACCTTTACCAAAGGTTCACAGATGGCACACACCTCCTTCGCCCCATCCCATAAACTCTCCTGGTATGACACTAGTCTGAATATGGCATGCCCCTCCGGTTTAGTGCTAATCGATAAAGCACGCCACTCAGTTGAAAGGAACAGAGTCTGCAATTCCTACATAGAAGTAAGGAGAGACTGAAGAGAGATGAAACAAGTGGCAAAGCGAGTGATGGCAGGACGAACCAACTCCTTGTCATGAGTAAATTGCCTCATCAAGCTAAGCACAAAAGCATGATTGTATACTATGTCATAGGGTTCGCCGAACTGAACCTTGAGGTTCGAAATTCGGCAAACCTCAAAAAAAAATTCAGATTCATTTAAATTTGGCCATGAAATTCGTCGGCTTATACGCAGAGTACGATTTTATAGGGCGAATCCCCTTTATTTACGTTTTTTTTAAGTGAAAAGGTTGTGTTTAAACTCCTCTATCCGCACTCACGTTGAGTCTCTCCACTTCCTACAACTCTTCTTTCGGTTTCTGCCCAGAGCTTCAATTCGAATGGTGTTGGCCCTTTCTTTGCGGTGTCCCTATGGCACCGACTCGTAGCCCTCGGCGGATGACTCGCAGCCCATTCTCGTCCCACCTGCGTGTGAAGGGCCCCAATTCTAGTGTCCATGATTACTGCGTCAAGTTTCAACGCAATCGGTGTTCACTGTTAGGGAATCGAAGATTGCAAGGTGTTCGGTGTTGATTTATGTGATCATATTCAGCAGGGTGTCGAGGATCACCAGATTGCAAGGTATAAGGTTTATTAAGGTATAAGTTATATAAACTATACCTTATAATTTATAATTTGTTTATTATATAATATTAATTTATAATGTTTATTATATAACCTTAATGATGTTTATTATAACATTAACAATAATAGTGTTTAATGTTTAATGTAACATTTACATTATTATAATTTTAATAATTAATAATGTTTATTATATTATCTTTTTCTTAATTAATCATATTTATCATAAAATATTTATATTTAGAAAATATGCTATGGATGAACCTAATGCCGAACCTCATCCCGAACTTCATAAAAAAATTCGAATTCGAACCGAATTTCAAGGTTGCCGAACTCGAATTCGAACCCGAACCATGTGACATAGATTGTATATAAATTTGGTGATGCTTCTTGCTGAATCAATGACATCCTTGATAAACTCAATCTTTCCCATATCCTCTAAGATCAAGTCGATACAGTGTGCAGCACAAGGGGTCCAAAACAAAGTAGGAGACCTGTCCATAAGCATCCTGCCAACTGCCACATAATTCACAGCATTGTCCGTTATTACTTGGACAACATGCTGCGGACCTATCTCTTGGATGAACCCATCCAACAACTGACATAGTAATGCTGCATCTTTGATATGTGCAGATGCATCCACGGATTTTATAAACATTTTCCCCTGGGACAATGAACCAAGAAGTTGAGAAGGGTCCCACCCTTCGTATTAGTCCAACCATCCGACATCACTGTGCATCCTGTGACCTCCCATGAACCTCAAAGCTCCTCCAACCTAGAAGTGCAATCGGCCTTTTCATTATCAAGGATGGGCCCTCTCAACCAGTGAAGCACCACTCGTTGGGGACTCGCGGGTACTCGCGAGTCTCCCCGAGTGAACTCCCGCAACGGGTAACCGGCGCAAACTCGGCCTTGTACTCGCAGAATTGTCGCACTTGGCAGAACCGGCAACCCATGTCGAACTCGTCAACAGACTCGTCGAACTCGGCACCAGACGCGCGCGAGGAAAAAAGGGCCGGGCGCCAAATTTTGTGGCCGCGAGTTGGACTGTTCTCACTAGCCCTTTTCTTTCCGTTTTTGCGTTTTTCGTGTTCCGACATCGATAGAGAGATCATTGTGTCTATTTATTTCCACACGACTCAGAGTTTGCAAACTGGCACATTTTAAAACTACGGCTTTTTCTATTCCAGGCGAGTGCAGCCTTGCGGAGCTTGCCCCCGCAGGTAGGTTCAAGTTCGTGCATAATTAAGTTTCAAAGGCAAGTGAGTACTGCTTTAGTCACTTTGGTTAGGTTACCGAGATCTCATTAAGAAATTTAGCTCTAATATGGAAGAGACTTAGTGCGGGATCTTTCTCTGCCCGGGTAAAATAAAGATTGGAATGTGCAGTCACAAGACCTCTAGTCTGTGCAGCCTCTGTTTTAAGAAAAGATTTAAGTACCCAGTATCATGCAGGCAGGTCAGGTTGTGAAGGTGCAGTTCCGGGTAAGTCCACTGTGGTTTTTTTTTAATTTTAATTTTTTGTATGTTATAGAATATAAAGTATATATATATTGCTTTGTTATATTTTGTTTTCTTTATATATAATATAATATATATATATAGTTTTTTTATTTAATTTATGGTATATATTCTATATATTTTTTATTTTAAATTTTTGTTTATGTTATATATTTTATATTTATTTATGTTATATATTTTCTATTTTTAAATTTTTATTTATTAATATTTTATATTTATTTTGTTATATATTTTATATTTTTAAATTTTTATTTATGTTATATATTTTACATTTATTTATATTATATAATTTTTATTTTTAAATTTTTATTTATGTTATGTATTTTTATTTATTTTTGTTATGAGACAATGTTATGAATTATGAATTATTGTATAAATTGTCATTTTATAGCTTATATGGATTAGAAATGCTTTTAATCTTTTTTTTTTTGTCTAAAATGTCAATATTTTTTTTTTCTATTTGCCGAGTCTTGCCGAGTTTGTCCCGAGTCTTTCCCGAGTTTTTCCCGAGTCTACGAGTCATATGCCAACCGAGTCTTTGCCAAGTCCGAGTCGTGCAACATTGCTCTCAACTCCTCATAAGTGGGGGGCTTATACCCCGGCCTAACAATAGAAACAACCTCAGACATGGGCACGCAGAATGGGTTCTTCGCAAAGTGGAATGGAATATCACTCCATAAAAGGAAACGACCCACAAGTTTGTTTGCTTCCTTTTCTCATTTATCTTGTACATTGACCTTATATCTGGTTGTCCACCAGGTGCGGATCTCGGAACAAAGAAAGGAGATGTAGTTGAAGGCATTGCGGAAGATGAGGATAAGGTCTCACTCCCCCCTCCCCCTGAAGTGTGTCCGACTGTCCCGGAGGCGGATCCAAATGCCACTCTCATTCCAAGTTCCTGCCTCAAAGCTTCCCTTTCTTCTTTCCTCTTGCCAATACCTTCAATTGTGAGTTTGGCCCTATGAATAATTTCAGGAGTGGAGTTTTTACAAATATCCACCTCATGCCCCGTAAGTTGTGCGAGGTGGTATTTGAGCCTACTTATACCCCTTGTCATCTGCTTCCCACACAAATTGCGTCTAACCTTTTGCCGATTATGTGGATCAACAGGCTCTGCATACTCCCAAAATGGATCCAAAATCTTCGGCATGGCTGCAACTTTGTAAACTAGTTTGGAACTTTGAACCTGCAACATAAAAAAAATGTTTTTTAGCATAAACTTTGAACCTGTAAATGAACTTTAAATGAGTTTTTTTTTAAGGTTTTTAACTTTTTAAAGGTTTTCTAATTTCAAATAGCCACTTGAAATTTGAATCATTGATGCCATGCCACTGTGAGTTTGTGAAACTTAATTAATAAAACAATAAAATACTAAAAAAAAACAATGATAATCATAAAACTTAAAAAATGAAAATTAATTAATAATCATTAATTGTTAAAAGTTTAAAACTCAAAATTTTCAAAGAAATTTGTCACGTCCCCATTTTGACCCCCTTCGCATTAAATCGTAAATGATGTAAATATTGTTACTTAATCATGGTGAGGAGCTCAAGGCCAAGGCCCCACCATTGATTTAGCGTTTTATGTATCGGCAATTAAAGAAATAGATGCCTATGGTTCTTGTGCTAGATGGGCACGATGTAACTAAGACATCATGTAAATACGAATTTTAATGAAAAATACCCACAACTAGCTATGCAATGCAACAAAAGAGATGGGGCATGATTCTACAAGGGAAAGGGAGGGAAATTATTTAAACCCTTGAGCCAATGGTGTTAATCCATGTGTCAATGGGGAAACCCATAAACCACCAACTACCCATTTTGTCTCATGCACCCAATCATTTAATTCTTCCAAGAAATTGGTTAAGGTAGTTAATGCCTTGGAAATGAAGAAGTATGGCAGCCAATTTCGTGCATGGGCAAGCCATCAACTTAGAAATTCGTGTTTTTGCTTGTTGGGCAAGGGAACACCCACGAAATGGTGCCCAAAGCCATTGTGAACAGGCAGTCTTCACTCATTCACGCAGTTGGAGCTAGCTGGGCCTTTCCCTACACGTTTTTCATCCAAATCCTGCATTTTTCCATGCCTGGGAGTTCGTTTTTGCATATACAGTAGCTTGGGAGAGAAGGGCCACGATTTGGGGACTGTAGGGAGGTCGTTTTTGCCCCCGAATGTCCAAGGACGTTTTTCTAAAAACGGATTGGCTTCCCTGGGTTGTTCCCCAACTTCCCATTTCGTTTTTGTGGGTTCCCACGTTTTTCTGAGTTAGTTGAAACCCCATCTCATGCATCCCATTGTGTAAAAACGTTTTCCTCATGCTCAACAAGTGTGGTTGTTGTTAAGTGCATCTCGTTTTTGGTTTGAACCTGTGAGCTGAATTTTTGGACTGGTAGTGGACAGAACTGGCTTGATAAACCTAGTAGAGGGAGTAGCCTCTCAAGAAGATCAAGAGGGCTTGGATACTTTTCTATGCACACCCTGAGAGCACTAGAAAGGAAGGTATGGCTTGAGGGACTGTGTGGCAGTGAAGAGAATACTTCCTTGTGTTGGGTGTGTAGGCATTGTGAGTGCCAAGCTGAATAGATCTGGGAGGGGTATCCTTAGCTCTGTGGTTGAGCATACTAGCTTAGAAATTCTTCCCTGCCATGTCCTAGCAGCCTGATAAACCCAATTGCAGATTGGCTTGGCTCATCTTGGTGTATGCTTGGCTATGTGTGAGTCTGCTGTTCCCTGGTTCCTTGTAGAGATCATGCCCAGCTCGGGGGTGGCAGTGGTGCTGAGAGATTGAGGAGCACACTGGCCTACGGTTGGGTGGAACGTTGCAGTTGCATAGCCAGTTGCGTGGGACTACTTTCGTATAAGATAAGTATTCTCTTGTATATTCTTGAAATTACCATTTGATGAATATTATGAATGTATGTGGATGGGTTAAATGAATTTACTTCCGCTGTGATTTTATTAAAATCATACATTTCCATATGTTTCTGTTATATTCTGTGAATGCTTATGGTTGAAAGTTTCATGGGGCTAGACGCCCAGTTCAGCATCACGTCTGTTATGCACTTGTATATGTATATTTTAATTTTAATTTGAATGTTGGTTTAATAATGTATGGGGCTGGATGCCCAGTTTAACCTCACGATCCTCTCCATCTAGCTGGTAGGATGGGAGGGGACGTGACAAAATTGCATGTTGCTGCTCTGCATATTAGCAATTTAGCATGACATGGTGGTCTGTAACAAGCTAACAACCTTATATTCGTTGGAGAATTTTAACTTTTAAGGCTTCAAAGTTTAAAGTTTTAATTTTTAAAAAATTAAACCTTTAAGTTTAGGGTTTAAAGTTCAACTTTAAATTTTTAAAACTTTAAACTAAATTTAAAATTTAATCCTGCTGGAAGTTTGGAACTTGGAGGGTGCAGCCGCACAGAAGGGACCAGACTTACTTTGACCTCGCGGACCGGGCCTCCTCCTCCAGCGTCTCCTCCAACAACAGCTTGGGCTTCCAAGTTCAACTCCAGCCGCAGCAGCTCGAGCCTGCTCCTCCACGTGATGGTCTTCTCCGGCAGCAGCTTGGGCTTGCTCCTCCACGTGATGGTCTTCTCCAGCAACAACTCGGGCCTCCAAATGCAGCAGCAGCAGCAGCAGCTCTCTCACGACTCAGTCACGAGTTACGAAGACCAAAAAAACCCCCCAAAAAACATTAAATTGAGTTTTTAACCCGCGGGCGGCCGACAATGTCTGTCAATTGACTCACAATTTTTGGTAAAAAATCACGATATCTCGTCCTAAAAATCGCCATGATATTTTCGGTGATTTTTCCCGATAATATTGCCGCCGAGAAATTATCGTGATATATCGTGACATCGACTATATCGCCGATGTTGGTAACAGAGGGTATAACCCTCCAAGCTCTCCAGCCAGGGAAAAGCATGAAAACCCTAGCTCCACCAAAGATCTTCCACAAGCTAGCATCAACACTAGTAGGCCTCCTCAACTCGAATCAAGTTGTCTCTTCTCTCCTCTTCTTCCCCATCAAGTACAACTCTAAGGTTTATTATCAAACCCAAACTCCTTTCTTCCTTAGTGTAGAAACCCTAACCGTAGAATTCAAGAATGCTCAAGAAGCCCTAGCACCTCAAGTCAAGAGGGGGAAAGTACAAAGAAGAATCTTCAAGAGAGAGAGTAAAGTGTTCTTCTCACATCTCTAAACACAAGATGATGATGATGATGATGATGATACAAATGAAAGGACTCTCTCCTTCCTCTATGTATATGAGAGGTAAGGGAGGCCAACAATACAAAAGTGTGTCTAAACCCTTACAAGCAATCTACTACAAACTGTAAATTTTCTAATCTTCAACCTGGTTTCAAGTTTTGTCTTTCACATAGAGTTTAATGCCCAAACCATAATGCTGCAAATTAGCTTTTCAGTTTTCACGCATAGATAGTAAATTGACTTTAAACACATGGAAATTTTTACAACTTTAAAAGCTCAGAAAAATTAAAATCAGCCACACCATAACTTTGAAGACTCAGAATTTTTAGCCAAATTGGCCCAGGATAAAACCCTAGAAGGGAAAACCTGTTCAGAGAGAGATTTTATTTTTCAGAGACAATTTACAAATAAATTTCAGCAGTACTTATCTCTTTTTTCCTCCTTGGAAAATGTGCCAGAAACTCACTGACAGACTGCTGTACGAATGCCTTAATTTCTGTGCCTGTACGGACTCACACATGTGGGATGTCCAGATTGTACGGACTGCTTTCTCGATTTCTGTGTCAGTTGTCAGGTTTTTGCCTTGAAATTTGAGTTTGTACTTTCTGCATTAAATACTGTACGGTTTCCTTGAAATTTGTGCCTGTACGGCCTGCATTAAATGCTGTACGTACTTCCTCGAAATCTGTGCCTGTAGCAGCGTACTCCTTGATTTTTGTGCATGTACTTTAGCCTCGAAATCTGTGCCTGCTTCTTGAAATTTGTGCTCCTTCTCAACCTTG
The DNA here is from genome assembly GCA_027924585.1 of Larix kaempferi. Taxonomy (NCBI): domain Eukaryota; kingdom Viridiplantae; phylum Streptophyta; class Pinopsida; order Pinales; family Pinaceae; genus Larix; species Larix kaempferi. The sequence continues at coordinate 11,279,043 of BSBM01000206.1, forward strand.
GAATTTGTGCTCCTTCTCAACCTTGGAATTTGTGCCAGGGTTTGTCTTCTTCTCTCTCATTCTTCTCTTCTCCAAAAAACTCATTCGGTGAATATGAACAATAATGCCTCAATCCCTAGCTTTCTTCCTTTTTTTTCATGGTAACCACCTTTCTCAAAATCAATGGCCAAGATTAGATCTTGACTCAATGAGATTTAAGGCTCATTATTAACTCATTAAATGATATTTAGTGTACTTTTATCATTTAAATACGTAATGAGCTTTTTAATTATTCACTCATTTTATTTCTCATAAAGTCAATTTAAAATTAGAACCATGAGCAAACTTTATAAAGTGACTTTATATCTCATAAAGTGCTTCTCACTTTAATAAAGTGACTAGGGACCACATTTAATGTTTTCTCACTCCTTGGCATCAGAGGAAGTGGAAAACACTTGCCTTGGTACAAATTTTAACACAAACAAGTAGACCCACACGTGTGAAGTGCTCCTCCTACAAGCAACATATCTCAAGCTCCAAGGTGATGACAATCCACGACCAAGGCTCTGAGGAAACAACGCTTCTCATCCAAGATCTAATGCCCCTCCTCCAAGGGCTCCAATGCTCTAATGCCTACCCAAGTCAATGTGCCATCTTCAGGTTCAACCACCTACATATCCACTCCCTCAACCCAAACTAGCATAAGTCAAATACAAGCCTCCATGTAAGCGATCCAAGTAACTTATGTTGTCTAGGGAACAACACCCTTCTCTAGAATGCCAAACGTTCCTCCTCCAATTCAGGGTGTTCCCTAAGGAAGCAACCTCTCCATGTTGCCATCATGTAGAATGTCACCAAGCTATCTCCAACGCTCCAAGGAAGAATGTGAAGTAAGCATCCAGAAGGTCTAGCAACCTCCAATGTGCAAGTACATCATTGATCAAATAAGGGCTAACCATACACCATGCGTCCCACATCTCATGAAGCACCCCAAACATGGTGTAAACACTATTAGGGTAACCTTGAAAGTTAACAGAGGATTTGGTAAGTAAGCTTGAATTGGAAGTTCAGGATCATCTTTGCCCCTACTTACTGGGGTGGGTGAATAAGGATGTGGAGATTAGGGTTACTAAGAAGTGCAGATCAAAGTTAACATCAATTTAGTTACATTAATGAAGTGGAGGTAGTTGTGGTGCCACGATGTCTGTAGTGTAATGTTTTGAAGTCCCTACATGTACATGAGGGATGCTATCTTGATGAGGAGAGCAGATCAATACTGCTTGGTCAAGGATGGAGAGTCCTTTGTGCTCGGCCTTATGCCCATAAACATTTGCTTGCTTCCACTGACCATTAAACTTTTGAAAATTTGATACCATTCTTATTTGCAAAGCTTGTCATTTTTTCTTTCAGATCTTAAGCAAACAAACTTTGAAAAACATAATTTGAAAGTTGAACTCCAAAGCATAAACTCACCTCCTACATTCCTCACCTACTGCCTGGAAATAACCTTCCAACGAACAATAAATATTACCCAACTTTATCACCTACATCATTGACTTCTGTGACTTGGCAATGCGACACCAAAATCAAAATGTCAGCTAGCCACAGCCGCCTTAAGCCCATAAACATTTGCATGCTTCCACTGACTGTTAAACTTTTGAGAATTTGATACTACTTTTTATTGCAAGGCTTGTCATCTCTTTTTTCAAATCGTAAGAAAACAAACTTTGAAAACCATAATTTGAAAGTTGAACCCCAAAGCATAAATACACCTCCTACATTCCTTACCTTCCTGCCTGGAAATAACCTTCCAACAAACAATAAATATAACCCAACACTATGGGTGTCTCCTGGAGCATATTTATCACCTGCAGCATTGACTTCCGTGACATGGCAATGCCTCCCTCACAGCAACTCATCCAAGCTATATGGCTGATCTGTAAATGTCTCCTTGCTGGCAAAATTCTTTAAGCTCTATGGCTGCTATGTTCTAGACTCCTGTATGTCAAAAGTTAATTAGAGGCACTGATTTTGTCCATTGTTCCAGGTGTGCAACCCACATCCATGTCTCCATCATACAAATTCTCTGCACCCACATCTTATTTCTGGTGTTTTTCTTCACATACATGCTAGACTGAAATTTTAATGTTTGCCCACATTAAGTCTCAGTAGATAGATATCCTTGCTAACATCTATGCAACTTACATATCTGACCATAAATTCAGTTGCACCCTTGACCTGCAAATTTATGCTCAGTTAAGTTTCCCTGTTCCGGAAATCACGCTGCCCTGATTGGAACTCATTCCATGCAAATTGCTGACTGCCCTTATTGTGTTAAATCACATATAAGTTTATCCTGTGTTGCACACCCTACTTGTGTAGACCCCTTTTTTTAAGGCCTTGGACATGCCCTGCTTTTGTGCCTCCAAACCTCGTCACACTTTGTTGTGAATCTATATATGGCTCACATTCAATGTAAACTTACTGCAACGCCACCCAGCACAGAACCCACGACAAGGTAGCCACATCTGCCTTAAGCCTACAAACATTTGCTTGCTTCCACTGACCATTAAACCTTTGAGAGTTTGATACTATTCTTATTTGCAAAGCTTGTTCAATTTTTTTTTTCAAATCTTAAGCAAACAAACTTTGAAAAACATAATTTGAAAGTTGAACTCCAAAGCATAAACTCGCCTCGTACATCCCTTACCTACTGCCTGGAAATAACCTTCCAACAAACAAAAATTATAATCCAACACTATGGGTGTCTCCTGGAGCATATTTATCAACTGCAGCATTGACTTCTATGACTTGGCAATGAGATGCCCGATTCAAAATGTCGGCTAGCCACAGCCGCTTCAAGCCCATAAACATTTGCTTGCTTCTACTGACCGTTAAACTTTTGATCATTTGATACTATTCTTATTTGCATGGCTTGTCTTCTCTTTTTTCAAATCTTAAGCAAACAAATTTTGAAAAACATAATTTGAAAGATGAACCCCAAAGCATAAACTTTACCTCCTACGTTTCTTACCTCCTGCCTGCAAATAACCTCCTAACAAACAAATAAATATAACCTAACACTATGGGTGTCTTCTGGAGCATATTTGGGTGTCTTCTGGAGCATATTTATCACCTGCAGCATTGACTTCAGTGACTTGGCAATGCCTCCCTCACAGCAACTGATCCAAGCTCTATGGCTGATCTGGAAATGTTTCCTTGCTAGCAAAATTCTTTAAGCTCCATGGCTGCTATGTCCTAGCCTCCTGTATGTCAAATGTTGATTAGAGACATTGATTTTCTCCATTGTTCCAGGTTTGCAACCCACATCCATGTCTCCAACTTACAAATTCTCTGCACCCACGTCTAATTTCTGGTGTTTTCCTTAACACACACGCTAGCCTGAAATTTTAATGTTTGCTGATGCTAAGTATCAGCAGATAGATCTCTTTGCTAACCATCTGTGTAGCTTATGTATTTGCCCATAACTTCAGTTGCACCCACAACCAGCAAATTTATGCTCAGTTAAGTTTGCTGTTCCAGCATTCATGCTGTCCAGATTGAAACTCAGTCCATGCAAATTGCCGATTGTCCTTATCGTGTTAAATCACATCTACGTTTTCCCTGTGTTACACATCCTACTTGTGTTGGCTCCTTTTTTAAGGCCTTGACACGCCTTGCATGTGTGCTTCCAAACCTCGCCACACTTTGTTTTGAATCTATATATGCCTCGCATTCAATGTAAACTTACTGCAACACCACCAACACAGAACACAATTTCACCCACGTGGCATACGTTTATGTCCACATGATATCCCCATGATACATAGATGTATGTTTCTGCTTGATGGCTTGTTTTTATCTCAGATTGCAGTATAATCTTTAATTTTCATAAATAAATGTATTTACCCAGTTGCAAAGCCTCAGTGTAACAAAATATTTACTCCAAATGTCCAAATAGCTCTTCGTCAGCTAAGGGTTGATTACCTTACACCTCTGATCTTGTTCCACATGACCCATGATGCCATATGCTTGTTTCCTCCTGTAATGTCATGGTGCAATGTCTCTCCTGTTCAATCATAACTTCAATGCATGTTCTATAGGAATTTATTTGTATTATTTTGTATGTTCAAAACTTAGGCATTCCTCAATTATTAAATATATGCAGTCATGTTGCACTTACATATGCACGTTGTACCCACGCTGACCTCTTCTATGTTTGCTAGGCTTCACTAATTCGTCTGATCTGTATCTGCTATGTTTTCTAGGCTCCACCAATTCATCTGATCTGTTTCTGCTATGTTTTCTAGGCTCCACCAATATGTCTGATCTGTCTTCATTCTATCAATTGGTGGAGATCTGTTCTTTGATGGTTGTCTGTAAATTTGTTTGCTAGAATGTCAGAAATACAAGTAAACATTACTCCTTTTGTTGCCTCCTGTCGAACTCATGACTGCCATATACATGAACCAAATGTTGTTATGCACCAATGCATGATCCCTCTGCCTATGGTCTTCTTGCTTGTTGATCAGTATTATTAACATCATCCTCCCCGTATTGGTTTGCTTAATGACATCAAATACACTTTAATTATCAGTAAACTTTACGAAGTTTGAACATAGACAAAAGTGTAATATTTGCTCCCTTCGCTTGTCAAATTGTCTATTAAACCAACTTTTTAAAAGATGCCTGTATCAATGTTACATATATCTTGTCGGCGAATATATCACTGAGGGTTAGAATGTAACTCATTGGCAATATCGATGAAAATATTGGCAAATGTTGTGAAACCTCAAAAAAAATAACCATTTTTCAATTTTTTTAACATCTAACGGAACAACAACATCGAATAAACACATTGTTGCATAAATATGAAAATACAACTAATATATAAGATGCATAAGATGTCAAATGGTGGATCATGATCACATATCGACAACAAACTGAAAATACTGAAATATGTTCTGATAGAATGATAAAAAATCACATCAAATCTAAGTCACCTCACACGAAGACCGAGACACGGAGGACACAAGAATATGAGTATCCGATACGTACATGGTTGTTGAATTTTTAGCTACTTTCATAAACTGGTGATTATGAGAGTGATTTTAAAATTTTCTTTAGCATAATTACACTTGAAAGGACAACCATATGTATGAGCAGTATCGCATTAAACATAGAGCAGAAAATAAACATGTCAGATCACAATAGACATGAAAGTAAACAGATCACATCACATCAATCATGCACAGTAGACACCATGATTTACCATGGGAATACCCTCTTTCCTTCAGAGGGGAAAATTCCAGCTTATGATGATTCATAATAGAAGATCAAGTATAAAAATGACCATGAACATCTAAACCCTTAACACATGAGGGTATACATTAAACAGAGAGATCAAGTACTTATCTTTATCAGGTAGGGCATGTAGCTGTGGCATCAACTCTAGCACCTTCAATAGCACTAGTCACAAGAGAACTGTCACCATTACGAGTCATCCTAGCATTGCCCTGCTAGATTTGGATATCTCATCAAGGGATGATCATCAAACCCAAGGATAGCTGTAGGTGCTAATATTTCAAACTTTCCATCACATGTTGCCATTCTCTATATATACATACAAGTGTACTTTCCTGCTAGGGAAAACCTTTGAACTTCAACAAGGATAATCCATGGCAGCCTGAAGATGATGAAGATGACAGCCCTAACCAGGATGACTGCTGCCAACCAACTGTCATAAGCTTTCTACCTTCAATATGAATGGGGCTGTCATTAACCAAACAAAGACTGCCTTTGACTGTGATGCTGCTGCTGTCTTGTTGATTCTTAAACAAGATGACTGCTACCACTGATCCAAATACCAACTTGACCAATACTGTAGCTGCCTTTGACTAAAATGAAAAACCTTGAGACTGCTTTGACCAAGAAGAATACTGCTGTTGACTGTATGACAATTTCTGAGTCTGCTGTGGACTGTTGTTGACCAGATCTGATCCTGTAGTGCACTGTCTAAACCAATGTTTTAAAACTCAGACTCGGACTCGGAATCGGTCGAGGGGCAACTCAGACTCAGACTCGGAATCGGCAATGACTCGGACAATTTGATTTTAATCACTCAGTTTACTAAAAAACACATAAAATATTTAAATTTTAAATAAAAAAGATATTTTAAAGATTATAATCCATCATTCCAAAGCATTAGAGACAAAATATCCAAAGTCTATCATGTAAATTCTACGGTAATTTATCAATAACTATCAGTCTTCAGTGTTCTGTCTTAGACTCAGGAATTTGTAAATGTATAAATTTTATAAGGAAAAAAACAGTGGAAGGCTGCAGACCTCTGAGACCGAGACCGAGTTCAATGTTCAGTGTTCCACGCTGTTGAAAAGCGACTGTTCCACGTTGTTCGAACTTCGGTGTTCCAACTTCCATTGTCCAGTGCCCACATTGTTCCAAACTTCCAACGCGGGCTAAGTGCACACGCAGACAGACTTCAGTCATGTTGAGTTTGTTGACCAATGACAGGCTGCGGGCTATGTGCTAACAGTCAACCGACTCACAAGCTAAGCGGTGTTGGGGCTAAGCATTGTTGGGGCTCTTACTCCAGCTAATAGTGCTCACGGCGGCCAACAGAAAGCAGGACGCAGGAGTAGGGACGCGGGAGAGATCACGACGACCAACGGGGGAGTCACGTTAGAGTTTAGGAGCTTTGTTAGGGCCCTAGGGGTTAGGTTATAGCGGTTAGGTTAGGTTACATTAGTTTAGGATTAGTTTTTTAACTCTGCACGACTTGGCATGTCGACCCTTAACTCGGCCGGGTTGTACCGAACTGGCCACCCGAACCGAGTTAAAGGCTGACTTGACTCAGCTCGGGGTCAAATCGGTCAACTCGGCCGAGTCCGAGTTCGAGTCGGCCGAGTTTTAAAACAAAGGTCTAAACCCTTGGTGCTGCCTGGAAGAAACACTATCTGCTTGATTTAACCTTGAGTGCCTGATACCAAACTTCGAGTGTCTGATCTAGGCCCTAGCAGGGCTGCGACCTGCTGAAACAGTCCTTAAGTGGAGTTAGGGTGGGCTGGAACAACCCTAGCAAGGATCCGTGAGGCTGGAACAACCTTAGTAGAGTTTGGATGGCTTGGAACTAGCCCTAGCAGGGCTCAGGTGATGGTAGAAGGCCCTAGCAAGGGCTGCGGACTGCTGGAACAGTCCCAGATAAAACTCGGGTGGACTGGAACAACCCTTAAAACCCTAGCGGTTGTCTTCAATATTTGAACAAAACAAAGAAACCCCTGCTGTTGCCTCTTCAAGCTGATCCAGTTTGCATAGCGAGAGAAGATGCCCAATAAAATTATCTTTCAGATAAGAAATGGAGATTTCATGTGTGTGTCATGCTCGAATGAGAATGCTCCTCTATTTATATTTCATCTTTGGGTGAGATAAGGATTAACAAATCGATAAGGTAAGGAAGCCACCTCTCAAAGACCACTTTTGTAATTTTAATTTACCAATTAAAAATTACTTTAATGCTTTTAGTTAGGGTCTTTTATTTTCCTTGTGGTCTTTCATAGGGTTGTTGACTTTTACTTGTGCTAATAGCCCTTCACAATAGAACTTTACTTTTATCTTGGACCTTTGGTTCTTTACAAGTGGGCTCTTGGTCCTTTAATGAGGTTCCATAACCCCAACTATTTTATTTGTACGTTTTAACTCTTTGACTTCCATCTTGGTCTTTTACTAGTGGGCTCTTGGACCCTCATTGGGGTTCTTGGACCTTCATTGTGGTTCCAAGACCATAATCCTTTAACCAAGTCATCATAGACCCTTCTCTTGGTCCACATGTGCCAACTCAAGGTACATTATCATAAATAAGAGACTTTTCTTCTTTTATACTTGACTTGGGCGCTAGGTGTTCATGACCTCTTCTAGGTGGGCGCTAAGTCTTTATGACCCTTTCTTCATGGGCACAAGATTTATATGATGTTATGTCTTCGTGTAATGGATATGGTCCATGGAAGAGATATAGTGCCCTTCCTTCTTTCATAAGGAACACTCCAGTTCTTAAATGATCCACACGTGTCAAGACTCAAGGGATAAGCTCTCTTCCAATAACTTCTCATGAGTACTACACACTGGTCTTCTTCACACTTTCAATGGTCAAACTTGTCTTTTGGAATCTTCATAAGAAAGGTTTATTCATGTTGATCATCCTAGTCCCCAACTAGGTCCTCAGCCCCAAGGTGATGCCAATCTACTGAAGAATGGCTCTCGATGCTGCCCAAAAAAACATTCCCTCTCAGCGAGAGAGCCATTCTTTATCCTCAAGTGTTTTAACTAGAGACAGTTCAAAGAAGTAGCTTGAGTCACCACACACACATTGATGCATTTCACATGTCATCAATGTCCTGGTAACTGACCTGGAATCTCAGCTCTAGGCTGCATCCATTCTCCCAGATGTTAGGAATTATGATCCAAAAATGTAATAAATAGAAGTTTAGTTTAATAAATGTAAAAGGGCATCTACACACTCACGTGATTATGTGAGGTGTCCCTTAGTTAGTTTTGGTAACGGTAAATTAGTTGTTACTCTTTGGATATTTAAATCCATCGAGTGTTCCATGTGAGGAAATCTTTCGGGATTTAGCCGTCACATCTCTGTGATGTAATTATTTTCCTTCTTCATTAATAAAGTTATGTGTCTGAGGACACTTTGTCAAAGTGGTATCAGAGCACGCGGTTGAAGCTTGGTCTGGTTGGAACCTGGTTGGAAGGTGCTAAAGGTTGTTTGAAGAAGGTGACTTTCAAGGTTTTGGAATAGCGAAATTTTAACCGTAAGTTATTGCTTCCTATTCTTTTGGGCTAAAAAGTATCTCTGCACAATTTTTTTTTTATAGACTCAGTTTTTTTTTTACTTGGAGAGAGTAAAAGGCAAGATTATTTAAAAATTTTTTGGAAGAGAATTTTTACAAAAAGGAGCTATTGATACCAATGGTGAAATAGCCTAAACAGCTATAGAAAGTGAAGATATCATGTCTAAAGAATATAGAAGATCGTCCAGTGCATTTTTTGGAAATGTCCATATTTTTTCTTCTGCATTCCAGTGTCTCCCAGCCACAGATTGGCAGGCTTTCTTTACTCTCTCATTATAAGTGCTTCGGATAGCGATCCGGTTTTCATTTATTAAATATATCTGCACAGCAAAGCAATTTTTTTTGAGTCTGTGGACTTCCATCGAAGTTGATCCCATTCATGTCCAACGATGGACTTCAACACAGCCACCAAATGCTGATTATACTGAAGCAATTCTCCCGGGGCGGTCGTTGAAAATCTTAACGGCCACCTGGCCGCTAGTTCTCTTGGAAGGAGACGACAGAACAGTTGAAGGAATTACAACATAAGCGTGGTGATTGTGGACGTGGTGATTGTGGATCTCAGGAAGCGTTAATTATCTAATTTTCTCCAGGGCGCAACGTATAATTTTGGTTCTCAAATATCTGCCCATGAAAATCTACTATTCATCGAGTATCATAGAAGGAATTTCGTATAAACAACTGGAAATTCTTTTCCTCTGGCAAACCCTGCCATTGCAGCGAACGATTACGGCCACGTGTGCTTGTTGTGGCTTCTTCGGAAGCTTTGAAGAGAGAAAAACAATAGGATGCGTGGGAGCCCGCGTGAAGGAAGAGTCTGCTGACAGAGAGCCACCGGAATGCGTGGGAGCCCGCGTGAAGGAAGAGTCTGCTGACAGAGAGCCACCGGAATCATAGAAACCTGCAACGTACAACAATAGAGTCTTCTCCTTTGCCATGCTGGTAGCGCAAGTGATGCAGATGGGGTCTAAATGCTTACAATAGGATGCGTACAGCAATAGGATGTGTACAGATCCTTGCCGTTCTCGTATTGCATGCACTTGGTGTTTTCCTTGGCGTACTCCATGTATACGACAACAAACCGCAGAACAGAAATGAAGAAGAATTATAACGCTCGGCTTTGAATTTGAATCTGGCTTATTTTTTCACTTTTCATTTAATTCAATGTTTATGTAATATTTTGAAAAGTGAATAATTATTATTCATTTTTATTTTTGGAGATTTTTTTATATTAAGAAGAAAAAGGTGGAGAAATAAAACTTTAAAAAAAAGAAGAAGTTATTTTTGAAGTTGATGGGATTGGATCTTGTGACCTCCCACTCAACAATATTGTACCTCTCCAATTCACCTATAAAGATTTGTTATTTTTTGGAGTGATAAGGTGTAATTTTTTATTGGGCATTGGAGTAATAAGGAGCATTGTTGGTGTCATAAGGAGTACTTGTATTTTCACTCAAGGTTTGATTAGAGCAAAGTGAAGCTCTATCAAATTCTTTTCTTGAGGCTATAAGTGGGTCAAGGCCAAGCCCCTATAGCTTTCTTTTGCATGGTGTGTGGTGTTTCTTGCAGCATTTCTTTCATGGTGACTCTTGTTGATGAGTAATTTTCTTTTCATATTGGTGGTGATATTTTTGCATAAAATCTTCCATTGGTGATATAAGGTGATTTATTCTGGTGACATAAGGTGCTTTCTTTAATGCTTGGAGCTATAAGATTTGCATAATACACATCTTCTGGAGTTACAAGGTGTTTATTATTTTTTTACAATGTCTAAAGTTATAAGTCTTTTTAATGAATCTGACAAGTTGGAAGGATCGAAAAATTATAAAGTTTGGAGTCGTCATATTCAAAGCACTCTTATTTACAATGAATTGTGGAAGGGTGTCTGTAATGCTAAGCCTACCAAACCAACTAATCGTGATCAGCTTGCAAAGTGGGAACTAAAAGATGAAAAGGCCTTAGCATTGATTCACAGTACTGTTTCTGATGATATTTATGTGCATATTGAAAATAGTTCTGATGCGTGGTCAGTTTGGAAGACATTGAAAGATTTATTTGATTCTTAGAGTGAAGCTAAGAAAATTGATCTTCAATTGAAATTGTTTCAACAAAAATTGTTTTCAGGAGGTGATGTCATGGAGTACATTTCTAGATTAAAAAATATCAAACAAGAAATTTCAAGAGCTGGTTTTGATAAAATTGAGGACAACATGATGGTGACCATTTTGATCGCAGGATTGCCTGAGACATATAAGCATTTTTTGGAAACTTTACAAATTACAAATAAATTGGATAAAATTTCTTTTGATGAACTAAGTGAATTACTTGCCACACATGAAAAATTTTTTGGTCAAACAAAGCAAGCAGGAGAAGATGTTTTGGTTGCAAGTACTAGCAAACAGTCTCAAAGTAATCATCAAAAAGGCAATGATCAGAAAGCTTTTCAAAATTCAAATAGAGGTCGTGGTCAGGTTTTTGGAAGAGGAAGAGGCCGCGGAAGAGGAAGAGGAAGAAATCAAGGAAGAGGTTCTAAAGAATTTGAAAGTACACAGTCACAGTTTTCTGGAAGAGGAAGAGGTTCAGGAAACCAACAGGTCTCTGGAAGAGGAAGAGCTAATAAACAGGTCACATGTTTTCGTTGTAATAGAATTGGACATTATGCTTCAGACTGTAGAGTTTCATTTGAAAAAATTCTAAAAGAAAGAGAATCTAAAGAATCTTCATCAGCGGCACATTATGCTCATGCAGACGGTAGTGAAAATTGTGAATATGTCTTTACAGCACTTGGACAATCAGAATCAATGGATTTTGTTCAAGTTCATCAGTTGGAATCAGTGAATTTTGTTCAGTCTTCTTATTGTTTCAAAAATGATTTTGAAGATGCTTGGATTATGGATACAGGGGCTACTCAGCATATGACATATAGGAAAGATTTCTTTTGGAGTTATGAAGATTGTCATTTAAATTCAATTTTTCTTGCAGATGATTCTATTCATTTACCACAAGGAAAAGGAACAGTTAAGGTTGATTTGCCTGGAATTGGAGAAAGATTGATTTCTAATGTTTGGTATGTGCCTACATTTAAGAAAAATTTGTTGTCTTTAGTTGTCATTCGCCAATTAGGACATCAAATTGTAATGGAAGGTGGTATCCTTTTTGTTAATTCAACAAAGGATGCATACAAAACAGTTATGACAGGTTATGAAGACGGAAAGCTTCTTAGGATGAAGGGAACAGTCATTCCTAGATCAAAGGAACATTTGAAGGAATTTGCAGGTTTAGTTGAAACTGATGTTTCACCTATCCGATTGTGGCACATTCGTTTTGGGCACTTGAATGTTGATAGTCTTGTACAGCTTCAAAAACAAGGAATGGTAAAGGGGTTGCCTACTTTTCGGAAGGAAAATGCAAAGTGTGAAGCTTGCATTTATGGCAAACAGAGAAGGATAGCTTTTTCAAAAAGCACTTGGAGAGCAACAAGGAGATTACAGCTTATTCATAGTGATGTTTGTGGTCCTTTGGAAACTTCACTTGGTGGTTGTAAATATTTTTTGTTGTTTATTGATGATTTTAGCAGAATGGTTTGGGTGTATTTTTTGAAGGAAAAATCAGAAGTGTTTGAAAAGTTTCAGTCATTTCAAAATTTGGTTGAAACAGCAACAAAGGAAAAGATTGCTACTTTGAGAACTGATAATGGTGGTGAGTTTATATCAAATCATTTTTTGACTTATTGTCAGGAAAAAGGGATTAAAAGACATTTGACCAATTTTTATACTCCACAGCAAAATGGAGTATCAGAAAGGATGAATCAGACTTTATTGGGCATGGCTAGAGCAATGTTATTTTTCAAAGGGTTGAAATCATGTTATTGGGCAAAAGCAGTTCACACAGCAGTTTATTTGAGGAATAGATCTCCTTCATCATCACTTGATGGAATAACTCCTTTTGAGGCTTGGTATGGATTCAAACCTATGGTCAAACATTTGAGAGTTTTTGGTTCAGTTTGTTATGCACTTGTCCCAAAAGAAAAACGAAAGAAGTTAGAGTCTAGAAGTGTTAAGTGCATGTTGATTGGTTATTCTCATGAGAAAAAGGGGTATAGGCTTCTGTCAGATGGAAAGTTTACTGTCAGCAGGGATGTGATTTTTGATGAAACTGAAAGTTTAAGTGTAGAAGAGGTTGAAAAACAACTTAGTCACTTAGAGGAAAAAGTAACTAAGGAACAATTAAGGATGCAACACTTAAATAAGACAAGGAATGAACAATGGTTTGATCTCACTTCAGAAGTACAGGATGATGAACAGGTTGAAGATACTTTGAATTCTTCACAAGTTAACTTGGATGATTCAAATCAAGTTAACATTGAAAAGAAGAAACCAAAATGGGCAACTAAGTTACTTCAGGATGTTAAGTCTGATGAAAAAGGCAAAACAGGTACAAGGAGTTCTCATACGGGTTTAGAAAATTTTGCTCTTTCAGTTGTTGAACCAACTACTTTTAATGAAGCAGTTGAGTATGATGAATGGAAAATGGCCATGCAAAGTGAGTATGATGCAGTAATGAAGAATCAGACTTGGAAAATAGTTGATTGTCCACATGATGTTAAACCCATTGGTTGTAAGTGGGTTTACAGAATTAAGTACAAAGCAAATGGAGATATTGATAAATATAAGGCAAGATTGGTGGCAAAGGGTTTTGCTCAGAAAGAAGGGATTGATTATGAAGAAACTTTTGCTCCAACAGCGAAATGGAATACTATCAGGATTGTGCTAGCTTTAGCTGCACAAAATGGATGGAAAGTGCATCAAATGGATGTAAAAAGTGCATTTCTAAACGGTGATCTACAAGAGGATGTTTATATGACTCAACCTCCTGGTTTTGAGGTTCGAGGGAAAGAAAATCAAGTTTGTAAACTAGTTAAGGCATTGTATGGATTGAAACAGGCTCCCAGAGCTTGGTATGCAAAAATGGATGCCTACCTACAGAAAGTTGGTTTTCTTCGTAGTGAGTCAGATGATACTTTGTATGTTCGAATCCAGGAAAACAACTTAGTCATTTTGGTTATGTATGTTGATGATTTGCTCATAACAGGAACAATAATGATCATATATTTCAGGTTAAGAAAGAACTTCAAACAGGTTTTGAAATGACAGACTTGGGTTTACTTCATTACTATCTTGGAGTTGAAGTAAAGCAGCAGGAAGGAAGTATATTTATTTCTCAAGCTAAGTACATATCTGGATTATTGAAGAAGTTTGGAATGGAGGAATGTAAACCAGCGATTACTCCCATGGAGCAAAATTTAAAACTTTCTAAGTTTGAAGGGGGGGAACTTGTAAATTGTTCTGGATATAGACAGTTAATTGGATGTTTCATTTACTTGATGAATACTCGTCCTGATCTATCTTATGCAGTTAGCATACTTTCTAGATATATGCAGGAACCTAGAGAAAGTCATTGGAATGCAGCAAAAAGGGTGTTAAGGTATCTTCAAGGAACAAAGGATTTTGGACTTGAGTTTAAAAGAAACAAAAATTTCAAGCTTGTTGGCTATTCAGATGTGGATTTTGCTAGAGATGTTGATGACAGGGCATCTACTTCAGGTTACTTAATGAATATGGGATCAGCTGCAGTGGCATGGAGTTGTAAAAAGCAGGATACAATTGCAAATTCTACAGCAGAAGCAGAATATATTTCAGCTTGGGAAGCTGCTTGTGAGATAGTTTGGTTAATAAGAAGGATTTTGCAAGACCTCAAAGTTGATCAAAAAGAAGCAACTTCATTATTTATTGATAATCAGTCAGCAATCAAGTTAGCCAAAAATCCTGTTTTTCATTCAAAAACTAAGCATGTGGATACTAAGTATCATTACATTCGGGCTCTCGTCGTCAAACACATCATCAAGCCAAAGTATTGTCCAACAGAAGATCAAACTGCAGATATTTTTACAAAATCTCTTGGAAGGGTCAAATTTGATAAGTTTAGAAATGAACTTGGTATTTGTTCAAAAGAATTTTTGGATCAAAGGGGGGATTGTTAGGAATTATGATCCAAAAATGTAATAAATAGAAGTTTAGTTTAATAAATTTAAAAGGGCATCTACACACTCACGTGATTATGTGAGGTGTCCCTTAGTTAGTTTTGGTAACGGTAAATTAGTTGTTACTCTTTGGATATTTAAATCCATCGAGTGTTCCATGTGAGGAAATCTTTCGGGATTTAGCCCTCACATCTCTGTGATGTAATTATTTTCCTTCTTCATTAATAAAGTTATGTGTCTGAGGACACTTTGTCACCAGAGAATGGTAATAGATGATGTAATCATCTCTAGACAATGTGATTATCTTGTTCTCCTCACCAACACCAAGGTCATATGCTAGTTACTCCAACAAGGGGTGGCCAGTAGCTTGAGGAGGTTCCATAGCTCAACCATCTCGAATGACCAAGGAGAGGAGTACGTCACACATCATCTACCTAGACCCAGTCTAGGATTTCTCACATTAATCTGCATCAACGTCCTAGTCCCTGACTAGGTTCTTTAGCCCTGCGCTGAAGGTTGACCGAAGTCAACATCTTGGTAATTGACCAAGTGCCTCCATTCCCCTAGAGAATGGCTCTCATCCCCAGGCTGATCTTCAGTCCAAACTGAATTATGTTGATCAACTTCCTGGTCCCTGACCAAGTGCCTTCATTCTCACGGAGAATGGTTCTCAGCCCCAGATTGAGCTTCAGTGCCAGACTGAATGTTGATCAACTTCCTGGTCCCTGACTAGGTGCCTCCATTCTTCTAGAGAATGGTTATTGTGTGTGGTGCTCATCACTAATCTCAACAAGTTATCCATAGGGAAATGATCCTCCATCTCATAACCAGAGACTGACTCCCTTTGAACACGTCAACACCAAGATCAACGAATTATCTTATCCTCATTTACTTCTTGGTGAATTCACTAGGTATCTTCAAGTACCATACTTTGGGAGTTTGCAAAGTACACATAAGTCATTCTTGGAGGAACCAATTGTCTCTGCTATGTAGATCACAACTGGAGTGATCCTCAATCATTAGTGATATCTCATATGGATCAAACTGATAAGAAGATCCTCGTGCTCTCCTTTTACCACTGAATGGATCTCCAGGCTCCTTTTGAGCCCAACAACTTGTCTAAGCAATCTGCAACCAAAGCATTTCAATATTCTATATACTGAATCAAACCACTGAGGAAGGTGGTTCACATACCCATCAAATGTAGTCTCAACTCATCACTGTACATCCCGTTGTTGTAAATGTAACTTCAAAAGATATTCTTTTTGTATATTATTATTATATTATTATTGTACTTCTATTGTACCTTCGTCAGATATGTTTTTCCTTCATTCAGGGATGTCATTATTGTATTTGGTCATGTAAGAATATCAAGGTAAAACCTTCATTGTAAGTCGGGGCAATAGTCCCCAAAAAGGATAAATATAAAATGTATTTTTGAGTCTCCCTAAGAGAGGTCGGCCTAGTCAGTTAAGGAAGTCGACCCCATTGGGGAATTAGGTCAGTCACACATAAAGTATAAATAGGGAGGAACCCTCCCTCATTTGGACATCACACTCACTCAAGCAAGTTCCCTCCAAGGAGGAGAAAAGACAGGTTCGCTGGAGAGGAAGGAACCTGCAAAAGTCATCTTATTTTTGGGTTTGCTATCTTGGTTTGATATTGTACTAAGTGACGAATCTATTACTGAAGAAGTTGTGGGGTTTTCTCCTTTATGGTTTCCCCGAGGAAATTTCTTGTGTTCTTGTGTATTGTTGTGCTTGTCTATCTTTCAAATTAAAGATCTAACATAATGGAATTAAAGTGCAAACACTAACATGGTATTAGAGCCACTCTGAAAGAAGGCATTGTGGAGCAGCAGAAAGGTAGGGTTTCCAAATCCAAGGACTTCTCTCCACAGATCATCAAGAAAAGAGGTCTAGGCTAACTCGCCTCAAGGAGGCGCATCTTTTGGTGGAAGCAAAATTAAGTTTGGAGAATTTTCATTTTTGACCCAGTCACTATTGCTAGGAGAAACTAGGGCATCAAATTTTTGGAGCTTCCATCCACCAATCCGGAAAAGGAGTACACTGGACAACTCGCCTTGAAGGAGGCGCATCTTTCTATCCAAGCAGAAGTTCAAAATTCCAAATTTGAAAAATTAGGTTTTCTCTATCAAACCCTAGGTCAGCCAGCTCCAGAACCAGGTTGGGCATCTCAAATTGGTAAGATCTAATTCCTTGCTATTTCCATTTGAGGTTCTCATATCAAAATGAAAAATCACACCAAGCTTGAGGATAAGCTTGAAGGAGCTGATAACTTCCGGGCATGGAAGTATAGAATTTCTCTTGTCCTAGAAGAGAATGACTTGGACAAGTATGTCAATGAGGAGGTTCCATAACCAGAGGGAGAAGAGGCAAAGGCAATTCACAAGAAGAACATGATCAAGGCCAAAAGGATTATTGCAATCTCCATCAAAGATCATCTCATCCCTCATGTATCATCCTTGAAGACTCCGAAGAAGATGTTTGAGGCTTTGACCAAGCTATATGAAGGAAAGAACATCAACCGAAAGATGACTCTGAGGAACCAACTCAAGAATGTGAAGATTCAACACTTAGAAACTATTCAATCTTACTTCACAAGAGTCTCTCAGATCAAGGAACAACTTGAGGTAATTGAAGATACTGTTGAAGGAGAGATTGTGATGACTACCTTGAATGGTCTCCCAAGATCACGAGACTCATTCATTCAAGGAATATGCGCCAGACGGAAGCTAATCACATTCAACATATTATGGGAAGAATGCACCCAAGAAGAAGCTCGACTAGTAGCAAGAGAAGAAAAGATGGGAGCTAATGATGAGCAAGCCCTAACTGCTCATACTAAGAAGAATCAAAACAAGAGGGAGGACCACCATCACAAGAAGTCCAAAAGATCCCATAGGAATCATGGACCTAGAAGAGACCTCTCTAGTATTAGGTGCTTCACATGTGATGAGAAAGGACATTATTCAAGAAATTGTCCAAGAAACCAAGGATCCTCTAGGAGAATCAACAAGAAGAGGCATCTGAGGCATCATGCTCACACCGCTGAAGATGATGAACCGGTAAGGAAGAAAACCAGAGAAGGAAGGGATGATTCTTCAAGTGATGAAGAATATGTTTTAATCTCAGCACTTACAGGTACCATCACCCATGGAAGCAATGATTGGCATGTGGATAGTGGAGCATCCAAGCATATGACAGGGTACAAAGAATCTCTTGTCAACTTATCAGAACTCTGTGATCCTTTCTCGATTTTCATGCCAATAACAAACTGCTGTAACATCCCCGATTTCTGTTCCAGAATCACTCCAAAAAATCGTGCTAATGTACTTAGTTGTACAGTCTTGGAATTTGTGCCTGGTATCTCAGCATCTTGGAATTCGTGCCTATTATCTCTCTCTCTCAACCTCGACCTCTCTTCTCCAAGAAAGTCGACTTGCCCCCAACCTTTTTGCTTTCTTCATTTGGGTAGTTGAAGAGTCACTAGATCAAGGGCCCACAATCAATCTAGAGACATAAGATCAATGGATGAGATAATTGCACTTTTTCTCTCCATAAGAATATTTTATCTCTACCACCACTTAAATTGATCAAAAAGTCACTTTATAACTCTAAAGTGATTAATTACAGATCTCATGTAATTAATGCAAGGGTCATGTCACTTTCCCCCCTTTTAGTGACTTAGGCAAAAATCACTAGGGGAAAACTTTTCTAGGTACAAAAATCAACAGTAATAACTTGTGGCTAAGGATGGACTTAAGAAGTATCTCTTGCTCTCTTTCTTGGTTGATGTTGGTAAAATCTCTCCATTTTCTTGTTTGACGTTGTTTTTGCACCTTAAGCAACACAAAATTAGGGTTTTATTGGCATCTTGTCAACTTTGTTTGAGGAGACCTTCCTCTTGAAGGAGATCTACACAGTGGGGCCTAGGGATTCACTCTTTGCCCTAATTATGGTTTGGCTACTTCAACCTAGTATTGGGTAACTAGCCTTTGCCCTAGTTGGTAAATTTTGAATAGCCAAATTGAGTAGGGATGTTAACTTCGATCTCTAATTACCATAGGGTTGAGGACTAAGGTCATAACCTCTTCTCTTCATATTTTTTTTATCAAAATTCTCTTGTATATTTATTGTAAAAATCCCAAAAAGTATATAATATCAAAAAACCCTAAAAATTAGAAAAATCCATATCTCAAAAAATACTTGGAACTTGGAAATTCTGTTCGGATAGACAAGTGCACCCTAGGCAAATTGATGGTCAATCCTTGAGTGCACACAGTGCACACTTTTTCTGTGGTTGGATCGTGTTGTTCTGGGTGACCTATGCATGCTAGGGTTTGCCTTTTTCAGATCTATTATTGCAGGTGCAGCAGGTGTATTGATCATTTCAAGCAAGTTTGAAGGCCAAGAAAGTGAGGTTTTGGGCCTAGATTGACCCGTCGGGGATTGGAAGTTATTGGGGAACGTGTTAACTGGGACCACCATCTATTTGAAGGCTATACTAGGGCACATATCAGATCTGATTTCATAGTTGCAGATCTGATCTAAGGCCTCTTCTTCACCCTATTGTACATCCCCCTTATCCCTATACTTCAAGGTACATCTTATATTAGTGAAGTTTTGTTATCTTGTATCAAGTTTTTGAAGTGATTTTATTGCTGCAATTTCATAATAGCAGTAGCACATTGAAGTTATATTTCTTTGAATCTGTGTTAAAGTTCTATAACTCCTTCCTCTCTTTCAGTGATATTTATGTTTCATTGTTTTGACTCGATAAGGCACTGATCTTCGCCTAGAGGTTTTTGTGGGAGAGGTGTTTGTGTGTTGTTTAAGCAACTATATGTTGATTTTTGTACCTAGGAAGTGTTTTCCCTAGTGACTTTTGCCTAAGTCACTTAAAGGGGGAAATAAAGTGACCCTTGCATTAAATGATTTGTGAAAAGCATTTAATGTGACTTTATAACTGTTATCACATCCATGTTAGCTGGAGCTACCATGCTGCAGATTGTGTGGTTGGGGACCATACTACATTTTTTTTCCATATCAAAGATCAGATGCCTTCAGAGGGGTCATGCATTGTCTTCAGATTTGCCCCGAGTAGAGATATCAGAGGGGACAGATGGTTTTGTATTGGTCCAAACATATTACAGAGCAGTTGCCACAGGGTCACCTTCCTTGCCGAGCTTTGCATGATCCCATTGAGAGAGTTGCTTTGCCATATTCTGATGAGAGTACTACAGAGTATTGCTAGTTTTCCACTTATTGCCCGGATTCAATAGAGATCTAGTTTCAGAGACAACTTCAGCAGCAAGTATATGGTATGGCAGGTATAGCACTTTATGGTTTATTGCACATGTTGTTGTTAGACTTGTTTATTTATGATAGTACACGGACTTGACATATGATGTTTGATGTGGTGATCTCGGTTGTTCATTATGATGTGTATGGCCCTTGGTGATGTCAGTCCACCCCATTTTAGTAGACTCATGTATATGCACGTTGGTCCCTACTCCACTATCGGTATAGACTTGGTCATTTCGTCCTCCTTGGCAACTAACCTTGGATCCACTTGTCACTTCCTTCCACCCATTCGATTCATTCATGTTGATTTTTCTCGACTTGGACCTTGATTTGTGGCCTTGAGTATGCCATGATTCCTTGTCTTTTGTGCTTCGGCTCTGTAGTGTGAGATGCATTCTCAAACCTGGGATTTGCTCCTGTCGGTTGCCCTCGATGTTGCAATGTAGTATAGGATTGTGTAGACTCACCGGGTGTTCCCCTTTGGTCATCGAAGCACGTACACTTGCCCCCATTACTTTGCAGTATGAGCACCTTGTTATATCTTTTGAGATATGTATGTAGCCCAGAAAGGGCCATGAAATGTAAAAGAAGCCAAAAAGGCTATGTAAATGTAAAATCAAGCCAAAAATGTTAAGTATGAAAGTCAAATGTAAAGTCCAAGCAATGTGTTTTTGAACACACACGGACACAGGTCAGCCATATATATCAGCATTGTAGTGGTTATTTCCTCACCTAGTCCTGCGGGGCAAGGAGGTGAGATGGAGTAAGGGACAGCTACTTGAATTGTCCCCTAGAGTCTCAAGGTTTGTCGGACACCTAGTCATGGAGGCTCTAAAAAAGATCCTCACGGAGTCTTTTGAAGGCACGGATGTGAGTTGCAAGTTGCATGTTAGATGATCAGTGGTGGTTTCCTTGCATTATACCCATTTGTGAGGTGTCGCCCTTCCCTGTGTATTATCATGGTATGCTTATGTTAGTGGGTCCCCGCCTTCCCTATTTATCCGAAGGGTCACATGGTCTTGGTCCTCGCCTTCCCGTATCTTTCACCTTGTTTGTCCACCTCACCCAAAGTTAGCTAAGTGGTCAAGTTTATAAGTTGTGCATAGCAGTTTTGAGTCTTTGTTGCAGGTGGTGGGCCCACCTCACCCGGGGCCTGTATTTATTGAGATATTTTTGTTTTGATCACCATGTCCACATTATATTGTTTTAGTAATGTACCATGTTGCATGCAGATTTTCAGCCATGACCAGTTTGACCAGATTTGACTTGGTCAAACCAGGTTGACTAGGCCAAAAAATGGGCCCGAAAAAAAGTTGCAATCAAGATTTCAATTTTGGTAATTTATTATGTCTTGGGGTCCCATATTAGCCTCCAAGTGTCAGATTCGAGAAAAGTTGAAGTGTTGATGAGATTTTTAATTATTATGGGTCACCAGGGACCTCTTTTAATTAAAAATCTTGGATTTTGGGCAATCAGTGCCTAATTGATGGATCGGGGTCGTTCAAGTGAACATGTATACTATATTTGGGGTCTATGATCGCATTGCAGCAGATGGTTTGTCAATCCGGGCAATATAAGTGGGTCAAAAGCCCAAATTACATCTTCAACAATAAAAGCCAGCAATAAATTAACATAAAAAATCAAATATGGCAAAGGTAACTATTGAAAATGGCAAATACAAAGGTTGGCTAATACAACGGGGTCTCCTAAGGTAATTTTACTATGTTTGAACATTGTATTTATGTTGTGGGGCCCTTAGTTTTTCCCAGCTTATCACATGGGACGAATTGGCCCATATTTGGGCATTTTTCACTATATAGAACTTCATATTTTGCAAATGTAATACTCTAAAACTTTGGCTAAGTGGTATGGGGGGCTAAAACAGTCCATAGACACCCCCCAACCACCCTTTTGCATGTTTTATGGGCCCCACGAAGGGACCCATCCTCCACATGGGCGCTAGAGGGTAATTTGCCCCCCCCATCTCAGCCATTCGTTTGGCTTCCTTGGGTTTCAATCCTAGCCATTCATTTTGGGGGGAATGGAGCTAGGTTTTGAGCCATCTCTATAAGAGAATAAGCTCACTCAATTGTGAGGTCTTCTTGGCATTTTGTAAACTTGAGATTTGGTAATAGAGAGACATTTCTTCCGAGCTACTTGTGATATGGTGATGGAATGTTATTGTGTTGATTATTAGCTTATTTTCGGTGCATTGTTGAGTGATTTTGTGGTGTCCCCATCCTTCCTTGGCCAAAACGAATTGCGGGTGAAATCGACCACTTGAGGAGGGCGCAGCTCCACGTTGTGTTCTCTCTTCGGGATTTTAACAAGGGAAGTAAACTTACACTTGTTTCTTGCTTTCCTTCATTATTTATCGTTCATTTGTTGATGATCTCTTGCTATTTGCCATAGTTACTGACTTATCTCTCTTTGATAGGTACAAGGGCGAACTGGGTCAACTGGCTGCACCAAAAACGCTAGGGGAAAACGCACTATTGCTCAGCATTTGGTCTTCGGGATTTGTCTTCAACACAAAGCTCCTCCATCTCTATTATTTCAGGTAGGAAATCCTTGCTTGTTTCTCATATTTTCATTTCCATTGTGAATGTTAAGCTGCAAAACAATAAAATAAACCCTAAATATAAAAAACTCAAAATTTCACCGTTAGAAACTAATTTTTATTACAAACCCGCTTCTATTATAATTTTAGGAGTCCACTCTCAAATTTACAGACCTTTCCGACTCCGTTTGCCCAAACCCATAGGCATTGGTAGATTTCTGATTGCACCCTCCTTGGGCAGTTTTCCCAGTCACATTGTTGGGGTCATTTCCGGGTTCTGGGTGTGTTTGATTTGGGTTCTAATCGTCATTTTATCATTAGAAATCAAGCTATTGTTTGTTGGAAGTGTATATAATTGCTAATTTATCGCTGCCCTAGGTCCATTCAGCCATTAAGTCAATCCTCCTCCTTGGGTAGAGTTACTTCATTTCACCACTTCTAGTGTATTTTGACATCCCTAGTTGATCTCCAGCCATACAACTGCTGATCTAATAACTCATTTCATCATCTTAAATTGCTGATCACATTTCATTGTCACGCTCACTTCATATTTGTGTCAAACTGTTGGCTGGAATCAAGCTTAGGGTCCACTTTCACTCATCTCTTGTTTGTACTTGTTCATCTTATTTGGATTTGGGTGTCCTTTTTGTCTCTCAACTATCACTGGTTGAGCGGGGTCTCACCCCTGACTTGGCTACTTGCCTCGTCTGAAGTGACAAACGCCTTGTTCGGTGTGACAACCGTTCCTTGGACGATGGACTTGGCGATTGCAGGTTACACCTACCTGGCTGCTCACCCTCTACCATCCCGGACAGGATCTCCTTCATTAGCAGCTAGAGTTAGTGTGATAACAATAACTTAAAGTCACTTTTGGTAAAAATTTAAGTGAGTGAATTTAATTCTTTTTAAATATTAAATCTGAGCATTTAATCTCACCCATTCATCTTGGCTAATCTCAGCCATTGATTTGGATGGGCCCTCACTCACCTAGGGTTTTTCACCAAAAAGGAAAAGGGAGGCAAAAGAGGAATTACTTTTGTGATGAAAGTGAAGAGAAGAGAGAAAGGAAAGAGGGCACGCATTTCGAGGCAGCTCTAGAGAGCATTAAAGAGTAGCACAGAAATCGAGAAGGTACAATGTGATTCTGGGCACAGAAACCGAGGAGCTCAGCTGGACATGTATCCTGAGACAGGCACGGTTTTCTAGGCAGTTTTGCTGGGCACATTTCCCGAGAAGGGCACGGTTTTCTAGGCTGATTCTGGGCATGGTTTTCCAGGATATTATTCTGCACAGATTTCGAGGTCTGTACAGTCCGTACAGACTACTTTCTGCACTGTTTTCGAGACTGTTTTTGCACAGAAATCGAGACTGTTTTGGCACAGAAATCGAGGCAAAGGGTGACACAGAAATGAGGCAGAGGTTGGCACAGAAATCGAGGCAGTATTGGCACAGAAATCGAGACAGTGTTTGGCACAGAATTCGAGGCAGCAGCCTGGCACAGAAATCGAGGCAGATTTCTGGGTGAAATTTTCATGGTGGAGATAAGTGCATTTCTGCTGTAAAATTTATGTACTTAGAATTACTGAAGAAATAATAAACTCTCTCTCTCTCTCTCTGGTTTTCCCCGTGGGGGTTTTTCCAGGGCCATTGGCTAAATTTCTGAGTCTGAAATATTTTCATGGCATGCATGTGCATTTATTGTTCTGCCTGTTAAAGTGTTTTTCAGCGTGTTTAATTGTCTGAAAATTTTATAATTTATTTCCAGCAGTATGAGAAATTTTGTTGGGCATTAAAACTATGAAAACTTGACATAAACCAGCAAGCTGATTTAAACACAGAAAACTTTCACTTTAGATATCAACCTTCGACATTAGGGACTCCCCCTTGGTCTTAGGAGTTGACCTAAAGTGTTGAGGAGCTAGGCTGTGGTGACATTGGGCTCTATCTCCTCCCGTGCTTACCACTCTTCGCACCGTGATCCATGACCTTGGTCAGGGTGCTATTTTGAGCAGTAACAGACCCCAAAGGTGTGTCACCTAATCTGGCTGGGTTGGCTTTCAACAGCTTGTCTTTGATGCACGTCTTCCTTGTTGCTCCCTTTGCCATATCCTTTACATGACTCTCTCGAAATGTCATTACCAAACTGCTTTTTGCTGGTTTTGCTACCTTCTTGATGTGATTATATGCCTCATAATTATTACGAAAACCAATCACACAAAGAAACCAAGAACATTAAGAGAGAATTGAAAGATAAGATAATTTTATTACTATCCAACAAATGACCAGAAAAGTAGGTCAATGGGATTGTGAAGAGAACAACCTTGTCTTTATAATAATGAGATGACATAAATCCTAACTACTCAAACCCGATTCACACAAACCCTAAAATGACTTGTGTACTTTAATGAAATAATTAAACATAAAGTAACTTAATGTCACCAAGTAACTTTATTAATATGCCTAAGTCTATAGTCGAGATGACCTTTATATTCTAACAATAATGGAGAAGGAATGCTACTCAGCTTTTTAATTTACGGTGTACCCAACATGTTATCCTCTCCTGTTTCTCTTTGGGTTCCTTCCATCTTCCTGTCTCATGTCATGGTTTATGAATGCTAGTTCTTATCTGTGCAAGTACCTGCTTTTTTCTCCATGGGACGTTTAGTTTTAAACTTTTAGGTGAACTTGAATTCGTATTTTTCTCTCCAAATTGAACTTGAAGTTTTAGGTAAATGCTAGTTCTTACTTCCTCTTGGTGTGTCTTTTTGTAGCATTCTTGTAAATGGATTTTCAACCTCTTTATTATCTGTCAGGCAACTTTCTTTCCAATATAATCGAACAGTTAAAGTACTTCTTACATTGAATTTCCCATGTGTTTTTTGTTCAATTTACAAGTCTTGTTGGAACTTGTTAGGTATGATTTTTGTCTGGCCCTTTTCGTTTATATACTATTGGCTTCCTTGTCTCCTCATGTTCTATTGCATATAAACCCATTTTTGCTAGAAGTATCTCATATGGCGTGCTTACCTTAGAGATTATTATAACGTTCAATATAAAAGAGGTACAAAATTGATGTCTCGTGAGAGAGACAATCACCCATACAACCAACTAGCATTGGGTTATCACAACGTGTCCCAACCTTATTTATTAATGTAGCATGTGTCTTTATTATGTTATGTCCTAGTCATTGTATTATCTAATACTAACACCTAATGAATACAAAATGATATGACCATTGGAATATGCTAACTC
Organism: Larix kaempferi; assembly: GCA_027924585.1. Lineage (NCBI taxonomy): Eukaryota > Viridiplantae > Streptophyta > Pinopsida > Pinales > Pinaceae > Larix > Larix kaempferi. The sequence goes on from BSBM01000206.1 coordinate 11,305,077, forward strand.
TATCTCTATCATGGAAAATGAAAATAAATTCTGAATTTCTTTTTGTTACAAAGTTAAAACTTTCTCTGTTAATGCTATACAACAAGCAAGGGTTTGGCTAATTTAAAATTGTAAAGTTTAAACCAAATATCCTTTTACATATATGCATTCAGAAAACAATACCAAATCATGCTATTGAGGAAAAGAAAGACAGATATGCATAAATGATAGCAATACATGTGAGGACTCAGGATAGATTACTTAGCTTTTGGTCCTTGCAATATTTCAATTGGCCTCCCTGTAGGAACCAATATTCCCCTATAATAGTGTCTAAAATTGAATTTGCAACTCTCTGACAAAATAGAGACCACTTAAAAGAGCTTGATGAAGACAGGAGACTGAATGAATGTTTGCAAAAGCTAAATTGCATATATATGCTAGAGCCTAGAACTATCTTAATCCAACTTAGTTTCTTAAACTCTAATGTATTGGACTGACTTGTACTGTCACAATCCTCTACCTTTCCTGACTTTATACATAAAATATTAACTGACTTTGTAAACCTTCCAACACCTTTGATGAGACCAAGTTTATCAGCCCTGTGCCAAGGTGTTTACATTGTGAGGAACATCCTGACAATTTTGTTTGTAAACCTAATTTGTTGAATTTACTCTAAAAATATTCCTGGATCTGCAATTGTGTCTAAACTTTAAAGTGCCCTTATGTTTATGTATGACAATTGTCCAGGTACAACTTCGACAACCATTGTTAAGCCGGGGAGCAAAGGTTGTACCAATTCCACTTGAAAAGGTAATTTACTAATTAATTGTGATACATAAAGTCTTGTTTAGAATTCCATCCAGAGAATAGAGTTTGCCTTGGATTTGATGTATTTTGTTCTGTTAATAGTGGTTGCAAGGATCACAAATTTAATGGATTATTCAACACATGTTACTTTTAACTTTGGATGAACAGCTACACAAGATCAGCTTAATGTTTTGCTGCATGAATGTTGATATTTGAATATTGACTAAGATGAGATGATGTCTTGTTACACTATTACATGTCATATTTATACATATGAAGAGGGAGGGTACCACCAATATGTGTGCCTCTTCATTAAATAATTACAATAATTACAATAAGAATAAGTTGCATTACATCCTTTCTTTTGTTACTTGAACAATCTAATCGACAAAGTTTCCAATGATCAATAGTCATGCCTCTTATATTAAATAATTACAATAATAATAATGTGCATTACACCCTCTCTTTTGACAAAGTTTCCATTGGGGAACTTTTGCTCCATACATTCAGGTTTTCAGGTGCAATCCACTTTGGCATGAAGGTGCCCCTAATATATTCTGTGCTTTTGGCCCTTTATTTCTGTCATTTTGTGTTTTACTATCTCAGTTATGTCTGTAGCTGCAGTGGTAGTGCCATTTTAGATACAGGTGCACTGCATGTATGAACCATATGATAGTGCTGGGTGGAAATTCTCTCTAACTGTTCCTTGTATGTTTGTGGCAATTTCCTTTTACAATTAGAAAGACATGCCATTCATATATTGGTTTGCATTTCTGTTTCTTATGTTTGCATTAAGGGGTTGGTTGTTGCTCAAAGCCATTTTGGATACTGGTGCACTGCATGTATGAACCATATGATTGTGGTTGATGGAAATTCCCTCAACTGTTCCCTGTATGTTTGTTGCAATTTCCTTTTACAATTAGAAATATATGCCATTCATATATTGGTTTGCATTTCTGTTTGTTATGTTTGCATTAAGGAATTGGTTGTTGCTCAAAGTCCCCTCCATTTTCTTGAATGGTTGCTGCCGCAGATCAATGTTACCTAGCAGGTCTTAGATATAACAGTATATCTGCCGGTGTTAAGCTGGAGGCTACAGAAATATATTATGCATACTGATTTTTGGGGTTAGTTGGGTCCAGGATGGACTTGATGCTAGTTATTCGGCATGGCATCTGAATATTCTTACCTTCAGCTTTTTAATATTTATTCAGTAAGCTGCATTGAAGCTGTTATCCCATCATTTACTTTATTCTATTTCATGTGGTGATTTATATGATATATTAGATGGGGGATGCTATAGGCACTGTCTTGCTGTACCGTGACATGCTGATAGTCATCTGTTCTATTTCATCATCTTGGGATGATTTTGTTTTTCCTTTATTTCTTTAGTAATATTCAAATACATAGCAACATTTTCATAACATTTGTCGAATATGATATCCCTGAAATTGGCTTACTTATGGACTTTTATGCATTCCAACTTCTTGATTATTTTATTAGTATAAAGGTGTCTTTATCATATTTCACTCAAAAGATGTTAATGCCAGTGTAATGAGTTAAAAATGAATTATAATTAGAAGTTAGATGCTTCAAATATAATTGCGAGTGCACTTGTCTTGCTTTGCCTGCAATGGTAATGTGCCATTAAGTATGGGCTCTTGCTATTGCCTTCCATAATGTTTTCAGTTAATTGATATGTTGTATTTTGATGTGATTGTGTTAGTTGCTAGCAATCTCGTTGGGTGCATTTCAACAGATATTGGTGCATGCTTTTTAGTGCTTGTTATACTATGTGCATAATCCCTGATTGAAGCACAAGGATATTCTGCAATGTGCATAACCCTATGTCTAATTTAGCTATAACATTGGGAAAAACAGAGAAAGAGGTGCATAAGATTCAGCATTGGTAACTTATATTGTTTCCTTTAAAACGAAGCATTGATTGAGTCTTAATTTGGTTTTAACATGAAAAAGGTTAATAATATTATGAAATATTTACTTGAACTCACTGAAGCTACCAAATACCCAAGGATCTGGTTAATTTGAGCTTAGCTACTTTTTTCTGTTTCTATAGGTTTACACACTCAAGGTTGAAGGAATTGCATTCCGCTTTTTGCCAGATCCTGTCCAAGTTAAAAATGCATTACAGGTGAGATTTTATCTTGCATTTTATTCTGGTTCTCTATTATTTATCCCCTTATTCTTTATTTTGAGGCAGGAAAACAAAATTAGCAATTCAACCAGTCTAATATATTGAGAAATAATGCATTTTATCATACAAAGGGAGAGCATGCTTGTCAATCAAGATTGATCGGAGAAAAAGGTTCCATAGATCATCTATTCTATAAGGACAGAAGTCTTAAGTTATGGGATGTGCCCTCCTCCACCTCCAGATTGATCTGTTTCTGCTTTCTGGTATGAACAACGCTGGGATATTGCTGGAACTTGTATCCTTTCTGGATATGTCTGGGACTCAACTGGCACAGAAATCCCAGCCATATCCTTTAAAAACTTAAAAAAAGGAGAGAAGAAAACAGCAATATGGGACTTGAGCTTAAAATAAAAAAAACATGTAAATATTTATCTGATATGTTATTTTGCACCCCATGCAAGTTTTCGCTGCAATTTACCTCAAATTAATAAATTATGCACATTTATGTGAGGGTGGATTTTAGAGTTTGAAGGTGGTTTATCTTCCTTGTCGGCTGAGTTAAAGGATGATCTTTTTCAACATAGGCAGTGTTTATATATATATGGAAGAGGAGGAACTAGTAGATTTCTCACAGGATCCCTTGGAGAATCGATGTGAAGGTTTCATCTTCCCTTCTCAAGAAGAGAGTAATTGGGGCATGGAGAGGAAGGGGGACCCACTATTCTGAAGCTAAGACATTGGAAGGAGTACTAGCGGTGACTAAGGGCTGCTAGGATCAAATCTGGGATAAATCATAAGATTCAGATGGGATCAGAAAGATTTGAAGGAGAGACATACTCAATATAGAAGGTAGCTTTCCTTTGGGGCCTTCCATGCACACAGACTTTGAAGTAGGGATCATCATCGTGGAGATTGCTTGATCACACGGCACCATCTTTTAGGAAGGTGCTAATCATGAGAAGATATCCCCTATTTCAAACAACAAGTGGCTACAATCTCCTTCTAGAGGCTCAGCTAGTAAGGTTTTTTTAATGGGCGCATGAGGCTTTGGATTATCATTCTGAGATTATAAAGGCGATCCTCTCTGATAATTGAAGGACCTCCTATAAGGAGATGAAGCTACTCATATCCTCGATTGTGTGGACTAATTCTTAGTGGTGGGTACACCAAACATGCAATTTTTTTTATGAGGGTCCTACCTTAACCCCTCTATATATGGGTATGTAGGTTCTTAGGACCGAGTTAATTATTGTATTTTGGCCATCCTCTTTGAACAAGGCACACTAGGTAGTTGATGTTGTTAGTTTTTGTAGCTCGGACATGTACTTCTACATTGGCTGTGTCTAGCATGTAGAAGTCGTCTGAAAGATACTCTCTTGACCTAAGTTGCCAGGAAACGTGGGTGCGGGGACGGGTGTGGGTACGGGTGCAGGGGCGGGGACGCCACTTTTTGAAATAGGGTACTTGGGTTCGTCAGGGTACTATATATATATATAGTTGTAACAAAACAATAAAATTAAAAGTTAAAAACATGTCACATGCATATTTCTTCATAATTCAATGATTCATCATTCATTCAACATTCACATTGGAACATAAAATTTGAAATCAAGTGGAGTGTGGGGGCGGGGATGCCACTTTTTGAAATAGGGTACTTGGGTTCGTTGGGGTACTATATATATATAGTTGTAACAAAACAATAAAATTAAAAGTTAAAAACATGCCACATGCATATTTCTTCATAATTCAATGATTCATCATTCATTCAACATTCACATTGGAACATAAAATTTGAAATCAAGTGGAAGTTATATGATGATTCCATTGTCATACTACATTCAAAATTTGCTTAATGGGCCCATGGCATTTCCTGACATGAAATAGAAAATACAAAATTCAGAAAACACTCAACAGTGATTTCATTCAATGATTCTCCCAAAATTCAGAAAACACTCAACAATGATTTCATTCAATGATTCTCAACAGTGTAACCTTGTCGCTATATTGAACGTGGAAAGCCCTTCATGGTTTCACCAAACACTATCGCCGTGGAAAGCCCTTCACCAAATGTTGCCGCTGCTGAATGAAATGATTATGAGATGTTTGAATGGCAAATTATGATGTTTGAAGAGTTTGGGGATCGTAATTTTAGGTTTGGGAGGGGGGCACCTTTCCCCCCTTCCTTTTATTTATTTCACTACTTAAAAAATCAGGGTATGTCGTCCCCTCTCAGCCAAACGAACCCATTTTTTCAAGTCGGCGTCTCGGGTTCTTTAGTTAAGAACCCGGTTCGTATGGGTTCGCCAACCAAGAACTCGAACCCGAATCAGAGAGGTGGGTTCGTGAACACGGTGCGGGGACGTGAACCCTACCCTACCCCCTGGTACGCGAACCCATGCAACTAAGCTCTTGACATTAACTTTATTTTATAAAGTCCTTTTATTGAGCCCATGGTATTGGACTCTTGGAGGGCCCATGGTATTGAGCCCATTGTATTTGCTTATTGTAAAGTTATAAAAGGAGATCTAAGGAGAGGCATTCGACACATTCTTTAGACCTAGAGTGCTCTTGCTCTTGAGAAAGGGGTTATTCTCAAATGAAGCAAGAGAGAGATATTGGAGACAAAGAAGTCTTGACATTGTGAGAATCTCAATTGGAAGTCTAGAGTTAGTGATAAACCCAAGTTGGAAAAGTGTGAAAATTTGACTAAAAGAGAGAGATAGTGTTTGCAGCAAGGAGAAGATTAGTTCATCTTTTCAAGCAAAGGATTAGACAATAGAGAAAGAAGGCCAAGGGTGTTAGTTTTTGTACCTAGGGAAGTGTTCCCCTAGTGACTTTTTGCCTAAGTCACTTAAAAGAGGGAAAAAGTGACCCTTGCATTAAATGACTTGTGAAAAGCATTTAATGAGATTTTATAACCATAAAGTCACTTTTTGTTAAATTTAAGTGGGTGAGTGAAATTAATATTTATGAGAAATAAATAGGAGCATTTAATTTCAACCATTGATCTAATCTAATCTCATCCGTTAGATTTGGAGAACCCTAGGGTTTGGACAAAAAGGCAAGGGAGGCAAGTTTCCATTCATTCTTGTGAAGAGAGTGAGCTGAAGAGAAGAGAAGAGAGAGAGCTGGAGTGGGCACGCATTTTGAGGTAGCCATTAGTTATAGTGGGCACTGAAATTGAGGCACAAGTTCAACATTTATTATTGGCACGAATTTCGAGGTGGGTGCATTTATTATCAGCACAAATCCCAAGCCGTGAAGACCATACAACATTTATTTTTGCACGTAGTTCGAGGAGGTTTCTTGGGCACAGTTTTCGAGATTGTCATCATGCATTTCGAGGCATTTACCCAGGCGCAGTTTTCGAGAATGACAAGTACAAAAATCTAGGTAGTACAACACGGTTTTCGAGGAACAGATAGGTACAGAAAATCAGGTCCGTACAAACCGTACTTGCGTCTTTTTCCTAGCACAGATTTCGAGGTTATATATGCACAGAAATCGAGAAAGAGTACAGCATGAATTTCGAGGTTGTATCTGCATAGAAATCGAGAAGGGTACAACACAAATTTCGAGGTTCATATTTGCACAGAACTCAAGGTAGCTTCACACATTTCGAGGTAGTCTGTGGGTGCATTTATTGGTGGAGATAAGTTGTATTTTCACCGTATTGCTGTTCTACATTTATTGCTGAAGAAATAATAAAAATCTCTCTCTAACTGGTTTTCCCCGTGGGGGTTTTTCCAGGGCTATTGGCTGAAAATTCTGAGTCTGATTTTTTTTTTGGTGTGCATGTTAACTTATTTTTTCTGCTTGTTAAAGTGAATTTACAGTGTGTTTAATTGTCTGATATTTTTCATAAGTAATTTCCAGCTGTTAAAATGTTAACCAGGAAAGTGACCAGGGAGAAATGCATGCATGCATGCAAAAGTGAGTTTTGCATGCAACTATTTTAGGGTTTTGGTAAACCTAACTTTATGATGAGATGTTATAAGGAAGACAGGTGGTGACTGTCTTATTTAGCGAGACCATTGATCTAAGATAGATCAAGAGAGAGGAGGACGACTTCACACATGTGAAGGAGGGCGCATTCTTCAAGGAGGGAGAAGCTTGTACCGCATCTGGTAGAGTAGTTGAGTGTCTGTAACTTACAGAGTATCTTCGTCTCAGAGATTGAGGAAGATCAGTGACGATCAGAGCTCAAATCTGCTGAGATTTGATTCAGTACGAGTCTTTCATTGTTGGAAGGAGGGCACACTTGTGCATGCAGAGGAGGACGTTTTCAGTCACAGGGCAGTCTTTAGAGCGAGCAGAGCAGAGTTGAGGATAGAGACAGATAGATCAGGCAGAGGCAGATACAGGGACACTCAGATCTAGTTTTCCAGATTAGGGCTCATCTCTTCTGTGCATGCATCAGCTGGATGCATGCAAATCTTGAGTTTGCTTGAAAAGATTATTGAGGTAACCTTGTATTGTACTTGTCTCTTTTCCTATATGCTCTGGGCTCGAGAAAGAAGATAGCCCCATAGTTTGTTGGTTTCTCTCGAAAGGGTTCCAGGGTACATTTGGTGTTTATGTATGATTGCATTTATATTGTTCAGTTGGTAAATGCAGATCTAGTTGTTTGAGTTCATGTTAATGTTGTATTGATATCGAGACTCATACTGCTTGAGATCTCAGGGCGATCCAGAGGGAGTAGTGATCTCTGGATCAAATATTTACACCAGCCAATGCAAAACCGGCTTGGAAATGAAAAACACTGAAATGTTGACATAAACTAGCAAGCTGCAAAACACATTAAATTTACATGGTATCAGAGCTTGGGGGCAAAAAACAGTAAAATTTGCAGACACACAGAAATTTCCATATTTGGGTATTTTCTTCTGTTAGTGAACAACACCTTGTTGGGTTGAAGTAGAGATGGCTACAGGACTTAGGTTGGAGGATAGGCTAGATGGGATAGGGAACTTTGTGCCATGGAAGGCTAGGATTTTGCTGGTTTTAGAGGAAAATGAGATGTGGGAGGAGGTGGTTAGAAACACTACAACAAACCTCGTTCAGATTCCCGCTACTACAGATGCAGCAGCATTATCGACCTTCAACAAGAAGGACTGTAAAGCTAGAAGAATAATCCTTGATGCAGTTAAAGATCATATCATCCCTCACATTTCAGGCAACGCTAGGGCACATTTGATATGGAGTGCTTTGACCAGCTTGTACGAGAGTACCAATGAGAACCGGAAGATGGTTCTCAAGGAGAAACTGAAAAGTATAAAGATGAATGGTGGAGAGGGAGTGACAACTTACCTTACCAGGATATCTGCAGTTAGAGATGAGCTAACAGCAGTTGGGGAGGTGGTCACTGCTACTGAGCTTGTGCGTACAGCAGTGAATGGGGCTTCAAAGCCCCGGGGTGCATTTGTGCAGGCTATAGTGGGTAGAGAGAACCTATCTTCATGGGAGAGACTGTGGATGACTTTGTGCAACAGAAGACCAGGAGAGGTCTTGTACAGGGTAGGGAAGATGATGAGAATGTGGCATTGACAGCAAAGGGGAAGAAGAAGAAGAAGGGTCCCAAGAAGGGTGGGGCCAAGCAGTAACAGCAGGGTGGGCAGAAGAAGGACTTGAGTAAAATCAAGTGTTATGGTTGTTAGACATTTGGGCACCATGCTTCACAGTGTCCAAACAAGAAGAAGAAGGGACAGCAGACTGCAACTTCAACGGAGGTTGATGACTTTGGAGACAGATTTTAGAGAGAGTTTTCTCTGTGTGCTGGATAGATTGAGAGAGAGAGAGAGCCTCTTTAGTTACCAGCACTGATGTGGATATGGAGATGGAGTATTCCTTATTGACAAGGCATCAGATGAGTGCATCCACCACTGGCACTTGGTATATTGACAGCGGAGCCTCGAGCCACATGACAGGAGCTCGAGAGATGTTCTTCGAGCTATCGCAGACAGGCACAGATGTGGAGGTTGTACTAGGTGACGACACCATTGTTAGAGCAGTTGGTCGGGGGACCATTACATTTCAGAGGGAGTCTATGAGTCCCATGACTCTGAGGGATGTGTTATATGTCCCTGGGCTGAAGAAGAACCTTGTATCAATTTCCACCATTAAGGACAGGGGTCCTGGGGTATGTTTTTCGGATGGGAGAGTGCAGGTATTCCCCAGGACTACAGGATTATCTACCTCCATGGACATTGGGGTTAGATGTGGAAAGCTGTACAAGCTTTTGTTTCAGCTGCAGCATGCTCTAGCACACAGCAGCAACAATGAGCTATGTGAGCTATGGCATCGGAGGATGGCCACTTACATCACCCAACTCTGAGATGGTTGAGGAGCATGGTTACAGGTTTACTCGAGTTCAGCACTGAGCAGAGTGAGGTGTGCAGGGGGTGTGCTTTGGGAAAGTACACCAAGACTGCTTTTCCAAGCAGTGACACTAGAGCAGTAGGAGTACTTGACTTCATCCATTCTGATATTTGTGGTCCTATGTCATCAGTCTCTTTGACTGGATTTGAGTACTATATCACCTTCATTGATGACTACTCCAGGAAGACCTGGATCTACTTCTTGAGGAGCAAGAAGTCACCTTTAGTATTGAGTGTTTTCCAAGGGTTCAAAGCCCTTGTGGAGAAGCAGACAGGGAGGAAGATTCAAATGTTGAGATCGGACAATGGGGGTGAGTTACCCTCCAAGGAGTTTAATGGATTTTGCACACAGGAGGGTATACAGAGATAGCTGACAACTCCCTACACTCCTAAGCAGAATGGAGTAGCAGCGAGAGCGATGCTCCATGATCAGGGTTTACCGTTCTTTCTATGGGCAGAGGCATTCAGCACTGCAGTTTATCTGTAGAACAAGAGTCCTCACCGTGCTTTGGGGAGGAATACTCCTGAGGAGATGTACATAGGCAAGAAGCTTGAGGTGAGCCACTTTCGTATATTTGGTTCTTTGACTTACTCTCACGTCCCTTCTGAGAAGAGGATGAAGTTTGATTCCACTGCAGAGAGAGGCATCTTTGTGGGATATGATGAGACTTCGAAGGCTTATCGGATTTACCTTCCTGGCCAGAAGAAGTTTGTTGTTAGGCGGGAGGTGAAGTTTGATGAGGAGAGAGCGTTTAGGAAGTCTAGAGAGATAGAGCAGGGGGAGCCACCGACTTCCACACCTCAGGTGACTCAAGCTTCTTCGATACAAATCTTAGGTCCACAGGTTTCCGGAGTGACTGGATCATAGAATACAGGCACAACACCTACAGGTTTAGTGGTTCAGGTGACAGGTACTTGAGGGACAGGTTCAGGTTTTGGTTCGCAGGTTACAGGTTCTTTAGGGATTGGTTCATCAGTCACTGGTTCTCAGGGTGTTGGACCTTCTGCTTCTGGGAGTTCTTCAGATGAGGATAGACCAGTATGGGAGGATCCTTCAAGGAAGAGGAAGCCTAAATTGCTTCAGGAGACCTTGAAGGAGGCAAAGGCATTTGGTAGACCTCGGGAGGAGATCAGGACAGTAGTGATGTTAGATAGATTGGGTATGGCTCTTGTTGTGATTTTTCGTGATTCAGAGCCTTCCACATTCGAGGAGGCTTCTCAGCATCAGGTTTGGAGAGATGCCATGATGGAAGAGTACCATTCCATCATGAAGAATGATGCTTGGGAGATAGTGTCGAGACCAGAGGGGAAGTTGTTGTGACTTCCAAGTGGATCTACAAGGTGAAGCATGCTGCGGATGGCAGTGTGGAGAAGTACAAGGCTCGGTTTGTGGCATGAGGGTTTTCACAGGTTAAGGGAGTTGACTATGATGAGACTTTTGCGCTAGTTGCTCGGTATTTTTCCATCAGAGCAGCGATTTCTATAGCAACAGAGATGGGTTGGAAGATCCACCAGATGGATGTGAAGATCGCATTTCTCAATGGTTTTCTGCAGGAGAAGGTGTACTTAGAGCAGCCACAGGGATTCGAGATTCATGGGAGAGATTCCATGTGTGCAGGTTGAGGAAAGCCTTGTATGGATTGAAGCAAGCTCCTAGAGCTTGGTACTCCATGATCGATGCATACTTGACTTCGATGGGTTTTCAGGAGAGTGAGGCTGATCCCAACCTCTACTACATTGTGATTGGTGGAGATCCTCTCATTCTTTTGTTATATGTTGACGACTTGTTTATCATTGGAGAGGAGCGTCTCATTGCACATTGCAAGAGAGACCTTGCTACTGAGTATGAGATGACCGACATTGGGCTGATGCATTACTATCTGGGGATGGAGGTTTGGCAGGAGCCTAGACATATTTTCCTGGGACAGGGGAAGTATGCAGTTGATATTTTGAGGAGATTTTGGATGGAGGATTGTAGGCCGATGTCTACACCTATGGTCACCAACTGGAAGCAACCTCATGCTTCTGAGGGTAAGTTGGTGGATCCTACACTTTACCGTCAGCTCATTGGGTCGTTGATGTATCTGGTCAACACCAGGCCAGACTTGTGTTTTGCAGTGAACACTCTTAGCTAGTTCATGGTGGAGCCTAGGAGTGTACATTGGACTTCCGCAAAACATGTGCTGAGATATCTTGCAGCTACAGTGGACTATGGTTTGGATTACAGGGGTTCGGGTGGAGTTAGTTTGGTTGGTTTCACAGATTCAGACTGGGCAGGCAGTGTGAGGGATCGGAAGAGCACTTCTGGTTGTTGTTTCAGTTTGGGCTCGATAGTAGTGTCGTGGTTCAGTAGGAAACAAAAGTCCGTTGCATTGAGTTCCGCCGAGGTTGAGTATATGGCAGCCAGTTAGGCTACTTGTGAAGCATTGTGGCTTCGCAAGCTGTTGGTAGACTTATTTGATTAAGAGCTTAGGCCTACGGTGATCTATTGTGACAATCAAAGTTGCATTCAGCTCTCTGAGAATCTAGTGTTCCATGACAGGTCAAAGCATATTGAGATCAGGTACCATTTCATCCGTGACTACATTCAAAGAGGAGCAGTTGAGTTGCAGTACATATCCACTGATGAGCAGGTAGCAGATATCCTGACGAAATCTTTGGGGAGGGGCAAGTTTGTCTTCTTCAGAGACAAGTTGGGAGTGGTGCAAAACACCTTCCTTGGTAAGAGGGAGTGTTAGTTTTTGTACCCAGGGAAGTGTTCCCTTAGTGACTTTTTGCCTAAGTCACTTAAAAGGGGGAAAAAGTGACCCTTGCATTAAATGACTTGTGAAAAGCATTTAATGAGACTTTATAACCATAAAGTCACTTTTTGTTAAATTTAAGTGGGTGAGTGAAATTAATATTTATGAGAAATAAATAGGAGCATTTAATTTCAACCGTTGATCTAATCTAATCTAATCTCATCCATTAGATTTGGAGAACCCTAGGGTTTGGACAAAAAGGCAAGGGAGGCAAGTTTCCATTCATTCTTGTGAAGAGAGTGAGCTGAAGAGAAGAGAAGAGAGAGAGCTGGAGTGGGCACGCATTTTGAGGCAGCCATTAGTTATAGTGGGCACTGAAATTGAGGCACAAGTTCAACATTTATTATTGGCATGAATTTTGAGGTGGGTGCATTTATTATCAGCACAAATCCGAAGGTGTGAAGACCGTACAACATTTATTTCTGCACGTAGTTCTAGGAGGTTTCTTGGGCACAGTTTTCGAGACTGTCATCACACATTTCGAGGCATTTACCTAGGCACACTTTTCGAGAATGACATGTACATAAATCTAGGTAGTACAACACGATTTTCGAGGAACAGATAGGTACAGAAAATCAGGTTTGTACAGTTCATACCTGTGTCTTTTTCCTAGCACGGATTTCGAGGTTATATATGCACAGAAATCGAGAAAGAGTACATCACGAATTTCAAGGTTGTATCTACATAGAAATCGAGAAGGGTACAACACAAATTTCGATGTTCATATTTGCACAGAACTCAAGGCAGCTTCAATACACATTTCGAGGCAGTCTGTGGGTGCATTTATTGGTGGAGATAAGTTGTATTTTCACTGTATTGTTGTTCTACATTTATTGCTGAAGAAATAATAAAAATCTCTCTCTTTGACTGGTTTTCCCTGTGGGGGTTTTTCCAGGGCTATTGGCCGAAAATTATGAGTGATTTTTTTTGGGTGTGCATGTTAAATTATTTTTTCTGCCTGTTAAAGTGAATTTACAGCATGTTTAATTGTCTGATATTTTTCATAAGTAATTTCCAGCCAATGCAAAACCAGCTTGGAAATGAAAAACACTGAAATCTTGACATAAACCAGCAAGCTGCAAAACACAGAAAATTTACAAAGGGTGTCCGTACAGAGATCAAGGGGGAGCTGTACAACACGGATAGGAGCCGTACAGTGCATGAAGAGAAAAATTGTACAACTTACAGGCTTTACAAGTCTTACGCAGGGTGTACGGTTTGTACACAGGGCATACAATACGAAAATCCGTACAACTCGATTTTCTATGCAGAGCAGGCTATACGGTAGAGCTTGGATAGTTTGCTTGGAGAGAGCAGTGAATTGGGTTTTTCAGTGAGGAAAGTGATTTTACCGTGAAAGATGATTTGCCATTGTCTTGTTGAACAGAGTTGTAAGTTCAGGTGTTGTAAATTTATGAGTTTATTTTTTTTGTCAAATATCTGAAGGATCACACTTTTGCTGGTTTTCCCCAGGTCGGGGTTTCCAGGGTAATTACTTGTGTCAAATTTGATAATTCTTTGTGTGTTTTTCCGCTGCATATGAGTAAGAATTCCAGTGTGTTAACAATTATTATTTCAGCAGTATATGATTGTTGGGGATAAAAATAATTGAATGTGTAAATCAGATATGGAATTAGAGGAAAAACTAACAATATATCAGAGCAGTAAACTCTGAGTTGCAGAAGATTAATTTGGGGCACATGTATAATGAATAATCTGCTTTAAGTGCAGATTTCTTCTTCATCAAGGAGAGAGTTGTTAGGAACCCATGTCTTTACTTTGTTAGTATATTGTTGTTGGACGCATATGCTTTGTAAGTCGTCCCTTAGTATTTGTTGATCAATAGTTTATGTTATTGTTGTTGGCGCATATGCTTTGTAAGTCGCCCGTAGTATTGTTGATCCATAGTTTGTAGTGGCCCATGGTTTTGACCCATAGTATTGGCGCCTAGACTTAGTATATAAGTGTGTGTTGAGACCTATGAAGGCACCGTGAAGTTATTTGTATTGAGCTTGCTCATAGGAGGTTGCCCCCTCAAAGTGGCCTGTGATCAATATAAAAGTGATTCTAAGTTCTGTCATTTCTGCTATTTCGCATATTTTTATTAATTAATTGTTGCAGGTGCATCACATCTGGTATCAGAGCACTTTCTTGGGCTCGTTGGGTGAAATTTCTGCCAAATTTTTTTTTCGCATCTGTTGCAGGTTCGGATTTGGGAATAATCCCTATCCGCTTAATTGTGGGAAGTACTTGGGCATAAGCCCTAAAACTCATTGTGAGGAGTACCACAGGAACCCCGAAGTAGCTGGCCCATTGAGAGGACCTGCCAGCGAAAAGGGCAACGACCCCTACCTGATTGATTAGTTCCCACCTGTGAGGTAAACCAAGAGCTGTTGTTTGTGGCAAAGCGGTTATCAGTTTTACCTGAGCCGTGGAGTGAGGGGTATTGCCCCAATACGCAAGCCGTCAGACAGCATTGGTGGCCGAGTGAAACCCTTGAACTGTTAGGAAGCCGCACATACCTGGGGTCCATATCTATTTTCAGCTGAACTGTTGTCGATCGTTGCTGCGCCGTTTTAGATCCAGTCATTCAGATCCATTTTGCAAGCCGTTCCAGATCCAAGCTGCTCCAATCTGGAAAAAAAAAAAAAAAAGAGTATAAAATTCCGAGTATAAAATTCAGTTTTTTCTCCCTATCTCCCTTGTTTTCACTCTGTTTCCCTTGAAATTTTCGGGGAACCCCTGTCATCCCATTCTGCATATTTCATTCCTGAGGACCCTATCCCCAATTCCCCTTCCCAAAGCCCGAAATCCCACATTTGTCTATTTTTAGGGTTTGCCATAACTTCCTTAGATTTTACCCAATCACCTTCAAATTTTACCACAGAGTTCCTTTCTGAATTCTGCTTCTTTGTTCCCCTCTGCCAAATTTTCCCATTCTTTCACCTCGCTTCTGAAATCCTCATTTTTGCTTCCCTGTCTATTCGACAGTGTCCAAAACCTAGTCAAACCCCCATTACCCTTCAGATTTTTTCCCAAGTCCAGATTTTCCTTTACTGAAGTAGTTTCTGTTTTTGTTTTCTTACCCAGTCAACCAGATAATAAAATTAAAAAAAAAAAAAACCCTCCTGGTTATGGTTTGCACCCGTGCAGGAGCAAAAACCATGGAGGACGCACTTGCAGCCATCCAAGCCAAACTCCAGGATCTGGATGAAAAATTTCTCGGCCTCCATCTTGAACATTCAGCTATGAACAACAAACGACAGTCCGAGTCTTCATCAGACAATGGGTTCTCTTCTTCCAGCAATTTCCGTGGTCCGAAGCTTGATTTTCCTCGCTTCAATGGTGCCGATCCAACTGGATGGATCTATCGTGTAGAACAGTATTTCATTCTGCATAATACTTTTGATGTCAACAAAGTTCCGCTGGCATCCTTTCATTTGGAATAGGAAGCTCTTCAATGGTACCGTTGGTACATCAAGGCTCATCCGGAGCCCAAATGGCCAGACTTTTGCCAGCTCTTTTTGCAACGATTTGGTCCTAGTGCTTTTGATGACTTCACAGGAGCCCTCACTAAACTTCGCCAAATTGGCACTGTGAGAGAGTATCAAACTGAATTTGAGAATTTAGCCAACCACACCGAAGGATTGTCTGATGACTTTTACCGGAGTTGTTTTATCAGTGGTCTAAAGGATGCCATCCGCTCTGAGGTCAAAATGTTCTGTCCCAACACAATGATGGAAGCCCTAGGGTTGGCTAAGTTGGCAGAAGACAAGATTGCAGCCCAACAACGCTCCAAGCCCACTTTTGTTCCCTTTCGAAATATGGGTTCTCAACGACCACCTATACCGCAGGCTTCTTGACCAACTCCTATCAAGTGTTTGTCTGAAACAGAGATGCAAGCATGCAGAGAAAAGGGGCTTTGCTATAATTGTGATGAGAAATTCACTCGGGGACATAGATGTGTTCAACAAAAGCTCTATCTCTTGGATGTGGATTCTCCGCCTGCCTCTGAAATTGGTGACGAAGATCCAGAAACACTGGATGCTCCGGTCGACATTCAGGAACTGCCTATTGACCCTTCGTCTCAGGATGACCAGCCAGAGATATCTCTCCATGCTTTAGCTGGAATCACCACCCCCCAAACAATGCGGGTCAGGGGTTACTTCAAGAAGCTTCCTTTTACAATACTCATTGATTCTGGTAGCACTCATAATTTCATTGACCCTCGGATCGCCAAACAAGCTGATTGTTTTATCCATCCTTGCTCGAACTTTGAAGTCATGGTTGCCAATGGGGGCACCTTACCTTGCAAAGGGAAGTGTAGAAATGTGCGTATCTCTATGGGAGATTATACCTTGCACTTTGACATGTTTGCCTTGACCTTAGGCGGATGTGATGTGGTTTTGGGCGCTCAATGGCTACGCACACTTGGTCCTATCTTATGGGATTTTGCTGAACTTTGGATGCAGTTTTCCGTCAATGGCCAAAAACACACCTTGACAGGATTACAACCAGGTTCTCTCAGCATCATCAGTTCACATCGCATGGAAAAACTCCTCAAGAAGAATTCACATGGTGTCATCGCTCAGCTCCATTCCATTCAGATGCAACCTTCAGCGGTCTCCACTACTCCTTTGGATCTACAACAAATTCTGGATCGATATACAGGTGTTTTTGCTGAACCAGTGGGATTGCCACCTTCCAGGCTAGAATACCATTGTATTCAACTCCTTCCGGGTAGCGTTCCTCCCAACATCAGGCCCTATCGCTACCCATTTCACCAAAAAAGGAGATGGAAATGCTCGTTCGGGACTTATTAAAGCAAGGTATTATTTGCCCAAGCACTAGTTCCTTTTCTTCTCCAGTTATTCTTGTCCACAAAAAAGATGGGTCATGGCGCCTCTGCATTGACTTCCGAGCACTTAATCACCTCACCATCAAGGATAAGTTTTCAATTCCTGTTGTTGATGAGCTTCTTGATGAGCTTCATGGGGCTCACTTTTTCTCGAAGTTGGATCTTCGTTCTGGGTATCATCAAATTCGGGTTCATGAGGATGATATCCCTAAAACAGCTTTCCGCACACATGATGGCCATTATGAGTTTTTGGTCATGCCCTTTGGCCTCACTAATGCTCCTTCCACATTCCAGGCATTAATGAATAAAATATTTCGACCCTACTTGCGGAAATTCATTCTGGTATTCTTTGATGATATCTTCATCTACAGTAAAACATGGGATGAACATCTCCAGCATCTGGATCTGGTCATGCAACTTTTCTCTGACCATCATTTCCATGCCAAGCAGTCTAAATGTGTTTTTGGACAGAAGGAAGTTGAGTATCTCGGGCACATTATCTCAGCACAAGGGGTTCGCGTGGATCCTGCCAAAATCGATGCCATGAACAATTGGCCGCATCCTCAGACACTCAAGAGCCTTCGTGGTTTTTTGGGGTTGACTGGCTACTACCGCAAGTTTGTCAAGGATTATGGGAAGATTGCAGCTCCATTAACTGATCTATTGAAAAAGGATGCTTTTACATGGACACATGCTACTCAGTGTGCATTTGACAAACTAAAACAAGCTATGTGTATTACACCTGTTCTAGCTATGCCCGATTTTTCCAAGCCCTTCACTATTGAGAGTGATGCTTGCGGCAATGGACTTGGTGCTGTTCTCCTTCAAGATGAACACCCCATTGCGTTCACCAGCAAAGCCCTTTCAGGTAAGATTTTAGCTGTCTCTACCTATGAGAAGGAAATGATGGCTATTTTGCATGCAGTACAGAAGTGGTGCCCATACCTATTAGGGAATCATTTCTGCATCAAGACTGATCACCAGAGTCTGAAATATTTCTTGGAAAAGCGTGTCTCCTCCCCAGCACAACAGAAATGGGTTAGCAAACTCATGGGTTATGACTATGAGATCACTTACAAGAAGGGTAAAGACAATATTGTGGCAGATGCTCTTTCTTGCACATTTGATGCCCAAGGTTCTCTTTCAGCTATTTCTATGCCTGTTCCAAATTGGTTGCAATCTGTTCAACAGGGTTATGTCAATGACTCTTTCTTATCTCAAATCATCCAACGCTTGACCAACAACCCTTCTGCTGTACCACATTACTCTTGGGATGGTGCTTCTCTGAGATACAAGGGTCGTCTGGTGCTTCCCCAGAGCACAGATCTTCAACAGGCTGTCTTCTATGAACTCCATGCTTCTCCATCGGCAGGGCACTCTGGGTTCCTCAAAACGTATGAACGGGCATGGCGTAACTTCTTTTGGCAGGGCATGAAAAGGACAATTCAACAGATGGTGGCCGAATGTGATACCTGCCAGTGCAATAAGGGTGAAACAACACTCCTTCCAGGATTGCTCAAACCCTTGCCCATACCTACACGGATTTGGACAGATATTTCTATGGATTTCATTGAAGGGCTCCCTAAATCTGGCGGGAAGACAGTGATTCTCGTTGTGGTTGATCGCCTCTCCAAATATAGTCATTTTTGTGCTCTCAGCCATCCTTATACAGCCTCTTCAGTCGCTCAAATTTTCCTGGACCAGATCTTTCGTCTTCATGGCATCCCTTCTTCCATTGTCTCGGATCGTGATGCGACTTTCACCAGTCATTTTTGGACTGAACTATTTCGCCACACTGGCACCAAACTGAAGATGAGTTCAGGGTATCACCCACAAACAGATGGTCAGACTGAAATTATCAATAAATGCTTGGAAACTTATCTTCGTTGCTTCACCTCTGAACAACAACATCAGTGGGCAAAGTGGCTCCCTCTTGCGAAATGGTGGTACAATACCTCTTACCACACTGCCTCTAAAATAACCCCATATGAAGCAGTCTATGGTCAGGCACCTCCAGTTCTTCTTCCATACATCCCCACCAGTTCACCAGTTCAAGAAGTTGACACGGTCCTTCGAAACTGTGATCAGATTCTTCGCATTTTGCGGGACAATCTTCACATGGCAAGAAATCGCATGAAGCAACAAGCTGATCAGCACCGTTCTGAGCGCACTTTTCAAGTCGGCGATATGGTTTTTCTTCGTCTCCAGCCGTACAAGTAGTCCTCCCTGAAACTCAAAGGGCGTCATAAGCTCGCTCCAAAGTTCTATGGGCCATATCGGATTCTTTAGAAGATTGGGTCCGTTGCTTATAAATTGGAACTTCCTCCTTCTTCCCGCATTCATCCAGTCTTTCATGTCTCTTGTCTGAAGAAAGTTCTTGGTACCAACATCAGTGGACAAACGATTTTATCCGAACTGGATAATGAAGGATCCATCCTTTTGGAGTCGGAGGCCATCCTCAATTGGCGCACTCGTCAGCTTCGCTCTCGCTCTATCACAGAGGTCTTAATTCAGTGGCACGGCATGCAACCAGAGGATGCTACATGGAAACCACTCCTTCAGATTCAACAACAATTTCCACATCTAAAGCTTTGAGGACAAAGCTTTTTTTAAGGGGGAGGGGATGTTAGGAACCCATGTCTTTACTTTGTTAGTATATTGTTGTTGGACGCATATGCTTTGTAAGTCGTCCCGTAGTATTTGTTGATCAATAGTTTATGTTATTGTTGTTGGCGCATATGCTTTGTAAGTCGCCCGTAGTATTGTTGATCCATAGTTTGTAGTGGCCCATGGTTTTGACCCATAGTATTGGCGCCTAGACTTAGTATATAAGTGTGTGTTGAGACCTATGAAGGCACTGTGAAGTTATTTGTATTGAGCTTGCTCATAGGAGGTTGCCCCCTCAAAGTGGCCTGTGATCAATATAAAAGTGATTCTGAGTTCTGTCATTTCTGCTATTTCGCATATTTTTATTAATTAATTGTTGCAGGTGCATCACAAGAGTGTTGCTAGTAGTAGTTGATCAGTTGGACAGAGATGGCCATCGGTCTTAGGTTTGAGTATTGGTTGGATGGGTCATCTAACTACAGTACCTGGAGGGAAAGGATAGCATTAGTGCTAAATGAGAACGAGATCTGGGAGTTTGTGGATAAAGCTCTCACGCCTCCTATTGATGCTTTGGGTAGCCAAAACACTTATTTGACTGCACATGTCTAGACGAGCACTATCTTGATACTTCTGAGCACATATTTGGCAGCTAATCTCCATAGAAGACAACCTCCTATAGCATGATTCTGAGCAACTCATTCCAGCATGTTATTTCAGATTCATTTCATTCTTGTACCAACCCTAAACGAATAATTTCAACAGATTTCTGGAACAAAGGATTGTTTAGGGAAGCTTGCAGCCTACATAAACAACTTCTATCAGTAAGTGAGTCATCCTTGTTGGCATATTGGTCATACGATGCAGTTTTGTGGTGTTGATACACTTTTGTTGGGATCTTATGAGAATCCTAAGTCTGAGGAAAGACATTGTTCATGGCATCAAGTCTGTGGGATTGCAATTGACATAAACCTAAGCCATTTGCATGGGGTTACATCCAGGGTATTCTCATGTGGGATGGATTCGATTTTTTTCATGGACTTGGAGCGTGCCAAAGCTTAGAAGAGGCCCATCGTAGTCATGGACCAATGGACAACCGAAGAAGATAGGTTGGTGATGAAGCTTGTAGAAGAATATGGAATACAACAATGGTCTCTTGTTGCACAGAAACTCGAAGCTCGTGTGGGTAACTAGTTCAGTGAATAGTGGCACAACCATTTGTGACCAATATCAAGCGAGATGTATGGATGCAAGGAACGATATTTTATGAGGGACCGTTTTATTCATCCATATGATGAATTGACCAAGGTATTGGATAGTTGTTTTATTTGGGAGTGACATCGTGTTATGGCACATGTGCTCACATAAATACATATTTTAATACTTATTGTGGGCTGCCTACATACTCTTTGAACCATAGCATGCATAACCATTTCCATTTGTTGAATTGACTTGGTCATTTCAAGGGGAGATCATCCACCTCGACTTCCCTATTATGTTGAATTGTGCGTCCACTAATTCCTATGGAGCGTGTGCCATGGGGACGAGTCATGTCTGACTTAGTGCATGAGCTGGGTAATGTTTTGTTCCTTTGAGATTTTGGAATTGAGCATCCACCTTTGAGGGTACCAATAAAAAAGGGGGTCATCGATTGCTGGTCATGTGCTTAGGAGGTCACTTTTGGAAAGTTTGTTAAGGAGGTTGAAAAAATATCTATTGGAGCAAACAAGGGGGGGTATGTATTTTGGCATTGTACATGTGGCTTTTGACCACCATTTTATGCATTTCTTAGGAGTTTGTTAGGGTTCTAGTGGAGGTTATTCATTGTTTACTCCACCCTAGGCTAGATCTAGGAATTAATGATTATTTTTTTGTAAAGGAAGTTTAGCGGCTCTCCTATATAAAGAGAGTCTCTTCCTTATTTGAACTCATAGTTGGATTTTGAGAGTTCTCTCTTTTTTGGAGGCTAATCAAAATATCTTTTATGGTGCATCTTGAAGTATAAGGGTTTCTTCTATGCTTGTAAGTGTGGTTTCTTGTTCTTATTTTTAATGTTGCTAATGGATGGTGGAATAAACTAGACTTGTTAAATAGGGCCATAGAGATGGGCACATTTATCTCATTGGAAGGGTTTTATGTGAGAAATGTTTTCATCTATCTCCCTTTGATGTTTTATGCATGAATATTGCAATGTTTCGAATCATCTTTCGAGTAAGAACCCGTGATACTTCATTGTATAGGGATTACCCTAGTTAGCATTGTTTGAGTTGGCACCACAAGCGATCTCTTAGTGATTTCCACATTCGTGTCGTAACATGTTAGGGTTTATTAGTTGGCACCGCAAGTGATCTAATTTTCCCTAACCCTTTCATGAACTTCTTCATTGATCTTGTTCCCTTTGACTCCATTTGCCTTGGGGATTGACATTAGTCTTCATGGTCCTCTAGTTACCCCTTTTATATACTACAAAAGGCCAAGCTGTTTTGCTAAGGCTAACTCTTCAAATCTCCTTGTCCCCTTACTGCCATAGCCTATCAATCCTACCTTAGGGAATCCTCCATTGAGTTGGAGGAGTCAACCTGAAGTGCAAAGAGGTGGGTTATCGAGGGGACATTGGGTAACACCTCTAGGTTATAGGTGGGCTAGCTTTGTTCTTTGGGGATTTAATCACACATGCTAGTACAAACTGTAACAAAGACAACACTACTTTTGAAGGGGAGGGCATGTTAGGGTTCTACCCTAACTCCTCTAGTTATGGGTACTTAGGTTGTTAGGAGTGAGTGGATTAATGTATGGTGTCTATCCTCTTTGAATAAGGCCCACTGGGTAGTTGGCATGTGGTTAATTAATGTAAAAGGCTATTGTTATTGAATAAGGCCTACTAGTTAGTTGATTCTTATTAATGAATGTGCCGTAGTCAATAATGTAGGGGCCACTATTGGTTAGGGCTTGGGGTAGATAGGAACTATTCATAGAGGTAGAGAGCTATGAAATATTTTACCAAGAATTATTATTGTATTGGAGTTCTGCTCATTTGGAGGTTGCGCCCTCAAAGAGGCATGCAAACATTGCGCACGTTTTGGAATATCAATAAAAGGGTTACTATTCTGCAGGTTCAATAATTCCCTTTGGTTTCCATTATTTTCTGCACTTTGAATTTCATCAGATAATTGCTTTTAATTCTTTTTTTCTGATATATAAATACATTACACAAATCTTTTTTCTTTCATTGCAAATGTTGGTAGGTGTAGTTTTCAATAAATGCTACATAATTGACGACGGCTGGGGTAAAGATGGGAACAAGGGTTTGTTGGTAGATAGCCCATGCTTGGTGAATTAAGGTGTGACCCTATCAGGAGAAATGAAATCTATTCCATTGGAAGAGGATTAGGGCAAGCAAAAGAAAAAAGAGGGCCGCTTGTGTTAAGTGTAGGAAAGAAAGGAGGAAGCTATTCATCAATTCTAAGATTATAAATGAGAAATCCCTACTATACACATAGACAACTCTGATAGGAAAATTCTAGAGAAGAAAAATGACAGAGGAAACTTTGAAATAGTGGGTGGCAAAAATTTGGAAGAAAAAATTGGGATATTCAGCAACCTTATATTAGGGGAAAGAGGTTATATTTCTATTCTGTTTAGAAGCAGAGCGAACAGGGACATAATTGGGGATGGTCTATGGTCATTGAACTATTGGACTCCCTTCTTTGATCCTTTGAGGGAAAAGATCATAAAGCGCCTATTTGAGTAAAATTACCCTATTTATCTTTGGAGTTCTGGCATGAAGTGGTCTATAGGGCTATAATAGACATACTTGGCAGATTGCTTGCTGTGGATGAGAAAACCATGAGAATCGAGAGTACCTTCATGGATGAGATTTAGTAGAACTGGAATCTAGGAATGCTCTTTGGATGGTATTGACATAGAGGTGCAACAGCAGATATTTAGGCAAACTCTGGACTATGTAAACATACCTTACCAATGTGGATGGTGTAAGAAATGCAAGCATCTAAAGCATGCGTGACCTAATACATCACAGGAGGGCTCCATGGATGATGTTCACTTAATGCTCAATTTAACAAGATATTGCTGGAGCATGGTCAGAATTTTTGGGGCTGAGATCCCACAGCTCCATGATACTCAAGGGTCACATGAAAAGGTGGAAGATCCCGAAGAATGCAGCTGGTAGGGTAATTAATGACATAGCTGAAACCACAAGAGACATAAGGGACCACAAGAGGCATAAGGGACCTGGCCAGAGTTGAAGAAGTGAGATGTGAAAAGCTGACCAAGGAAATTAGGGGGATTTAAGAGGGATTGGATTTGCTTATGGGCCACAAACAACAGATGAATGGAAAAGGGAAAGAGATAGCGGATGGTACAAACTAATACCTTTATGAAATTCAAGAGTCAAAGTCTTCTAGGAGTCATGAGGACTATGGAATGGATGAGTCTCATAGACCTTGTTGGGGGAACACTTAACTATATCTCTGATTGAGTCTGAACGATCGGTTTAGTAACAAGAGGGGATCAGGAGATAAAAAGAGGTCCACTCTCTTGTTAGGGCTGTTACCCATCAAATTGCATCTATCCAAGCAATGACAAGGATGTGAAAACCAAGCTGACAAATTAGAATGGTTTCCTGTTGACTGTTGAGGGGCTGTTTGATTCTTTCATAAGGAAGGAAATGACCTCACAGACCACCCAACTATAGCATATTATCTCTGTCATGCAAGTCCCCATAATATTGTTATGAAGCAACTCAATCTCATTCATGGTTTCTGATTTTCTAGTTTTGAGCTTGATAAAGATTATCATAATCAAACATGTCAGATCTGCTGGAGGTTACAGGCTTAAGATGTATATCCTGGACATTATGACAAGGGTCACAAAAAGAGAAGAGATCAGATGCTATTGTGGATGGAAGCCTAAAGAAGAAACATGATGCAAAGGAAATTGTTCATGAAGCATTGTTGTGCAGTCACTGCACACGGGCCTGACCAGAATGAAGCTTGGCATAAGAAATAATGAGAAGAGTAGATCATTATAACATATACTGAAGTTGCAGACATGTTGCATCAGTATTGAAGTAATTTGACATAATGGTTTGGCATTTCAGGATGCCTAAAGATAAAATCTTAAAGATCAAACTTGCTGGATTGGTGATTATTACTGAAGAGCCAGGCCTGAAAATTTTATGATAAGTCGCCTTTACTTTGTCTAGGAGCAGCTATTTTCATAAGACAATCTGTGCCATACATAGGGGTTATCAATACGTTTTTCATAAGCAGTTTCAGAGAGTCAAAATTGTATTATGCACTATGTCACACCCGTATGCTATGAATCATGAGGGTTACACCAGTGATTTTGATCACAAAGATCAAGCTTGCAGAATAATGGACTGGGGTACATTTGAGCTTTGGCTTAGAGGTGTTGCTCTCCATTTATTGAATTGATTCTGGGTTGCTACTAGTAGCTATTGGATGTGTTCTGTTCATGGTCTTTTGATAGATGACGGCATGTTTCTAATAGGTGATATCTTGATGATGATGTGCTCTCCCCTTCTTGACAATGTTGGTATGCTTGGACCATTCTTGCTTAGTGTTGACACAATTATTCAACATTTAGTGCATTTTATGTAGTTGTAACCCAACAACTTAGTGTCTCCCTAAGTTTTAGTGTTAATAATTGTGCCTTGATGACATGCTTTGTACTTTGGGATGCTTGACATTACTCACTTGAAGGGTGTCTTGCATAGTTCTAGCAAGATTTTTGATATACTTATTTGGGTTTGAAGTCTCCTAGCTAGAATGCCCTAGGAGATATGGGCACATTTCACACATATGCCTTCTCATCATATTATGTTTAACACCCCTTTGGTTGACGCTCGCCTAATAAACACATATTGAGGATGACATGAGGGCAGTTTAACTTTGTTTGACCACATAGAGGCCTTCTGTTGCAGCACCCTAGCTCATTAGATCATTTTCACACTTGAAATGGGTTCATTGCAAGGTAATACATGGTTTTTAGAGCACCCTAGCTCTTTGGGGTGATTTCACACGTGGAAGATAATTATTGCAAGGTACACCATGGTTTCTATTGGAATGCCCTTTCTTCTGGCACATATTTTGAGTCGTTCACACATCCAATTGCTTAGAAAGTTGGCATGTGTCTCAAGGGCCCACTCTTCTTGTGCTCATAGTTTGAACACCCTTGCTTGTATGGAGACACTTGGCACTTGGATGGAATCTTGGCATGGTTGGCTATTATCTCTATAGAGCGCCCTTGATTCTCTCTTGTTAGCACACATGTTGATTCATGGTTATATTTTATTTCTTGTAGGATGGGGCTGTCTCTTTCCTTCATGGAATTATATGAGTGTTGATGACCTTGCACGTAGATTGATGCTACTATCTTGATGGGTTGACTCCTCATTCCATGGATCTAACCTTTGCACATTCTTTGTAGGCGTCACTTTGATATTGAGCCATTTGGAGGTTACATTCTATCTTGAAGGACTCTAGTTGGCATGTGGACATCACTTATTCTATTCTTTAGTGGGCCAATCCATAGATGGAGGGTTTTATTGCACATGTTTTGAGGATATGACATTTGGAGAAGCCGTAGGAGGAAACGTCCCACTTTTGAAGCTACATTACACATGTTTGATGGGACGTTTCTTTTGGAGGAGCCACATGTGTGGTCTTGGAGCGTTTTGACTTGGTTCAAGCCCTTTTTGATGGGACATTTCACATGGAGAGTCCACATGTTCCACTCTTGGAGGTTACTTGCACACATATTTATGCCATCTAGATGAGACATTTCTCTTGGAGAGGCGACACATGCCATATTGAGGAGGTTATTCTTGTTTCGAACCCTTGAAGAAGGCGTCGTCCACCTTGGAGTAAGACACATGACATAACCACCATATTAATTTATTCATTGTTGACTTCACTACATGAGTTGGTTATGAGCTAGCACTATGTTTTTGTTTTACTTGGAGAGAAAAGTGGATCTAAACCACTTTAGGCTGTTGTTGAGAGTTTGTTAAGAAAATTATAGATCTAGGAGAGGAAATTATTATTTTATTGTAAAGGAAGTTAAGCTAGACTCTCTATAAGAGTAGCCCTTCCTCATTTGCACTCATGGTTGGATTTGTGGGGATTTCTCTTCTTTTGGAGCATTACTGTATATCCTTTGGAGGATATAATGGAGCTATGAGAGTTTATTCTATTTCATGTGAGGCTTATGTTTCGTTTCTAATTGTTGTTGATGTATGCTAGAGATTACTTGCAAACAAATGCTTGAGTGGCCAAGGGGATGGGTATATCTACCATCTTGGAAGGGTTTAATGTGAGTTTTTTCCCTTTAATCTCCTTTGATACCTTATTTCTGAATGTGTTATCTTACATCTATCATCTATTAAGAATTGTTGTTGGGTTAATATTTCATTGTAGGACAAACCTTCATAGTATTGTTTGAGAGTGGCACCTTCAGGGCCCTCCAAGTTCATTTCTACATCATCTAATAACAAGTTAAGGCTATTTTTGGCATTTGTAACAGCTTTACTTGTCTTAACCATCCATATAACTTGCTCTTTTTAGCTTGACCTTTTGATTCCATTGTGCCCAATATTGGATAGGCACTAGGCTAGTCCTCCATCACCCCATTATTTTTACTATACTACAAAAACAGTGTTTTGCTAAGCTATCTCTTCACATCACCTTGAGCTTTATTGGCATAGTCTTAGCAAAATCCTATCTTAAGGATACCCCCTTGTGTTGGACAAGAGCCAACCTAAAGTTGGAGAGGGAGTTATTGACATGACAGTGGGTAGCTCCTCTAAGTTCTGTTGGGATTGCACTTGTGCTTTAGGGCTTTACCACTTGAAGTGCAGGTTCGGGAGGTAACACACTAGAAGAAGACACCATATCAGATTCAAGCATTCTGAGTTGTGATATATCAATCTCAACTATGTTTCCAACACACTAAGAGCTGTTATTTTTGGGTTTGCTTATATGTTCCAGCATTAGCTTATAGGGCATACTATGAATATTCTTTAGGCCTGTTTGGGGCTGCCTAAAATAGAAATAGGGTTCTGATATAAATTAATTTTCTTTCAAGGATCATGATCTACTACAAATAATCACATTGAGTTTGATGGCTTGATAAATGATTTGCATTAGGGGAATTTTGAGGTCTAAAATGGGCCTCCTAAGAGATATAATAAAATATTGTGAGTTTGTCATTTTGTGGGGAAGGTATATTTACAACTCACCTTTTGCACTACAATTCATGTAACTATGGTTAAGTTAAAGTGAAAAGATGTATACAAATAAAATTAATAAAAAATCCTCTTTGATATGACTAGAAACATGAGTACTTCATTCACTTTAGAACTTTAATAGTACATTATAACTTCATTCACATTATAATATAATAACAATCATATTGTAATTTTATAGTATAATAACACTATAACTTCAATTACTTTGTGACTTTGATAACACATTATAATCATTCGCATTATAATATGACAACATTATATTCACGTATTCACAAAATAATAATGAGTATAAGTCATTCGCTATGATATGAGTTCGTTATATTCATGTATTCACAAGATAATAATGAGTATGAGTCATTCATTATAATTGAATTTATTATAATATGAGTAATGGATTCAAAAAGTATGAGTCATGATTTAATTTTTGAATTCAAATTTGTTTTTAATTAGAATATATTTTATATTAAAAAGTGAAAGTACAAAGTACTTTAAGAATACTAGGAACATATATAATATTCAAAAGTAATTTATGAGTATTTTTACTATTATGAGTATGGTTAACTATGGATTTTCATCCACCATTTAGAATTTGACAAGTAAGCAATTTTAACTCAAGGAATGCCACCTCAACCATAAGGTGTTAATTTTTAGTGGAGCTGCGAGAGACCCATTCTCAGAGAGAATGGTACCCTAGTTAGTTTTAAAAAATAAAAATAAAAAACAGAACTATATATTACGTGCTGATAGAGAGTACATAGCTAGCCAACATCTGCATAGGCATTCCCGACCAACAGAGGTCAAACAGGAACTCAGAATCCGTGCTGATAGAGAGTACATAGCTAGCCAACATCTGCATAGGCATTCCCGACCAACAGAGGTCAAACAGGAACCCAGAATCCGACTTACTGTAACAAAACTGCCTCATAGCATTCTCGGCTTTGTTTGCCAAACAGGAAAAAGACATAATGACAACAGAACAATCTAACCAAGAGTTCATTACAGACTCCATAATTTCGGTAATACAAACTGGATTTTGAAATTGACCATACATACTACCTAGAGCTAGAGAAAGACCAAAACACAAAAACTAGACGGTGCACCTCAATCAATTGTAATAGCCTGCAGAGTCTGAACCGCACATGTCGGGGAAGGGGTTTTGGCGGACGCCAAGTTCTGGACCGAAACTTCACCACCAGCAATGCCCAGACGGGGAAGAGCTCCACCTTGGCTGCTTCCACTCCCATCATCAGCAATCACTACTTGAATGACGAAAGAAATGCCCAGTTTCTTAGCAATGGCGCCAATTTTAGAGTGCATCACCCTATTGTCCAAGTTGTGAGATTTCCAGGATCGCACAGGCTCCTCGTCACCCTGGCGTTTGTTTGCAGAGTCCATCAGAACATTGGCCAACAAATTTTTGGTAACCCAAAGAGTCATGAGAGTGCGCTCATAGAGAGAAACCCGACCAGCCGTGGTGCTAGGGTCAACCACCCAATCCTCCAGGTCCTGATAGATTTCTCCCACAAATAAAGCTTGGACATTTTCCCAGAGAGCCTTCTGAGTCCCCTCAATTTCGTCACAAATGGGGGGAGGAATGCGATTGCGGAAGAATTCAACAACATCCCTTAGACGAGATCTAGTAGAGGCATGGGTAACCCTACCCGAAACAACACCACCCAAGTTGGGCGAAACACCACCAGACGGGGATGGGGGCCTGCGTTTCGGTGCCATGATGCAGTCAGGAAAAGGATCAAACAGAAAAGCCAGAAAAAACCACTCAACAGAACACTCAGGATTCCACAAGGCACGAGATCTACAGAAACTGGTTTGTCTGTTGAGAATGCAAATGCGTTGAGGAATGGACATTACGATCAAATTTAAAACGGGGTGGTGCGTCATAGCCATTACTGCCTGATGATGCGAATCCGTCGCCAAGTAAAGAGCCTTCATTGTCAAGAGATCTGCCCCGATCATGATTCTGAGGGAAGGACAAAGAAGGAATGAACGAGGGATGCTCCTAGTCTTTTCACGACCTATTTCATAATTATGAGAGTACGTCGCAGCGTTTCTCATAATGGGGTTCATCAAGGCAAGTGTCATTCCGAATAGTGGATAGACTTGACACCAGGCTCCCTCTTGACCTCATCATCCACCACGTCTTCATAACTTACATGAGGCGTACCCAAAGCCGACAACAGATTTAAATGCTCTCGATCCTTCTGGGCCAGGTGGCAGCATGATCTCATCCACTCGTCATCATTGTTCTCGGTCTGATTGCAAGCTCTTAGGGGGGACCCATCATCAATTCCATGATTTGCCAGATGGTCTGCAACTTTGTTTGCGTCCCGCTTGACGTGGCTAAAGGAGACAGCCTCAACATTAAAAAGGAGCTCGCGGAGATATTCTAGCCTGGAGAGTAGGCGCCAACTGGACGAGACTTTTTCCAGCAATTGCCCAAAAGACATTTTCTTAGCCATGTGGATAATTATTAGCGAATCCCCCTCGAAAACCACTGGGAGCCAGGCTTCGGTGATTGCCAAGCGGACCCCCTGAATAAGACCTTCCAATTCCGCAGAGTTATTGGAATCATGGCCAATGGCACCAAAATAAACCTTCACAATGGATCTCGACTCATCTCTGCAAACTCCTCCAAACCTAGCAAGGCTAGGATTACCCCTAGACGCCCCGTCGAAATTATTGAAGCTCCTAGCCGGAGGGGGAAATCACCGGGATGGAATGCCGTGTCTCCAAATAACCTCCTTTTTCCGCAATCACTCGAGATCAAAACGACGCAACCCCCATCCCTCCGCAATACGGAAATCCCCTGAAGAGAACTCCGCAACCACTTTATGTATGATGTTGATCTATGGTCTTCTATATACCTTTTTGATGATTCCATATGATGGGCACATAATTTAGATGATGATTGATGCAGTTTTTCATGATTATTTTTATTCCCAGATCATCATATTTTTACTTGTCCGGGTATGGTGGACCCTACAGATGATCCTACAGGTTATCAGGAGGTGTATGAGTACTCATCTCTAGTGGATTTGAGTCTTCTGGATCCATTGAGACACTTATCTATCAGTTTCAGGCACTCCCAGGTATGTTATGAGCAGTTTTCCACCCGTTGGCTAGTTTGGCCTTGCTGATGTGGCCTGTCCAGCTAGATCATAGGAAGCCATTCGTTGCCTAGGGCGCTACAGGGGAAGGGGGTTGTCCAACCACTTGTTATTACCATATTACCCCCCTTCTGGACATGATGGCACAGTCAGTTTGACAGCGTAGGCACCAGACAATTAGTTTCAGGGTTTTTCAGGAGGATACAAAATGGAATAAAAAGGTCATAAAGGAATTCGATTTGGGCAGTTGAGGCAAGGTTTTGGCATGAGGTCTACTTTGAGGTCATCTATGGTGTATCCCACTCCTTCCAGATCAGTTTGCAGTAGTCAGTGGGGTCCACACAGTCAGAAGGATGTCATTTGATATACTTTTCTCTCAGATTGAGGGGACAGGATTTGATCATTTGTGTACTTGGACATGTCATTGAGTCTCATGTTATATTATTGTGCCATGGGGTGATGCTAGTGAAGGAGAATAATAACTCCTAGCGCCACCATGTGCTCCTAGTCACTTGTCCTAGTCATCTTATGTGACACACACATGTATTAGTCTCCCCTTAGTCATGACGTCATCTCCCCTAGGGTCTTTTTTAGCCATGACGTCATCCCTTTATTGAGTGATCCATGTCATATATTGTATTGGCTCATCTTATCCATTGATTATATTGTTGTATCTTTTGATCTCAACCACTCATTCATAAAGTGGTTAGGGTTTTGGTCTCTCTCCTATTTAAGGAAGAGACCCCCCTATTGTAAAAGCATCTAGAGATTTTTGGCTCTTGGCTATTGGAATAGAATTCTATCTTTTGAAGCAATGCTTGGATCTTGAAGTGGATGTTTGTAAATGCATTTTCCATTGCACTGGAGGATATCTTGTAGCCATCTTGTATCTTTTGCCATTATTTTGATTTATAGGTGAAGAAGACATCTTGGAGGAATGCGCATTGGTGGGAAGGCTTGCCCTACAAATTTCTTCAAATCGTGGATCAAATAGGGAGTGGTTTTGTCTTTGTACCAATCATTCTTTGTCATCTATTTCTAGCTTGTATCTACCCTCGTTTTGTTTGATTGATTGAGCTTTGTCTCCTTGGTTTTACAGGTCCAGAGGGGCACACGTGTGGGCTTGGACAAATCGTTTTGGCAAGAGGGTTTCAAAATCTTCCATTTGATCTTTGGGAAAGTAATCCTCATCAAAATCGGCATTCATCTCATTATCCAGGTACGCTTTAAATGTTAGTATTTTTCCTCCTTGGCTTATCCATTATTTCTAGATCTCAAAACCCTAAACTTCAAAACCCTCATTTTTTTTATTTTTCAGATCTACTTGGATCTGGCAATCATTTGGGCTTAATAATTAAAACCCACCTCTACTTTAGTCACAACACTCTCGATCTATGATTTGGTGGACATCCAACGCCATATGCCCCTCCATCTAAGGCACTAGTCCTCCTTGACGCAAGTCACACTCCTTGGGTAAGTGGTCTTTTGCTAGATCCCACACGTGGGTATTGCCAATTCGTCATTGATTCATTAGATCCACTCATTTGCAAATCCCTTAGTGTCTTTCTTCATTGATTTTCACCTTGTAGGCCCCTTTTTGACCAATTTCCATATTTTAAGGGTGGGCCCCACTTGGATCTATTATTTTGACTCTAGATCTATCTAGATCTATCACTTTAACCCCATAAGTGGCCTTCATCCCTCCTGGTTGAATAGTTATTTTTCCTTAAGCCTCTTCAACCAAGCCCTAACTCATTGGGCCCACTTATCTATTCTAGATCTAGTTCTAACCTCATCTTGGTCTCCTACTTTATCATCATCACATTTCCCTAGGAGGTCTAGATTGAGTTCGCTAGCCTTCATTGGCTAAGCTAAGATCTCCCCCTTGGTCTTGCTTAGGCTTGATCTAAAGTGAAGAGTGCCTTGGTTAACGTGACACCCATCTTGCATTGGGAATTGTGGCATCTCTTGGGTCACCTTTTTAGTTGTCTACACCTCTACCGTCCTGGATAGGATACCTTTAGAGGAAACTACAAGTTGTGTGATAACATCGCCTACATCATATCTTGAAGTCTTTTGACCTGGTTGTTTAACATAAAAACTTGATGCTTCTTGGTATCATATCTTCCTTCCTTCCGCTGTTGTATGTTCATTTGTGCTTATTGCGCTTTTTCCATAGTTGTAGCTCATCTTTTTTGATAGTGAAACTTTCAAAAACATATAATTTATAATGTTGGCATTGTTAATGAAACTCCATGAATTGTTCTTCAGGGTTGATGGTATAAGTTCCCAACTGAATCAACCATTCTGCACCTAGCACCATGTTATTGAGTGGTAGAGTGTAGAATCTTGTTTGTAGTTCTAGTTCTTGTATTGAAATTGAGACTCTATGATATCTTCCTACTCCCTCGAGCTTTTGTGTATCAATGGCTATAATTGTGAGGTTCTTGGTTGGCTTCAGAACAAGTTTTAGTTGTTTAGCGACATTGATGTCTATATGGTTATGGGTCCTACTGGAATCTAGAAGTTTGTATTGTTATTTTTCTAATTTTGACAATTCCTTTTAGCTTTAGTGTCTTAGGTTGTGGTTTGCTTGTCCTGGTTACACATGGAAGTGTAGGTCTTCTTACCTGTTTTCATGTAATATGGATCTTATCTTCCTTATTGAGATGATTATTCTTGTATTTGGTCTATTTGAGTAGTAGTTACTTTTTGAGGCACATCTTCATTTCTACTCTATGGTGTGCATGAGATTAGTGCTAGTGATACTTTTGATGGTAGTTCATCATTGGAATCTGAGTTGTAACTTATAGTGGCTTCTTTGTCTAGGTTCGAGATTTCTACTTCCCTTCCATCACTATTTTATAGTAGCATAATGAAATGTCTTCGCACCTATGTCTTAGAGTCCAATTCTTACCATGTTTACGACAATTGCTTTCCTTCTTTTTGTCCTGTTTTGAGTGGTGATATTTAGTATTGTTGTAATCTCATGATTCATTGTAATTGTTTGTCTTCTTTTGGATTTCAAAAGCTACCCGAGGTTGACTATTGGGATTTCTTTCGATCATCTTCGCTATGCTTCTAGCTTCAACCAAATTTTAAGGTCTTGATAGTCTTAACTTGCTAAGGATAATGAGTTTCAATCTCGAGATATGCAGTTTTAGTAGTTGATTATCTGTAAGATCCATAAATCTAGTAGCTAGGACTTCCCATTCATGGGTATATTCATTAGTTGCCCCTGTTTTTTGTAAATGAGTGAACCTAGTAAAGTTGTCATCTTCATTGTTGTGAAATCTCTTAAGATCTTGCGTAGACATTTTCCAATTAACTAAGAAACTACTAGTTTTCTTTGACCACTAGGTGAGCCAATCATAAGCATCAACTTCTAAGTATAAGAATGCCATCAATATTTTTTTTAATTTGTTACTAGGTGGATTCATAGAAAAATTATCTCGATTTTATTGACCCACATGATAGCCTTCCCTAGGCCGTGGGGAAGCCCCCCCCCCTTCGCTCTCGAAGCGAGCTCCCAGAGGGGGCGATTGGGAATCACTCCTAGGAGCGTGATTCCTGATCGCTCCCTCTTGGGAGTGTTTTTGGAATCGTGATTCCGGGCAAAAAATATCGCTCCCTGGTTTTGTAGGGAGCAATGAGGGAGCGACGCTCCAAGAACGCTCCCTAGTCGCTCCCGAGAGAAAAAAACGCTCCCAAAAACGCTTTCTTAGCGCTTCCGCGAGGTTGGGTGCACTATTTTGGGTTTTTTTTGCTTTTGGAACCAAGGCACGGTTCCACTTGGGTTTTCATGCTTGCTTAGGGTTCATTTAGGGGATATAAACACTCTTTGTCTCATTTGCTCTCATTCTATTTCTCATTTCATGCATTTCACTTTGCTAAGGTTTTGAGTGGGTTTGCTAGTTGTTTGTTAGCAAATTTGTGGGAGCTTGGAAGGGAGATTGAAGGGGTGGTTGAAGGATACTATTTGTGAGAGCTTGGAACGGTGATTGAAGGTTTCCGTAGAGACATTCAACCAACATTGGAGAGCTAAAGAGGTAGGCTCTAAATCGCACTCTTTGTTTTTGAAAAAATATTTCACTATGTTAAAATTTTAAATCTTGAATGTTCTCTTCTCCTACTCTTTCCCATTTCTCCTCCATCATTCTATTGTAGGCAACAAATGATTCTCATCTTGAGTCAAGAAGCATGATGGGTATGTGGTTTTTGTTTTTGGTTCCACTTCTTATCATGATGGTGGTGTTGGGAAACAGATATACCAGTGGCAGTGATGAGGAGTAAGGGGTCGGGAGTGGCACATACCATGGAGAGGAGGAGGAAGGGGAAGAGGATGATGATAATTATGCTGAGAGTGCTGATGTGAAAAAACAAAAAGATGCAACACCTTTGTGAAAGTATGTGACAAGGCTTAGGGGAGGGAGAGGGGGTGGAACCACAAAGTTTATATGCCCCCATTGTACTAAAACTTACACAAGTTCATATACTCATGTGAAAAAACATTTATGTGGGATTATGCCATGTGATCAAGGTAAGGCTATTGGAGTCAAAACCTGTGACAAAGTGCCAAGGAAAGAGAAACAAATACAAGATGGAAGAAGAGGCCGGTCAAAACAAATCCAAGAAATCAAGGGTTGAATCTGAAGCCTCACAGAGAATGTTTGGTAGTGGATCATCATCAACTCGATTGAGAGCCTCATCTCCCCATGGTAGTGGATTCTCGCCTATGAGAAGAACATTATTAGATTTCCTTGACCAAGGTTGTAGAGATGATGTGGATTAAAATTTTTACAGGTTTCTCTATGCATGTGGTGTACAGTGTACCATTCAATGTTCTTCACTCACCCTATTGGCATGAAATGGTACAAGCCATCAAAGGTGCCCTTAAAGGATACAAAAGCCTTGGGTATGACAAAGCTAGAACCGTGGGACTTGACAGGGAAAGAGCCAAAATCAATAGTTCCCTTCGAAAGTTTACAAATGATTGGTCCAACTATGGGGTATCCATTGTATCTGATGGGTGGACAAATGTTAAAGGCAAGCCATTGATCAATATTCTTGGTGTGTTTGCTAGTGGTGTGATCTTCCTTTCATCCCATGACTACTTAGATCGCTACAGGATTGGTATTAATATTTCACAACCTTTACTCAAAACCATTCAAGATATTGGGCCATAGAATGTCATTCAAGTCATCATTGATAATGCTGCTAATTGTAAGGCAGCAGGAGCAATCATTGAGGATAGTTATCCCAACATATTTTGGTTAGAGTGTTTGGTTCACACATTGAACCTTTTGATGCATGATATTGTTAAGATGAAATACCCTAATTATTGATCGATTGGTGCCTTGTACAAAAGAAGGGAGAAAGTGATAAAATTTATTACCAATCATAGCATGGCCCACCACATTTTTTGCAATCACTCTAGGTTGGAGCTATGCTAGCTACTACCACACCTTCAGGAGGCTTTTGAAGGTAAGAGAGGCATTGGCTAGTATGGTCTCAAGTGATTTATGGAAAGAATTGAAAGGTAGAGCTACAAGTGCATATGATAGACATGACTTTCAAGAGGTGGAGGACATCGTTCTTGATGGTTAGTTTTGGGCATAGGTTAGGTATGTTCTGCAGTTCAACAAGCCTATTTATAGTATGATTTGTTTTGCAGTGCAGATCAATCGGAGATTGGGGAGGTGTATGAGTAGATGGATAGCATGGTGGTCAAATCAAAGACATTGTTGAGCAAAGAGATGCAATCTTGTACGATCATATTCATAAGCATGTGGTCTGTTGCGTGGTACTAGTACCAATGCACCTTCAGTTGTGCCCCAGGGAGAGAGGGTCATTTTTTTTTTTACCAGTAAGGGTGTCTTCCAGCATTTTCTGAGTGGAGGTTATGGCCAGGCCCTTTTGATCCTCTCCTGGGAGTACTATGGCTTTTAGTGGCATTGCTGACCGCCTCATGAAGGGGCTTGAAGCCCTGAGGTTGGTGGTGTCCAGGGCTCCCAGGGGTGGGTCCTGGGTCACAAGACCTCCCACCTGTTTTATCATTCTGGTGGCGTTTCTCTCAACACTGAGGCTTATGTCTCTCTTCCAGGTCACCATCCACACCCTCCTGGTCCCTCTGCCCTGCAACGCCCTCTCTCCTTGGGCTCCTAGTCATGATGATGTCATCCTTGTACCAAGCCCACATTGCTTGATATGGGGGGGTGTTGAGGGATTTTCACCACTGTTGAGGTTAGATGTAGCACGATGCTCCCTCCTTCGCTACTCCAGCCTTCAGTTCAGAGTGATTTGCTCATTTTGAGCTATTTTAGTCTTTTTGGGTAAACTCTGGGGAAAATGCCCCAAGTTACCCACATATTTGATTATTTTATATTATTTTATGTTATAATTTTAAGTTGACATGTTTTAATTTTAAATTGAAATTTTAAAGCATGTAGGATTGGTTATTTGTAAAAAGTGAGTGTGAGATCATATAAATACAATCTCCTCACTTCATTTTTAGACACAACTTATAGGATAAAATTCATTATGCTAGTCTTTTACCCTAGAAGGGCCTTATGAAGTGATGTACACCTCTTGGATGGATGATTCTTCTTGCTCTTGGATTAAGTTGGATGCTTTCTTTGTCTTGCTAATGCTTTGTGGATGTTAGAATGGTTGGAATAACTCATGCTCAAGTAAGTCTTTTACATTTTTAAGGTTTGCTTGATGAATGGTAGGTAAATTTTGCATCTTGAATGATAGCCCTAGGGCTACACTCTCTTTGAATAGGGCTTTTGCTTGCTATTCTCTCCTCATTGCATAGTAAAAACGCTCCCAAAAGGAGGTTTTTAGAAAGTCTAGCCTTGGATTTCCAACTTTGCCCTAGTTTGGGCTCTTGAAACAAACCCTAGAGGTTGTTTCAAGAACCCTTAACCTAGTAGCAAGGAGAATTACCTCCAAGAGGAAGAGTAAGGCTTGTCACCTTCCTTTAAGGCTAGGGTTTGGGGTAACATCCATTAAAACCCTAAGTTGGTCTTTCTCTACATCAAACCTTAGTTTGTACATTTGTAATTATTATTTAGGGTTAAATTTTGCATTTTCATGCATAAATCTGCATTTTCATGGTAGAATTAGGGTTAGATTAGGTCTGTAATTTTATGTTAAAAACCTTAGAAAATCAAAAAAATATTTTTTTTTTCGATTTTTTGGCCTTACTAAAATTTCGGCCCTCTCTCCTACAATTTCGCCCTTCCTTACTTATCCCTAAAAATCTAGGGCGAAAGTTTAGGAAGCCCTAAAAACCCTAGGGCGAAATTTTAGGAAGCCCTAAAATTTTAAAAGTATAAAAAATTCCTAAAAAACCCCTAAAAATCAGAAAATTAAATTTGTTTTTTTCAATTTTTTGCCTCCCTAAAATTTGGCCCTCCCTCCTACAAATTTGGCCTGTCATTTAAAGCCCTAAAAACCGTAGGCCGAATTTTTAGGAAGCCCTGAAATTTTAAAAAATTAAAAAAATCCTAAAACTACACCCTAAACCTAAAATTAGACCTACTTTTTGCCCTTGTGGCCTACTCCCTCTTCCTCCCTAGGGTTCGCTCTTCTCCTTGTCTCCTCGCCTTCCTTTCTCTTATCCTTCCCTCCTTTCCATCCCTTCTCTCCTCCCTCCTTTTTTCATCTTCTCTTCCTTCTCCCTTCTTCTCCTCCCCTTTTCTTCCTTCTTCCTCCTCTTCCTTCTTCTCCTTTTTCCCTTCTCCCTTACAGCACTTGGCCTTCCTTTGCTACCCAAAATCAGGGCTGAAATACCTTTTTGCAGCCCTCTTTTCTCTGCTGCAAACAGTCTGCAAAAAATTGCAGATTGTCTACTTGGACAGTCCTTCCTTCTTGCCTTAACGCCTACATAAAGACAACAACAAAGTTAGCTTGAAATTACATTTTGTTTACTGCTTAAAAGGTTGTCATACAAGGTCTGAAATTTGCCTAAACAGAGGTCTGAAATTGTTTATTACAGTTTGAACTATATTGGTTTATTCCATGATAAAATCACTCAGAATTTGAATGGCTCTTTGCATGCCTCTTGTTATGATTTTCACTGCCATAGATTAACATCAAGGGGAAGATATCCTTACTGCTGTAGACATACTGCTGTTAGTACTATATGATTTGCATATTGGTGAACTTGTGATCTTTTGCTTTGATAGGTTAATTGCACAAGCATTACTATTGAGTACATCATTTATTGGTTTGGTTTACATTACACAAGTCATTATTACATTATCATACTGCTTATATCCTATTATACAGAGTTGACTAAGTGGTAGTTCCTATACTTATAGTGGTGGACGTGGAGCTTGTTCAGTTGATTCATATTTGCTTTCTCTTATTGGACAAAATACGTGATCATTTATTATCGATGTTGATATTCTCTTGCTTACAAGTGATCTATATCTTATAATGTTAAGCATTGTTATCCTAACTTGTCATTGAACATTCTTACTCACACACTGATTTGATATAATGAGTGCATAGTATGTCATCTTCATTTGCATAAACATCACTACTTAAGGCACTGGTCACTGATATATTGTCAAGAAGGCATAGCTTCTAAGTGTTTTTGTAGATCACAAAAAGGGTTCTCCCCTTGGAGGTTCCGACTCTCCGAAGAAGTTGGAGAAGTGGCTAAGGTGACAGTGGTCACTTCCTCTTACATTTTTTCATTGGATACTAGCCCTGCTAGTTCATCCGGTTACCGGTAACATGATCAAAAGGTGGGATAATCTGAATGTTCCACTCCATGCCCTTGCATATGTCCTTACTCCAAAATATTAATCCCTATGTTGCAGTGGCTTTGGGGACGGGGGAACGACGGGGACGAGTCCCCGGGACGGCTAGAGCGCACCTCCAATTTTTCAAGGGACGGTAGGTTGGGGACGGCAATTATATATATATCTATTAAAAAACTTTAAAAATTTAG
Source organism: Larix kaempferi (assembly GCA_027924585.1). Lineage (NCBI taxonomy): Eukaryota > Viridiplantae > Streptophyta > Pinopsida > Pinales > Pinaceae > Larix > Larix kaempferi. The sequence goes on from BSBM01000206.1 coordinate 11,345,038, forward strand.
AATTCACCATATACATTTGTAGTTGCTTGTAAGCACAATAGTCTATACTATATAGTGTTATGCACATCTCTTACACTTGCTAGTTTTGAAAAAGCTCAGGAAAATAAGAAAAGGGCTGAGTGACATTCCATTATTGGCACTTGAACATGAACAAAATACAGTTTAACTTTAAAAAATTTAACTTTAACTATTTTCAATCTGCATTAAGGTCTATGAAGGGCTCATGAGAAGAATGCTTGTCTCTATAACAACGTTTCTTCCTTATTTTTCTTGTTTATGATGATTAGGTTAAAAAACATTCACTTCTCAGTAGGTTCTGTAGATTTTTACAATTGTTTGAAAACCACTACAAAACACTTTGGGATATACATGCTTGCATTCTGTAAAAATATTAGATTCATATTTTAGATTAAGAAGGATATTGAATAGGAATTTATTCAAATGTTTAATACCCAATTTAAGTCTTTACTATCCATTCATTTTCACAATGCTTGAGGTTGGTATGGCGGAAAAGTTGGACTTGAATAACTATTGGACACCTATGTACAATATGTAAAAGCTAAGATGACCCAAAAAATGAGAAGGACAAGAACAATACCCAGAAGGATCAGACCTTTGAGTTGTTGCATTTCTTAGTTTGTTGACATGGAAGCTTTGCAGCTTGTAATGATGTTGGTAAAAAAAAATAGTTAAATCACCAGAAACCCAAATCAAAATCTATCATACTCAACACATTTTGAGCTGCAACTTGTATAAATTCAAATTTAGATTTAAAATTATATGAAAAATATGGATGGGATAAATGATCATATTGTCCAATCATCAATATCCATTGTCAAAATTGAAGACATGGTCCAGAACATCTTCAAAATCTGCTTAGGACATCTTTGAAATTTACTTAGAATGTCTCAAAAATCTGCCCAGAAGTCCCCGAAATCTGTTGGGGACGTTTTGGGTACGGCCAACAAGTCCCCAAGTCCCCGATGAAGTCCCCAACAAATTGGGGAAGTTTCCTAGGGGTCATCAAGTCCCCGAAATGTGGGGACGGCGGGTACAGGGCTTTTTTGGGGGGGCGACGGGTCCCCGTGCAACATCGATTAATCCCCATCATGGTTGGCCCAACCAACACTTGGGGGTGGAGTTAGGAGAAAACCACACGTAGATCCAAAGGTGCAGAATGGGTATATGCTTGCATTAGACAAGTTGGTCCTTGATGAGGAGGAGTGTGATCACGTATGGAGTGAATTGAGCAAATACATCAGTGAACATGGAGTCTTTGGTAACTTGCATGCAACCAATGATAGAGATAGTTGAGTCCTATCGAATGGTGGAACATGTATGGCTCCTCTACCACATATCTGCATAAATTGGCGGTGAGGGTGCTTTCATAGATTGTTAATAGTTCTTCTGCAGAGAGGTGTTGGAGCACCTACAACTTCATCCACAACGTCAAGAGAAATAGTTTGAATGTAGATTGGGCAAAAGGCTTGGTTTATGTGCACTAAACATGAGGTTGTTGTCCCATTATTGTGATGCGGCCAAGAACGATAGGACATTTTCGACTTGGTACAAAAATCCAAAGGAGGCTAATTTGGAGGATGGAGCCATAGCATTAGAGTGCTTGGAGGCTGAACTATTGGGTGATCATGATGGTGATCAAATTCATACAATAGAGATGCCACCCCCAAACCACTAGCAGGTTTCTAGATGTAGGAGTTTTTCCTTTATCTTCACAACATCCATCAATCCGTGGGGGCCATGCATCTTCTTCTCATGTTCCACGAACACTTTGAGATGCTCCTATTCGTGTACCTAGGTTACAAGAAAAGAAATTGGAAGTTTCTCGTGGCAAGAGGAAAGGTTAGTAGATAGTATCATAGTACTTTGTATTTAATGTTTATTATGGCCTATTTTGTAAACATTAGATAAGTTTAAGTTTGGAACTTTGAACTTTGAATTTTGAACCTACCTTTGAAGTTTAAACTTTAAATTGTTGATTGCATCTTACAACTCTTCGGTAATGAATATGATATTATGATGCTTTGTTTCATAGTTTGTTGATGGCAAATATTACATGTTATCTTATGAATCCAGAGATGAATAAGATTTACTGATCAAGGAGAACTAAGCCAGTGTACAAATCAACTTTAGTGAGAAAAACAATTCTGAGGTGATCTTCAGATTTATAATATTTTAATATAATAACAATGAACTTATTTAAAAGAAATTTCAAGGTGTTTTGGTCTTTCAAAAGAAAAACATGTGTTTTTGAGAACGGAGTGGTATATATGCACATGCACATAGGCATATGCATATACATCCACACAATTAGGAATTGAAGTGATTTGTAGAGGAAATCACTGGAAATAATTGTCTACAAGACTACAACCATGCCACTTTATTTCTGCCATATCAGTTTTTTTTCCAGCGAGGCTTCCGGAAGTTTACCATGAAAAAAGCCATGTCAGGGCTGTATTGTACACAAAACCCCAGCTGTTATTATGGTCGAAGGTTGTGACTACATTTATAATTATACACCTTTAGATACACTTTGGCAGGGATATATATGTATGTGCCTGAGCTCATTGTTTGGTAATTATGGTCTTTACACTTCTTTTTGGGTAACTTTTGCATTTTTAATTTTTTACTTGATTTTTACCCTCTTCCTTATTCAAGCAAACTGGGGTAGTTTTCCTTTCGTCTTCCTTTTGTGTGTTTATATCTGCTGGACCTTTCTTGCTTGTGTGTTTGTAAATTCTAGTTTTTAACTTGCAATGCAGTCTTTTATCTTGATCTTTTGTTGACTGATTCTGTTTTGGCTTTTTGTAGATAACGTCAAAAGATTTGTCAAAAGCTTTTGATGGGGTGCCTGTGTTTCAGGTAATGATTTTTCTTCCAGGCTTTGTTATGGTGTTACCCCTGCCTTTAATCTTCTTTGTTTCATTGGTTTGATGATTGATCTTATCATTCAGGGAGTTGCAGTGGAACTTTAAGCATGACTTAATATTTAAACAATTATGATCTCTAATGCAGTATTAACATGCAGTCAGATCGCGTGGTTATAACAAAAAATAATCGACGGTTATATCCGCTTTACTTCTGCAAGGTATGCTCATAGAACTTGTTTTCACAAAAGCTGTTTATAACTAATATACTCTCTTCTTAGAACTTATTGCTTGTAGATTATTTGTGTAAAGCCATAACTATATTCCAGAATATCAAATTTCAATGATCAGATGAATGATGTTTTGGGGTTTAGTTTTCCACTATGTTTCTTGTGCCATGTAACTTCTCATTTTTGGATGCGGCAGGAAGATTTAGAAAGAGAGCTTATAAAGATTTTGAGGAACCAACCCAAAGCATCCCAGCTATCCTCAGATATTCTGGTAAGAAATCTACCTGATAATGCTTCCACAGGTTATGTAAATTGCATAATGTGATATTTTGTATTTGCTGGACTTTTCTAAGTGTGTCTAATGATAAATTCTAAAATTGATTGGTCTTCTGCTTACCAGGTGGGAAGTTTGGAAGGAATACTCAAAAAAATGGAGGTAGAGTCTTGCTTTATGGATACAGTTCTAATGCATAGTCTTTGTATTTGCTTTGCTTTGGTGTTTTTTTGTTGAGAAAAAGGAACTTTCCTCTTTTATTCTTTTTAAAGTTGATAGTTGCTCACCATTTCTATTTCTGTTTGCTAAATGGCAGGAAAGTAAAACTAGATCAGGCTGGGATGATGTAGTCTTTATTCCACCTGGGAAGAGTTCAACTGAACATATTCAGAAAGTCCTTGTGTGAATGATTGGAGAGAATATATGTTAAACAATTTTTACGTTCTCTTACTCTAGAGTTGCTTACATATAGACTAAAATTTCTTGACTGTTGTGCATGAAATGCACCCTTTTTTCTCATGTGAATGTCTGTCCCATATGCTCAAAGCAGGTGAGTAATGTGGCTGTTTGAGCATTGAGCGATATTTATTCTTTAAGTTCCTTTATGTTCAACTCCGAAGATGAGTTCAATCTCTTAAGAAAAGTTGGCATAATTTTTTTGAGTATATGGCATCCATTTCTTTGGGTAAGCCATCCCAGAATGTAAATGCTGTTCCAGAGTTGAGTTTTAGACCAGCAAAATGACATCGCTAACACTAAACATTGTTTTCCTCTCATATAAAGAACAATTGAATCTCTGGTATCCATAAATATGCAATCTGCCACATTCTATATTTTAATGCTATCAAATGCACATCTTACACAGGCATGGCTGATTTGTGCACAAGCTGAAGCTGTTGACAAAAATTAGACACAGTTTAAAGATCAGAGCAGAAATGCACGCTGCATAATCACAAACTGGACACTGTACAGAAAATCATACATAAATGTGATCAACTATCAAGATTTATGTTTTTTTTTTAATGGCTGGGAATTATTCCTCATTTCAGTCTATAGAATGAGCAAGTGTCCCCTTTCAATTCAGTCCTTCAAAAGTTTGTTTCTATACAAAATATTTTGAAAGTTGCAGTGGGCTTACTTGATTTACGCTGTGATCATGCAATAAAATTCCCTACACGTGCACTTAAAAGTAAGTATACTCTATATGAACAACGCTATGCATATTGCTTCGAATACCATATTCTCTAAGCACCTAGGTGTCAGGCATTCACCTTTCCACTTGCATGCCAAGTAAAATAGTTCGTTTACCTGAGAAAGTTGTCCAGTTTACTGCTCATATTAGAGAAAGCTATCATTTTTGCATTTACTAGTCTGCTGCTTAGTTGTAGCTGGAAGTTAAAGAGGTTGTGCATGTTAAAATTTCAAACTGTTGCCATATATTTTATCAACAGGAAAATTCAGCCAACTGTAATGTATCATTCACTCTCATAACCAAATAAGCAGAAAAATGTCAAATGTTGTTCTACTCTATCATATCATTACCTAATAGAAACATAATAGTAAACCCTTACAATGGAGCAGAAATGAAAACAAGAAAACAAAAGATAGTCCACATACAAAAGAAAAGAACTTCATTCCTTCAAGACTGTTCTCTCAACCATCTTCTTCCCATGTATATACATATGCCAAATCACCTCATTACTGATAACTAGAACTAACTTTCAAAATAAACACAATTGAGTTATAGATTGAAATTCATAGAAACCTAAACTAAATACATTAAAGTTGAATATGATATATTCTTTGTTAAAACTTTCACAACAGTGAATAGTTGAGCAATAACTTCCTTGTGCCATAGTTGACTCCAAAGTAGTCAACATTATCCCACCCCCCAAAAGAAGGCAATCTCATGTTGACCTATGATATGGTTGAATTATTAAAAGCTTGAGCTTTTAGATGTAATGTACCTAGTGAGGATAATAGAAGGTACCTCCAATGGGACAATGAATTTAATGTGACCATAATCATGGAATAGGCCACCATGTATTTAGGAAATGATGTAATAATAGTGAGTAGTTGGCATAGACCCCTAGTAATACTCGTGAGAAAGTATAAATACACGAGTATCATTGTATTGAGATATGTTGGATGTTTGTTGTGTTGTAGCAAACATGACTTGTGGAGCGATTCCTTTTATAAATAGTATTTGATGGTGTTACCCTTGTTAGAACAACATGCTTTGCTAGTTCATCACACCGCTAGATCTTATGGAGAAACATTTGTCAGTTTTAAGTCAATTAGAAGATTCAATCGAGTGGTCAACTAGGTGGTCGATTGATGGGTTGACTAGGCTTTCAACTTGTCAAACTAAATGATGGACGGAGTTGACTATCAAATTGATTGGCCGGGTAGTTAGAACAAAATTGTCAACTATGGCACAAACATGGTAGGAATCAATGAGACTATTATGTGACATGATCCAAGTATGTGGACAAATTCTTCCTCACTTCAAGGGAGTTGGTTACATCTTGGTGTTATAAAAAGATGACCTTATGGGTTAAGTGATACAATGAATTGTGGTTAATGAGCAATGCATTTTGATGTATTCTCAATTGTAATATGTCGTGCTCAAGTGTTGAAACATGTCTATCACCACCAACGCTTTTTGGAATAATTAGCTTTGATATTGCTAATTCTCTAGTTTTTCGCAACATGGTATTAGAGCTGTTGGTTTGAATCATAGATTGTTGTTTACAAATTATTTGAGGTATCAATTGGACATGCTCTATTGAGTTGGATCTATTTTGATTGACTTTGGGTTTCAACTTGAAGACTATGTTATGGTTTAGATTGACGAATCAACATTATGACTTCCAAGTAAGAACTTATGATCTTGAATGGTCACAACTATGGAATATGGGCACAAGATACAGAGACCTTGCTGAAAAGTAAGGCCCTCCAACACTTTACCAAGATTGTGATCCTAGATCCGTAGGATGATCAATAGAAGTTTTTCCTTGACGTGAAGAAGGATGAGGCCATAGGAGTGATCATACCGCCTACATTTTGAAGGGATTCAATTTCATATAAGTGAGATCTACTGTCCTCATCGGGTCTGAAAGAAACTAAAGAATTTGTTCTAAAAAGTCTACGAAAGTTAGGTTATGCAGATTGAGAAATAATTGATCTCTTTGGATCCTTTCTCCTTCGAGGGGATTGATGACTATTTGGCTCTTGTCAAGGAGCTACAATTGAAATTGGTGGAATGTGGTGAAGGAATTCTGAAGAAAGATGGCCAGTGCATTGAACCGATTCTCATGAATCTGAGGACACCCTATGATGTATTTTGTTCGATGTTTCGTGCTAGTTGGGCATCCGGAAAAGAAGATAATAAGGACTACACCTCTAACTTTCTATGGATTGTTGATTATGGCACATGAGATATTGTTTGACGAAGGTAAATTAAATGTCAAGTTGTAGGTCCATCTGCTTAAGGGTAAAGGTTGACAAAACTACAAAGAAAGGGCTTGGTGATTTAACTTGAAGAAAGGTTGGGAGTGCATTGACTAGAGCGAAAAGAACTGTGATGAGCTGACTAAAAAAGACAAAAATAATACTTGCCATTGTTGTGGGAAATTAGGACATATGGAGGTTTGTTGGAAGAAGACCAATGATCTAAAAGAGAACGTCAACAAACTTGATGTAGATGTGTTGATTGGACGATTGACCAATGTTAAACATTGGCTTCTTGAATGTATGGAAGACAATTATAATTTTTTGTTAGTGCTTATTAGGCCCTACATGCTTATATTGCTCAAAGTGAGTGGATAGTTGCTTTTGGTTGTACCCACCATATGGTTAAAGATGCACTTCTCTTTTCTTCCTTAAGTGAAGCTACAATTTTTTTTCATCGCAACTGATCATGAACTAACTATTGTTGGTTGTGGTAACACGAATGTCAAAATGGTGTGATTACCAATGTGTATCATGTACTTGACTCTAGAGTAATTTTGTTGTCGACACCCCAACTTACCTAGATTGACAAAAATGTTGAATTTTGATCAGATTGTTTTGTTGTGAAAGATGTGAACAATTGAGTAATTGTTGTTGAAGGGTTCCTAGATCCCAAAGATGATTTGGACAAGTTCTGTGACATTCCCAAGAGAGAAACATGACTCCGACTGCACTCATAGCTCAAACTAACGACTATAGTAGAGTTTGGCATGACACATTTAAATTTTCAAAGCTTGAAACTGATAGTGAAACATGACATGGTTGCCGAAATACCTAAAATTGTTCCCCTTGATGGAGTATGTGAAGGGTGTGTGCTTGGAAAGCATCACTAGTTCCCTTTGAAACATGAAAATCATAGAGAGCAAAGACGCATTTGAAACTTGTACACATCGATTTATGTTTCATGAACGAACTATCATTGATAGGTGCAAGGTATATTTTAACCTTCAATGATGATTTTTCCACGTACACTTGGGTATATCTTGAAGAATAAGAGTCATGCTTTTGAAAAATTCAAGGAATTTAGGGCATTGGTTGAAAAACAATGCAGTTGACTTGTGGAATGTCTAAAATCTGAAAATGGTGGAGAATATGTGGGCAGAGTTTTTGAAAATTGCATGTCACAAAATGAAATCTCTTGGTAGTGATCTGTACTTCACACACCTCAACATAATGAAGTTGCATAAAGGAAAAAATGGAATTTGGTTGAAATGGAATGTTGTTTTCTTTAGGCTAAAGACTTGCCAACTAGCTTTTGGGCAAACGTTGTCTACTAAACCTTTTTTGACTAAAGCTGTCCTTAATATGACTCCTAATGAGAAATGGAGTGGAATGAAACCATTAGTTGGTCATCTTAGAATGTTTGGATGTATTGCATGGGTGCATAGTCTAAACAATTGTAGAAATGTAAGCACCCAAAACCAAAGGAACGACAAAACAAACCAAAAACTTAACACAACATGCAAAACCAGTTTGTAAGATAAAAAAATAAAAAACAACATAACTGTGAATCACATAGGGGAACCCTACTTACCTGGATCTTTGGTAGCTCTTTGGTTTGCAACTGAAGGTGGGGGGACGACTCTCTACCCAACCAACCCCCAGCGAATGGCTGAGGCCCCCGAGCCCCCAACAATTAACCCTATGCCAGTGCTTGATTCATTTCTTTCCTCTTACTGTCAGCCGCTTCCTATTCCAAGATTTCATCCCAAAAGCCCCCCAAAAGATCCCCTTCTCTTCCTCTCTGCCTCTTTTTATTTCCTCCTCCTCCCCTTTTCCCTTAATTTCTTATTTAATTTCTGTTATAATGCAATTTCACTTTTCGTTACTTCTTTTCATGTTTCTTTTTCTTTTATTGCTTTACATTATTATATTACCTTATATTATATTATATTAAATATTCCATTTATTTATATATGGGGGTTGTTACATACTTCCCCCTTTCAAGAAACTTCGTCCCAAAGTTATAATCCTCAAGCAATAAATACCATATTTATTCAATCAATCAATCAAGTAAATAATAAACAATATCGGTTGCTAGTATTATTGTGAAGATAATAGATTTATATGTGTGGCCATCACATAGTAATCTCCAATCTACACTAATACAATCAGACACCCTAAGTTACAACATGCTCTTAATTAATTCCTTATGTGTCTAGTATGCAACCATAGCAACAATTATGCATCATACACACATGAACATTGGACATTTAATTAATAATAAGTGTGTATTTGTATACTTTCTCTCTCCTTACTCACCCTCTCCTTGAGAATCATACCATCCGCTACCTCCATAAACCTCCCTAACTCTGGATGGTTCCACTCACCATGGCACGAGCCCTCTACTGTAACCTGTGCGCGGATCATACAGTAGGCATCAGAAGTTCCCCAAGAAGTTGCCACAACATTTCCACCCTCCCAACTTTTGGTAATAGTACGACCTCATCAGAATTTAACCAAAATCTGGGCCTCATCGGTGCTAACCGGCATTTGGTTCCCGTTACCTCGATCCTAATATCAGGATCATTATACCCTAGGCATCTCGAAAGGTTAGCCTAAACATTCTCCACCTGCACCCTTAAGGCACTAGCCCCAGGCATCATAAGTCCTTCTACATAAACCTCCCTCTGGTGAGTGTGCCTCTAACCGTGGACTTCTGGTAAAAGTCAAGAGATGTTGGCATAGAGTTAATTGTTGAGTTTGTCCCCCAGCCCATAATATATTTATAGTAGCCATTCTCATTCGTGGTTATGGCTCCCACGAAATCATAAAACGATTAGCCTCACCCGGCTATTTGAGTGGCTTACCTAGAACAACTTGCACTTACCACAATGAATTATGATTAGTATCCATTTCTTAAGATAACAAGATATCATGAAATCAACCTTGAATCATGTACTAACAAGAATGTCTTGTCACCAGTTCATATTGCATGACATATCAAAGCCATTGTCATGATAAGACATGCCAAGTTAAACATCTATTACATTAAGATGCTACGTGCTACCATCATAAATTCGCCAAGCATCTCATTAATATGTCATGATAAGCTGCCATAATTCAACATCGATAAATGAGGTGCCACACTGAATGTCAATCATAAGTTAACAATTCATACAATCAAAGAAAATGTCAAAATCTATGTATTCTTGGGCATCAAGTACGAGGAGCAAGCAATAAAACTACTAGCATGAAATGATAAAAAGTCATATACCTTATCTCATCTACCTCTGGACACCATGACAAAGCTTTAATATACCATACTAAGTATTAACAAGAAATAACTTCATATTACGGACCACATGTCATCCATCTCATGATAAACTATAAACCACCATTATATGTATCAACATATTCTATTAATTACAACTTATCAAGATCAACAACTTATATTTATTACATCTCAACAGATCTTTTTTCACATCTCAGGATCACACATAAGAATATCATTTTAGTAAGACACATAAAAATACCAATGTTCCTATCTATCCATAATTTTATCAACCTATTTTCAGACAATATAAACAAGCTATTATTTACCTACTGCCTTCCTAGAGAAGTATATCCTATCATGCTCAACATTCAATAGTTTATCAACTAGTTCATTTTAGCACATATTGAACAATTCAAGGCACATTCAATGCATATCTAGTGCAATGCAAATCCGAATTAATGCAACATATGTCTTATTATTGGTTTCATGTAATGTGCATCTACTACCCAGCCTTATGCTCATTCAATTCCATTTCACTTCTATTAAGTACATTATACAAGCACTATGCAATATCTTTGATTGTCTCATGCATACTAATGCATATCTAGCACATTTACTTTTCAAATGCATAGAATTTTCTCATACTAGGCCGTATCAAAAATACATATTTATATTTTCAAATATTTAATCCAAGAGAGATATGGTTACTCTTGTTTCTTTCCAAAAACTATAATTAATGTTATTTACCAATTAATCCACTTCATGGCCTAGATATATATTGCAATACCAAATCCTTTCAACACCTATATATATATATATATATATATCGACAATGCATGAAATACAATTGCAGTTACCATTAAATACCACTCAACCTACTACATGCACACTAATTCAAACGCGTAAATAAGTCAAATGTATTAAACTAATGATGAGGCATAATGCAATATTACTATAGTGATGCACAATGCATGCAATGATTCTGATAGGAAACTTTTTATTTATTTCAAAGATCTATATATATAATACTATTTTAAATTTCCAAAATCATTATCGTTTGACTCCTTGTGTTTAATCTTTGAAACCCATAATTCTGTAGTAAACAAATCATAATAATGTGACTATAATATTAATTATTAATAAGTATTGTAAATGTAATCTATTTCAGCAATATGCATTTAAAATTATAACTTAACTATCTTCAATCAATACCATCATAGAAGATAATAGAGACTAACATTAAAATATAAAATAAATAAATAAATAAAATTTATTCAATATAATACTTTTATATTTTATTTATCCCTAAATGTTTTAGGAATATTCTTCAATTTATAATTCCGTGAGAATATTTGTGAGAATACTTTTGTAATTAATTGATTTAAATGGGACATTGCATTGAATAATTGTATTGTTTCACTATTTTTGAATAATGAAAATATGGTTGTCTATTATTGATCCAAAAGTTACATTATTTAACTAAAATACAGTTTTGAATTTTAGGTTTAGCCTTCCCTTTCTGATGCACTTCTTACTTTTAATATTAATATTAAGGAAGCAGTAAAATTTAAATTTCAAAAATTTATTATTATTATTATTGTTTTTTTTTAAGAGCAGTTGGCAAAAGCAAAAAATTCATATGAAATTAAAAGAGGGAAAACCTAGCTGGCCATACAAGTGCATTATTACTCGAATGGGGATTGAAGACCGAAATCACTACATGGCCATGCGGGACATAAGAAGTGAGGGCATGTAGAGACATGCACAAGGGTGCGACCAATGGGAGGGCGTTGAAATAAAATGCACCAAGAACTGGAAGACTGAAGGGCATTGAATAATTCAACAACATAAAAACGTAGGGATGACAGGAGAACTTCCACTCTCTGATAGCAACAGAAGGCCGTTCTTTGTTTAAATGAAATAATATGCATATACTAGACAAAAGAGGGCAACATAATGGTAGGAGAAAGAGGAATAAAAATGATCAGCAAACGATGAGAATGAACCCCCACACGAAAGCATACGCAGCATGGACAAACCGGTGGATGCTCGCCAGGAAAGATCGCAACCGCTAAGAAGCATGCACCAGGAAGGAAGATAATGCTAAAGTTACACTCTCATGGAGAATGTTTGAGGAAACGTTCAGCAGAGAGGGAAGGAATGCAAGTCACAACAAAACATAAGCCCTAGAAGTTGTTGGCAGTTGGAGAAAGCAGAACGTTAGTTAGAAACAATGCAGAGAGAACAAACACCAACTCTCGGGTAGGCATAATGTCCTTGGAATCTGCATCGATGAGGACACACCTCATATACAACAAAAGTTTCAAACAAAAAGAGCAGCGGAAATGTATACGTCTAGCAGTAGGAGAAACTCCCTACGTACAACTAGAGGAGATATTTGGGAGAAACTAAAAAATGCAGTAAATAACAAAACCCTAAACATGCATGCTCTATCAATGACGAATACCACTTCTGCCATTGTCATGCATATTCTACAAAAGTGAGGTTTTCCTTATTGGGGCTCCAAACTACGTTGGATAGAGTTCTTACTTATGGATCGACAACTAAGTTGATTGCCAGAAGGTTGGGAATCACATAAGTAGGTGATTTTCAATTGGAAATGATGGCCGAGCAAGCCAATTAAAGGGAGTATAAGCCCCATTATAAAGAGAGGAGAGCATACCCCCCACCGTGGGTGCAGAAAGTGGGCCGTCCCACGAATATGACAGCCAGCCCCGATACAAGACATGTGCTAGCCATCGTTAGCCATGAGGTTCGGCACGTGCCTGCCCAGGCCTCCCACGCGTTCCAGGCATAGCAAGAAGGACCTCATGCAAGGTGACGGGCACCCAGACTTGCATCATTTATCATTTATCGGTCATAGCCTATAGTTGTCTGATGGATCCTGCGTGCGTTCAATCCTGTCTCTGTACTCCTGATCGACTCCATGTTAATGCCATTATTGCAATGGAACCCTATGAACAGGTTAACGTTCGCATAAAAAGGAAATGGGTGCATGGTTTACAAGGTCGCATAAAACATAGCAGAAGCTTGGAAGCTGCTTGGCTCACAGCCTTGCGACTCACCCTCTGCAACACCGTCACAGTTGGGGGAAGTTCATTCTTTAGTTTGATTGCTGCAGTCGCTAGGGTGCCGCCTGAAAAGAGAGCGTACATTCGATGCAAGGCAAAACATACTGGCCCCTCTCCTGGCTCGCCGAAGAGATTTATGCCGGGTGTGGTGGGAAAAGCTCGCCGGTTTAAAAAGGAAATACCGTAGAAGGTTCAAGTGGAAATTCAAGAGGCGGAGGACGATGCCCAAGTGCCTCGAGGGTGTCTATCAGACACTGAAATTAGAAGCGAATTTGAAGCTTTGGTCCTGGACCCAGGAAATACTAGAGGTCGAACCACTCTGTATCAGAAGACTGTGCACTACCATTGGCAGCAAAAAACAGTTCTCGAAAAGACTCTAGCTGAGAGAGGGGAAGAACACACGGAAATCCTCCTTCAGCAAAATGAAATGGTTCTCCTCCTCACACAGATTATCCAGAATCAGAAGCAGATAGCACAGCGCCTTGGCATCGAGCTCACCACGGAGCCCGGTACTCAAGGACAGGACTAGTTTGAACACATAGCCTGGTTTTTAGATAGACTCCGTCTTTTGTTTGGCTTATCGTTAGCATTACAGACTTGGTTGCTGTTAGTTTTAGTTTCTTGTTAAACTGATAGTAATTCTAAAAACTCGTAGTTGCAGTCTTATTTTGGATTTTGGATCTGTTTTCTCTGTTATGGGAGGGCCTATAATCTTCTTAATTTTGGTTCTGGGTTTGTTTTCTCATGAGAAGGCCTTGTAAAATCCTGTTTATTTTGATGAAAGCAATATAAGGATTTTTTTTTTTTCATGCGCAGTGTAACCGGCGCCCAATGGTGGGGGAGGACTCCGAATCGAACAAGGTCTCGGGGTCGAACCTGGGTGGAATCGAACAAGGTCTCGGGGTCGAACCTGGGTGGGGACGGCCACATAAGGATCTATACTAACTTACAAAACAAAAAAAGAGAAGAGAGCATAGCTAGTACAAGCAACACTCAAGCCGAGTTTCTCATTTAATGACAGTTGTTTAAACCACCAAAGACCTCCACATGAATAAAGAACGCCCACGTATACTTGTATATGTCGCTCCAAGTCAAGGTCATAGGGTTATAGTCATTATAGTGCGATGTAGGATGTAAAAACGAATTCTAAAGTAATTCATGTACGAAGGTATTAATACCTTTGGAAGTTTATGTTCTCAGGCATGGATGCCCTTTTATCAATTTGAGAGACTAGGCATCGCATTTATGGGTCGATGCTACTCATTGTATACTATTTAAAGAATCACGTAGGAAGAGCGTTGAACATAGCGGTAACTAGGTGAAATCGTCTAATCTTTAGACTGGCATTTAACAAACCGTTACAATCCTCAAGGCAATGAATAAAATATTAACGCTGGAAAGTGATACCAAATGTAACGCTGCGAAAGTGGTATCACAATGATGCCTGGCAATTGATACTAACGCTGAGGTTTATAAGGCCTGAAAAATTTATGATAACGCTGGCAAATTTCATAGATCCCACTATTCTTATCGTTTTCATTTCCATTACAATAGTTTTTGGACTTGTGTCAACTGAAACTGAACACCCTGATAATATACTTTCTAGATTTGGATGTTCACCTGATTTACGCAAAGCTTCTTCAAACTGCACACTGGAACCTTGAGCTAACTTGTACATTGCATTATTCAGTATTTGTAGGACCCAAAGACTTGCAGTATGTCGTCAAAAACTTGGTGGGACAATCAGACCCAATTCTTATTCGTTCAAGCTTGTCATTGAGAACCACAAGAGGATCTCCTTTTCCTCGTCTAACACAGATACAAAAGTATCATAAAACAAAGATTGTCTGAGGCTTGAAGTCCCTTCTTGAGATATACCAGAGAAAGCACTTTGTGTTTCTAATATTGTTTTGTAGTATTTCATTGGACACAAAGAAGAGTACTCATCCTAGTTTGATACTAGCTGAATAGAGACTTTGTAACAAAAAATCTCAAAATACTAAATAAACATCGTAGCAAAGGATGGATACTTCATGTGACATTGAATACCACAATAAACCGAGGGCAAAAAGCAGGATAGTTTCAGTCTCTGAATCTGTCAAGAAACAATTTATTAGTTCTCAAATGCAGCCTTCAATTGAAATATCAGGTTTGTGAAATGTTCTGTTTCTTTACTGGAGTGTATCTATGATATCAATATGTCAACAAATCAGACCTTTCAGGCAATACTGTATAGCCACAAGATTTCGACAAGATTTACATGGTTTAGGATAAATGCAGGAAGAGAGCAGAACATGCTTCTTGATCTGGCATATTGAACGTGGGGACAACAAAGGTCACATAAATACCTTAACCTTAAAGGATGTATGTGAAAGGTGGATAGCTGAAAAAATACATCAAAAACTCTTATCGTGGTTAATCTCATGCAATAGAAATTTAGATCCTGACGGCTACCAACTCACTCCCCAGTCCATTTCACCAGGATAAACCAAACTGGAAGAATTCCCTTTTATTGCATAGCCTATCTGAAATTGTTTGATGGAGAAGAGAAATTTACTCCACAAAAAGACTGGCCAAGCATCATCAAAATTATATTTTACTTCTGTGTTTGAATCTCAGGCTCCCTCGAATTTAAAGTGAAAGGGAAATTATACACGTTGAGGCTGGAAAGTACAATATGACAATGAATTCTAAGTATGCCTTTCAATTTTTACAATAGAGTATTCAAATTAAAAATTGAACCCGAGATTTCTATAGGCCTATTTCAAAGCTAATTCAACCCCATATTTTTCTAAGCCATATTCCAAAACTAGTGAGAAGGGTTGAAAATCAGACAGGCTAGATATCAAACCCAGAACCTGCCCCAGCGAGTGGGTTGTTCTACCACTGAACTACGTACTCCCTTGCACCAGCTACCAATCAACCATAACACCTGGGTCGGCTATCACGTTGAAAAGTGGACAGGATACGAATCAAATCCAGGAGCTGCCCTTGGCCGGGGGCCTGTTCTAGCGCAATAGGACAAGCAATTCATACCTACGACCTGCAATTTTCACAACAGGGTATTGGAACTAGAAATTCACAATATATGTAAGCACACATAATTTATATTTCACAAGAATACATAAAATCACAATAGATTATTTACACACTACATGTAGAAAGCATATCACACATGAGCTACTTCTAAGAGCCGGTCGCCACAACAGTTACCATGCTTCATCAACTATCACAAAATTTATGGTATGATAATTACCAACTCGAATTTGTTGAAGAAAGTTCCAGGATTAAACAAAGCAAAACCCATAGGGAAGCTCCGATACATGCAAAAACATATATGTACAGTATTGAGTTCAACATATCTGAACAACATTGGGTTCAAAGCATTACTGCAACGACTATGATGAAAACAATAATTGGTTGCAAACAAAACACAAGGTTCTCCAAGAAGGTCTCACGACCACATGGCTCAGAAATGTTCAGGAAAACTATAAGCTCATGCCACAAAATAACACAAAAATAACACAAACGCAATCTCTGGTGGAAAAATAACACAGGTAATATACCTAATCTAATATATTTTACTCTATTCACCTTAAATTTAATATAAATCTATCAAGTATGGTAAAGGCCCATAGGTCTTACGGTTGAAAACATGGGCTTTGATACCAGATGTAAGCACCCAAAACCAAAGGAACAACAAAACAAACCAAAAACTTAAAACATAAAATGCAAAACTAATTTGTAAGATAAAAAAAACAACATAACTATGAATCACAGAGGGGAACCCTACATACATGATGTATGGTAGCTCTTTGGTCTGCAATTGAAAGTGGGGGGACAACTCTCCAACCAACCAACCCCCATACGACGGTGAGCCCCCAACAATTAACCCTATGCCAGTTTTTGATTCCTTTCTTTCCTCTTATTGTCAGCCTCCTCCTCCTCCTCCATGCTCTCAACCCAAAAT
Source organism: Larix kaempferi (assembly GCA_027924585.1). Lineage (NCBI taxonomy): Eukaryota > Viridiplantae > Streptophyta > Pinopsida > Pinales > Pinaceae > Larix > Larix kaempferi. The sequence goes on from BSBM01000206.1 coordinate 11,362,219, forward strand.
CCCCCCAAATTATCCCCTTCTCTTCCTCTCTCCCTCTTTTTATTTCCTCCTCCTCCCCTTTTCCCTTAATTTCTGATTTAATTTCTATTATAATGCAATTTCACTTTCGGTTATTTCTTTTCATGTTTCTTTTTCTTTTATTGCTTTATATTATTATATTAAATATTCCATTTATTCATATATGGGGGTTGTTACAAGAAATAAATTAGATGCAAAGAGTCATGATTGCATCTTGATGGGATACTCTGAAGAGTTGAAGGCCTATCGATTGTTTGATCCACTCAAACAATAGATTATCATTCGAAGGGATTCTATGTTTGATAAAAGGACCTTAGGTATTACACTTTTCAATTCTTTTATGGATTGATGAATAATGATCCTTTTGAAATTGTGACAGAAATAAGATTGATTGAACCCTAATTTGGAGTTTCGATTGGATAGTCAACTCACCTACTTGCTTCGAATTGATGTCAAATTGTGACTATGGAATCAATGACTAGCCTTGGAACACCTGATCGACCCTTTGGTCAATCGGTTGGTATAGAGGTTTTTTCATTTCAAAATTCTTGTCTGCCCCATTGGGCTCCTAAGAAAATTGATGCTGCCGATGCTAACACATAGGTATTAATGATTAAAGGAAGGCTAGAAGTAAAAAAAATTGTGGTAGGGTTGCTCTAATGGTGCATGTGCTAGAAGCATGTGATCCAAATACATATAGATGCACATGGGACTTGAATGGGAGAACATTATGGTTGAAGAATACTATTCTTTGATGAAGAATAACACATGGAATTTAGTTCCTCGACCGTAAGGAAATTATTTAGTGAAATGTTGACAGGTCTACAAGACCAAATTCACATTTCATGGTGTCGTTGAAAGACATAAGGCTTGTTTGGTTGCAACATGTTTTTCTTAGTAAGAAGGCATCAACTAAATTGAAATTTTTTCACCTATTGCAAAGATGAACTTAGTTTGACTAATTCTTGCACTTGTTGCTCGCCTTGGATGGGATGTACATCAGGTGGATGGAAAAAATTCTTTTCTTCATGGAGTTTTGAATGAAGAAATCTATATAGAGCAATCCCTTGGTTTTGAGAAGGATTCTAGTCTTGTGTGTCAACTGCATAAATCTTTGTATGGTTTGAAATAGGTCCCTAGGGTTTGGTATGAGAATATTGATTGTATTTTATCAATCCGATGTTTCAAATGTTGTCCATTAGATCATAACATCTATGTTTTATGTGTAAATGGTGAAAATGTAATTGTTGCATTATATGTGGATGATTTAGTCATAGCTAACAACAATATAAATTTGATATTGGGTTTGAAAATATTTCGTTGATACTTTTGAAATCATTGACCTTGATCTCTTGCATTTTTTTTTGGGCATTCAGGTTCTACAAATGGATGGTGGTATCTTTTTATGTCAACCTAAGTATGAAATGGATTTTTTGCAAAGATTTAAATGAATGACTATACAACTTGTGCTACATCTTTCCATTGGGAGTAAAATTGACATAGGACTGTGACTCACCGCGTGTCGACGTTTCTCTTTATTGATGGTTGGTTGATTGTCTAATTTATTTAACTCACAATTGACCTAATATTTCCTTTTCTATTAATGTGTTTTCTCGGTTTATGTAAGATCCTTGAGAGAGTCCTTAGAAATATGCAAAGAGAATTGTTCGTTATGTCAAGGGAACTTATCAACTTTGTATAAAGTATTGCACCAATACCATAGATCTGCTAGTTGCTTGCACCAACTTGGGTTGGGTTGGGGACAACAATGACAAGCAGTCGACATCTGGCTATGTGTTTCCTTTTGGTTCATGACCCTTGGTATGGTCGTGCGAATGAGTAGAAGGTGGTCTCTCTTTCGACCATAGAAGTTTACTATGTAGTTAATGTTGGCATAGTAGTATGTATTCAACAACTCTTGGGATAGATTGTTTTTTTAGTGGACTCATCAACTGTAAGTTTTCGTGATAACCAAAGTGTAATATGTTGGAAATAATGCAACTTCAGAAGTTATTCTTATTATATTTTATTATGTTGTTATTGTACCTCCTACAAGAGAAGATATTGATGTATTTGATCATGTAAAAACCTTGAAAGAATCAATGTAAACATTGGGTTGGAATTACCCAAAGAAAAGATTTATTAAATGTAATTTTTTTATTCCCCAAGACAATTCGGCCCAGTGGGTAAACTGCCCAAAAATAGTGGGAAGTCTGCCCCAAAAACAATGGGAAGAACTGTTGGCCCAGTTGAGAAAATTCAGGTCGTCCCAGTAAGGGAAAAATTCACCTTTTTTGATGTGTATAAATAGAGAGGTCGAACCTCCCATTTTGTCATCCATTCATCTCAAGCAAGTTCGCTCAAGGAGAGAGAGAGGTTCGCATCAACAACTAGGAGAAGTATTTTTGGGGCATCTATACTTAGAGAAGTTTCTCTTTATATCTCTTGTATCTGTACTCTAATCTCTGAATGGATTATCTCTATACAAAGGTTGCTGGGTTTTCTCCCTGTCGGGTTTCCCATGATAAAACTTTGTGTCTATTGTTTCTGTGATTGGTTATTCTTTTAGTGATCCTATTTGTTATTTGCAATTAATTATACTACTAAAATTGTATAAAATCTAACCATGTTATCAGAGTAGTGCTAAAAGAAGCCATTGCCAAAAACTAGGGTTTCATATCTCAGAGCCTTTCCTTACTAGTTTGGCTTGAAAAGAGCATTGGGAATTTCACCTTAGGGAAGGATCATCTTTTGATGGAAGAAAATTTTAGTTATGAGAATTTCAAATTTTGACCTAATTTTGCAGTTGCTACAGTTTCTATAGAAATTAGGGTTTCAAAATTTTAACCCTTATGTCCACAGATTTGGGTCTATTTTAAATTTCCTCAACTCTCCTTGGTAGGGTGCAACTATCTGTGGAAGCATATTTCAGATCCAAAAATTTTCATTTCTAACCTATTCTCTAGCAGAATCGAGAAACTAGGGTTTCCAGTCTTGAGCTATTTTTTCCACAGATATGGGAGAAAAGGGGGTTTTATCAACTCTCCCTAGGAGGGCACATTTACCTGTGGAATCAATTTTCCAAGAATCCCAACTTAAAAATTGACCTAGCTCCTACTAGGGTTTCTGATCCAGTTGCAATCAAGATGATTGGGATGAAGATTGAGGATAGGTTGGATGGGGATTCCAACTTCAACTCTTGGAATTCTAGAGTTCTTCTAATTCTTGAAGAAAATGACCTATTGAAGTTTGTAAATGAGAAGTTTCTAGAACCAGAAGAAGAAACAGGAAAGGATCAGAGGAAAAATAATGATGCTAGGGAAAGAAAGATCTTGGTAGATTTAGTAAGAGACCACTTGGTTCCTCAAATTTCTCAGAAGAAGATAGCCAAGAAGATGTTTAAAGTCTTGAAGAATTTATTTGAAAATGGCAGTATCAACTGTACTCTTGCATTGAGAAATCACCTATCAAATCTCAAGATGTCAAGGTCAGAACTAGTTGCTTCCTACTTCATGAGGATCTCTGAGCTAAGAGATCAACTAAACACCAGTGGAGAATCTCTCGATGATAGAGAAATTGTTATAACAATCATTAATGTTCTTCTACCTTCTTGGGAATCATTTATTTAGAGTCCTAGTGGATGAACACAGTTTCCCAAGTTTGACAGATTATGGGTAGATTGCACTCAAGAAGAGACAAGACTTTTGACCAGAAGCAGATTGCATGGTACTCAACATGAAGAGACTCAAGCCCTTCCAACTCATACTCATAAAGGAAAAGGTAAGGGAAAGAAATTCCATAGTAGAAATGGCAGAAGTGAAAGATCAAGCCCTAGACCAAATCAAAAAAAGAAGAAATATCTCTCTCATATTCAATTCTTCAAATGCAATAAGTATGGCCACTATGCCAGATATTGTCGAAGTTCAAACAAAAGGAAGCATGAAGCCTCAGCCACTAATGTTGATGAAGACACTTCTCAAAAGAAGTCAAGGAATGATGATCATACAGTTATTATTCTAGTGCTCTCCATGTTGAGGTGATTATATGAAGATCCAAACTATGATGGTCTCCCAACAAGAAAATGAAGAACACAGGTCTCTCATGGTTCCCACAAGGAGGCAGTAGGATCCCACCCACAAAAACAATAGAATATAAGTATTTGAATTTATTGCTCACATAGATCTGTTGTGTCTTATATGTTTTCATAACAAATTGTATGCAAATCTATTAGGAAGTTTGTTGAGCATTTGATATTGTTCACTTATTGATGTACCATAGGCACTTTTTGTACTTGTTATGCATATGAGCTGCACAATATTTCATGAACACCTGTTGGAGCTAGTTTAGATGATATCTCCTTCTTACATTATTAGAGTAGTGCACACTCTTGATGGCATGTTCTAGTGGAGATAGAAGACATCCAGATAGTTACCATATGTGTTTGGGATACATGTTTATGATTGTTGTGCTGGAGAATTAGCTAAATATGCCTACATACTTGTGTAAACTATTGCCATTGCATTGAAATATAAATTGGTTAAATTTGATTATGAAATGTCGCTAACCATATAACATGATTTGACTTGTAGGTAAAAAACCATATGGTATGGCCTACAAGAGAAGGATGATGAGACTTTGATGTAGGCTTAACTTCTATAAACCTACTTCCAAGGATAACACAAGTGTATAATAGGAAAACTACACTAAGCATATAGTCTAGACATATAATCTAGGCATATAATACACAAAGACTATGCAAAAGCCTTATAAAACCACGATATAACAATTTTATACAATATTTAGACAATTTTAATAAATACCACAGGCTTGCTAATTTTAGAACTCCACTAATTCTGGCTCTTTTCAAACTCCACCATCCATCCTCCTGACTTGTACACGGGTATATCTAGCCCTATATTGTTTCTTCCAAATGCACAACCATCGTCCATTCAATACCTTCTCTACCTGTGCTCTGGGGCTTTAACCTCTTGAAATTCTTAAGAAAATTCAAAGGATTCCAAGCATAATTTGAAAACTAATGAACGATTTTCCTCAACTAGACTGTCTATAATCAATATATAAGAGAATTAAGTTCTTTTTTTGATTTAGTAAACATAAACAATGTACATGCAGTTCATTCACCTAGCTAGTAAAAACTATGAAATTTTGTTTAATCAGGCTTGTTCAATTACAAATTCAACTCAACACATGCATAAATTCACTTATTCATTCAACAAAAAACCTCCAGAGCTTGAAATACAAATTAACATCGATTTACACATAGAGAACAAATGCCACAGTTTTGATTCTCTGTTTTTTCAAGGAACCACCTGTTCCGATCCCTCCCTCTTTAGATCCCTTCAAGCTATTCGAGCTTGATCAAGCTTCTCATCTATTCAAGCCTTCAAGTTATTTTTTTATAATGAACTATGTTTGGGCTTAGTATAATAACAAGTCGGTTTCAGATCCAAGAAAATAGGATCGAGAACCCTTAACAGACTTTGAATCAACTCCTAATTCCTATATCTATTGCTAAAATAACTCAAATGCTCAACAACCTTATCCCTATCTGAATATTATTTATTACAACGAAGGATCCAAGATCCATTGATTTAACTAACTCCTATTTAAAAACATAAAATTACAAGAGACCTAGTCTCTTCTAGAAAGTTCTATCTCGACTCAACAAAGTCATTGATAGTTTCCTCTTTTGAGCTCATGCTCCTGCATCAAACTTGTTCCGATGAAAATCTGGTGGACACATGAATCCAATTGATGTTCAGGTTATTCAAAATCAAGAAGCTTCTAGGAACATGACTCGCAGCCTAGAAGGATGACTCTTAGACAAAGTAGTTAGATGGAAGTCATGACTATACAACAACAGACATACGAGGACCTAACACATCTAGCTATATTTGATACATGACCCATAGGCCCATAGGATCTCATATAGAGATTGTTGTTTTGGGAGTAGAAGGCTCCAAAGGATGCCGGTCTCTCTACTACAAATGTTCGGTTCTTCAATGATTGTAGAAAGCAATTGGTTTCCAGTGAGAGTCATGTCCTGAAGGATGAGAATTACTCAATTAATTTCTGAGGTGTGCCTTAGGATCCAGAACATATTTCTGACGATGATCTCTTGTTTGTGATGTCGTATAGCCCTTGAGATGAGGATTTTGGCCTATTGATGGTATGATAGAAACCTGATGAGATCTTCCTAGGTTAAGGAAAAACACAGTTGAGATCCTGAGCAGATCCAACATGATGACCTGAATACAATGATTACAGATGGATACTTATATTTTAGCAAGGAACGTTTCTCTATGAAAGATGGTGCTCAGATTGGCACCCAAAGTGATAGGCTGATGGAACTACCTATGGAAAGCACCAGAGAGGGATCATGATGCTTAGATGTAGAGGGAGCATGACCCTCCAACACATAGGGAGATGTGATGAGCATGATTGTAATTATTAGCCATGTGTCTTGTCTAAGGGTGAGTGGTCTGGTAGTAGTACCACATTTTCTCCTAGACACCCTGTAATGAGGTGGGGATACTAGTTTCTTGATACTCTCCCATACGGGTGCACGAATTCTGTCATGTGATTTTTTATTTACATTTCATGACTAGAGTAGGGAAGGACATGAATGTCTGCCCCGATATATTTGATGCCTCTGTTAGCTGATATGTGTGCAGGTATCTTCTCCTGATCACTCAGAGGGGGAGTGAGGAGATTGGTTCCATGATTATATCCCTTGCTAAGAGGGAAGGACAATGATACAAAGACCAAGCATTCTCCTGATCACTCCGAAAGGATTGATGAGATATATTAGACATCCTAATATGGGATGAAGAGGCCACTGCATTCTCCCGATCACTGTGAGATGGAGTGAGGAGATCTTTCAAGACCATCCTGAGATGGGATGGAGAGGCCACTACATTCTCCCGATCACTTCGATATGGAGTGAGGAGATCTGTCAGACATCCTGAGACAGGATGGAGAGGACATCACACACTCCCTATCACTCTGAAAGGAGTGAGGAGATATCTCATGGAGATATTTAGTGCATTCTCCCGATCACTCTGAAAAGAGTGGGGAGATCTCTCAGACATACTGAGATGGGATGGAGAGGCTGGTGCACACTGGCGCACACTGGCACACGCTGGTACTCTTGTATGGACTCACCAATGGACTAATTGAGTTGGTTCATGTTCCCCGATGGATTGGGTTGAGCGGATGCACACTGATACTCTTGTATGGACTCACCAATGGACTGGTTGAGTTGGTGCATGTTCCCCGATGGATTGGGTTGAGTTGATGCACGCTGATACTATTGTATGGACTCACCAATGGACTGGTTGAGTTAGTGCATGTTCCCCGATGGACTGGGTTGAGCTGGTGCATGATGGACTCTCCGATGTACTGTGTAAAGTTGTTGAGTTGATGTATGGATCCACCGATGGACTGAGTGGAGCAAATGAATGATGACACTTCTTGACGGACCGAGTCTGTGTTGAATACCTTTTGTATGTATAGATATGTTCGATACATATGTGATGTTCATATGAGATCTAGATGATCGTGATGATGACCGTGTCTGAAGAATACCTTCCTTGTTGAGAGGGAGTGTTGGAAATAATGCAACTTCGAAAGTTATTCTTATTATACCTTTATTATGTTGTTATTATACCTCCTATAAGAGAAGATATTGATGTATTTTATCATGTAAAAACCTTGAAAGAACCAATGTAAACATTGGGTTGGAATTACCCAAAGAAAAAAATTATTAAATGTAATTTTGTATTCCCCAAGACAAGTCAGACTAGTGGGTAAACTGCCCCCAAAACAGTGGGCAGTCTGCCCCAAACAATGGGCACAACTCCCCAGTCAGGTTGGCCCAACAAGGAAAGAGTCACCTTTTTGATGTGTATAAATAGAGAGGTCGAACCTCTCATTTTATCATCCATTCATCTCAAGCAAGTTTGGTCATGGAGAGACAGAAGTTCGCACCAACAACTAGGAGAAGTATTGTTGGGGCATCTATACTTAGAGAAGTTTCTCTTTCTCTCTCTTGTATGTGTACTCTGATCTCTGAAAGTTATTTATCTCTATATGAAGGTTGCTGGTTTTCTCCATGTTGGTTTTCCCAGGTAAAAATTTGTGTCTATTGTTTATGTGCTTGGTTATTCTTTTAGTGATCCTGTTTATTATTTGAAATTAATTATACTTCCATAATTGTATAAAATCTAACATAATATAGGTTGTTGACAATATTGTGGCACACAACAAGAAGAAGCACATGGATCTTCATGCTCATTAATTAAGATAATTGATATAAGATTCCATTGTCAATCTTGTTTATTGTAGAATTGATGATCAAATTGCTAATATCTTTATGAAGTTTGTACTAGAAGCTAAGTTTGTCAAACTTGAGGCTATGCTTGGGATTCAAGAAGATGCAATTATGGGGGGGGGGGGTGTACAGAGGTAATTTCACATAAATCTCCATGGCATTGTGCTAATGGGGGGTGTTGAAACAACATGCCTTGCTAGTTCGTCACATCTTTGGATCTTCTAGAGATAGACAATCGACAATTGTTAGTTGAATAAGTGGTTGACTAGTTGGTCGATTAATAGGTTGACTAGGCTCTCGACTAATCAGATCAACTGACCAATGGAGGATTCGACTAATCGACTGACTGGTCAAGTAGTTAGAACAAAACCATCAATTATGGGACAAATCGGGTAGAAAACAAGGAGGCCATTATGTGCTTCGACCCAAATATGTGGAGATATTCTTTCTCACTTCATGGGACATGGTTACATCTTGGTGCTATAGAAATATGGCCCTATGGGTCGAGTGATTGGTGAATTGTGGATAATGAACAATGCATCTTGATGTACTGTCGATTGTAATATGTTGTGCTTTAGTGTTGAAGCAATGTTTATTTACACCTTTTCTTCTTCAAATAATTAGGTATTTGATCTTTATAATTCCTTGGTTTCTCCAACAAGCCTACCTTAAGAGTTCTTTCTACTTTCTTGTGTCTATCATTGTGTGGATGAATTTTTTTCATTTTTGCAGTTAAGAGGATTTTATCTACTGTTTACTACAAGTGGTATTAGAACTCATTCTTGGGAACGAAGTGGACGATTTTTTTTGTTAATTATTATAAAATCTTTTTTTCAAGAAAAAAGAGTACAATGATATTTGGATCCATTTTTGAAACTTATTGTGCATAATTTGAAGGAAATAGCTGTAGATTTGAACTCTCTTGAAAACAAGTCCAAGTTTTAAAATAAATGTCCAAATTTGATTGAGGGAAGTACATTTATTGCTAATTTTAAATAAGATGTTTTACATATTTTTCAAATGATTGTTGCGTAGATTGCCTATCATTCATCTTTTGGTAGAGTGCCCATATTTTTGTCAAACCAATGACAATAGATGCATAATGGTCATGACATTTCATCATTTTGGTCATAATAGAGATTCACAAAAGTATTGAGAGAGTTGTAGTCATTTCAAATGCATTGCATGAAAACCTTAGCTGCACAAATGAACTACATTGAAAAGTAAATTATTTATTTAAAACCTTCATTGGGGGAGTTTTGAGGTCTAAAATGGGCCTCCTAAGGGAAATAAATAAAATAAGAGATATAATAATAAAATAAGAGTTCTAAATTTTAGAGGAAAAAAAAACTACTGTTTTTGATCGTATTTTTGACATATCTCCTTATCGATTTACCCAAATTTCAAGTTTGGGAACTTGTTGGATGCGGAAATTAATTCCACAGGCACCCCATACCCCGCACTACATACTTCCGAGGCACCCATGGTATGAAAAAAATGAAAATTTCAATAAAAACGTATTTTAATATTAAAATACGTTTTTTTATTAAAAATGTTATTTTTTTCATGTCGTGGGTGCGTTAGAAGTATGCAGTGTAGGTATGGGATTGATGCAAAATTAAATTACGCATCCAACAAGTGCCCAAACTTGAAATTTGGGTAAACCATTAAATAGATATGTCAAAAATACAATAAGAAAAAGTAGTTTTTTTTTTGTCCCCCATTTTTTTTTACAAATTTTACCCTTATGGTTGACATCGTCATCTTGAATCCTATTGGTTCTTATAAAGTGAATTTTGATGGTACATTTTTAATTTTGAGGGCCCATTTTTTACCTCATAAAATCTGCTAATGAAAAATCAAAATTGAATTATTGCTTCAATTATTGTTTACTGTATTCTAGCGATATAGTAAGCAACATGAATTTCACAAGAAAATTAGATGGTCCTAGTATTGAAGAATACATTAAATAGATGAAGCAATTATTTACACAAATGTGGAGAGTTTGGTTATCCACGGGTTATTTACAACATCAAAAGCTTAGTTGCATAAATGAACACCATTGAAAAGTAAGTTATTCCTTCAAAAAACTTAGTTATATTCTTGGGATATAGTAAGCAAGATGAATTTTATAGGTAAAATTGGATGGTCCTAGTATTGAAGAATACATAAAAGAGATGAGGTCATTGTTTCCACAAATGTATAAGGTTTGACTATTAATGAGTTTAGAGATGCTCTCATATGATGTAATATACTTAAAAACAAAAATTGAATCACAACACACATATACAACCCTTATGCTTCATAAATAACCAAAAGACATTCACCATAAGAATGACATCAAGATATAAAGAAATACCATTAAGGTAGGGTAATGCCATCAATTACTCCTTATGGAAGGGGTCACTCCACAATCCATGATTTCTACAATACAAGTCATCACACTTATCTCATATGGATGATACGCATGTATATTTATACCTTGTCAAGAGTATACTTAAGGGGTTTATGCCAACTACCCCCTTATTATTATATAATTTTCTAATTTTCTTTAATTACCAAGTAGGCATGTTTTTTTATTATGGCTATAGTACATACAATATCCCCATGGGTACCCCTCCCTAGGAATCACATATTATCCTCCCTAGGTACATAAAATTTCACCCCTTTTCTCATATTTTGTCTTGGAACATAGAAGGACACCATATTAGTAGGATGTACTAAGTAATGTAGACAACTGGTACCAAAACAAGAGCATCCATCCATCCTAGTGAAATGTGGATATGGGGTTCACTCTCTTCCTTGACCCCTCGATCTTGATTCTGCTTTATCCTCTAGTTCCCTATTGTTTCTATGCTATTATGATATCTTCATGCATTGATTTTAGTCCCCCCATATTCCTAATCCTCCACATTGGTTTCCATTTTGGTTCCATGTTCACTAATGGTCCGAACCTTGCCTTGATGGCTATTATTGTCATGGTGGTGTGGGTGTCGATATATTACAATCTTAGCTATTGGTTTTTCTTTCTTTGACTCTTGAACTTGTTGTTCCATGGGGTCATGTAGCTCCTTAGCATCTTCTTCCTATCTATATCTTTACTAGAGAATTTATTCATGTGCTTATGTAGCTTGTTCTTCTTTTGATTCAACCTCGGACATTGCATCTGTCATGTTTGTAGATACTTCAACTATTTTACATGCAATGAATTTTTCATGTGCCCCCCTTGGGCCCTTCTTATTTAGTTAGAGAAATATACTACAAGGTAATTTTCTTTTTCTTGTACCAAAGCTTGATAAACTTATTTTGAAATAAATATTAAATGTACCACTTAATTCTAAACAAGGATATCCCAAAACAACATCCATAGTATCCATATCTAAAGCATAAAAATATGAATGCAACACATACTTATCCATAGTAACCTTCAAATATTTAAAAAATTGAACATCCTCATACCCAACCTATGTTCTTTGAATATGCTTTGCAGAAACTTGCAATCTTTTATCCAAATTAAGATTGGTGAAATTATGCTTACGATTGGGGTTAATAGAAACAATAACCTTCTCCTTCTGAATACATCCATGACCTTGTAATAAGTAGTCACCTGTAATACTATCTTTCTTCATATTATGATCCCACTTGTTTAGAAATACCTGTTCATATGCTTCATACATAAATGCATTCATCTTGTCATTGTCAAGCAACATCCACCATATGGAAACATCATCTTTTAAATGATTAATCATCCAATGTCTCCATTATTTTCATCATATTGACTTATCATATCTTAGGAATTGTTCAATACTCAAACCATCATTTTTTCCTGTAAAATACATCTCTCTTGCTATAACTCCAAAAATAGAATAAGGCTTTTGAAGATGTTCACTTATTTTTCAGGCGGAAAATTGTAACTCCTTGGAAATACCTAATTTTGAGAGGGTCATGTAAGTTGACCTTGAAGTTTCTGTAAGTTTGAAACTTCTTACACCTCTATTTCTAAAAATTTGTTCTCTGGTAGCCTAATATGTCTACTCGGAGATGATTTTATTGCATTTTGGTGTGTGTGACATACCCCACTAAACAAGTCAGTAAATCAGTGAAATTTTTTCTTTATCGTTTCACAATGATTATTTTAAAACTTCCTCGATCTAATTACTTAACATTATGATTGATGTCTATACAAACTTCTTCTCCTACTTGGGACAAATATATATAAGAGAAGTCATGACAACTATATATACTATGATAAGATACTTCAATGATCACATATCTATATAAGACCCATCATTTATTTTTCTATTTTTCTTTCATTCAAAACTCTTATATCCTAAACATAAATGTAAACATAACTGTACCTACACATTGAATACACCTGTGTGGCTACCATGTAAATAAAGAAACTATTCTC